>CAWUFW010000692.1:245000-2645000 GCA_963921515.1 Calotriton arnoldi
AGTGCTGCTCTTTACGTAAAACAATCATTTACTCCTTAAAACAAATCAGGTCACAACACAATTGCCTCTTGGAATTAGTAAAAACCTGAAATATGACAATCTTGCCAGTCGCTCACCGTAGTTATTGCAATATCTTTATAAATGGAATGATTCCGAAGCCGTCTAGGCTTGAGCACTGCAAAACTCTGATGAATGAACAGTTAAACAACACATAATGCGCCTCTACTCAAGTCTACCGGTACTAGCAAGAATATACAGTTTAATTCACCGTGCTGCGCATAGAAATGTGTACACGTAATTTATTTACAATAGCGAAAATGCACAACATTTTTCATTGAGTAATTTTGCCTAATTTTCGCGTGCCAGGAGTGCTAAAGTGGCGCCCGAGAGGCATTTTGCATAATTTAACATCTTTTGTTAAAATTTTATGCGAAAATGTACGAAATTTCCCACTCCCTGAAAACGTACTCGTCAATCAGTCTAATAAGCAGAAATCAAAAGGCAGAATCACAGGCATGGAGTTGCACTGACCTTCAAATACAGAAATACAACATTTTGATAATAATAAAAGTTCCCAACCACAATAATGCAAATATTTTTTATTTTTTTTATTTTTGGTACTGAATCTAAGGTCCTTCGATGGGGTGTACGGCTTAATTCTCACTTTGGTTTGTCCTTGACTCTTCCCATGCCAGCAATGTGCACTGTGATTAGTATATCAAGGCTGAAAATTCCAGAAAATGATCGTCATTGGCAAAAAAAACATGAGTTTTTAAGTAATGGGGTAGCCAGTAGTGTGAGTTTCAAATATTTCATTTTAGTTACCACCCCAAAGGAAGAGTCTGTGGAATACCAAATTGATGATGAATTGGAAGATTTTTCCTGTGGAACATAGGCCGTGAGCTAAATTGGTTTCATCACCAAGTGGTACGAATACGAGAACAAAAATAATAACTTAATTTTAAATAAATTAAAAAGTTGGTGCACATTCTCGCTGGTAGCCAGTAAAGACAATGTGGAAAGGGAGAGAGTATCTAAAGGGATGGAGTGTTAGTAAGAGTTCTAGCTGCCATGTTTGGATCATTTACCAATGATGGACTTGTTTCTGTAATCTGCCCACAAAGTGACTCACAGAAATCTGTTTTTGAACTAATAATTGTTCTCTCAAAAATGGTAAGATGCTCTGGAAGAAAGTTGTAAACTTGTCACATTTAGGAACTAAAAGGTAACATTTAGGTAATAATTGGATAGAATGAATGAATAATCTTTATTGCCAAATTAATTAAAATCTTTGCAATATACATCTATTCAATTTTAAAAACCAATTGAAAACACTCATAACAAATCATTCCTGAAAACACCCACTATGGCCAAAGATTCCCCAATTATCCTTTGAACAGAGAAATCGCAGCATAAAGTGCTAGTACATGTAAAGTAAACTACTGTTCAAGTAAAGTGCAAATGTTTGGAGTGACTTGTTCTAACGTGCGGTCACAATATTGCTAGGAGATGATGAAAAATAGGCTTAATGATTTTAAACCTCTTGCTCCCTTTTAAAGTGCTTATGTGCAAACAACTTATTACGCATGTGAGAACTCGATGTTAGAGGGAGACGATGAGGTTTCTCCTGTTAGAAGTCCCATGAATTAGATATGTTATATGGATGCTCATGGTTGGACAAAAACATAAAGTGCCATTGTGACAGTTGCCAACAGTTGAATAGAATTGTTGGGGCTCAATAAAGTGCTGCTGGGTATGTTGATGGATTCAGGTATTGAAAGCGTTGTAGTGTTCGGAGTGATATCCTTGGGTGGCCCCCATTCCACAGCAGTGACCTCAGTCCCTCATTAATTCTGGTGAACACCATTTGGGAGAACGGAAATTATGTGTGTTGGAGCACATACAACAATTTCAGAAGCAGGATCATATAAAGAGGGCAGTTCGCCCCATCAATGAGAGTGGGAGACCTCTCCACCTAGCAACATCAGTCTGAAAGTTGGACAGCACCCGCCCCAGATTCTGTCTTGCACATTGTTCTTTCTTGGGAGTCATAAATATTTCCAAGTATTTAAATCCGTCTTCAGTCACCCGAAGGCCCCCCAGTATTGGCATCGCGGCAGGTAAGCCATGCGGAGTGTAAAGTATGGATTTATCTCAATTGATCGAGTACCCCGAGTGGGCCCCATAGTTCTCCAGTATCTGGGCCAGGGAGGGTGTTCAGAGGGTCCGTCACACAGAGAAGCATATCATCCGCATATGGGACACTTTCTCTTCCATTTCATCAGTTGGAGAGATGCGGATCCCTCACACCCCCAGATGTAGTTTCAGTTCACATGCCAGAGACTCCAATGTGAGGGCGAACAAGAGCGAGAAAAGGAGACAACCCTATCGGGTACCCTGCCTATGGGAAATTCCGTCGACATCTTCCCATTCACCCTAACTGATGTGAATGGAGTTTGGTATAACACTGCTACCTATTGTCAAAAATGGGGTCTGAAGACAAATTTCTGTAGCATCTGTTCCAGGAAGTACCAGTGAACAACGTCAAGCACCTTTTCTGCATCTAGTGAGAGGAAGACATGTGAATCCTGATGGGACTAAGTAGTTAGGCATGCCATTTGTGAGCAAAGTCTGCCTTGTAAAGGTTTCAGGATTAGAGTTTTGCAGCTTTGTTGGTTACTCACTTGAAGGCAGCATATTCCATCTTTGAATTCCATGCTTCTGCTAGTTTTAGGGTTGGATAGCCTGCTGTAAAGCAGTGGGCCAAGAGGAATGACAGTATGGCTGCTTCCCCATTTCCAGCCAACACAAGTTAGCCACTGTGTCAGGGAGAGATGATCTAAGCTTCCAACACAATTTAATAAGAGCTCCATTCCTTACTGGTCCTTGATGATAAAGGCCAAACTCCAATCTGACCTGAGATTGCAAGATGTGTTGTGGCAGGGCAAATAACTTTGCGAAAAAGGGTGATTGGAGCGAGTTAAAATTATTGCATCACTCCTTTCATTAATTCAGAGCCATAAGTGAGGGATGCTAGAAACTTCGCACTGATAACCTGAAGTAGATGATGGTACAAAGTACAGTTCAGCTTTTTTTTGTAGCAGATTAAATGCAAAAAATAGCTTATTCGCAGTGGCTCTTCTGGAAGAGTGGTTCTCTCTTAAGGTTAAGTGGGAATCCATGTGCACGCCTAGATACTTATATATTTTGACCAGTTTGAGGACTTCAGCAGATGCCTTCCAGGTGAAAGAAGAGTTTGTTTTATTTTGGTTTAATTACAGCAGTCTTTGAGTGTATTCTAGCAGTTGATCGATGAGGCGTTGGAGGCCGATCAGCACTTGACTAAACAAAACAATGTCGTCAGCGTATTGGAGGCTTTGCAGTTGTTCCTGGGCAGGCTTAGGGGGTCGTTCACCACTTGGGCCAGATGACTATCAAGGTCGGCCATTTAGATGTTAAACAGGCAAGGAGCCAAGACGCACCCCTGCTTCGGGCCTATTTGGGTGCTAATCTTGCAGGTAGTTCTCCGGCCATCGGCAACCTTGATTTGTAACCAGATGTCAGTGTAGAAATTAATGATTGCATCCAATGGTTTTGACGGCACACCCGAGTAATTTTTTCCCAGAGGCATCTGCTTGGGACCTTATTGAAGGCTGACTTCAAGTCGACAAAGCAGGCAAAGAGTTTATTTTTTGCCTTTTCTGCAAGAAGGGTGACTGCCAGCAGATTTGTTGTTGTATTCATGCCTCCTCTGAAGCCGGTCTGGGATTTTGGAATAATTTTTGCCGTGTTGACTCAAGGTTCCAGATCTATTAAAAGTTTAGAGGCGTAGAAATTTGCTTCCACATCAATAAGCACAATCAGTCTATAATTTCATGGGTTGGACTGTGCGCTTGATTTATATATTGGATGGAGTATGCTATCACACCAAGATTCTGGAATAGAGTTGGTAAATAATCCATAGTTGAATAGAGGTGATAAATGGGGGGCCCAAAATGAAGGATCTTTTCTAAGTAAGACATTTGGGTCACGCTCAGACCTGGAGCCCCCTCAGACCTAAGCCTTTTCAAAATTCGTATAGCAAGTGGTCCAACAGGGGGAAGTGTACTGAAGTTGTTATTGAGTCCTCCAGTGAGCAGGCCAGAGTGCTTGTACTGCTGTCAATGAATGGATAATTGCTTTGAACCTGAGTTATCCCAGCTTGGCTTGCGGGCTTCTGTGGAGGTTGGCTAAGGTTGGACAGTGTGGAGATGTCAAACTTTGAGGCATTAGACCTATGGGGAGCAGTTGGTGGCCTCAATAGTTAGCCAGGTTCATCTGAAGTATAAATTGCAAGTTAAATATTGACAGGATTATTATTTATGTAAATAATGTAATTATTTATTCATCATATTGGGTATTTAAGTTTCATTTGTTAATTATTATGCATATTTCTATTTATTTTGTTAGTGATTTATGTTTTAGTAATGGGTTCTTGGGCTTCTAAGGAAATAGTGTGGAAAGTTAATTAAATTACAATTCCAAGATGGCATCCAATTTGACATTTACCCAGTCTGCTTTCTATGTCTAGTATCTTTGCACTGTATTTAGGATAGCACTGAGCTCTGTTGGTCAGGTGATCAAGGCCCTTGGTGGCAGATAAGCGTAAATAATCGAAGACTGCTATACATATATTTTATATATATATATATATTCACTGAAAAAACCAAAGGTTACAGGGACGTTAAAGTTAGGCTCAGATTTCCCTCGTGCAAAACCAGTGAAATTCAGCAGTTATAGTTACCTTAGCTAACTATAACTTACGGCCCCGCAATGCACTGCTTTCACCTCACATATTACATCGCTCATGACATGGTCAGTGACATCACTGATGACATCTCAAATGACATCACTGATGACATCATCAAGTGAGTGTAAGTGTTTTTAAGAGTTTATGG
This sequence comes from Calotriton arnoldi, assembly GCA_963921515.1. NCBI lineage: Eukaryota > Metazoa > Chordata > Amphibia > Caudata > Salamandridae > Calotriton > Calotriton arnoldi. The sequence goes on from CAWUFW010000692.1 coordinate 249,938, forward strand.
GTGTTAAACATATATAGTAACCTCTTACAAAAGTTAAAATAGTATACAAGGTGCACTACAACTGAGTGATACTACTCTTAACATATATTACGTGAGTGGCTGTGTGACTGTATCCTTGTGTGTATAGGTGTGTAAGTGGCTGTATGGGTGTATAAGTGGATGTGGAAGTAGCTGTGTGGGTGAGTGAGATGGTGTGTGAGTGTCTGTATTGGTGAGTGAGTGGGTGCATCAGTGGCTGTATGAGTGAGTGAGTGGGTGTCTGAATGGTTGTATGAGTGAGTGACTGTGTAAGTGGCTCTATGGGTGAGTGAGTGGCTGTTTGAGTGGGTGTTTGGTTAAGTGAGCTGGTGTGTGAGTGGCCATATTGGAGAGTAAGTAACTGTGTGAATGGCTGTATGGGTGACTGAGCAGATGTGTGAGTGCTTGTATGGATGCGTGAATGGGTATGTAAGTGGTTGCGTGGGTGAGTGAGTGAGTGAGTGAGTGGGTGGCTGTGTTGAAAGGCTGTATGGGGTACATGAGTGGGTGTGTGAGTGACTGTGTAGGTAAATAAGTGGGTGTGTGAGTAGCTGAATGGGTGAGTGTATGGTTATATGAGTGGCTGTACGGGTGAGTGACTGGTTGTATGAGTGGCTGTATGGGTGAGTGAATGGTTGTGTTAGTGGCTATATGAGTAAGTGAGTGTGTGAGTGCCTCTGTGGAGGAGTAAGTGGGTATGTGAGTACTGGTATTTGTCTGTGAATGGGTATGTGAGTAGTTGTATGGGTGTGTGAGTGGGTGTACGAGAGGTGGATGGGTTGTGAGTGGTTTTGTGGATGATGTCATTTGAGATGCCATCAGTGATGTCACTGAGCATGTCATGAGTGATGTACCTGTAAGAACACCATGACTGAATACCACCAACTCATAAGATCCACCAAAAGGACCTTCATCCGGAACAAAATCCTCACCAACTCCAGCGACTCGAAGGAACTCTTCAGCATCATCCAGCAATTCACCAAACCCCACAGCGAAGCCACGGACGTCACACCCTCCCAGGACCTCTGCAACAAATTCGGCTCCTTCTTCCACCTGTTAAATCAAGGCCCTCTACGACAACTTCAGCGAACAGACTCCAGAAACCACCTTTTCTTCCAGCAATGACAGCCAACCCACCATCACCGCCTGGACCCCGGTCACCACCGAAAATACCTCCACGACCATGAAGAGCACTCACTCAGGAGCCCCCATGGACCCCTGCCCTCCGCACATCTTCCACAGAGCCACCGCTGCCATAGCGCCTGAGCTACGACGCACCATCAATGCCACCTTCGAATCCGGCACTTTCCCCGATGACTGGAAACGCGTTGAAGTCAAGCCCCTCCTCAAGAAACCCTCTGCAGACCCGACAGACCTGCAAAACTACAGACCCATCTCTCTCCTTCCCTTCGCAGCCAAAGTCACAGAGAACATCGTCAACGCTCAGCTCACAAACTTCATTGAAGAGAACGCCATCCTCGACTCTTCCCAATCCGTATTCCGCAGTAACCACAGCACCGAAACCGCCCTCCTCGCCTCCGCAGAGGACATCCGCATGCTCCTCGACCAAGGCCACACCGCGGCCCTCATCCTACTAGACTTCTCCGCAGCCTTCAACACCGTCTCCCACCGCACTCTCGCAGCCAGACGTCACGACGCTGGCATACAGGGAACCACCCTCGACTGGCTCCGCTCCTTCCTCGCCGGCAGAACCCAAAGTATCAGACTCCCGCCTTTCCTCTCCGAACCCACAGAGATCAACTACGGAGTACCCCAAGGATCATCTCTCAGTCCCACACTCTTCAACATCTACATGGCCCCCATTGCCGCTATCGTCAGACAGCATGGACTCAGCATAGTGTCCTATGCCGACAACACCCAGCTCATCAACTCCCTCACGAAGGACCCCGAAGGCACCAGACTCAGCTACCAGGAAGGAATGAAAGACGTCGCAGCCTGGATGAGCAGCAGCTGTCTGAAGCTCAACTCGAAGAAGACAGAAGTCCTCGTCCTTGGAACTACCCCCTCAGCCTGGAACAACACCTGGTGGCCTACCGCCCTCGGCAGTCCCCCACCCCCACGCCTGGAACCTCAGCATCATACTTGATTCCTCCCTCACCATGACCCGCTAGATCAATGCCGTCGCCTCCACCTGCTTCAACACCCTTTGCATCCTTCTCAAGACCTTCAAGTGGATCCTCCCGAAGCCAGAAAGACCATCACCCACACACTCATAACAAGTGGACTGGACTACGGAAATGCCCTCAACGCTGAATCAACAAATCCCTGCTACGCAAACTCCAGACCATCCAGAACACCGCGGCCAGACTCGTCCTTGGCATCCCACGACATGAGCACATCACCCAACACCTGCGAGACCTCCACTGACTCCCCGTCGAGAAGAGAGTAACCTTCAAGCTACTCACCCACGCCTACAAATCTTTCCACAACACCGGACCCAAATACCTCAACGAAAGAGTCTCCTTCCACATACCCAAAAGAAACCTCCGCTCCGCCGACCTCGCCCTAGCGGAAACCCCACGCATCCGCAGAAACATAGCGGGTGAAAGAGCCTTCTCCTACATCGCGGCCAAGGCCTGGAACGAGCTCCCGGTCAACATCAGATGCTCCCCTACTCTGCACACCTTTAGCAAGAGCCTCAGGGCCTGGCGCTTCGGCTGACCCGGAGCTGCACCCCCCCCAGCGCCTTGAGACCCTCACGGATGAGCAGCACGCTTCACAATTCCCTGATTGATTGATTGATTGATTGATTGATGTAATATGTGAGGTCATGTGCACTGCGGGGGCATAAGTTATAGTTAGCTCAGGTAACTATAACTGCTGAATTTCACAGGTTTTGTACGAGGGAAATCTGAGCCTAACTATAACATCCCTGTAACCGTTGTTTTTTCAGTGAATTTCTAAGGTTTTTTTTAATTCTATTTCCTAATTATAAAGTCCTTGTAATCTTTAGTATTTTCAGTGAATTTCTAAGGTTTTTCAAAATGTATTTCCTAACTATAATGTCATGTAACCTTTGGTTTTTAAGTGAATTTCTATGTTTTTTTTTAAACTGTTAGTCTCATTTGTAGAGTGGTGGAGAAAGGGGTCGGGCCTCTGACCATCTCTCGGGAATCCAGCTGTAAGAGACTTACTGGAGGTAACAGGAGGGCTTCTTGGCCCCCAAAGCCCCTCAGCATCCAAAAGGACTTCATCCCCCAACCATTATTGTGCCAGGAGGCGGGTTTGCAGAGTAGTGGAGAAAGGGGGCGTGGCCGCTGAAGTCCTCACACCAATCGCTCTCTGTGGAAATTACTTGAGGTAACAGGAGGGGTAGTTGGCCCCCAAGGACCCTCTGGAGCCCATGGGACTTCATCCTCAACCAGCAGTGCCCCAGGAGGCACATTTGCACAGTGGTGGAGAAAGGGGGCCTGGCCTCCGACAACCTCTCAGCATTTCCACTGAGTGGGACTTACTGGAGGTACCAGGAGGGATAGTTAGCCCCAAGGACCCTCAGCAGCCAAGCAGACTTCATCCCCCCACTAGTAGTGCGCCAGGAGGCGCATTTGCAGAGTGGTAGAGAAAAGGGGCGTGTCCTCCGTAGACCTCTCAGCAATCCCACAGTGTGGGACTTACTGGAGGTAACAAGAGGGCTTGTTGGCCCCCAAGAACCCTTTGGAGCCAAGGGGACTTCATCCCCCAACCAGTATTGCATCAGGAGGCATGTTTGCAGAATGGTGAAGGAAGGGGGCGTGGCCTCTGAAGTTCTCTCACCAATTAGGCTGTGTGGGACATACTGGAGATAACAGGAGGGCTTGTTGCTCCCCCCCCCACCCGGGACCGGTTTTTCTTTTTAATTTTTTTTTTTTTTCCCAGAGACCTCGTTCCCCAGGGGCCGGACTCTTTACAAAAAGAAATAATGGGAGGGGGGCTGTGTGGCCCCTCAATGGCTAATTTTGGCCCCGTGGACCCAATCACCCGCAGTCTGGCCTGTAGTGTGGGTGCCCTGGTCCCACCCAGGGCACCCACTTTGTACAGATGAGGACCCGGGGGGAGCAACAAGGCCCCCGCGGTCCCTGCCGACACCCCGCACCTGCGGGAGCCGGCATTTCTTTGACAAAGAGGGAGCTGCTAACATGCAGCTTCCACTCTGTTAAAGCAATTGTGCTCCGCTTTGAGCAAGCGAGAGCAAAATGCTCTCCCCTGCTGGAGCACCGTTTGCTATGACTTGGAGGGAACGGTAAAGCTCCCACCAAGCCACAGCAAACAGCCATGTGCTGGCGGTTTGCACCCCGGGACATAGCAGAAGCCAGCCCTGGGGGGTGGCTGTCCCCATGGCCATCTTTGGCTCCAGGAGATGGGCAGTGCGGCCCCCCTCCAATGTTTAGTTTAGTCCCGGTGAAGTGATGGTCCCCGGGACCGGGGGTCTGCAACGGACCCCCTTCATTATATTATTTGAGCTCCGGGGATGTGTCGGTCCCTGGGCCTGCAAGGGGGGGGGGCGCGTTTGTGAATGAGCGAGTGTCTGGGTCTGTGAGTACCTGTATGGATGAGTGAGTGGCTGTGTGAGTTTCTGTACGGATGATTGAGTGGGTCTGTGAGCAGCAGTATGAGTGAGTGGATGTGTGACTGGGTCTATGGATGAGTGATTGGTTGTGTGAGTACTGCACCATTCTGAGTTGGGTCCTGTGAAGCCACCAATCAGGAGCTGCAAAGTGCTGCGATGCGAGGCCCTGCATCGGCTTGCGTCGCCCTGTCTCAGAACCAGTGATACGTTCAGTTGTTCAAAAAGGAGTACACTCTGACTCAAGCCAATGATCTGGGACTTTAGGGACAACACTTGGGGGGTCATGACCCACTTCCACAGAGGCCAGTAGAGGGGACCAGGTCAGGTCCAGTTGGGTCTGTTCAGCTGGAAAGCAGGAGAGGTCTCTGGAAGCTTATTGTGTCCCTGTAGCTCAAACAGGAGGTCAGCCAACTGACCTTTGGAGCCAAGCAGGTCCAGTCTTCCTTCTTCATACAACAGGGCAGTCCTGTTTTGAATCTTCTCAGGTCCAGGAGTGTTCTGATTTCAAGTTCTGAGGGTGCCACTTTTATACGCAGTGCCATCCTGTAAGTGGAATTCACCCTTTCATCTAACCCAAAATCTTGTTCTGGTCAGTTCTTCCCTTTTCCCTTGGTTTGTCTCCAGACTGTCTGGTGCAGGGGTCTCCAACCTCTTCCATAGTGAGAGCTACTTTAAATCATTGAAAACTTTCCTGAGGCATTGGCCATCATAAGGATACACAACTTAAACACATGACTCGAGTACTCCCAGTTGTGCTTCAGTGAGCATTACAGCATTGTTGCATATTACAAAAGGAAAGGTGAGAGCAAAAAAGAAAGGAAGAAAGGAAAGGAGCAGATAAAAAAGAAAGAGAAAAAGAATGAAGAAAGAGAAATGAAGAAAGTGGAAAAAGAAAAAAGTGGAAAATCGGAAGAAAGAAAAAAAGCATCATAAAAAGGAAGGACAAAAGAAAAAAAAGTAAAAAGAATGAAAAAGGGAATTCAAGGAAAGGAAGAAAAGAAGCAGGAAAGGAAAGAAGTAATAAGAAAGAAAGCAGCAGAAAAAGAGAAAGAAAAGAAAGGAGTGAAAACAAGAAGAAATAAACAAAATGAAGTGAATGAAAGGAAGAAGAAAAGAAAACAAAGAATAATAAGTAAGGGAAGTAGGAATGAGCAAGAAAAAAGAAAAGTAACAGAAAAAAGAAAGTAGAAAGTAAAAAAACTGAAATGAGGAATAAAGAGAAATAAATGTAGAGGAAGAAAGGAGAATAATGAAAAAAGTAGATAGAAAAATAAAAGCAAGTAAGTGAAAGAAAGGTAGAAAAAGAAAGGCAAGGCAGAAGGAAAGAAGTAAGGAACAAAAGACATAGGAAGAAAGTGAAAGAATGAGAAAAGAGAGAAAGCAAGAAAGAGGGGAGAAAATGTGAATCGAGATGGAAAAATGTCTAGCAGGAAATGAAAAAGGAAGATCCAAGGATGGGGAGTAGAGAAAGAAAGGAGTAAAAGAAAGAAATAGAAAAAGAAATAATGAACATTTTCAGAAGCGAGTACTCTGCCCTGTGAGCTTCCCAGGCCTCACAGAACTGGGTACACATTTTTTCAATGTGCTGCCTTTGCAAAAGTGCAGCTATATATTATCACACCAGCTGAGAGGCAATGAAGTGCGAGCTACTAAGATGGATACAGCGAGCTACTGGTAGCTTGCAATCAACCTGTTGGAGACCCCATGTCTGGTGAAACAAAGAGCAGGCAGGCTCAGGTGTGAGTTACATTTGCCAGTGACAGGTTAGGGATCTTCTGAAGTCAGGAAGGGGCTGAGTACAGCCCTCAGTCTACCCTTTGATGCTCAGGAAGGGGCTGAGTACAATCCCCCACCTATTCTGCTTAGTAGAAGAACAGCCTTCCTCACACCCAGGTCTTATGCCAACTGTCTGGGAGGAATACACATCACTCCACACGAGGTCCATTATCAGTCTTGAGACTTTAGACACTGGCAGAAAGGTACATTTGGTTTAGGCAGGAAAAAGCCAACTTTCCAAAAGGGGCATTTTAGAAATAGCAGCTTAAAATCCAATTTTACTATTAAAGAGGATATTAAATTACAATTAAAATGAGTGGACAAAGTATTTCTCTATCTGTTACCAAACTGAAGTTATAACGTATTGAATGTAATAAGGTAACCCTGTGTTAGCCTATGGGAAGCTAGCCTTGCCACAGTGAATGAAAAACGATAATGGGTTTTATTTCACTGCCAGGACATGGCAAAAGGTACTTGAGGCATGTTTAACAGTGCTACTCTAGTGGGTGGCACAATAAGTGCCACAGCCCACTCATAATATTAAATTTACCGGGCCTGCGTACATGTAGTACCCCATACCAGGGATTTATAATTAAATGCACAAATCAGGTGTATACAAATGTTTACCAGGTTTGGAAGGGAGAACATATGTACTTTACCACTGGTTAGCAGGAGTAAAGTGTGCAGAGTCCTAATGCCAAGACAAAAATCTGGGGGAATACCACACAAAAGACGGTAATTTCCAACCCTGCTAGATTTTTCAAAATGCCCTTATAGCTGGTTTTACCATCTTATTTCTTACAAAAAATCCAGATCATTCAAAATGCTGCAACCAATATATATAACCAAAATTCACCCAAGCATGTCCCTTTCTTCATCAACTTCATTGGTTACCTAAAAGGAACAGGTTTGATTCAAAGTGAAATAACTTGTGCACAGAGCTCTTTATGAACATTCTTCATGGTTCTTACAGAATCGTGTCAAAAGACTTACTCTCTGCTCCTCTAATGCCAATCTATTAGCAAGCCTTAAATTCCCTAAATAAAGACTGATTGGTTGCAGTGCTTCTAAATTGTAGAACAAGTTACCTAATAACTTACATTCCATCAGTTGTCTCAGTGACTTTGCATGTTGCTTGAAAACCTGGTTGCTTACTAAAGCCTTCTAGTTTTCTTCCTATCTGGCTTCTGGTAAACCTTATTTTGGGCCTATTAACACAGCAAGACACCATTGGTGAAAAAGTGCTCTGTAAATCGCATTAACATAGCATACCTAGAGGTGATTACATGGAACTCAATGTCGACTTTGATACTCATGGTTTCATTAAGGATGGTGGGCAAACCCACCTATGCCACACCCACAGGGTCAGACTGGCCTATAGGACAATCAGGCAGTACCCGATTGGCTGGTCTGACAGCTCCTTGTGTGGACCGTTTTTTTGTTGTTTGTGGGAATGTTTTGTGGTTTGCTGGGCTGGTTTGTACTATTTATTTCTCTGTTGTTAAAACATTAATTTCCTGCAGCAAACTCAGATCCATGCAGTCTTCCATTCCTTGCAAAATATTTATACAGTGTCTCTTTGCAAGTTTAAAACTGCCCTGATTTGCAAACATGGGACACTTTTTTAGCTATCTAATTCACTAATGGGGCCACTTTTCTTTTGGTGCCCAGGGCTATTTTCTGTACCAGTCAGACCCTGCACACCCGAGGTCATGTGGTTTCATTAGGGGTGGTAGACAACCCACAACATCGCTAATTAGGCATAGAAAACAAGGTTACCAAGATGGAAAACATCAACTTTATTCACATTTACCACATTTGCTATTTTATGTTATGTATTTCTCCCCATTTCATCTCATTTAAATCGCATCAATTGTGCAGGGATTAGAGAAGTCACGGGGAGCCAAACACTATAAATCAGCCTGTTCCTCCTTTACCATCTTACGCCTGGTGTCCTCACCCACTTTGGTCTTCCCACTCCTCCTCGAACCAAATAAAAAAAAATATATTTGGCATCATGTCAAACTCCCACACCACACTCAGAAGTACCAACTTGTAATGAATATTACAAAAATATCTTCAGTGTCCTGCCAGTGACCCCCACCATCCGCTATATCATTTAGCATCTGCCATCCAAATTTAAACAGAAATGGTGTCCTGCCATGCCACTCACTGACGTTTCTGTTTGTTGAATCCCTCCTCCTGCCCAAATATAAAAAACATATTACCTGGCCTACTGCCACCCAACTGCAGCAACCCTGTGCCTTCCAGCCCCCTCTCCCCTGAAGCTCAGCTCTTGGTGCTCTATGGAGCATGGAGCAGACAGCTGGCACTGCATTGACAGACTTTCTGAGAACCAGTAGCGGCCCGTCCCCTGCCAAAGTGGTGAGGCGGGCCAGAGAAGGGAGGTGGGGAGGTTCGGGGACAAAAAATACAAAAAAATAAGATAACTTACCTGAACGCCGCCCACCACATTGCGCTCTTCCAGTCTTCTTCTGGGCACAGGCTTCCAGACTGCACTGCAGCCAATGCTGACGCTGCATGAAAGCAGCATCAGGATTGGCCTGAGCGCTGTCAACTTGCACTCCCAGGCAGACTGGGAGCCTGTACCTGCTCTTTCCAGCCCCAGCGACGCAGCTGGGGCTGGAGAGAGCTTCAGTGTGCATGACTCTTAGGCTGGCCTGAGACGGCCGGCCGAACCGTCATACGCACTGTAACAGTGCCCACCACTACCCCACCAGCAGTGTCATCCTCCTGGACCCGACCCCAAGACTCGTCAGGGGAGGGCGGCGCTCCTCCACCCTAATGCAGGGGCCGTCGCTGCTGAGAACTATGTCAATGTAGATTTCAATTCTCTGTCAGCCTGGGTTAGTAGAGAACCACAGCTTACAGGGAATGTGGCAGTTGATGAAGGAAGCGCGTTGCCTGTGTTCTCCTGCCCCCCTCAGGTCTCTGAAGGCACATGAGAGGAAGAAGTAGGTGGGTGAAACTGTCAGTCACCATCTCGCCAATTTGCTCGGTCTCTGAAGATCCAAGTGCGGATGGGAAATACAGGGGAATCAAGTGCTTCCCCTTATAACGTAACAATAGTGAGAGCCAACTTTTGTTTCCAGTAGTGTAACTCATAGCAGTGATTAACCAGATTCAGAATCCATTATTTACACTAATGGACCTCTGTGAGATTCAAACAAACAATTAAAATTATTGTTCTTTGGTCTCTGTTGACCCTGTCTCCTTGGTTGTGAATGGGTCTCTCTCTCTTTTTGTTTCTCATCTCTGTGAGAGTCATATATGGCATCAGTATTCTTCATAGCGAGGGTGGCAGCATCTCTGCCATCTGGAAAAATGCATTCATCTGCACTGAAAATGAAGCAGGGGACTGACACAAGTGGGGGATGGACCTACACTATTGGTGGACATAAGTCTTCTTACAGTCCTTCTATAAGTCATACTCTTGAATTTGTTTTGCTATTTCAGGGTGCCATGTAATTGTTTGGTATCTCAGTGGGTCAGTTTTTGACCTTTTGGTTGGTAGTGCATATAGCACACATGACCTGGGGATGCTAGATGATTGAACCACAGAAACACAACACTCTACACACTGACACATGGTGGCAAGGAATTAAAGGTACATGTGTTATGTAGATAGCTTCAGGGACATTCAGATTGGATCTGACAAGGTTGGAAAAAAGATGAGATTCACTTACAGGGAGTGGACTTTGGGATGGACAGGAAGGGTGTAGAGAAACTCTGGAGTCAAATGTATACAATTTCTTTTTTTGCATCATATATACTTAGAGGGTGATTTATATTTTGACAGAAAGAGTACTCTGTGGCAAAAAAACAGACTACCATGAGTGCCAAAATAATGGTCCACCCACCCTATTTGGGGTTGGACGGACCATCAGCTTCTTTCAAGGGAGTCCCCACTCGTGCTGTCTATGGAAAGTTTCCACTTACGGACCGACAGAGTATGGGCCATTGGAGGAAAGGTATCACACCACTCGACAGAATTAGGGTGGACTGTGTGATGTCTTTTTCTGTCTGTCCAGCACCGTCAGGTAAAGCTTAGTGGTGATTACATGGAAGTCAATGCCGACTTTTATTCTCATGGCTTCATTAAGGGTGGTGGGCAAACCCACCAAATCGCCAGTGAGTCAGAGAAATTCCTACGCCACACTTACAAGTTCAGATTGGCCTATAGAGCAATAAGTTTGTGACTGATTTTTTTGTTTGAGTCTGTTTATTGGTTTTTAAGAAAAACAAACAAAAACATACACATAGTAGAAGGTTGACATATCCATATTCAATTGTACCGAGTAACCAATGGTAGTTAAAGATTGCTTGAGTCACTTGTATCTATACATGCTAGTTAGTCAACATGATACAACAGTCATGAAATTTCAGGCCGTGCCTGAAGGGCTGGCCTTTCTCTCAGGAAAAAAACTCTCTAGGTGTGCAGGTCATTAGTTTTTTCTTTTTCAAAGTAGGAATTGTTTCTAAAAAACAGAAAGTTTGTTAAAATTCAGTGGGCAGCCTTTAAAACTGACTGCAGGTGTCCACCAAACCTTTATAAGGGAGGTTCCTGCAAAAACACAGAGATCACTTATACATTTGGCAGATGGTAGTCTGTCAGGGTGGTGAGTGAAATGTTCTCAGACATTCCAATGGATAATTACTGTCTTCCAAACTCTGGCCCTAAAACCTCAAATGCATTGGCACACTGTACCAAGGGCAAAACACACATGCTCCAGATGTGGCGACAGAGTGGCTAATTTTTATCACCTGGTTTGGGACTGTCCATAGAGAATGGAGTACTGGTAGAACATAGTTTCTACAACAAATGACCTTACTTGGAAAGTTACTGTTTGCAAGCCCAAAACGTGTCTGCTAGATTAAATGGCAAAATCTAGAAACAGCAGCCCCTCAGCATGTTTGCTGACCTGTGCCTTTGTCTTGGCCAGAAGGTGAATCGCTCTATTATGAAAATCAGCCATTGCACCCAAACTATCTGCATGGTTTGCTGACTTGTGGAGGGAAAGTTTCCCTCCACCGTTCAGGATGAGATTGGAGAGCATTGCGCTCTGTTCATACTGTGAATATCGATTGTTTCACAGTTACCAAACCGGTTTGAAAAATGTTACGGATACCACATCATTCTTCTACATTCTCTTACATACCTTTCGAGGTTGGCACAAAAGCATTCAGGCTTAACTTAAAGGCAATGTGTACAATAAATATGCAGCACTCAAACAGTAATAAAGTGAAGACACCACTCAAGAAAAATCCCATACCAATTTAGAAAAATAAAGAACAATATAATAACTCGACACCCCAAAAAAATATAAATACAACCAATAGAATCGCGGTTATGAATTTTTAAAGTTTTCAGTGAAAACTAGTGCCTAAAAGAATGAAGCGCCAAGTGTGGATATCTAGTTGCGCGAGACCGGGGCAGAGTCAAAAGTAATGGATACACGAGGTCGACTGGGCAGTGTCTCGGCTTACCTTCAGACTTAGAAGACTTTTATGAAAAAAAATGTCTGAGAAGGTAAAGTTCAGCAGGGCAAGGCAGCTGGCGTTGTCCGAGGAGGAGGCGCTTTTATCGGGGAGCCACTGGACTAAGTTGTGGTGACGATTTCCACGCTTGGACTTTGTCACTTTTTCTGGAAGTTGAAAATCTCCAGTGGGACAAAGCTGCAGGCTGTAGACTATGAGGGCTCCACAGGCCCTGATACTCTTATGAAGAGGAGTTGCTGAACAGGATTTGCTGCAAAGGAGAAGAACGTAGCGGAGGCTGCCACAAGTCAGATCGAATGGCGATGTACCCTGGGAGGATCTGCAAGTAGTTTGGTCATAGTCTAATGTTGGTTATCAGGTCACTTATTGGTGGAACAATTTGTATGAATCTTTTGTGTCCCTGTAGCTCAGAACAGGAGGCCAGCCAACTAGCCCTTGAGGTCACATTGGCGGTCCTGGGATAAAGCAGCAAGGCAGGCCTCAGGCAGCAGAGCAGGCCTCTGAGGATACAAGGCAGGCTCCAAGCAGCAGGGTAGTCCTCTGGTAGCAGCAGGGCAGTCCTCTGAAGTACAAGGCAGTTCTTCTGTGGCCCTCCGAAAGGCCCAGGAGTGAACTAAAGAGTTGGTCTGAGGGTCCAATTGTTATACCTGGTGCCAGCCTTTGAAGTGGGTGAAACGTCTAGACTTCTCCACACATATGGTTCTGGAAATTTCCTCCCCCCCCCCAGTCCAGGCTCCAAAAGGTCTAGGGTGGCAATAGACTGGTGTCAAGTTCTTTGTGAGCATGCTGTAGGCAGCACCTTTAAAATGTAAGTGGAGAGGGAATAGATCTGCCCCTTCCATCCTGGCTGGATGGCCCATCCTGCCAACACCTAATCACCCTTTGTCAAACTGTCTAGGAGGAATACACAAAGGATGTATTCATACTCATGTGACCCAAGACACAGACTGCAGGCACTAAATGTTTAGGACAAGAAAATGGCAACTTTCTCAACGTGGCATTTTCAGAATTGCGACTTAAAATACGACTTTACCATTAAAGATGATTTAAAATTATCATTCTTTTGAGACCAAACATGAAATTTCTACTTGTTCCCAATCAAAAGTTAGTACTTATTAAATGTAATAAGGTAATCTAATGTTATCTTATGGGAGAGGTAGGGCTCACAGTAATGAAAAATGAATTTGGGGGGTTTCACTACCAAGATATATAACATTTAAAAGGACCAGTCAATGCTTTTAAATACATTGAACCCTGCACTATGGGCTGTTTAGGGCCTACTTTAGGGGTGACATATGTATTAAAAAGGGAGGTTTAGGCCTGGCAAAAGTTTTTTTGCCAGGTTGAATTGGCAGTTTAAACCTGCACACAGGCTGCAATAGCAGTCCTGGGAACATGTTTTAAGGGGCTATTTAAGTGGGTGGCACAATAAGTGCTGAAGGCCCACTAATAGCATTTAATTTACAGCCCCTGGGTACATGTTGTACCACTTTACTAGGGATTTAAAAGTAGATTAAATGTGCCAATTGGGTGTAGGCCAATCTTACCTTGTTAAAGGAGTGAGCACAAGCACTTTAGCACTGGTTAGGAGTGGTAAAGAGTACAGAGTCCTAAAGCCAACAAAAATGAATTTCAGCAAACAGGACGCGATAAGGCAAAGGAGGAAGGCCACACCAGAGGCTGTCAGGTCTAACTTCTGTCCCTCCCAGCTGTAAGTGGGGAGAACTACCCACCTTCACAGGAGTTCTTAACACTAAAGCGGAAGAACATAGATAAACCATCAGGACTGGAGTGGTCTGACCCAGAACAGTGTTCCATCATAAAGTTCATTCCCTGTAGGGAGAAGGATCACCTCAAAGTTTGGGATTCTTACCCCTCATCTGTATGAACCATCTGAGGGGCCTGTGGTTTGTCTCTACTTTGAAGTGAGTCCCAAACAGGTAGAGTCTCAGCTTCTTCAGTGCCCAGATCACAACAAATGTTTCTCTTTCAATAGCACTCCTCTTCTTCTCCCTAGGGAATAACCTTCTCCTTATGAAGGGTACTGGTTGGTCTAGGCCCTCCTCATTTAACTGGGATAGTACAGCCCCTATGCCATGCTCTGCTGTGAGGCATCTGTCCGCACTATAACTCCTTGGAGAAGTCAGGGGTTTTGAGTACTGGTACTGTGCACATGTTCTCCTTGAGACTATCAAAAGCGTTCTGGCAGGCCTCTGTCCAGATCCTCTTCTTGGGCTGTTTTTTGGAAGTCAAGGGAGCAACAATGGTTCCATATACCTGTACAAACCTCCTACAGTAACAAGTGGGCCCAGGAAGGCCCTCGCTTCGTCTGATCTTTAGGGCGTTCCCAGGTCAGGATAGTCTCAGTCTTGGCATAGAGGGACTGCACTTTGCCCTCGCCCACTAGGTCTCTCAGATACTCCACAGATACCTGCGCTATGTGGCACTTGCTGGCCTTGATAGGCCTGCCTGTAGCAGAGCCTGAAGCACTTCCTGAAGATAGAACAGGTGATCCTCCTAGCTGGAACTGAAGACAGCAATGTCATCAAGGTAGGCCACACTGAAATACTCCATCCCAGCCAGGACCTTGTTGACCAACCTTTGAAAGGTGGCAAGGGCATTCTATAACCCAAACATCATCACCCTAGATTGGAAGTGGCCCTCTGGGTTGTATAATTCAGACCTCTCCTTAGTCCCCCAGTTAGGGAAATCTGCCAGTAGCCAGAACTAAAAGTACTGAGGAACTTGGAATCCCTAACCTATCTATGAGCTCATCACCCTGGCGGGTGGGGTGAGTATCAGTCTTGGTAAATGAGTTGAGACCCCTATAGTCCACACAGAATTTGAGTTCTGTGCTGTACGGTTTCCACTTATCTCATTAGGAAACTGTGTGTTTGTTGGGCAACATAAACGTTAGGATGGTGCCAGATTGATTCTATGCACGCTTTAAGGATATGCTGGCCTATTGTCCTGTTAGCTCACAGTGCCACCATAAGTACCCCTAAACCTGAGAAGGTAAGAAATGTATTGGGCAACTTCAGATCATGACAACCTTGATTCCCCAAGGAATCATGGTAACATATCTGTAACCTTTTCGCTTAGTCACTCGTGCATACCCAGACAGATACACAAGAAATACACAAAGAGGCGTTTCAATATTTATTGAACCATTGTGATTCTTGTGTAAAATATATGTGCTGCAATGATTAATAGACAGAAGCAAATGAAAGCGATTAGCAATATGAGTACAATGAAATGGATAAACAATTCCATCATTGTACTCCTAGTATGCACCCCCTAAACTGGTTACGTAGGGAAGGTGATCTGCCAAAATCCTCTACTGGATGATCTAACTCCCCATTACCTGTGGGTGGATGTGTTCAGGTCCCCGTCATGGTCACAAGTTGGACATCCCTCCTCGCAGAGGGTAAACAGCAATCAGCTGGGCTGAGACTCCAAGGAACAGTGACCTCGCAGTGAAAGCAGAGTGCTCCTCTGATTGGGACACCGAAATGCGTGTGTATAAATAATACCCACATCCATGCTTCTGTGCCGAGGCTCAGCCATGCTGTCATTGTTTATCCTTTTGTGATAGCTGTGCTGCCTTATGGATGAACAACAAAGAACAACATTTGCACAATGGACACTTAGGCCTTGAACTAAATGTTCAAGGTGTTGTGATAGTGTGCCTACGAAGTGGAAATGTAAGCAATATGGTTTCAGAGAAACTAATCCTGCACTATCACGCAAGCAAATGTGTGTCAAACATCATCGTGTAGAAAAGAAGGCAACTTAAGAAACACGTGCATGTAAAATGGAAGTGTTTCTTCCTGAACCTAAACCATCCCCGTGAAATCTGGAGCGGCTCCCAATAGGGCAGCTTTGGATACCAGCACTATTGAGCTGGACCAGGGACAAATGGAGTGCTCAATCACCCCCAATTCAAGGATGTTGGACACTTCTTCCTTGATGATAGCCCTCACCTTGTCAGATAGCCTGCAGATTATATTTTTCACAGACATTCTGTCTCCTATATCAATGTCATCGGTACACAAATGTGTAAGCCCTGAGGTGAGAGAGGCAAACTGCTCCAGCAACTGGCAACAGTCCCTCTGCTGTTTTGGGGACTCATCCTGCCCCTTGGAAGATAGGATGTTGGGGAGAGGTTCACTCTCCTCTTCCTCCCCAACACCAGGAGCATGGTAACTTCAGACCTCTCATAGTATGGTTTGAGACAGTTAACATGGAGCACACTTAAGGGGTTCCTGGGATTCTTGGGGTCCACCAGGTAGGTGACCTCCCCCTTTCTCTCCTTCAGCTCATAAGGTCCTGACCAGCAGTCTTGGAGGGCCCTGGGATCCACTTTTTGTTCATGCTGAAACTCGACCAGAGTGGCCTTCTGATCATGCCAGAGTTTCATTACTTCTTCTAGCTTTCATGTTCTCAGAGGCATTCTTCCAGAAGCGTTGCATCTGGTTTCCGAAAGTCTAGCATGTAGCTAGCTACATCCTAGGGAGGCTTCCTGTGAGCTTGCACCCACCTCTCCTTCACTAGACTGAGAGGTTCTCTAACAGGGTGGCCATAAAGGTGCTCAAATGGGCTAAACCCAACTACTTTCTGTGGCATCTCCCTATAGGCAAAAAGCAGGCATGGTAAGAGTACGTCCCACTTCTACCTTATGGGCAGAGGTAGGCCCATAATCATGCCTTTAAGGGTTTTATTGAACGTCTCAACAATTCCATTGGTCTGAGGGTGATAGAGTGTGGAGAACCTATAAGTCATCCAACCCTCCTCTCACATTGACATCATGTAGGCAGACATGAAGTTTGTGCCCCTGTCAGACACTACTTCTTTGGGGAACCTTACCTGGGTAAAAATCCCCATTAAGGCTCTAGCCACTGCAGGTGCAGTTACAGTCCTCAAGCAATCAATCAATCAATCATGATTTATAAAGTGCAGCTAATCACCCGAAAGGGTATCCAGGCTCTTGCATGCCCCGGGTGCTCATTCGAACAGCCAAGTCTTGAGTGCCCTTCGCAATTCCAGAATCGAGGAGATGGTCTGGAGCTGCGTGGGAAGGCTGTTCCAGGTCTTTGCTGCAAAGTAGGAGAAGGAGGGTCCTCCACTTCTGCTTCAGTAGATGCAGGAGTGTGGGCAAGTGAAAGGGAGGTGCAGCATAATCATAGGATGAAGTTTTGCTAGATAAGCGCTCCACCTCCAGTATGTCTGAGTGTATTACCGATAAACAATCACACTTATATCGGCTCCAATGTATAACTTTATTCTTCAGTGACTCTTCATCCTCCCTATATGAGGAGAGGTTAAGCTTTGGAATATTAGTCATAAACACTCTCCAAACAATTTTCCTATATGTGGTGTTAGTCTCCCTGTATTTCGCCTGACTACTAAATGCATCACTCATGTGGGGTGCGGCTTGATAATCCTGCTCCCTAGCTCTTTTGGCTCTGCCCATACTGTGCCAATTTGCGACTCCCCCTCGATTACTGTTACTTTGAGCATTTTTATGGATGGTGTCCCTCTGTCCTCCCGTTCTCCATGTGGTCGCACTCTCTGATCTACCTCCTCCAAGGGTGCGAAACGATCTATTTTCCCATCCATGTTTATCCCTGTTGATCTTACGTGATAGGACTGGTTTTAAGCCTTCTAGTTGTTTACCATCTCTTTGCTCTTCCAATTTCCCCCCTGCCTTATTTGAGTCATAAAGTCTCTGTTTGTTTAATTCTAGGGAACGGGATGCAGACTGTTTCTTCTCGCAGCTCAAACAGAGTTCAGCCAAACTAGCAGTAACATTGCAAATAGTTAGGTTACCTACGATTGCCTTAAGGTTGGCGAACTCTTTAGTTAGTGCGTCTACTCTAGATAAAAGATCGTATATCAGTTGCGAGTTTCGGTTAATTAGTAGACTATTGGCCTGCATTGCAGGTCCTTTTGAAGAGTCGTGCAATTCCCTAAGTGTTCCATGGATATGATCAGTATGTTGTGATTGCATGTTTGTCTTGGGAGACAGTGGCAGTAAATCAACGGTCTCAATATCTGTCCCCTGTGCTGAGGCTAAAGGGGAGTACCTGTTTGAGCACTCAACCGGTGTCAGGGACTCTGCACCTTTCTCAGATTTATTTATCTCAGCCAGTAAGTAGTTATTTGGCTCCTGATAAAGAGCATGATGACTCTGGCTATTTGGCTCTTGTTGTGAGGAGAGAGTGTCTGATGTGCAGGGCTGGTGCTCAATTGTGACCTTTGTCTGACCCTTCATGATGGTGTTCTCTGCCTGGGGATTTGTAGAACGTTTATTGTAGAAGGCAGTAATTTTTTCTTTTTTCTTGCTAATTGATTTACATTTGCTATTTAACATTGATTCTACCTCTTCGATCAAATTATTAATTTCATCTATAGAGCAGTTTTCTGCTCCACTTTTTCTTATTTTTGAGGATTTGCCTTTTACTAACCCCTCGGTGGCCTTTCGCTTTCCCATTGTGACAAGTGAGTTGGGTAGTGTAGGTTAATATAAGCGTCCCTTTCCCAGTGATGTGCCCACGTCTGTTCTTAGATGTTTCTCCTGTATCTTATTTATTGTTCAATACAAGGATAGGCTCTTTTACACAATAGAGAGTGAGAGAAGAGCAGATCAGTTGCAATCTCCCAATTACATTCTTATCACATATTAGCAACTGCTGCCGTGTGAATTCTCGTTGGGAATTCAGGCCTTTTTAAAAAAAAAAAAGAGGAACAAGGGTTCTGACAGGATGTGATAATCTCCCTCCGCTTTTGTCTTTGGTAGTTGGGATATCCAAAGATATTGGAGTAGACGCCTCACTCACTTATCATGACATGCTTCATGATAGGCGTCTATCCACACCCGGTTAAGATGGTATTACCCGGGCGGACTCAACCATAGATGTAATGGGAGTTCTTAGATAAAGCAAATACTGGTCATGCAGGGATCCAGATGAGTGATAATTAAAAATACCTTCAGGTATACCCAAACACTGTGTTTTATTCGGAGGGTACCTGGGGCATGAATAAAATTGTGAATATGTTGGGGTTTACTGAATATAATTCTTCAGTTGTACCCCTTTTAAAGTGCCAACATGTTTCGGCCCTTGCTAGCAGCCCACGTGAGTCTGGGGCCTTCGTCAGGGCTATATATCTACTTCTTAATGTCCCTGCTTCTATAAGGTGCATGCACTCCATGCACTAACGTGAGGCCTAATGCACTCACCTGTCTTCTTTGTGTCCTCAGTAGATTTTCTAGTAGGGGGAGAAACAGAAGAAGTCAAAATCTTGTTCGTGTTTTGTCAGACTTATTCCATTGTGATTCATTCATCCCTATACATTGGACCGTGTTGTCCTAATGTTAACAAATACTTTATTTTGTGCATTCTGGTGGGCGAGTTCCCTAAAACTCGTGATAAAAACAAATTAGTGATCCCGTGAGAATTGACATTTATGTGATGGGTGATTTGTCTGGGTAATGCTTTGGCTGTCTTTTTAAAAACAAATCTACATCTACGTATATTGTGCAGTCTATACTAGGTCCAGATGTCAATCCTAGGTGTAGTGATTGGAATTATATCCATACGTTGTGTCATCTAATCTTGACATGCATCAGTTCAAACCTTCTCGTGCTTACCTACTGCTTTCTTTTGTCAAGCGACATGCGGATCAGACGGTTCCTGCTGCCTTATAGTCACACACTGCGGGAGGAAGAGAGTTTTTTGCAAAATTCATTGCTTACAGGTCCATGCAATGTTGTATTTGAATGCATAGTTTTCATGGTTCTACATTCGCAGCCATTCTAACCATAATCTGGTGGTTATAGTATTCTAGAACTTTCATAAACAATGTTGTATCTGGGCTTCCGTACTCTAAGCCAAAATCGGCACTTACTTTTAAGGGCATTCGGCGGTCTACTCCTGCTAAGTGCTCTAGAACCCCGGGTGTATGGTTCTCATTCGTGCTCAATATCTATGTGGCTCTGAGACTGGTAATGCGGCTCACTGGGGGTGGTTTTCATGCCACCGCGTTCACTTATGTCCCGGCGCCATTAACAACCCTCGTGGTGTTGTATTTCTCACCATCCTTGCAAGCACCTTTCATACCGTGATGGCGGTGTCCCTCGAGACAGTCGTCACAATTATTCCGCATTCACCCGTTCACCCAACTTACTTCGTCAAAGTGCTAGCACCGCTGGAATACCTCTATTGCCCCGCTCAGTCCGCCGCCGGGTACTCAGGCTGGCTGGGCGGGTCTGTTTGTACCCGTGGTTCTTCTCATGTGATGCGCGTCATCACACGGTGCGGGCGCCCGTGACCGCGTGCATGCTGGGAGTGTTCGTTTTTTTGCATGCCACTATGTGGTTTTTTTGAAGCACGTCGATATCTTTTCATCGGTTGCCTTTTCTGTTCGCCCTAATTTATTTATTGGACTTCGTTCATCTTGGTAACCCTTATTTTTTAATTCCCTGCACGTTTGTCTGGTTGTTTGACCAGGTCATTGGCAGTTATTATCCACTGTCAATAAAGTTGTGTGTATTGATATAAAAAAAACTGTGGGAGTGCACACGGAATGTTTTCATGTATCTGGTTGTTCACCCTAATCGTTTCCGTTACAATATGGGCAAATGGAAGCAGAAAGAAGATAAGTAACGTGAGACACTGATATGTGTGTTATGTCACACCGGTTACGTTCTAAGATTATGAAAGGATTTCTATATAGGCTGCTATGCCTTGTTTATACCAGATGTTGTATCTCATCCTACACAGAACTTTTACTGATTTAGGTGTTATTATTGGGCAATAGCACCCTTCTTTAATTCTTGATGTAGTCACCTGATGTTGGCCAAAGGGTTTCAAACATGCCAACCGAATCATTGATTATGTCATTACTGAAAACAGCTTCATGCTTCTTGAATTCTCACTATCCTGTTTCAAGTCATGGTTGTCCAGAGTATATCTTTGTTCGACCCCCTCGTGGAGCTCGAGAGGCGATAAATCCACCTCTGTTCCAGTTTTAATAACTGTTTGTCATTAACCGTAGTCGGAAGTTTCTCTATCACCGTCCAGGTGAAATCATTCTCATTGTGGCCTGACGCCTGAAAATGGCGCATCAATTTAGTGATTGTCTTCCCGCTTCGGAATGTGCTACGGTGTTCATTTATCCGCACTTTTATTTTGCGTGTTGTCATGCCAATGTACCTAAGCTGGCACTTGCACGTGATGACGTATACCACATTGCTGCTGTTACAATTTGAGTGTTTTTTCTGTTCCCATGGGGTTCTCAAACCCAAGTCAATATCCTTGCTCGCTTTTGTTAAGGGGCAGACATTGCAGCTGCCGCATGGCAAATGACCTACTACTTCTGGAAGGTTCCAGATTGTGTGAATTGTGCGGTTCTCATCATTTGTCCCTCATGGGCGGGTGTGTACCACTGAGTCCCTCAGGGATTTCCCTCTTTTGAATGCAAACATGGGTCTCTCTATCCTCAGTGATCCAGAGTTTAGGGTCTTCCAATGGCGCAGTATTATCCTTTTAACTGCATTGGATTCTGTGCCATAGGTGGTTACGCAAACTAACCTGGTGTTATTGGGTTTTGCGTATGTTTCCAGAAGTGTTTCCCTAGGATTATTCTTCGCTCTCTTGAACGCCCTTTTTACCAGTTTGTTGGGATAAGACTTTTCTTGGAGTTTTTTTGCATGTTCTTCGTAGGTTTTTTTCTCCGAACAATTCTGTCGTAGTCTCAAGAACTGGCCCACCGGTAGGTTGTCTCTTAGGGCTTTGGGGTGAAAGCTGTCATATCGGAGGAGATTGTTTGCATCAGTCGGTTTATAGAAACCTCTGTTTTGAGTATCTCGTTCTCAGACCAGATCTTCAAGTCCAGAAAGGTAATGGACTCCCTGCTAGCAGTCATAGTGAAGTTCAGGTATTCATCTCTGGTATTTAGCCAGGTTAGAAACTCCGTGGCTTCTGTTTCAGAGCCTCTCCAGATCAAGAAGATGTTGTCTATGAACCTCTTCCACACCAGTACCTTAGTGTCAAAGGGGTTGTTTGAGATGTACCAGAATAAGTGCAGGAAACTCCTGAATGCCCCTCGGAACTACAAACTACTACACAGGGATCCTACAAAGGAAACCATAGAGTCAATACACACAATGGTGAATGAGGCCAAGTAGAGAGAATGGATCACAGCACAAGAAGCTGGATTTCTAAAAGAAGAGAACCTCTATCAAAATTTACAGATCACTTCCTGAGAACACTGGTACAAAGGATGCCATCCTATCTCAAGGACACAAGAGACATCCTTGTTCAACTCCAAACCTTGAGATTCGACAGGACTTCCGACATCTTTAACACACTAGATGTCGAGGCGCTGTACACCAGCATACCACAAGAATCATCACTACGGGTAATTGAAACCATACTGAGAAACGAGTAATGGGAATCCATCACACCCAGGAAGTTTGTCCTAGACTGCGCCAGAACGGGTTTAACAAGAAACTTTTTTGAATTCGAAGGAGAATATTACCTACAGACCCACGGAACTTCGATGGGCAGTACATTTGCCCCTAGCATCGCCTGTCTATACGTCCATGATTTTGAGATGAAACACATCTATGAAAACATCAACCCCTTTGACACTAAGGTACTGGTGTGGGAGAGGTTCATAGATGACATCTTCTTTATCTGGAGAGGCTCTGAAACAGAAGCCACTGAGTTTCTAACCTGGCTAAATACCAGAGATGAATACCTGAACTTCCCTATGACTGCTATCAGGGAGTCCATTACCTTTCTGGACTTGATGATGTGGTCTGAGAACGGGATACTCAAAACAGAGGTTTTCTATAAAGCGACTGATGCAAACAATCTCCTCCGATATGACAGCTTTCATCCCAAAGCCCTAAGAGACAACCTACCGGTGGGCCAGTTCTTGAGACCACGAAGGAATTGTTCGGAGAAAAAAACCTACGAAGAACATGCAGAAATACTAGCAAAAAAACTCCAAGAAAAGTCTTATCCCAACAAACTGGTAAAAAGGGTGTTCAAGAGAGCGAAGAATAATCCTATACATGGAAACATTCCGTGTGCACTCACACAGTTTTTTTGTATATCAATACACACAACTTTATTGACAGTGGAAAATAACCGCCAATGACATGGTCAAACAACCAGACAAACGTGCAGGGAATTAAAAAATAAGGGTTACCAAGAATGAACGAAGTCCAATAAATAAATTAGGGCGAACAGAAAAGGCAACCGATGAAAAGATATTGACGTGCTTCAAAAAAACCACATAGTGGCACGCAAAAAACAAACACTCCCAGCATGCACGCGGTCACAGGGGCCTGCACCGTGTGATGATGCGTGTCACATGAGAAGAACCACGGGTACAAACAGACCCGCCCAGCCAGCCTGAGTACACGGCGGCGGACTGAGCGGGGCAATAGAGGTATTCCGGCGGTGCTAGCACTTTGACGAAGTAAGTTGGGTGAACGGGTGAATGCGGAATAATTGTGACGGCTGTCTCAAGGGACACCGCCATCACCGTATAAAAGGTGCGTGCAAGCATGGTGAGAAATACAACACCACAAGGTTTGTTAATGGCGCAGGGACATTAGTGAACGCGGTGGCATGAAAATCCACCCCCAGTGAGCCGCATTACCAGTCTGTGAGCCACATAGATATTGAGCACGAATAAACGTGGCAGCATGTTAATCCACCCCTAGTGAACCGCATTACCAGTCTGAGAGTCACATAGATATTGAGCACGAATGAGAACCATACACCGGGGGTTCTAGAGCACTTAGCGGGAGTAGACCGCCAAATGCCCTTAAAGGTAAATGCAGTAAGTGCCGATTTTGGCTTAGAGTACGGAAGCCCAGATACAACATTGTTTATGAAAGTTCTAGAATACTATAACCACCAGGTTATGGTTAGAAAGGCTGCGAATGTAGAACCATGAAAACTATGCATTCAAATACAACATTGCATCGAACTGTATGCAATGAATTTTGCAAAAAACTCTCTTCATCCCGCAGTGTGTGACTATAAGGCAGCACGAACCGCCTGATCCGCATGTCGCTTGACAAAAGAAAGCAGTAGGTAAGCACGAGAAGGTTTGAACTGATGCATGTCAAGATAAGATGACACCACGTAAGGATATAATTCCAATCACTACACCTAGGATTGACATCTGGACCTAGTATAGACTGCACAATCTACGTAGATGTCGATTTTTTTTAACAAAAAAAGACAGCCAAAGCATTACCCAGACAAATCACCCATCACATAAATGTAAATTCTCACGGGATCACTAATTTATTTTTTATCAAGAATTTTAGAGAACTCGCCCACCAGAATGCACAAAATAAAGTATTTGTTAACATTAGGACAACACGGTCCAATGTATAGGGATGAATGAATCACAATGGAATAAGTCTGACAAAACACGAACAAGATTTTGACTTCTTCCGTTTCTCCCCCTGCTAAAAAATCTACTGAGGACACAAAGAAGACATGTGAGTGTATTAGGCCTCACGTTAGTGCATGGAGTGCATGCACCCTATAGAAGCAGGGACATTAAGAAGTAGATAAATAGCCCTGACGAAGGCCCCAGACCCACGTGGGCTCCTAGCGAGGGCCGAAACATGTTGGCACTTTAAAAGGGGAACAACTGAACAATTATATTCAGTAAACCCCAACATATTCACGATTTCATTCATGCCCCAGGTACCCTCCGAATAAAACACAGTGTTTGGGTATACCTGAAGGTATTTTTAATTATCACTCATCTGGATCCCTGCATGGCCAGTATTTGCTTTATCTAAGAACTCCCATTACACCTATGGTTGAGTCCGCCCGGGTAGTACCATCTTACCCGGGTGTGGATAGACGCCTATGATGAAGCATGTCACGATAAATGAGTGAGGCGTCTACTCCAATATCTTTGGATATCCCAACTACCAAAGACAAAAGCGGAGGGAAATTATCACATCCTGTCAGAACCCTTGTTCCTCTTTTTTTTTTTTTAAAAGGTTTGAATTCCAGACAAGGATAGGCTTTGACAGGTATGTCAAAGACGCTGGTAAAAAGATACTGCAACACAAGGAAGAGAAATAGGAAACTTCCGTGCTGCTATCGTAGATTGCACCTGAAGTGTGTTGATTGGCACCAGTAGATCACAATTCACCCCCAGCCTTAATGACCACAGGACATAAATCACTGCGCAGAGTGGATATCTATATGACACAACTTGATACTTGTCCGAGGGCCTTGCATCAACTCTTATAGGGCAATTGTCATTAGCCAAGTATGTTCCTTGTTAGTTGATTACAGAGGGGCACAACAATCAATCAATCAATCAGGGGTTTGTAAGCGCGCTACTCACCCGTGAGGGTCTCAAGGCGCTCTCTTTTGCAGCGCCGGATCAGTCGAAGAGCCAGGTCTTGAGGTCCTTCCTGAACGTGTGCAGGGACCGGGAGCGTCTGATGTTCACAGGGAGCTCGTTCCAGGTCTTGGCTGCGATGTAGGAGAAGGCTCTCCCGCCTGCTCTGTTTCTGCGGATGAGGGGGACCTCTGCCAGGGCGAGGTCGGCAGAGCGGAGGTTCCTCTTGGGTACGTGGAAGGAGACTCTCTCGTTGAGGTATTTGGGTCCGATGTTGTGGAGGGATTTGTAGGCGTGGGTGAGGAGTTTGAAGGTAACCCTCTTCTCGACGGGGCGCCAGTGGAGGTCTTGTAGGTGTTGGGTCATGTGTTCGTGACGCGGTGTCCCGAGTACGAGTCTGGCTGCGGTGTTCTGGATGGTTTGGAGTTTATGTAGAAGAGTTCTGTTGATTCCGGCATAGCGGGCGTTGCCGTAGTCTAGTCTGCTGGTTATGCGCGCGTGGGTGACGGTCTTTCTGCAATCGGGGGGGATCCATTTGAAGGTCTTGAGGAGGATGCGCAGGCAGTTGAAACTGGTGGAAGCGACGGCGTTGATCTGGCGGTTCATGAAGAGGGAGGAGTCGAGGATGATGCCGCGGTTGCGTGCGTTGTCTGTGGGGGTGGGTGGACTCCCGAGGGCGAAGGGCCACCAGGTGTTGTCCCAGGCGGAGGTGCAGGGTCCGAGGATCAGGACCTCGGTTTTCTCTGAGTTGAGCTTCAAGCAGCTGTCGTTCATCCAGGCTGCGACGTTCTTCATTCCTTCCTGGAAGCATAGTCTGGTGTCTTCGGGATTCTTCGTGAGTGAGAGGATGAGCTGGGTGTCGTCGGTGTAGGATACTATGCTGAGCCCATGCTGTCTAACGATGGCGGCGAGGGGGGCCATGTAGATGTTGAAAAGCGTGGGGCTGAGCGATGATCCTTGGGGTACTGCGCAGTTGATCTCTGTGGGTTCGGAGAGGAAGGGAGGGAGTCTGATCCTCTGTGTTCTGCCGGAGAGAAAGGATTGGATCCAGTCGAGGGCGGCTCCTTGTATCCCTGCGTCGTGAAGTCTGGCTGTGAGCGTGCGATGTGAGACGGTGTCGAAGGCTGCGGAGAGGTCTAGAAGGATGAGGGCCGCAGTGTGTCCCTGGTCGAGTAGCATGCGGATGTCATCAGTGGTGGCAAGGAGGGCGGTCTCGGTGCTGTGGTTGCTGCGGAATCCAGACTGGGAGGTATCTAGGATGGAGTTCTCTTAGATGAAGGTGGTCAGCTGAGCGTTTACGAGTCTCTCGGTGACTTTGGCCGCGAAGGGGAGGAGAGAGATGGGCCGGTAGTTTTTCAGGTCCGTTGGGTCGGCCGTGGGTTTCTTGAGGAGGGGTTTAACCTCCGCCCGCTTCCAGTCATCTGGGAAGGTGCCGTATCTGAGGGAGGCGTTGATGGTCCATCCTAGTTCGTGTGCAATGGCGGCGGCCTTGTGGAATATGTGCGGTGGGCAGGGGTCCGTCGGGGCTCCTGAGTGGGTTTTCTTCATGGTCGCGGTGATGTGTTCGACGGTGGCAGGATTCCAGGTCATGACGGTTGGTTTATCTGCGGCGGTGGGGAGGGGGGTGGTGTACGGCGTCTGTTCGCTGAAGTTGTCGTAGAGGTCCTTGATCTTAAGATGGAAGTAGGTGCTGAGCTTGTTGCAGAGTTCCTGGGAAGGTGAGACGTCCGTGGCTTCGCTGGGGGTTTGGCGAAATGCTGTATGACGTTGAACAGTTCTTTGGTGTTGGTCGCGTGGGTATGGACTTTGTCCCTGATGAAGGTCCGTTTGGTGTCTCTTATGCGCTGGTGGTATTCCTTCAGGGCGCTCCTGTGGTTTTTCCGTGCTTCCGTGGTTTTCTGGTTTTGCCAGGTTTTCTCTAGGCGTCTGCAGGAGAAACAACAGAGTTTCCTTTGGAATTAGAGCGTCTTACCCAGGTCAAATGCTGATCCTGGCACCAGATGAAGGGGGGGTGGCCCTGCCCTGCCTCTTCCTGTCAATGACGGGCAAGGACGGGCCCGCCCTTGGCCCGCACGCATCCCGCAGGGTTTCAGGCAGTGCTTTACGCGCGAGGTTGGTTCTGGCGCCTCCCCCTCGTTAGCGGCACCGGGCTGAAGCAGCGTTGCACCCTGGGACTGGCAGTCCCCACAAGGGTGTTCTGTATTTTTGCAAATGCGGGCAGCAGTTAGTGAGGGTGCACCCTGGGACTACAGTCCCACTAGGGTGTGTAAGTTCCAAACAATGCCCCCAAGCAGTAAAAACACAACAGCAGCGTCCCGCGCCGCGGGGGTTGAGGCAGCGCTTTATGCGCGAGGTTGGTTTGGCGCCTCCCCCTCGTTAGCGGCACTGGGCTGAAGCAGCGTTGCACCCTGGGGATGTTAGTCCCCACCAGGGTGTTCTGTACTTTGGCAAATGTGGGCAGCGGTTAGTGAGGGTGCACCCTGGGACTACGGTCCCACCAGGGTGTGTAAGTTCCAAACAATGCCCCCAAACAGTAAAAACACAACAGGAGCGTAATCTTCTCGACGGCTGGTGGAAGTTCAAGTGGTGGTTGATGTCGGCGGGTCCATGGTTGTGTAGGGCCTTGTGTGCTTGGGTCAGCAGCTTGAATTGGCATCTCTTTTGGACGGAGAGCCAATAGAGTTGTCTGTGGTGGGGTGTGATATGGGTTCATCAAGGTAGGTCAAGGATGAGTCTGGCTCTGGCACTCTGAATGGTTTGAAGTCTATGTAGAAGGTGTGTGGTAGTTTCTATCTGGAGAGCAGTGCCGTAGTCCAGTCAGCTGGTGATGAGGGCCTGTGTCACGGTGCGGCTCGTGTGCAGGGCTATCCACTTGAATATCTTACGTAGCATGCACAGAATGAAGAAGCAGGCGGAGGAGATGGCATTAAACTGTGATTTCATGGTGAGCGTGTTTCAATGATGATTCCAAGGTTTCTGGTGTGGTCGGAGGGTGTTTGTGCGGGTCCTAGGTCTGATGCCACCAGGAGTCATTCCATGGGTTGCTGTTTTTGCTGAAGATCGGTATTTTCGCTGTGTCTCTGTTCAGCTTCAGGCGGTGGTTCTTCATCCAGTTAGCGATGCTCGTCGTGCATCTGTGGAAATGGTCCTAGTGGTGGTGGGGTCATCGGTGAGTGAGAGGATGAGTTGAGTATCATCTGCATAGGATATTATGTTGAGGAGACCATGAGATCTGACGATATTGGCCAGCTTGGTCATATATGCATTGAAGAGTGTGAGGATGAGCCCTGGGGGGCACTGCAGATGATATCTTTGGGTTCAGAGGTGAAATGTGGTAGGCGAACCATCTGTGTTCTTCTTTCGAAGAGGAAGGAGAGGGAGGAGGTGAACCATCTGAGCATGTCCTCTTGGATGCTGATGTGGTGGAGTCTTTCGGTCAGCATGTGGTGAGATGAGGTGTTGAAGGCTGCCGAGAGGTCGAGGAGGAGCTGCTGTCTTTCCTCAGTCAAGGAGGGTTCGGATGCCATCAGTGGCTGCGATCAGGGTGGTCTCTGTGCTGTGATTGCTGCAGAAGTAGGATTAGGAGGCGTTGAGTAGCTGGTTCTGCTTCAGGGGAGTTGTGAGTTGCTTGTTGATACTCTTTTCCAATACCATGGCTGGGATTGGAAGCAAGGAGATTGACTGGTAGTGTTTGAGCTTGCTGAAGTGTTTTTTGACAAGAGATATGACTTCGGCCTGTTTCCAGGAGTTGGGAAATGTTGCAGTGGTGATTGAGGTGTTGAGCATGGTGGTGAGTTCCTGCCATTCCTTTGGCTTCCGAGGTTGAAAATGTGGTGCGGGCATGGGCCTGTGGGAGCTCCCAAGAGGATGGATTTCATGATGGAGGTGGTGTCCAGGGTGGAGAGGAGGTTTCAGGTGGGCAGTCTGTGGTTCATGTTGGATGCAGTAGAGGTGTATCTTTCGAGGAAGTCTGTAGGTTGGGGTTTGGAGTTTCTGTATATGGTTGCGATCTTGTCATGGAAGAAGTCGGTGAGGTTGTCACACAACTCTTGTGAAGGTGTGATGATGTTTTAGCTGGCAGCCGGGTTGGAGAATTCCTTAACGATGTTGAGGAGTTCCTTACAGTTGTTGCCGCTGGTTCTGATGTGTGTGGCTAGGGCTGTCTTCTTTGTTACCCTCAGCAGGCGGTGGTAGAGATTGAGGCAGGTCTTGAAGACTGCCCTGTCGGAGGTGTACTTGCAGTCGCGCCATCTCCTCTCCAGCTGTTTGCTGTCATGTTTTGTTGTTCTGAATTCTTGGGTGCACCAGCTGGCTATTTTGGAAGATCTTCTCTGATTGTTGCTCTTGGTGGGGGGGGGCATGCTGTCAGCACTAACCCTGGGCAAAGCACTACGCTACGCTCGCATAGTTTGTGAAGTTTGCGCTACTTCGCACAACGCAAATTGCACGTAGCACAGTGCAAACACGCGTAGCGTAGCGTAGTGCAGCGGTCATTTTTTGCTTGCTCGCGGTCCTCAACGTCAAGTTGGCGACCGCGAGCAAGCAAAATGACATCCCGGCGAGACTTTTTCCTCGTTCGCGATCAGCAACATCAAGTTGCCGATCGCGAGCGTGGAAAATAAACCTCCCGGCGAGATTCTCAACGCGGGAGGTCAGGTTTCTCATTGCGAGTGGTCGCGTATGCTCGCGACCGCTCGTGATGAGAAACTACCAGTCCGCGTTGAGAAAGCTGCAGCTCGAGTAAAAATCTACTCGAGCGGCAGTAAAAGACAGCTCGCACTGTGCAAGATGCCGTTTTCAATGATTGCACAGTGCGGACAAGCATCCGGCACTGTGCAATCATTGCGAACAGTGCACTACGCAGTTCGCGTAGTGCTACGCGTAGCTCGCATAGTGCGAACTGCACTTTGCGTAGCTTCGCGTAGCGCTACTTCGCGAACTACGCCCAGGCTTAGTCAGCACAGTCGGTGATCCAGGCATTGAAGTTCTTAACTTCTTGTTCCAGGTTGATGGCGGCAGCTGAGTTGGAGATGAGGTGGGCGCCCTTCCAGCTGGTCTCTGAAATTTAGCTCCAACTGCAGTGGGGGTGCTGGCGATCTTGGGGGTGGCATTGTGGGGGCTGGAGATGCTGAAGTTGACAATGGAGGGATCGGTCAGTGTGAGTTCTGTGACGTGGCTGTATTTGACGCAGTTGCTGGAGGTGAAGATGGGGTCCAGTGTGTGTCCTGCGGCATGCGTGGGGTTGTGGATGATCTGGGTCAGTGTGAGGATGCTCATACTGTTGAGAGGTGTATGGTGTTGTTGTTGTTGGTGTCATTGATGTGGAAGGTGAGGTAGCCGAGGAAGATGTAGTCCTTGGAGTCCAGGGCTATGGGTGCAATGACGTCTGCGATGGTGTTGCAGAAGCTAGAGCTTGGGCCTGGGAGATGGTATGCAAGGGTTCCTCTGATGGTTGTCTTGTCTTCAAAGTGGAGTTTGAAGTTGAGGTGTTCCTTGGAGGTGGTGGGATTGTTGGTGGTGGTGGTGCACTGTATGGTCTCTTTGTGGATGATGGCTATCCCTTTTCCTGGCTTGTTGGGACAGTCCTGGTGAGTGATTTTATATCCGTGGGGGATCGCTGTGGCGATGTAAGGGGCTGAGCCAGGTCTCGATGAGGAAGACAATGTTGGGTGTGAGGGTGGCAGTGAGGTACCGTAACTCAATGGAATACTTGCACGTAGAGCGCGTGTTGAGGAGTAGGCAGTGGAGTCGGTGGGTCACTGCTGTTGTGGCGTGTCGGGAGGTCAGCATGGGGTTTTATGACATGACAGTGGTCGTGCTGGTCCGGGAGAAGGTGCATCTGGCACAGGAGAACGGTCCTTCCCTATAGTGCGGTGCAGCGTGGCAGCAGTGTTCGCTGTGTCAACCAGTGTTCAGGGCATGAAGGATGGCCATGTTGTACCTGTGAGTGGAGTAGGAACCAGGGGCCCTCGCGCTGGGTGTGGTCCAGGCTTGGACCGGCGCAGAGGAGCTTACCAGGATCCTAACCTGTGACCTGCACTTGATCTCCAATTTCACCATGTTATATTAGTCCAGTAATACTTGTCCATTTCCTGAACATCATCTGCCTAATTACTTGATATGTATAGCTCCTGCCCCTGTTTATCTATTTGATTTGTTTATCTATTTGTTTGATTTGTTTATCTATTTGATTTGTATATTTCACATGTTGTTGTCATTATCTTTTATCTACTTATACGCCATGTTTTGGCCCAATTATTATTGGGGGTCCTAACCTGTGACCTGCACCTGATCTCCAATCACCATGTTACTTTTTGTCCAGTAATATCTGTCCATTTCCCGAACATCATATACCTAGTTACTTGAAGTGTATAGCTCTTGCACCTGTATATTTATTTTGTTTTGTATATTTCACACGTTGTTTATTATCTTTTTATCTACTTGTATGCCATGTTTGCTTTATATTATCTTCTCATGTAAAGCGCTCTGATACCTCTGGGTCTAGCCAGCGCTATATAAAACTTTTAAAATAAATAAAATAAAATAAAATAAAATAAAGCTTGCCTTTGGCACTCCGGCGGCACACCAGCGGCATACCCACTGCGTGCCTGCACTGCAGCCTCCATTAAGTAGGTCCTGGGAGGAGAGAGGGGTGCTGCGAGGCAGTGGGCGAGGCTAGGTGGGAGAACGGCGGCAGTGATCAAGAGGCGGGAAAAAACAGGCGGCGATGGTACAGGAATGGGCAAGGAATTGAGCAAAAAGAAGATAAGAGCACAAGAATGGATAAAGAAATTGAGCAAAGGAAGAGAAGAGCTCAAGAATGGGGAAAGGGGCTAGCAAGCGATAGAGAAAAGCATGAGAATCAGCAAAGGAAATGAGCAAAGAGAGAGAAACGCACAAGAATAGGCAGGGAGTTAGGCAAGGAGAAAGAGAATAGCACAAGAATGGGCAAGGACTTAAGCAAAGGGAAGGAGAAAAACGCAGTCAGACAAGTGCAACAAGAGCTGTGCAGCAGAGTTAGTGAAGCTGGGGCGGGGGCTGGCAGCACAAGGGAGAGCTGGGGCAGTGACCTACAGGTATGGCGTCTAGGTATATAGTGGCATGGTCCACCAAAACCAGAATAAACCTGTTGCCTAAGGCCTTTTTTGGGTCCAAGGGCCCAACAGTATCGATACCCACCCTTTTAAAGGAGGTGTCGACGACAGATAAGGAAACCAGGGAAGTCTTGAGATTTTTCCCTGACTTCCCACTGGCCTGGCAGGAAGGACATAACCTGCACAATGCATCAGAGGCTGTCTTCTTTTTGGGCCAAAACAGTGGGAGACAAGCCTGGAAAAGGTCTTGTCCCGCTTAAGATGTCTTGCCAGGGGTATATCATGAGCCAGACCCAGTAGGAAGTCTCTGCAGCATTGGGGGACCACCAACACACAAGCTGCCCCAGGTTCAGGAACCTTTGGCTCACTATGTAGGAGGTCATTCTCCTAATAGATAAGGTGATCTCCAGAGGTGTCACCAGCTGCCTGTGCCTCAGCTTGTTGTCTCAAGCCCTCAAAAATTGGGCACTCCTTCTGAGCTCTGCAGAACTCCTCCCTGATGGGCCCACCCTCAGCTTGCCATCCAGCCGGCTCAGGAAAGTCTCAAAGGACTGCAATCTCCTCCGCTGTAGGCTCTGGGGCATCGTCCTCCGGCTTAGTTTCCTTTCAGAACATGGGGATTTCAGTGGGTGGTTTCCCACACTGCTTGCCCTGCTTCTTCTTGGAAGCTACCTGGGCAATTTTTCCAGGCACTAGGTCTCCTTAACTACTCTCTCAGGCTGTCACAGTCTGTGTGGTAAGACACACCCTTTGAGGCAACTCCAACATCTCCAGGTGGGACCTGAGCTCCTTCTCCTTCCAGACAGTGTGCTCCAAGTCATTCCCTAGCAGAGAATCTACAGGCATGACAGGAATCACAGCTGCTTTTAGAGAACCTGAGACTTCCCCCCCCCACCCAAAGGGAACCAGAGCCATTGGGCAGTGACTTTCACGGTTGTCTGCTACCACAACCTGGTGGAATGTATTGGGGATTACCTGCTCTAAGGACAACAAATGACAACTTACAGTAGTCATGCTGGCTCCTGTGCCCCTCAGAGCCTCCAATTTCTGCCCATTGATGGTGACCTGCTGCTATACTTGGAAGTATTTTTTCTTTCTTTTAGCCATGCTGCACAGCAGTCAAGCTGCAGTACAACATGGCTAAAAGACGTTGGCAAAGCCAATAGCTCTCTCATAGAAGTCATCAAGTTTTGAACAGAGTTTAGAATGATAGCAAGTTGTGAGATGTCGTTTGGCGAGGAGACCTTTAGATATAGTTGTGTGTGATCTGTATATTAATGATAGAAAATTCCAACTTTCTTAAGGAGGACTCCAAGTGGCGTGATGCACGAGTTGAAGAGTCGGGCAACCATAGATCCCTGTGGGAGACCCCTTGGTCAACCACCATCGGTGTTGAGAGACAGTCATCAATTTTTAACCTCTGCGACCTGTCCATGAGCAATGATTTGAACCATTTAAGGACCATGCCATTAAAATTCATTTTATTTTTGAGCATGTCTATCTAGCCTGTGGTAATTGACCATTTCAAAGGCTGGTGACAGCTCGAGAAGAATCAGGAGGCAGGACTTGCCGGAGTCTAGAATTGAAAGGGCATCATTGACCATCTGTAGTAAAGCTGTTTCTGCACCACTCATAGGATATGGTGGAAGCACAAGGAGGGATGGGATTGTATGCACTACTGGGTCCTCGTGTCTACCCGGATGCTGAAGTAAGACTCGCCGAATGAGAAACCAAGATATAAATGCCCTGACAAGCTCTAATGGAAAGACATGACAGGCTGATGAGATATAGTGTCTCTGAACCTGAACCACTTCATTAGACCTGCATGTTATTGCTGATTTCTATTTATCTTTTCGTTCACGGACCTCTGGTAAGATTATGCATCACTAAGATAACCAGTGGATAGATGCTTAGCTAATGATTTTTGTTATATGTTGCAACATTATGTATAACTAAGCAAGATAAAAAAAGTTTTTTTAAACATATCGGGTTTTGTGTGAGCCTGAGTGAAGGACCACCAGCCAAATAGGGAATCAGCCACTGATGGGCTAACTTTTGTAGGAAGAGCCTGCTTGGGTTTACCACTTGCCATATACATACGCATTTCCTGACTTCAGTTATCTGTTTCCATGAGTCATCTTTGAGCCCGAGGCGATCGACACAAAGAACGTCAGCAGCGTATCTGCAGCACGTGCGCAGAGAACAAGGCCCTTCCTCTAAGCCAATTAGGACCTGCAAGCCGTGGCTTTTCCGACAGATCCGGTCAGCAAAGGAGTCCGGCGCGGATTAAGGCAATTATTCAATGGAAACAGATGGAAGGGAATAATAGTTGTTATATGAAAATCCAAAGCCAGCATTAAGGCGGGGCGGCGAGGATCGTCTGGTGTCAGTCCAGCCACCGGCCAAACAAACTCTTTAGCGTAAGCATAAGCAGGTCAGGAGCCCTTTTCTAAGCGCCCCTTGTCTTGGCAGGTAAACAAAGCCATTGAGGGCGTCACGAGAGACCTAAGGCAGCATTTCGCCGAGGTTAGAAGTCAGTATGTAAACTAATGTTACGTCATTACGGCTTTGTAGAGCTCGCTAAGAACCTGCGGGCTTCTTGGCGTTGTGACAGACAGAAAAGCAACTGGAAATGTAAGGAAGCAGTTATTCAGAGTATTGTGTACATGTTTAGACCAATTTCGTTGAATTATCAAAAAAAAAAATCAATAGATTGGAAACTTATCTTTAGAGAAAGCAGAAACAGTTAAGGTAATCTGTCAGTGCCCATTCAATGTGCAAGTGGGAAGTAAGCCTGGCTTTGACTCACCGTCAACAAGTAAACTAAAATACAATTTCCACTCCCTTTGTGGTTTCTTACAATACACTGAAAGGCTACACTTTCTCACCTTCTGAACACTCTAAAAAAGAGACTGGTTGGTCTAAAGATCTTTCATAGAATTTCAGTATTTAAAGTAGATAAACCAATTTAAAAAATGAATGAAATACTGAAATATTTCGATACCTCGGTATTGAAAAGTCACTGGCGCCTGCTGCACTTGTTGAACTGTAGGCCTCGCGTCCAGATGCCAAGTCAATTGATGAGACTGGTTAATGACATAATTGGATAAAGGGCCCTGAATGTTTCCGCCTGGTGGTGCGATTATCAAGCAGCTAATTATGGCCACCTTGGGGATTACTGGATTATAAATTAGATATTAATCGGACTCTAGATTGATCCCTTTACAGGTTCGTCTGTTCCAAAAATATTTAATTGGATCTGAGAAAACACAAAGGCAGCTTGTACTAGCACAGTAAGATCTAGCTACTCACTGATGGTCAAAATGTTCCCCATTTCAAAGAGCAGCAAAAGGGAATCTTATGCATGTAAAAAAGTGTATTTTATTCTAAGAGTAGATGGGCCTGTTGACACTCCACATTACGGACAGTGGGAAACACTTAGTGTAACTCCGCCCCAGCTACAAAACTGGGCAAACTGTCTGCCCCCTATTTTCACAGTAACATAAATAAGAAGTGGAGAAGTCAAGCGACAGATTTTCACCATAGATAATTCAATTTATAATAGGAGCTCTTGTCACCATCGTTTGATTTTAGCCCATAAGCATCCAATAAATATAATTACAACAAAAATAAAAAAATGACATATATATTAAAAATATTGAGGGTTCATCTGATTTGCAAAACATGTTTTTTAATAAAACGACTACAGTAATCAGCACTAGCACATTAAGAATAGTCAATATTGATATTTTTGTAGAGCATATATATACCCAAGTTTACCAAAGAGCATCCAGATAGTGTTTCTCCTTTTTCGATTAGAAGCCATGCTACATCCTTAGGATAGCCTCATGAGATGACTTTACATACCATCAATCACAATGGCTATCAGTTACACAGTCCATGGTGTTCCTGAAAGTCATCTGGTATAGATCCCGCCTTCATGATCCAGGGTCCGACACTTTACTGGACAACAGCGGTGTCCAACATAGGAGCAGTAGGGTGGATTCCGGACATGATTCTCAAGATAGACTCATGAGATGAATTTATATACAATGAATTCAGTTGGAACCCATTTACACAGTCTGTGGTTATGCTGAAAATCTGGCCTGGATGTGTCTCGTCTGGACCTACGTTGGTCACATTTGGTCCTCATGAATCAAAGTTCTGTTGCTCTCTTCTGTCTTTAGGTTACATTTAGTGAACAAGACATGTGAAGAGAAGTGAAATGAATTAAAATTACTTGAGGTAGAACTGGGGAGAAGTAACTGTAATCGGATTCCGAAATAAGGAAGGGTTGTCAGCGCTCCAAGCAAAGTACAATTTTACCAGCTGGAGCACGACACATAAACTGAAGAAGGCAACGTCTTGGGCGGTTTTCATTAATTTGGCACTACCATTAGGGGGCTTATTGGAGGGACATATTTTCCTCTTTCTAGCTAACCTGAATAGTTTGAGTAGTCCTGATTTTACTCAGACTGACGTGGAGTACAAGACAAATCGACGCCATTTTTAATTGCACATTTCTAGGCGCCATCTTGAGTGGTGGTCTAGGTTTTTTCATGAGGAGACAGGACCCGCCTATTTATGGTGGCCGGTTGCCAGGCCGCAGAGCCTTTGGTGCCGCCTTTGACACTGTTGCTCATCATACGTTGCTTCAGTGTCTCAGGAGGGGAGGGGTGGGGGGGAAGGCATTGGAATGGATGGAATCTTTTCTGCAGGACCGCAGTTTTCAGGTAGCACAGGGACCTTATCTATCTAAGAGCATTGGGCTTAAACAGGGGTGCCACAGGGGTCCACCCTTAGCCCGACCCTATTTAACCTATATGTTGCCCCAGTGGCAGACATCACTGGAAAGTTTGGGGTCAAAGCCGTGTCCTATGCTGACGACACGCAACTGGTGGTGTCTCTAACACAGTCGGACGAGAAGGCAGCTACTAATTTTAATTCCTGCCTGCAAGAACTAGCGGTATGGATGGCTAACAACTGCCTTAAACTGAACGGGAGCAAGACAGAAGTGATGGTTATTGGCAAGGCACCTTCTGTGTGGACATCGGCGTGGTGGCCACAGACCCTGGGTCCTATCCCCGGTCCTAGTGAACAGGTGAAGAACCTAGGGGTGTGGCTTGACCCTAAGCTCTCGTTTGAGCATCATACAAGGCGGGTGGCAGGAACTTGTTTTGGAATCTTGCGTGGACTCCTCAAGACCCTGGACCTCCTGCCTACCGTAGCTAGGAAGACCATGGTTCATGCTTTGGTAACATCGAGGCTGGACTATGGAAATGTGCTTTACCTGGGGGCTAATGTCAACTGTGTACAGAGGCTTCAATGTATCCAGAACGCAGCAGCCTGCCTGGTTCTGATGCTACCTAGGCGAGCCTCTTCCAGGAAGGCCCTGGTCGCCCTTCATTGGCTCCCGATTAAGGAGCGAATCCTGTTTAAAGCTCTTTGTGTGAGCCATCGGATTCTACAAAGGAAGGGGCCCACATACCTACATCACCTTCTGACTCCGTATGTCCCCTCCCGCCAATTAAGATCTAGCGGGACGGGACAGGTTATTATTCCCAGAGTCAGGAGGGTAAGGATGGGTGGGCGCTCCTTTAGTTTCAGGGCAGCTCAGCAATGGAACAAACTCCCGTGGGGGCTTCGGATGGAGGCCTCGGAGTTGGTTTTTCGTAAAAAGCTGAAAACTTTTCTATTCCCCACTGAGTAGCTTTCGGGCTGCTGTACCGTATATGGGGGGTGGCCTGGGAATGATGTCTCTCTCGACTGTACCGTAGCGCGGAGACACACTAGCCTAGTGTAACCAAGCGCTCTACAAATGTCATTATTATTATTATTATTATTATTAGGTATGGCAGATGCTACAAGGCATTTCTCAGGAAGCTTAAGGTACTCCAAGGAGGCACTATAGGGTTGAATGGAATGAGACCTTCAGCATTCTTTAGCATGAGAGCGCTAGATGTATGAGGAAAAGAATGGTGCAGATGTGTTTATGGACAGGGACACAAGCCGGGTGATTTTGATTCACAGTTAGCAAAGCTGAATGCGTCCCCATCATTCTCCCTCCATTCAGTGAGGACAAATAAAACTACGTTAAACGATGCATTGAGTTCTCTAGTGAAACTTGCTTGTGAAAATAATGATGTATTATCATCCAAAAGGTTGGCCCTGCTATTTATTACTGAAACATGGACACTGAATGATTCAAACTCAGATGTATTGAATGGTTGCCCTGATGGTTTCAAAGTCTTACAGCTACCCTGGCTGAACCGGAAAGGGGGAGGTCTACTGGTTATTCATAAAGCAAATTGGAAGATGAAAACAATAACATTTAGTGAGTTCGCTCAAGCAGAACTATTAGTTTTTTGTATCTGCACAGGAATAGGGGGTATTCTTTGCAAACGGCACCCGGGACTGTATCCAACTTCGTAGACTCCCTTTTGGATTGTATTATGCTGTTAATATTATCTCATGCAGCAGTTCTATTACTCAGTGATTTCAATGTATGGGCAGAGATGGCTTCTCACACTCAGGCAATGGAATTAGTTAAACCACTAGACGTTCTGTGGTTCTCACAACTGATGACGGGCTCAACACACAGAGATGGCCATAGGCTAGACCTGATCTACATCGAGCTAAGTATCTAACGTTAAAAGTGAGCCCCAGGTATGGACAGATCGGTTTATGATCTATTTTCAAATCAAGATCACTGAGATCTGTTTATGATCTATTTCCAAATCAAGATCACTGAGATCTGTTTATGATCTATTTCCAAATCAAGATCACTGATAAGGGGAACTTGTGGAAGTACTGAAAGAAAGCACCAGTTTTGATTTGCTGTCATATTAGAGGTCAACTCGTAACCAAATACAGGAGGATCAGTGGCTGAGGATTATCATAATTATCAGGCCTGGATAACACAAGGCTCTGGTCAAGGATCTCCCGTTTAAGAAGTTACAGCAGCGGACCCGTCCTTCCGCACCATGGCCTAATGATATATTGAGAGAGGCTAAACCTAGCTGTAGGAAAATAGAGAAGAGTTGGAGGGTAAGTTACACCCCAGAGTTGAAAACAAAGCTAAAAAAAAGCTTTGACACCATACAAAAAATGTGTTACTGCCACAAACGCAATGAATTATGCGAAAAAGTCTAGGAGCCGCAATTGTGGCAAAGAAGATCTATTCTGTTGTATGCTCCATAGCCACCCATCATACTCGTCACAAACGTTTGGACATTCACAATATATCTGCTATCAGCTCTCCAACCTTTTTGAGGAGAAAATCAGTAAATTCACTAGAATCAATGAGCCCTGGGATAGTTCAAAGCCAGATGGACCCCAATGTGGCAGTGGAACATTCAGTTAATGCACCACTTCTGAACAATGAATCTGGGATCTTTTTTAGAAATTGGTAATTCCATTTCCTTAGGCTCACCACTAGGCCCTGTATCCCCTAGGATCTGGATGGAAACGTACCCCTCTGTGGTCAAACTGCTTTTTGCTATTTGTAACAAATCCCTGTCAGATGCTGCATTGTTGACAGAATGGAGAAAGATGCTGGTGACCCGTACCTAAAAATGCAAAATGTGGACCTGGCAGTGCTGAGTAACTTTCGGCCGGTGTT
Organism: Calotriton arnoldi; assembly: GCA_963921515.1. Lineage (NCBI taxonomy): Eukaryota > Metazoa > Chordata > Amphibia > Caudata > Salamandridae > Calotriton > Calotriton arnoldi. The sequence goes on from CAWUFW010000692.1 coordinate 289,932, forward strand.
CCTATTGCCTTTTCCAGTGAAGATCTTGGAGACACATAGAAATAGAAAGATTCTACTTATTTTTTAGAACATCACCAGTAGCTAAATATCGCACAATCTGGTGTCTGTCTAGTGCATGGCACCGAGTTGACACTTATTTCGGTGCTGTATGACCTAAGAATGGAGGCAGACAAGGGCCAATTTGTGGCCCCGGTGTTACCCAGTCTGTCTGCCACATGTGACACAGTGTACCATACCACAATGATTTCTAAGCTGGAAAATGCAGGTATCAGAAGACAAGCTCAAGAATGGTGGAAATCTTACTGAGCAATCTTTCCCAGGCGAGAGACCCTCCACCTTTTCTGTCTGATTGTAAAATGTTAGGGTGGGGTGTACCTCACTGTGAGTCTGATGCAGTCCAATCTCTATTTACCTCTCCTAACATAGCTAATTACCTCTCATGGGGTAAAATTCATGAATTATGCAGACCATACACAACTGATAGTTTCTATTGATCATACAGCACCTGACCCTCTGATCATCTTTCATAGTTGTATGAGGGACATTCATCTTAGCTATCTGCAAACTCCCTGCAATTTAATAGGACTAAGACTGGAATTTTGGGATGTTCCCATCTTAGGACCTTAAGAGTATTCCCTCATGATTTTTGCCCACTGGCAAGGGACCCTGAGCCTTCTACCTCATACACCCCCTGCATGGAATTTATGACTGCATAGTTATAGAAGTAGTTGTGGGCATTTGGGCAGAATTAAATGATTTACATAGGTATCCTTTTGTGGAAACCTGGTTAGTGTAAATGGCACAATTTTTTACTTCCTGGAGTAGTGTTGTGATGCATGTGTTTCACACTCTGTGCTGTTGACGTGTAGTCCTATCTCTGGGTAGAACATTGAATTAGCAATGGCAGCCAGGTCAGTAGTTCGAGCAGCACTCACTGGACCCGGGTCACAATGTCACCTTTTAAGGGCCTTTGTGAACGTTAGCAGATTATTTGCAAGCACCTTGCGCCGCTGGTGCGTCACTTTTAACGTGGGGAAAAAGTGACGTACCGGCGGCGCAAGGGGCTTGTGAATAAGCCCCAATGAGTGGAGCGCAAATAAAGGAGGAGTGTGCTCCATAGGCTTGCAGCCTGCACTGAAAAGGCTCTTCCCCCTCCTGCCTGTTTGTGTCGAAACTTCGGCACCACCACTAGATTAGCAGAGCCAGCATGCACCCAGGTATAAATCTCACAAACGTATGCTGGAGGTACAGTGGATGGCCTTAATCTCAGTATACTGGCCTTAAACTTTATCCTCTTTGAGAGAGGCTGCCAGTTCAAACTGTCTAAGGCATTCGATGTAGATGAGTGATGTGGAGGTTGTAGAGCTCATCTGGCAACAGCAGTTTATGTGTGGTAAAGTCTTTCAGAAGATAGTCTGGCGAACCCAAAAATAATGCGTTACTGAGGGCAGTCGACTGAACTACCTGAGGTCTCGTGTGACCTTGGAAGGATTTTTTGCAGTATTCTGTTTACCAAAAAACAGGATGATGCCAGTTTATTTACCTGACTTGTTAGTGACGGGTATTCCTCCATCTGAAATCCCAAATTACTGATTGCAACTGGTAGCGGGGAGCAGGGTGTTGAAGGCATGGTTTGAAAGTCTGTGAATGGCCACAAACTTGTGAGTCTGTTGAGACCCTGCAAACAACAGCCATAGATTTACTCCAGCAAGAGGCTACAGTTACTCCCCTTCTAGGGTGCGAAGGGGATCGGAATACCCACAAACCGTGTAGGGGAGCACATTTCTCCTTTGTGAATACGTTTTCCCCATGGGGGCGTGGTGGAATGTGTAGTGGCACACTACCTACAAATATGCTTTGGGTAAATAGCAGCCTTATAAGGAGGGGAAGACTCCCACTTTGGACGCTGTTACTGGCGCAGCTTTCCAGGCATACTGCTGTTTGTTGTATGAAGAGAAGGGCATCGTATGTCTGCACCTGTGAGTAATAGTTCTTCTGGGAGCGCCAATTTTCGATTCCCTTTGGAGCCCTCACTGTGCACATTTCTAACATGAGATCCTTTGGGACTGGAATTCTTATTTTACTCTTATAGGAGGGTCTCAGCTCAGAGGCCTCAACTCTCAATGAGCACAAATTGCTCTCAGATACTTTGCTTTTTAGCTCTTCGTTTTGACAGCCCGGGTGTCAATCTGGCCTACTTCTTACATTATACACAAACTGGGGTTTGCCTCCACCCCTTTCAACCGTTGGCTTGCTTCTTTTATCAAAACAGAAAAAACAGTGTGTCCTTTGACCTACAAATCTGATAAATCTTCTTCACTCAAACAGTACGTCCATCACTATGACCCAGTTCTAATTGCAAAAGCAGTATGCCAACACACAAATGATGGCGTTGAGGCTGAGGCCTGATATTCAGAAACCAGTCAATATCTAGTATCACAGCCCACTGCACGGATTATGTAGCTAGAGCGTCAACGCGTTTCGATGGGAGGTTTGAGGCTGCTGCCCGCTCCTGCGCCTGCTGCCCGCTCCAACTGGGACCAGACTGCCTGCAACCACCGTAACCTTTCTCAGCCGTTTTTTTTCTTAATTTTTTTCCCTGTTGTGCCACTGTTATTGTGCCCATCTGTATCTTGCTCTAATTCCACCACTGTTTTTATTTTCTTGTGCCTGCCTGTTCCTTTCGCCTTTCGCCGCTGCTGCCCCTGCGGCCCCATCCCCCCCGGAATTCCCCCCCGGAATTTCCCCGCTCCCGCCTCCCAGCCTCTCCTCCCTCCTACCTCCCCTACTTAATGGTGGCCGCTGCGCGGTCGCGCAGCGGGTGCGCCAAAGGCAAGCCCGTCTGCGCCCGTCCGCGACCCGACTGCGGCCAGCGCCAGGAACCCTGGACCTCCCACTACCCATCGCTACGACACCACCACCCTCCTCGCACTCAACCCTGGAAGACTTAGAGAATGCCAACAGGCCTCGCGGAACACGACCCACGGCCAGTTCTCCTGCCTCCACTGCCGCCAGACCCTCACCGCCACCCCGGCCTCCAACACCGCAGACGCCAGCACCAGCGACACCCTAAAATGCATCCTCCTCAACGTTCGCTCCGTACACAAACACGCCATGGAAATCTGGAACCTACTCGACTCTCTCTCGCCCGACATCGCCTTCTTCACAGAGACCTGGACCAACGCATCCTCCGCCCCGACATCAGCACCGCCATCCCAGACGGATACAAGATCCAGAGGAAAGACCGCCCCAACCACCCAGGAGGGGGCCTCGCCATCGCCCACAAGAGCACCCTCCGCCTCACCACCTCCAGCGAAACCTTCCCCTCCGCCGAACACCTGCACTTCCGGATCCAGACCACCCCCAAAGCCACACTCTGAGGAACCCTCGTCTACAGACCCCCCGGCCCCTGAACACCCTTCGCCACCAACATCACCGACTTCATCGCACCCCACGCCATCGCCTCAACAAACTACATACTCATTGGAGACCTGAACTTCCACCTCGACAACCCCAGCTACCCCAACTCCACTATCCTTCGTGACAACCTCGCCAGCATCGGACTTAAACAACTCGTCAACACACCGACCTACAGAGCAGGACACATCCTCGACCCCATCTTCGCGGCAGGAAACAGCGTCCAATTCGGCCACTCAACGCAGCCGCCATGGACCGACCACCACTGCGTACACTTCGCCATCAATAAACCCAAGGCACCCAAACCAGCCCCACGCCCACCAAGAAGGAACTGGAGCAAGGTTACCAACGAGCAACTTAACTCCACCCTCACCCGAGACAACCACACCTGGGCACCCGACGTAAACGACGCAAACGACGCAGCCAGAGAACTCCACACCTGGATCTCCAACTGCGCAGATGAGCTCGCCCGCTACGCAACCCCGACAGACAACGCCCCAGGAAAGCCGCCTGGTTCACCACCGCTCTCCAAGAAGCCAGACGCACCTGCAGACGCCTGGAGAAGAACTGGAGAAACACCAAGACAACCGAAAACCACACCACCTAACAAGGACGCCATGACGGACTACCACAACCAGATCAGAGCCACCAAGAGGAACTTCATCCACAACAAAATCCTGGCCAACTCCACCGACTCCAAGGAACTTTTCAGTGTCATACAAGAATTCACCAACCCACGCAGCGAAGCCACAGACATCACCCCATCCCAAGACCTCTGCAACAAGCTTGGAACCTATTTCCATCTCAAGATCAAAAACCTCTTTGACAACTTCATCGACCATACACCAGGCGCCACAGACGGCCCCCTGCCCCCCAGAAACACCAGGCAGCCCATCATCTCCAACTGGACACCGATCACGGCCGAAGACACCGCCTTGACCATGAAAAGCATCCACTCGGGGGCCCCCACCGACCCCTGCCCCCCTCACATCTACCACGGAGCCGCGGCCGCCATCGCACCCGAACTACAACGCACCATCAACACCACCTTCAAAACAGGCACCTTCCCAGACGACTGGAAGCACGAAGAAGTCAGACCCCTGCTCAAGAAGCCCACAGCTGACCCAACTGACCTCAAGAACTATCGGCCCATCTCGCTCCTCCCCTTCACAGCCAAAGTTGCAGAGAAAACAGTCAACAGGAAACTGACACGATTCATTGAAGAGAACGCCGTCCTCGACCTGTCCCAATCCGGATTTCGAAGCAACCACAGCACAGAGACCGCCCTACTCGCCACCACAGACGACATCCGCACCCTCCTGGACCAAGGCCACTCCGCAGCCCTCATCCTACTCGACCTATCAGCGGCCTTCGACACCGTCTCCCACCGCACACTAGTCGCCAGACTACACGACGCAGGCATACAAGGAACAGCCCTGGACTGGATCCGATCATTCCTCACCGGAAGAAGCCAAAGGATCAGACTCCCACCCTTCCTCTCTGAACCCACGAAAATCACCTGCGGAGTCCCACAGGGTTCATCACTGAGCCCCACCCTCTTCAATATCTACATGGCCCCCCTCGGAGCCATCGTCCGACAACACGGCCTCAACATCGTATCCTATGCCGACGACACCCAGCTCATCCTCTCCCTCACCAAAGACCCCACCACTGCCAAACTCAACTTCCAGAAAGGAATGCAAGACGTCGCAGTCTGGATGACCAACAGCTGCCTGAAGCTCAATGCTGAGAAGACAGAAGTCCTCGTCCTCGGTACCACCCCTTGTGCATGGGACAGCACCTGGTGGCCGACTGCCCTCGGAAGCCCACCTACCCCCTCAGACCACGCCAAGAACCTCGGCATCGTACTCGACTCATCACTCACCATGAACCGACAGGTCAACGCCGTCACCTCCAGCTGCTTCAACACCCTCCGCATCCTCCGCAAGACCTTCAAGTGAATCCCCCCTGAGTCAAGGAAGACTCAGGGGGGATTCATCACCAGCAGACTGGACTATGGAAACGCACTCTACGCCGGCATCAACAAATCCCGACTCCGCAAACTCCAGACAATACAGAACACCGCCGCCAGACTCGTCCTCGGCATCCCTGGACACGAACACATCAGCCAACACCTACGAAGTCTCCACTGGCTCCCCATGGAGAAAAGAGTCACTTTCAAAATCCTCACTCACGCCTACAAATGCCTACACAACAACAGACCCAAATACCTCAACAATAGAATCAACTTCCACATACCCAAAAGAAACCTCCGATCTTCCAACCTCGCACTGGCCAAAACCCCACGCATCCAGAGAGCCAGAGCAAGGCGGAAGATCCTTCTCTCACATTGCAGCCAAGACCTGGAACGAGCTACCAGCAGACATCGGACACGCCCCCTCCCTGAACACCTTTAGGAAGACCCTCAAGACCTGACTCTTCGGCTAAACAGATCTGCGGACCCTCCCCCCCCCCTCAGCGCCTTGAGACCCTCACGGGTGAGTAGCGGGCTTACAATTCCCTGATTGATTGATTGATTGATGGTGTTTTCTGATTAGACCATCTTTATCAAGACATACAGTATTACTCTCTGACGGTATATACGAAGAAAATCTATGATTAAAAACATAAAATTATTACACATCATGTTGACATAAAACTTTATCTGGTCCAAAATTACACAGAGATACTTGTGATATAATAACACAATTATTCGGTTGCAGAAACTTATTTTTAACCAGATATAACAAATCTCACCATCTGTGTTTAGGACATTACTGCTTCAACAATTATATCAGGCATTCTCCCGAAGTCACAGAATGAAACATCAACACACCCACTCATTCTCTAATAAGTTCTCCCCCAGACTCAACATACCACAAAGGGGCAGACCGTAGCTTCACAGATTTCATAAATCTTAATAACCCAAAGAGAAGGTGGCATACACCTCACCTCATGCTTATGACAAAGCGCAAGACTCCAATGATTCTACTTGAGTGCGTCTAGTCCCTTCTTCAGGAACAAGGAAATGCCCCTACAGATCCTAGAGAGGACCAAAAAACCATCTCAGTGTCCACATCAGAATTGTATCTTTCTCTCGCAATGGTTCTGTTTAAAATGAGGGAACCCCATCTCATCTTGCATATAACAGAAAGCGGTATACGAAGATCAATCCGCTGAAGTGTGCACATAAATATATATCGAGAAGAGCGTCACACTATCTTCCCCGCTCGTCCTTTAAATCGTGGACTCTAGTGCAAAAAATGAATACATTAGTTTTAGGGGCCATATTCGTAATAAAAAACAAACAAAATGCGACAGAGGTGGTACTATAATCATGGGGAGTATCCACATACCTCAACGGTATCCAACAGATGCCGACGTGTTATAGGCTCAGCAAGTAGTCCTTCTGGATAGGATATTGCTTCATATACGTTCACAATCACTGTTGAACAATTATTGTTGAACAAGGTTCCTTAAAAGCCCTTCATTCAATTGGGCCTGAGAGTGAAGATAAACATAAAAAAGCCAACCCTATTACTTATTTGTAAAAAGTAGTCCCGTGTTAAATTAATGGATACCCCTAGCAAAACAAACACTGTTGGAAACCTCCTCATATTTTTTTTTTTTTTGTAATCAATTTTTATTAGCATTTTTCTATTACTTTGTATACAAAAAAGTGAATAGGCATTGCGATTGGTTGATACATTACAATTATACATTGCAATTTGTTAGTTCTTACAAGGATGCAGGGGTACATACTGAGGACATACGTTTGGATAGTGAATTCCCTGCAACAGGCACGTGGTGCCGTACTAGGCATCAATGCTTTCCTAGTAGGATGCTATGCTATTGGGTAATTATCCGGTTCTTTAAACTACCGGTGTGTGTGCTTAACTGGGGGCTGAAACTGGGGGTGAATTCGTTCAGGCGGGCTGAGGCTGCTTCTACGTGCATTTGGGGATAGGAGTAAACATGTCGCTGTATGTCTTGATGTGCGTGGGGGGTGGGGGCAGCGCCAGGTGCGCGGGGCTTTCCAGGAGTATGGCTCGATCAAAGTAGGGCGTGTTGCGGATGGTTCTGTTGCTATGGGGATATTGCGGGGTCATGGCTCTTGACATGGTTCAGAGGCGCTGGCGTTTGTTCATGGGGGGAGCGCGGGTTTTGTATCGTGGTTCGGGTCGCCTGCGTATTTGGTGGCAGCACCGGTTGTTGGGTGTCGGCCAAGTGGTGGTGGAATTGGTGTAGTAACGTGGCCCATTCCATGGAGATGTGCTTCCTGCGCATCCCTTGTGCCTCCTCCCTCCTGATTGTGTCCTCTTCCGCCGATCCCCATTTTCTAACTTCTCCCACCCAGGCTGCCAGTGGGGGCCCTCCTGGAGTTCTCCAATGCATGGTGATCCCTCTCTTTGCAAATAGGAGGGCTAAGGAAATGAAACGTGTTTGTACCTTGAGGTTCTTGTGCCTTCGGAAGAGCCCTATTCCGCTGGCCTCCCAAGTCTTGATGTCGGTAAGTCCTGTTATTTCCTGTAACGGCTCATGCACTGCGTTCCAGTAGGGTTGCAGTGTGGGGCAGGACCAGAACATGTGTTGGAATGTCGCATCTGGGGATCGGCATCTCGGGCACACTAATTGGGTATCTGGGTAAAAGCGCTGGAGTCGTGCTGGAGTGAGGTAGGCGCGGTGTAGTATGGAGAACTGTATATTTTTTAAACAGGCGTTTCGGGACACCTTCTTTGGATATTTCAGTGCACGCTTCCACTCCTTAACATGTAGTGGGCACCCTATATCATCTTCCCACTTTTGGCGTAACGGGGTTAGTGTGATGGCAGTGAGGTCCCGGACTGCTTTGTAAAGCCATGTAATTGAGTGTTGCCCCAGCCCCATGTGGAGGATTGAGTGGAGTACCGGGTGTGTCCCTGGCTCCCCTTCGGAGAGATCCCAAATGCGACGGCTGCTGAGGATTATTTGTCTATGTAATAAGAACTGTCCTGGCAGGAGGCCTGTCTCGTTCGAGAGTCGGTCAAATGGTAGCAACTGGCCTTCCTCGAACAAGGATCCCACCTCTAGAATTTCATGGTCCGTCCAAGTCTGCATTGCTCGAGCAGAATAGAATCCCTCGTTCCTGGGCAGGCCGGTGAGTGGGTATAAGGGAGTATATGGAGGAGTGTTACCGGAGATGCGGTGAATTCGCAACATGCATGTTCCAGCCACCTTTACCTGCACTGAGTGCATCGACTTAGGTTGAGTGCCTGGGAGCAGGAGACGGCATATGGCTTGCACTGACATGGGCCCTCCCTCCTAGGCAGTCTCCGCTAAATGACGTCCTGCCGTCCAGCGGGACAGCCATTGGGTTTGCGCCGCAAGAAGGTAAGCCTCAAGCTCCCAACCCCCCTTGGCTTATCGGAAGTTGCAATTTTTGGAGAGCAACTCTTCGGCGCCCGCCACCCCATATGAGGGAGCTAAATAGGGTGTCTAGCTCTCGGAAAAAGGACCGTGGGGGGACAACAGGGGTGTTGGCGAAGTGGTAAAGGAATTGTGGTACTAGGATCATTTTGGCCAGGGCTATTCTCCTGATGGGTGACAAGGGTAGGGTCTTCCTAAAATTCACTCGCGTTTTGGCTCCTGCCAAGGCCCGATGGTGGTTGCCTCCGAATAAGTCAGCGGGGGAGTGGTAAAGTCGGACACCAAGGTATCGCGGGGCACTATTGCTCCAGGCTATTTACGAATTCCCAATACTTATCTCTCGCGGGGGGAGGTGAAATTTAGGGGGTACATGGTGGATTTCATCCAATTGACTTTGAGTCCCGTGGCATCCGCAAAGTCTGAGAGTATGTTTTCAATGGGGCTGAGATCGGACGCTATGTCTCTCACATAGAGCAATAGATCGTCCGAGTACATGGACACTGTGTGTGGTTCCCGCTACTGGGATGCCCCATGCATCCCCCTCCCGGCGCAATCGGATAGCAAGGGGCTCCATTGCCATGGCGAACAGGAGGGGGGAGAGAGGACACCCCTGTCGGGTACATCTCTCTATTTGGAAAGGTGGAGAGATGTATTTGCCCAGCCTCACTCTGGAAGTGAGCTTTGTGTATAATAGTTTTATGTGCGCCCTGAAGATTGGCCCTGTCCCCATCCGCCTCAGCGTCTCAAAGAGGTGCGGCCATTTCAGGGTGTCAAATGCTTTCTCCAGGTCCAAGATCAGACAGGCCGCTCTAGGGTAGCGATCCCGGGTCTGATCCTGAACCTGAAACAGCCTGCGAATGTTCTGGGACGTATTTCTGCCCGATACAAATCTGTTCTGATCTTGATGTATAAGTGGTGGGAGCATTGGGCTCAACCGATCCGCCAGTATCTTGTCCAATATTTTGCAGTCGGCAGAGAGTAGTGTGATTGGTCTGTTTGAGGTGAGTTGCGTCAGATCCCAATCTGGTTTCGGGATTGAGACTACGAGAGATTTCCGCAATGAACCCGGCAGTTCCCCCTCCTCCAGAGCTGCCGCGTACATGGCGGTCAGTCGTGGCGCCAATTGTGTAATGAAAGTGCTATAGTATTCTAGGGGCAAGCCGTCCATCCCCGGGGCTTTAATCAGAGCCAAGGCCCGGATTGCTTGTTTCACTTCTGACGATGTGATTTCCGCCTCGAGGATGTCTCAGTCCTATCTCGGGATCTGGGGTATAGCGAGGGACCCCAGGAACTGGGCGGGTGGCCCCTGATTGTCCTGCATACGGCATCTGTATAGTGTTGCATAGTGAGCATGGAAGAGTCGCAGGATATCAGACTGGGAAGTCGCTATTCCGCCAATCGGGTCTCTAATTTCGGTGATTGGTCGCATGTCCTGGTTCTGGCGAGCCAGCCAGACTAGAAGCGTTTCCGATCTGTCTCCCTCTCTATGCCTTTTGGCTGCGTATAATTTAAAGTTGTACCGTCTCAGATCTGCTAGGCCTTCCTCATACTCCATCTTAGCTTCCGCGATTTGCGCGGGGGTTACTGTATTTGAATCTTCTGCCTTAGTCATTGCCGCCAGCTTAAGCTCTGCTTTTGCAAGGCTTCGATCAAGAGTCCTGCGGACTCCTGCTATTTGCCTAATGCAGCTCCCCGAATGACGACTTTAAAGGCGCCCCACTCCAGCGCCCTGCTGGACGCCGTGTTAGTGTTGTTATTAAAATATTCTGTGATGCTATTTTCGTGGTCATGGCGAAATAGTGGATCCTCCAGACACTCTCGTTGCAGTTTCCAGGCCGGGACTGGCGGGTGGGGTGGCCGCCACCTAAGAACTAACAAGTGCTCGTCGTGATCCGAGACCACTCTCCCCAAGTAATCTACATGTTGGGTCATAGGGAGTATTTCCGGTGAGCAGAGGAACCGATCAAGCCACACCCGCAGATTGTGAGGTATTGAGTTAAAGGAGTATAGGTTAGGGGTTGGGTTTTGACTCCGCCAGGCATCCGTTAGCGCCCAATGTTGTGTCCATGATCAGAACCGCTCTGTGGGTGCTGGAGCAGAGGAGCCGGGCCTGGAGGGTGCGATCGATCTAAGGACAGGTTTAGTACGCAATTGTAATCGCCCCCTAGTATCCATGGTGTTGTCGTGAATTGTGGTAGTATTGCCGTCAGTGAGTCCCAGAACTGTCCCTGGTCGGCGTTTGGGGCGTAAACACTACCTAATAATAAAGGTCGCCCATCTAGCAATCCCTCCAAAAATGCGTATCTCCCCTCTCTGTCCACTACTCTACGAGTTTCTTTAAACGGAACCCCTGGTCTGAGCCATATCAATGCCCCTTGAGCAAACGCGGTGTAGGTTGTAGCACAGAAAGTGCAGCGCCAGCGCCTCTGTATCCGGTCGAGCTCGGTTTTTGTGAGATGTGTTTCTTGTAATAGGATTATTTGCGCTTTTTGTTGCTTAGCGTAGGAGTAAACTGCGTATCGTTTTTGCGCTGTGTGCATTCCCCTGACATTTAGGGTCAAAAGACTAATGTCTGTTTCTATTGGCATGGCTTCACGTCGTTGTGGGGGATGGGGAGAGCAGATGGGAAGAATATTGCACCCCGGCCTTGCCCTTAGCCCCACTACATGTTTCTCTGTCGGGTAGAAGCGCCCGCCCGGAGTGGTGCTGTGTTCGTGGGAAACGAGGATAGCTGGGGAGTGTGTCAACTGGTCGCAAGGAACCGGGTTCCAACATTACGGACCTATCACAACTGGCGATATGTCCAAACAGAGTATATAAACCAACGTTCTAATGTATTGTGGGGGGTGTGTGCTTTTGAGGTCCTGTGTCTGTTGCCTGTTATGGCCTATGCTGCTATATGTGTCGATTGTGGGGCCTAGTGCGTCTAGAGGTGAGCGTTCATGGTAGTGTGCGATAACTGGGTTTCAACTTGTGCTACTGGGTGCGAATCAAGTATGGGTTGTAAAGGGGAGAGAGGTTGAATCTCAAGTGTCCGGTCCTTTCGGATCAGTGTGTCCGCCGTTTGGGGAGTCACCAGAGACGGGATCATCGAGTCCGCACGCGATATGCTTGTGTCTCTGGAGTTGTCCTTGGATGAAAGGATGTTCGGGCCGTCCTCCCTGTCCGATGTTGCTGCGGTCAACTCAAGGTTTGCCGCTGCCTGAATAGCTCTCCTGCGTTCCGCTATCTTTTCCTCGAGGTTGGGTGGGCCCGTGACCAGGCCCGTGACCGGGCTTTGTCCTCTCAGTCCTTGTCTTTTAGGGCCTCTTTTCCCACGAGTTCCGCGGCCTCAGGATCTCCTCGGGCTGCGGACTGTCTCCCACTGCGGGCCTCCTTGAACATTGGTTTCCGCTCATTCAAACACTTTTTTCTTTGGATCTGTAAAGAACTTCGTTCCGCCGTCGCTGATGACCCTGAGGCGGACCGGAAACAGCAAGGAATATTGGATCCCTTTTTGGCGGAGCATTCTCTTTGCTTCCAGAAAAGTGGCCCTTTGTTGTTGCACAGCTCTGGAATAATCCGGAAAGATCATCACCTGTTTATCTTCGACTTGAAGCGAGCCATGTTGTCTGGCTGTCCTCAACACAGCGTCCCGGTCTCAGAAATGGAGCAGCTTCAGAAGCAGCGGTCTTGAAAGTGTCCCTGGAGGGGGTCGTCGAGCGGGGCCCCTGTGAGCCCTTTTTTATTGAGAAGAGAGGTGTGAGTTCGGCGTCTGGAGTAAATGATTTGAACCAGGTTTCGATGTACTTTTCAGGGTTGGGCCCTGCAACCCCCTCCGGCAAATTGATCTCCCAGATATTGCTGCGGCAGGATCGCCCCTCTAGATCATCCGCTCTCTCCTCCAGCTTGGTTATGCGGGTTTGGAGGCTCCGTATGCTGTCCTGCTGCAATTTAGCCAGTGGCTGCAAGGTGGCCAAGATTTTTTCCCCCTCTGTCACTCTGTCTGCCAGCTTCCGGTGGTCGTCGTGTAACAGGCCAAGGTCCGAGGACAGGGTCCCAAATCTATCCTCCATTGTAATGCGAGAGTGTTCAATTGCAGCCAGCACCTTATCTAATTTGTCAGACATTGTCTGCGACATGTTTTTATCAGTCGCTTGCGTTTGGTTGAGTCTAGCGGGGGCGGTTGGCGCTCCGCAGCCACAATCTGTGACCCATTGATTTGACGCTGGCGCCCCATGATCGTGTCCGTCCGCATGGCGGGAGCGCCTATCCGTGTCTGCCTCGGATGCATTTGTGTCTGTAGTCTCCTGTAGTTGTAGACTTGCTGCCTCCTTCTCAGGGAAACCAAGTCCAGCTCTGGTCCAGTATCCAAGATACTGGTAGGGGCAGCGGGCTGGGGGTGGAAGGTCGTCAGGGGGGGATGCTGCCCGCCCTGTTTATGTTCTTCTGGTGCCCCTGATTCTTCAAGACCTGTCGCCCGGCCGTCTTCGTTTGTGCAGGACCTTATGTTGCTGGGTTCGCGTTCGGGACAGGAAGGTTTTCTCGTTCTGTCCCCCCCGAGGTGGTTACGGGCGGTGACTTCTGCCCCTGTGCCTGGTTGGCGTCCTCGTCCAGGATGTCGTCTGTCTGTTTGTTAGAGCCCGTCTATGCGCTTCTACCAAGGAGTTGCTCTAATGCAGGTAGCAGGTTTGGCCGGGTCTGCAGTTGCGTCTTCGTTTATGCCTCAGATGGGCTAGTCGGTGCCCAAGGCGATCGGGGTACCCAGGTGAGCGGTCTCCTGCATGTTCCGCATCAGTGGCGCTCCCGCCCGCGTCTTCTGTTCCTCGCCAGCTCTTGGGCCTTGCCACCGAGCTCCGGGCGGCGCCTGGCTGTTCCCAGGGCTTCCGGCACTCCCCCTCGCTGGTGGTTGCAATGAGAAAGCCTGCTCCCTCGCAGGCCCGTCTGGTCCCGGTCTCCCAGCTCTGAGGGGCTACCTCCGCTGGGTTTCTGCCTCAGGCGTGGTGCTTAGTGGCGCAGTGATTGTGGCCACGTCTTGGGTCCTGCGGTGGGTGGGTGGTTATCTCCTACCCGGGCAGAGTGCTGAGATGCGCGTAGTCACACTCCCTGGTCCGCTGGCTGCTCTTCGCTTCTCTAGGGGGCTGCCATTTTGTAGCGGGTGCCGCTGCAAGTGTGTGCGTCCCCGGTGCGTCGTTCTCTTGTTTTGTCCTCGGACCATGCTACAGGTCCGCGTAGGCCCAGCCGCATTCACCCCTGGTCCTCTTCCCCGCGGGCCCGCGTCGGCAGGCCTCTTCGCCTGGGAGTCGCTGTTGGCGCCTTCTGGGCCGTATGCGCGGCAGGCCCCGTCTCTGCCCAGGTTAGTATTCCGCTCCGTTGGCGAGAGGCGCATAGTATGGTGTTCAACTGCTCTGGCTGCGCCGATTGCTCAGGGGACTGTCTGTGAAATGGAGGTTTAGGCCCGGTAGCCCCCGGCGCGCTCCCTCCGCTATTTTGGCCCTTCACTCAGAGTAGCGGGGGGAAGCCTTCTTCTGGGGGCCCTCGACTGCTGGGCTCGATCGTCTCCTCTGCCTCACTGCGGGCCGGTGCAGGCCTCGTCACGCATGTTTTTGGGCCGCCACCGCCGCAGGGCCCGCGCTACCAGTATGCCTCCTCACCTGGGTGTCACTGCGGTATTTCCTGGGTCTGGTGTGCGGTGGGCCCCGGCTCCCTCTGAATCGGTGCTCCTCGCCCTCCGCAGCCCGCAGGAGGCGCGCAGCTCAGCTCTTCGGTCCGCTGGCCGCGCCGAGGGCTTAGGGGGCCGCCATTTTGTGCGAAGTTTCACTTCTAATTACAGGCGCCGCACACGCCTCTCGTCAGTGCCGCACCTCTCTCTGCACCAGTCCGGTAGTTGCCGGTGTGTGGCCACCATTTTAGTTCGTCACCAGGTCCCGCCTATCAGGATGGCTGTCGATGTTAAAGGCCGGCGGCCGGAACTCAACTCGGGCACGTCCGCTACCTTGGCTGGCTTAGCCACGCCCCCTCTGGAAACCTCCTCATTACGGGTCAATTTATACTGGGGATTCTCTTTACCAGGATTCCAACTAAGCCTTACGTTTCACTCCCACTTCTCACCCTACCTTCATAGAAATATAGGAAGGGTACTCGCGGTGAGAATAATATCGTCATACCCTGCATGTACTAAGGGAACAGATTTTAAGCATGGAACTTGCAGAGGCATTAAACTCGCCTCGTAGTCCTCCCCTCGCTATGGCAGAAATGCCCAACAGTTCTTTATGAAGCTGGGACGCGGGGAAAGGGACCCGTTTTATTGAGTTATTCAAACACTTGACTGGCATTCGGTCTCGGCGTTATAAGCACCAGCCTCAATAGCCTGGGGGGGGGGGGGCTGGGCGGAGAACTGCCAATCACTGGAGTGGAAAAGTCAGACTCCTCCCTCCTCCATAATCGACACTCTACTGCCGAAATTGATGCGGCCATCTTAAATTGGGCGCGAATTGGTGTAACTCTCAAAAGAAGGTGTCACCTGTACTCTGTGGAACTCTAATCAGTAGTTTTCATACCTACCCTACGTTAGCCATATTTAAGAAACATAATTTATATGCTTTGTGGGAGTATTTAAAATAGTATACTTCCTTCCTTACGCAGATCCCGTATAGGACATATGGTGTTCTACCAACGCTGTAATATTTTGGGGAAACGGCTCTGACATGTGAGCGACGACCAAACGCTTTAAAAAGCCATAATCGATCGCCAAAATCAATGTACACTCAATTGCCAATTGTTATGAAATATACTAAACATACTCTTTATTCTTTAATAAACACAACAATCTAGCCCCTTCCTCCTTGGCACCGGGAGCAAATGCGGATACAGTTGGATTCTTCTGCAAGTCTAGTGGCACGAAGTCATACTATTCTACAATCTAGAGAGCAACATTTCCCACTTATATCATGACACTGCACTCATCAATGCCAAAAGTTGGTATGCAAGCCTCACTGACGGCTCTACCCTACCCTGCATCAGTTATTGGACTATATTTTTCAGGATGACATATCATAGCAACTCTGATCACGACACAAGTGCCATCCGGTCTTCTCTGGAATTTAATCTTTTGTTGATTGTCTCCAGTTTATAAATATACCATTGCTCTCTTATTTTTCTCTTTTTATCTAGGTCACCACCCCGTATACTGCCTATCACCTTTTCCAAAATAAACCATTTAAAATCAGTGCACTCATGATTGGTTTGGGCATAATGCTCTGTAAGTGGGGCATTCTCTTTTTTCGTTCTTAGTGCAGATTTGTGCTCAAGAAGTCTAAGTCTGAGCTCACGACTAGTTTCCCCCACATATCCGAGCCCACATGGGCATATAAGGAGATAGATAATATTCTTGCTGCGACAATTATTTAGGGTGTTGGCTCTTATGGTGGTGCCATTGAACTCAAGGGTTTTCGTGGTTATACAATGTTCACAAATGGAGCAATTACCACGTTTGTAATTTCCTACTGTTTTTGTGTTCTCAATTGTACTCTGTTTACTTCCTGCCAGATTCCTATATGTATTGACCAGAGAATTGCGTATATTTTTATTCCGTCTGAATGTGAAAAGAGGTTTTTGCAGATGAGTTTCCTGACCATCATTGAGGATTTTCCAATTTCTATTCACAATGTTTTTTAACTGGTTACTCACCCCAGAGAATTTGCTGACAAAAACTATTTTGTCATTCTTCTCATTCTTTTTCTTGGCTCTATTCATATCCAGCATGTATTCTCGGTCATAATATCTCGCACGTTTACACGAGTGGTTAATCAGTTTTTTAGGATATCCTCTATCCTTCAGCTTCTTTTTACGTACCTCAGAATGTCTGTAAAAATCATCAATTGTAGAACAATTCCTATGGAGCCGCAGAAATTGCCCAAAGGGAATGTCATCCCTCCGGGCTTTAGGATGGTGGCTCCCACAGTGCAATAGGGTATTTTTATCAGTTGGCTTGGTGTAGAGCTCAACTGATAATGTACCCTCATTCTCTTTAATACAGATGTCCAGAAAATTGATTCTGTCCTCACTACACTGTGCTGTGAATCTAAGATTAGGGTCTCCCAAGTTCAGCCATTCAATAAATTTATCGAGACTTTCCTTAGTACCCTCCTAAATAAAAACAATATAGTCGATGAAGCGATACCAGTGGCTAACAATCTCATAAAATGGTGCAATCTCGTTAAAAATATGGTGTGTTTCAAAGTTCCCAACATACAGGCAGGCCAGACTTGGGGCACAAGTGGCCCCCATAGTGGTCCCCTTGACCTGCTGGAAAAGGTCATCCCTAAACAAAAAAAATTATTTTTGAGTACCATGGTGATGCAGTGCATAATAAATTCACTACTACCACCCCCTAGATTTTCGTCCACCAGCAAAGATGCTACTACTCTAATGGTGTCATCCTGGGGGATGTTGGTATACAGGGCTTCAATATCCAGGGTGACCAGAAGTTGTGTCACCTTATTGAAGCCCTTCCCCTCAAAGATAGAGATAGCATGTGCCGAGTCCCTCAAGTATGATTTTTGTTGGTGGACCAGGGGTTTAATGAAAAAGTCATCATATTTACTTAGAGGTTCTAGAAGAGAACCGATGCTGCTCACAATAGGTATCATAGGTGGGTTACTCAAATTTTTATGGATTTTAGGGAGTCCATATATCGCTGGAGTGATAGGGGTACTGTTATTTAAGAACCTGAACTCCTCTTTGCAGATCCAGCCTTCATTTTTTGCCATCTCTAGCAACTGTAGCACTTCATGTTTTAAACTCACTAGCCTCGTATGTGGTATTCTAAGATTGGGTTGGGTACTCCTAAGAGGCTCCCCATTCTGGTGTTATAATCAGTTGTATCGAGGACTACCACCGCACCGCCCTTATCGGCCAGTTTGATGGTAATGCTCGTATCATCCTGAAGGGATCTCAGAGCATCTCTATGTGTTTTGGACAGGTTGTTAGGTAGTTTATTAGGACGTTCTAAAATCTTTTTAATATCAACTTCGACTACCCTTTCAAAGATCTCTATGTTTTTATTAACTTGATTAAGCGAGGACGTAAAGGTTGACCTGGGTTTAAAGCCTGACACATTAGTAGTGACAGGACACTCTCTATTTTCAAAAAACCTTCTCAGCCTAATTTTCCTGAAAAAAGATTTGAGATCTCTCTCTAATTCAAATGTATTCAAGGTGGTTGTTGGGGCAAAACTCAACCCCTTTTCTAATACCTCTTTCTCAGCCTCAGTGAGAGTTCAACTGGATAGATTTATTATAGGAAATCTGTCTACCTCCAGTACCTCTGGCTCCTGGCCTTTAACCCCTTGGATGCGTCGGACGCGCGGGAGCTGTCCGACGCATCAGTGCTCATGTGCGTCGGACGGCTCCCGCGCATCCGACGCCATGGCACAGGGAATCCCTCTGGTGCGGGCACCAGAGGGATTCCCTTTACCCCCCAAGAGCCTCGGGAGCTGGGGAAGAGCTTCCCCAGCTCCCGAGGCCCCCCCCAGTTTCCCTGAAATGACAATCAGCGCGCACGTCGCGCTAACGTCATTTCAGGGAAACCGAAACTGAAATGAGCCAAGAGGCTCATTTCAGTTTCGCTTTCGCTTTCTATGTGCTCAGGGGGCTATCTCAGCCCCCTGAGCACATAGAAAGTCAGGAGAGGTATCGTTGGAAAGGGGAGAATCTCCCCTTTCCAATGGTACCCCTCCCTAGTGGATCCCTGCTTGGGGATCGCCCCAGGAGGGCGATCCTCAAGCAAGGATCCACCCACTAGGCACCAGGGAGGGGGGAGTGGCCCCTTGGGCAAGGGCCTTTGCTCCCCCCATATTTATTTGGGCACATTTAGTCTTTCTGCCCCCCCTGGGGGGCAGATGGGGCAGTAGCCCCCAATCTGCCCCCGAGGGCAGAAAGCCCACTAGATACCAGGGATTTTTTTTTACATTATAATTAGGGGTGGGGGATGCCCACTATGGGCATGCCAATGCCCCCAAACCCCCGGCCGCAAAATGACAGTTTGATGGGGGCAGTAGCCCCCAATCTGCCCCCCCGGGGGGGGACAGAAAGCCCACTAGATACCAGGGATTTAAAAAAAAAATATAATTAAGGGTGGGGGCATTGGCATGCCCATATTGCCACCCAGCGTTTCCCCAGGTCTCCCGATAAAAATGATACCTCACTCGCGTGGGTGGGTCAAGTACCCACGACAGGCAAGGGCCCAAAACGTATTGAGGAGACATCAAAATTACCTATCACAAAACAACCTGGTTTTGCAAGGGGGGTCACCTGGGTTTTTGGCCCCGAGCTCGGCGGCCATCTTGGGAAACCTACCAAACCCACACATTTCTGAAAACTGGACACCCGGGGGAGTCCAGCGAGGTATGGCTTGCGTGGGTCCCCAAACGTTTTCCTGCCCAGAATCCCCTGCAAACCTCAAATTTAGCTGAAAAAAATCACTTTTTTCTCAAATTTCTGTCTGGGAATGTTCTTGAATCTACATGGATCCATAAATTTCCTACCACCCAGCGTTCCCCCAGGTCTCCTGATAAAAATGATACCTCACTCGCGTGGGTGGGTCAAGTACCCGCGACAGGCAAGGGCCCAAAACTTATTGAGGAGACATCAAAATTACCTATCACAAAACAACCTGGTTTTGCAAGGGGGGTCACCTGGGTTTTTGGCCCGAGCTTGGCGGCCATCTTGGGAAACCTACCAAACCTACACATTTCTGAAAACTGGACACCCGGGGGAGTCCAGCGAGGTATGGCTTGCGTGGGTCCCCCAACGTTTTCCTACCCAGAATCCCCTGCAAACCTCAAATTTAGCTGAAAAAAATCACTTTTTTCTCAAATTTCTGTCTGGGAAAGTTCTGGAATCTACGTGGATCCACAAATTTCCTACCACCCAGCGTTCCCCCAGGTCTCCCGATCAAAATGATACCTCACTCGCGTGGGTGGGTCAAGTACCCGCGACAGGCAAGGGCCCAAAACGTATTGAGGAGACATCAAAATTACCTATCACAAAACAACCTGGTTTTGTAAGGGGGGTCACCTGGGTTTTTGGCCCCGAGCTCGGCGGCCATCTTGGGAAACCACAAAACCCACACATTTATGAAAACTAGACACCCGGGGGAGTCCAGCGAGGTATGGCTTTCTAACATGAGATCCTTTGGGACTGGAATTCTTATTTTACTCTTATAGGAGGGTCTCAGCTCAGAGGCCTCAACTCTCAATGAGCACAAATTGCTCTCAGATACTTTGCTTTTTAGCTCTTCATTTTGACAGCCCAGGTGTCAATCTGGCCTACTTCTTACATTATACACAAAGTGGGGTTTGCCTCCATCGCTTTCAACCATTGGCTTTCTTCTTTTATCAAAACAGAAAAAACAGTGTGTCCTTTGACCTACCAATCTGATAAATCTTCTTCACTCAAACAGTACGTCCATCACTCTGACCCAGTTCTAATTGCAAAAGCAGTATGTGTACACACAAATGATGGCGTTAAGGCTGATGCCTGATATTCAGAAACCAGTCAATATCTAGTATCACAGCCCACTGCACAGATTATGTAGCTAGAGTGTCAACGCATTTCGATGGTGTTTTCTGATTAGACTATCTTTATCAAGACATACAGTATTACTCTCTGGCGGTATATACGAAGAAAATCTATGATTAAAAACATAAAATTATTACACATCATGTTGACATAAAACTTTATCTGGGCCAAAATTACGCAGAGATACTCGTGATATAATAACACAATTAATCGGTTGCAGAAACTTTTTTTAACCAGATATAACAAATCTCACCATCTGTGTTTAGGATATTACTGCTTCAACAATCATATCAGGCATTCTCTCGAAGTCACAGAATGAAACATCAACACACCCACTCATTCTCTCATAAGTTCTCCCCCAGACTCAACATACCACAAAGGGGCAGACCGTAGCCTAACAGATTTCATAAATCTTAATAACCCAAAGAGAAGGTGGCATACACCTCACCTTATGCTTATGACAAAGCGCAAGACTCCAATGATTCTACTTGAGTGCGTCTAGTCCCTTCTTCAGGAACAAGGAAATGCCCCTACAGATCCGAGAGCGGACCAAAAAACCCATCTCAGTGTCCACATCAGAATTGTATCTTTCTCTCGCAATGGTTCTCTTTAAAATGAGGGAACCCCATCTCACCTTGCATATAACAGAAAGCGGTATACGAAGATCAATCCGCTGAAGTGTGCCACATAAATATACATAGAGAAGAGCGTCACACTAGCTTCCCCGCTCGTCCTTTAAATCGTGGACTCTAGTGCAAAAAATGAATACATTCGTTTTAGGGGCCATATTTGTAATAAAACATTTTTTAAAAATGCGACAGAGGTGGTACTATAATCATGGGGAGTATCCAAATACCTCAACGGTATCCAACAGATGCCGGCGTGTTATAGGCTCAGCAAGTAGTGCTTCCGGATAGGATATGGCTTCATATACGTTCACAATCACTGTTGAACAATTATTGTTGAACGAGGTTTCTTAAACGCTCTTCATTCAATTGGGCCTGAGAGTGAAGATAAACATAAAAAAGCCAACCCTATTACTTATTTGTAAAAAGTTGTCCCATGTTAAACTAACGGATACCCCTAGCAAAACAAACACTGTTGGAAACCTCCTCATTACGGGTCAATTTATACAGATTTTAAGCATGGAACTTGCAGAGTTGTTTTTTCTGTTTTGATTGAACACTAGTCCTTTGGCATTAAAGGGTACCTCTCGATTTGTTTACAAGTTTCTTCTTTTATCAGCCGCTGCTTTGAGACCTTGTAAATCACTTCTTGGCTTAGTCTAATGGAGTATTCATCTGTAACCTACTGCAATTGGCTTTTTAGCGCGTATCCTTCCACCTCCTCTCCAGACCTTACATTGAACTGTATGAGAGACTACTTTCCACCTGGAAAGACTTAAATAAAGGATGCCTTCCATTCCTTGTCTGGCTTTAATGTGCTTAGGCTGCATGTGTTAGAACATTAAACCCAGACCAATTGACTTTGCAAATGCTTATTTAAAGATTGCTCTTATGAAAAGTTTGGATTTATTTTTTAGCAATAAAAGTTGCAGTCTGTCAAAACTTGTTGGTGTTTAGGGAAACTATCAATATCAGTAATTAGTATTAATTTCGTAGAGTGCCTTAGTGCGCTTTAGCGGAAGTGGCTAGCTAAATGATCTCTTTGCTGAGGCCATGCTGAAGACCTAGGAGAAGGTGACCTGTTGGCCATCCTTCATGCACCCAACATATGTATGGGATCTTCTACAATTGTAACAAAAGACTGTGCCTGAACAGAATGCACACCTTAATTCAGGGGGTGTAGTTATCAACAGTGTAGCAGGTGCAGCGCCACTGGGCCCTACTACACTACAGAGGAGTGGGGAAGCATTTTCCACACTTGTATTATATGGCTCTGGGGACCTAGCTTAGAGTCTTTTTTAGGCTAGGATATGGGTGATCTAAGAATTTACTCTCAACAAACCTGCAATAATTGTCAATACGGACGCCATGTTTTTTATACACATATAAAAGCATATTAAGGAATGCTTGTAATACTTTTTTTTTTTTTATTATGTAATCTCCATTTACTCTAAGCCCTCCCCCCCTTTGACTAAAGCTCAGTGATGAGCTTATATATTTGAGCTTAAATGTAACAAAAACCTTCAACACGTACACTGTGGACTTATCTATTATTTCTCATTGATGTGTTTCATTTATTGCTTATGTTTTTATTGACCAATTCATTGGACTGCAGTAAAATATAGCAATTTATTAGCTGCCCCTCTCCCTTGTTAAGCATAGACTTGGCTGTAGAAACAGCGTCCCAGTCTTAGATCAGACCCAGCAAGGACAGCCTTGCCTAGTTTCCCTGGTCCATGAGTGCTCTGTTGCACCAGTCCAGGTGTTTTCTTTAACTTCTGGGACTTCTTATTCTATTTTATAATGGAATAAACACGATTACAAGTCCCAGAATTGGAAGTAAAAAAACACACCTGGCCTGGAGCAGCACATCATGCACGGACCTGGGAAACTTTGCAGCTATACAAGTATCTCTCTGGCCATGACAGAAGAATTGAAGCTGCACTATTGACACGTCCACATTTGCGCATCAATGCTCTAGCTCACTGTAGTAATCTTATCCTGAGCCCTTGTATATTGCCACCCCACTGTTCGAGCTAGCACCAGTTGAGGATGACTGTGAGGAACTCTTGTCACTTTTTCCTGAGCCACACAATTATTTCACCCATCTACCACGTGCAGTACCACAATGTTTCCCTTTCCCACCAGAGAAGCTTGCCGTGCTTGATGTGTTGAATGTATTAAAGGTTTCCCTAGCAAGGATGAATATATGCTAGAAATCCTATAGAAACAGTGTGGTGTTTGAGTTATGTGATGGGAAACTGCATTAATCTCAAAGGTGTGCATGCTGGAATGATCATGTGACAAGAGCAAGAGTGGTGATAGATGTCAGAGTGTGCTGTGACTGTGAATAGGATACTGAGGGGTGATGTGTCTGTGTATATGCCTGGGTGCAGCGAAAGGGGGACAAGCCAGCCATCTGCTACCCCTCACCCACACCTTTACTATTCCAGGGAAGTGGACGGATTTTAATGGTGCCACTCTGTGAGTAACAGAGCTTTAAGATGCAGAGCCATGTTGATCAAGGGTGCCTTTTTAATAAAATGTGGGGAAAGATATCTCCCTGGCGTTAATCTGGACTATAAAGATTTCTTTATATATAGAAACTGCTGGGATCAAGGAAATCTCAAAATATGGAGTTAGAATAGTTTATGGTGCTCCTCTGTATATTTTTTTATCATGATTAGAATAAATGTTCATTAAAGGCCAACAAGATCATTAGGATGGATGGAGAGAGGAGATACCAAACCAGGGCTGGACTGGGAACCCAATCCAGCCCTGGTAATACAGCTGGACCGGCCCCAGACGGAGGGGGTGGGACACAAGGGGCGGGGGGTGCTAATGAGAAGCACTGCTGGTCGCTTTAGCTCTGCTGCCTGTTTTGTTACAGGGGGATGATATTCCAGCCCCTACTTCTCGAAAAACAACCCCCACCCTTCCGACCCACCAGTAAAATGCACGGTGCCTGCTAAGGCCAGTCCGGAACTGTACCAAACATATAGTTTAGGATAATATATCTTATCTGTAACAATTGAAGGTGTTCATTTGAGGGAAGAAAAAAATTTGGGATGAAGACACAGAGAGCCAGTGTTAATTGGTGACATCCAGAGAAATCTAAGATACTGTGGACGAAACTATGTGCACCTAATCGATGACAAATTTCAAAATGAATTGGCTGTAGATAGGTGTTTGATGAATCAAAGGTGTAAGAGTGGATTAGGCAATCAAATAAGAGATTCCGTTGTGCTCTACTCCCTCTACAAAGATTTGAATATTTAGAGGGTGAATGCGACATTTGTTTGGCTAGGTCTTTTTATGATGATTTTAAAGGTCATGTAGGTTTCTCCAGTAGGCATTACTTTTAATATTTGTCAAACTGTTCTATGTAAACTTTGATATAATAGTTGATGAAATATATAAATGTGATGGGATAATAAAAATCAAATCAAATCAAACCTTATTCGGATAAAATATCCATAAAAGAATCACACAAATAAAAAACAAAAGATCTTAAAATTCTATATAAAATCTATGAAAGTGATCACGTAACGTGGACAGTTAGTTATACTCAGGAGGCCACCAGATACCAAGCTGGCATTAACTCAATGGTCATCAGGCTATAAGGCATTATAAAACATCAGATGGGGGATAATTAAAGGGCTATTCATTTTCATATCTTTTTTTGATAATCAACTTTATTGGTTTTTAGGAAACAAGAAAGGAGGAAAAAGTTAGCGCTGACAGCACAATGACAGGTTCGTAAATAAAGCATAATGAGGGTGTTGGTATCAAAGTAATAGTATAAGCACAACGGTTGAGCACTTTACATAATGCGCAAAAGCAGGTCGTCAAAGGCATGAGCCCATCCTCATGGCTCCCACCGTCCCATTTGATCTGTCCATTTACCCCATACTCTTTAGAACTTGGCCGGGCATCTTCTGGCTTCAAATAGGGGTTTCTCCTGAGCGGCGCACCAGTCCACTCTACGGTGCCATTTAGCTATTGTGGGGGGGTCGAGTTGCGTCCAGGCCATGGCAATATCCTGTTTGGCTACCATGATGGCCGTCCCCAGAAACAGTTTATCAGCCCGGGATCCGTCCAGACCATCCATAATGCCCAGAAGGAGGCGCATAGGGTCACAAGGTACATGCCAGCCCAAGATGTGTGTGAGTTCGGATACTATCTTGTCCCAGTATTTTACAAGGCGGGGGCAAGACCAGACCACATGGTAGAAATCTGCTGGTTGGTGTCTGCAGCGTGCACATTCAGACGAGGCGCGCAGTCCTGCCTTGTGCAGTCGCGCTGGGGTGAGGTATGCAGTGTGTAGGTAATAGATCTGGATGAGTCGGAGTCTAGCGGAGGTAGTGATGGTTTTGGGGGCCTTAACGGCGTCCCGCCAATCCTCGTCTTCAAGGGGACCCAGCCAACCCTTCCAGCGAACTCGAATCAAATCCAGGGATGCGGGGCTGTTGTTCGTGAGGGTGCGGTATATGCGTGAGATGCCTCCCTTCCCCAGATTCCCCATCATGGCCTGTGCTTCCGGGGGACTGAAATCAGGAAGCGCGGTACCCGCCGAAATGTGTGCGGTCAGGGCGTGGCATAGCTGCAAATATCTGTAGAATTGTGAGGCATGCAGGGAGAAGCGGTTTTGTAGGTCCAGAAAAGACCTTATATGGTCTCCCACCCACACATCACCCAGCTGGGAGTCCCCAATGTAGTCCCGTTGCTTAAACTCTTGCAGCTTCGCCACTTCACTAAGCCATGTGCCTTGACAGAGTGGCGTTTGCTGGGTCAATTTGGATTCCCACTGCGTATGGCCGAACGCAAGGCCAGGAAAACTGCTCGGGTCACAGTTGGGAGCGTCTTAGGGATGGGGGAACGGTACATGAGAGCCTGGATTTGCGGGAAGTCCATTCCACGAAGCTCAGTTCTTTAAGCAAGATCGGACCAACCTCTGGTGAACCAGTCATGGAGGACAAGCAACCTTGTGGCCAGATAATATAGGTAGAAAACTGTCATACCCATGCCGCTGTCGAAGGACGGGATGCGGCATCAGTCAAGGGCAATTTGTGGTCTCCCACCGCCCCATAGGAACCGTGTGATCATGGCATCGATCTCTTGGAACCAGCTTCAGGGATATTGGAAGGGAGTGTTTTGAATGACATATAGGAACGAGGGAGGATCATCATCTTAAATAATGCCACCCTTCCGAGCGGATTAAGTGGCAGGGTTTGCCAGAGATTAAGGTCCTCTTTAGCCTTTTTAAGAAGCGGGGTAACGTTCAGTGCCCATTCTAGCTCAGGAAGGAGAGCTACCCATATGCCTAGGTATCTAAACGACTGCCGCCTTATGGGTATGGTAGTCTGCCAGTCAAAACACTCCCTGGAGGGATGAAGAGGTACAAGGGTCGACTTGGCTGCATTCAGTCGTAGGCACGAGACCCCCTCTAAAGCTTGAAGGGGCCGGAGGCATTGAGGGCCGGAGCAGGCCGGGTCTGCTAGGAAAAGCAAGACGTCATCCGCGTAGAGTGCTATTTTGTCCACGTGGTGACTTCCCCATGTCCAGCCTTGAATCGAATCATCTGCGTGGCTGAGACATGCTAGGGGATCCATCGCCAGAGCGAAAAGGAGTGGGGAGAGGGGGCAGCCTTGTCTAGTGTCTCTTTGAATTGGGAATGTCTCAGAGAGGGTCCCATTAATCAGCACCCTGGCTTTAGGGTTAGAGTATAGGACTCGGATGAAGCGCCGAAACTGTTGGCCCAGACCCATTAGCATCAGCACCTCATCAAGATAGAGCCAGTCCACTGTATCGAATGCCTTCTCGAAATCTACGAGAAGGAGCGCTAGATAGGGGGTGAGTGCCTGGCGATTTGCAATCGCTAGATGGAGGCGCCTTAGGCAATGTCGGGTACTACGAGCCGGCATAAAGCCGCACTGGTCCGGATGGATCAGCTTGTGTAAGAGCGGGCGCAGGCGCTGTGCCAATATCGTAGCGTAGATTTTGATTTCAGTGTTAATTAGGGAGATCGGACGGTAATCCGCACAGGTGGACTAAGGCGGTTGGGTTTTGGGGATGACCACAATGGTTGCCGTATCCGTCTCCGGGGAAAATGCCCCGATTTCTATCACGTGCTGGAACAGAGCTGAGAGATGGGAAATCAGGAGCTACCGATAGGACGCATAATATTCCTGAGGGAAGCCATCGGGGCCTGGGGTCTTCCGGGACGCCAGCTGGGAGATCGCTGTACCTATCTCCTCTGGGGTGAAGGGAAGGTCCAGACTAGCTGCGTCTGAATGCGACAAGCAAGGAATGTGGACTTGTAGAGGGTTGAGAAAGCTCGGGAGAGTACCCTCCAGCTTGCGTGCTGAGTATAGACCGGTGTAGTAACCCGCAAAAGCCTGCGCTATCTCAGCTGAGGTACGGTAGACATCTCCAGAGGAGTCACGGATCTCAGGCACTATTCAGCTTGCCAGGGGGCATGAGGCCAGCATGTGCAGGAGCCTTCCATTTTTATCTCCCCAGCCATACACGAGGGCGACTGATGAGTGCCACAGCAGTTTAGCTGACTCTAACGAGGTTTGTTTGATTTCTTCGCGTAAGGCTGCCAGC
Source organism: Calotriton arnoldi (assembly GCA_963921515.1). Lineage (NCBI taxonomy): Eukaryota > Metazoa > Chordata > Amphibia > Caudata > Salamandridae > Calotriton > Calotriton arnoldi. The sequence continues at coordinate 317,551 of CAWUFW010000692.1, forward strand.
TGCCTATCATAAGCTCCGTTTGGGGTCCTGACACTGTTGGTCTCCAGTCGGAGCACCTGCGCTTCGAGGATGGCTATGTGACTATCTTGGACCCGCCGTTGTGCCTGAAGGTGGCTTTTGGCCACACCGCGGATGGTAGCTTGGCCTGCTTCCCAGAGGATACTCGGTGAAGATACTGAACCCAGGTTCGTGAGGAAGTACTGCCAAAGTTCCTCCCCGATAGTCTTATGGAAGTCCTTGTTTTGGAGGAACCAAGCGTTCAATCGCCACATAGGGCGCAATCCGTCGGGAGCGTCTCCCAGCTGCATGAGCACTGCTGAGTGGTCTGAGATTCCCCGGGGAAGGATGGACATGTTGGTTACGCGCTGGCCATGCGGGGCTGGCATGAAAATCATGTCGATACGTGCGTGGGAGTGATGCGCCGCCGAAGTCTGTGTGTATTGGGAGACTCGAGGGTTCCAGATCCTCCATATGTCGCAAAGGCCCAAGGTGGTCGCCCATTCGGTCAATTTCTTGGCGTCTGCCAACCTAGATGGGGAGGGGATGCCTGTACTATCAAGGCTAGGCTGCATGACCGCGTTGAAATCTCCTCCCAGAATCATTTGTCCCCAAGGCAGAGTGGAGATAGTGTCAGCAAGGAGCCGCAGTGTTGAGGCCAGTGTCGCAGGAGGGATGTATGTGGATAGGAGATTAAGGGTATTCCCACCCAGCGGCCCCGAAAGAGTCACAAATCTCCCTTGTGGGTCCATATGGACGTGAGAAGGAACAAATGGGAGGGTCTTTTTGAGAAGGATGGCCACCCCCCGGGAGCCCCTGGTGAAGCCCGAGTGCCACACCCTATCAAAGCCATAACGTGCCAGAAAGGCACAGTGGGACCCCATGAGATGAGTCTCCTGAAGCAGTAGGATATCAGGGGAGTGTCGCTGGGCATATTTCAAGACTGCCGAGCCCTTGATGCGATCAAGTAGGCCGTTTACGTTCCAGGACATGACCCGAAGAGAGCTATAGCCTTGGTTTGTGTGCATCTTGAGGAGTAGGTGATGCAGGGGGTATGGTGGATCGCACCCTGTGACTTGCTTGGGGTTGGGTGCAAAGCGGTTGCAACCCCCCAGAGCCCTGCCCAATGAGCGGGGCTGCCATGCGTATGAAGGAACCTTGTGTCGAAGGGCTCTGTGCTGTCAGGAAGAGAAAGGTAGTGTGAAACATAACACTAAACAGTGGACAACGGTCCTGAACCCACCCCCCCTATCCCCCTACCCTATACTTCTGGAACTGAAGTATCTGTCGCCCGACAACTTAAGAGGAACAAGCTAAACAATAGCGCTTAGCACGGGAGATGCGTCGTGGACCCCTCCACCTGTGGCGGATGTGGCATCAGCAGTGTCTTTGTCGCTGTCCGTCTAGGGGATTCTCAAATTATTGGGCTGCAGGAGAGATCCGAGTCCGTGGCCGCCCGGTCCAAGGCGCCCATGGGGATGCAGTTGCTGGAGGAATCTTCTGTGGATCTGTGTCTTTGTCGGAGTTGGGAGCCTGGAGGGCTGTCCGTGTCCCTGGGCCCATGGACAGCTGGGCTCAACGATCTGGGGGTTTCCGTGCGGCCTCCGCGTCTCCTGCGGGATTGTGTGCACCTCCTGCATTGCTTGGGAGACAAGGGTTGCAAGGCCTGGGAGCCAGAGTGTGCAGGTGAAGGGTTTGAGCGGATCCCAAGGGGGCGTTCCTTGGTCAGCCAGGTCCAGGCAGCCTGAGGGGAGTCAAAGAACTGCGTTTTGCCCTGGAAGATGACTCGGAGATGGGCCGGGAAGAGGAGTCTGTACTGGAGGCCAAGGTTACGCAGTTTCTGTTTGACCTCCGTGTAAGAGCACCGCTGGGCCTGCACTTCCCTAGTGTAGTCCGGGAATACCATGATGTTGTGATTTTGAAACCTCAGGGTGCCCAGGATCCGTGCCTCACGCAGGATCACAGCCCGGTCTTTAAAGTTAAGAATCCGAGCGATTATAGGGCGGTGTGGAGCCCTGGGCGGTGGATATGTGCGAGGGAACGGTGGGCTTGCTCGATGGCGAACCAGGGTGAAAGTGTGTCTTTAGGCATCCAGGATGATATCCACGTTTCAATAAAGGCTGTCATCTGTCCCTGTTCGCTCCCCTCCGGAAATCCCACCAGGCGTATATTGTTGCGGCGTGATCGATTTTCGGCATCTTCCGCTCGCGTGTGTAGCTCTTTAGTGCGGGATTGTAATTGGGCCACCTGCTCCTTCAAGTGCTGCACGTCGTCCTCCACTGTGGAGAGGCGGGACTCAGCCTCTGAGATACGGGACGTGGCGTTGCGCAAATCCTGTCGGATGAGGGACATGTCAATGCGGACCTCTCCAATCTTCTCCTCTACCGAGGTCTGGGTTGCGTTGATTGCCTGCAGAATTGCGGCCAGGTCATTACCTTGGAGAGATAGGCCACCCACCGCCCCTTCTGTGGGGTCGTGTTCAACAGTGGTGAATTGGTCTATTTTTGTTTGTGTTTGGGAGGTGGAAGATTTAGTGCCTCGGTCTCTCCCCATGTTTGGTGGTAGGAGTGATCTAGTGGGATCAGAGCCGGGGCGTCCCTGAGTCTGTCTCCTGCTGTCCAGCGGTCACCAGATCGTTCGGCTCCTCGCGGTGTGTCAGAGTGAGGGCGTCCCGGGATTCAGGCTGAAAAGCGCGTGAGCGGTGGAGCGCCTTGAGTTCAGAAGGGTCATGTGGATGGATTCAGCTGCAGGGGCGATCTCCCCGGTAGTGGGCGGGTGCGGCCCGCGGTCCGAGGAGGAGCGGTGTCGCGATGCTCTGAGGTGTCACGCCCGAAGGCTGGTGATGAACCTGGATGGGTCTTCAGCAAGGGACAAGCAGGGGGTCATCGAGCCGGGCACCTTATAACTGTGAGGTGGAGCAGTCAGAGGGCCTCAGGCCAAACCCATGAACCCCAGGGTTTCTTGTGTGAGGTGCCAAGCGGGGGGGCCTCTTCAGGGGTATGGATCAGTTCGGATGGTAGAGCCTGAGGGAGTGCGCCGGAGTCCCTCCACCTCCAACCAATACTTCCCGGGGGGGGCAGCTCACCTCTCAAGGCATCCGGATGACCCCCGCCTCAGGCCCGATCAACGCACCTCCAGCACCAGCAGCTCCCTCCGGGTCTGGTCCGCGCGATCCCTCAAGCCCAGGGCCCAGCCGGAGGAGAGGGAGTAGTGCAGGCCTCCGGGCGTTTGAGGTGTCTAGGGCACCACTCCAAGATGTACAGCAGTTGGCCACTGCTACAGGCCTGTGGTGTCTGGGGTCTCCGGCCCAAGCCGCAATCTCTCCTTCAGGGGAGGGGGAACCTCCTCCGCCCACTTCTCAGAGCAGTCGAGGGCTTCCGAATCCGCCCGACGCCCGGCGGGTCCACTGGCTGCGGGGCGCCACCAACGAGGATCGTCAGCTCAGAACGACCAGGGCCCGTGGCCCGCCCCCAGTCCCAGAGGGGGCGAACGCCTTCAGGGATGCAGGACCAATCGGTGCACTGTTTGGTCCCGGACTAAATTCAGGTTGTTCACCCCCGGTGCAGCGGGAGCAGGGGCACTCACCAGCTTCACACCCGGGCCCGCGGCCCCTTCCGGAGGTGGTGATCAAGCCTGCTCCGGCCTCCATCGCGCGGTCCAGGCCCAGATAGCCACTCCTCTCTTCGTCAGCCCCAGTTCAACAGCGAGGGCCGCAGGGGATCGGGTCCGCTCTCCACCGGCGCCTCCAATCGTCCGGCCACATCAGGAAAGCAGCATGGGCACTTGGCGGCCAGGTCCGCAGCTCCAGCCTGTAGGCCGCACCAGGCAACAGCCGGGAGACAGCAGGTGAGCCCGCCGCGCCGTCCCTCAGGCCTCGGGGGTTTGGAGGCCTCTGCTGTACTCACGGGCCGGCGCGGAGATGGCGGGGCGAATTGAGGAAGCCCAGGGTCCGGGACACCCCGGTGCCTCTCAGAATTGGTGGAAGCACTGTGGTACACTGCGGCCCTCAGGGATCTCAGGAGGCGGAGATGGGGTACCCCGGTGGGCCGCAGCGGGGGCCTCAGCACCAAAGGCTCCGGATGGTGGGTGATCGGCGCACTGGAGATTTCGGGCTCCCCGCTGTGACAGCGCTGTATTAGTAGAGCAGTAGTAGTGTGTAGGACATAGATTTACTGCTGATGGCCTCGGATTAAGGAGCGGATGACGGAGGGGTCCGGAGCACTCTTAGAGTGCGACCGCCATCTTGACGCTCCAAGCCACGCCATTTTCATATCTTAAAATGTCCAGATATAGCAGCTGTTTCCTTCTTTGAATGGCATATAAGACATAGACAGAAACTCGATGGCGTAAATTATTCAGATTACAAATAAAGTTAAAAGCATCTTTATAATAAATAATTTTCTCTTTTAAAAACAATGGCCATAAAATTAGTTTTCTCAAATCTCTATAGAAGTTACAAAAAAGTAAAAAATGCAGTGTAATCTGATTGGATTTACCATCACATGGACATTTAGGTAGTCTTTGGTAGTAAAAGCCCATCTTGGGAAAGGCCACCAAAAAGTGCAATGTGCCCATTTGCAATCTTGTTAAATAAAATCTGTGTTGAATATTTGTTACTAAAATGAGGTAGCTCTGAGCGTTTGATTGTATAGGGCCTGAGAGGTACATTAACACAGTGGGTTTTTCACACTCCAACTTTTCTCTATCAATCATCCTTTTCTCCCTTAAAACCGACTTTAAATCTTTCCTACTGAATTGTAACACTCCCTCCGGCTTATCAATACTCAATTTCCCATCCACCTCCTTTAGCAGACTATTTATATAAGCCAAACAAGGTATTCTAGCTCTATGTTCCAAGGTGAGACAGTCTGTTATCATCTCTTTAGTGAGTTTAGTACCGTTCTTTCTCCATATGTTATACCAGAGCATGATGTGACTTCTTTACAGGCCATCCTCTACACAAGGGACTGCTAATTCTTTGTGAACGATACAGGAAGGGGTAGAACGGGGCACGACTAATAATCTGCATAAAAAAAGTTTTTCCTGTGTCTGCAGCAATATACAATTTGTCAGTCCCCACTGTGGGGCTCCATAATTGACACTAGGAATACTTTTACTTCTATATATGGTCAGCAATTCTCTAATGGGGTTATTGCCAATTTGTGAAGCAAACCTAAAATGGGATTCTGAGGATCTAATAAATTTCAATTTTGCTGCTTCTACAGGAGTCCCCCATTGGTCATTACTAGCAAAATTCACGCCTAGCTATGAGAACATTTCAGTTGTGGCAAGTGCTACTCCCTTGATATAGTGGATTTTATTCTTGGGTTTCCCTTTCCAACATGTCATGGTAAATGTTTTAAAAAAATTAATTTTCATGTCCTTGTCCTCCATGTATGCGGTGAAACCCTCTATTAGATGCTGGAGACCATTACCAGTTCTAGATATCAAGACAGCGTCATCAGTGTACAGGAGTACCGGTGTTAAGCGGCGGCCAAATTTTGGAGCCTCTGCATTTATTTTTTGAAAAAACCCCATTAATATACAATGAGAATAACAGTAGCGCAAGGATGCAGCCTTGCCGAACTCCTCTGGTTATCTTAAACCGTGGTGTGACTTCTCCCCTAGACCCGTAGCATTCCCTTGATATTAGCTGTGCATATAACTGTGACAAAATCTTCACGATTTCAATGGGGGCCCACATCTTAACCAGTGTCTGCCACAGCTTGGCGTGATTTACCAGGTCGAATGCGCTGCTCAAATCAGCAAAGCATAGGTAGATGTGGCCCTCTTTCACCAAGGTGTATTTGCTGGTAAGGAGATGGAGGTTAATACATTGTTCCATAGTGCCCAACATCCCTTCTAAAGTCATATTGTGCATCTGTTAGTATCTGATTGTCTATCACCCAGGATTCTAACCTTTCCAATAGGACTCTGCCCATAAGTTTGACAGAGGAATATTGGGTGGTAACGCCTTGCCTCCCCCGTCCCCTTTTTTTAAATAGGGATTATTATGCTTTCTGTCCAGGGTTTGGGCACATATCCTCTGGCTGCCGCACTGCATACTTGCATCAGTAGAGGGGCCCATAAATTAATACATGATTTGAATGTGTCAATTGGGACTCCATCTCGACCAGGTGCCTTTGCAGCAGCAAATTTTCCCAAGTAGGTAGTAACCTCTTCTAGACTGAAGGGTTTTAGGTGTGATTGTCCTACAAAGCATATTGCTCCAGGGGTGGCATCCAGGTTTTGGTTTTCTGGGTTGAAAATGTGCCCATAATGACTCAGCCAGTCAGCCTGTTGGACTAACGACTCTACCCAGGTGGCTGATGAATTCTTTAAAAAGGGCTGGTTTATAGCTTTCAAAAAAAGGGTAAAATCTCTTGTTTCCGCTGCCAGTTGCAGTTTTGCCCATGCTTCCTCCTGCAGCTCTGCCTTTCTTTTCCTTAGCACTTGCTTGTAAGCAAGTCTTAGGGTTAGAATATCTTCTCTTTTTCTGGGGTGAACATGAAGTGCTTTCTTCAAGTTTTGGTTTGCACTGGAGCAATCCCGGTTTAACCACATAATGGGTTTGTTGTCAGGCCTCTTTCTAGTAGATCTCAAGTTACCCGCAATGACTGCTAATATTTTGGTAAAAGCTTCTATAGGTTGGTAGGGCATGGAATTTTGTTTAGTACAGGTAGAAAAATCATCGGGGTAGTCCTTTAACACCTTTTCAATTACAGCATCTCCGGTGACATTGGTCCATCTGAGGCTAATGCCATTTGTACCATGTGTTTCAATATATTCCACCAGTTGTGCACCCTTGGTCCCCTGTGTCTTAATATTAGGCGATATCAACAAAGGATGATGATTGCTAAAACAACTTGGTACAATTTTAAAATAATCCACCCATCGAGATCCTTCTACAGAGATCAGGATGTGGTCGATAGTAGAACCAGAGCAGTTCCCCTGAAAAGAAGATATCAATTTTCCCTCGCTATCCGGTGTATGTTCCATGAACTCCAAATTATATTTGACGATCAGCTCATTAAGGGCCTCACCATATGGATTGTGTGGGAAATAAGTTTGGTTACCTCCATGAATGTTTGTATACCCATATATCTTACTCGCAATCAATATGAATTATTAAGAAGAATACATGATTTGTAGTAATATAGTAAGTAAGAATCTTTTGTTTTTTAATACATTGATGGTGAAAGATAACATTTAAGGGAGGGTATCAGATGATATGATAGTGATATATTTGTGCCTGGATACCATTATATAAACAGGCTCACCCAGTTTATGTAGAGTCCGGATGTATTTTTCAGTGGTGGAGCAGACAATGTGCAGGGGAGATGAGAAGTGACAGGGAGATAGAGTTAAATCCAGCTGCTGACAGAGCAGTGAATGTCAGAAGGCATATGTTCTTGATGCTGTCAACAGAAGACAGGATGCTGGATTGACTCTCAATGCAGAGCATGCCATCTATGTGTGGTGCTTTGGGGGCTTGTTCAAGTAATGTGTGTGGTATCTGGGTGTGTTGTGAATTATGTGCATCTCGATCTACCTGATTAAGTGATGGGACATGTGATTTGAGGGTGCCTTGGATATGGTAAGAAGCCATTAGGAGTCAGTGTGGAAATAGAACGCAATAAGAATAAGATATTATTATATCATCAATACTAATAATAATAAACAGCAATGAATTATTATTATTAATAATAGTAATTATGTATTTAGTAGTAATAGTAAAATATATTATTCCTGTAGTAACTAAAAAACATTATACATTTTAAATAATAAACATTTGGTCACAAACAGCAGCCCTAAAAAAAGACAGAAGCTAAAAGAATCAGGTTTATCACACAAGCATGGACCGATCAATCAGTCTGATTTACAATTAAATATAATGCGCCCTGACCTCCATTAACAGGTAAACAATATTTAAACATGATCCCTTAACCTAACAAAGCACCCAGTCATTTGTGGATCATCTTGTTCAAACATGCAATTACTGCTTTGCTGCTTTCTATAATTTCTTTTTGGGCAAACAGTGGTTTCACATAGTGCTGTCTCATAGTGTCCAGTGCAGAACACAGATAGATAATGTCTTGTACCCACACAACTGCCGCATAATATAGCATAGCGTAGTTGGCTTTCTAGCTAGCCTGACACTCTTGCAGGAGGAGCAAGCAGAACCTCAGATACGCTAAGCTAGATTCTAAGGGCCGTATTATCAAGAACGGCGCAAACATTATAGCAGCTTTAGTGGCAGGAAACTGCCGCTAAAGCGGGGATAAGGGGCTTGATAATATGCCCTTGAGAATTCCAATAGAAGCCCAGGTTCTGGTGTCAAGGACATCAAACCTGGGCTTCTATTGGAATTCTATAGGGCATATTATCAAGCCCCTTATCGCCGCTTTAGCGGCAGTTTCCTGCCGCTAAAGTGGCGATAATGTTTGCGCCGTTCTTGATAATATGGCCCCATGTGTGGTAAGGTGTGGCGAACAAAAGATATGGTTGCTGCACAAACTGAGAATATGAGTCTGTAATCATCCATACCTGCTTTTTCCCTCCAATCCTGTCAATGACTAGTAAGCTGTAGGTGTAGCCTTATTAGCCACCAACTTTGGAAATTGGTTATACTGCATGTATAACTCTCACTGTATTTTTGTGATTTAGATACTTGATCCAAAGATTACAAGGTCTGAAATTAGGGCTCATCATGCAGTGTCTTTGGAATTCATGTCAAATTAGCAACTTCAACCATTTCCTCGGAGGGATTTTAAACTTAAAACAAGTTCTGAGAACATTTGCCTTGAGCCCCTGTACTTGATTCTTCAGTTTGGATTCTAAGTTGATCTGAACCTGGGAAATAGAGTTGGACAGACAGAAATGCAGCCTAAGGGACACACTGCACTATGTCAGCCCAACTGGAACATTTTCTGTGAAAGACCACCTTACCATAGTTTAAGATGGGCATTAGCTTGGTAGATATAATAGGCGTTCTACAGAGGGACCCAATAGATTCCTTACCAAGTGCAAAAATACCAAATTCAAATCGGGCAGGGTTGGCCTTAATGAAGCTAGATGAGACTGATGGACTCCTCTTTAATCAAATGTGACTTCTGAGTATTTACAGGCAGCCACCCTTTCTAATGGCTCACCCTCCAAAAACCACTTTCCATATGTTAAGATCTTACGACCAAAGTTCATACTGTAGTTCCTGTCAACACTCATGGTTAATGTAGTAGGCTTCACTTTAGTCACTTAGTGTGTTGAAGCCGGATAGAAAGTCTGCACATTGTACGATAGGTCGAAGTCTATTGACAAGTTTACGTGGTCTTAGAAAAGTTCTGGTATAAGTCAGCAACATTTAGATTGAAAAGCAGAGGTGCTAGCACACTACTACTTTAGGCCTCTATTTGTGTAAATGTTCTCAGAGGAGGCTTTGGAGGGTCCTAACTTTATCTTTACCCGAGCATCTATGTAGAGTGCTACTAATGCTCATAACAGCAACGGGGAGACCCCCACCCGGCTATTTTAAGTTAGAGTAAATTTTTGTCCACACCGTAAAATGCAGGTTTCAAGTCAATAATTGATGCTTACAAGAGAGAACACTTCACATGTGTAGTGTGATGTATTAGCATTGACATTGTGGTCAGTTCGTCCTCTATTCCAAAGTTAAGAGGAAGGGTTTTGTTTATTTTCAGCAGCCTAATGTTTCAGCTACCATAATAATATTTTTGTGAAGTAGTTTCCGTCAATACCTAATAAAGTTATTAGACAGTAGTTAGACAAGAGCAAATGGGAGTCAATTTGTATAATGGAAATAAAATGCACCCCTTTCAACTATCGGGTATTTTGCTGACCTGTATACGGTTGTGAAATCAGGGACTGAATCCCATGTCCCTAAAGTCCACATTTTCTTTGAAAATAGATACTGATATTTGATTCAGGCAAAGGGCCACATTAGTCTTAAAATTACAGATTATATTGGCCTGTTAAACATTATTAACTGAAATTTACTTATCCTCATCTTGGCTTACAGCAATATTAAATCTATCTGTTCGTTTAGTCACATACAACTCTCTTATAAACTGATACTGTTTTTAGGCATCATACACATCTCTACCACTCCAGATTCTATATTGAAATAATTTGCATAGTCCCAGAATCTGTGAAGATTATTTTCCTTGCAGATAGCTCTGAGGTCAATCCACTGTTTCGACTTAATATGACATTTAACCATCCATAGGTTTTTCTAATAATTACCTTTCAAGCTTTTTATAATTGCTGACTGGTAATCCATGCTGCTCCTTAGTTTTCTAATTTTTCTATTTATTTGCCTTTTGGTTTGGAAAATGTCTTTAGTATACTGGGGTTTTTAGACTTGATTACTTATCACTGGAGGCCACAATGCACTTTGTTTAATCTCAGATAAGGAGAGACATAGGTCTTTAATTAGCAGATTATTCTGTGCACACAATAAGCAGGCTGGAAGATTGCTGGCCCATTTGAGCTACAAATCTCTGATTGGTAGTGACCACTTAATTAAATTCAGTTTTTCTACCCCAATTAAATGACCTATGTTTTGTTGGACTTTCAATTTAGGGAGATCACATTTAAAACTGAAACACTGTTGAGATAGTCGCCTTCTGAACAAGCTGAAATCTCAGACTTTGTGAAAAAGATGAACAGGGATGAATGTATAACCCAGTGTCACATTCCTATAATTTTAGAAATGATTGCAGTGAGCAATAGTATCAGAAGTGGAGTGACTATTTAGAGACTGCAACCCCAAACATCGCAATGCCTCCACTAATTAAAGCAGCTTTGTCCCATTTTTGTGGCGAACAGACAGGAGTTGGTATTTGCCATCTGTGATTATCTACCACATACCAATCAGTTAAATCATCACAGAGAACCAGGTTTGATTGTAAAGTCCTCTGTTACTATTAATTCTTGCATCTGCGATTGTGCTTGTAGACCTTCTTGGAGGCCAGAGGGCTGGTTGTAATAGCCTTTCTCTGCTTAGCAGCGGTATGAACATTTATGTTGTGTTGAAGGAACCCAAAGTGATATCTCTTTTCTATCTGAGGGTCAATCACTAAAGGCTCTAACAAGATTACTAGAATACAAATGATACACATATCTATTTTGTGGGCCTTAATGGAAACGTGGAATCTAATAAACACTGACAAACACTGAGATGCATTCCCCATGTTTGCTAAACGAGAAGCAGGAATGTAATATTCATTAAAGCCTCCCCCTGAGGTGGCTTCCTCCACTCAGATCTCCTGTACGCAGTTTACATCAACACTGAACATATAAATTTACTCAGGTCGGAGTCCTTCATAGAATTTGGGATACCCCCTTTGTTCCAAGAACAGAATTTTAACTGGTTAGCATCCAAGTACTACTTTGGCTTAGTTCACACCAATGTTTGTTAGTTTTATTAATGGACCGGGGCCCTGCATAGTACTGAGAGTAACTTATAAAAGTCTTGTTCGCCAATGAGGCTGCTAGCTAGCACCAATAGATGGATTTTCCTATGGAAGAAACTAAAATGCATCTTCGACCCATACCAGATTATCTTCATTTCCAACTGTCCCAATCTTTCTTCCTGCCCATCCCTGAGCATGTTTAAGTAATGGCCCACTGAACACAGGAAGAGTTGGGCCTATCTTCTGTGTTACTTTGATGGAATGCAGCAGTATAGTTCGATAGCACTCTGATTGTGCTCTTGACATCCAAATTCCCTATTCATACAACTTCTACCTAGTACAAAAAACTAGCCTCGCAGTCGCTGGTGTTTGCCAGACAAGCATTGTGTCTCCCTGGAGACAGTGTTCATTGGGGATTTGAAGGTAATACTCATTATAGGCCTTCCAATCCACGAGGCCGGCTCACACACGTGGGCTGCGCCGCCTCCACTTCAGCATGGATCAGCCCGTGCCTTCGTCTGCCAGGTGAGGCCAGCCGGTAAAACTCACAGCGCCAGCCGGTCAAGTCCTTCCCCAGCCTCCACCTCACCGCTGCCGACTCCAGCGATGGTACAGAACGGGTCCCCCACTCTGCCAGAGCTCCACAGGAAATGTGCTAGACCCCTTTGGCAGGGGCTGTGGCGCGTCTCAGGGAGAGACAGGCGACAGGATGCTGGCGGACTGCGGAGGAGGTCTTGCTTGCTTGGTATTTGAGACTGGTTGGCTAAAGGAAAAAAGGCATCCATATTTTATGAATGGCTGCAATGCAAATTAAAGGATGCTTTGGTGAGAAATCCTTCTACCAAGTGTGCAAAGTTTATAAATTTAGTTATTCAGTTAGCTCATCTATATCCTAGGCCTCACTCAGAAAACACTAAAGTATTACTAGTTCGGAAAAAGTTCAGAACCTATGTAATTAAGCAGTCTAAGAGGACCTATAACTACAGAAGAGAGAGAAAAATGGTGTGAACATATTTTATGTTTATATTGTGGAAGTTCAGGTCATTTAGTAGAAGTAAATCTAGATCCTTTAAGAATCAAGCGTTGGTGGGGGCGTGGCTTAGCGCGCAACAAAGATGGCCGCATTTTCCTGAGCTCCGCGTCGACACCGGTGCGGACGTTCTAATTACGATGTGTTTCGGGTGATTTTCGATCACCTTTTTGATGGCAGACAGTGGCGGAACGACTCGTGAGCTCTGAGGGCAGGTTTTTATTTTGCTCTGAGCTGTTTCAACAAGGACTACTACCTGAGAGGCATTTTGACCGCGACAGACCTGTAAAATGGCGCCCGCTAATGTAGCTTCGTCATGACACGCAGTTAAGAATTGGAGCCAGCCTCGAGTGCCTCACACAGGACTATCTTTCCACGCTGAATATGAGGTACGGTGCGCATTTGCTCTTATATTAGACCACAGGTCTTGGAACTTACACTTTTCAGTGCTGGGAGTTTCTGTCAGCTTTAGTACTTACAAAATGGCGGCTGCTGACAGGAATTTTACAGCGTGAAATAATTCCTTCTGAAAGGCCCCAATTTTTTCCTTGGGATATGAGTCAATGCCGGTGGGCTACTACACATGAAGTATTTCCGCTGTGACAATGCTCTTTATTGGTGTCCGTTGCTACAGTTATGTCATGATATGAGAGCTGAAATTGCCTTCTGAATTCCTCACGAGGGCTTATTTTTTACTCTGACTAAGAAGTACGGAGTGCAACATCTCTGAACACAGACCATTGATCTTGGTATATTGATCTATAAAATAACGACCGCTGTCAGGAACTCCCTTGTGGAACATACCTTCTGTTGTAAGGTTCTAACCCTGTTCATAAGCCACAATTTAGTGCAGGATTCTTACCACATGGTCTCAGAAGTGTTGGCTTCTTCACTGTTTCGCATTAACACCTATCGCCTTATTGATAATTCCTACGTCGCTCTGGGCCTGTGACTCATAATATATAGTAGGAAATTTTCTACACACAGCAGGTTATTTGATCGTGGCCATTACGAACTTCTTCAATGGCGGACGGCATGGGGGTTAACTCTAAAGACAGAGATTCCAAAGGGAATTTGAAACAATCCAAACAGACTTCACCTACCCCGGATTCTCCAGCCAAAGGCAGTCCTGACTCTGCCTCAACTTTAGAAACTATATTACTTAAACTTAATACGGTCCACGATATAGCTCAAAGTACCAAAACTAATACAGATCTTCTTCAGGTAGAAGTGGCAGGTAGAAGTGGCAGCAATTCATAATGACTTGAGAAACCTCTCATTACGTGTATCTAACGCCGAAATGAGGATAAGTAATGTTGAAGATTTTACAAACAAACAAGCTAAACACATCCAAAGTTTGGAGCGTTCCATGGTTTCATTGAGAAGGGACCTAACTGAGCAGGAAGATCGGAATCGTAGAAGTAATCTTCGTATTTTTGGATTACCGGTGGATTGTGAGAAATCTGCTCCTTCAGTGATTGACTTCTTGCTTACTTGGAAACCAAATGTTCTGAATATTTCGGTCCACAAGGATTTTGAGATAGAACGCGCTCATAGAGTTCCAACTTTTAAACCTAAAACGAAGTCTTCTCCAAGACCTTTGATCTTTAAACCTTTGTGTCACCAACATACTGAGCAAATTCTGGCACAAATGAGGAAGTTCAAAACAATACAATGGGAAGGTCACAAAATATCAATATCACAAGACTTTGCCAGAGACACTGTAATTCGTGGCAAAGACTTCCTGAATCTACGCAAGAGACTCATTGATATGCATATTCCATTTTCCTTTGCTGGTCCCTCAAGATTCAGAATAACTTTCGAAGGTCGTCCACAGATTTTTTATGAACCTTCAGATCTCTCGACATTCTTAGACAATCACTCTGAATCGCAGATGGACTCAGACTCTCCTCCTGGTGCTTCTCGCCCTTAACGATTTACATCTATTGACTTGTCTGTGCCTAAGTTTTCTCATTTATCTATTACACATGATGGTTCTCTGTTTTTTGTGCCTTGCCACAATCTTTGTGGTTATTGCTATTTTTCTGTGTTCTTCCTATAATTGGTGACTACACACTGAGGTTTCGTTCATTGTAGATTAGTTATTCTCTATTAACTGATTTTCCTTTTTACAGGATAATGCATTTTGCCGTACTATTTTTATTGTTATTTGGGATTACATCCCTTACATGTTATGTGTAGGTTGGTTGACCTAATTTTCTGGGGCTTTTCGGTAGGTATATTATTAAAATTGTACTACTGTCAATGTATATCTACTCTCTTACTCATTTCTATCTTTCTTATCTCCTAGTGTTTTATTTCTTTTGCTTTTTCCAATTTCTATCTTGCTCCTTACTTTGTTCTTCCTCTGTTCTGTGGTCCTTTTAGACGGTAATCTCTTAACATAGATATATTAATTAATGACATCATTCGTCACCAACGTTATAATAATTATACATGTATTTTAGGTTATAGTTATGTAATCTCATTGGTAAAATAACACTCTATAGTTGGACTTTTATTCCGTTCTCTCTCATTAATCTCATGACAAAAGTAAGTATCTTATCCTTTATTTTCCATATTCCATTTTCTTTTCTTTGCTTTATTCTACCTTTTACTCGCTTTTTCTTTTTGGCTCGTTTACTCTAATTTCTATTTGATCTCTTGTCTCTTCTTATTACTCTAAGTTGGCGATAACTTATTTATTTGTGTTTATTATTATCTATCGGTATTATTGTTCATTATTGAAATGTCAAATTATTTTGCTGACTCTTGTTTTATAAGCACAATTTTAACTTATCTCCTCATTTGTCGATGTGACCCTTTTCTCTTACTGTGTATCTATCCTGAACTTATGAATTGCATTTAATGTTAGATACTCTATTTAATTCTTATTTTCTAAATGCTCTAATTGTATGAGACTGTTCCTGACTTCCATTAATTGATAGTTGATTAGCTATTTTACATTTTTATATTTTGTGATTATCCTTTTTGCATCTTATTTATGTCAACTTACTGGGCCGGTTTATAATACCTTAGATTGATATTTATAATACCTCATATTGTTATTTATAATACCGTAGATTGATATTTATCTGTTAATATAACCTTACCTTATTTATTTATGACATGTTCAAGTATGTTATACTTATTGAATTTGCATTATTTATTCTCATTGATGGGTTATAGGCAATTTAGCAATACACTAGTATTATTATGCGACATATTTATGGTTGAGCCGTCTGCACCGCGGTTGATGGCCTCTGCTGTTGCTCCTCCACGTTGTTTACCCCATGCAATTTGTCTATTACAGACATCCCCTGGTGGGGTTACACTTTTTTAATGCTCCATTTCTTTCTGGAGTACTCTTGCTCTTTCTTTTCTTCTTTCTAGTCTTTACTCCCTTCCTTTCTTTTTATCCTAATTCTGGGACATCTGCTTCATTTTATTTTGGGATTTATGTTACATTTCCTTTAGTTTTTAATTATTTCTTGGCTTCTCTTTTGCCTCTTTACCAGATGTACTTAATCTTGTTGTTCCATACATATTTATGACAGGTTTAAATGTAGTTTCACTTAATGTTCGGGGATTGAATCATCCAGTTAAAAGGAACAAAGTTTTGGATTATTGTAAAAGTTTATCTGGTGATGTGGTTCTACTGCTAGAGACGAAGATAGCCTTTAAAGAGGCTCTTCTTATGAGGAAAGATTGGGTTCTTGATGTTACTTGTTCTGAGGCCTCTGGGGGAAAAAATGGAGTTGTTACTCTTATTTCCAAAAGCTCTGGTTTGTCTATTGTTGCAGCTGAGCATGACACCAGTGGTAGATGGCTACTTACCCGTTTGACTAATGGTTCGGAACATCTATACATTATGAATTTATATGCCCCTAATATTGATGACCCACTTTGTTGGCGCACCATACATAAAAAACTTACTGATAGTCCACAGAATTCTCGAACAATTGTTGGTGGGGATTTTAATCTTCCCCTTTATCCTATTTTGGACATACACTCTGCGTTTAAATTTCGACCCCCTAGGGCGCATAAACACTTACTCAATATGTGCTCATTTCATCATCTGGTTGATGCATGGAGATTGCATAATCCTACGGGTAGTGATTTCACGTTTTTTTCCTCACCACATTCTAGCTTTTCTCGCATTGATTATCTTTTGGTAGTTGCCTCTCTTTTAAAACATACTATAAATGTCATGATTCATCCAATAGTTGTTTGTGACCATGCGGCGGTGTCTTTAACTATTCTTAATCTCACAGATACGAGAGGTCCTCGTAACGGGCGTCTCAATACAGAAATTTTGGAAGATAATGATTAAGTTAAAGATCTTAATGTGGAAATTGATAACTTCTTTAAGGATAATGAATCTTCGGTGAACTCTCCAATAGTTTTATGGGATGAATTTAAATGTACTATACGGGGTCATGTTATTAAAAAAATGGCCAAAAGGAACAGTAATATTAGAAAATCCCTTCAATCTATGGGTGATGAGATTAAACGCAAAGAGGAATTATTTAGACAATCAAATGACAAATCACTCCTGCAGGATATCAAAAACCTGAAATACTCTTTTAATTCTATAGTCACTAAAAGGGCTTATATTGGTGTATAGACCCAAAAATCTCGTCATTTATTTACGGAATAGAGATGGTAAGCTCTTGGCTGCCACGCTAAAATATCAAAACACGAATGTTAATATGACTCGCATTTCTCATATTATTGATAAAAATGGTTCAAAAAAATTTCATACCCAAGAAATTCTTGGGGTCTTTTGAGAATTTTATGAAACATTATACACTCCTAAAGATCAATCTACCAAGATTACCTGTCAACAGTTTCTTCACTCAATTCCTACTAATACTATTTCCCATACTGATATGATTGAGTTAGGGAAACCAATTGATATTGAGGAGATCATCCAGGCCATTAAAGCTACTCGCTCGGGGAAAGCTCCAGGGCCGGATGGTTTTCCTATCGCCTTTTATAAAACTTTTACTCCTTCAATAATCAAATATCTTAAGTTGATTTTTGATGATTATGTTGTTTCTGGTAAGGTTTCTGGTTCAGCTGCTGAGGCTACTATTGTAGTTATACCAAAGGATGGTAAAGATCATGCTGATCCTAAGAATTATCGTCCAATTTCATTATTAAATATGGAAGCTAAAATCTTTGCCAAGGTCTTGGCTAAACGCTTAGAGAGTCACATTCCTAATCTCATATATGATTCCCAGACAGGGTTTGTAAAAAGGAGACTTGCCAGCGACAACGTTCGGACCTTTTGTCATATATTGGAAAAAGCAAATCTTTCAGTATTGTCATCGGCGGCGATCGCCCTTGACGCCGAAAAGGCTTTTGATAAAGTCTCTTGGCTTTTTCTACAAGCAGTATTAGAATCACATAATCTTGGCGATTCATTTATTAATATGGTCATGACTCTTTATGCGCAAACAAAAGCTAATATCAGAATTAATGGCGCTACATCCTCCTTTTTTAATCTTCGTCAGGGTACTAGACAAGGGTGCCCTCTTTCACCCCTTCTTTTTCTCCTATCTATAGATCCGCTTCTCTCGTCTACTTAATCTAAATCAGGGTATTAAGGGGTTTCAATTTGGTTCGTATATGCTTAAAACGGCCACGTACGTGGATGACGTTCTTATTTTTTCAGGAGATATTGCAACAGCAATCCCCGTTATCTCTAACATCATAAGTGATTTTTAGCTCGTCTCTGGGTATACTCTTAACAAAGAAAAGACGGAATTGTTCCCTCTAAACGCATTGTGTTTTCCTGTTCACATGGGTGATTCAGGTTTTAAATGGCAATCGACTCGTATTAAATACTTAGGCATTTGGTTCTGTAAGAACCTGTCAGACACTATCACTTATAATGAATCTTATATCATATCTAAGGTTAAGGACCTTTTATCTTCCTGGTCTCCCAAATATATTTCTTGGTGGGGAAGATTACAAACTCTTAAAATGATGATAACCCCGATTATTAATTTTTTATCTTCCATGTTACTTATAAAACTTTCTTCTGCCTTCTTCTATGAGCTTGATTCAATCTCTTCAAAATTCTTATGGAGCGATAAGAGAGCTAGAATTGCCTCCAAATACCTCAGAAAACCCTCTGAGTTGGGTGGTTGTAATCCTCCGGATTGGAATCTATATCAGATTTCCTTCCTAGCATCTCAAGGTGCTCTTTGGTTCTTACCAGATTCACAACTGGTACGCCCTTGAATTTATATTGAAAGGAAACTTTGCACTCCTTTTTCCACCTTCTGAGCTTAGGTTAGACCACTCTCAACGTATTATATTAGAAACGATTAATGCGTTAAAATATGTTGATAAAAAAGTATCTAAACCTATACATAAATCAAGATGGTCTTCTTTATGGCTTAATCCTAAACTTTCTACTGACATTGATCCTAGCATAGCCTCTTAGTGGGCTGCCAAAGGTATTAGATTGGTGAAGGACCTATATGATTCTAATCATGATCCACTTCCCTTCTCTTTTTAGCCAAGAAATATCATCTTTGTAATTTGGACTTTTATTCTTTTTTTAAACTAAAGGTTAAAATTGCTAAAATACCCCTGTCTACAGATTCGGGTATTGTCTCACTCCTTTCTATGTGGTTACGTTCAGGCCATACTGCGTCTAAAATGTATACATTTTTATCCGCTCCACTCCCTTCACAGGCTACGATTACTTCTGATAAATGGTCTCACCATTTCGCAGATTACATTTTAAAAAATATTTCACAAGATACTTGGTATTTGATTGGGAAATTATCCCTACGTAATAAAATTGCTCCTTCGCTTATCCAATCTAAATTCTTCACATTAAACCTTCTACATTGGACCCCGGCGCGTTTTCATAAATTGAAACTTCGAGATAGTGATCTATGTTGGAATTGTAATCTTGTACCAGGTACCCATCCACACATGTTCTTTGATTGCACGTTATTAAATTCCTTTTGGGGCCCGATACAGAAACATTTATCACTAATTTTTAATACACATATAGAACTTTCTTTGCCTATGATTTTACTAGGTCCATGGACTGCAGTTATTCCTTTACCCCTTGACAATATGGATCTGGAGCTCTTAGATCTACTTTTATCCATAGTTGTTAAAATTATACTAACAGAATGGAAATCTTTTCACCTTCTATCTTATCATACCTGGTGGGCATGGGTCTCATAAGAACGTGGAGCTCATACTTTTGTTGAGAAAAAACGTTATTCGCCTTTCATCTCTAGTAATGTTTGGCGGTCTCTGGACAACTATATGAATTTATCTTCTCAGGGGTTGGTAGCTCAGTATCCCTTTGTGCCATTTCTTAATGTATTTTCCATTGGAGCAGATGTCCCCTCACACCTCTTTGATTCCTTTCTTTTCTTTCTCCTGTCTTTTTTCTCAGTATTCTTTTTCTTCTTCTTTTTCACTTTTCCCTCGGTTGATCGTTCTTATTTATTAGGCAATACAACGAGTATATGTTTTTGTCTTGATATATGCAGTTGCGATGCATCACTTATATCTCTGGGATTTATATTATTACTTGACGAACTTTGTAACATCTACTATATGTCATGATATTTATTTGCTTACATTGTTAAATAATGATATGTTTACCATCCTTTTTATCCCAATCCACTAAATCTTGCTATGAAATCTTTTTATTTTTTATTTTTCGGAATTAATATATTTATATTTCACTCTGTACTGTTGTATTGTTAGTGTATTACAAATGTATTTCTCTTTTAAATATGCAATAAAGATATTTGGAAAAAAAAAGAAAAGAATCAATCATTGGTAATATTGACCATTGGGGAGTTGCAGTTGATGGAAAAATAGATTCCTAGACAACAAAAAGAGCTGCCTTGTCCAGTGATGAAGTTAAGTCTATCCCCAGATGGGTGGTGAATACTATACAACCAGCTGTGGCTCAAATGATAGTTCGCATGGAAATGATTTTGTCAGGAGAAGGTGATTTGTGAACTTGTAGATGGAGGAGCCTTTGGGAACTATATGTACGTTAAATATGCTTAATCTTTGCAAATTCCTGTATATTAAAAAAAAAGATTTCTGAAGAAGTCAAGGCATTGGATGGTTTCATTCTGTTTTCAGGTCCAGTATGACTTCATACCTGATTTATTTAGTCTGTTTAAGAAACGATCATGAAAACATGTGCTTTCATTTGATAGGTGCTCCTCAGTTCAAAGTAATCTTGGCAAGGCCATTGCTGACCTTACATAAACCTCGTACTGATTGGGCCACAAGGATACTACAGTTGGATTCAGATTATTGTCGGGTTAGTTGTATGACTATATACAACTCTGGAGCGAATCATCATTCTAAAGTGCTTGCAGGAATTGAGATATCACCAGCTATTGGTTGTGCAAATCCCCTAACCTCTTGTTATGAAATGTTTAGTGATGCTAAGAAAAAGCCAATTAATTATAATGATGAAGTATTTTGGATGTGTTTTGCATTGTCTTTCTAGATGACATTTTGATTTAGTCAGACTCCTTGGAAACTCATACACCACATGTTAAAGCAGTTCTACAATAATTGAGGGGTCATTATCTTTATGCTGAGATGGATAAATGTAATTTATATACTATTAGTTTAGAGTTTTTGTGATACATATTTTCACTTGTGTAAGATCAGATGGATTAGAAAAAAGTCAACCTTTGCTCATCGGCACATACCAACTTCAGCAAAGGCAATTCAACGTTTTCTGGGCTGTGCCAATATTTCTTGAAGATTGATCCATCAGTTTTCTGAAATCATAAGACCCTTTTCTAAGTCACTATGGAAGGAAGCAGTTTTTGTTTGGTCAAAAGAGTGTTTTTCTAATGTTCCTGTTTTGCAACGTCCTAATGTAGTATACCATTTTATTGTTAAAATTGATGCATCCTCCCTACATGGGAGGTGTTTTATCTCAGAAAAATCTAAGCAGGGGAAATATTCACCTAATAACTTATTTTCCTAAAAACTTGCCAGTAAATATACAGTCCCTCTTGAGGTACTTCTGCCTGTTACAAGATGTTTGAGGAATGGAGACAACACTTGTTGGGGGTCAAACAAACTAAAGAAATGTATACTCATCAAAGCAAAATGCAGTTCCTGAGATTGGCCACTGTACTACTTCCTAGGCAATTCAGATGGGCAATTTTCTTTTCTGACTTTGATTTTGTGACAAATTACAGACCTTTTAGTGGCAAGGCTGAGGCTCAAACACAAGATCAAACAAAGATAGTGAAATAAAAAATATTGCCTCAGCTTAACTGTAATAGTGACAGTCATCTTTTTGCTCAGTGCTAACCCATGATACCAAGTCATGCTCATCTCTGACATGTAAAGCCCCACGCTTTTTAAATAGCTTGATCAGCTCTGAAAGTTTGCATTTTTCTGTTAGCTTGAAGGATCGATTGTGTACTATCTCACAGTTTCAGTGTCTGAACCTACATAGATCTTTTGTTTTAGTTTCACCACATGATTTACATTACAGATCGGTTTATGAAAACATATACATTTGCTTTCTATACTTCTGTGCTTTAACTATATGCGCATGGGGTGGATGGAGGTCCCCATATGTCCCATCTCTCTGATTCACAGACTATTTTTCTTTTCCTAATAAACATTTTAAGACTTCTAATTGGGCATGAGTGCAGATTTCTTTCACAACCTGGTGCATTAGCAGGGAAGTACATGCACTTGACCAAGATGGGGGAGGAGAGGCCAACCTAGGTTTCACATGAAAGCCCTAGGTGCCAAGGTAAGTTGGGGAATTCTCCAAAAGGGTGGATTGGCTGGAGAGCAGCCCAGGTTCGACTCACCGATCAGGTCAGACATTGCTAATTCACTTTGAAATTGATGATATGCTAAGTCTGATTGTGTTTATTGACGGGTACAGCTTTTTTTGATAAACAATTTTATTGGGTTTTTGCAACAAAAAAAAAACAGAGCGTCACTGTGACATGTAATACACTTCAATATGGACCCGTGAGAGCACCTGGCCCGATCGCCCAAAGGATACATTAAAATAAGAAAAATCCCTGTACCCATCCATCCCACCCCGCACGTACATTGACTCAGTTCATTAAACCCAACCATTTGCACCATATACGATCGTGTTTGGCAGGGCACCCTCTCGCTACGTACACAGACTTTTCTTGGGTGGCACACCAATCTACTCCCCGTCTCCATTTTACAATTGAGGGGCCTGTCGGTGTTTTCCATGCCGCTGCAATGTCTCTTTTCGCCACCAGCATGGCCGTTCTAAGGAACAACTTATCGGTACGGGAGCCATCCAGCCCATCCATCACTCCCCGGAGAAGAGCGAGGGGGCTGAGGGGGACCGTCCAACCCAGGATGTCACTCATCTCAGCTACAATTGATGCCCAGTATTGGGAGAAGGGGACACAGGAGCAGATCATCTGTTAAAAGTCTGCTGGATCTGTCGCACACCGATGGCATTGCGACGACGGAAGCAGCCCAGCTTTGAACAACCGCACAGGAGTAAGATATGCGCCATGAAGGTAATAAATTTGAATGAGGCGGAGCCTAGCCCAAATAGTTAGTACCCTGGGGGTCATCAGTGCGTCTCTCCAATCTTCCTCCTCTAGGGGGCCAACCCATTGCTCCCAGCGGGCTCTAAGGGGGTCAAGGGTGGACAGGGTATTGTTTATCAGGGATCTGTATATCTGGGATATTCCCCCCTTCCCCAGGTTTCCTATAAGGAGTTTAGCCTCGAGTGGACTAAACTCAGGGAACGTTGTGTGGTTAGGGATATGGGTGATAAGGGCGTGCCGCAGTTGGAGGTACTTGTAGAACTGGGAAGCGTGCAGGGCGTATGTTTGCTGTAGTTTTTGGAAGGAGACCAGATGTTCGTCTTGCCACACATCGCCCAGGTGGGTGATACCAATCAAGTCCCATTTCTGGACACCCTCCAGTGCTCCAACCTCCCTCAACCAAGTTCCGCGCCATAGGGGTGTCTGCAATGTGAGCTTGGCATCCCATTGAGTGTGTCGCAGCGCAGAGCGCCATGCAAGGAAGACCGTTCGAGTGAGTGTTGGCAAAGTGGAAGGTATGGGAGCCCCATATAACATAGCTTGAACCCGGGCGAATCCGAGACCCTCTAACTCCAGTCGATAAGCCGGGTCTGACCATCCCCCGTTAAACCAATCGTTGATTACCAAGAGGCGTGTGGCTAGGTAGTACAAATAGGGGTTTGTGAGTCCCATCCCACGTCATATGGGGGCCGGTGACAGTGCGCAAGGCCAGACGCGATCTTGAGCCGCCCCAGAGGAAAGTGGTGATTATTCCATCCAACCCACAGAACCAGCTGCAGGGGAGGTGAAGCAGGAGATTCTGGAGCACGTATAGGAGGCGGGGCAAGATCATCATTTTGAATAAGGCGATCCGTCCAAGGGGGTTCAGCGGAAGAGATTGCCAATGACGTAGGTCTTCTTTAATACATTTGAATAGCGGACCAATATTAAGGGACCAGGTCAGCTCCGGGAGAAGGGCCACCCATATACCAAAAGGAAAGTCTCCTCAGGAGAATGTTTGTTTGCCAGTCCACACATTCCCGCGACGTGTGAAGAGGCACTAGGCTGGATTTAGCCGGGTTAAGGCGGAGACCCGATACTCTTCCAAAGGATTGAAGGATCTGGAGGCATCGCGGTCCCAATCGGGTAGGTTCAGCCAGGAAGAGCAGGACATCGTCCGCATACAGAGCGATTTTGTCCTCGTGGGAGCTATGCCGTCGCCATCCTTGCATTTGGTCATCCACCCTGATGAGGCAAGCCAAAGGCTCTATTGCGAGAGCGAAGAGGAGGGGGAAAGCGGGTTACCCTGCCGGGTCCCCCTCCTGATGGGGAAGGCATCTGATAGAGCCCCGTTCACAAGGACCCTAGCCGACGATACCGGGGACCGAAGCCTGCCCTTTGCAGGACGTCGCTCAGATAACACCAATTAACCGTGACTGTTACAGCTTTAAAGAGAACTTGGAAGGCATTGTCCGGGCAGGTGATGACGGGACAAACTGTTTTCTTGGTACGCATTTAGCAAGTCCTGGGATTAGGAAGGTAGAGGTAGGAGTGAATACCACGGTATAGAGTAGAAGCCTCTAGACAAGGTGTAAGAAGAGGAAAAAGGGACGAAGGATTGTCTATAACCCGAGCACAGCCCTAGTAAATAAAAATGCAATTGAGAGAAGGACACTGAACCAGACGCACACTAACCTCTGCAAGCCTCAACAGTTTGTGATTGGAAAATTGGGACGATTGCCGAGACATGGATACTTTCCTTCTTCCCTCCACGAGAACAAATGGGAAAGAGGTGTTGGTCCCACAGTAAGATCTTTAACCTTCTACCACACCCCCTCTGCAGAAGAGCTGCTGTACCAAGCTGGCAGACACCTTAATGTCTTCCTTACGATTATTGATGGTATGGTCAGGGACATGAGGCACAAAAGTCAAAATAAGGACGAGCTCTAGCTAAAAGGACTCCCACCTATGCTAAGTACCACCAGTATGGCAAAACATGTTTAGGTATATAAAAGAGAGGGTTGGGTTCATGATGATGGGAAGAAACCCTTTTCAAATGTGTGTACCTGTGCTCTAGAACACCTTAATAACCTCTGAAAAAGATTAAAAGAACCCAGAAGCAGATTCTGAACAATGGACGGAGTCCTAAACTGGTACGAGGAAGCCAACAAATGCAAACAGGAGTCTCAGATGCGGGGTATGAAAGAAACCCATGAGAGACTCAAATACCAGATTACCCTTTTGAGGGTTAGGGTTAGGACCTCTACTGCTCTGCTTCCTTATTATTTGTTTCCATAGATCGCATCTGAAAAGTCAGAACAAGTAGAAGACAAGGAAGAGGGTCTTTTAGATTTTTTTCAAACATATTTTTATTGGTATTTAAGTTATTGACAGTGTTACATATTCAGTTTTACCATTGCTTTTGGCATATCGCAAGAAACTTTTATGTACAGGGATAAACGAGAACTTCATACTTATCTTGTACCCACACCTCCCTCAATGATATCTTATGTAATACTGTGATATTTCCCGGTGTCATCTTTTCATATATCTGGGGTTATGACAGAGATAGATTCATGTCTTGCGTGCAATTGCCTTCTCATATTTAATCAACCCACCTCGTGGATGTGTACGCAGGAGTACCATCCGTTTGATGTTTAATGAACCTAAGATTAACCAAACAAACATGAACATAGGGGTAACATGCAGGGGGGCAGTCACTACCATAGCTCAAGCTTTCAGTGAAGAGGATTAGGTTACAGGGGGGACGGGGACTGGGGTTACCTTTATGGTTTCTGTTGGGTCTATACTTAACTCACAATGTCATACCTATTCCTTTTAATGCATGGGGGAGGGAGGCGAGGTTACAGGTATGAATGCATAATAGTTCTTTCCTTTTAGCTATCGCCTCATCTGCCTCTCACAAGTCTAGAGGCTGTTGTCTTCCTGACCTATAGATGTCTTTGCAGTTATTCATACATTCTGGGCCCGATTCACAGAACTAACTTAAGACAAAATCCTAAACTTACTACCATTTTGGTATTCACAGAAGGCACTTACTCATTTTGGTATTCACAGAAGGCACTTACTTACTCATTTTGAGTAACTTACTCATTTTGAGTAACTTACTCATTTTGAGTAACTTACTCATTTTGTGTAACTTACTCATTTTGGTATTCACAGAAGGCACTTACTCATTGATGAGTAAGTGCCTTCTGTGAATACTAAAATGAGTAACTTACTCATTTTGAGTAACTTACTCATTTTGTGTAACTTACTCATTTTAGAATTCACAGAAGGCACTTACTCATCAATGAGTAAGTGCCTTCTGTGAATACCAAAATGAGTAAGTTACACAAAATGAGTAAGTTACTCAAAATGAGTAAGTTACTCAAAATGAGTAAGTTACTCAAAATGAGTAAGTAAGTGCCTTCTGTGAATACCAAAATGGTAGTAAGTTTAGGATTTTGTCTTAAGTTAGTTCTGTGAATCGGGCCCACTATGTGTTCTTTAGGTCTCGTCAGTGTCTCTTCTCCGTGGTTCGTCCCTGTCTATAGTCTCATCCTCGTCTTCCTGGGACTACATCGGGTACTCCCAGTTGGGCAACACTTCCCTCCATTGCTCAGCCATGGGGCAGCGTCTCAGGGTTATAGACTCTTCCCGGGCCAGGACTCTGCCCTCTGCCCCCGCCCAGTAAGAGACATCTCATTTCCAGAGTCCCACCGATGGCCCAGTAGGGGACTTACAGGACATGGCTATCCTTCTTTTAGCTAATACCATGGCTAAGTCGATACATCTATTGCCCACCTTTTGTTTAGGCGGTCTGGGAAAGAGTCCCAACAGACATACATCAATATAGAGTCGAGTGTGCGCCCCACTGAAGCGTTTATCATTAATAAGACCTCGTCCCAGAATGGGCGCAGTCCAGCACATACCCAGGTCATGTGTATAAAATCTGCGTCATTATGATTGGATCTACGTGGTTCACCTACATATGTAACCCAGAGTCGATGGGGGGTCATGTACGTCATATGCACGTAGTTGAACTGAATATATTTCAGCCTAGTGTTACGGGAGATCCCCTTGTGGGAGGACAGATTTCTGCGCCATTCTGGGTCAGTCAATTCCCTGCTCAGGAACATCTCCCACCTTTTCCGTAGATTATGTAGGGGGTAAGGGATGCTCCAATCAGTGAGGCGTAAGACCACTTCACCTGGTATCTGGCCGTACCTAGTGTAAGTAATGAGTGTAGTACCACATGCGTCTTGGGTTCCTCCCGGGCCTTTTCCCACAGCACTCCATTGGTACGGGCCAGAGCTTCATACAGAACGAACTGCCCCGGTGGAAGTCTGTATCCTTCAACCAGGTCCTCAAATGGCATTAAGACTTTCTCCTGATAGCAGTCCCCTACCGTCTCCACCCCCACCTCCAACCATGTCGCTAGTTGATCAGCATTGAATATTGTCCGGGAGTTGCATGGGGTAGGCCGACCAAAGGAAAGCACCAGTGTGTACCGGGGAGTTCCTGTTCTAATCATGCAGCGTTTCCAACACTGTAGGGCTGCGGTTTTCAATACCGACCTATAGTGGACAGGCACGTTTGGGTCTAGTATTTTAGCCAGTAGTAGGGCGGGGCGTGTTTCAGCCTCCATCATTAAAGTTCCCTCCGAGTTCACCCCCTCCAGCCATTGCCCTAGCCATTGCATCTGTGCGGCCAGGAAGTAGAGTTTGAAATTTGGCACTCCCAGTCCGTCCTCCATCATTGGGCGCTGTAACATCTTTAACATGACCCTCCGTCATCCCTCCCCCCAAATTAAATCCCGCAGCAGAGAGTCCAGCTGTCTGAACCATCCCGTCGGCAATTAAATCGGGATGTTAATGAAAAAGTATAATAAGCGCGGTAACATGACCATTTTGGTCAAGGAAATCCTAGCCATAAGGGGTAAACGTAGCGAGCACCAAAAGGGAACACATGCCTTAAGGGACCGGAGAGTCCTGTCTAAGTTTCCTTCCCTTAGATTTTCCAGGGAATGAAAGACATGGATACCTAAATATTTAACAGTATTGGGTGCCCAATTAAGGTCTACTGGGTGGGCTCCTGCCACAGGGAACAGGTAGTTCTTGTCTTTGTTGACCCCTAGGCCCGACAAGTGCTCAAATTGTTTCAGGAGGGACAGCGCTGAATCAGAGCCCACTACCGCATCCTCCAAGTAACTCAGGAGATCATCCGGATATAGAGATATTACGTGATTTCGCTTATCTACCATTAAGCTTAGCCCTTCGCCCCCTTGTCAAAATAATGCAGCCAGCGGTTCAATCGCCAGAGCAAATAAGAGGGGAGACAGAGGGCAACCCTGCCTGGTACCCCGAAAGATCGCATTCTGGGCAGATACCATTTTTCCTGTCCTAACCCGAGCGGTGGGGCAGTCATATAACATTTTAACCCAATTTACCCAGCCCTCTCCAAGACCCATGTGCACCATCACAGCAAATAGATAATCCCATCCTATAGAATCAAAGCTTTTTCCAGTTCCATTGACAGCTCGTGGGAGGGATCGCGCCTCAAGGTGGTAATATACCGAGTACAGTCTGCGCAAATTAAGTGAAGTGTTCCGGGTCGGAATACATCCGTTTTGGGCCGGATGGATGATGGCAGACATATAAGGAAGCAGACGCAGTGCCAGGACCTTGCTAAGAATCTTAAAATCCATGGTGAGCATGGAGAGAGGTCTATAATCTACGATTCGGGCACCTGGGGTCGTGGTCTCAGGGAGCGGAATCACAAGTGCGTACCGCGTGGACGAAGGAAGTCGCTCAGGTTTCAGAGATTTGGTATATAAAGTCACCAAACGAGGTGCCAATTTGGAGGCATAGACTGAGTAGAATTTTGCAGGGATTCCGTCCAGTCCCGGTGTCTTGCCCGTGGCCATACCAGTGATAGCTCCCCGAATCTCCTGCAGTGTCACCGGGCCTCCCAATGTTTCCCGTGCTTGTCTATCTAGTACCTTGAGTTGTAAGGGGGACAAAAAATCTCTGACCTCCTCTAGCGCAGCCCTCCTCTAGCGCGGCTGGTGACGGGGCAGTATACAGGGCTTTATAGTACACCCGGAATAATGAATTAATCTCCTCGGGGTCATGAACAGACGTACCAGTTCCAGACCGGACATGGGTAATTGGGGCCCCACGAATTTCGGGTCTGATCAGCCAAGTCAGCAAGCGACTGGGTTTCCTCTCCTCCTCCTGCACTTTGGTGAGGTTTGTCCTATAGTCATGGCATCTTAACCGCCCCAGCATCTTGTTGTATAGGGCACGCACTTCTCGTAAGGTCGCCAGGGAAGAGGTATCCACCCCTAGGGTGTTGTCTAGTTTGTGCAGTCTACTCTCTAAGTCCTCCAGTTTCCTATGCAGTTCTCTCTGCACTCCTATTGATTGCCCCAAGCAGTGTCCCCGAACTACCACCTTAAATGCTTCCCATTCCACCAGCACTGTAGAGGCTGTATTCGCGTTAGTCAAAAAGTAAGAGTCAATAAAAGTGCCGAAGGTTTCCCGGAAGGGGGTGTCCTCTAGCATTAAAGGGTTGAGTCTCCATAAGGGAATCGGAGGGCGTCTCCCCAGTGGTTGGTGGGTCATCATTAATGGGCTATGATCAGAGAGTGTGCATCCCAAATATTCAGTGTGTGTGATCGAGCCACTAAGATTAGTAGATGAGGCACAGGGTCAGACTGATTTGCATATGGCCATGTCTGAACTGGGGTGGTGGAGTGAGCTAAAGAATGATGATGGATTAAACCCAGATCAGTTGACTGGGGGTGAGTGTTTGATTAGCTCAAACGCTCCGTCCATCACCCCCTTGGTATCGCTTTGTTCGCCCTAAGTTGGCAGGGTATGCCCAGACGTGGGTCCCTTGCTCACTTTGCCACTGGATTCAAGCTAGCCTGGCTGATGAGGGCTGAATAGCCAGAAACCGGTCCCAGGATGCTTGTTTCCGGTCCAGGGAAGACATGGCTTGGCAGTTTGGGCTGGACTGTTCCCATGAGGCACAGGGTCAGACTGATTTGCATATGGCCATGTCTGAACTGGGGTGGTGGAGTGAGCTAAAGAATGATGATGGATTAAACCCAGATCAGTTGACTGGGGGTGAGTGTTTGATTAGCTCAAACGCTCCGTCCATCATCCCCTTTGGTATCACTAAGATTAGTAGAGCATAATAAGACATTGAGTCGTGTATGTAGTTGGTGTATGGGGGAGTAGAAGGAGTAGTCCCTATCTTCCGCCTGTTGTGTCCTCCAAATATTGGTTGACCCCCAATGATTCCACCAGCCCCGAAATCCCGCCGTTGTGCGGTGGGCCTGGGCTCCAAGCAAGGGTGGGTGTGAGCGGTCTAGTGAAGTATCCGATACACAGTTAAAATCCCCCCCCCCCCAATATCAAAGCCTCTGTCGTCAAGGTAGCCATGCGGGCCGAGAGGTCATGGAAAAGGTCACCTGATCTTGGTTAGGGGCATATACACTACAGAGTGTTATGTATCTGCCAGACAGTTTCCCACTAATCAATCAATCAATCAATTAGGGTTTGTTAAGCGCAACTACTCACCTGATAGGGTCTCAAGGTGCTGTGGTGGGGGGGGGGGCACAGCTCCCGGATATTCACGGCGATTCGTCGAAGAGCCAGGATTGAGGTCCTTCATGAACTTGGGGAGTGTTAGCGTCTGTCAGAGGTGGAGAGGGAGGGTGTTCCATGCCTTGGCCGCGAGGAAGGAGAAGGAACAATATCCTGATCTGGTCTTCTTGATGCACGGCACCGTGGCAAGGGAGAGCTGGGCTGAGCGGGGGGATCTTTGGGGTTCATGGAATGAGAAGCAGTGGTTCAGGTAGGCAGGTCCGGTGTTGTGGAGGGCTTTGTGGGCATGGGTGAGAATCTTGAAGGTGATTCTCTTCTCAACGGGGAGCCAATGCAGTGTCCGCAGGTCATGGGTGATGTGGCAGTGGCGCAGTAGATTGAGGACTAGTCTGGCAGAGACGTTCTGGACGTTCTGGAGTTTGCGGGTGAGGTTCTTGTTGATTCCGGCGTAGAGTGCATTGCCATAGTCCAGTCTCCTGCTCATGAGGGTGTGGGTGACGGTTTTCCTGTGTTCGAGGGGAATTCAGTTGAAGGTCTTTCATAGGAGACAGAGGTTGTG
Organism: Calotriton arnoldi; assembly: GCA_963921515.1. Lineage (NCBI taxonomy): Eukaryota > Metazoa > Chordata > Amphibia > Caudata > Salamandridae > Calotriton > Calotriton arnoldi. The sequence continues at coordinate 348,759 of CAWUFW010000692.1, forward strand.
GAAACAGGAGGAAGAGACAGCGTTGATTTGGCGGTCCATTTTGAGTTCGGAGTCCAGGATGATTCCGAGGTTGTGTGCCTGGTCAGTGGGGGAGGGTGGGTTTCCGAGGGCGGGGGGCCACCAGGTGTTGTTCCAGGCGTCGGGGTGTGGGCCCATGATGAGTACTTTGGTTTTGTCAGTGTTTAGTTGCAGGCAGATATTCTTCATCCACCTGGCGACTGCTTCCATTCCTTCTTGAAAGTTGTGTTTGGAGATGTTTGGTTCGTTGGATAGGGAGAGGATGAGTTGGGTGTTGTCTGCGTAGGATACGATGTTGAGTCCGAGGGATCTGACGATGGGTGCGAGCGGGCCATGTAGACATTGAACAGGGTGGGGCTCATGGAGGATCCTTGAGGAACTCCGCAGGTGGTCGGTGTGGGATCCGAGAGGAAGGGTGGGAGTCTGACCCGCTGCGTTCTGCCAGATATGAGTGAGCGGATCCAGTCAAGGGCCTTGTTCTGGATTCCTGCGTCGTGAAGTCTGCGGGGCTAGGGTGCAGTGAGAGGCTGTGTCGAAGGCTGCGGAGAGGTCTAGGAGGATGAGGGCCACAGTCTCTCCTCTGTCGAGGAGGGAGCAGATGTCGTCTGTCGTAGCGGTTTCGGTGCTGTGGTTTTTCCTGAAACCGGATTGGGAGGAGTCAAGGATGTTGTTTTCTTCTATGAAGGAGGCGAGCTAGCTGTTGATGGCTTTTTCGATGACTTTCGCCGGGTACAGGAGTAAGGAGATCGGTCTGAAGTTTTTGAGGCCGGTGGGGTCTGCCGAGGGTTTTTTTAGGAGAGGGTTGATCTCGGCGAGTTTTCAGTTGTCGAGGAAGGAGGCGGTCTCGAAGGAGTAGATGATGATTCGTCGAAGCTCGGGGGCGATGATGTCAGCGGCTCTGTGGTAGATGTCCGTGGGGGCCCCAGAGTGTGTTGACTTCATAGTCTTCAGGGTGTCTTCGATGGTGAGGGTAGTCCAGCTCTCAAGTGTAGGCTGCGTGGTGTGGGGAATGGTGGGTGCAGGTTCCGTGTGTAGGTTGTCGTCATCGAAGTTGTCATAGATGGTCTTGATTTTGTGATAGAAGAAGGCGCTGAGTCTGTCGCAGAGGTCCTGGGAGGGGGGGATGTCAGTTGTCTCACTGTTGGGTTGGGCGAACTCTTTGATGATGATGAAGAGTTCCTTGCTGTTGTGTGCATGGGCGGAGATTCTGTCCTGGAGTGCTTTCTTCCTTGTGTATCTGATGAGTTTGTGGTGGGCGGCGGTGGCTGCTTTGAAGTTGTCAAGGTCTGCTGTGGTTTAGGAGTTCCTCCATATCTTTTCGAGGCATCTGCAGGTTCGTCTAGATTCTCGGAGTTCGGTGGAGAACTAGCTGGCTCTCTTGGCATGTGGTTTGGTAGTTTTCTTGAGGGGGGCAATGGTGTTGGTGCAGTCGGTGATCCAATTGTGCAGGGTTCGGGTGGCGGTGGTTGGGTCGTTGTCCGTGGTGGTGGGAGCAGAGCTGCTGAGAGAGGCGATGAGCTGGTCGTCGGAGACCTTGTTCCAATTCCTGCGTAGGAGCTGGTGTGGACGTTTGCAGGTGATGGTTGTTTTGAATCCCGGGCGGGTAACTCCGGTCCACCAGCGGAGTATACAGAGTTTTGCCTACTCCGTGGTTCCGTTGCGAACGCGGAGTTTAGGCAAAACCCTGAGTCCGTGGCGGAGCGGAGTTAGCCGGCCCCTCCACCCTCCAAAAGTAATTATAAATTTTAAAAAAGGCACTTACCTGCCCTGGCTGCCTCCTCCTCGCCATGGCCGCTCTCCTTCCTCGTCCTCGCTGTCCTTATTTGATAACCCCTACGTTGTACGTCTTGCGTAAGTGCTTTTTATTTACATTATAATTACTTTGGGAGGGGGGGGAGCAGAGCAGAGTTTTTTTCCAACTCCATGGAACTCCGCGTAGAGGCATTACCCCTGCTCCGCCCACCCTTAGTTGTTTTGAAGGTGAAATGGACGCAGCGATGGTCCGTCCATTGGAGTTCGGAGGTGTGGCTGAAGGTGATGGAGTTTCCTGCTGTGAAGATGGCGGTTGAGGGTGTGTCCTGCTGAGTGCATGGGTTCTGGTATGATCTGTTCAAGTCTGATGTTGAGGAGGTTGTCCAGGAGGGAGGTGGAGTTGGGATCTTGGGGGTTGTCGAGGTGGAGGTTGATTTCTCCCAGCAAGGTATAGTCGGTGGAGGTGATGGCTTGCAGGGTGATGATTTCGGTGATAGAGTCAGAGAAAGGTGCGCAGGGTCCAGGGGGTGTGTAGATGAGGGTGCCTCGGAGGGTGGTGTTCCATTAGGTCTGTGGGCCCGTCGGTATGGGTGCTCAGTCGGAGGTTGGATTTGTGGGTAATGGCGAAGCCTCCTCCAGTGCTGTTGGGGCGATTCTTCCTGGTAATCTTGTAGCCTTTGGGGATGGCGATCGCGATGTCAGGTCCTGATGCGTCCAGGTTTCTGTGAAGAAGGCGACGTCAGGGTGGTGCTGTCGAGGAGGTTCCAGATTTCTGCTGCATGTCTGTGGAGGGAGCGGACGTTGAGGAGGATGTATTGCAGGGTTTGGGGTGAGGTGGAGTTATGACGAGAGGGTTGAGGTGGGTTCTGGGTCTCAGTGGACGCGAAGGAGTGGCGACAGTGGCGGCAGGTTAAGGGTCCGTGGGTGTTGATAGGAGAAAAACGCTTGCAGTTGTTGTCCTGGCCGGTGTTGAGTGCGTAGAGGGCCGAGGAGCTGTAGCACTGGCGGGTCGGAGGACCAAGGTTTCCTGGCGCTGCTCGCGGTCGGGTTGCGGACGAGCGCAGACGGGCTCGCCTTTGGCGCGCGGCCACCTAGCAGCCGCCATTAAGTAGGGGTCGGGGGAGGGAGGGACAGCTGGGAGGTGGGAGCGAGGGCACGCGGGAGGGGGAGGGGCCGCAGGGGCAGCAGTGGCGGGAAAAAAGAGCAAAAGGCAATAGGCTACGGGAGAAAGGCAAAAAGAGGCAAAAGGCAGAAGGAACAAGGCAAAAGGAGAGAGGCAAATAGGAAAGAGGCATAAGGAAAGGGGCAAAAAGGAAGAAAAGGCAAGAGGAAAACAGGCAGAGGCAAAAAAAGAATTAAGGCACAGACAGAGGCAGCGGAAGGACCACGGGCAAGGTGAGGCACAGGGGCCTCGAACACTGGCCAGAGGCAGCGCTAGGGACAGGGCACTTACGACGGAGCTGTGCGAGGGGAGAACAGTTTCCTGACCGAGAGGTCAGAGGTCTTGCTCATCCTATCGCGCAGCGGCCACCATTAAGTAGGGGTCGGGGGAGGGCGGGACAGCTGGGAGGCGGGAGCACGCGTGAGGGGGAGGGGCCGCGGGGGCAGCAGAGGCGGGGAAAAAAGAGCAAAAGGCCATACGCAAAGGGAAAAAGGCAAAAAGAGGCAAAAGGCAGAAGGAACAAGGCAAAAGTAGAGAGGCAAATAGGAAAGAGGCAAAAGAAAAGGGGCAAAAAGGAAAAAAAGGCAAGAGGAAAACAGGCAGAGGCAAAAAGGCAGCGGAAGGACCATGGGCGAGGCGAGGCGAGGCACAGGGGCCTCGAACACTGGCCAGAGGCAGCGCTAGGGACAGGGCACTTACGACAGAGCTGCGCGAGGGGAGAGCAATTTCCTGACCAAGAGGTCAGGTCTTCATCAGCACATACCTACACTCCTGATCTATCAGAGTATGTACTGGCTCAAAAGGGACCCCCGCCCACACCCAGATTAGCACCCCCCGGGCATATGCAGAGTAAGCGGTCACGAAAATTTCCCCTCTCCATCTTCTGCGGAGTCTCTCCACTTCCCCCCGCAGGAGGTGTGTCTCTTGCAATAGAGCTATCTGTATACCCCGCCGTCTCAAAAACCTGTGCACATTGTGCCTCTTCACCGCTGAGCCCATCCCCCTTATGATCCATGTCAGAAATGTCAATACATTATGTGTGGACGTCATGGTGAGACATATTCATTCAGGCAATGCCCCCCCCAGCCCCCAACCGCCCCGTTCCCAAGCAGTAAATACGTTGCCACCCCTGCAAATGTGATAAACCAAACCATGAATAAAACACCTGCAATCAACAACTCCCTGATCCCAGAATAGTCTAGTAACGGCCATCCGCCCAAACTGTGGGTAAAGCATCAGTCTCGGTGAAAGGAACTGCACCCTGCTAAGGGCTGGTCCTACTAGGGGGGGAAGCCGGGCTCTAAAGAAACAGACTCACACTCTGGATCTGGCCCAACCCGATCCAGAGCACCGACAGATCATATGGCAGTTTTTTGAAGCGCAACCCAGCACGGGAAGAGACCAACACGGCGTCTGTGCATTTTGTTCCTTTAGATGATGTCATGTGCAATCCCTGGGGTCACTATTGGGAGGATGACACCGTCTTCACGGGAGAAGTCCGAGTCCGAGCCCCTGGTCCCTTTCCCTGAGTTGGAGCCGACCTCTGAAGCAGCTCCCACAGTCTGCATAATCTGGGCCACGGCCTAAAGCGCCGCTGCCCTCTCCTTCTTGGTTTGTGAAGGACTTGGCTTCTTCTGTGGGACCCTTTTAGGTCTCCATCTGGATCTCTTTTGTGGTCTCGGGGCTCCCCAGACTTATAGGCCTCCAGCCACTCCCATGCCATCTTGGAGTCATTGCAAATATGTGTGTACCCATCCATCACAATACGTAGACGGGCAAGGAACATCCAGGAGTATTGCAGGCCTTCCTCCCGCAGGGCTTTCTTGACCTCGAGAAAGGAGGCTCCCCGAGCTTCAATGATATAGTCTGGAAATATGGAGACATTACAATTGTCCACGACAAACGGTCCTTCGGTCCTAGCCTTTTGCAGCAGTATGTCCCTATCCCTGTAATGTAGAAGCAGGGCTACGACCGGCCGCCGGGGGTCGCCCCGGTATGGGCGGGCGTGTCGGTATCCGACGTGCCCTGTTAAGGGTGTACAATGATGACAAACCCTCCGGTGCAACGACAGAGCGCAGCCAGGGTTCAAGGAAGGCCACCATGTCTCCACCTTCCGTCTCTTCAGGTAAGCCCACCACTCTGATGTTGTTTCTCCGATTGCTGCTTTCTGCATCTTCAGCCCTATGTACCAATGTGCAGACATTGGAACTTGAGCTACGTGACCTGGAACGATAGAGCTTGTCGTGTAGGGTGGAGATCTGCAATTGAGGGCTCCGCTGTTTCAACCCTCTCTGCCATCTTTTGGTGTTCCACCCTTGGGAGCCCTAGCCCTACCAACACAGTGCTAATGTCCTGGTGTAGTGTTGCTTTAGTGTCGGCGATAGCTTCCAATATTTTGGTCAACTGCAACTGAACTGGGTCTGCCCCGGTCAATTGCTCAATTTTCCCGTTTTGGGTCTGCTGTGTCGTTGTCTTGATCCGGCAGACATCAGACTCGCCCCCTCCCTGAACACCTTCAGGAAGGAAGGCCCTCAAGACCTGGCTCTTCGGCTAACGGAGTTGCGAACCCCCCCCCCCCAGCACCTTGAGACCCTCACGGGTGAGTAGCGTGCTTAACAAACCCCTGATTGATTGATCTGGTGTCGCACCTGTTGTTTTTGCTTTAACCTTGCCCATCTTCGCCTCGGGGATAGACTGGGTAGAGCGAGATATCTCTCCCGGGTACTGCCTTGGAGAGAGGCGACTCCAGGGCTCAGGGTTAGGAGTATGTAGGCAGTGCTAGGGTCCCGTCCGCAAACCTGGTTCTTAATAACACGGTGGACCGTTCAATCCCCTAGTCATCGGCCAGGGTCCGGGTCCCCACAGATGTCGCCTCGGAGAGTGCCAGTCCCAGGAGGCGACCCCCACAGGGCCACTCTGGGCAACCCAGCAGCAGTCTAGGCTGGTACTGACGATATGCCTGTCCCAAGTGAACCAGCTCTCCACCAGGATCTATTGCTGGGGGGCCCCTCACCCTTTATCGTGTGGTTCCAGGTGCATGCTTATTAATATATGTATAAGGGGGGTGCCGGAGGCGGTCAGGCCAGGTTACTCCAAGAGGGAAACCCCTCCCACTCTTCTCACCAGCCCCGAGCTAGGCCCCGAGTATGTCCCGCTTTACAGGCCACCTCGACTCTGGGCACTTCTCCTCACCACTGGGTCTCTCAAGCTAGGCACACATGGGTGTGGGGCACTTCCCTAAGGTCACCCCAGGTCAGTCTTTAGGCCCACTGAAGCTGGGCCAATCATCCGCTCCTCGGCCTCCCACTGTCAGGCCACCATGTTGCACCTCTTGCCGGGCCTCGAATTAGGCCCCGGGTATTTTGGCAGCGCGGTCCGCCCCCACTCACCGCACTTCTTGGGATGCAGCTGTCTCTCGCCCGAACTGGCGAGGGTGTGGGATTCCACTCCCCGGCAGCAGCAGATCAGCGACCAGGCCCCTCAGAGCAAACGCTCACAATGGCAGGGTCCCGCATCCGTGGTACATTGGCGATGCGCGGCCTCAACCGCGGCGACCACCAGCCCCTGGCCACCAGGCAAATCACTCCGGGACCCTGCAGCAGCAAGCAGGCCCGGCCGTCCTCCGCCTCCCGGAGCCCTCCCAGCCCCGCAACTCAGAAGGCCGTGTCCGCCGTCTTGATGCGGCCCCGGTCTGGATCGTAGTCCTTCGTCTGTAGGGTTTCCAGCACTCCTGCAGCTCCCCAGAGGTCTCCCGTAGCACTCTCGGCTCCCCCCGGGACAGGGCTTACGCGACCGGTAGTAATGGATCCGGTCTGTCGGGGGATATGCAGAAACAAAGTTGGGCCGGCATGGAGCAACTTGCTCATGCATCCGCCATGGCTGGCAGCTAAGCCACGCCCCTAAGAGGGTCTTTTAGATGTCTTAATGTTGGAAAACGAGGCAGTATCTGTGAGGCCTGCACAAATAACATGACTACATTTGTCCTTCACTGGGAACCAAACACCCAATTGTAGCGCCTGACTCTCAGAGGGTAGCGTTGCAGAGCAGTCTGAGGCTTACTCAAGGGAGGTGGTGTGGGCTAGTAATCGCCATTTGCAGGTGCGCAGAAATAACACTCAATAATTGATTGTCCAGTCTGTACTTTGCTTTATAAAAGTAAGAGTACATTTATTAAACACACACACTACTCAATACTATGCACCAATTTACAAATATACATAAGCTGTTGGAATTACTTTGTGATATTGCATAACATTTCCACCCCTCCCGCAGGGGGGTGGGGTCTAGTACCACCACTCCTATGCCTGCACATCATCTTGCCGCCTAATGCAGTGTGTTGAACATAACCTGGAGCGAGGGCCCTGCGCACTGGCACCATCCCAGTGGCGACCCACTCCATTATCTCAACGAGCATTAAAAATAGGTACACCTGCCCTGGTGACACATAACCCTGACTGAGCATCTCATATTGTCCATACAGTATGCACCCTTACATCTTCAGGGCTAACAGTCTGGGTTGTTCTTCACTTAAGCGCAGCAGCAAGAATACATGTTTAAGCATCACTCTAGAATGACAGTACTCATCACATTTGTGGATCATTAGAATGCATTGCAATTACAGCCCCTAAAGGCATCACAGATGAAATCACAGGATTACGCATATACAGCCAGACACCCTAGCAGGAATGTCTGGCAACATAACCCCACTTTATTTATGACATCACCTTACACAGGTACTTCACATTACACATGTGACCTTCAGTCCCTCTAAAAGAAATAACCATAGTAAACGCACTTCTGGTGCAATTACATCTCTTCATCTCCAGGGGATGCCCTGCTCCAGACATCCCCAACTCAGCCCTTCACTCCTTGAAGCACTTCTCCATACACCCTCAGCTGTAGAACAAAAGTTCCAGCCCAGAAGGTGTTAAAATGCTGGCTGAGCCCTTGAGGGGTTATCCTTTTCAAGTCCCCAGGAGACTTAGGGAGGGACTCCTCTTCATGCTGGGGGAGGCTGCGTTGCTCCTGCAGCTCCCCCTGCACCTCTTTCACAAATGAGGGTGACCCCCCTCCTCTGGGGGCCACCAGGCACCAAAAACGATGGATTTCCCCATGCCTTGCAAGGCATTATGGGGCGCTTCAGGCTCCTTTCCGTGCATATTATATTAGCGGCTCTCCCGCTGTGCTGGGGAGAGCCGCGATGCCGCCGCCGGCCTCACGCCGCTTCTGCCGGCCTCGATGGGGGGCCCGGTCCCACCCGGACCCCCAGGTGAGTTAATTACGGCTCGGGGAGCCCACCCCCGGCCGCTCATGCCACTAGGGGGGGCCCGGTCCCACCCGGGCCCCTGGTGCTGACTCCTTGGTTTTGGGGGCCCCGGTCCCACCCGGGACCCCCGCACGCCTTCCTCGTTGGAGGGCAGCCCAGGGAGTCCACCCCCGGCTGCCCCCGCCGGCTCCCCGCCCGGCCAGCACCCTCGCGTGCTGCCGGGGGAGCCGGCACCTTTCTTCTGGTCTGCCCGCTCCGGCGGGCAGACACGGAGAATCGCGCTGGTCCGGCCGGACCTCGGGGAAGTGCGGTGGCACTCCCCCCTCCTTCCTCCTCACACCGGGGCCTGGAGATGGGGTCCCGGGCCCCTTCCAGCCTTCCCGGGGGGGCGCGACGGCGCTCCCCCGTCTCCGCCTTCCACTCGGGGCCCGGAGATGGGGTCCCGGGCCCCCGTAGATTCTTTACGGGGAGCGCGCCGGAGCTCCCCGACTTAGCTTCTCCGCCGGGGGCCAGGGTGGGCTCCTTGCCTTCCGCCTGGGCACTCTTCACGGGGAGCGCGACGGCGCTCCCCGGATTTACTTTGGCCGCAAGGGGGGTTGCGCGACGCGCGCCCCCCTCCTCCTCAGTGCCCTCTTCACGGGGAGCGCGATAGCGCTCCCCTACTTGGCTCTTCTGCGGGGCCCGGGGATGGGGTCCTGGGCCCCTGGGGCAGATTTTCGTGGGGTGTGCGACGGCACGCCCCAACTTCGGCGGGGCCCGGGGATGGGGTCCCGGGCCCCTTTGGTCACCTTCATGGGGGAGCGTGACGGCACCCCCCCGGCTTGACTTCTTTTTGGGGGCAGCCCCCGGGACCTGACCCACCCCGGGGGCATCTCTGAGACCGGCGGCGGAGCCCCACGTGCTTCGTCATCGGTCTTCTTAGGGGTCAAAGGTCGCCTACCTTCCGGGGGGCATATCTCGGCCCCCAGGGATCCGATCGGCTTCATTTTGGCCTCTTCTTGCTCTTCTTGCTCCTTCGCCCTCTGGGTCTCGGAGAGGGGGGGATTCAGCAGGGAGCTGTCTTTACTGGCTCCCTGCACCAGCCTTTCGCCTGGCTCTCCTCCTGGGCCTCTCTTCTCCCTGCGCAGAGGCCCCTGCTTCTGCGCACTGGTCCTGGGCTCTTCTCCTGGCGCTGTTCAGGATCTTGGAACAGTCAGGGGGTTCCTCCTTCCAACTGCCCATTGCGCCAGGCTCCAGCACCTTCTGCCTCTGCAGACCACACCCCAGAGAGAGCTTCTCTTCCTGTGCAAGTTCTTTTAAGAAGTTGGGGAGGGGGCTGGCAGGAAGTCTCTGTTTGCTCTATCACACAGCGACACATCACTTCTCTGCCCCTGCTCCTTCCTTCCTGCCCAGGCCTCTGGGTTGGTTCAAAATTGCGTCGTCCAGGGTCTCCTGCCACATGGTTTCTAAAAGCCCCTTCCCCCCAGAGCTGCCTCCCCTTCGTGCAGCTTAGTGCCTGGCACCCAGTGACAGCTGCTGATGAATTAGCCTGCAGCTCCACCCAGCTTCTCTTCGTGGAGAGGAGGTCTTCGCTCTGGGAAGAAAGGTCATCAATCCAGGCTACTGAGGTCAGCCCCCAGCCAGGGCCTGGTTAGGGCTGACTCAGAGAAATATGACAGTTCTGGATGACCCAAAAGCAGTACAAATATGACTCTGGACTCTGCAGAATACTTCTTCTCACACCCGTTACAGTGGACTTTAGTGCGTGTCTGGAATTTGTAGGCCTTAGGAAAGTGACACTAGCCCATGGGCTCCACTTCCCCATAGGGGAATAATGAAGTGAAAAACACAGTAAAACACACTGACTTTCCCTGGCATGTTTCTTCCCAGTGTATAAAGCCTATTCCATGTCACCACCCAATTCTGCATAAGTCCTGCCACACCATTCACTTTGTAGCTGCTCCTGGACTGCGCACGCCAGGAATCTCCCCTGCGCAGCCCGTACACGTGTGCACACGCATGTACACATGTGTCTGCATGTAACCAGCCCGGTGCCCCTTCCTCCTGCGGCTGCGCAGCGGCCTGGTCAAGCCAGGGTGTCACCAGTAAAATCCCCATGCAGTCTCTTTCATTGTGAGTCCCAACTTATGAGGTTCCCCCACAGTAAAAGCTCAACAAATAGGTGCTCAAAAAGTGAAAAATCCGGGCAGCCAAGAGTGTCAGAACCACCTTCTAACACTTGAGTTTTCCCATGCTGGCAGGTGATGCCAGAAGTGGACCTGTGGTCACACTTGGAAATGGGCATTACTGCAGGTGGAAGGGGTACTGGTAAAAAATGCGCAGGAGAGCCACAGCAAGAGTGGTGAGTGCAGTGAGACAAACAAGCAGCAGCGTGCCAACTGGCTACACTCTAAAGGGCTGTGAAATGCGCGTGGGACAAGAGGCTGACTCCATGACTTCACACACCTCTACTTGAACTCGCTACTGCTTGGCACCCTACTGAACTGATACTAGGCATCCACAGGTAAAGTGCATGGCCTGAACATAACCCAGGATAGTCTGAGGTGCACCATTGGCAGAAAAGAAAGAGAAATCGAGAGAACCCCCCAAAATGATCAACATACCCCCTTCTTGGTGTTAATAGTGACTCCAGGATACTCCGTTCTATCCATCCCATCCCATCATTCCTCTAGAAGAGTACCTAGGGCCAGGGGAAGGAGGTCAAGTTAAACATTCATGCCCCTTGGTCCCCTGCAGAGTAAGTTAAAATTAAGAATCATTTTCCTAGTCTCCATGAAAACCCCAAGAAATATTTAGAAGAGTTGCAGTCGTTTTTTTTAATGCAACAAATGCAATTGGGGAGATGTGAATCAACTGTTGCATCTTATGCTAAATGAATTTAGGGATAGTTTAATGGAAAACAGCAACTGGCCTTAATGGACGCCTGGCGATGCGTCTTTTCCTACAGCTGCAAAAGAGGTGTTGGTAAGTACTATAACGGAGATGTGTCCGGTCAAGACTGACAGGACTAACATTTCTAATTTTAAACAGAATAACGGTGAATCACGTGCTCATTATCTCAGTCGGCTATCTGAAAACATTTTTGAACGTTATTTAGGTATTGCTTAACCTGCTAAAACTGGTCAGAAAGCTGTTAGTTCTGCTTTCGTTCAAGGTCTGCTGCCAACGGTACGGGAGCAGCTCCATACCATTTGTTCTGAGTGGGAGAACAAGGGTCTAGCAGAGTTGGTATCTGTTGCTAATCACTGTCTGGCAGTACAAGAAAAGAAAAAGGAATCAAATGAATCTAGATTAATGCCTTTACAAATGCAACAATTTCAAGAAACTGTGAAATGGAGTGGGAGGGGAAGAATGGGGAGATGAAAGGAGAGAGTTGGCAAGAGGGAGGAAGAGTGGGACATAGGCAGGAGAAGGGTCAGGGATATTCAGACCCACCTGGTAGCTCTTAATTTTTCAGGTGAGGACAACTGGGTGGCCAGAAAGGGATTGTCCCAATTTAACCTCTAATGCACCCCTCCAACGAAAACACCCTGAGTTTACACAAGTCTCTCAGAATTGATCCTCTACTTTTTAGGACAGTCCTGCGAGGTGCCAACTGCTCCATAAACATCTTTATTCCATTAGACTAAAATGGTTATTACATTAAATAGATCATTAATGCAAAGCCCACCATGTGCCTTATTGATACTGGTGGTAGCTTAACTGCCTTAAAGAACTACAATTTCCCCCCATTACCTCTATCCAGCATGCCCACTGATGGCATTTCAAATCCCCCTGTAGCTCACCATATCACTGATCTCGTGTTCATAACCTTGGGTTTTATTGCAGATCAACATATCTTTCTATTGATTCCCATTTTTCCTGTGGACCTATTATGTAGAAACCTGTACTGTCTATCGCACTAATGATGGTGTTTATCTGAATGCGCCAAAGAAGAATGAAAATGAAGTTCTAGCTGTCTTATATGAAACCACTGATTGTACTGGTGATGTTGATTGTATAAGAATTTATAGTAATGTAAAAATAATCTACTGAAATCTGTCTCGGATATAATTGATCAGGTACCCACTGCTTTATGGTCTGAACATGCAAACGATATTGGGCGTATACTGTCTGCACAGCCCTTAAAGATTAAGGCAAATCCAATGAAGAAACTGACCCACATTCCCCAAACACTGTTATACCCTTCAGCAGAAGAAGGAATCAGACCTGTTTTTTGTTTGAATCTGTTTATTGAGGTTTGTATATGCATCATGAGAATTAAACAGACAGAGCTTGAGTTAACACAAAGGCACAGATGCAATGTGCCATGGCGAACATCGTACAACATTATGTACAACCGTTATATGCTTGCCAACTTTTTCCCTGATTGAAGTTACAGAAGTTGAGGTAGCAGCGATAAACAAAGGGAAAGTTACACAACAAGGATCAATTGCCATATGGTAGCCTACAATATCTTGCAATAGAAAGGATATTGAGTTGAAGCAACAGCAGTACAGAGGAGTTTATATGTCCAGCATATAAATGGAAAGATACATTTTCAAACGGTTTCATTTTCCATTCTTTTTTGGGAAGAACTAGAACATAATAGGGAGGGGGCACAACTGTGATAACTATTCTCCTCCGCCCACCCCATGCCTACAGAGCCATCAATGCCACCAGCCTATCAGTTGTATCTAGACTCCTGGATGAATGCATCTGTGGAGGGGAACAATTTATATTAGACGTTGCACAGTCGATGCAATTGTAAACCGTACAATGTCTCGTCCAAGTTACATTTAATCGCCCGCACCTGGATGGAGGTTGATCTTAAACTTGGATAAGATGGCGTCCCAGCAAGAGGCTATTGGGTAATCGATTGGCCCGAGATTGTCCTCCCCGTGTAATGCAGCATTTTCTGCCTGAACCCATGTGATGAAAGAGTTGGTCCAGGCCACAAGCACCCGGGGTTCAGGGGATTACCATCTTCTAGTGATAAGGAGTTAAGCCGTTAGGAAACCCAGGTCTAGAAAACGAGTGGTGGCTCTGGTTTTCTTGTGTCTACGGTATAGTCCTAAAATACATAGTTCTGATGTCTGCAGGTCCTGTCGATCAGTACAGCTGGACAGGAGAGATGTGACACCCTGCCAGTAAGCCTGTAGGTTTGGGCATGTCCACAGCATGTGGAGTAGGTCCATGTCAATTTGATGACAGCGAGGGCAATCAGCGTCCGTTATGTGGAAATAATGAATACATTTGGTACGGGTAAGGTATGCCTGTATACAATATAGAATTGATTACATTTAAATCAGGCATTGCGTGGAATGTATGGAAGGCCTTCTATTAAGGCAGTCAATTCTTTGTCCATGCAAGGGCGGGTCAGCTCAGTTTCCCATTGTCCTTGAAGGGTCATAAATGGTGGAGCGATGTGAATGTGCAATGAGTCAGCAAACCATTGCACCAGGTGTGTCCCTGCACCCATCATATGGAGATATCAGATTGTGAGGTGATTTGGAAGTTCTTGTGACATGTCGCCCAGATTGCTAACACCACCACCCTTGCATCTACAAAATCCTTGAAGCCCTAAGCAGTTGCCTGTTGCACCAGACTCCAGATGTTCCTTATCTAGGGGCTGTCCGACTCCAGTCATCGTGGGTTTTCCTGAAATTAAGTAATTGAACCCTCATATATTATTTATGATGTAGAATTTTGAATTGCACCATACTAAACCAGGAGTGACTCACACCCTCTCGAGGATGCATTTGTGCCTCATCCTGTTCCATCTCATCTGTGTCTCCCACATCCACCACCCATCTCGACTTTAGCTTCTCTAACCGATTACCCAGATTATTGTAGATCAATGAAACCATGTTTCCTTGGGCCGACAATAATTATATTCAACCTGTGATTTACATTATACCTCAATAAAAAGGTACTTATATAGGAAAAGTGCATGTCTCAACTGAAGGCATTATACGTTTGGGAGTCAGACAGCAGAAATTAATTTTTCATGCATCAAAGGATTGAATTCCCCTCAGTACCCCATACAGCTCCCACCCTAGATATTCCTATTTAGTCCCATACTAGAATTGGCTACCCCAATCCTCTCATCCTTCACTGCCTTGACTACCAAACAGACTACCAAAATTATTAGTGCAATCAAATCAAGCTCTCCCTCAGATCCCTGCCCCCCAAAAAATTCTGCACTTATCTCCGGAAATCATAGCTATTCCCCTTACAGTGATTTTTAACACCATGTTTACATCAGGGCGTTTTCTAATGGAGTGGAAGAAAGCCTCCATACTTCCGTTACTAAAAAACCTAATCTGGATGCTAAGGAGACTCTTAATTATAGACCTATATCAAGACTCCCCTTTCCCGCAAAAGTGATCGAGAAAGCCATTACCACTGAACTGTCTTCCTTTGTTAATGATAATACTATTCTGGACCCCTCCCAATTCGGATTTCGTGCTTACCATAGCACAGAGCAGGCCCTTATCACAGCTACTGAGGAGCACAGGCAGACTTTTGGACTTATCAGCAGCTTTTGATACGGTTAATCATGAGCTGCTGGTCAGTCTAGCTTTCATTGGTATTAGGTGCTCTCCCTGCTGGGCTCCTTTCTGTCTGAACGGTCTCAGTTGGTTGCGTTGGGAAACTATGTTTCACCTTCCTTTTCAATGCCGTGCGGAGTTCCTCAGGGATCTTCCCTGAGCCCAACGCTTTTCAATCTCTATGTCACTCCTCTGGCCAAATTGATAAAAAGCTATTGCTTTGCCCTCGTATCGTATGCAGACGATGCGCAGATTATTGTTTCAGTGAGCAGCTCATCCAGCCCCACAGCCATCAGTTTTCATGACTGTATGAGCCATATAGCCAAATGGATGACAGGCAATTGTCTGAAGTTAAATTCATCCAAGACTGAGGTTCTGGTATATGGCAACAATCCCTCATTCTGGACAGATAGCTGGTGGCCGGTCCAACTTGGTCCTCTACCTACACCAGAGCCTAAAGCTAAAAACTTAGGAGTCATTGTTGACACTAAGCTGTCCTTTGAAGCGCAAACCAACTTCATCACCTCTGCTTGCTTTTTTATCCTTAAAATTTTGAGGACGATTCTTCCCTCAATACCTATGGATTTAAGGAAAACTGTGGTATCTGTACTGATATCATCTAGATTGGATTACTGTAATGCCCTTTTTACCAGTGCCCCCAAACGCAGCATTCAAAAGCTGAAGACTGCTCAAAACGCAGCAGCAAGACTACTCCTAGGAATCTCCAAATTCGACTTTGCTTCCACAACTCTATCCCATCTGCACTGGCTGCCGGTAGCTAAACGGATCCAGTTTAAATCACTTTGCATTGCCTTTTAATCGCAGAACAATTTGGGGCTGGGGCCAACTCAGCTGGAAAACTTTCTTAAGCAATATATTCCAACAATATCCCTTAGGTCAGCCGAACTTTGAAATCTCGCAGTTCCTGGAGTAGGTAGGGCTAGGTGGGGTGGCAGGAGCTTCACTACCACAACAGCTAAACTGTGGAATTCTCTGCCAACCTCGCTTAAAAAAGAGTCTAACCTGTTAAAATTTAGAAAGGGCTTAAAAACATGGCTTTTAAGGCATAATTCTTAAACTTACTCCAGCCAGATCTGTATGTACTAAGGGCAGCACCTAGACACCCTAGGGTATTTGTCGCGCTTTATAAATTCTTCATCATTATCATAATCATCATCACTTGGTGGCCTTGATACTTAGGCCGGCATTTTGCAGGGCCTCCAGAACATTTCTGAGGTGGACCAGGTGATCCTCCCAGGCGTAGCTAAAGACAGCAATATCATCTAGATATGCTGCACTATAGGCTTCCAGACCTGTTAGGACTTTGTTCACCAGCCTCTGAAATGTGGCAGTTGCATTTTTCAGACCAAAGAGCATCACAATAAATTGATAATGCCCACTGGGGGTTGAAATGATGTTTTTGGCTTGGCATCCTCAGCTAGTCTGATTTGCCAGCGGTTAGGTCAAATGTACTCAGAAACTTGTCTGCGGCCAAAGTATCTATGAGCTCATCTGCCCTTGGAATAGGACGGGCATCAGTCCTAGTGACTGCATTGAGGCCTCTGTAATCCACACAAAACCTCATCTCTCTTTTTCCACTTTTGGTGTGAGGTTTTGGTACAAGGACTACTGGACTAGCTCAGGGGCTATTGGAAGGTTCAGTGACCCCCAATTCCAGCATCTTTTGGACCTACTTAGGGAAGCCCACTCTGGAAAAGATTCCCTGGAGGGCCCTGGCCACTACAGGAGCTGCAGTGGTTCTAAGGTGAATTGCTTCTGGATACCTAGTGGCATGGTCCACCACCACTAGGATGAAACTGTGTCCAGATGCAGTTGGAGGGTTCGGGGACCAACAATGTCAATCCCTACCCTCTCAAAGGGAAACCCAACTACTGGAAGTGGAATTAAGGGGGCCTTTGTAGTGCCACCTGACTTACACTGGCTTGACAAAACTCCTTGGTGTCTTCTGACATATGGAGCCAGTGAAAATGAGGGACAATCCTGTCCCAAGTCTTACTTCTTACTTTGCCCAAGGTGTCCTGCAAGGGGAATGTCATGTGCCAGGGAGAGTAGAAAACCCCTGAACTTCTGAGGTATTACCAAGCTCCTGGTGGCACCAGGCATGGGGTCTCTACCTTCAGAATACAGAAGCCCATCTTCCCAATAGATCCTATGGGGCCAACTGACATTCCCTGTTTCCTCAGCAGCAGCCTGCTGTCTGAGGGGTTCAAGAGAGGGGCAGGATTGCTGCTCCAAACTCAGGTCTGATCTGGAAGGCCTCCCCATCCCCCAAGAACTCTGCCTAGTCAAGCCCAAGTTCCTCTGGGACAGTTCCTTCACAGGGACTGGGATCATCTCCCTCAGGATACTGATCCTCACTAGGAGTTTGGGTGGAGGATAATTCCTTACCTTCCTGCTCCTTCTCTTAGGAGCAATCTGGTCCATTCTTCCAGGATCCAGTGCTCCTTCGGTGCTGAACTGTTTGGCCTGAGCCCTGGTTTACAACAAAGACACTGGCAGAAATGCCCATCATTTCTGCATGAGTCCTGAACTCTACTTCAGACCAGGCTGTAGTTTCTAAATCATTACCCAACAGACAATCTACAGGTAGGTCTGGAGATACCACAACTCTCTTAGGTCCAGTTACCACTCCCCAGCTGAGATTCACAACTGCCAAGGAATGATCAGTCCTGACATTGCTAGCATTGGTGACTTGGTACATTTGTCCAAGTATGATTTGCTCAGGGGACACAAGTTTCTCTGTCACTTGTATAATCCTTCATAGTCCTGTACCTTGCTTCCATGAAGCCAGCCTTCCAGAGCCTTCATAGCACTATCAATGAAATCTACCCAGTCCTGGGTGTGTGCCTTCTGGGTGTCTCTGAACCTAATTATGTATTGCTCAGTGGTTAAGCCAAACCCATCAATGAGTGCACTCTTCAGGACTAAGTAATTGGCAGCATCCTATTCTCTGACAGTGAGGAGCTTATCTCTACCTTTGTTAGCAGAGGAGAGCCACAGGATAGCTGCCCGCTGCCCTTGAGGGACCTTCTGAACTTTACAGGCCCTCTCTAATGCAGTGATCCATTTCTGGATGTCACCCCCCTCCTGGTAAGGAGGGACTATCCTGCTAAAGGTTTCTAGTATGAAAAGAGTTTTCCCTGACTCTGGGGACACTAGGGCTGCCACCATGGGACTCTAGTCCCAGATCTTTCCTAGCGTTTTGGACGTCCAGGGCCTCCTTGTCAAGGGCCCACTGATCTTGCCTGAGCTTGAGTCTAACTCTCTCAAGTTTGATCAGGTGGTATTTCCTCTCCAAGGAATCCTCTCTCTGACTAGAGATAAAGGTCCCTATGGACTGTCCTGAAGCATTGGACTCGGCAGAGGGAGACCTAGATCTCCTCTGTCCTGAACCCTTTCAGGGGGAATAAAGGGCGACCTACTTCTAGGGACACCTTCTGTGCCATCTGCACTATTCCCTGGGTCAGAGTTCACCAAGGTGGAGTCCTCAGACTCCTCTTGGTCATGCCCCTCCTGTCCCATCTTCTGGAGCAGCCCCACCCGCTTGGTCCTGATCCCCTGACCTGTCAGTGTTCTGGAGATCATCTAGGATAAGCAGCTCTAAGAGATGCTTAGTTGTTGGATTGCTACCTGTCTTTAACTTACTAGGAGTGCACAGGGTCCTTAGTTTCTGGAACTTGAGACCACGGTATCTAGAAGACTGGGGTACACTAGTATCCCAAACTAAAGACATGATTACTAGGTATAGTGTAGTGTTGCACCTACCTAACCTAGTGTAAACTACACTTCCTAAGATTGGAGAAAGGGTTGTGCTCGACCCTTAACAACCAGTCTATAAGTTCAGTAGAACTTACTTAGTCTATCTAAATATTATATGTGCCTAATGCTAGTGATGATTTTTCAATTAATCCACACCTAGATTAGCTGGTAAAACAATGCAGGCTTGAATCCCAACTGCTGCACACCAATGTGAGAGGCTGGCTTAGTATATGGTGCTCACTTATTTAAGTGTAGCACCCTGCACTAATCCAGACAACCCCTATGGTGATTTTAGTGGTCTTCGACAACCTTAGAAAGCTCTCTAAGTGGTTGATATGGAGAGCAGCCTTCAGGCTTAGTCCAGAAGGAGTGTAAAGCAGCTTGTTTTACCAGTACTTAATCTTATGGTAGAGTTTAAGTGAAAAAAAGTCACACGGTATAGTTATAAAAATAGGTATTTTATTACAAACACTCACTAACACATTTGTACTATCTCCTACCCGGAGATAGAAACACAATACACAATACACACAATACTTAGGAAATAGAGCACGTAAGTAGCATAAATACACAGTGGTCTCCAGGGGGAGACCAAACCATATACTAAAATATATACTAAAATAGTGGATGCGAACCACAACTCAAGTCAAGAATGGACCCAGAGGACGTAGAAGTGTTGGGGACCCAAGGAACCACCCAAAGTCAGGACCCAGGAACCCAACGGAGGCCGTGTGCAGAGCGTGAACACGACCGCGTGATCAACACAACTCAATGGGTACGTTGAAGAAAAAGGACCCTTCCCAGTGGACCCTGAAGAAACCCCGTGGAAGATGGGAGGATGGAGAGTCACCCCACCCGTGGATACCCCAGGAACCAGGATACATACACCAGGAAAGCCGGGTGCATAGGTGTCAAGTGACGTCGGAAACCGCCGTAGATCACAATGGAGGACTTCAGGAAAGATGCTGCTGGAGAAGAAGACGAAGGATTCTGGTGGAACCCAAAGGTGGATTCAAGACAATAGGTACCTGCAAGCAGAGGCAACAGAGTCTATGCCACACAGGAGTGACCAGGAGGCACGGAAGACGAAGCTCGCTGATGTCGGGATGCAGGAGAGGTTGACGGTGCCCTTCAAGTTGCAACTGTGCGGACCTGGTGATGCTGTGGAAGACCAGGAGCTGTTTACGAGCTTTCCCACGTTGAATGTCGAGAGCCAGGGGGTCAGTGTCCGGCAGGGACACCAACAAGCCTTGGCAGCAGCAAACAACCCGGTTGACAAAAAAGGTGGAGTGTCGGGACCAGCAAGGTCCAAGTGACTCACCACGAGCAGGTAAGTCAGACCAGGCCCCGAGCAAGCAGGGAGCCCACTGAAGCTAGAGAAGACCCTCAGGAGGAGCCACAGGCTGAAGGCACAGGAGTTGCAAGAGGACCTCAAGCAGCTCACCAATGAAAAAGGCCCACGGTGCAGAGAAAGTGGTGAAGGTGAAGATCTTGGCTGCAGGAGTTGCTGGAGGCTAGAGTTTCTTGGAGCCCGAAGATCTCTGGAGGAGAGAGCCAACAAGCCTTGGCAACGGCAAGTCGACGCGGTGCACACGGGTGCTGTTCCAGCAGTTCCCGACAATGGATTCTGGCCTCAAACTCGGTATGAAGACAGTGCAGGCCTCAAGGGAGTTGCAGAACCACCCCCTGTGTTGCTGAGCCTTTCGGAGTCCATGGGAGCTCAGGATCAGCAGAACGGTCAGCTGCATTGCGGTGCCTGCAGATGCAGGGGAATGACTCCTTCACTCCAAGGGAGATTCCTTCAGGTGTCTTGGATGTCCACAGGCCTGGTGAAGAACCTGTATGTAGCACGGGCACAGACGTTGCAGAAGACCAACAGGACGACGAGACCAGGAGCAGCAGGAATTTTCCCCGGTGCAGTCTCGGTTCCCAAAGCGAAGTCCAGAGTGTCCAGACGGTCGAAGTAGAAGTGGTATGTGATCTGAATCTTGTCCCACAACGAATCTAGGGACCCACCCACAGGTAATCCCTTAAGTACCCTTAGGAAAGGGTTGGGACGATTCAGGGGTCCCTCCCAGAGGAGGGGCTGGACAATGGTGAGGATACTCCCATGTCCTTTGTCCAGTTTCGCGCCAGAGCTGAACTGGTTTGAACTGGAGTATGCAAGTAGGGCACAAAATGTGCCCTACAAGCAGTCTCAGTGGCGCTGGCAAGCGCCCCCACCCTGTCCCAATCCACTAAACCCTGTCTGGGAGGTGGTCGCACCTCCCTGTGACAGGATATCTTTTGTTCTGCCTTCCCCTGCTCGAGCTTGGCTCAGCAGCAGGAGGGCAGAATCGAGTCTCTGGCCGGCGGCTGCCCTAGTTTGCAGTCCTGTTTGGAATGACTGGTACCGGGAGCACTGACGGCCTCCAGGAGGAGCTCTACAGTGCATGGAATCATACCTCACGGTGTGGGGGTATGATTCCAACATGTTTGATACCAAACATGACAGGGTTCGTTACAGCCAGTTAGAGATGGTCATTGCGTAATGACGCATGCCCCCTCTATATGTTATAATGGTTGATGCACTTACAACCCGGGAGAATGGACTCCGAAGTTTATAGGGGTGCCCTGCTCTTGCAGAGGCACCCTCACACTTAGGACCCAGCACCCTGCCAACAGGATTGAAAGGCCTACCTTAGGGGTGACTTATAGGTTTTAAGTGTAGTGACCTCAGATATAGGGAAACCTATATCTGTCGTAAGTGGTGCTAGCATCATGTCATGTGCACCCAGGTCCTGGCTAGGATGAACCATGTCATGGGCACACAGGTCCTGACTAGGACGAACCATGTAAGGAAACAGGGCCTCCTACCCACGGGGCTCCATTGTGCTGCTCACTCCCGGCGCTGACGCAGTAGCCATCACACAGAGATCTTGGGTGAACCCACTTTGTGAGAATGGATGGGAGGATATAGAGGATTCAGTGCAGTGCCATGATTAAACTACACATGAAAGCGGTATGCCTTCTGTTGATGCGTATGAGGGTGCCTACCCCTGTGTGTGACGTGCAGTGCCATGATTAACTGTACATGAAAGCGGTATGCCCTTCTGTTGATGCGTATGAGTGTTCCTACCCCTGTATGTGGCGTGGCAGTGCTGTATGCACTGTAAAAACACCAGCATGGCAAAGCAGCGTTATGACAGCAAGAATAACGCTGTACACTGCCACCTCTCCCAGGCACCGCAACCACGCGTAGGGCTGAAGCGGCATTATGCAGTAAAAACGTTGCGGGACGACTAAAGGACTTCATGTCCCATCATGCCTAGATCCGCGTCTACGTGCCTGCCCGGCGTCGGCCGCTGGAGGGTACATAAACCACTCCCAACGACCACGCCCTTGCTAGGCAATCCGCCTATTGGAGGAAGTCAGCTTCATTCTGCCGTTCGGAACGAAGCTCCTGTCGGAAGCAATTCACGACTCTGCCATTGAGGGATGCCTGCCAGTTTCAGCGCTCCTGTCGTTCGTCCTGGATCCTGTGCCTTCGGAAATGGTCCTGCTCTACAGGGGGCTCCCCTTTAGCTAAGTCAGCGTCGCCGAGGCCTCGCGCGCATGACTAATTGTACTAATACTGTACTGTACTAAGTGTGCTGAGCATTACAGACCTAAGCGATTGACACATTATTATCAGGTGCTATTAATCCCGAAGTCGCTACGGTGCTAGCGTGTATTATTTAAAGCACTACTAACACTAGATACTTTTAACTGCATGTGACGCAGCTCTTGAAAAGCGTAAAAGAGAACTTTCAATAGAGGCCGAAAGGCACTGATCTCTATGAACTTAAGTTCTACTGCGGTTCCCTGTGACCATACGTTCTCTGACACTCAGCTTGTACCATTAATGTAAGTGTCCATATTGCCTCAGCTTGAGCAGTGTGAGTGTGAGTGTGACCCTACACCTAAATTCCTGTATGCTTGGTGACCGAGCGTTTGAGGGGGCTGAGTGTGCTGATAATCTCTTTGTCCTTCTCCCCATACAGAAAGTGGATGTTCCATGGGTCCAGTCCCTACCCACACCTGCACCAGGACACCCAATCGGTGAGGGAGGTCCGCTACATATGCAGGCTGTCTTTATTATTTTGTCCCAACCCCCATTATCCTTGATGTGCTTCTCGGGGAGCAATTTACTGTTCTCCGTGGAGAACGGCATTGGGAGTGGTCGGACTGTCTAGGCCTAGTTACATCAGGTTAGTGCACATGTGTGTTTGGCTTCTGACACATCAGCTTACACAGGCTGCAATGGCAGGTCTGGAGCCATATTTTGAGTGGTCTCTCATGGGGGGCATAATACATGCTGCAGCCCATGGGAGACCCCTGGTGTACCTATCCCCTAAGTACCTTAGTACCATATACTAGGGTCTTACAAGGGTACACCAGTAGCCAATCTGGAGGGTACCTAGGTACTCACCATGTCCAATTTAGGGAAGAAGCACAGAGACTGGGGTCCTTCTTAGCAGTATCCCAGGCAGACTAGTCAGTAAAACATAATGACACCAGCAAAAAGTAGGCCACCTTCTGACAGTGACCATGAAAGCTGATCCTACTTTCCTATAGGTGATATGAATATAGTTTATTTCATGGTGGAAACTAGACATACACTGCAATGGAGGATATTTGAATCCCACCAACATTTTATCAGTCATCTGGTAGCCAATATTGGATTGGAGTAAATGGAAGGAAGGTTTGGAAGCGTGTATGTATATATAAACATATATGTAAATGTATATATAAATGCATGGACATATTTACAGCAAAAATAAAATTTGCCATTCTTACTCACTGCTTATTGGTGGAAGGTATGGATATCCTCAAGTATCTTCCTTCTCCATTGGTTGATAAAGAGGATGAGAATGTGAACAAACAAGATGAACATGGAGAGGCAATTATGAAACTAGACACTAAATGTGATAAAGAAAAGAAGTAAGTAGTAGAGAGGCACCGATTCCTGGGCAGGGGCAATTGCTATGAGTCAATGGATGATTTCATAGCAGCACTTAAAGCACTAGCAGCATCTTGTAATTATAAAATACTTCATGATTAAATGTTAAGAGACCAAATATTACAAAAAACTTAACAAAAGAAAACAACAAGAAATATTGATGGTGAAAGAGTTGACTGTAAAAAAGCAAGAGAAGCAGCTAAAAGATTTGAATACATGTCACAGAACATAAAAACGCTGGGGGCATTTATGAAATAGGGTCTAAAGAACACAAGAGCTCATGACATCACAGAGTAAATACTAGAAGAAATAATGGAGCAAGGGGTTGGGAAATTGGAGGAATCAATAGAGGTGTCATGAAAGGTAAGAACACGAAGGACATATAATATTTCAGGTGCAGTATGAATGGACATTTTGCAGCAGACAAAGATTGTCCTGCAACCAACCAGATATCCAGGAAATGTAACAAGAAGGGGCACTATGCCTGCAAGTGTAGAGGAGGAACAAGCTGTGTGTACAGGTTTTACAAAGGATCTCAAAGATGCTCATTTCTTGATCCCAATTTTAATCCCTTATCGGATTTCTTCAGGTTTGTTGGAGAAATGAAGTGGTTGAATTTCCAGCACCCCCTTTTGGCCCAGTGTCGGAAAGGGGGTGCATGGTTCTTCACCAAGGTGTTACAAGCTGTGATGGAACATCTAAAAGCGTCTGGAATCAGTTTGATCATTTATTTAAACATCATCATCTTAATGTTGCAGAATTCCTGGCCATTGTCTGATCAGCTCTCTCTGACCATAACTAAGCCTCAATATTTAGGTTTTCTCACAGATATTACCAAAGCAGATTTAGCCCCAAGCAACAGTTGGAATTCTTAGGGTTCAGAATCTACTCAGTTGCAGGGACTCTTTAACTGTCTAAAACAACGGACCGTGTAATCAAGAGATAATTAAGCACATTTCTCTCTTCGAATCCAGTGTCAGTGAAACAACTGATGAGAATAGTCGGTCTTCTAACATCCTCAATTCAAGCATTATTCCATGAGCCTGCACTAAAGGGCCATTTCATTACTGAAGATTAGTCACTTTCAGAAAGGTTTAATGTGCACAATATGGTGATGGTGACGAGGTCAAACTGAACATTCAGTGGTGGTCCGACTCCATGGACTCTTGGAATGACAGAGTAATCTTCGGATCTTCCCCAGATGTAGTCAAAGAGTTTGACACCAGCTGTACAGGCTTGATTGCTAGTTATGGATATTTGTCCATAGGAGGGACGCTATCAGAAGAGGAACTTCAGCTACACATAAATTGTCTGGAATTCAAATGTTAGACCGGAGACAAGACAAACTGCTGTGTAATTCTGAAAAAGGGCAGTGAATCTGTAGTTCATTACATAAACAAACTGGGGGCACCAAACCAACCTACAACTGGCAGAACTGGTTAAAAATGTTGGCATGTAAACCCCTCCCCCCCGAGTCAGAAGATATCAGTAATGTTGGGATAAATTCAGGGCAAAATTGGAATAGAATTTGTTTCAGAGGTTAATGCTCTGCTGGGCACCTAGACAGATAGACCTCATTGCGTCCAAGCTCAATCACCAATTGCACCAATTTTTCAGTTGGTGACCGGATCCGGAAGCACTAGTGACAAACATGTTTCTCCAAAAGTGGGGAATTCACTTGAACTATACTTTCCACCCTTTGTGATGATTGTGCAGGTCACTACCCAGGTCTGTTGTCAACAATCGAACTAGATCTTAATAACTATAGAAATCTCAGCCATAATTCCCAGTTCTTCTGTAACTATGAGTAGCATCCCTGATTCAGTTTCCTCAGGTTTTGATAAATTCCTAGGAAGAATTAATCTCCCTAAATCAGGTAAGTTGAGACTGATGGCATGGAAAATATATGTGGGGTAGATGACAACCACAAGCTATCAAATCAGCTTCCTTCATCGAAGTCTGGTTGGTTGGAACTAGGAAGACTCATTTCTCAGAAAGGAACAGATGATCCTGTTGGTGTATGGAACAATATCTGAATCCCAGGAGAGGACGTGTGTGAGAAATTGAGCTGTTGGTTGAGGGGGGTGAGAGCCCTTTTCAAGCAATAGCCACAATCCTTGTCAGGGTGAACCACAGAAATTACTAAATTAACCTGTGCTTGACCCTCTGGTAGCTTGACACAAAAGCAGTCAGGCTTAACTTAGAGACAATGTGTGAAGTATTTATACAGCTTTTAAACAGTAATAAAGTAAAAACACAACACAAGAAAGTCTCACACTAGTTTAGAAAAATAGACAAAAATAGAGTCCATTTTCATAAATAAATTTGACGCCAAAATAACAAAAATGGAATCAGTAGAACCGGAGATATGCAATTTCAAAGATTTAACGTAAGTATAGCACTTGAAAGCACAAAGCACCACTCACGGTTATTTGGTCGTGCAAAACCGGTGAAAAGTCACAATTTCAGGGTGTTAGACCTGGCATCTTTGGCGTGGGTTTCCCCTGTATTTTTGCCTTTGCCTCCTGTGTTTTTGCTGTGTTGGACTCCGTTTTTGCTGGTCTAGATGCTTTGGGCACTTTGCCACTGCTGTTCAGTGCCAAAGTGCAAGTGCTCCCTCTGTAAATTGTTGTTATGGATTGGTGATTCCATGATTGGCATATTTGATTTACTAGTCAGTCCCTAGTACAGTGCACTATGTGTGCCCAGGGCCTGTAAATCAAATGCTGCAAGTGGGCCTGCAGCACTGATTGTGCCATCCAAATAAGCAGCCTGTAAATGTAACTCAGACCTGCCACTGCAGTGTCTGTGCGCAGTTTGGTACTGCCATGTCGACCTGGCAAGTGCACCCCCTTGCCAGGCCCTAACCTTCCCTGCAGTGTATGTGAAAGGTAGGACATGCCCTGATGTGTGTGGCATGTCCTTATAGTGAAAGACTGCCAATTTTGTTTTTCGCTATTGAAAGGCTATTTGTCTCATAGGATAGAATGGGAGTTCATTTATAACATCTTATAAATATAAATTCCCATTGGGACTAGATAGAAAGTTAAGTTTAGTATGCCTGAAATCAGAATATAAAGATGCATGTTTTAGTGAGGATGATTTTTACATTCTGTGTTTGAAAATACCACTTTTAGAAAGTAGGTATTTTCTTGCTTAGCCATCCTGTGTGCCTCTGCTAGGTTTGTGTATTGACTTTCTGGCTCTGGAGTGACAGGGGCTGGGGGTGTGCATTCTGTTCAGAACTTGGGGGGGTGAGGTGTGTCCTGCCTTTCCAGGGTGAGTCAGGGCTGGGCTGAATACACCTGGGCTGCATTCAGAGTAGGGGGAGGAGATTTATTTGACACCTGAATGCGCCTGGTCTGCCTTTGACAATGCTGTCTCCACCCAGGGGCGTAACACAGGCCCCCGCAGTCCCCGTGGTGCGGGGGGCCCCCAAGCTGCAGGGGGCCCCCTCAGCACAGTAGTCAGGCCTGAGAGCACCGGATTAAATCCAGAGCGGGGGCCCCTCCGTGTACCTTGCAGGGGGGCCCCCTCAACTTTCATTACGCCACTGTCTCCACCTCCTGCCAGGAAGCTGCACCAGAGAGAACAGAACTGGTTTTGGCTGGGCAAAGAGCTTCTCTGCCACCAGAGAACAAAGGATTTTGTGCTATAAAAACTGGGGCCCAGACCCCAGACTTTTAGATTACTTCTGGGATTCAAGAGGAACCTTTGCCAAGGAGAAAAGCTTGAGAAACTGAAGGAGAAGTACGGCCCCTTTGCTGTATATTGTCTGGGGTTGGCCTGCAGTGGCTGTTTCTGCCAAGGAAAGGACAAGGACTTTGCTGTGTGCTGTGTCCCCTGCTTGAGGAAGATCTCCAAGGGCTTGAAGTAGAGCTTTCCTCCTGTTCTGAAGTCTCAGGGACACAAAGACTTCACCCCCATTCCCCCCTGAACTCCTTTGCTGGGAGTTCTGACCTGCCAAGAGGTACCTGCCACTGTTCTGGGCTGGGAACTGCAAAAGACTAAAGAACTGTGAAAATCGGTGCAGCGCCTGGTACCGACGCATCGCAGCGGTGCAAGAAGAATTTCCGACGCATCACCGCAGCCGAAGAATCGACGCAGCGCCTGCCCGTGGCTGAAGTGTCTGCCGTGCGACGAGTCCTGTGCACCGATCTCCGACGTCCGAGATCACTGCACCGACTCTGGCGCAGGCCCTGCTGTGTAAGAACCGACGCATCGAGGGGACGCGGCTGGAATCGTCTTCAGCGCATCCTGGATCTTCACGCATCACATTGTCCCGGATCGTCATGCATCGCATTGAGGCGCCAGGTCTGTCGCATCGCTGGGGGACGCAGTAAGAAACCGACGCATCACCTTCCCACGCAGTAAGAAACTGACGCATCACCTCCTCTCCAGTAAGGAATCGACGCATCACCTCCCCTGCGCAGCAGTAAGGAACCGACGCATCACCTCCCCCGGAACAAGGAACCGATGCATCACCTTCCCTGTGTGTAAGGAACCGATGCATCACCTTTCCTGCGACCCTTTTAGCCTCTTATTTTTGACGCATCTAAGGTACTTTGGGTTGAAAGTGTCGCATCCACCATTTTTGTTGAACAGAACTATTTCTTCCTTTTAAAAGTCATATTTTGATTACTGTATTGTGGATTTTTGTCATTTTGGTCTTGTTTGGTTTAGATAAAGATTACTTATTTTTCTAAACTGGTGTGGTGTCCATTTGTTGTGTTTTCACTGTATTACTGTATGTGTGCACAAATGCTTTACACACTGCCTCTGAGATAAGCCTGTCTGCTCGTGCCAAGCTACCAAGGGGGTGAGCAGGGGTTATTTTAGAAGTGTATCCCCCTTACCCTGACTAGGAAGAAGGGTCCCTATATGGACAAAGGTGCAAACCATTGCTAACTAGAGACTCCCATTTCTAACACAGGCAGACTGCGAAGGAGTTAAGACAGGATATAGGGACCAGGTTAGTCCCGCTGAAAAAGTTAGCTCTCAAAATCCGGTGCACAGTATCCAGTTCGCGGCGGAGGGGGCCACAAAGAGCAGGTAGAGGGTCCCGGATGGTCATTGATGTAGCAGGAAAAGCAGGCCAGGCATCACAGACTGTCATTGCTGTAGCACGAAGAACCTGTCGGAGTGTTCTGGACAGTAGCCTCTAGAGTTTCACGTTGGTGGTCACCGTGGGCTGTCAATGCCGTAGCGCTGAGTGCAGAACTCGCGTTGCTAGCGGTTGCTATAGCGCAAAGAATCAGGTTGGCCATTGTCGCGGACGGAGAGATCTCGGCACATATGAGCCTGTTCGCTGTCGTGAGGAGCTCAAAATTACAGGATTTCTCCTTCTTTAGAGAAGTGCATTCTAATGCCAACCAAGGGTCCAGGACCTGGGGAGAAACCTCTAGCGGATCAGGGACTCAACTCTTGCTGTGGCCACCAAGGTTCAAGCAGAACCAGATGCAAGTCCAATTTCAGCAGGTGAGCTGGGCAGTTGCAGGGAGGCCTCTGGAGCTTCATATGTCTATCTAGCTCAGACAGGAGGACAGCCAGCTGACCCTTTGAGTCACTCAGGTTGCTTGAGATGAAGAGAGCAGGTCCAGTATTCCATCTCAGAGAGCAGGTCAGTCCATCTTCTATAGTAGCCACGGGTCCAGGAGTGTTCTAAAGAGTTGTTCTGAGGGTCCAATATGTATACCTGGTGCCAGCTTTGAAGTGGAAGAAACTTCTAGACTTCCCCCCACATCTGGTTCTGGAATTTCTTTCCTCCCTCCCCTGGTCCCAGGATATCTAGAGTCACAAAAGACTAGTGTGAAATTATTTGTGTGTGCGCTGCGGCAGCTCGTTTGAAGTGCAAGTGACAGTTCCGCCCCTCCTATCAAGTCAGGACGGCCAATCCTGCCAACATCCAGTCCCCTTTCGTGATACTGTCTGGGAAGAATACACAAATGCCAACTGCCAACTACACCTAGTCATGTGACCCAAGATACAGGCTGCAGGCACCAAATGGTTAGGGCAAGAAAATGGCAACTTTGTAAAAGTGGCATTTTCAGAATTGGAACTTAAAATCCGATTTTAACATTAAGGAAGGGTTTAAATGACCATTCATTTGAGAGTAAACATGACATTCCTACCTGCTCCCAATCAAAAGTTACCACTTATTAAAGAAATAAGGTAACCCAATGTTATCCACTAGCAGAGATAGGCCGTAAGGTAGTGAAAAACAAATGTAGACGTTTTTCACTATTAGGACATGTAAAACTTAAATGTACATGTCCAACTTTTTAAATACACTGCACCCTGCCCTGTGTACTTTTAGGGCCTACACTAGGGGTGACATAACAGTATTAGAAATTAAGAATTAGGACTAGCAAAAGGTTTATTTTGCCAGGTCCAAATGCCAGTTTAAAACTGCACACATGCTGCAATGGCAGCCTTGAGACATGTTTAAAGGGCTACTTAAGTGGGTGGCACAGTAAGTGGTGAAGGCCCTTTAGAATTACCACTCTACCAGAGACTTATAAGGAAACTAAATGTGCCAATTGGGTGTAAGCCAGTTTTACCATGTTTATAGGAGAGCACAAGCACTTTAGAACTGGTCTGCAGTGATAACGTGCACAGAGTCCTAGAAGCCAACAAAAACAGGTTAAAAAAACAGGAGGGAAGAAGAGAAAAAATGTTGGTTGTGACCCTGCAGAGAAGGCCAAGTCCCACAACATATCTTAGAAATAGTCAGCTTCCTATCTGATCTAGCCAAACAAGGATTGACCAGTAAATTCCTATAGATCTGTCATATTTTTAGGTTGTTAATGCATCCACCGTGGAACATGTTTGTGTGAAAGCTGTTGAAAGACATATGGTCAACTTTTCCTCCACATCCACGTTATGCTTTCTTGTGGGATTTGAATGTGGCACTGAAATTTCTGGACCCTTGGCCAGCCAACTTGGACTTTACTAGTAAGCAACTGTCAGCCAAATTGGCAATGCCATCGTGTAT
Source organism: Calotriton arnoldi (assembly GCA_963921515.1). Taxonomy (NCBI): domain Eukaryota; kingdom Metazoa; phylum Chordata; class Amphibia; order Caudata; family Salamandridae; genus Calotriton; species Calotriton arnoldi. The sequence continues at coordinate 379,245 of CAWUFW010000692.1, forward strand.
TTTATCATGTCAGAGTATCTGATGTCAAAGCTCTCAATTTGAACAGCAGGCTGTTTACTCTAAAGGGAGTTACATTTGTCATTGCTTAAGGTAATAAAACATCTAAAAGGCTGATATCTTATCCTTCTTTTCCAGCTACCTCGTGTGTTGTGCGCTACTTGAAAGAATGTGAAGACAGGTTGAGTGCGTTCAGACATAGGCTAATGTTTATTTCTTATGTAAAACCTTTTGCACCTGTCCATAGCTACTTTGGCTAGCTGGGTAATTTCTGAGGGAGGTATTCAGTTTGGTGCCTATTCAGTTAGATGGGCTATGTGTTTCTTCTTTGTAGTAAGACTCGAAGAAATCACAAGGGGAGCTGATTTGTCCAAAGATTCTGTTATAAAAAATGCATTTCAAACCTGTTGTAGTATTGCATAATAAGTTTTAGATAAGCTTTGGAGAAGCATAATACCTCTGTTTCCGTAACAGAACATAGTTAAAATGTCCTTGCTTTTGCAGGAGAAAGTTTTTATTCTATTAAAAGGACATAGGTAAGAATTAGCTCACCAGGTAAATGGGGTTGGATGCATCACAAACTGGAAATTAATAGCAAAATAAGTAAGAGGCATGTGTGCCCATTTGCACTGGTTTAAGTCGGAGTGCAAGTATTTTTGTACTGCATACACAGCCTTGCCAAGTGCCACGCATCAGGGGTTAATGTAACACATTTGAATGCTGGCCCCTGAAAAAACACACTTAAATGTAAAGTCAAGCACATAATGTTCCTCTCAACAAATTTCTCAAGGCCCTACAGTTCTTTCTAAGCTGTACAGCCAGAGAGGCTTCTCTAGTGTGTGCCCTGGAAGAATGTAAGATGGGCCCAGGGTCTAAAAGAGGTGATTGGATACCGACCTATTTGTTATGTTATGTTAGCCAATTTGTAAAGCACAACGTATACCCGGAGGTGTCTTGGGGCTGATTCCATGAGCAAAAATGAAGAGAAAAAGAGAGCTTACTGATTGAAAAGCCATGTTTTCAGGTGCTTTCTGAATTGGAGTAGAGAGGGGGCTGACCTTATGCTGAGTGGGAGGAGGTTCCAAGAATTGGATGCTCCCACCACGAAACTGCTCCCTCCCCATTTGGATTTCTTAAATCTGATAGAATTAATTTTGAACGAGCCTGATGATCTTAGATTTCTGGTAGGGGTGTACCAGGATCTTCAGGAAGATGGGCACTGAATCATGAAGGGCTTTATAGGTAAGACAGAGAGCCTTAAACTTAATTCTGTTTTTGACCTTCAGCCAGTAGAGTTGTTTGAGTGCGAGAGAAACCAAATGGTGTCTGGGCAGTCCCAGTAACAATCTAGCTCCGGAATTAAGAAGCACTTGGTATTGGGCCTGCAGGCCAATATATATGCCATTGCAATAGTCTATTTTAGATAACATTAGTGTGGAAATAACTGACTTCCTAACGGAGGTGGGAAAAAAGATTAATATTTTTTTAAGTATTCTTAAGGTATTGTAAGAAGAAGAGACCACCGTATTGATTTGTTTGCCTAGGATTAGACGATCATCAATGATCAGCCCAAACTTTTGGATTTACTGGTAGGAACAGGAAGGGGTCCCATTTCTGTAGGCCAGAGAGGAGCTGACCAGAAGTTAGGGTTATTGCCGAGCAGAATCACCTCAGTCTTCCCGGCATTGAGCTTGAGACAGTATTCGCTCATCCAGGCGTTGATGTGTCCCATACAGTTATGAATGCGATGACTGGTATTGTTTGCATTGTTAGAGGCTGAGAGCACGATTTGCATGTCATCCGCATATGAGGTAAGAGAAAAGCCGAAGGATTGGACAAGTGGGGCCAGTTCTGCAACGTACACGTTAAAAAGGGTGGGACTGAGCAAAGATCCCTGCGGAACACCACAGGGCAGACTAAAGGAGTTTGAAGAGAAGGCATTGATATTGATGACATTATCCCTATCTGACAGAAAGGAGGAAACTAATTTTAAGGCAAGATTATTAATACCTATTTCTTCCAAACAGTGGATCAAGGTGGAATGATCCACCGTATCAAATGCCACGGAAAGTTCCAACAGGATATGGAGCAGCTGATCCAACGTCGTCCAAGATAAACTTAAGTTCGTCAGTAGCCTTGATCAGGGGATCGACTATTTTAGCGGGGAATGGAAGCCTAGAGATTATCCGGTAGTTGGCTTGGTTGTTAAGTGTCCAAGTTTGATTTTTTTAGCAGTGGCAGAATGGAGGCTTGTTTCTATTGGGATGGGAAGATGCCTGTTCTAAACCTGGTGTTGAAGATGTCTGAGAGGTAGGATGCGATAATAACAGGGACCAACTTGATAACTGAGGGCGGGCAAGGATCGTCTGGGGAACCTGATTTAGTGATTAAAATAAGATCTTTCATTTGCGTGGTGGTCACTGGAAGGAACGAATCAAAGGCGTCCGTTGGCAGGTCATTAACAGGGAGACCAGCCCTTTTATCTTGATGAATGGGCAGGAGATGGTTGCCGGAGTGATCAAAGTAGTCAAAAACTGAATCAAATTTGCTCCTGAAGTGCAAGGCAATCTTGCCACAGAAAGACTGGCTAACCCAGTCCCCTTTGTAATCAGGTTCTTTAATAAGTTTGTTGATCACTTGATAGAGTTCTTTTGCAGAATTTTTAGCGGATTCAATTTGCGATGAGAAGTAAGACGCCTTTTTTTTACCAGAAGAGACTTGTATTTAGTTAATGAGAGTTTGTATGTTTCTCTCTCATGAGAATCATATTGGGCTCTCCATTTCCTCTCTTGGCGTCTACAGCATTGTCTTTCTAGCCTGAGAGCATCTGAGAACCAAGGGGCGGACGGACGAGTCCTGCCTTGGCAAACCTTTCTTATGGGAACCGTTTGGGAGAAGGCAGAATTAAGCCAATTGTTTACATTGAATCTTTCTCCTCAGTAACAACCCATTTGGCCCAGCCAGTGCGTTAATGTGTGCTGCAAGAGATGCTTGTGATCGTACCTTGTCTAGCGTTAGTTGAAATCTGCAGCTCCTTAAAGAGATGCTACAGTAAGCAGGTCAAGTGTGTGTGTTGATTTTAAACACGTTGTTTTGCATTTGTGAAACAAGCTGCTGCAAAGCTGTACTCATTGCACCCTTTCTTGCGCTTGAAATGGATATATGAAAGTGCTTGCACTATCCGAGTACCTGTTTGCAACTGAGAATGGAAATGCCCGATTTTCCTTCATTGCAGGGTCAGAGTATTCCATCCTGTTGCGTTTATTAAGAGTTTCGCTATGAAAGGCTACGTGCATATTTTGTGTCTTTATTTGTATGTTAAACGCCTCATGAGGTAACCTTTGCGACGAGGTTGCAAAAAGGACTCCCATTTCTTTACAGGTGCAAAACAGGGAGGTAGAAAAATGATGTGTACATTGGGGCTAATGCAAACTTTTACAATATTTAGAGGCTGCTAGAGCCTGAGGGGGGCTATAAAAACAGGCAGTTTTTAAGATTACAGTGTAATGAAAGACGGAGAATTTTTTTTATATTCTGCACTTAGGCTTTGCTGTTTGCATGCAGCTCCTTGGTTATTAGAATGATTATAACATGTGACCTGCAGATAATATATTGTCTAGCAAAAGCAGTAACCCACTGAGATGTGTACATCAAATCAACTGTGATTTGCAGCAGACACATTAATCTTCCGTATTATTTTATGACTAGCCAAACCTGTGACTAGACTGCAGGAATATTTATCCTGCAGTGCATTGACCATTAAGTAGGATATTGGCCTTCCATTTCAGGGATTTTGCAGTATTTTCAATGCCCTTTTTGAGCTTTTCGTTGCTCAAAAGAGCTAGTTTCTGATTACTTACCTCTTTAAATGGGCTTTAACGCTCGGTTTTACTCGCAAGACAGTGTCATTCGAAGTGTCACACATTAGGCAGTAGAAGGTCACTCACAAGTACATTGAAAGCATGGAAGTGTCACACATAGGCAGTAAATTTGGCAGACAAAAACAAAATTTTTGTGTCAGCTTCCATCCGTCCCCAAACAGTAACGCGCTTTCCCAGATTTGCTGCTCATCGTTCTCAATTACATCGAAGCAATAAGAAGAAGCGTTTGGATTTGTAGTTAAGACAATACTGACTCAACCTCTCTCTATGAAAACTACAACGTTAAAGTGAACTTTCCCTCAAAGACTTTGCAGCAATCCACTCGCTCATCGGACAGCCTGAATGCCAAATGCGCTTTTTGGTTTTGTCCTATTGAAAAAAGTTAGCCAATAAGATGGCCCGGCTCCTGGTTACGCAAAATTATCGCGAGTCTTCGACGGGATCATGCAAACCACCCCATTTGGGGTACGAACTTAGCGGCCATTTTTACTTAGTCTATTAATGTCGCAATAGATGGAAGTTTGTAAACCAAACGGACAGTTTCTTGTTCTTGAAGTGAAGGTAGTGATCCACTGAAAAGAGAAACATTGTATTTCAGCTTTACTGAAAAAATGAATTTGTATTATCTAGAAGTTTTGAGTTGTATAAGTTATTTACAAGCTATATTAGGTTAAAATATACCATCATCTTTTTTTTGTGGCGAGTCTACATTTGTATCAGGAATTTATGTACATTCTATTTTCTTCGCAATTCTTTTTACCGTGGCTGAAAAAGGGTTACTTTAACATGGCAGGCGCGAGGACTACTAGTGAGTGGACTGTGCTTGCCCTTTCCTTGGCGTGAGCCGGGGTCGACGGTCACTCTGGATCATCTGAGTCTTCAGCAAGAAATATGTTTCTAGTGTCAGGCACCGGGAAGCTGCAGCTTAGGAGAGCGGTACGAAGGTTTATAGACTGCACAGTTTGAGGAATGGGGGTGTGAGTTGGGTGGTAGTCTGCGGATTTTGTGAAAGTGTTGTGAGTCTTTTAAGTCATTAAAGTTTGTCAGATCTTTGGATGTACCAGAAACGCCAAGTCTCCCTCGTTGCGAGTAGGACGCAAAAATGAGAGTCTGGGTTGAACTTTCGCTCACACCAGGCTGAATCAACCCCACACCGAGTGAGAAGGGCAAGGGGCAGAACTGCAATGTTCTATTCAGAGTCATCCGAGCAGCCGCTGAGCAGTGTTGGCAGTTTTTGAAGTAACTAGTTAACCAAGAGCTATCATAAAATTGACACAATAGTATATCACTTAATTCGGGTACACATAGCTTATATGAACATATATTGGGTATATTTATAATTGGTTGTTTAAATATCTACCGGTTCAAGACTCAAATTGCTCAACACACAGCGTTAATCTGCCGGGAATGTAATGCGGTCATTTTTTCTAGCCCATTTAAAATTAGGTGGCAGGAAACCTTGCTATCCGATTTAGCCGACTTTCAGATGTTCCACATGCTAGTCCAGTCTAGTCTTTGATTTGTCCAATGCTGGGTGTGAGAAGATCACCCATTTTTGTTCCTGCCTGATCTGGAATTTGTAGTAGTGATCCTGTTTCATATAGTCGGAACACTTCAGATACCAGAATGCACAGAATATAACCGAGTGTGAATGAGCTTTTTTTTAAATTTCATTTTTATATGGGGCACATTTAGGGATTCCGATCCAGATAATTCGCCACTTTTTGCATGACCTTTGTGCTTTCTCACATGGTCACCGACTTCGATAATTATTAATCGGTGATGGTCAGTATACCGTGAATTCACAGCTCTTTTCCCTGCACCTGAAGTTGGGCTCAGTGTTCTTAGTTCTCCGTATTTTTGTTATATTTATTTTCCCCTAATTTGATTTTTTGTGTGGATACGTAGCTCCAATGTCAGTTCAAGAACATGAACTAAGGCATGCATGAATATGGGTGTCATTATTAATGCCGTTCGGTTATGCTAATTTTATTTGTCCTGAAGGATTAAATGGGCGAGTTTGCCACAGCAAGATTAAGTTGCGTTTACTTTGCCACGATGGGTGCATTGAGTCTCTGAGCCATACTAACCTAGCCGTTTCTGGAATGCTGGGCATGTAAATCTAACTCCCGATGGCACAGGCTACACGTGTGTGTGCCTGTTACATTTTATGATCTAATGTAATAAATAAGGGAAGCAAGGGTGTTTAAAAAAAAAAAATCCTTTTAGCTGCGAAATCTGAATGGGAAATGGAAAGATGGCAGGCCATTAAGAATGCCTTGGACGTTAAAGACACGAGCTTTCTGGAATTTAGTCCATACCGGGAAGATAGAGGGTAGGTCTACCCTCGAGCCTAATATTGCTGAGGAAGCCTGGCGTCTTTACTTTAAAGATTTATATTCAAGCCCCTATAATGGACCTAGTGAGAGTGGGATATCGGTTTGTTGTCATACCTTTGATTCCCTTGGGGATATACCCCCATGTACCTTGGCCGAGGTATTATCTGCCCTAGCCAAAATACTGCCAAACAAAGCTCCTGGGCTGGATAGAATCCTCGGGGACCTGTATAGAAATGAACAGACTGTTTGGGCCCCATACCTCCAGACATTATTTAATGCCATTCTTTATGGCATGCTATCCCCCCCCTACGTGGGCTGGGGCAGAGATTATTCCTATTTATAAAAAGGGTCTCCCATAGAACCGGCAAATTACAGGCCGATCAGCCTTATTGATGTAACTCAAAAGATTTTTGCTAGAGTCTTACTGGGAAGACTCCAGGAATGGATGGAAGACCTTAATATTTTAACTCCTTTACAGGCAGGCTTCAGATGTAAAACATCTACTATAGATCAGTTGTTTAGGCTTCAATTGATCTATTGGAAGCATATAGTTTTGGAGGGTGGTAGTCTGTACCTTACATTCGTGGATCTCAAATCGGCGTTTGATATGGTGGATCGGTGGATATGGTGGATCGTGACCAGCTGTGGGGAATCTTGCTGGATATGGGAGTACCACCATACCTCTGCCACCAGTTTAAACGCCTCCACGAGGGAACATTTGCTAGGGTAAGGTTCGGCAAGAATGGGAAATTAACGGCTCCTTTTCCTGTAGGAAAGGGGGTGAGGCAGGGTTGTGTGCTTGCACCAACCCTTTTCTCACTCTTTCACTCTTTCTCAACGGGTTAATAGGAGACCTTCTTGCCGTTAAGGACATTGATTCCCCAAAACTAGCCAACCGCAAATTTCCTGCCCTAATGTTTGCGGACGATACCCTGCTCCTCTCGAAATCACCAATGGGGATGCAGCGTGTATTAGAGGAATTTAGTCGGTTTTGTAAAAGGAGAAATTGGTAGTAAATATTAAGAAAACAAAATATATGGTCTTCCACGCTGACTGTCCGCACCCAAGAATGGATGATGGACCCTTAGAAAGGGTTCCTATCTTTGATTATTTGGGCCTCACATTAAACGATAAAATGGGGTGGGGACCCCAAATCAACAAAGCTAATTCAGGCAGTCGGGGGGATTTTAAAGGTTTATAAGAGATGTGCCCTAAAGGTTATAAGCCCGCCTGTAGAAATCTACAAGGTCCAAGCTAGGGGGGCAACTATGTATGGGGCCGAACTTTGGGGACATAGCTTAGTTAATGCCCTCACTATAACAGAAAATAATTTTATGAGACAAATCCTGTGTTTGCCTAAAAGTACTCCTTTAACGCCACTAAGGATGGATCTGGGCATCCTTCCCATTGCAGACCTAATTGCTTCTCGCCCACTGCTTTACTGGCGACGGCTGTGGAGTACGCCAGAGCTAGGACATTATAGAGAGGAATTAAAGGCTGTAATGTCCACTCTGGGGGCGGGTAATATCCTGTGGTTCTCCTTTATCAGAGACTCATTCCGTGCGTTAGGAAGGGAGGACCTATGGTCGGCACCGGAGGAGTCATGCTCAGCTATCTCAAAAAAATCCTTGGTTTGTGTACTGAAGGGGTATAAATTGTCATGCATTTTACAGACCGCTAATTCTTCTAGTTTAACCTATGGGTTCCTGGATATAAAACAGCAATATAAATTGGAGCAGGTGTTGAATTTTATTCAACCGCCAACAGCAAAAAACTGTTTTTGCAATTTAGATATGGGACGCTGCCGCTCCATGCACTCACCAACAAATGGGCAGGCGCTACCACCCACCTTTGCCCGGGGTGCCTAGTAGAGGAGGAAACTGTAATTCATGTGTTGTTCTTCTGCTTGGCATATAAGTGGGCAAGGTTAAAGTGGGTTACTCAATTGTGTAGGAACCTAGGTATTAGAAATTATAAGGAATCCTACAGGGTTTTAAAATCTGATACTAACCCGGTTTTTGTTGTTGCAATCTCTAAGTTTCTCTTTGCAATGTGGTTTAAGCGAAGGTATCTATTGAAAAATCGATGTGAGAATTAGTAATACCCGCTCCCGTCTGTCAACTATTGTGACCCTAGTTTTGGCAAAAAACCTAGCCTGTAAGCGTAGGTATTTTATCAAACAACTGATACGAGATCTATTAAGACCTGCTTTTAATTGGCTGCTACCGCAACTTAGGTTTTATATAAAAACATAGGCTGTGAATTTTCTTTTAATATTTTTAGTTTAATTTATATTTTTTATGATTGGCTTGCAGTGATTAAATTGCCCATAGTGATGATTATCATTTTTATTTCCCTGTTTCCCAATGAGCGATCATTACTGCTATCTATGCTTGTACTATTTTATAATAAGTGGTTCTTACGACATCGTACTTTTTCTTGATATTAACTTTAAGTGGTTGTGTATATGTATGTACTTTTATGGCCGTAATAGCCGAAATAAAGTTTCATGAATGAATGAATGATATAATGTAGCTTGATGGTTTGTGCACTTGCTGTAGGGATTTGTTTGTCAACTCCTAAGCCCAGGTTTGAATGATCATAAAACAAGTGAGGGGGGATTAATATGCTCTGTGCAGAGCACCGTGTAATGTGCATTAGGTGCAGATGACGTGTAAATCCTAGTAAGATAGCACAGTGGGTTCGTTTGCATGTTTCAGAGAAAATTGTGTGAGCAAGTCATGCAGTTTGTGTTGAAGGATTCAGTGTCATTTGTGCCCGTTGCTACTACATGCATGTAACGTAGACGACCTTGGTTAGAATCCTCATAGGGCTGGCTTGGGCGTTCATTTATGTGCCATTCGTGGAATGAGCGCTATTACGTTAGTTGGTAATTAAGACTTCTTCACTGTAGACAAAAATAATTAAGTTTATATTTTATGCTATAGAAAGAGTCATTGTCAGTGTAGTTGTACACGCTTATCTACATACACGCAACACATTACGAAAGCGTTATAAATGTTACTTATGTTATTGTCCATGACTAATGAAGAAGGATCCAGAATATCAGAAGTCTTACTTCCTTGTGTTATGGGCACACCACATCGTCACTCTATCTTAGTAAATAATGTCTTTTTTTTTAATGGTTGTCAAATCTGAACACTTTCACATTGGTTTATCTCATGGCAAGCTTGCCGAGTAAAAAAACAGTGCATTTTTGTTTCTTCTGATTGCCTGCTCAGTCTGGAGGCAAGGTGCAACAGTGTACTTGGCCTCTGCCACGTGTTGTGATTCATCTCTAGCAAAGAAACAATAAACAGTGGTTAACTGAGGACTTATTTTAGAGAACATATTACAATTTCGGTGGATGTAGGAATCATTCGCAAAAGGGACATATATCATATATAGAGAATAAACACGCATGGCCAAAGTTGATATACTCAATACATCCATTAGAATACAGCTACTGAAATAATTTTTAAATACATTGATGACAATGGAGTGCTCAATGAGGAGTGATTACACAATGCAGCAAACGCGATATAGTGAGAGGCGTGCATACAGAGTAAAAAGAAAAGACTACTTAAATGAATTCAAGGGCAAAGGTGGGTATAGGAGTCTAATTGTGTTACAGCCCATGGCATGTTGGCCTCTATGCGGATGCTAAGGTCATCATCAGGACATATATAATTTGGAAGACCACTCAACCTGTTATTAAATGGGGCTGGTTGCGAGTGAAGCAATCTGTAAAATATGGCCTCTACTCAGGACATTAAAATAGGAAAGAGCACTTAAAGCAGGCTAGGCGGTTCAAAAATTCAGAAATTCGTGGAAGCCAGTACTCAATTGGAACTGGAAGAAAATAAATCTAAAGGAGCCAAAAAATAAGTAGGGCTAAAAAGGTAATCAAGGATAATGAACCTAGTAGTAGGATTATTATAGTACTCAATAGGAAAAGCATTTTCAAACACTATTGGAGAAAAAGTCTCCAAAGTGTGCATGATCTAGCCCTGTCTGGCGACACTGCCTGAGAGCTGGAAGGAAGCCTGGCACCATATAGGACCCTCTTGTACAACCCATCCATCAGTTAGTCGGAACAACTGCATTTGTGATTTAATGCAGACTGTGGATTTTTAATCCATTTAGGGATATTGTAGTTCAGGAATCTATTTTACGGAGGTTAAGATGTTTATTCATTTTTGCATTTATCTTTTATTTTTTTTTACTGATCTCATTTTACACGTCTCTATTGATGGCAAGGGTGTGCGACATTAAGCCCTGATGTTATCACATATGCAAATTTAATGCTGAATCCTAAGAATAAAAAAAAAAAAAACCATAGAGCTAAGGATGCATTGAAATCTGTAGGGGCTTTAGATCCAATGAAGTGAAAGAGGCTCTGGATAAATTGAAGCCTACACCATCTTTCATATCAGTAACATCGATTATTTGATTTTCATTTAGTTATTTTAATGTCTTCTATTCTCCCAAACTGCAGTCTTTTTTGCGACTTTGAAGGCCATACAACACAGTTGTTTAGCAGTGGTGAATGTAACTTGGTAGTTATATACTCAGTGTAATTGTTATTATGGTAAGGATAATTACTTGGCTTTCTTCGGTGACCAGCTATAAATGCAGCAAGTGTTGCATTGATCATTCTGATATAGCTAGTGAGCAGTTGGGGGTAAGGTGCTTCAAATAGCATTTTTTCATTGATTGTGGTGTGGATAATGTAAGTCTATTGATAGCTTTTAAGTCTTGTCAATCCATGTGGATTTATTTTGTGCCAATTAAGTATTCTGAAGTTCGCTGAAGTCTTCACTTACAGTCGGGTATTTCAGTGTTGTAGATCCAGTGTGATCTTTAGAGATTCTGAAGTTTATGGAGCTTTAAGATCATATGGAGAATACTGGGGGAGGGATATGTGGCTTTAGACACTCTAAACTACATGGAATATTTCAGACCATGAGTATCGGTGAGGGTTGGGATCCATCTGAGTCAATGAATGATTACTTATGTCTACTAACCCACCTGGGGTATGGGCCATCAACCGGGACTCTCCTTCCGTCTCTGTGCTGGGCTTTTCTTTTAATCTGACTCCAGGCACAACACATCTCCTCCTTGCAATCAGCTTCGAGGCTGCGGACACAGGTGTTTCTTGGCCTTCTTCTTTTCCTCTTCCCTTAATGGTTCCAGGTCAGGGCTTGCTTGGTGGTATTTGATGCAGGCTTGCAGAGGGTGTGAACTATCCAGCCCCAGTGTCATTTTATGATTTCTTCATAAGCAGGGGGTGGAAAAGTCTGCTGCCATAGTCATTGTTGCGGATGGTGTTTGGCCAGCGAATTTGGAGGATTTCCATCAGACAGGTGTTGATGAAGGTCTTGTCTTTGGTGGTGGTTACTGTTGTCGTCCAAGTTTCTGCTCCATACAGAAGGACAGATTTTATGTTGGTGTTAAAAAGCCTGATCTTGGTTTTCAGTGTTAAGTCCTTGAAGCTCCAGATCTTGTTCATCTGAATGAAGGCAGCCGTTGCTTTGTCGATTCTTGCCTTGACATCGGCGTCTGTGCTGCATTGTTTGTCTGACACTGTCCAGATAGGTGAAGGTCTCAACCTCTTCCAGCGCATTGCCTGCAAGAGTGACTGCAGTTGTGCTGGCGGTGTTAGCCTTCAAGATCTGGAATGATTATGAGCTATTAAATTCTGCAGAGCCATTCAATTCCATGAAGCATCACAGTGGCAATAAACTGCAAGCAGTTACAAACATGACTGGGAGCACCATTGGTTAGGTACTTCACTTTGTTGGAAAAGTAATTATATTGAACAGCAGCTGTTCAAAGGTGAACATTCAATAGAGTTTATTTGTGCAGTATTCATAGATTACTACACATTGACATTTTAGCAGCCCAGACTACGCACCTGTAGTTTATCCATTACCATACGTTTAAGCTGGGGATCACCACCTCCTCCTGCAAAACGACTTTCCAGGTGATATTGCATGATTATGCTTTGCTTGATATTACTTCATTGTGAGAAAGTGAATTATTAATTGGGGTGGAAGGTAGTCCACCATAAGGAATAAGGTCACTATCTTTTTCGATCCATTTATAGGTTTTCGTAATTTACACCTAAGCTCAACCCCTGGTAGCTTTGGCACAGAGCAGACAGGCTTAACTTGGAGAGAATCATTAAGGCACTACAAATACCCAAACAGTTAAATAGTAGAGAACACAACACACTGTAAATCCCACCGCAATTTATAGAAATGGAGAATTATGTAATCAAAAAAATGACACACAAATGACAGAAATCCAATTGGAAACTAGAGACATGAATTTTTTTAAGTTTTAAATAAAAATATCACCAGAAAGGATTGTGTCAATTGATTTTGGTAGGCCATGACCTAGGCATAATATCAGGCCTACCACGATGGAGTGCAAGTCGGATTTACAAACCAGGTTTGACCCGGTTCGAGGTTTCAACTTGGCACTTGGTCTGAAAAATGGATGTCAAAATACTTCAGCCGGGCAAGCCAGTAGGCTGTTTCCAAGGAGGGCTCCAAGACATCAGCTTGGCGTTGGACAACGTCCTGGTGAATCCGTTGTGTTTTCATAGGAATAGTTGTGCGGGGTAAACATTTGAATTTTGTGCTCAAGGAAGTCCTCTTGCCAGCTACACACTTTTGGCACCTTTGCCTGGTCATGGTTTTTACCTTTGAATGTAGTATTTTTTCGGAGCTCGGAATCCTTCAGTGGGGCAAGACTGCGAGCGGTGTCTGAGGGCTCCATGAGCCTGGATACCTTCTCTCAGAGGTCCAACTGAATCAGATTTGCTGCTGTGGAGAAGCTCTGAGTGTGGGAAACCTGTTTCTTCAGCCCAGCTGGGTCATGCCTTAGGTCGATTGGCTTGTCAGGTTTATCTCGGTCTTGTGGAGGTCTTGAAGTCCAAACGTTTTCCAAGTCCCAGGTTTTCAGAGGTGATAAAAGTCCGGTTAGACACAGCCACTGGTTCCAGGACCTCAGGAAAAGCCCTTGGGAGTCAAGACTCGCTCCAGCAGAGGCCAATGGAGGGTCCAAGTCTGATCCAGTTAGTGCTGCAGCTGGGCACTTCAGCAAAAAGGCTTCTTGCAGCTTGTTGTGTCTCTGTAGCCACACAGGAGGCTAGCCAACTGACACCTGGACTCCACTCCTTTGCGTGGGTACATGTGGATTAGGTCTCCTCACAGGTGTCAAACAGGTGCAGCCCTTCCTCTGCTCTTCTACAGGTTCAGAGTGTTCTGAAGGTCTCTTGGTGTATCACCTTTAAGCCTTGCACTAGCTTGTGAGTGGGGTGACTCCTTGTTCCTCCCCAAGGGTAAAGGTTCTAAGGAGTAACCCTACCCACTTTTGCAGCAGTTCCTGTCTGCCCTACTGCAAACAATCTGATAGTGTCTCTCAATCACTAAATCCAAGATGGAGAAACACAAGTGGTGTGGTCAGACTAATGAGCAGCTCCTCCTCTGTGGTCACTCCAAACCAGTTTTGGGAGCATCTTTTCCTGCCACTGACTTTGGTGCCTGCTCGACTGTGAGGACAAAGGAAGGGGCATGTCATGTGTCACCTGTTATCTGCTTATTACAGGGGATGCCCCTTTGAAGTAAATTAGGTTCCTGGGCACAGCCCAACTGGTCTTCCTGCCAGGGGAACAAAAACACCTCTCCGCACCCAGACCATTGTCTCTGCTCTAGGAGCATTTTTCATACCTCATCAGGGCTATTCACCAGCTCGGTGATTGTTGGAGGACTAATGCAAATTAACCTACAGGAGCGTCAAGCAGAGAAAAGGTAACATTCTAAAAGTCTCTTTCCCTTAATATTCATGAAAAATCTGACTTCAGCATTAAGTTGGGGTTTTAATAAATACCCAAAATAGTTATTTAATAATTTTTCCAGCCTGAGATTGCAGAATTGATATTTAATATTTCTTCCCAGTGATTCTCCATTGGGCAACCACCCTTCCTACAATGAAAATAGCTTTTGGGACCTAGTCTTTGTAAGAACCTTTTAACTTTAAATTTCTACTTGTCCTACTTTTGAATATCATTCATCATGCCTTGTGGAGTACAATGCCTACATAAAGGTGACTTAGTCATATTTGAATATGAGGTTTTCTCCTGTCAAAAAGGGTCATTTTGACAGGCCAGGCTGTGGTATTCAAAACTGCTGCAGCCAGGCTACAATGGTAGGTTTAGAGTCCAGTTTTTCTTGTCACACTAGTGGATGGCATAACAATACTGTAATCCATAGGTGACATTTAATCTTTCATGCCATAGGTTTATTTTGGGATACCATATAACGTGGCCTTCTATGAAACTTAAATATAGCATTTAGGAGTAAGCCAATTTTAACATGTTTTTGAGGTCAGACCACATGCACTGAGGCCTGGTTTGAGGGTCCCAGTGCAGAGTTAAATAAACGAGGATCATCAGTCCACAAAACATGAGGGTAACCATGCAAAAAAAGGCACTTTCCCACATTCGCAATATTAATAAACCTGACCTGTCGCAGCCACTCCACTGACTGAACAGCATGTCGTATTGCAGCTGCTAAATTGTGTTATTATATCAAATTTTCAGCTCTGCTTTGGACATCACTCCAGCAGCATTTTCATTTTCTCGGCCTTTGTTGTCTGATAGTATATTGAGGTTGTCTAAATGTGTGCTGCGCTGGCACATATATCTGATTCATCTGTAAATCTGAGCCACTTTATCTAGAGGCGCTGGAATCTGCCTCTCATCACTAGTGTTACTGTGTGTGTCTGTATCAAAAGTATCCTTATTCATACACTGAATACCATTTTAATCTGTTCTCTGCTTTGCTGCACAATTCCATGTATGAATCACAGCACCTCAAAACCACAAATTAGAGTACAGCGATTACGTTACCAGAAAGTGCACACTAGTCCCCCCTCACTCCTCCAATGGGCTGGCCCTCCATGCACCACATCTCCATCTGATGCCATTTACCTATCACAGCCTTAAGCAAGCATTTGTTCTGATACCATCTAATGTGCCACTGAGATGTCAACAATCTCTTTCAGCAATCCTTATCACAGTGCAAGAATAAGGGTACCGGAGAGCCATCATCAAAACACTTAGGAATGAATGCTGCCCTCTTACATGGTGTGTGAATAGGGGGGTTTGGCCCTTACCTACAACCACCTTGGGCCTTAGACAATTGTATACACAAAACAAAATCAGGTGGTTGTGAGATTTAAACACATCTTTACTTATGCATGAGGTACATTTTACTCAATCATGACCTCAAATTTGTTTTTGTAATGATTGAACACAAATGTTTTTTAAAACTTTCACATTTGGTGCGATAAAAGAAAGGACAATCCACATTCAACTCGATGGATATACAGTGAAAAATATTTGAAAAACGTGTTAAATATGAAAAGATAAATCAAAAATACATTGTGATAACACCAAATTTATACATGAACTAGGCTAAAATTGCATCTTCACCAATCCAAGATTTTACAAGACCAGAGCATTGCATTCACAGAAAGTGCTCTTGGTACTGGAACGTATAAACCAATAAAAATTACAGAGACTCACAAAACAACATGAGCAATCCAGAAAAGCCTGTCCTGCTCCTTTGATTTGGTGCACAAGTACAAATCCCTAATAACCTCGACAACTGATTAGTCGGAATCAAAACCTTTTGTCGTGCCCCCTAAGAATTCACCAAACCTTTGTCCTGAAGAGAACCCCTAAAGAAAGTGTGAGTTCAAAATGCTTGGACTGGGATCAGTAGGGGATCCTAGTTCAACCAGTATCAATATGGACGTATAAATTCATTTGTCTAAAGAAACTATTGGAAGCCCATATTAGATACCTCTGGACCCTTTATACGTTCCAGTACTAAGAGCACTTTCTGTGAATGCAATGCTCTGTTTACTAAAACAAATTTGAGGTCATGATTATTGATTAAAATGTACCTTATGGATAAGTAAAGATGTGTTTAAATCTCACAACCACTTGATTTTGTTTTGTGTATACAACAGCCCTCTTACATGGGGCGCTGTCTCAATCGTTGACGTTGAAATAGAAAGCTGAGGGAGGAACATGTGTGTATTTGTAAAGCACATTATCACCCGGAAGGATATCCTGGTGCTTAGCAGGTGTGTGTACCTAGTCCTGCCTATGGTAGGCTGGTTAATTGGAAAAGCAGGTCTTCAGCTTCTTGTGGAATTAAAGAAGAGAGGAGGAGGCTTTGATGTGGAGGGGGAGGCTACTTTAGAGGCGATTATAAGAGAGATCTGGTTCTGTTTCTGATCTGGTTCTGTTTGTGTAGAGTGTGTGCGAATAGGAATCCTACAGAGCTGAGGTGTCTGGGTGGTTGATGGAAGGAGATGCTACTGTTCAGGTGTGTGGGGTCTTAGGTGTGTAGTTCCTTGAATGTGTGTGAGGAGTTTTAAATGAGCGCGTTTGTGTATTGGGAACCAGTGGAGCTTGCTGAGGTGTGATTTTGATGTGAGTTCTATGTGGGAGGTTGAGGATGATTATGGCGGTCAGGTTCCAGATAGTTTGTAGTCTTCTTGTGGATTGCCTGGTGATCAGGTGTAGAAGGTGTTCCTGTTGTCCAACTTGCTGGTGGCTAGGGCACAAGTGACATTTTTTCTAGTAAGGCTTGGGAGCCAGTTGAAGACCTTCCTCAGCATTTTCAGGGTCTGGCAGCAGGATACAGTGATGGCATTGACTTGTGCTGTCATGTCCAGTTTGCTGTTAATGATTATTCCAAGGTTCCTTGCATGGATGCTGGTTGTGGGCCTAAGTTCGGCTGGCCACCAGTTGGAGTCCCATGATTAGGTGTTCTTGCCGAAGATCACCACTTCAGTCTTGTCTGTGTTATGCTTGAGCAGCGGCTTTCATCCAGTTAGCGACTTCTATCATTCAGGCGGTGAACGTATTTCTTGTATTGGGTGTCTTGTCCAAGAGGGATAGTATGAGTTGGGTGTCGTTGGCTTAGGAAAGGATGTTGATGTCGTGTGCATGCATGACGGCCAGAGGGACCATGTTTGCATTGAAGAGGGTGGGGCTGAGCGATAAACCTTGAGGCACTCCGTAGATGAATTTGCATGCTTCCGAGAGTAAGGTGCCATGCTCAGGCTGACTGCTTGTATTTTATCCATTAAGAAGGAGCAGATCCGAGGGGCGTGGCTTAGCCGGCTGCCAGATGGCCGCACCTTGAGTGGGCTCTGCGGCCAAGCCTTCAATATCCTGCAGACTTTCCATTCAGCGCTGCCTGTAACCCTACCATCGCTGCTCACCTTCAGCTGGGGCATCTTTTGAGCCGTCCATCGTGGCCCCGCGACCCGGCTGCGCTTGGTTGCGGCGCCTCTGGAGCCCTGGGCCCTGGTTCCCACTTGCCCGTCTGGGCCTGGCCCGCGCTGCCTGTTCTGCGCCGCCCGGAGGCCGGAGATCCAACTCCTCACCTGGCAGCAGCAACTTCAACTTTTCAGCCGGTGAGTCTCGCGGCTTGGGGGCTATCTGCGGCGGGCCTGGGAGCGCGCTCGCCGTACCGCCCGGCCTACCCTTGAGAGGGCGCCCCGCGTGGTAGTCAACCTCTGCGCTGGTGGGCCGGGTGAAGCGGGCGGCGCGTTCCCCACGCCTCCCTGCTGCGGGCTGCCTTCCCCTCTAGCTGGCGAACATTTCGCTCCTGGCTGTGCCTACCTGCTGCCGCTGAGCCTCCGGCTGCCCCTTCTGCGCTCCTCCTGCTTGTGAGTCCTCCAGCTGCTTGCCTGGGCCCGCTGCGGAGGCCCGTGACCGGAGGCTGCGCCATCTTGCCTGACCCCGGACCCTGGTTCCTGTTCGCCCGTCTGGGCCTGGCCTACGCCGCCTGTTCTTCGCAGGCCGAAGATCCCACTCCTCGCCTGGCAGCAGTTTCCTCCACATTTGAGCCGGTGAGTCCCGCGGCTCGGGTGCGTCCAGCGGCGGGCTTGGGAGCGCGCTCGCCGTACCGCCCGGCCTGGTCCACCCTTGAGAGGGCGTCAGCCTCCGCACTGCTGGGCCGGGTGAGGTGGGCGGCGTGTTCCCCACGCCTCCCTGCTGCTGGCTTCCTTCCCCCTCACTGGCTGACTCCTTGATCCCGGCCGTGCTCATCTGCTGCCGCTGGGCCTCCGGCTGCCACGTCTGCACTCATCTCGCCTGCGTGACTTTAGGCTGCTTGCCTGGGCCCGCTGCGGGGGCCCGTGACCAGAGGCTACGCCTTCCTGCTTTCTCCGGCCTCCCACCTTTCCTCAGCTCCAAAAGTGACTCCGGGGCGATCTGGTGGCGGCCTGTGTCCCCGGCCGAGCCCCTTGATCAGTCTGCTGCTGCTGGGACTGCCCTTTTCGCTGCGGTTTCTCCCTGCATCCTCTGCTGCATCACGTACTGCACAGGCCCCTCCTGTTCAAAAGGAGCTATACCCTGCCGCGGCCCTTTGTCTCCCTGCGGGCCTGGGTCCGCTGCGGTGTCCACGTCTGACCGCGCCCTCGGTATTCTGTCTTCGTGGCCTGTAATTTGCGCCAGCACAGCCATCGGTGATGAGTCTCTTCCGTCAGGCCCCCACCTTCCTCCTGACCTGTGCTCTACCTGGGCTGGCGAACTCGGCGCAGTGATACATTGGCCTAGTGGGAGGGCGTCGTTCGCCCCTCCTATATCCCCGCTGCCTCTGTCTTCCCTGGCCGCGCTTCACACTTGAACCTCCTGGGCGGCGTTTGGGACTCTGCCGCTGCTCTCGTCCTCCGGCTCTCTCTCCGACAGCGGCGACTCCCAGACTTGATTATTGTGCTGGACGCTAGATCTTCTCCACGCGACGGTTGCCCCATCTACGCTTCCTTCTTCTGGCGGCCGCCATGGGTAAGGCTGACCCTAAGCAGCCCCGGCTCACTTTCGAACAACGGAGGCATACGCGCCAGGAGGGCGCCACTGTTGACGGGGGCGACCAGTCTGCCCCAGCGGAAATGGCTGCTGCACGTGAGGACGATCTCAAAGCCATTATGTTGGAGGTCAAATCGGCGGTGTCTGGGATCGCCACCCAGCTTGAACAGTTGATCTCCCGCCTGGATGTGGTCAAGTCCAGGGTGGACTCGCATGACACTCTGCTGCTTCACGTCGAGTCAAGAGTATCTGACGTGGAGGACTCCGCCACCCAAGATCGCCAAAAATTACTTCATATGGACAAAATCCTCGAACTCATCCGCTCTAAGAACGAAGAATTGGAGGCCCGCTCACGTAGGAGTAACCTCCGCATCACTGGGGTACCGGAGTCCACCAACATACCCAAGATGGAAGATTATGTGGAGCAGCTGTTGCGAGAACTGTTTGGAGATGCGCTCTCCCAGGTCTTCATCGTGGAGAGGGCGCACCGCTCCCTTGGCCCTCGGCCTGCCCCTGGACTACCTGCCCGTCCGATCATTGCAAAAATTCTAAACTTCCGGGACCGAGACGCGGTCCTTCGAGCTGCTAGGGAGCGGGGTGAGATTCGGCATCAAGGAAACACTCTGTCTTTCTACCCTGATTATACCCTGGCTGTGCAGGCCGCCCGCCGTGAATTCCTGCCCGCTAAACGTATTTTGCAAAAACACGAAGTGTCCTACTCTTTGGCTTATCCGGCCAAGTTGCGGGTCAGGCAGGGATCCAAAACCCTGGTATTCCCGGACCCAAAGGGAGCCCTTGCCTTCGCCAAGCAGCTGGACCGCTCCCATCACACCACTCCGGCCAGTTCTCAGGACCCAGTTGCAGCTAACATGAGTGACAATGATTGAAATGCAACCTGTTATTGCTCTTGGCTTTGTGTTTTCATATGTTGGGCTGTACTGCACAATGTTGGACCTGTTCTTATGGCTGCCCCCCGACCGCCTAATTGTCTGTTTATTACTGCATTTACATACTGGGCTTACTGGCTAATTTTTTGATATCTTGCATTGACTCTCTTTTAGTCTGCCGATAGTTTCGGCTTGGCCACCCTGCTTTTTCTGGCAGGGGTGTATGCTGGGCGCTGCCATTCCCCCCGCGGGATGACTCCCACCTCTGCTATTGACTATTCCCTTCCTAGTTCGGGTTCCCTGGGGAGGCTGTGGGTGGATGCTCAACCTGTTTGGGGGGTTGGAGTGGGTGGCGGGTGGGGGGGTTTTGGGTTGTTGTGTCCTCCTTCTGAGGCGCTATTGTGGTTCATGGCATTCATTCTGTTCTCACACTGTAAGATTCAGGCTCACACACTTTACCTTGGGTGGTGGGTCTGTCTGGGAGGGGGTGGGGGTTTCTCTGGGTCGCCTTGTTTTTTTTTGAGGCGTTATTGTTTGTGTTTCCATTGTCTGTATTTTTCCTGTATGCATCACATTACTGCTATGTTTGATCACTGCACTGCTTTTCTACAATGTACCTCACCCTCCCTTAGGCGGTTGCTCTCTGGTCCGGTACCGACTGCCTCCCCTTTCCTCCCTATTTGGGTTTTCCCCGTTGCTATGCCATCTACACTTGCAGGCTCTGGTTGGCTCCAGCTCATGCTCCATGTGTCTGTCCCGGCCCCTTTCGCTCCAGGCATGCTCGCCCCGGTTTACGCACCAGCTTCCGGCCACAGACCGTACTCGCTGCCCTGCGCCCCATACCTCCTTGCTTTCTCACAGTATGACTGACACCGTATGCTGGACTTGGAATATCCGAGGTCTTAACGACCACCGCAAGGCCCGGCTTATTCACTCTCACCTACTTCGGCACAAAGTTGACATTTGCATGTTACAAGAAACCCACCTGTTACCGGCGACCGCTGCCAGGCTCCAATCGCGCTACTGGGGGGAATCGCACTCCTCTTTCTATTCCACTTACTCCCGGGGAGTGTCCATCTTGTTACGGAGGGGGCTCCCGTGGCATACAACTCAGGTACTTACTGACCCTGATGGATGGTATGTTATTTTACATGGCTCCCTACTGTCCCAACCTATGACGATTGCGGCTGTGTATGGCCCTAACTCGGACGACCCGGATTTTTTCACTAATATAAGGCACCTAATCTCATCCTTGGGCCCTGCGGCACTTCTCTGGGGGGGGGGACTTTAACGTTACTCTTTCTGCAGTCCTGGACCGTTCTGGCCCCTATTCATCTCACCCTAGATCTACGGCTCTCCTTCAGTCCATTCTGGCTGACAACTCGCTATATGATGCGTGGCGTCATATGTGGCCCGAGGCCCGCGAGGGTACTTGCGTCACCGGTGCCCGTGGCTGCTGGTCCCGTATTGATCTTTGTCTCACTTCCCCTGATGTCCTCACCTGGGTAAATTCCGCTACTAATATGGCGCGCACTTTTTCTGATCATGCGCCAGTCCAGCTTTGTCTTCGCCTTCCTCATTTTCCACAGCGGGCCTTCACCTGGCGACTCCTCCGAACTCTCTCCGTGACTCCGTCTTCTGTGCCGAGATCCAAACCTCGATCTCAAACTATTTTGACTTGAATGTCGGCTCTGTAGAATCGCCGTCCACTTTGTGGGAAGGATTTAAGGCTGTGATTCGCGGCGAGTGTATCTCTAAACAATCGGGAGTCCTTCGCTCTATCCGTACCACTCTCGCTAAACTAGAAGCGGAAATCAAGGCTTTGGACTCCGCTCAGGTAACCCACCCCAGCTCTGAGAATCTCGCTCGCCTGCGTGGTAAACATTCGGAATTCGCTGCGGAGGCAGATAGGGAACTCTCCTTCCTTGGTAGGGAAGCCCGGGCTCGCCGCTTTGGTGAGGGCGATCGGCCTGGCAGGACTCTGGCCAACCTCCTTCGTCACCCCCGTGCTGCATCGTATGTCGCAGCGCTTCGGGACGGCGGCCCTGCTAGATCCACCTCCCCTGAGGAAATTAAGACGCGCTTTATGGATTATTACACGCGCCTCTACACGGCTGGCTCTTCCCCTTCGCGTGAGGACTTTAACCAATACTTTGACACTCTCGCACTGGTTTGGCTCGAGGACTATCATCGTGACTTTCTCGATGAGCCCTTTTCTAAAGAAGAAATCCTTGCTGCCATTAATAGTTTGCCCGGTGACAGGGCTCCTGGCTTAGACGGCCTCCCGGCTTCCTTTTATAAGACTTTTGCTTCGCTCCTGGTGCCGCATCTGGCCGCCATGTATAATGACTCCTTCGACAATGGCCTTCTTCCACCATCGCTTCGTGAGGCGATGATAACGCTTCTTCTTAAGCCGGACAAACCTTCTGACTGCCGCGATTCCTACCGCCCTCTTTCTCTAATCAATACGGACAACAAAATTTTCGCAAAGTTGATCGCCTCCCGTCTTCTCCACCTCATGCCCCTCATCGCCCTTCCTGATCAGTCCAGTTTCATTCCAGGCCGCGCGACCTCCCATAACCTCCGAACCCTATTCTCCATCCTACATCAGATTAATCCTAGCCTCCCTGCAGTGGCTGCTCTTCTCGATGCCACAAAGGCATTCGACACCCTGGAGTGGCCCTTCTTATTCTATCTCCTACCGCGCCTTGGCTTCAGCAACATCTTTATTCGTAAGATTTCCCTCCTCTACACTCGCCCTTCTGCCCGCCTCCGCATAAATGGGCAAATTTCAGATCCCATTCCGATTGAACGCGGTACCCGGCAGGGGTGCCCGCTTTCTCCTATGCTCTTCGCTATTGCGATGGAGCCTCTCGCTGCCAGACTCCGACAACATCACACTCAGAAAGGCATCGGCTTTTCGGCCCGTGCCCTCTTGGTCTCCATGTATGCGGATGATATTACACTGTATGTCCGCCACCCTCAAGAAAATCTCATCCCCCTAGTGCGCGAGATAATACGGTTTGGTGGTCTCTCCGGCATACAGGTGAACTGGGGCAAGTCAGTGTTGTTCCCTCTTACTGATGTCACCAAGCCATTCACCCCGGACTTTCCTTTCGTGTGGGCCTCCGGTCCCACCCGTTATCTCGGTATTTGGCTGAGTAGGGACCTGGATGACCTTTGGAGGGCCAATTTTGGACGTGCGGTGGACTGGCTTGAGTCCAGGATACCCCAGTGGAACCGGCTCCCCCTGTCACTGGCGGGTCGCATAGCCATTGCCAAGATGGTGGTCCTCCCGAAATTTCTTTACCTCTTCCTGAATATCCCCATACCACTTACTGCTCATTTTTTCCGTAGGATCCGATCCCTGATCATATCTCTTGTTTGGGCTGGCAAGCAACCCAGGATTGCATACGATATCCTTACTCTCCCCATGTCGGCTGGCGGCATGGGCGCCCCTAACTTCAAACTGTATGCCTTAAGTGCCCAGGCCAGCTTTCTACATTTCTGGATTCACCCCACCCCTTTCCAGCCCCACGTCGCGGTTGAAGCTGACCTTGCTACCCCTTGGCCGCTGAACACCGCCTTGTTTGCCCCGGCCAGTTGCCCACGAGACTGGGTGGACACGGTCGAGACCTTGCGTTGGGCCTGGTTGGGTCTGCGTCGTCTTTCTAACGCTCCGATGTTATCGGCCAATACTATGCCGATTATGCGTCACCCTGCATTCCCTCCCCTCCAACCATCCGGCATGTCCAAACATGCCGCCCGTTTGGGGCTGCAGACACTGGCGGATCTTTACCCAGGTAATACTTTCTATTCTCTCCCTGCCACTGCTGGCCCTATGGACACACTGCTCTTTTATCAGCTGCGGGCTATCTGCAGGGAGTTGCACTCCACGTTTCCCCAACCTCCACCTTCAATGCCTACTCTTGACTTCATATATTCCGCCCCCACCCCCCGGAAGCTGGTGACCAAATTATACGCCCTTACGCTGTCGACCTCCTCTGTCTCCACTGATCGCGCCCGTGTGGTGAGGATCTCGGCATGGCCATTTCCCAAGCCGACTGGCTCTATTGCTGTAACCAGACGAAGAAACTTTCTCCCAACTATCGTCTTCGTCTTATACATTTCAAATACTTGCATAGGCTATACCGCACCCCCGTCCAGTTATTTAAAATGGGACTCATCCCTAACGATAGGTGCTCGCGTTGCTCTGCCCCTGCTGCGGATTTTGCTCATCTTGCTTGGCTATGCCCAAAGGTGTCGGACTTCTGGCGGGAGGTCTGCACCGCCCTCTCTGTGATCACCTCTGTACCTGTCCAGCCCGACCCACCATTATGCCTGCTGGGCTTTAAGTTTTGCCCGGACGCCTCTCGCCGATTGGTCGCAATGCTACTTGTCCTCGCGCGGCGCAGGGTGTCCATGTGCTGGGGGCGTAGGCCGGCGCCTAAGTTCGCCCACTGGCTTGAAGATGCATCGAGATGTCAGACCCTACTGTCTGAGTTCTGGGACCTTATGCCTGCCAGATCTCGCCCTCTCGACATATGGGGCCCCCTAGTCACGTACCTACACACTTGTTCCCACCCGAGCCAGTCTGCCTCTCCCGCGTTACCCGCCGGCACTCCGCCCGCGGCGGCCGCCGGTGCTGGTCAGTGATCCCCTCCCTTCCTGTTTCTATCCCCCCCTGGTCGGACCCGCTCTTTCCTCTGCAGTGCTGGTACCCTATAATACAGCTATGTATAGCTCTAAGGTGCTACACCGTGTTGTACAAAATGGTGCCTCTGTTAGATTGGCTTTCCCTATTTGCAATATACTCCGTAAATGTCCTACTATGTACGAAGCTCAGTTTTGATGCAATATTGTATTTTGGTGATGCTGAACTTGTCAATAAAGGTTTTGGGGAAAAAAAAAAAGGAGCAGATCCAGCCGAGAGTGTGTCCCTAGATGCCAATCTTGTTCAGGCACCTGATGAGTGTTGGGTGTGAGACAGTGTCAAATGCTGCAGAGAGGTTCAGGAGAAAGAGGGCTGCCAGATCTCCTCTGTCAAGCATCATGTGGATGTTGTCTGAGGTGGCAGTGAGGGCTGTTTCTATACTGTGGTCAGGCCTGAATCCGGATGGCGTGGCATCAAAGAGCTGGTGGTTATTGAGGTGGATGGTGAGCCATTGGTTTATTAGTTTCTCTAAGACTTTTGTTGGGTATGGTAGAAGGGAGATGGGTCTGTAGTCGGAAAGCATTTCTGGGATTGTAGTTTGAAAGCGTAGCTGGATCAGTAGATGGTTTCTTGAGCAGGGCAGTGATGGTGGTGTGTTTCGCAGTGTCTGGGAATGTGGCTGAGTCGATGGAGGCATTGAAGATGGATGTTAGTGCTTCGCTGATCGGTAGGAGTCCTATGGTGAAGGCATGGTGGGGCCAAGGGTCAAATGGGGCCCATGAGTGGATGATCTTCATGGTAGCAGTGATTTCGACGGTGGTGACAACGGACAACAAGGTCAGGGTTTGTTCTTTGGCCACGATTGAAAGCTTAGTTGCGACAGTGACTGGGTCCGGTGGAGTGTCAAAGTTGCCCTATATGACGGTGATTGTGTTACAGAAGAATTCTGAGAGGTTGTTGACAAGGTTTTTATGAGGGAGAGATATTGCTACTGGAGGCGCAGTAAAATCTTTGAGGATGGCAAAGATTTCTTTGTTGCTGTTAGCGATGGCGTTGATGCCATCTGCAAGCCCTGTGCGCTTAGTGTTCCGTGTCTGCTGGCTGTAGTGTTTTTGGTCTGATCTGAAGGTGTCTTTATTTGTGGTGTCTTGACTTGTTTTCTATTTGCGCTCCAGTTGCTTGGCCTGAGTTCCTCTGTGTTCCAGCTGGCCTGTGGTTGGGTTCTTACCATTTGGGTTGCGCTTGAGGTAAGGAAGGGTGTATCATAAAGGAGAGTGATCCAGTTGAGGACAATGGGGCTAGGATCAATTCATAATGTATCATCAAAAAGTTACCATCCAGAAACCATCAATCTAATGTTACCTAACTTGAAAAAACCAACATATTGTTTGTTGGTTTTTTCAAGTTAGGTAACATTGGATTGATGGTTTCTGGGGGCAACTTTTTGATGATACATGAGGTAAGGAAGTGTGTCAGCACATGCGGTTAACCAGATCTTGAGGTTCTTGATGGTTTTCGGCAAGTTGCTGGTGTGCTTGGGCCGGTTCACGGAGAGGGTGGAAACCCACTCCCCTTAGGTAATTCTTGTCCTGCTGTGGCGAGTTGCACTGGTGATGGTAGGTCTGTGGTGGTGCGGGATGGATATGCTGAAACCAACGAGGGTGCAGTCTGTTCAGGTCATAGTTGCTGATTGAGGAGGAAATCGGGCCCAATAGGTGTCCGGTGTGGGAGGGTTTAGTAATGTGCTGGATGAGGTCAAGGTTTGGGAGGCTTTCTAGAAGGGCCATAGGGTCTAGGTTGGTGTGGTCTGCTAGGTGAAAGTTAAGATCTTTGAGGAGGATGAAGGTGCTGGCATTGAAGATGAGGAATGTGGCGCAGTATGTGATGTCGCTGGTGAAATTGGTGCAAGGGCTTGGTGGTCTTTATGCAAGCGTTCCACACAGGGAGAAGTTGTCTGTGATGCGTATCTTAAACATGAGATATTCCAGGTAAGCTAGTGGGGGTGTCCGTGTAGGTGGGTCAGCTTATGGTATATTTGACTATGATGTCAACTCCACCTCTGGGCTTGTGCTGACGGTCTTGCCTGACGATCTTGTAGCCAGCGGGGAGGGCTGTAGTGACGTCTGTTGCAGAGGTAGAGTTTAGCCGTGTTTCCATGAGGAAGAGCAGGTCCGGAGCCTGTTCATGCAGAAGGTCCCAAATCTCAGTGTTTGGTGAGCCAGCGGGTACTGCGGAGTGAGTGGGGTGCTGGGGGTGCGAAGTGGTGGGTGTACGGTGTGAGAGAGTGCATGTGAACTTTCAGGAGGCGCATGTGAACACTCCATCCGTGTTGTGTTGTTTGTGTGGCAGCAGTTTGATGAGTGATGGCCGTGGTTGAGAGCAGGGAGGAGCACTGCAGGGCAGTGGTGGGTAGGGGGAGAATGAAGGTGCTGGGTGCAGTCCAGGCACCGATGGACTTGCCTTTGGCATGCCGGCTGTGTGTCTGTGCTGCAGCTGCCATTAAGTAGATCCTGAGATGGGGGAGGAGAGTGAGATGCTGTGGGCGGGAAACAGCGATGTTACTTCCTGTGCAGATGGGTCATGGGAAATAAAGTCCTCTTGCTTGGCTTCTTTTTTTTTTTTAAGTATGAACTTGACTCTGGCAGTCTGGTTCATAGTCGAATTTCCATCAAAGAAAGCACTGGCCATTGACATGATTCTTACTTCATTGCTAAAACAACAAATCAATCAAATGGGATTTGTATAGTTCTGCTTTTCACCCATGAGGGTATCCAGGCGCTGGTTTTTTTTTTTGCTGCTGGGTGTAGTCAGTCGAACAGCCAGATTTTCAGACCCTTTCTGAATTCCTGCCAGGAGGGGGAGTTTCGGGGGAGGAGGGGAAGGCCATTCCAGTTCATGGCAGCAGGTAGGAGAAGGAGCGGCCGCCGCTCTTGCTTCAGTGGATGCAAGGAATCTGGGAGAGGGAGGCGGAGCACAATTGTCTGGGGGGGGGGGGGCTGGTGGAAGTTCACCCAGTGGTTAATATACGCTGGTCCCTGATTGTGAAGGGCCTTGTAGGCGTGGGTTAGCATTTTGAACTGGCACCACTTGTGGACGGGGAACCAGTGAAGCTTTTTGAGGTGAGGGGTGATGTGGGCCCATCTTGGGAGCTCAAGGACAAGTCTGGAGGCTGAGTTCTGAATGGTCTGAAGTCTCTTTAGCAGGTGTGAGGTGATTTCTATGTAGAGGGTGATGTTGTAGTCCAGGCGGCTGGTGACGAGGGCCTGGGTAATGGTGCGTCTGGTGCTGGCAGGGAGCCATTTGAAGATTTTTCGAAGAGTGAGGAAGGCTGAGGATACTGCGTTGATCTAGTTTGTCATGGTGAGTTTGCTGTCCATTATGATGCATAGGTTCCTGGCATGTACTGAGGGTGTGGGTGAGGGTCCCAGTTCTGCTGGCCACCAGGAGTCGTCCCATGGGGATGTGTTGCTCTCGAAGATGAGTACCCCTGTTTTGTCGGTGTTGAGTTTGAGGCAGTTGTTCTTCATCCATTGGGCAACGCTGGTCATGCACAGGTGGAAGCTGGCCTTGGTAGTGGCAGGGTTGCAGATAGAGAGAGAGGATGAGCTGAGTATCGTCAGCTTATGAAATGATGCTCATTCCATAGATCCTGACCAAGATGGTCAGCGGGGTAATAAAGGTGTTAAACAGGGTAGGGCTGAGTGAGGACCCTTAGGGGAC
Source organism: Calotriton arnoldi (assembly GCA_963921515.1). Lineage (NCBI taxonomy): Eukaryota > Metazoa > Chordata > Amphibia > Caudata > Salamandridae > Calotriton > Calotriton arnoldi. The sequence continues at coordinate 407,627 of CAWUFW010000692.1, forward strand.
GCAGCAGATGATATCCTTGGGGCTCGAGGTGTAGGGTGGAAGGCGGATGCTCTAGGTTCTTTCGGTGAGGAAGGATGCGATCCACTTGAGGCCATCCCCATGAATCCCCATCTGATGGAGCCTTTTTAGGAGGGTGTAGTGGGACTTGGCGTTGAAAGCTGCCGAGAGGTTGAGGAGGATCAGGGCAGCAGTTTCTCTCTGGTCTAGGAAAGTCCTGATGTTGTCTGTGGCTGCGATAAGGGTGGTTGCTGTGCTGTGTTGTGATTCAAGCGAAACCCAAAATGAGGTCCAGAAAGTCTATGTTCTCTAGGTAGTTGGTGGTTGATGGCTTTTTCCAGAATTTTAGCTGGGAATGGGAGCAGGAAGATGGGGTGGTAGTTTTTGAGATCTTTGAGGTCTGCGGATGGTTTTATGAGGGGTGGTTTGACTTCACATGATTCCATTTTTCTGGGAAGGTGATGGAGGTGTTGAAGATGGTGGTGAGTTCTTTGCTGATGGTGGTGTTCCTCCAGGTTGAACATGTGGTGGGGGCAGGGGTTTCTGGGCGCTCCTGAGTGGATGGAGCTTATAATGGCAGAGGTGGTCTGCGTGGTGAGTTTGTCCCATGTTGTAATTCTGAGGTTTGAGTGGGGGTCGGTGAGTTTGAGGAGGCTGTGGAAGTTGGCGACAGACGGTTGGCGGTCGAAGTGTTCGTAGATGGTGGAGATTTTGTTGTGAAAGAAGTCTTCAGTGGCGGCCGCTGTGAAAGAAAAGTGGTGTGGCAGCATGGGGGAGAAAAATATGAAAAAAATAAAATAGTAATTACCTGTCGGGTGCCGCCTTGGTGCCTTTCTGCTCCTCTCGACTCCCAGCAGTTCATGCACAGGCTCCCAGACTTCGGCATGCCAATCCAGATGCTGCTGTCATGCTGGTAATGCTATTACCCAGCATGAAAGAAGCGCCCGGATTGGTCTAAGCGGGCTGGTTTGCCGCTCAGTCGTGGCCTGGGAGCCTGTGCCTGTTCTCCACCTGACTGTACAGCACAGCTCGGGTGGAGAGATCAAAGTGTGCATGCTGGTTTGGCTGTCCTAAGACAGCCGGCCCAACTGGCATGCACACTTGCAGCAGTGCCCACCACTCCACAGCTGCTGTCCATCAGGATGGCCCGGCATGCCCTGCCCTAGACTAGGCTCCGTGAGGAAAATTAAATTGATAATCTGTTTTATGATCGTTTTATTTGTCATATTTTCATTGCTGAGAGAGCAGGGGGTGACGCTCCTCCGCCTTAACGTAGGAGCCACTGCTGGAAGTCTGCTAGGGTGTCGCAGAGATCTTGGGAAGGAGTGACAGTTTCTGAGGGGTTGGAGAACTCTTTGATGATGTTGAAGAGTTCTTTGCTGTGGTTGGAGGTGGCTTCGAGGCAGGCAGCCAGGGCATCTATTTTAGTGTCTTTCAGGTGCTGGTGGTAGTTGTTGAGAGCCAGTTTATAGGTAGCTCAGTTGTTTGGCTCTTTGCTAGCGCGTCAAATCATTTTCAGCCATTTGCAGTTGCGTTTGTTGGTTTTTAGTTCTGGGGTGTACCAGCTGGTGAGCTTGGTTGGGTCTGCCTGGTTTGGCTGGTTTGATGGGGGCAACAAAGTTAGCGTATTTGGTGATCCATGAGTTGAAGTGTTTGACAACCACTTGAAGGTTGGAAGTGGTTTTCGGATAGGAGGAGGGGAGTGTGTGGGTCCATAGGGTTTCTGGTATCTTGCTCCTGTAGGAGGTGCTGGGCTGGTTAGTTGGGGTGTCTGGGGCGGTTGCAATGGAGAAGTGGATGATTGAGTGGTTCAGCCATATGAGTTTGGTCGCATGGCTGTACCTGACTCTGTTACTGGCTGTAAAGATGGGGTCTAGCGTGTGCCTGATGATGTGAGTGGGGTCTGTGACAAGTTGGGAGAGGCCGAGGTTGTTCTTATTACGTAGGCTGTGTTGGCGTCGTTGAGGTGAACTTGAGGAAGATAAAATTGTTGGATTTCATGGCTAGAGGGGAGATTAAGTCGGGAATGGCTTCGCAGAGCGCGGGGCGTGGTCCTGGCAGTCTGTAGACGAGTGTGCTTCTGATTGTTGTCTTGCCGTCTGTGTCGAGTTGGAAGTTGAGATGTTCCCTGATGGGGGTGGTGTTGTCGGTGGCGGCTGTGCAGTGGAGGGATTCTTTGTGGATGATGGCTATTCCATCTCCGTGTTTGTTGATGTGGTCCCGGTGTATGAACTTGCATCCGTTGGGTGTGGCGGTGGCGATGTCAGTTGCTGATGTAGGGTTGAGCCAGGTCTTGGGGAGGAAGACGACGTCTGGGGTGAGGGAGGTGATGGTGTCCCAGGTCTCTGTGGCGTGTTTGTGGAGCGATAGGGTGTTGATCAGGAGGCATTGGAGTTGTCCCGGCTCAGGAGTGGCAGGCAGGAGCCCGTGGACGGATGTTCTGATGTTGCAGGAGAAGAGGCAGTGTCGGCAGGAGAAGAGCCCTGTCGAGCGTGGGGATGAGTGGCTGCAGTTGTTGTTGTGGGGTCCGGAGTTTAGGGCTGTTATCAGTGCGCTGGTGTAGCTGTGGGTGGGCGGAGATCCAGGGCTCCTGGTACTGGGCACGGTCCAGGCGCGGACGGGTGCAGACAGGCTTACGTTTGGCGGGCCCGCTGCGGCCTCCATTGAGTAGGTTCCTACGAGGGGCGCTGTAGGAGACTGGTTTAGTATATTGTGCACACTTATTTAAGTGAAGCACCTTGCACTAATCCAGGCAAACCCTATGGTGATTTTAGTGGTCTTAGACAACGATAGAAAGCTCTCTAAGTGGTAGCTGTGGAGAGCAGCCTTCAAGCTTATCCAGAATGAGTGTTAAGCAGCTTGTTTTATCAGATCTAATCATGTAGGGTAGGTTAAATGAAAAAGAACCACACAGTGTGTATATATAAAAATAAGTCTATTTATCACACAACACTCACTAACGCATTGGTGTATATCCTACCCGGAGATATAAACACAAATACACAATAATACTTCAATTGCGAATAGGCAAGTAAGCACAATACCCAGTGGTCTCCAGGGGGAGACCAAACCATATACTAAAAAAGTGGAATGCATACTGCGATCGAAGTTGGGACTTGGACCAGGCGCCTCAGAGGAACTGGGGACACAAGGAACCACCCAAGATAAGTCCCCAGGAACCCCACTGAGGCTGTGTGCAGAGTAGAAACACAGGCGCATACTCAATAGAAGTCAACGGGGAAGTCGCAGTTGCAGTTTTGAAGAAGGACCCTTCCCAGTGGACCCCAAAGAAACCCCGTGGAAGATAGTAGGTTGGAGAGTCACCTCACCCGTAGATACGCCAGGGATAAGGCTACCTACACCAGGGAAGCCAGGTGCATAAGTGCGAAGTAATGTCGGAAACCGCCGTAGACCACATTGGAGGACTTCAGAAAAGATGCTGCTGGGAAAGACTGTGCAAAAGTCCGGTGGAATCCAAGTGTGGATTCTTGAAGTGAAGAACCTGCAAGCAGAGGGGGCAGAGTCTATGCCACTCGGAGGTGACCAGAAGGCACGGAAGGGCAATGCCCACCAATGTCGGAAGGTGCAGGAGTGATGATGGTGACCTTTTCGCTACAGCTGTGAGGACCATGCAACGCTGAGGACCAGGAGCCATGCACGAGCTGTGCCCCGTCGGAAGTCGAGAACCAGGGGGTCGGTGTCCGGCGGGAGCACCAAGAAGCCTTGGCAGCTGCAACAGGCGTGGAAAACGAAGAAGGAGCAACGTTGGGACCAGCAAAGTCCAAAGGACTCCCCACAAGCAGGACAGCCAGAGCAGGCCCAGAGCAACAGGGGAGCCCACTGAAGCAGAGAAGACTCTCGAGAGGACCCAAAGGCCGAAGGCACAGGAGTTGCAAGAGGACCTCGAGCAGCTCACCAAAGATGAATGCCCGCGGTTTAGAGGATGTAGTGAGGATGCTGTTCTTGGCAGGAAGAGAGGCTGGAGCTTCTTGTAGCCCGAAGATCTCTGGAGTGCAGAACGAACAAGCCTTGGTAAAGTCAAGTCGACACGGTGCACAGGGGTTCGGTCCCGGCGGTTCCGACGAGGGATACTGGCCTCAAACTTGCTGAGAGGACAGGTCAGGCCTCGAAGGAGTTGCAGAACCACTACCTGTGTTGCTGAGCCTTTCGAAGTCCATGGGACGTCAGGAGCAGCAGACCAGTCAGCTTTGTTGTGGTGCCTGCAGATGCAGGGGAGTGACTCCTTCACTCCAAGGGAGAGGACTTTGGGTGTCCTTGATGCCCACAGGTCTGTTGAAGATCCTGGAAGAAGCACAGACGACGTGGTAGACTTGCAGAACAGTGAGACCAGGAGCAGCAGGAGTCTTCCGTGATCCAGTCTCGGTTCCAGGCAAAGTCCAAGTGTCCAGATGGTCGAACAGGGATGTGGTTTTAGGTTTGAGTCTTGTCCCACGACTAATCTCAGGACCCGCCCACAGGTAAACCCTTAAATACCCTAAGAAAGGGGTTAGTACGACTTGGGGGGAGGGGGGAGGAGGGGGGGTTGGGGTTCCCTCCCAGAGGAGGGGCTGGACAGAAGGGAGGATACTCCCATGTCCTTTGTCCAGTCTCGCACCAGAGCAGGAGCCAAGGGCTCCCTGTACTGGCTCAAACTGGAGTATGCAAGGAGGGCACCCCAAATGTGCCCTACAAAGCAGTCTGGTGGCACTGGCAAGCGCCCCCACCCCAGCCCAAAACACTAAGTCCTGTCTGGGTGGTGGTCACACCTCACTCTGACAGGAAACCTATTGTTCTACTTTCCCCTGCACGAGCTCAGCAGCAGGAGGCAGAATCATGTCGGTGGTCGGCAGCAGCACTAGCTTGCTGGTAGACCCTGGAAGGATGTTACAGGGAGAAATGGGGGCTTCCGGGAGGAGCCCTAAAGTGCATGGAATCATACCTCCAACACTGGTGACTGTGTAGAGGTAGGATTCCAACATGTTTGATACCAAACATGCCCAGATTAGGCACAGCCACTACATAGTTAGCCATTGCGTAATGATGGATGCCCACTATATGTATTAACTTGGCTGACCGCACTTAAAAAGCATGGAGCATCGACTCCGGGGTTTGTAGGGGCGCCCTGCTCATGCAGAGGTACCCACACACTTGCCTGCAGGATTGAAAAGCCTGACTTAGGAGTGACTTAACGGTTTTAAGTGTTGTGACCCCAAATATAAGAAAACTTATCTGTTGTAAGTGGTGCTGGCATCAGATTACACAGGCTGCAATGGCAGGCCTTTAGTCACAGTTTGAGTGGTCTCTCATGGGTTGCGCAATACATGCTGCAGCCCATGGGAGACCCCTGGTGTACCTATCCCCATGGTATCTCAGTACAGTATACTAGGGACTTACAGGTGTACACCAGTACACCTATTGTATGAGTACTGAAGTACTTAGCATGTCAATTTAGTGAGGAAGCACGGTGACTGGGGTCCTGATTAGCAGGATCCCAGTCAGACTAGTCAAAAAACATACTGACTCCAGCAAAAAGTGGTGGTACCCATGAAAGTAGATCCTACTTTCCTACAGATGCTGGGCAGGGTCAGCAGGAGGGAGAGCGGCGCTAAAGGCACCAAAGCGAGTGCGGATGGCGAGGAGAAAATGAGGTTTAGAGGGAGGCAAAAGTTGGAAGAAGACGAGTTAGAAGGAGGCAGAAGTTGGGAGAAAAACGAGTTCGAAGTAAACAAATGTTGAGAGATAAACTTGGGAGACAAACAAGTTAGGACGCAAAAGTTGGCAAAAACAAACAAAGGAGTCAAAAGTTGGGAAGAAAACGAGTTAGGAGGCAAAAGTTGTGAGAAAAACGAGTTTGTAAGCAAAAGTTTGGCAAAAACTATTTGAAAGTTGGCTGAAACGGTACAATATGTGAGCTCGCGCAGTGCACTCGAGCTGCAGCAGCAGTGGGTAGCTGGCCCGGGGACCTGCTCAATGGGATCACACTGTGGCCTCCATTAAGTAGGTTCCTGGGAGGGGTGCTTGGCAGGGTCAGAAGGAGGCAGGAAGCAGGAGGGAGAGCACTGCAGAAGGTGCCAAAGCGAGTGGGAAAGCGTCAGAAAAACAAGGAGAAAATGTGGTTTGGAGTGAGGCAAAAGTTGGGAGAAGACGAGTTGGCAGGAGGCTCCCACACTGACTAGACAAATTCTGAACTGCGCGGGGACGCACACATCTGCTTAACATAACGACCAGCCATTCTATTGAAGTCTTTGCCTTACAGAGTGCTTTGGCATGATCTGAGACTCTGGTATGCTTTTCCAATTCCGGCACGTTTCACCCTCCACCTACTAGCCAGACTGGGTTGTTCACCAGACCCAATTGGTTCCCCCCCCCACCTCCCCTCCCTCTCTTCTATTCCCAGGTGATTCACCACCACAACGCCCTCATTTCAAGGACTATAGGCCGGATTCTTCCAGCCCAGATATATTTTTCCCTCCGCTTGTTTATATCAGTGATTGTCGTTTGTAGAGTCCGTATTAATTAGGTCCCCTTTTCCTCTTCCTCAACAAGGGCTCACCACAAGGATTCTCTTGTCTACCTGAATTAATGAATAATCGTTTGACACATTTCACAGAATCCATAAACCTATATGGATTTGGTAAGTTTATCGGCACTTTTGGCCCATAATCGCTTACTACGAACGTGTAGAACACATACTTATCCTGAATTCTTTCTCTTCAGGCTGTCTGTTTGCCTACTCTGTCCTGAAGAAGACCCGCCATGACAATCCCTTAATTGTGCCCCTGTCAGGGTCGAAACATCGACGGTTACACATGTCCATGTACCCATAGGTCTCGCTGCTTCCAAATCATTAAGCAATCATTGCTTGGGCTAGAGACACTCAAAGCATATAGTATCTGGACTTACTCCAAATCTCTTCCCTTGTACAAATGTATTTTCAACGTATTGTTCTCTCACTTCCATGTATAATACACGGAGTCACTCTCTGTCACTTGGGCACTTTTTTAGTCACTGTAAATATCGGTCACCTGCGCCGTTCCATTTAATGAATTATTAGACAGCCTATGTGTTTTTTGAAAATTTGTGGGTTTTTTAAAATTTCGTGGTGTCATTGAAAAAGTTTTTAAATTATTTAAAAGAAAAAGTAAAAATCTTTTCGATACCTGAAACCATAGTGTCACTTCATATGTGTTCTAGCGTTGCCTCTAGAGTTATTGTTTTCCATAACGTTTACTAATTGTAAAGAAATTGTCTTACCCGACAGAACCTATTGTTACGTATGTTATATATGCCCAGGTTCTGAGGGATACTGGGTTACCCCGTTGCTTTCTGTAATATAATAACTTTTCAATTGTGGCAGAAATTCCTGAGATGTTAATTCCAATGTTTGGGTCAAGCGTCTGTTCTGGAGAAGATTTGTTGGAGGAGGAAGGTTGGTCTCCTTTGTCAGTTTTCCCTCCACTAATCACCAGCATGTCCTTAATGGATCTGTGCGGCCCTATTAGTTACAATGGTGTGTTTACATTGGATCCTTATTTTGGTCGGTCAAGTGGGCACTATTAGATGTCTGGTGGGTTGCCAAGCAGGCCTGCAGCAGAATAATCAGGCGCACCTTGCTCATTAGTGTTGGATTCCCAGTTCTTGATGCCTCCAGGTTATTCTCTGGGCAGAGTGAGGGCTCCCTGACACTATTTAAGCGTTTTGCGTGTCCCATTAATCAACTGGCTCCAGTTAGGAGGGCTCCATTCTTCACCTGTCATAGCAGGTTCACTCTGAAGTGCTTTCTGCAATATGCAAATCCATCCACCTATCCAAAACTGCAGCTCTTTCAGTTTCACCAGGCACTAATATCAATATTTAGAACTCTAGTCAGAAAATGCTATAAACACAGTAGGGCAACCCAGTAGTCCCCCAAGAGATTGGGTGTCTGAAAGTGAAACATAAACACGGGAACTCTTGCATGAATAATTTCACAAGACTGAATCAGTCATTCACGCAGATTGGTCAGACAGAATCCAATCCACATCAAGTTAACTTGTATGCAGAGACATTTTGGTCATACCATATGAGATATGTGAAATATATATGAGAGGGCGTACTCTGTGTCTGGTGAACATACTATGTGGAACAATAAAACTACAACGATCTTTATTTCAGCTATTAGCCTTACAATTGGTACATCAAAAATATTTATTTAATACATAAAACAGCAGCCCAACATATAACACATTTAGCCTAGTAAAGTCTAGTACGGCGCCGGGTCGGCATGCAACTAACTACCATCATCCTAGCAAAGTGCAGGTGCTTAATTTAATTTATAGTTAAAAGTGATTCCAATAGGATTTAGCATAAAAAAATCTAGTTTGCTATATTTTTCTGCCATCAACGTGTATGCCTGTAGCATGTCACAAGACTGGTAGGATCACCTTGGCACAGCGGTAACTGCAGCATGGGTTACTTAAAAAGTGCTCAGTTTAAGAAATACTACCCCCACTAATCCATCATGTGACTAGATGGCAGATGCAGTTCCTTGCATGGGTTGACTTCATGCCACCTGGGGATTGATTTGATTGTGTAATCACAGCGTCCAATTTTTTGCAGCAGCTAGCTGTTCCTTCATACGTGGCCAAGCTGCCCATAATTACGAGGCTATTGAATTAAAAATGTTACTCGTTTGTACTAAGAACAATAGTACAGACCTGATGGATCTAATCTCATACAATCTGAATGGGGCAAAAGCCATCTTTTGTGGGCTAGATACAGCATGTTTTGTGCAAAAGAGCAGCAGATGGTACAATATATTATACTTCCCCCAAACGTACAGTCACAAAGTTCACTTCCCGTGTTGAGCCTTGGACACCTGACTAAATATTCCTTAGTAGCCTAAATACCCAATCTGAACTTGATGTTTAACGTACGTTTCTGTTCGTGATGGACCGGGTCTGGATACAACATGCTACCTGGGCATTGCCTACCTCTGAAATAATCTCCCAGTATGCTGCCTGGTTTTATTGAGGAAAGCTGTTTCTCCCACTTTAGCACATAACATTCCTTTACGAGCTCTGCGGTATCCCATTTTACCCTGCCTGGGGTCAGTCCATAGGAGCCTCAGTTGTAGGTCATTCAATATACTTTTCACGAGGGCCAGTCAAGTCCTCCGGCTTGAGCCGCGGTAGCTATCAACATCTTCCAAAGATTTTAGGTAAATTGTTGCCTTCCGATTCCTCACTAACCTAATCCAGTACAACACTTGTTTTAAGACTGCTGTTTCAGCAATTGACGTTAGACCGAGCACAGCATGAAGTGCTAGTAGGGGGATGCTAGGCCCCAGTCTTAGCCATGCCCTTTAGTAGTTATTTTCGGCTGCTTGCAAAGGGCGTAAGTTTTCATACCCCGAAGCTCAGCCCCATAAATCGCAGCTGCTAATTGCTTTCTGTTTGAAAATTTGAAGGATGGTGCTAATGCTTTGAGCACCTGCCTTGTGTCTAAATTTGAATACCCTCCTGCCCCTAGGTCTGTGTTAAAACTGTGCTTGCCTTCAGTATCTGGTTCTTCCAATTTTGTTGTTCTGTAAACCTTAGCCCAAGTAGTCATATTACTTGACACACATGATATACTCTCCATTTATCATTGGCGATTCTGTTGAATCTGGGAGACGGTTTTAACACCATACTCTTTGTCTTGTTGCAATTAATGGTCAAGGCCTTCTTAGGGCAGTAGTCTGCAAATCTTTTTAGTAGTTTATGTATTGCATTTTCTGTTTGGACCAGCAGGATTGCGTTGTCAGCAAACAACATAATCAAGACCCTTCGTCTAGCAATAATAGGGGCATCGGTAGGTTCTTCCAATAAGTAAACTACAACATCATTTAAAAAGAGGGAAAGAATTGAGGGGACACAGTCCTGCGGTACGCTGTTTCCAATGGGGAATATTTTGCTACATTCACCTCCCGGGCCGGCCGTATCTGACCCTAGCTGTATTGTTGGTGTGAAGTGCCATTATTGCTTGCACAATAGAGGTCTTTAACCCTTGCTCTACCAGAGATCTCCATAGCTTTGGCTGATCCACAAAGTCAAATACTGATTTCAAATCAGCAAAGCTTAGATATTGTGATGAATTTCTTTTAATTTTATACTTGTAGCAAATCATATATAGACTGACTGATTGGTCTATAGTTCAACCCTTGATTTAAAACTAGCTTGTGCCTCAGTTAAAATGTTCTCCTTGTCAAAGTACAAAAAGTTTTATTTGTTAAGGAACTCCTACGGAGGTCCACAAAATGCATCAGTACAATAAAAGACACAATTTTAAATACAATACAACAAATATTTCCCTTTTTTCCTAAAATACAACAATAGATTAAAAAGTGCGATAGAAGGGTGAATATGCTTTTTATACAATACAAACTTTATCGGTACCCCCCGTTAGACAATACAATCTAATAGCGAGATTTTAAGTATTTCCTAATAAATAGCCAAAAAAGTTTTTAAAAATTGGAATATCCTATAACAGACCATTTCATTTGGTGGGGATAAAACAAATATTCTGGCCTCCTGGGCCGAATGAATATTAAATTTAATAAATGATGGTCTTAAAAACATACGCCTTGCCCTTTGTAATTCCGGACACACAAATAGGACATGATTAAGATCCTGGATTTGAGTATAACACAATTCGCAAATTCTCTCCTCTCTCGGGATTTTACCCCATATGACAGGAACATCTCTTAAGGGCAACAGATTAATTCTCAGAAGGAGTATGTCTTCTAATCCCACGTGGATGATTCCAAATTAAATAAGGTTGTGGCCTTTTCCCCAAGGCACTGCCACAAACCAACTCATTTTGGGACTTAGATTTACTTAGAGCAATATCTCTTGCCATACTAATCGAGCTTGCAGACTTCTTTATAAATAGCTTCAATGTAGACTTTGGCATAGATGAATTACTATTTAAACTGAGCCCAAATGTGTCATTTGCATAAGCAAATGATCTAAGAAATGCTGATTGATCCTTTAGCTTGTCAAAGATTTCCACTCTCAGGGCCGCCCTAAGGGAACCCTCATCTCCCCAAAGGAGAGCATTCCCCCACCTCAGGACTGCTGACAAAGCTAAAATAAAAGAGGAGACTAAACCAAATTCCAAGCGTAAAACATGTGGGGCGGCCAGGGAATTTAGATTACAAATTTGGCGGAAGAACCGGCCTTCAGCCTTGTCCAAGGCGAGCCAGTGATTATTATCCAATACTTCTGCAGCATAAGTTAATGAGGGCGGAATTTTAACCTTAAATACTGACAGGACATGACTAAAATGACGACTCACACAAATTTTATAAAATCTATTCAGAGCACCAGCCTGGGAGGCAGCCTTACCAACACATAATTTAATGTGTTCTGAATCTCGCCCGTTTTTTGCAAAAACCTTTCCCAGATACAAGTATGAATCGACCAATTCTAGTTCTTCATGCCCTAACAACCACTTATACCCTTTCTTTATTCTATGACCTTTCTTGCGGAAGATTAAGATTTTGCTTTTGGAAATATTAATTTTCAGAAAATGATCCTCCGCATATTTGGTAAGGGCATCCAGTCGACGTTGCAAGCCAATGGGAGTTAAATCAAAAATTGCAACGTCGTCTGCATAAAGTAGGGAACCTATGGACAATGGACCAATTCTAGGGGCATCCCCCCTCACTGAATTTAGCGTGCCTGGAAGATCATATATATAAAAGGAAAACAGAAGAGGGGCCAACAGGCAGCCCTGCTTCAGCCCATTATCAGTCTCGATCCTGCAAGATAGACCTTGCTGGCCTCCCATCATCACTTGACACCAAGTGTCTGTATGTAATTCTATCAAGAGGCCCAGGAGATGGTGTGGCATTCCGAGATGATGAAGCTTGCTCCACAGCGTTTGACGATCCACTTTATCAAACGCCGTGGAGAAATCAATGAAAGCCGTATAGACTGGCATGCTTCGAGAGAAAGTATATTTCTCTACAATGGTGTGGACAACCGCAATGTTGTCCAGGGTTCCATGGTTCTTTCTAAAGCCTGCCTGTTCGGGTGGTAAGATGTTCTGATCATTGGCCCATTGCTGCAGGTGACAGAGTATGCTTTTGCAAATAATTTGCCCGTAGCGTCCAACAACGCAATCTGTCTAAAACTAGTAGGTTGACTCTTTGGGCTCTTTTTATACAAAGGAACTATAATGCTCCCCTTCCAGGAGGAGGGGATATTAATGGTTCGAAAGCAAAAATCAAACAAAGGTGCTAAAAAAGCACCCCAGGCCGCTGGCTCCTTTTTAATTAACATGATCGGAATTCCATCCGGCCCTTGTGCGCCGGAGGATCTGCTATTCTTTATGTAGCCCACTACTTCATCCCTTGATGGAGGACCATATTCCAGAAGAGAAGACTCCTCTGTAGAGGGCATCAAGGAAGGTACTGTACCATTATTTTTATATACTAGTGAGATATAGACCACCCACTCCCTTTCTGGGATTGAAATAGGCAGAGCCCTCTGTCTTGAATCTCAGTATTCTGCGATCAGGTGCCAGTATTTTTTTGAGTTTTTGGCTCTGGCGGCTTCCCTTAAACCGATCCATTTGGCATCAAACTCCCTTCTCTTTTCTCTAAATTTATAACTATTTCTAGCTCGCTTAAGGCGATTGATTTCTTGTTGTTTACCAATGGAGAAATGTAAATGTTGTTTTCTGATTAAACGGTTAATTTCTTGATTTAATACTTTCAGCAGTGGCAAACCCTGGTTTGCAACTCGGGAGCCAATTGAGTCAGTACTTACATTTTTTATCTCCTTCATTTGTGCCTCGAAAAACTGTAAAATGTTTAAGGAATCAGAACCCTGCCATTCGACATAATTTTTCTTCACCATCAAACCTACCTCGGTGGTATCTTTTGGAGTCCAAAAGGAGCGGCCATTAGCTTTATTAAAAACCACAGAGCCCTGGTCCAGGTTCCCTTGGTTCAGTGCGGGCAAATTAAAGGCTATTGTCAAACCCAATACACTGTGGTCACTCCATATTGACGGAGATACCACTAAGTTTTCACAGGCCCCAAACATTTGGTAGGAAACAACCACGTAGTCCAATAGGCTTTGTGTATGATGGGAGTTGAAAGTAAAATCTGCTATTTTATCAATCGGAACCCTACCATTTAAAATGACCAAGTCCATGCTTCTGGTACTATCAAGCAAGAGAAGACCCCGTTTGTCCGTTTTTATTTTATGTGGTAGCAGAGAATCTGGAATATGCCAAATTTCCTCTTTGTCTGGATTGGCATAAATCTCCAGTGCAGAATTCGAAATTTTCGCATTCAGATCGCCCACTAATACAACCGAATGGCATTCTTCCAGGGTAGCTATCTCATGAATATATGAGAAAAATTTACTTAACAAATGGTCAAAGTTTCTCCCTGGAGGGATATATAGATTTGCCACCAGAAAGAAAATAAGGCTGCCAGATTCTCCCAAACATGTCAGCTTGAGGCAGATACAAAGATTTGATGGATGGCGGAAGACTTTCTGATTCCAGTTTATCGTATTGTTGAGCAAAATGGATACCCCCCCCGCTAGGATGACCCCTTTCGGAGTGCTTAGCATAACAAGAGAAAACAAAAAACCATCACAATCGAAATCTTTACACGACCAGGTTTCCTGTAGGCATATAATTGAGGGATTCAAAGATTTTTAAAAATTCAGTTTCTCATCTTTATGACCTAGACCGGCCATATTCCAGGACAGAAGTACCCCCCCCCCCTGGCTACCTCAATGAACCGCTTCTTTCTACCACCGGGCAGTTGGTATTCAAGGATTTTGCAACCCAACTCCACCGAGCCAAATCGTCATCTATGTCTGTGTCCTGATAGGTGCCTACGGCATCTGACACCAAATTTATTGAGCGACCCCTTTTATCTAATGACACCTTAATATTTAGACCATTACCCGATGGGAACTCTGAGTCGGGGTCCAAAGCGTCTAACACCACAGGATTACCGGGCCTCTGTACTTTCGAGTACTGAAATGTAGGGCACAAAGTGTGATATTCCTTAGAATCTAATACAGGCATTAGATCCAGCCCTCATTTCAGAAAATGTTCGCAGTTTTGCAGGACCAGATTTGCCACAATCAGAGAGCTAAAAAAGACCCTGGAATAAATGAAGCTCTCATGCAGGTTAATCTTCACAAGCGAGATATCTCTACTTTCCACCAACTTAAATGCCTCTATCTCAGAAAAGAGCTTACGAATGAATCCTCTATTTACCGGGCAGGATTCACCGTCAAATAGCCAGATAAAATCCACGATGGAAGAAGGGACATTCTGCACCACATTATCTTTCTTTACAGCGCCTCTTGAAGGGATCCAAAGAGGCACTCTATCGCCGAGACTGACAGCTTGTGCCTCCTCATTAGACTGAGTCGTTAGGTGCGACACTGTAGTAGTGATTGGGATATCTGACTTTCTATTATACAATGTTGTTGTCCCTATGAGAGTTCTATTGGATCCCATCTGTGAGTTACCCAGTGCATGTGGCCCCACCATTAAGCTTGCATCCACTCTGGCCCCCAGTGCTCTAGGCCGTGTCAGAGGTAAAGCAGCCCCACCACCCTTTAAAATCCCCCTACTCAGGAGAGCGGACGGCTCACTGGTCTGGAGGGAATAAGGTACTTGTGGAGACTGCGACTTGATGGAAAATCTGCCTTTCCTGTCGCCCCGTACCCCCGTCTAATGTAAAATATACTATAGTCGGGTCTCTAGGAGCACCCTCCTCAACTGCCAATTTAAGACCTCCCTCCTCCATTGTAGTTTGGGGATCACTCTGACGATCGGGAATCAGTGGGAAATGTAATTTTGCCATTTTCTGTTTAGGGAATCGTCTTATCTTTTTATGATTCTTTTTCATATTATCCCCTTTAGGAATTATTATAAGACCTCCTTTCTTCCTAGCTTTTGACCCCCTTTTCCCCGATGAAGTAGAGGGTTGGCCCTGAAAGGTGGATGGGGATGGGGCCTCCCCCTCCATCTCTCCCCTACCTTTTTGCCCCACATAGTTCCTGAATTTCTCATCTTTCTTATTATCCATACTGCCCCCCTTTTTTCCCTTGATAAACAAGGGGTGAGGTTTTAGTCTGACGTTTCCCAGGGGGGCCCACTATGGATTCCCCAAAGAGTGAGTTTAAATAAAGCTCTTCCTTGTCGAGATTACACAAAGGTTCAATGGGAGGTAATAGAAAAAGGGGATTCCTGCTTGAACAGACACATCGCTCAGCTCTCGCCGGGGAACAGGAGAAAGAGTTCTAGCATCTGACTGTTCTCCCGTTTGCGTACATATCTTAGGCGAATGGTTAATGATGTCAGATTTTGTTACCTTTTGCACTTCGAGCAACATTACAGAGATCATTTCAAGCATATGGTCTGAACTCAATACAGATTTCTCCAGTAAAGACAAAATGGAACCTAGTATTCTTTCAATACAGAACAAATATTCAGAGGGCACATCATGCTTCTCATTTACATTTCCCAGTTTCACTTGTGAACAAGGCAAAAAAACATCATGAACATCATATGTATCGTGATCGGACTCCACGGAAGTACCAATCAGGTGACTTGTGCTACAATATAAGAAAGGCAATGAAAGTCGTCTAGGGGAAGAGCTTACTATTGGGGTATTCCTCTCCCTAAATCTACTCTTAGAATAGCCATCCTTATCAACTTGGTCATAAAGGACTTCCCAACCCCTTGATTGTACTTCATTATCAATGTCTGGGAGTGTAAAATCTTCCCTTTGATGGGGTTTTCCGCATGCGGTTGCCTTCTCATCCGTACCCAGAACACCCCCCCCCCGAGACCTTCCGGGGGCCACTGGTACGCCCAGGTGCACAGTCAACACTTGATCCCTTGTCAGCGCCACCCTGTTCCGGGGAGACAACAGATACAGCCACAGTCATACTATTAGGTTTTTCCCTATTCACAGTAATGTTTTGATGAATCTGCTGGGTAAAGAGATGTTCCGAGTCAAGTTTTGCATAAAAGTCAACGACTGATGCGGTGAATGAACCAGCAGTAAGGTGCTCTAAGTTTGATTGGTTTAGAGAGGTGTGCTGTTTACTCTGCTGGCTCTGTTGTGTTGAATGGCGGACACGTGAACCGGAGCCCATATTTATACATAGAGGTGGATCCGATAACTGCCCACTTGAGTCGTCCTCCAGTCCTAAATTTGTCTGGGTCGTGGCCTCTTCGCAGTACTTTGTCTGGCCCCCCCATGAGACCACAAGGATTCCTCTGTGCTTCTCCTGAGGATAAATGAGGTGATGTTATTAGGATGGGCTTAAGGAGCAAGCCCTCTTGACCCAGTATTGCCTCCACAGGAGCAGACCGGGGAGTTTTACGGAAGAAGCCAGTAATGGCTGGTTGAGCTTTATAACAGAGATGCTGTAAATGTCTGGACCCGCTATACGATCTCCTTAATCCGCTTGTACGACTTAGAGACGAGGAAAATACACGGCCCGAGCGTAATTTTTTAGCAGACATCACGCACCGGCTTACTTGAATGTCAAAAGGGAGCAGACTCTCGCCTCCACTCGGATTGCTTGCTGAAAAATAATCTCCAGCGGCAACTTCCTCTCTCCAATCAGCCTGCTAAGGATGAAGGCAGCAGTCCTCGCAACAGCTGGGAGGGGGCAAATGTGAAGCAAAACAAAACGAGAGAGCCCAGAAACTTCAGGAATAACTGAATTGTGGGGCTTACAGTCAAACCTTCTTACCGTAAGAGTGGCGGTAAGGACCCAAAGATGAAAGCTCCAGGCAGGCACAGCGAGGAGACGAGTTCCAGACGCAGCAGACCGTTTCCAGAGCCTCCAGCCTCCAGCCCTCTTCTGCAGGGTGGCCGGCTCAAGCTCACAGGTTAGACAGGCTGAAAGCAGCTACCCCCAAATTCCCTGCACCCCCAGCGCCCTCCAGTTGGCAGACCCAGGCTCACGAGGCAAACAAAATAGGGACTGCCTTCAGTGCCCTCAATCCGATCAAGGCTGCCCCACGCGCTCCGTTGGTCCGGGGCAGTTAGAAGCCGGTAACGGGGCGGGAAGGAGCCAGTCCCGTAAGTTTGTGCCGCCCTGCAACACTTCGTTGATCCAGGGGCTGTTAGGGGCTGTTGTTGGGGCTGCCTGCCTGCCTGCCACTGCGGGTAGCGGGTAACGGATGACGAAGACAAGAAAGAACAGTCCCGGAGGTCAGAGGTCCGCAACCCGCCGTGCCGCGCTCCGAAGCCGCTCTTGCTTCGAGCGCGCAGGAAACTCCGGTCCGGATCCTCTAGATTCTCTGGACTCTCTCTGAAACAAGCCGCCGCAGAACGTATTCAAAGGCTAAAGTATGGAAAAGCAAGCTGACGGGGGGGGGGGGGAGGAAATGACAGTGACTTACACGTAGAGTCCTCCTGGCTGATACTATAACGCTGTTAGTGTTTTGCTCACGTACCGCAGGTCCTGGGGTCTGGGGTCCAAGGCTGTTCAATCCTCAGCCCTCACTCCCATAGTGTTTGGCAGTGGGCACAGGGCAGTGTGGAGCAAAGAGCACGAGCACACTGTGGCGAGAGGTGCACAATAGCAGGAGCGGGAACAGGAGTAGGGCACGCTGGGGCTCCACAGGCTGCACCCAACCTAGTTGGGGCGCCTACGTGGATGCACCCGGGCACTACACTCTGTGTCCTCCAGTAGGGAGAACACACTCCTATTCCCGCACACTCCCGCTTATGGCGCCCAACTCCCGGCGCTCCTGGCACTCCTCAAGCCTTGCCCCACCTCCTATGTGGGGGGACCCCCGCAGCAGACACAAACCGCAAGCCGCAGCCTGAGCGACCAGCACAGTGATTTCTTTCGACAGGGCGGGCGGGAACCGCGGCATTTCTCAGTCGGCTCCCTCGCACCGCGCTCCGCTCCGCAAGCCTCAGCTGCTCGGAAAACCAGAACCGGACAATTACCAGGCTTTACTGATTCTCCTTGTCCACCCAAACTACTTGCAGTCGATTTAGTACAACTTTACCCCAAAAAATTCCGGTCCCATCCAAAAGAGAGATTGTCTGGTAGCTAAAAGGGCTACCACTGTCGCCCTTCTTGAATAAGGGTACTAAAATGGCAGAATGCCAAGAGGGGGGGAACAATAGCTTTTTCACACAAATAAGCTTTTTTCAATACTAAAACACACAATCATGGATTTTTTTAAATACACGGAGCTTATGATTTAGTTTTTTCAATTATGAATGGAGCAGTCATAAAATACTCTTAGACACCAAACAAGGGCACATTTTGCCAAGATCTCGTCAACATTCTGCTGCTGTTGCTGGTTTGTGGCAGGCGTTTTCATTGTTCAGTGACTGATTTCGAATAGTGATGAATAGATTCTTTTTTTAAAACTTTTTTTTTTTTTTTTAAACATAATTTTATTGATTTTATAATAGAGGACAACGCCCAAATACAGTCATGTTAATCACTGGGAACCGTGCATTATAAATGCCTTCAATGTTAACCAATACATCATATTCGTAGAAGATATGTCTGTACAGTTTACCAGGAATAAAGATGTAGCCATATATTAAACAGTGCAAATAGTAGGCAATGTTGGATAAACACAAAGCACAGGATAATAGCATGTACTGAAAGTAGCAATCGTGGCGTAAACAAGGGTAGACTATACATTGTCACAACATGTCTAAGCCTCAATAAATAAAAGATATAAAGATAAACCAACGCCCCCCACCCACCCTGTTCTCTGGTTCCAAATACTGTCTGAGATCCCGAACTCCTATGGGGCTATCCCTTGTGCACAGATAGAACATGATACATAATATTGCCTAAGAAAAAGAACATTGAACCACAGCCTTAACGGCTACACACAGGACTGTTGTACACGTGTACACCATTAGTTTTAAGAAGGGAAAAGAAAGAAAAAAAAAATAGAAAAAAATAAATAATTGTCAGTGTACAAGAGGGTTACAAGTTAGTCAGTCAAGGGGATGCGGGATTAATGGGGTGAGTCAAAGCCATCGGTGATGTCGGCGGTGTAAAAGAATCTATAGTTTTGAAGACTTCCAACATTTGGTCCCATTCCAATGAGATGGGAATCTTACGCAGGCCCCGGAATTCCTCCTGTCGGATTATAGTACTTCCAGCAAGTCCCCATCGTGTTGATTCCGTATGCCAGTGTAGTGGCATAGGAGGAGAGGAAGACTTCCACCTCATTGTAATCGCTCGCTTAGCAATAAGGAGTGCCAAGTCGGCAAATTTGAGTTGTATCTTCTGTCCCTTAGGGCGTCTATGGAGGCCCAAAAGACAAGCTTCAGGAGCTAGCCAGTCACAGGTGTTAGTGACTTGTCGAATTGTATGAGTGACGGTATGCCAAAAGAAACGAAGTCTAGGACAAGCCCAGAGCATATGGATGAGAGTTGCATCTGCCTCCTGGCATCTAGGACAGGAGAGTTGGGCATCCGGATATATACTATTAAGTCGGTGTGGTGTGAGGTATGCCCTATGTAAGATCATCGATTGGATGTATTTAAATCTGGCATTACGAGAAACTTTCTTAGGGAATTCCAATATCAAGGACCATTCTTTGTCTGTAAATTCCCTGTTGAGATCCAACGACCATCGGGTGCGGAGTAGGAGTAAGGGTGTGCTGGAATGAGTTCGGATACCCCTGTACAGCCATCGTATAAGGTGTCGGCCCTCCCCCATTAGGTGTATTGCATGGATTAGAGCATGTGTAGGAGGTTCGGACCCATCAGGGGCCCAACGGTGTTTAATATAACGGACAAGCGTTGCGTGTAAGGGAAATAAAGTCGCGGGGACTCCATGAGTACGTTGAAAATTGTCATGATCAGTCAGGGTTCCTTCGATGAAGAACGCACCCACAGTCGAAACCCCTTCAGTCGTCCATGAGGTCAGCCTGTTAGCAGTGACTATTCCAGTAGCAGTCGGGATTCCCATTAGCGGTATATTATCGGAATATGGAATGGCTTTCTTGGTATATTTGAGTGTTTGTTTCCAATAAAGGAGAGCCGTATTGAGTAATGAGGGAAGCATAGGTGGAAGCCTACCGGTGGGTAAGAGCATGTTGTGTAGAGTGCCCTAGTGCAAAAGTCGAGGGGTATATTCTATTTCCTGCAGTTGACGACCCGCCAACCAATATGAAAGCCATTGCAATTGGCTAGCTAGGCAATACGCCTTAAAATCAGGTGCCCCTAGACCGCCCTCCTCCGGTCTCAATTGTAATTTTGCCAATGCGATCCGTCTACGGCCATTACCCCAAATCAATTCAGTCAATAATGTATTCAGAGTTTTAAAAATGGAAGAAGGGATCACGACAGGCAAGTTAGCAAAAAAATACAATAATCGAGGAAGCATCACCATTTTGGAGAGCGCGATTCTTCCCATCACCGATAGTGGTAAGGAGACCCAGAAGCAGACTTGCTTTCGGAGGGAAGTGATCGCCTTAAGTATGTTACCGTCAATCAAGTCCTGTGGGGATCGATAGATTTGAATACCTAAGTATTTAAACGTGTCAGGCACTGTCTGTAATGTGAGTTCCCGAAATAAAATAGGTTCTGGATGTTCCCGATATCGCATAAAAAAGGCGTAAGACTTGGTAGCGTTAATTGCCAAGCCGGAAACCAATTCAAAGCGTTTAAAAATAGAGGGGATGGGGTCTAGGTTAAGGTCAAGGTTGTTAAGAAAAAGGATCAGGTCATCGGCATAGGCGGAAACTATGTCTGATGCGTTATTTAGCTGAATCCCAAGGTCTACTGCCTCCCTTCGAAGTTTAAGAAGGAGGGGTTCCACCGCCAATACGAACAACAGAGGCGACAGGGGGCAACCCTGCCGAGTGCCTCTAGTTATGGCTTAGGCTGCGGAAATGTGTGCGCCAGTACGGGCACGTGCTGTTGGCGCGCTGTACAGGAGCTGTACCCACTGCAGGTATCCTTTAGGAATGCCAAACCGTTCCAGGGCGGCCCACATGTACTGCCATGAAAGGGTATCGAAGGCTTGTTGCATGTCCAGGGAAATACATCCCGCCGTGGGGGACGTTACCGCCGTTGCCTCCATAACATAATGAAGCCGCCGTATATTGAGTGAGGTGCTGCGACCCGGAACGAAGCCGCATTGGTCTATATGGACTAGTTTAGAGATATAAGGTAATAGTCGGTTGGCCAATAATTTGCTGAGTATTTTATGTTCAGTGGACAGTAAAGAAAGTGGACGGTAGCCAGAAATATCGCGAGGATCTCTATTAGGCTTAGAGAGGGAAGTCACCAAAGCTTGCATGGTTGTTGAGGGTAGAGCTGATTTATCCAGGGCTGTGGCGTAAAGGGTCACAAGGTGTGGGACCAATTTTTCGGAATACAATGCATAAAATTCTACAGGCAGGCCATCTAGGCCTGGGGTCTTATTTCTGGGCAGCGCTTTTATGGCCACCTTAATCTCAGCGGCAGTAAGTGGACCATCCAAGTCAGTTTGAGCGTCATCCTTCAGCTGGGGGAAAGGCAGGTCATTAAGAAAGGCCTGGATTTCAGTAGATGAAGTGGCGATAGGGGCAGTATACAAGCTGCGGTAATATGTAAAGAATGCTAAGTTGATGGTCGCTTGGGTAGTCTCAATCGTTCCATCAGGGAGATAAACTTCAGTGATGGGTACTAGGGGGGGAGAGTCTCTAATTAGGCGTGCAAGTAAAGTCCCCGATTTGTCAGCGTCTTTATGACTGTGTTGTGTGTAAGACGTATGATCTATTAGCCGGAGTTGTTCCAGCAATTCAGCATACTTGATTCTGGCCTCCTGAAGGAGCGGGAGTTGTGACGGGTCAGTAAGGGCTGCAGTTGCAAGCCTATGGAGGGAGGCCTCCACTGTAGTGAGATTTTGGTTAATTTCTTGCCGGGCTCCCACCACCATTCCAATAGCCGTGCCGCGGATGACAGTTTTGAAGGCGTCCCACTCCACCAGAAAAGAAGAGTCCGTCCCAATGTTGTCAGTGAAATAAGTTGTGATTGTGGTGCCCAGAGTAGTACGGAAAACCGCATCCTCTAGCAATTGTGGCCAGAGCCGCCAAGTAGGGACCGGGGTAGGAATTTTACCCCAGGCCAATATCACCTCCATAGGGTTATGGTCCGATAATGTTTTCCCTAGATAAGTGGAGTCAGTCATTTGAGGCAGCAACAGTGTGGAACAGAATATGCGGTCAATTCTAGTGTGCAATTGGTGTGGAGGAGAGTAAAAGGAATATTATCTGTGACCAGGGTAATGAGTACGCCATATATCTTGTAGAGACCAACCTGCAGCCCAGGCCTGTAAAAACTCCGCATGTTTAGTAGGTACAGCACCTCGTAATGGGGGGTGTGAACGATCTAAGTGTATATCGAGTACCGAATTAAAATCGCCCCCAATAACCCAGGGGATATGTGCCCAGTCTGATAAGACAGTGTTGAGCGTGGTAAGGTAAGCGTTCTGATCAGAGTTTGGGGCATATACACAACCCAGAATCACCAGGGAACCATCCAATTTCCCATTGATCAGTACATAACGCCCATCAGGATCTATCCGTTGGTCTATTAAGGTATAGGGCACCCCGCTTCGAATCCAAATCAAAGACCCCCTAGCAAAAGCAGAATAAGAGGTATTAAAAAACTGCCCCTCCCATTTCCTACGCATTTTGGATATTTCAGAATTAGTCAGATGAGTTTCTTGAATAAAAGTGATATGAGCCTTGCGTCTATTCAATTGAGCATAAATACGATGCCTTTTGTGCACAGACCCAATTCCCCGAACATTCAAGGTCAACAATTTATATTTACCCAAAACAGCCATAGTGTAGGAGGGTATCGTAACAGTGCACTTCGCGATAGACTGTGGAGCACGGTAAGAGAGACAATGTGACCCGAACCAGGAACAAACATCCCACTTATTAAACAAAACCTCAAAATACTAGGGCCAACTATCAAACTAGGTTGGTCCAAACGAACTCTACAACACATTACATTCACGCTGTGATATACTGCTTAAACTGCAGGGGGGGTGGACGCCAACAAGAGCATGGATAAGCTCACGACACGAAAGAGGCGTCCAAGGCCGGAACCTGTAAGAAAAGGAATTAAAAAACAGCCGAACCCGGGGTGAAAAAAACATGTTAAATTCACATTAGCAGAGTGTGCGTCACCCCGCATGCAGATCAGGCCCCACAGTACATAAAAATGAGAAAGGAACCTGGGAGGGCAAAAGAAGTGAGCCTGTACTTTAGCATCTATAGTATGGTCAATGTATCGCAAGCAATAGAGAGAAGTAGATTAGCACTAGGCATAAAGTATTACACAAGTAAGGTCCAAATAGCGACACAAGCAAATTACCCATACAAGTCCACAATTTGGGGAGTTATTGAAGGGAACAAAACATCATTGCTTTCAGAGTCAGATGGGATCGGGTTGTCGTCAGATTGCTCCGGAGACGTGATCTGTGGAGTGTCCCGGAAAGAAGCAGCAGCCTGTAGTGCAGATTCCTGTGCCATAACCGCCTGGGCCGGAGTGGGTCTCCGATCCAAGACCGCACGGTTCCTTCTGACACGGCGAGGTTTCAAATTAACTGGCTGTTTTGGCAATTGTCGTATCCGCTGGTCTATATCATCCAGGGACTGTGGGGGCAAAGTAGATTCTAACCATGCATTAGCCGCTTCTGGATTTTCAAAAAAGTGAGCCTTCTTTTGATATATAATTTTCAAACGTGAGGGAAACAGGAGAGCATAGGATAAATTGAGAGCTTGAAGTTTTTTCTTGAGCGGTTGGTAGGAGGTTCTCAGCCGTTGCACCTGTATGGTGTAATCTGGGTAAAGGGAAATACGAGAGTTTTCGTGTTGAATAGGGGCATTCTCGCGGGCCTTTTGGAGCAAGTGGCCCTGATCTCTATAATTAAGAACGCGGGCAATAAGTGGCCTGGGTGGAAGGCCCGGTGTTGATCTGCCGGTGGGAATACGATGTGCACGCTCCACACAAAAGAAATCGGAAAGACCCTCCGGGGCCACATGGTCTTGGAGCCACTGCTCAACAGAGCGGGTCGCATCTGGTCCCTCAGAATTTTCCGGCATACCTATAATGCGAATGTTGTTGCGCCTAGCCCTTCCCTCCGCATCCTCGGCCCTTTCCAGAAGGGTGGTAAGCTGGGTCTGCAATTGTGTCAGCTCCCTGGAGTGAGCCTTGTGTTGTGGGACCAGTTCTGTGAGGGTCTGTGTGTGTTCCTTCACGGTGCCTGAAAGTTTGGTGTGGTCTGCCCGCAGGATAGTTAAGTTGGTATTGATGGTGCCCATTTGCTGCTCCATAGCTTGGCGCGACGCCCTTATCTCAGCCAGAATCTGGTCCAGTTTATCCGGAGAGGGTGTCAGGGGCGTCGGCGGGACACAACTAACCGAGGACGCCTGGGAGGCAGAACCATGTTCCCCTTGGAGTGGAGTATCTTCTGCAGACATATCCGGCTGCTTGCCCCTCGTACGTCCCATGGCAAGATGAAGGAAGAACAGAAGCAGAGAGGGGCCCGGCAGGTGCAACCGCAGAGGAACACAGCGAGGAGGTGGTATATAAAGCAAGCAGGGAGATCCGTAGTAAGGCAGACCCAGGAGAGTATAACTGTACCTAAAAGGGACGGTGAGCAAGGGCGTCGCGTGGGTCCCAGACCAGAGGCCTCAGGCCGTGGCAACACCGGCCATAAGAGTCAACAGCTTCCAGTGTCTGCCCCTGACTCAAAATCTGTCAGGCATCGTTGCAGTACTCGGACACGGCAGGTCCCAGGAGGTACTATGGAGCAAAAGTATATCGTAGAGACCAAGATCTCCAGACAATCCCAGCAATCACCGGTTAAATCAGGCTCCTGTAGATCACCTCCGGCCGCGTAGTAAGTGAACAGCCGACAGCCACAGCATTTCAGCGCAGATGGCCGCAGGTAATGTACACATGCAGGCCCCCTCGGCTAAGCAGGCAGAAGGTAGGCAGGAGATCAAGAAGCCATCGCACCCAGGAAGGGGGCAGCTCAAGAAACAGGCCGTGGCACAGAGGCAATAGCAGCGCGTCCAGGAGCAAGGGGAGCAACAATGAAAATGGCGGCGCTCCCAGTTATATAAGTGCGTCACACAGTACTCCTCATGTCGGGTTCGCAAAGCAATGCAGCAGTCTGTCCCAGGGCAGACCAAGGGGCTCCAGACTCAAGAGCGCATACATACAAGGTCAGGGGGGTCTCAGTGAGCAGTGTCACCACGCCGTCAACCGGCCAGAGATGCGGGGCAATGGTGCAGGGCCCGCCCGCCCGCCTCCGGTCGCACGCAGCGTCTCAGGCCATCACAGGATCACCGTCCCGGGCCCCCAGGAGTGGAAATGGCTCCTGTGCACAATGAGGAAGTAAACCCCCCTACCGTTACTCTGAGGGTACAGTCCAGGCGTAAGCACGGGCCGACACAGACCTCCAGGTAGCCCCGACAAGCCGCACCAGCCCCCCGGTAGAGACAGCACACCGCTGCCGGTCCAACCCGGCCCCAGGGCAAGCGTATGCAGGGACCCAGCGTCCGGAGTATTGAGGAGGTCCTCCGTGCCGGGTCACAACCAGGAGCGGCCAGCACTCAGTCCCGCTCCGGACGGAGCTCAGGAACCACGCCCCAAGAGTGCGCAGGATTCCGGCCAGGCAGGGCCGCAGCAGTCGGCAACAGCTTCAGAAGGCAGATCTTCGCCGTCCAGAGCACACGCAAGTCGCACACAGGGGTAGATATGCCTGAAGGCGTCCGCCGCACGTCGAGGGAGAGTTAGTCTAGTTTCTCCCCCAGGAACAGGCACTTTATGCAGGATGATGGAGGTCCCGGCCGGGAGCCTCGCTAAAATGCAGCCGCCATGCTCGGCGGTAAGCCACGCCCCCCTTAAAAACTTGTTTTTAGTGCATTTTTCAAACAAACATACATTTGCCAACTGTTGCATGAACTTCCCATCCCCACTTCACGAAACACTGGAGAGAATCCCTAAACACTGAAGGAGACATTCTCTTACTTTCTCCCTGTGTCCTCAACGTCTCCCTCCAGTCCCTTCCCCCTCTCAGCAGTTCTACTGAGCAATCGTTCAGAATCCGATGTAAGTGTGATGAATAGTTTCTAAATTCGTGAAATGGAATGCCATTGTGTGTACTTTACTAGGGATGCAAGGGCACCTAATAGTTTTTTCAAACTTCGGGATGACTGTCACGGGCGTAGCTTCAGAAGGGGGGTGTTTGTGGTTTTTACACCACCTTAATAAATGTGTTATGTAGTAAATAGCTGGGAACAGGTGGTTTCAATCGGGTATCTTTAAGGTTTTTACATGCAAACACAGATTAAAACTCACATGCTAACACACACTCACTCACTCTGCTCTCTGTTTTGAAGTTTAAAAAAAAAGATGTTGGTTATTTTACAAAATATTTCGTTTTAAGTGCCAGTAACAATCCGCACTGCACTCTTTCCACTGCCTCTTAAGCCCCCCCTCATGTTCTGCTTCTCAGATAATGGATGTTAAGATATGCCAGCGTGATTGTTGGGAAATCTAAAGCTCACCCCCTTTCCCCAATTTTAAAGACCAAGGTATGCCCCTCCTGACTGTTTCAGCTGCAGTTGAGGACACCAGAATATGCGTCTGCCTGCCTTTGGAGTTAGTCAGTGACCATTTAAAGGTATTGGCAATTTGGTGGTGAACAGAAGCCTTGACATATTTTCTGCTATGTTTAGTCTCTCTCATGTGGCTTGTTTGCCAGGCCTGTAGCTTGCTATAAGATGATTAATGATGCAACACGGTTTATAAAACACACAATATTAGTATAGTCTCAAGGGGGTGGTCATCAAAGAAGATGCATGAAATCCAGAAACGAGGAAATTAAAAAAAACAAAAACAAAACAAAAGCCTTACATTTCAGTTCTAAAAGCTTTACTTTCTTTTTTTCTTTTTGGATGTCTTTGGGGAGAAAATGCCTTAATATTGCTCCCCAGTAGCACATTCTGCGCTCCCTCAAAACGTGCAGATGGTAGTGAACATGAGGTGCAAGAATCGGTTGCTTGTTGACCTTGGGCCACTCGTCAGGAGTTTAGAGGGTATTTTGAATATTACAGAACCACTTCTAAACACTTACTTGTGGCGTGCACTATAAAAATGGCCACCATCATCTTCTTTAAAAACCATACATAACAATACAAAACAAAACGCTGCAAAAAAACTCGCCCTGCAAATACTAAACGCACATGCTAGATACAAAAGTTACTTTAAATCTGGATATTGTGAAAATGTGAGCTGTGGAGAAATTGAGAAAAAAATCCCGACCTAAGTAATGGAAATAAGAATCTTCATGATGAAAGCTGTAAATCACAGCAAAAGAAAATTAAACGGTCAAACAATGTGGAACAAGATTGGAAATAGAGGGACGACTAACATTACAAAAGAGTTTGATTAGTAAATTTTAAATGAATTCCCCAGAAACGCATCATTTGAAATTGCCCAGTGTACCAACTAACCCTGCAATGACACCAGGCCGGTAAAGCGCAGATATTAATTAAATCAGAAGGCCTTCAACAAATTATAGGCAGACGAAATTCCACCTACAGTGTTAACCGAGATCACACGGGCAATATATTAGGCCAAGCTAACTGTCACGCCGGGCTCTTTGAATGAAGCCATGGATTAGAAATATGGTCTCAAACACGACGTGGCTACGACTGTCCAAGAAAGGAAAGGTCTCGCATTTAGTGCATGCAAAGAGAAACTTCATTAAAAGCGAAAATGAAAAGCATATAGTTGTGCAACAATAAATCACCGCAGAGTTAATGAGCCAAGACCTTTAAGGGCAAACTCAAAAATCTTGATAAAGTGCCTTTGGGTGCCTTATCTTAAAAGAAATATTCGAAGTGACAAAAGAAGCAGAAGAAAGTATTTTCCTGTCCTGAAATAATAGAGCGAGATAGAATATACTCCTTTCAGCACTTTGGACAAAACATGTTATTTTAAAAAAGCAATCTTGTTTTATGTTATATATATATATATATATATATATATATATATATATATATATATATATATATATATATATATATATACAGAACACATGGCGTGAGAATTCTCTAGAAGATTTTAAAGGGGGCATTCAGTGAAAAGAAAAAAGCTTGTTTCTACAGTTTCTTACTCATTCTTAAATAATAACCAAAAGTAAAGATTTTGGAACGCTCCTTTAGTTAGGAGGCCTGCTTTGGGTGTGAAACCTATTGTGACATAATGCACTTTTAAGAGTCTGGTACACCTTTAAGATCACTGGACCAGTTTTGTCAGTCAATGGGGCCTTACTAACATAACTGTCTATTATTATCATTTCCTACTACTGAGTGGATTTCTAAAGTATGACGGGTGTTGGTCACCCGAGTTTTTAGTTTAGATCAGCAAAATTATCCTCTTCTGCTAAAGGTCATCAAAGCTGGTGAAAGATTCTGAGCGAAAAATTGTCTCTTCCCCCTGGATGCTTGCACTCCGAATATTGAGGGTAGCTTACGAGGAAAGAGAAATTTTGAAATATATGATGAGGCTAATGAAACTAGCACTCTAATGTGGGGCAGTTCATTTGAAATACTACTCCTTGCCCCACTGGTAAGGCTATCTTTCTGAAGTGACAAAGGAAGTCTTGATGAGAATTAATGATTTCACCAAAGATCACTGTGTGCTGAGAAAACAAGAAGAAAGGCAAGAGGTGTAACCTCATCTTATCTACTTAAATTTAAGTCCGAAAAAAACAGAGTTTTTTACTTTGCTTGGTTGGAGCGCTGAAAATATTGACATAACACCTGTGGAGCGTAGGCGTGGCCAATGTCTCTGTTCTTGCAGCCAGTCATAAGCTTGGCTTACTTGCCATCAGCTGAAGATAACTCTTTTAATGAATCCTGATTGTCCAGTTCCAGACACTCCTGTATGATGCAAAGGTATAGCCTTCATCTGATGTCTTCACAAATTTCCAGATATATATCAAAATTCTCAAGTAAGTAAAACAAGGCACTAAATAGACAGTAAACAGAGCCAGGAAGAACTACCAACCATCTGGAATCTCGCAGGAACCGGTGGTTGTTTGAGATAAACATATCTTGGTTAACTATTCATGACCTATCAGTTTTAAAGACCTCAAACACTGCCACCGATACCAACAGCCACTAGAAACTGGGGTCCCCGGTGTCAAACGCTGCCATTAGATTTAAGAGCAATACACACACCATGATTATCAACCGCCCTGTGGGGTCTCTCTGAAACAACATGCAAAGCTATCTAAGGCCAGAAACGTCCAGGATTTTGGCTAAGAAATGGAGTGTTTATTTGGTATGGAAATTATCCGAAATCTCAAGATATGAAACAGATTTCTTAATGAAAGTGCCTTTTCCTTAGATGTTCATGATTGGGCTGTGAACTGTGGCAAGATAAGCCAAAAGTGTTTCTCTACAAATTAAATACATGCCCGAAGTCATGTTCATGTGAAAAAGCATCTGTACCTCAAACTGTTCTACTGTTGCATGGGACAAAGAAAACAATAGTATATGTTTCCTGAGGCCACCAAAAAAGCCATTTACTGTTCAAATGTAACCTAAGCCAAACAAAAAAAATCAAGCCTGTGAGAAGGCAGAAAAATATTAGGTCGGAATAGTGTATATACTTTTCTTTGGTGAGAAAGTTTGTAAGATTCTCCATATTTTCTAAGGCACCTATTGTAGAGAAGAGATTCTTTCCTGCATATGACCCAACCAGAACTTTGCCACTCGCTTGCCTCAAAAACTCCTTCAACCCAAGTAACCCTCATTATTTAAAACGAAACCTTCAGCTGAACGTATCTTTCATATCTCTACTGCAGGCAGAGGCTTCAAAAATGCACACATTCTCCAACTTCCTTTGTTATGCTAACATCGGGGGTCTGCCTTTTCCCAGGATTAGGAATAACATGTAGAGGTTACATTTGATCGGAAGATATGGAATATGATCCTCTTAAGTATGACACATCCCATCTTTCATATCTTTTAATAACTACCTAAAAAATGACCTACTCTTGAAACTGCCGGCACCTCCTGATGTACTCTTGAATTTCCCATCACAAATAGCAGCTATCCACCATGTCTATATACAACTCTCAAGCCCATTTAATTACTCTCTGCAAAGAGAAAACTGCAGTCGCATTTTACTAATTATGATGCATTCCTAATCTGCTTTACTCTGCTAAGTCACAAGGAGGTGCTCTTCTCTGTGATTTGGACCACTGTTAATGTCTCTGTGCCGTGCATTCTACGTACAGTGAGCTAACATCTCGCATCATGCTGAACTGTAGAAAAACGCAAAGTATATAATAAGGTATTCAATTTCCCATTTGAAAAGTAGAGATGCTGTGTAACTGAATAAAGGGTTTCAGATAGATTGCCATTCTCTTTCTTTATTTCCCTTTCTACCAGAGATAGTTTTAGAACTTCAGCAACGTAGTAACAAGCTATATGAAAGTCTCTTTTCCACCCAGGTAGCTCTTGCTCACTGAGTGGATCCTGTATCGAGGAGCTGCAGTTGGTTAACACCATTTCTGCACCCGGATGTCTGCTTATGTTTAGGATTTTATCCTTGTAAACCATACCCATACGAACAGGTATGGGGGAGGTCAGTGTGCATGTTTGACCACCACTAATTCCTGAAACAATGCAAAAGCCAAGTTACATTTACCGGTAATGTTATTGGTGGAACCACCATTCGAAACCTCCTCCCATTGGCAGCAAACACAAGGAATCCGAATAAAACAATACACCCACGCCAACTTCACTAGAACTTACAAAACTGTAAAAGTCCTAAGAGGCAGGGAGACGTACCGTATATATTGTGCATCATCTTCATCCACAAGCAGATGACACAGTTTTAACATATTGTGCCACCACTTTATTGCCACTTCTAAAATGACTCCTATGGGTTTTGGAAACTTATTGAGAAAATCAACAGAAAAGACACCTCCGTTTTTCCGTCTTTTTCACATTATGTTGACAGGAAAGCTTTATTTTCTGTCTTCCCATCTGATGATCGGAATATGTAACCAGAGTTGTCCATAGTAGGTCATGGAGGGATCGGATCGGTCCGGCCTGATTTTCAGGAAGGCCACTGAATACGTTAATTATTTCAGTGTCGATTAATGTTATGTAAATCTACTTTATGTGGATATCTCGATATTCTGGCATGGATTCGACCCTCCTGAATCTGAGTTGGACCTCCAGGTGTAAACAATGAAAGTGTAATGAAACCATGTCTTTGCCAATGTTCTGTTCAGTGTTTTGTTGATTTAATTTTTGCCTGCTATATCTTTGTCTTATTGGGACTGTAAGTTGTGAACAATCTTGTTTTCTTTTTCAGGCCTCATTGTTGCAGCGGTTTCAGAGCACCCTGATAATAGCAGAACACAACAATGATACACTTACACCCATCACCCTTAATGCCATCACCGCAGCCAAGCAGCTCGGTGGCGAAGTGTCTTGCCTTGTAGCTGGCACCAACTGTAGCAAGGTGAGAAGTGTACATACTTATTCCTGACGTCAGAATGAATGTAAGCATATACATAGTACTTCTGAAGGCTCAGGTGAGCTGGACGCTGATTCCACTGACATTCAGAGCGCTCTCTACTGATGATAAAGTTTAAATGGCTAGAATGAAGGCGTTGCATGGATGCTGCTACCTGCTACTTCTGACGTGAATGAGCAGCCAAGATACTGGGGGTTATTTTAAGCCACAGCAAGGTTCAGTCGAACTCCTGTTGTATCCCGATGGCTTCAGTAGAGTCTGGGAATCAAGTATATTCTGGAGAAATAGGAGATGTCCATAAAGACTCATAGAGCTGCAATGACATTTAGTAAGTGGTAGAGATGAAGAGTACACCTGGTTCGAATGCGATCCTCCCCAGGACCATTGTAACATGTGGACTTACTCAAGGGGACACACGGTCCCACAGCATGTTTAATACCCGTGTCTGTGTTTAAGGTCAGTCGTTTGACTTTCTATTTTGTAAGTATGCAGATGACTCCCAGATCGTGCTTTATTTATCTGACCACCTGTGGTCCTATTCGAAGCAAAACTAGAAGTAGTTTGCTTCTAGAATTTGGATCACTGATGTCTTGGTTGCTGGGTTGGCCTTCCATTTGACCTAATCCGGAAAGTTTAACGAGCTCAATCTTTCACGTCTCTCGCAAGCATGCTGGAATGTTATTGCTGAGGTTTCTCTCTTGTCTCCTGTTCCTTTCTTCTCGTACACTAGTTATTTGAGCCCTCTCATTCACGAGATAAGACCCTTACTTTGGTAATTGGGGTTCTCATGTCCCTAAAGACTCCTAGCCACATATGAGTGTTGGACAGACATGCTTTTTTGGAGCTGGCCTTGCACCCGAGGAAATATGTTTAAGAATCTGGTGCAGTGCCGGCCTTAGTTTGCACAGTTGCACTTTTATGCATGCTAGTTCTTTGGCCTGTACTTAATTTTATAATCTACCACCTGGCATAGAGGTTCTGCCCAGTGAGCCGTCAACGCTCTTCCCTATGATGATCAATAAGGCAGCTTTTGCATGAATACCTCTTGAGCACAGTAGCGCAAGGAGTGATGGAGGCGTGCTAGGAACAGCAGATCTACATCTCTGTGTGGGCTTTCATAGTGCGCTTGTATTGACTGGCAAATGGCTAATTAGAGTGTAGTGGACAGTGCCTTCCAAAATGTATTTGCTGACCAGAGACAGTAAGACAGACACTGATGGCTTGTTTTAAGTTTCCCCAATACACACGCACACTGCTGTCAGGAATGCTTGCAAATAGTCTAACGACTGTGCCACTCTAGGCAAAGACCTCCCATGTGCAAATCACTACTGATCGTGCTCATCCGGAACTGCCAGGCGAGGGTCCTTCCAGAAGAGATCTCAAGCAACCCCAGACCGGTTTGATCCTGTGGCACAGCAAGCAAGGGGGCCCATGTCTTGGCAACCCCTTAGCCACTTAAGGCATCCTGCAGTATATACATTAGGTAATGAGAGGAATGCTTGCAAATAGTCGAACTACTGTTCGTCGTTTGGATTAGCATTTCATCCCATTGTTTTTTCGCCCACTCTGCCATTCTAGACAAAAGGTATAGCGAGATGGTTGTCCCATGTTCACTGCGCCCCTTGAACCAAGCTGCACCCGATCCGAGACCCATATAGGCCGAAACTGGTTTTAAGTTGCTTGACTTCTGGTTCAGAGAGGGCCTAACTTCGCAGTTCATGCTGGACTTTTCCTACTGGAGCAGGACCAAGGATCATTTGCACATAGCTGGGTTTATTCTGAGGAAGCACTGTGTACAAAAAACAATAAGTTGAGATACTACCCTGAGCGATTGCCAGAGGTTAGACTATTGACAAGCGCTCCTACCATCACCTTTTGTTTGTTTGATTGGACTGGGTTTCCCGTCTGTCCACTTGGATCAGTTGTATGTGTATTGTATTAAGCAAACACAAGGAGATGATGGACGGAGCGCTGAAACTTTTCAGACACTCACCCCCAGTCACAGATCTGGGTTAAATCCATCATCGTTATTTAGCTCACTCCACCACCCCAGTTCGGACACAGCTATATGCAAATCAGTCTTGACCCTGTGCCTCATGGGAACAGTGCAGCCCGAACTGCCAAGCCATGTCTTCCTTGGACCGGAAACCAGCATCCTGGGACCGGTTTCAGACTAACAGCCCTCATTAGCCAGGCTAGCTTGAATCCAGTGGCAAAGTGAGCAAGGGACCCATGTCTGGGCATACCCTGCCAACTTAGGGCAAGCAAAGCAAACACAAGGAGATGATGGGCAGAGCGCTGAAACTTTTCAGACACTCACCCCCAGTCACAGATCTTGGTTGAATCCATCATCGTTCTTTAGCTCACTTTGCCACCCCAGTTCAGACACAGCTATATGCAAATCAGTCTTGACCCTGTGCCACTGGAGTCTAGCTATCCTGGCTGATGAGGGGTGAAACCCCGAAACCGGTCCTAGGATGCTTGTTTCCAGTCCAGGGAGGGCCTGGCAGTTCGGGCTGGACTGTTCCCATTGGGCACAGGGTCAAGACTGTTTTGCATATGGCTGGGTTCAAACTGGAATGGCATGGGGAGCAAAAAAACGATGGATTTAGGCCCAGATCTCTGTGCTGGGGTGAATGTATGACATTGTTCTGCATTCTGTCCATCTATTGTTGTTTTTGCAATTGTGTATTGTATTAGACCGAGACTGGTGGCACATTGTCGCCATTTGGAGGGTCATGAGGACACAGTGGCAAGTAGGGGTCAGGGACTTGGCTGCTATATGGGCAATATGGGCTATGCACCTCTATGATATGGGAAAAAAGGGCACATCATGGCATATCTGGCAGATGGGGAAAGAGATGAATTATTCAGCAAGGCTTTATAGGTAAAGAGCACATCATGGGGTTATTGGTGTATGGGTGGAAGGGGACGGCATGGTTGGCATGTGGGGGAACATTAAAACATGATAAGGCTAGCATTCTGATCCATCATGACCGGCATACGTCTGCCATATTACGGATGTGACTTAGCAGATGATGTCAGCAATTGGCATAATGAAAATTATACGCAGATATTTGGGAACAAAATAAATGCCTTTTCAAAAAATTACTCGCAATTTGTTCGCATATTAGTTTAGTTACTAAAAATGTAAAACCTGGTCTTTGGGTACAAATAAGTGTTTACTAACAAGAACACTGGCATTTGGAATGGCAAGCTGATATTTGGGACAAAAATGAGTGAGTCTTTCAGTCCAAAGGATTTATTTCAAATATTCATGGAAGCAAACTTAGTGTGTTTACAGAATATTTCAACTTGCTGCTTAAGTGATAATTCATACTAATTTGAGGCAGTTATTACTGATGTGACTGACTCTTCTTGATCTAAAATTCTATTTTTTTAAATATGTGCTCTAAAATGCATTGTTTGTCACAATGTCCCACCTGCTTCAAACTCGAGTTAGTATCAAAGGCCATCTATAGACCATGCTTTGGAGTATTTTATGAGTGCCCCATCATAACTCTCTTTAAAATGTATGACTCAAATATTTCCTCTTGAGGAATCTCTCCTGTTCTACCCCCCGAGCCCTCTGAATTTATTTGTGAAGGGTCAGTTGTTTACTTTACTCATTGACATTTAGGCACTATGTTTATGCTCCAAATGTTTGAAAGTTCCCAAGTATTAGAAATCATGTCTTTTGAAGGAACAGAGGTCACAATACCATTTATAGATTTGCAATGTGAGATTCATTGTGGGAAAATAGGCAGCAGGATTGTGTAACCGGTGCCTTCACCTCCCTCTCCCCAATGACACCTGTTGTTTTTGGTCGTGTAAGTGGAGGAGAAGCAGTCTGCTTCGGATTACGTTTGCCCAGCTCTAAAATGACCTGAACACTTAATGGGAGCATGTTTGTGTTCTGGCCAGTGACCTCATTGCACAGATTACACATTTTTCTCATTGTTGAGATGGTGGAAGTTCCATCATCAGTGGCTCATGAAGATGCAAACCTGCCAAAGCCCCAATGGCTAACAGCATGCGGTCTCTAGAGGACAAGGCCTAAGGTGGCCTGCTTGTTTTGTAGCTTTCACAACCCTTCAGCCTTGTTTATAACTTGTACATTTTGGCTGTCAAGATTCTTCTTCCAAACATCTGGGCTTTGGGCGGAATTAGCCTGGAACAGATCATGGAAGTGGCGTTGAATGTGAGGATGTTACAGGCACATTTGTGTTTGTTTGCAGGAGGAACTGAGCTGGGTATGTAGTCCTACTGCTTGATTGTGGGCAGTGTTTGTGTCTGGTATGTGCTTGTCATAGTGCACAAACCCTGTGTTTCTTTGGAGCCACACACAGGCGCTAAAGCAATCTGGAATAGTGCTACTTTCACTGCCTGAAGTAGGGTGATGTCTTGGCATCTAAACGTGTACTTGTTGAAAACCCGGTCTGATGTGTGTGTGTGTCTTGGAACTGCACGTGTCCTGAGGATCTTAAGGCCAGGCTGGAACCTGCCCTTGCTACTTGACAAAGGGCAGGATTCAATCATCTTTTCACAAGTTTCCACTCAACTGATCAATCGCTGGACTGAACAGTGACTTGTTGGAGTCATTAACTATAGCTCCCCATATTTGAGCTCAAATGTCATGAGATTTCCTCTATAATGAGCTCAATAAACATAGTGTGGTATAAAAGAGTGTTGCTTCATGTGCAGTGGGCACCTTATTCTGGAATTACTGTACATTACAGAAGAGCCATATTAAATTGAGCATTCTGTAGCTTGTTTTTTGTGATGTTGTAGTTATTTAGTTGGTTTCTCTACCGCCACACTACTTTGTGTGGATCATTAAGTCAATAAAGACCCTGCTTAAGAGACATACATTTGGAGAGTCTCTTTCCATGTCCATCACATCTAAAGCTAGTGGTTAGGAGTTACCATGCTAGACCTTCTCCCACTGGAGAGCATTTCCTCCATTATTAAGGACTTTGCCAAATAAAATATGAGAGCATCTGGTTTGGAAATCAAAGTTGTATATAATTTTGAAGCAACTCAGATTTCTAAACAACTCTGTCAATGGTAGTAGCTCTTTGTAAAGCAATAGTTGGCCTTGAGGGTAGAGACTGTCCATTTTACCTATGCCTGTACAGTATTTTTTGAAGAATCAGAAGGCAACAACTGTAGAGAATACTCAGAGAGATTACTAGCTTAGTAAAATAAAATTCTCACCATCTTTAGAAGTGGATAAGGCACATAAAATATCCTCCAAACAAAGCCCAACGTTGTAATATTTAATGTCCTAAGATATTGCCTTCATTAGGAAGACTGTTAAGGACATTTTTACATTACTGGAGGACTTAAAAAGTACATTTATCTAGCATTCACCAAGAATGGTGTCCAATGAAGGAAGAGATTCAGAGATCTCCGACCATTGCTTCATTCACTGCTAAAATCCCTACTCAACCCACATCTCAGAATATAACCTTACCATAGGATTGTCTTCACTGGTACACATCCACCAAAAACATCTGTGCCACACTGGACTGCATTTGACAGAGCAAATGTATCCCTGTCTGCAGATCTAACATTCACAACCTCAGATTGAAAACTTTGTAACATTTCCCTCGGAAACCAGTCTGAGGAAATATTATCCTAACAACCGCTGGGGAACCCTCCCCAGAAACAATAGAAAACACCGACCAAAGAGAGCTTGGGCCTGTCTCATCTTTCTAGAGATTATCTCTACATAATTCTGAAGGACAATTTGATCAATTGAGGCTAACAAAATTATATTATGCCAAAAATAATGATAATACAAATCTAATTGCTCTTTCCCCCTGTTCTTATTTGCTTCAAATTGTCAATATCGTCACATTAGTGGCCCCAGACTTAATATCACAAAATCATTTTTCTAGTTAAAAAGTAAACGGCTACAGCCGACATGTATTTCGTGGTGATACCGCTTTTTCAAGGCGGTATATAACATAAAACAAGTATAAATCACGAATCCTAAGCACAGTTTAACAAGCTCATTAGAACTAAAACCTAATCATATAAAGATTAAAAAAAACTGTTAAAACCAAAGCCTATGTCCTAAAATCTGAGTTATCAGACATATCCATTTAGTACATGGACAATGTACTCTTAGGTGAACTACTAGTTGACTAGCAAATGTTATTATTTTGTGATTCAAAATGCATTCCTTTATCCAGAATGTCCAGATTACAAAGGCGATAGTGGTTTTATGATCTTACTCCTAATACAATCATAGTATCATATATATGTACATACAAACACACACTTAAGAAAGGAAAGAGTTAATTTTGATTTGTACTTTTTTATTACAAGCAGAAATATTTTTAAACATGTTAATAGATGATCATATTAAAGGCATTTGTTTGGATATAAGATGAAATTCATAAAATTAATTCCTTTTTTGTTTTAAGTTTCAGGGGTTGGGGTAATCGAACCCCAAGCAGATTTCGTCAGTATCCCTTCTGTCTATTCTTTGGGCTACACAGCACATTGGTTGCCAATACTTATTAGACGTTTACATATTCTAAATGGTAAATAAGCTCTATTTATCCACAATTATGTAACCACAATATTTTGATATTTTACAAAAATATTTAATTTCACATTTATCTTTAGATAATTTGGGGACTCCTAAGGTCCGCAAGTCAAAATTGGGCGTAACAGAGGATCAAACACAACTTCTAGGGTCAACAATCCTTGTTTTTATTAATTGCATCACACAGTCTCTTAATGTCGAGTCATAAATACTTTCGTAACCCAATTCATAAATAATTCATATACTATAGTTATTGAGAACCTGATACACCTAGGTGAATTGCTAACAAGTCTGACGCATTTATAAATAGTAATGCGTTAGAGCAGAGTAATAATTTTATCTAAATGAAGATTAATGTTTATAATACAACACATGTAGTGCCCTCTAATCCCATTCCGCTAAAGATGAACATAAAAAGTGTTCAGTGTTTACACTTTTAATTCAAAGATCATTTTACACAAAACAGGATAAGGGCAATTAAGCCTAATTATTTTTTTGCAAATAAAACATGTAATGTATTACTTCTGAAGGATGCTACACAGCCAATGTTTACTCACTCCCACACCTACCTCGGCATCCAAACTGTAATGGGGCATAGAAAGCTAAACTCCCAATGGATTGATTACACAAATTGCAGTCCTACAAATCTCATCACTGTTCCTATAGTCGATCATATCCCACTAGAATTGTACAATCCAGACTGAAATGTATGGCTCGTAACACAAATCAGTTGAAAATCACTGTCCTGATTAGAGAGACCATCCTATCATATATTGATATCCCATGTCTTATGGAGACTTGGTCAAATGAAGCTTCTGAACCTCTGACATACTGATCCCATCTGACTTCCTATAAACAGACTACTTCGACAGGGACGTTCTTGTTGAGGAGTCAGTCATCAATAGAACTCCATCCAGCTAAATTGCTTCAAAACCGAAAATTTCTTCACATTTGAGCTCATAGGGTCAAAATCAGCACGGCTGAAGCGACTCCTTTAAAAATATGTTATATATCGAGGGACAACCAAGTGTTCATCTAACAGCTGATAAAACTCGTCACTCAACAATCTCTTTCATCCACCAACACCTTCTTCACAGGGGACTTCAACCGTCACTAGAATGACCCCACAGACTCTCACAACATCGCAGCTAAACAATTTACTGAAGAACTTTGACTTGACTAAACTCTGACAGGCCCTAGCTATGCAAAAGGATCCCTTTTAATTGAAATTGTAGGGGTCTTAGCAAAAGAATCTTAACTACCGGTCGACTAGTCAGACCCCCACCTCATTCTGTTTTATATATTTCTGCTGTCCTGTATAATTTTCCCGTTTTTTCTTTTTTTTTTGTTAATCACTCTGACAACCCCCAGACCCAGTATATGCTGTTTCACCTGCATAAATTGAAAATTATACATTTATTCAGAGGTTTGAGGGTGTGTGGTGGGGTTTGGCAGCTCTTGGCCTTTGCTAAGTAAAAGTGTACATCTGATCTGCACTGTGGAGATATTTATTTGTTTTTTCACTACCAACTCTAGATGGACACTTTTTCAATTGAGTTGTTATATAATTATATTCTATGGGGATACTGAACTTTTAGGAAGTTTACTCTGTAGATTGAATCGACAAATGGCTAATTGCAGTTCATTAAAATATATTTCTTAAGATTTTTGGAAAAATTGTGGATTAT
Organism: Calotriton arnoldi; assembly: GCA_963921515.1. Lineage (NCBI taxonomy): Eukaryota > Metazoa > Chordata > Amphibia > Caudata > Salamandridae > Calotriton > Calotriton arnoldi. Next base: position 447,465 of record CAWUFW010000692.1, read on the forward strand.
TTTAAATGTCAAAAAGCAGACATTATGCTAATACAAGAAACTCATTTGAGTGAAAAGAAATTGATAGTCTTTAGAAAGGTTAGGTTAAAAAAAGCAATGGCTTCCCCAGCTCTGAAAAAGAAAAATGGGGTTGTCATAGTAATTGCCAAACACTTGGCTGTCAAACGATATGGACATTGAGGAAAGAGTTGTTTGAGCAAAACTTAAAATATGATAGTCCACATTTTTAATGTGTTTGACTCTGTTGGTGATTTCCTAGATTTATAAAATAACGTTTGTTAGCCTTAGTAATGATGACATTTTTTAAGACGTTCTGCCTAAAGCTTAGGTGACTTAAGAGGGCTGTTTAATACACAGTTAATAGATTTATGGAAATTAGAGTACCTTGCAACTAACCATTTTAATCTGTCAGGACCTGTATGGATGCATATGGATGATTTATGAACTGATTAAAAAAGAACATTGTGTACTTTGAATTTGTTGAGACTGGAAAAAGGTTTTTCTTGAACTTTGGTGCTCAGCAGTCTACGTATTATTGTGCAGAGCAGTGTCTCCTAAACGAAGGGATTGGTGGGTACCTTCTCTCCTTGGAGCACCTGTGAGACTCATGTTCAACAGGACATTTGGGCACACACAGTTTAGTGCATGCACATAACCTTGCCGCTTTGCTATTTGTGTCTAAAAGTATGATATTCCACATTTTTAATGTGTTTGACTCCGTTGGTGATTGCCTAGATTTATAAAATAACGATTGTTACTTCTGGTAATCATGACATTTTTTTTAAAACAGTCTGTCCAAAGCTGAGGCGACGTAAGAGGGCTTTTCAATACACAGTTAGTAGCTTTATGGAGATTTAAAGTACCTTACAACTAACCGTTTTACATTACATTGTATTGTGCACTATTAGCACTCGGGTTTAGATCATTTACCGCTTTCACCTCCGTTATGCTCACGAGCTACAATGCCATATATACTTCACATCTCTAGGAATTACACTATTGCGGGTATATACTAAGATGATTTGTTTCTGTGGCACAGGACTGTTTACATTGTTTGCAGATTGAAGCTAGAATTCCCCAGTTGTTTCCTAAAAAATAAGAGAAGTGAGATTGCTTGACCATCTGTAAAAGGTAACTTAGGGCAGCATTTGAGGTTGTCAGGTTACTAATTAAATTTTATGAGACCTATGACAGATAAACATTTTAGAAACTGAGAGATAGCCATTGGAAATACACTTGAGGAAAATTGTCAGACCTTCGATTGGTAAGTTTACTTAAACACTTTTGCTTCAACTTATTTGCTGCAGAATTTTGTTTTATTTTATGCAGTGTGGGCCCCTTAAGAAAAACTACATACAATTGGTGTAGTTATTCCTGCCGTGTTCTGGCACTCTGGTGAAACTCAACTCTCAGTATGTTATAACCGATTATATTTGAATGCTCACTGATGTCTACTTTCTGGAAAGAGGCATAGGTTAAGTTTCAAAAAGTCTTTCAGGTAAAGACAACTTGTAGATAAACATAGTTTTTTTAAATGATCAGTTAGCATGTAGAGTACATTAAGCAAATTGTTACTCCATTTTTTTCCTATTACTGATGTATCCAGAAATGATCATTATAAACTAAATGTGGAAGTGCTATCTGTTTTTACTGTAAGCTTATCCTGTGTGCCCTGTTTAGGTGTAAAGTACCCTCACAGATTTCACACAAGATTTTTGGATGAAGTTTTAGAAAGACTTTCTAAGTTTCAATTAAATTTGAATATTTTGCCACCCTTACACTTGATGTTACATTAGTAGGGTCTGAGGCTTTAATTGGTTGGGTGGCTTATTGTGTAAAACTGACATATGGTAAAAATAAAATGAACAAAACTAACGGTAATTATAATGCAAAAACCTTGGTTTTGTTGAGTGCGCTTAGAGCTGAACTACACGCGCATTCCAATAAAGAATTATCTTCCAGAGAAAGCATCTGAGGTTTGTTTTATGAAACACAAGAACAGAAGATTGCTTAAGGTCAAAATATCTCTTTGCTTTAGGAACAAATAGACTCCGTTGATCAGGGTAATTAGCTCTGAAATGTTCAGGCATTTTTGAAGATTGGAGAATTGGCGGGGTCAATAGTAATCCTAACCCTGTTATTCTGTAATGCGTGGTGTCCGAGTACTCTCCGGTTATTTATCTCTGCTCTCAATGGGTGGGAAGACCCCCTCTCCCTTAGAAGAACAAGCTGTTGATGAAGAGCTTCTTGATTTGGTGGAACCTCATCTTATCTTAGAGGTTCTGTCAATGAAACGACTTTTGTGACCAGGCCAGATAATGTACTTGCATTACTTTTAAGACAAAAGCCTCAATGGTGGACCTCTATTCCCTCCCCATTTACAAAATGCCGCAGCATGACTGCTATTAAACATTCCCAGAGGTCATCCCACTTCTGCTGGTATAAGGTCACTACATTGGCTCCCTACCCAGCAACGAGTGGAATTTAAGGCCCTCTGTCTGGTTCACAAGGCACTATACGGAGGGGGTGCTGTTGATATTCAGAAACTGTTTTTGTGGTACTCTCCCACGAGAAATCTCAGATCCACTAACGCGGGTCTTGTACAAATTCCCAGGATTCGTAGAGCAAGATGGGGAGGCAGGAGTCTATCCCATTTGTGCAGCTAAACTGTGGAACAAGATGCCGGCTGCTATGAGGCTGCAGCCAAATAGGCAGCATTTCAGGAAATCGCTCAAATCCTGGTTGTTTCCTTCCAACTAAGTGACAGGATCTTACGGAGCAGCTCCCCCTCACACTTCTTCGCGCCAAGACGCTGCGGCAGTCGAGTGCTTTATAAATCTATTTTATCTTTTTATCTTTTATTTGTAGGTCTGGCTGAAAGGCAGCTTCATCTGTCTTGCCAGACTCATGTTTTCAAAAAAATCCTAATAAAAATACATCTAAATAGGGGTTTTTTAGTTAACTCTCTGAATCAACTGGCCTGCTCAAATGTCACTCAAATCCTGCTCCTACCACAGCACCCAATTTAGAACAGTAGGTCAGGCCACTTCAGCTATTAAATCTTACCACTTGGAGTGACTGCATTTTGCTTGTGCACATATAAACATCCACCTCAAAAATAGTCCTGTTAATGTGACTGCTGTAACACATATATAGTAGGGTGTTATCACTTGGATAAATGCATTGAAATCTGAAAAATTGACCACTTCTGGCATATTTAATCTTTAGAAAACAAGCACATCTGTTCATTGTTTTGATCCATGGACAAGGGCATTTTGCTGCTCGCTACAACAGCACAGGGAAGTGCACTTTAATATAAGCAACTGTGATTATTGATACTCATGTATAGTGCTGCTTGAAAAGCAGTGTGTTAAGAAAAAGGTTGAAGGCACTTGAATTTGCCAGTGACTGTTAGTTACATATGTATACTAAGATGCAATCACAATTGTTCCATTGTAATCAAGACTTTTATTGAAAGTTGCCAGGCTCATGTTGTTCAAAAATTTCATAATGAAAATGTATACATAATAATTAATGGCTTTTAGCCAGCCATCTTTATCTATTGGGTTCAACTCATGCCACCTTCCACCTCCGCACTCTGAACGGGTTAATGGATCCACCCACTTCAGCCATTGGATACATATACTCTACGCACCTGCATCTTTTTGTGTTAAAAAAGTATATTAAGTTATGACATCCTGGGAGCTTAACGTTTGTGAGGATTGTGGTGTATTATATGGTCGTGTTGTGTGAACACAGTGTAATATAGCCACGAAACTGTCTTGGGTCCAGTCAGGCTCGTTTGTAAAACCTCTAGCACAACCCTGGGTAGCTGTGGCTTCGAGTAGCTAGGCTTAAACAAAGGAACTAGTGAAAAGCATTTAGATGCACCAAAGAGATTAAAAAAGTTACACAACATGAAGGAAACCGGACACCAATTTATAAGAATAGGTTATATTTTTATGAATTTGTAGACACCAAGATGAGCAAAATGCACCGGAAGTTACCGGAGATATACTTTTTAAGTGAAACGTAAATCTACGCTTTAGTTCAAGGCACACGCATTGGTCAATCTAAGAGTTTTAAAACGTTTTCAAAGAGTTGTGATCGACTACTCTGGCGCAGACTGGGTGCCCAATTTCGACTGGTAGAAGGTCGGGGGGGCCAGTAAGGAGCATTAGGATAGTTACCTGGTCACCAAAGCAGCCTCCATTCCATTTCCACACTTTATGAACGGACTGCCATAGACTTGAATGGACCGGTCCTGATGCTGAGGCTACAGGATGCTGCAGTTGCTATGCTGTGCATGATGTGCTATGTTATTCCTCGGTTCAAGGTTTAGTTGGGGCAACTTTGGCCACAGGGGTCGATGTCGCTCGTAGTCCTCTTTGGTCCAGCAGAAGTCCAGTTATGACTGGGTTACTGGTCTCCGGTCACAGCAGGTCCAGCAGTTTCTATTGATGAGTGCCAGTGTCCGTCTTTGGCAACCAATCTGCACTCTGATGACTCTTCTGGGTCTGACAGACTCAGTACAACTTTTGGGCATCACATCAGTGGTCAGAGATGATTAGAGGAATGTTGCTAGTGACTGGCCAGTATGGGCTACTTCAGCTTTTATGGCCCTGGTGCTGGAGCAGGTGTAGTGTAGTTCCTATTTCCCTAATAGGCTCTGCGCATTGGAATAATATACCCTATAGATTCGACATAGGACTGAGGTCAGTATGTCCCTATCGAGTATATTAAACTTAATTACTTTGTGCCAGCTAACTCAGAGGCCACTAGAAACTCCTTGTAAACAAGAAGGGAGTAGTTTCTGACAACCGCATAAACATGACAACTTTGTTTCCTTTTAGAATCGGAACACTCTCAGAATCGTGGAAACAATAGATAACAGTTTCACTCAGCTAATCGTGCATGCTTAGTTTCTTCAGAGTTACACAGAAAGAATAGACGGGCGTTTCAATAAAAGGATTTATTGAACAGTCTTGTTTCTCGTGTAAGAGATATGAGCTGTTATGATCACAAGACAGTATGCGAGATATATAATGTACAGCGTAAGCAGTAGAAAGAAATAATACTGCGCTAGCATTATCTTTTAGCTATGACACATATATTCATATACATAAATAACATAAGCTAAAAATGCGAGTACTCATAAGATGCTTCTCTAACTAGTTCTACCCCAGTGTACCTAACCTAAGTGTAGTGCAAGGTAAGAAGTAGGTGAAGTATTCTATAGTATGGTATGCTATAGTCTAGTATGCCAAGTCTAGTATGCCAAGAGTCCCTCTAGGTTCTAGTCCGCTCCATACCTTGAGAATGAGAGAGGTGGGAATCTCCTTCCGGGTCTCGAACTCTAACACCCCGCGAAGGGAGTCAGAACACTGGAAGCTGGATTCTCTGCGAGCAGGGATGACAGCGTCTCTTGTCAGTGCGTCAGGCCGGGACACGGACTCCTCTAAAGTCGAGGTCTCCTCCTACTTGCTTGGGCAAGGGAAGGTATATTTATACCCGGTAGGTGCCTTGGAATGTTAGCATTGACGTAAAGTCGGGCAGAAGAAGACGTCCGGAATGAACCCTTAAGGTATAGCGGTTCATGCATAATAAATGAGTTCTTGGAGAAATCAATCCTGTGCTAGGGGAACACTCAAGAGCTTAAGGGTCCGGTTTCTAAGAACTCGTTGTGACGTTAGGGTGGACGGATGTAAGTGACCATGCCTGTATTTGGATAGCATGGCTAATGCCTAAATAAGGACTGGGATCTTATGCCTATATATGGACAATGCGAATTGTACCTATATAAGGACATGTTTCAGGAAAACCTATATACGGACACCTAAAGCGGAATACAACACCCACTCCACTTTCGAATGAACGATAGTACTAAATGCTAAACATTAAATGCTAAACATTAAACTGAGTACCACATGTTGCTAAAAACATTTCTAAAGCATATTAAAAGAAGTTTTTAAAAGAAACTGTTGCTAAACATGTAATGCAATAGGTACTGTACATTTTTAAAGCATTTTTTCATTCTAAGCATATATTGGAAATAAATGCAACATGAATGAATAAACAGAAATATATACATATGACGAAATGGTTGACAAGTTTTCAAATATCAAAGCCATTGCATATCATGGTACTAAATGAAATTGTGGTAAATAAGGTGACAATGTGTCCCTGGAAGTATTCAAAGAAGTCCTTTCTATATGAATAGTTCTACTGTAAGCAGATTGAATTGCCATGTATTTTCAAAAAATAGAGCGAGGAAAAAAAAAAAGTCAATTTTTAGGAAGAGTTCCAAGTTTTGTTCTGTTTTGAAAATATGGAGGCCAAATTTCATTGCTTCCCTGGTACACTGTGAGCCGAATCAAAGTCAGTGTATGGGTCGGGTGTAAACATGAAATCATCTATTTCTGTAGACAAAAGATCGTCTACCGATGTCGGTGACAGTTGGAACACCTCGTTCAGAAGGTTAACTGCATAGAGATGTGAAGCATCGCCTTCAGCATAGGATGCCGCAGCAATGTTCGCGTCAGTTGTTACCTGTGTGCCTGTTGATCCATCTCGTACCTCAGCAGCAGCAGGAAGCGTGTGTGAGATCTCAAGGAATGCCGTCATCAGGATTGGTAGCCTCTGGGGACAACACAGAGCATGGGCCGTTATTGGGCCCAGCAGAGTATCGATATCCGTTGGCATGACTGATGGGAGTGTTAGACAGGTGTCTAGCACGCACTCTTAACCGCAAAGCAGGCAGCGTAGAACAGGTAAGATGCAATCTTGCCAGATTGATCTAAATGACAGAAACCATGTTGTATTAAGTTCCCGTAGACGAGGTATGCCCAAAAGTTGCACTATGCGCTCACGGCACTTCCGCTCTAGGAGAGCTTTCTCCAAATTGCTGGGAGTGACGCCGGTTGATAGGCTTGCCATAGCGTAGTAGTAGGAATAAAAACAGGATTCCCGCAACCAGTGCTAGAATTAATGGCACACCACCAAACACCGAATGTGCGAAGTTTAGAATGATTCCGAGGACTGCCTGAAAAGGTGTTAACAGTCCTGAGCAGATGGTCTTAAATATATGTACAATCCCGCTCGTATCAGACATGTTAAAGATACGTCCCATCATTTCTACGAAATGTATAGGGCAGTTTGTACGAATTAAAGCCTGTATCTCAGCCGAAGTCCTTGCAATTTGTAAATCATAGATTTCTTTGGCCGAGGTCAAAGGCACGGTCTGTTGCAAAAGCATGGCTTTAATTCTGCTTAAAGTATCAAAACGTATAAAAGAAACATTCACTGAAGGCCATAGAGGCGACTCCCTGACTGTGTCTATTGGGGGGAACAATACTTGCATACAACAAGTAACCCTGGAGTCGACCGTTACCAGATATGGGATGCCTGGCAACATGCCACAGCAATTCTGATCATTCAACATGAGGTAACTCCCGTTAGAAAGTTGGCCAAACGTTGGATTAATCACAGTAGCTGGTGTACCCTGCTGGTGGCAGGAAAAGTTTGCCACAGAACCATTACAAGCCCCGTGTAAAGAAATGTCCTGACATATATGAGTGAACTGCTTAGTGCATTTTCACAGTGTGTACCGCTTAGAAACACTTCACGATCCCCACTCCAACATCTGTATTCGTAAGGTAAATCCCAGGATGTCTTAATGTATTCTTTACCCAACCTTTCATATTTGCCTGCTTGCATTTGTTTGAGGCAATATTGAAAATGAAAAGTAGTGACAGGCAGAGTTATTTTGCCATGGATAAGCCATTCTGTAGCTGGTTTTTCTGCTACCGTAAATGGTAATTTTTCCAGTTTTTCAATGCTCAGCACTGTATACTTTGCTCCCCTTTGTGCCAGTTCGATCTGTTTATCTGTTAGATTGTATTCTGCAAACAGAGACGACGTGTTGATAAAACGCCAAGGCACATAACCTGCATGCAAAGATTGCAGCGTCGAGCCTAATAACATAATAGAACGTAACTGAGATTGGCCTTGTTGTAACATGGCTAGATCTTGTTCCAGTATGTCAATAGCAGAGGATACAATGTTGTCCAATGAATACATTCTGGATGACAAAGTTGTTAACCCATTGTCGACCACAGTGAGCGATTTCTATAAGTTAATACGATCAAGCTCACGTATTCTTTCTGCGGCCTCTGCCTGTGAAACCTTCCATACTTCATTATAAGCAGCCGGCATATATGAAACTTTTTTCACACGGTTTTCTTGGCCCTAGCAAGAAATCCCTAAGGTCTGCGTCTTCTTTAAGTAAAGATAAGTGTTGTTTCACATCCTCGAGTGTAGATTTTTGTAACCAGTCGAGGCACAATTTTCCTACACTGTATGTTGTTACTACCCCCGGATGTTGTCGTTGAACATAACGTGGGTCTGGCCTATGGATAGTAAAGCCCTGTATTCTATTCAGGAATCTTTCTTGACAGATGTTTGTGTCTGTGGGCCAGAGTAACCATTTTTTCCAATCAGGATCTGTTCTGTTGTATTGTAGTATTGTAGTATTGTGTCTACTGTGACCGCTCCCTGTGTAGTGCTATTACTTGCAGGTGTTGGTACAGAAGGTGTATTCATGTCTTTGATCTTGGCTAAACCAAGGCAAGACGTTTGTTGCACAGTGTCATTCAAAAACATTATTTGCTGTGGGATGATACATGCTCTAAACAAAGCTTCTATCCCCTGTACTTGCCAATCTTTAGAACCACAGACAGATTTTGTGTCGATTGTGTCTTTCCAAAAGTCAAATCCTTGTCTAGACAGTTGGGTAATAAAGGCTGCAGAATAAATCTGTTTTGTATTAGTTAACATCATTTTCTGTCCTGTTTTGTTTACATTTTTATAGTAAAATGTTTCTGGATCGGATGTATTGTACCCTGAAAAATATGGAAACTTATTTGCAAACGTTTTTGAACTACCCTTTGGCGGTGTAGGACAATGTTCCCATTGGTTAAACATAAACACATTTCTAGGTGTTGCAGATTTATGCAAGAAATGATGACCATAGTGGTTGTAACAATAAAGCTGTTCGTAGTCTGATGAACCCTCTAAGTATTCATTGTTAGAGAATGCAGCAGACCTTTTTAGATCAGACATCATGTTATTTACAGTCTCAAAGTCCCAATCATCAGAATAGGTACTGGAGGTAATAAAATCACTTAATGAAATTTTAAATAAATGTGGAATGTTCAAAAGTTCCGTTGGGCCGATAGATCGAAATCGATTTTGTCCCACACTATACCATCCTGTATAGGAACGGCTGTGATGTTCACTGCTGACAAGTCTCTTGCTTCACGATGGGATGATTTGTGTGGTTTTAATAGTAAGTTCACATTTTTACTTTCAGTGTCCATATGGATGTGTCTGCCATTTATAAGCACGCTGATAGTCATAACCAAAGCTAGCCAAAACAGAAAGAAAAATATTCCAGAAATTATCCATAGTTCAATCCATGGTGAAACCAGATAAGTCTCTTTCAGGAAATGAAAAAGGTCTTGTACTTGTTGTTTGAAAGTTTTTGAGGCTGGCGTCGTTTCAGGCTCACTCGGATTCTCAGAAAACGTATCAAAGTTAATTAAATAGCCAGAAGCAGTTCGGTCAATTGTTGGAATTGCATCAGGATTTGTTGAAATCGCTGGAACCAGTTGATCACTTGTTACGTTGGTGTAGACAGGTGTATCTGGACGAACTGTTACTTGAGTTTCAAGAGGGATGAGTTCCATAGCATTGTTGCTTAGTCCTTCATCTGTTACTGCTGAATTCTCGATGGTTATGAGTCTTTCAGTCTGAACCTCTTGGATAGTAGCGAGAGGAGTGCGTCTGCTACTAGGTCGGAGTCCACGAGGCCTACTATTTAGTATTGGCCACATACTGTGGTTTGATGAGGTCGATGGACACAAATCTTTTCTCCTTTTTTCCAGCAAGGGGCGGCAGAAGTACTGTTCTTGTTCCGTGTATGGCTAGGATAGGTACTGGTTGTCTGTAAGAAGGTCCAAATTCCTTCTTGTCCGCAATCTTCTCTCTGACTAGATCCCCAACTTTTGGGATCCAGACAGGCCTTGCTGGGACTGCCGGTTTTTCCCCAGTGGTGGTTGGCTTCAGGAACACGTTGCTTTGTTTCGATCTTAGTTCATTTAGATCCTGTAAAACAGCCAAACGATCTTTGATATCAAAGGGTTTATTTTCCACCACTGTGCCTTTACATTCGAGATCAGGAACCCACGTTCGTGTCCCAAATAGGACCTCATATGGAGTGACCCCCCCCCCCTAGAGAACTTCTTGGCAAATTATTTAATGAGCGTTGGACCCCATAAAGATGTTTGACCCACCCATCACCCAAACCTAATACTCTAGCTGTTATAGACTGCTTTATGTCCCGGTTTTTCCTTTCCACAACAGAATTTCCCTCAGGATGAAACGGAGAGGAGTACCGCAATGCTACACCCAAACTGGCCATGGCTTCTTTGTAAGCCCGAGAGCTAAACGCAGGGCCCTGGTCAGAATGTAGTGTGCCAATTGCGTGTGTGCCGATAAAAACTCGCAAATCTTTTATAACAGTTTGAGCGTCAGCCGAGCGCTGAGGCCATATCCATAGGAACCTTGACTTAGTATTTGTGGGATTGCATTTGTCCAAAAAAACGCCTGCGCGTAGATAGTCTAATGCTGTCTAACAATGGTGTCTGTACTGGGCAGGCTACTTCGTAGTCTGGTGTCTGGTGGCGTTCTGCACTAGTCTGTCTATTGCAGTCCATGCAGTCATCGATGAAGATGTGAATCTGTGTATTCATTCCAGGCCACCAGTACATCTCTTTTATTGTTAATATTGTTTTAGAGATCCCTTGATGTGACACCCTCCCCTAGATGTGCTTCATAAATCAAAGCTACTCTACGTTACATGTTTGGAATTACCCTATCCCCCACTCCAGGGATTCGAGCAAAAGGAACGTTGTTCGCATCAATTACATAAGAGTACTTGAGTGGAAATTTCTTTGGTAACGCTGCACCACTGCCTTTGCTTGAAGCATTGACAGCCAACAATATCTCACGGTCTATTCTCGTTTTTAGGTCTCGCCTAGCAGGGCGCATGCGCTGCTCTGCGAGACTTATTGTAGGGCTTTAAAAAGCTGACCACACGCTCGTGCGTGTGTGGCCTTTTCCGTGGGGATAACCCGCACAGGCACCATCTGTTTTGAATTATCGTGCCCAGACGCGTGCGCGATAATTCAAAACAGATGATGTGGCGCACGCACCACTCGGGTGCTTGTTTACGCTTGGGGGCTGCCTCCTCGCTGAGGGCCCCTGCATCCCAGCTGTGCTACAGGGAGGCCACAGGAAGTCCCGAAGCAAACCTTACCAACCTCTCGCCCCCACACCTCAGGCCGGTGCACTGATGCTGACCCGGGCCTGTGGGAGGCAGGGTAGGTTGGCGTCCACAGCAGGTGGGTGGGTGTGCTGCTGGCACCCCATACAGACGACCGAGGTGATCCTTGGCTTTATTTCCACCTACCAGCGTATTCGAGTGGGTACAGCTCTTACCCCCTTAAATTTCTCACGCCTATATCAGCAGTAAACGTGTTGCGCGCGCTGTGGGCGAAGGGGAGGAGGCCGTGGCAGAGATCAGTGGCATTAATGTCTCTTAATGCCCAGAGATGGGCAGCGCAAGGGCTTGGTGCCCCCCAGCGTCTGATGTGATCTTCCAAGCTGGTGGAACGTTGTGCGGGTGCGCAGCCCTGCCCGGGGCGCCATTAGCCCTTAGACTGTTGCTGTCACACGCACTCTGGAAAGAGCATAGTAGCATGTTTATAGACAGGCACTACAAACAGACCTTGCTTTTGAGATGTATATGAAACATTTTATCCAGGGAGGAGGAAAAAACTATTTAATCATACCTGTCAAAGTCGGCGTCTGCCAGATGAGGAAACGGAGGTGATAAGGTAGTTTGATCAGGATCACACAATGGGGAATCCGGGATTAGAACTCTTGATCCTTAGTTGCATGGTCTATAAATCATCCACAGGGCCACATCTGCTGGCTTCTATTTGTACCCCGTGTAGTGCATGTTATGACCATATGTTTATGAAGTATGCATGCGCAATAGAAGCTGGGTATTTCTGAACTGCTACTATCGCCATTACTCTGGTCTTTAATCAAAACTGTGCTGCTCCTGTCTTTGTTTTGGAGGTGGGTGCTCGGATAGAAAGCCACCCGTCTGTCAAGCTCGTCTCGCTGGACACTCGCATTGGCCTTTTCACCAGCAGTCCTGATAGATGGACCCTTCCCCAGAGCCCCTTTTCTTCTTCTCTCCTTCCCACCACGTTTGAATGTTTACTTGAAGAGAGGACGCAGGAAAGGCCGGCTTTAGCTGGGCCCTGTGTTGTTGACTGCTCTCTTTTGAGGCTTTACCGAAGACCTCTGGTGCTCTGCTCAAAACTGTATAGGAGGAAATGAAATAAGAAAACTGTACTAGGGCACACCTCGCCTTTGTAGATGGTACTTGCATTACTCTATTTTGGTTGTTGCTTAATTAAAACTACAAACACACTTACTGAAAACCGCGCTCAGTGTTAAAGTAAAAAAAAAACCAAACAAGCGCGGTGTCCTTGAAGCGGCGCTGCGCTCAGTTTTAAACTTTACCGTTTGCAATACAATAGGTCTCGTATTTACGCGAGTTTAAGCTATTGGCATTGTAAATGACAATGCCTTTTATTTATGTTTTAAAAAACAAAAATAATAGGCATTGTCATTTACAATGCCAATAGCTTAAACTCGCGTAAATGCGAGACCTATTGCATTGCAAATGCTTGTTGAACGAGTGATCGCAGCTACGGAAGCCGTCTGAACAGCCCCCTTTGCGGCTTCATCAGCCAATGAATTCCCTGCAACGTGAACGCCATCACGTTGATGACTCAGCGTGTGTATCACGTGAGCTTTTGGTAGTTCGTTTCTTAACTGAACTACTTGTTCCCAAAGCGTTTTATGCTTTATTGTGCCACCTTTTGCATCTTTGAACCAGTTTTCAAGCCAATTCTGTATATATTCATTATACGACTGAACACAGTAAAAAGAATCGCACACTATAAGTGTGGGGAATTTGCGATCTGTATTTTCAAGTGCCAGTTTGACCATTGATCTGAAGTTACCATCTTGCATGCGACCTTTAACGATTGCGCACGCTGCACTGTAAGCTTGCTTACTCCCTGTAGCGGGTTGTGCTGATCCGTCAGTATAAATTATAAATTCGTACTGATCTAGAGGCAGAATTTTAGTGGGCAGAGGACATTCATGTTCATATTGCAGGAACACTTGTGTTTTTAAATCGGGATCAAAAACATATTCAACATCTGTTGCAGCAAGAGAATTAACCCATTGTATCCATCTAGGATGTAAAGCTTTTGCATTTGGAATGCTCGCTTTTGTAACTGCCTCTAAGGCTGGTACTGGAGTTACGACAATAATGCGTTTCCCTTGGGCTAGAACTCTTTCTTTTGCTACAGCGGTTTGAACTGCTGTCAGTATTTTTTCTGTTGAAGTGAAGCGCATTTCTGCTTGTGTATACAAATGTGATTTGTATGCTATTGGTACTTTTTCACCCTCATTAAATGTTAAATAGGTGAATCCGTATTGTCCCGAAATTATTCGGATCACTAAATTGCGTGTATTTACGCGTGTTTGTAAGTGATCTGTTGCTAACATGTTAGCTTGGAGTGAACGCAGGATTTCTGTGTGTTCCTGTGTCTAATGTTTTGTTGAAAAAATCAGGTTTGATTAATTCGTAGAGAGGTTTAACCCTTTCTGTGTAATTTAGAATGTAAGTTCTTCCAAAATTTAGGAAACCCAAGATGGATTGTAAATTTTTCAGCGTTTTTGGAGGTTGGAGCAGCGCACACTTTTCTAAAAAGTTAGCTGCCAGGCTCTTGCCTTCACTTGAAAGCTCATATCCTAGGAAAAGGACATTGAGATGGGCAATTCTGGATTTTTTAAAATTGAATTTATAGCCTTCAGAGGCAAAGCCCAATATAATGGTACTCACCCTGTTCAAGTACCTATCTAGGTCATCGTCTGTCAGATAGATGTCATCGACATATGACAATGCCTCATTATCATAAATTTGTAGTAACTATGTTACTCTTGCTGAGAATAACCCCAGGCTGTTTTTGAACCCTTGTGGGAGTCTACAAAATTGATGCTGGGTCCCCATTATTGAGAAAGCTGTTAAGTACCTGCTTTCAGGTGCTATGTTTTGACAAAAGAAACCATTTTGAAATGTCTAATGTGGTTTTATATTTTTTACGCACAATGTTATTCATTAATGCTGTACTATGTGCATTTTGTACTGCAAATATTTTGGAACAGTGTTCAAGTGTCTTTAATCCAAAACTAGACGATATGTATTGTCTGGTTTGGATACAGGAAACAAAGGATTGTTCATTGAGGAGGTGCATGTTTCAATCACCCCTTGGTATTCAAGTTGATCTGAGATCTCCCTGACCTGTTTTTTAGCTTCTTGCTTTATTGGGTACTGCCTTTGTGCAGTAGGTTGATTTTTTTAGATGTATTTTGTGGTGAGGTGAGTCCTCATCCCATCCTACATGATTTTTGTATAATGCTGGGGCCTGGGCAACTGCCCATTTCCTGGCATAAGTATATTTTAGGTGAATTGGAATATGGTTGGAGAAGGCAGGCATAATGATGTCCTCGCCATGTGGGCACTCCCTGACAAAGTTTGGTGGCCAGTCCTTTTCTGCTAGAAGTATATCATAACCCCTTGAAAGTTTCTCCCAAAAGAGTATTTTCACTTTTCTTGGTATGTCTCCCTCCATTCGGAGTGTTATTTCATATAACTTTATAACCCTGGTGTCTACAGTCTCTACTGTGATGTACTCATTCAAGTCCACTATCTCCAGAAGTTCCTTCAGGTTCTGGCGAGCTATTGTTACTTCTGCTGCACTGTCCAGCATTGTCTGAGCCCATTCTCCGTTCTTGAGCTGTGTTCTCAGTATCCTCGGCATGTCTGATCTTCAGACCTGCTACCTTCTTTTCTGTGAATTGAGGTTTTGATTTATTTTTCTGAATGTGTTTATCGTCTTTGGATTTCACGCGTTCTTCTCTGTGTTCTGACCGTCCTCTTCTTTCTGATGTCTGTGACGATATCTGAAAGGTACGAGAGGAACGTGTATCAGTATCTTGATACCTGTCAGGCTTTCTTAAATTATCCCTATTCCTGAGGTTATACCTCCTTTCAGAGGGCTCCTTTTGAGGAGACCTACCTCGGGATTGTGAACGTGTCTCGTTTGAATTTTGTTTATTAGTTTCCCACTTCTTTTTAGAAGATGTAGGATTTTGTTTAATAGAGTCCTTCTCAGGACTTTCAGATAGTTTTGGCTTCAAAGGTTTTCCACCCAAACTATCTCTGCCTAATTCTGCATAAGATTGTTCTATTATTCTGGGTAGTTCATGTTGATGTTCTGTTACATCAAATTCCCTTAAGCGTTGCCGGATCGCCACTGATGATGCTGCTTCCCCTTTAATATTAGATAATATTATTGTTGAGACCTGGTCGAAGTTTTTCAGTAATTTCATACCTAAATTCAGAGCAGGTTCTGCCCCGTAATCGTTTTGAATTTGTTTCAGGACATCTGGTATTACTGCAATTGATGGAACACCATGTGTTTTAGTATAGATGGCAGCAAAGACTGCGCCCCAAGTGGTGCAGTCTTCCAGTTGTGGTGTGATCCCCATTGGTAAACAGATTGTTAGGATTCTGTGTTTCTCATAAGGGCTAGTATTTGGAAATACTGCTTCAATTTGAGTAATTTTTTGAGCTATCCAGAATGGAATTTGTTCACGTTTTGTGGGCATTTTACCCATGACTGCGTGTAAAGTCTGTGGAGTAATTTTTAGTGTATTCCCCTGTTGAGGGGTTTGATTTGGAATGGTCATTGGTGGTTGGACTGTGAAGTCCGCATAACATATTGGACTAATTGTCTGTAAATTTTTATTAACTCTTGTAGTTGAGTAAGTAATTCCTCGTCTGACATTACATCAATGTCAGGATGAGGTGTGTAGCCGGCTAGAATCGGCCATGTTGCTCCTGGTCTTCCTAGTGGACCGAGCCTGGTAATGTTTTTGTGATGTTTTAGGGCGCCTTTAAACCAGAGATTATGCTCCTGGTATGTGAGTGGAATTTCAATATCCTCGAAAGGAATATATTCCTCTGGTGGTTCATCTTCTTTAAAGAAGTGAAATAGTTTTGTTACTGGATTTGATTCTGGGAA
Organism: Calotriton arnoldi; assembly: GCA_963921515.1. Classification (NCBI taxonomy): domain Eukaryota; kingdom Metazoa; phylum Chordata; class Amphibia; order Caudata; family Salamandridae; genus Calotriton; species Calotriton arnoldi. The sequence continues at coordinate 463,763 of CAWUFW010000692.1, forward strand.
TACTATCCATGAATAGAATACCTCTGTCTGAAAGGATTCGTGTGCCTCTATCACGAAAACTGCTCTACCACCTCTTGGTGTTAGGCCGTGTTTTATAAGTTTTAGAGTGATGGCTCTTCTTAAGTTTGGAGGGATGTTTATAACATCCTCATCGGTTCCATTTAAACCTGTAAAATTAAAAGCTGTTACGACTGGGTCAGCCGCAGCTATATTGTCCCCGTGTAGGGACATTTGTTTTTTGAAAAATGTAGAACAAGTTTCAAGGAAACAAAAGATAAGGTGCACAATGTTTTGGAACACTGTATCCTTCAACATTGAACAAACCAAACAGCTAATATATATAGGATTTTTTGTCCTATTTAGCTTTGGCGGATACTTAACCCTACCCACTCCAGACGTCTTATGGAGTATGTGAGTAGGGGTCTCTGAGAGAAAAGCACGACTGAGTTACTTAGTATCTAGCGTTAAATTAGTGCCTTACCAAACGTTGGGCGCCATGTAGTGTAGTTCCTATTTCCCTAATAGGCTCTGCGCATTGGATATACCCTATAGATTCGACATAGGACTGAGGTCAGTATGTCCCTATCGAGTATATTAAACTTAATTACTTTGTGCCAGCTAACTCAGAGGCCACTAGAAACTCCTTGTAAACAAGAAGGGGGTAGTTTCTGGCAACCGCATAAACATGACAACTTTGTTTCCCTTTAGAATCGGAACACTCTCAGAATCGTGGAAACAATAGATAAGTTTCACTCAGCTAATCGTGCATGCTTAGTTTCTTCAGAGTTACACAGAAAGAATAGACGGGCGTATCAATAAAAGGATTTATTGAACAGTCTTGTTTCTCGTGTAAGAGATATGAGCTGTTATGATCACAAGACAGTATGCGAGATATATAATGTACAGCGTAAGCAGTAGAAAGAAATAATACTGCACTAGCATTATCTTTTAGCTATGACACATATATTCATATACATAAATAACATAAGCTAAAAATGCGAGTACTCATAAGATGCTTCTCTAACTAGTTCTACCCCAGTGTACCTAACCTAAGTGTAGTGCAAGGTAAGAAGTACGTGAAGTATTCTATAGTATGGTATGCTATAGTCTAGTATGCCAAGAGTCCCTCTAGGTTCTAGTCCGCTCCATACCTTGAGAATGAGAGAGGTGGGAATCTCCTTCCGGGTCTCGAACTCTAACACCCCGCGAAGGGAGTCAGAACACTGGAAGCTGGATTCTCTGCGAGCAGGGATGACAGCGTCTCTTGTCAGTGCGTCAGGCCGGGACACGGGCTCCTCTAAAGTCGAGGTCTCCTCCTACTTGCTTGGGCAAGGGAAGGTATATTTATACCCGGTAGGTGCCTTGGAATGTTAGCATTGACGTAAAGTCGGGCAGAGGAAGACGTCGGGAATGAACCCTTAAGGTATAGCGGTTCATGCATAATAAATGAGTTCTTGGAGAAATCAATAATCCTGTGCTAGGGGAACTCCCAAGAGCTTAAGGGTCTGGTTTCTAAGAACTCGTTGTGACGTTAGGGTGGACGGATGTAAGTGACCATGCCTGTATTTGGATAGCATGGCTAATGCATAAATAAGGACTGGGATCTTATGCCTATATATGGACAATGCGAATTGTGCCTATATAAGGACATGTTTCAGGAAAACCTATATACGGACACCTAAAGCGGAATACAACACAGGGAATCAGCGACTGACTCTTTGAGTTTACCTTTTCTGTCTGGGGCACAGGAGCGCCTTCTCCACGAGCCAGGCACAGACTTCTTTTGCTAGCCCAAGGAGCAGCAGCTGGTCATCTCTCTAGTCAAGATGTGATCTGAGGTCTGGGTGCTAGGGGTGCCATATTTATTCCCAAAAAGTGGCGGGAGGGAACCTGGTAGCCTACTGGCTACTTACCGTTTCATCCCCAGTGGGGGGATGAATTCCAACTATGTGCAGCATCTTAGCTGTACCAGAGTGCACTATTCTGCCCACTCCCAAGATGTCTGAACCCCTCGCTTCATGTGGGGAGCATGTTAGCCCACCCTAGGAGTGTGGTTACCTGAGGGCTACACTCCCAAGGAGAAACTGGTCTGGTAACTGGTTTCCTTTCTCTGTTCTCACCACCAGTCCATCTACCTGAACAAAGGAGCAGCCCCTCTTAATTGTGGTTGCCATTTGCCCATTAAAGGCAGCTTGTCCTTTAAAGCTAGTCTTTTTGGCCAATTCCCTGTGTGGCTTCCTGTGATAGGGAGGTGACACCTCTCTCTGCGGAAGACCTGTATTCTTCCTGTGCTTGTAAGTCATTCACACTTCTCCCTAGGAGAGGGTAGAAGGCTGTCTGGTGGCCAGCATCTGTGTATGGCCACTGGAATATCTGGGCACAGAGTGGAAACTTTCTAAAAGATGCCTTTTTTTAAAAAGTGACATTAAATCTGCCTTGGGCATCAAGTCAGGTTTGATGCCACAATTAATTTGATACCTTGAAGTACCAACTTTAGTAGTCCCATTCAGAAGTTAGCAGGACTGAGATGTCAGCCTGTAACTCTGTATTTTGCAAATGTGGCTACTAGCTTTTCCAGAGTAAAAATGGCAATTTGGCACTTTCATTATTATGACATATATGTCCTACTTAATAGTATACAATGCCATCCCTTAGGGCTTCATAGGCTTTCCTTACGGGTGACTTATATCATTAAGGGAGGTTTGGGCATTGCCAAAAGTTTAAATGTCAAAGTCAAACAAGTGTTTTTAAACCTGCTCTTCCAGTCTGCAGTGGCTGGCTGGGAGCCATGTTGTGCTTTGTCACACTCAGGGTGGCGCAATCCATGCAGCAGCCCTGGGTGGACACTTTAACTAACATGCCCTATGTACTCCTGGTTCCTTATGCTATGGACCTATAAGTAAGTTAACTTCCCTCAATTGGTGGTAGCCAATTTAACATATATTTTGTAAAGGGTTACAACACTGGCACTGATGTCTGGTTAGCAGGCCTCAGGGCACTCTCTCAGTCGAAAAACCAGCAGTATCGGTCCAAAACAACAGGGGTGCTCATGCAAAAAGGGGCATTTCCTTACAACGTTTATGATACATTGGTTGAAAAAATGCCATCAAGAATGGTGCCTATTCATGCAGGAAGGGTAGTCCACCTTTACACTTACAAAATTCAAATCAAATTGTGGGTTATTATGCAGGGTGGAGAAATAGATGGACGGGAGGTTTAGGGTCTTTTTAGGAGTTCTGTGGCTCTTCTCCTCCTCACTCTCTTTACTGTCCATGGCTAAATAGTCCCTCAGCCGGTTGTGCACCACCCTCTGATATGTTTCCTTGCTCACAACCTTCTTGTTCATCACCAGGCGTGTTCTGGCATATGGGAAAGCAATCCTTTACACAGCACAGTATTTTGCAGCACCCCTACATGCCCACCACTGTGCATGTATGGGGAAGAGCCCATACAGAACTGACTGGCACGTTATGTTCTTGAAGGAATATGGGCTTCCAGTTTCTGTCTCATGGCTTTTCACAGGCTCTGGTGCAACATGGCAGGCCCAGAAAAAGTAGAAGGCTATTTCCTCTGCAGTGCATTCTCTTACACAGTTCATGTGTGGGTCAGAGGCACCTGCTCTGCATTGCTGGCCATACTGGCAGTCCTTGCCATCCTCCTCCACCCGCCAATCCCCGTCATGGCCAACCATGCAGTGTCCTTGTGCATGTTCCTTAGTACAGCAGAAGATAACCTTTTCCCCACACATGTCCCGCCGTTGTGGAAGGCAGGTAGCTTACTGAATACTTTGTGTCCTTGGATCTGATTTATTCGTTGGTTGATTTGGGCTTCCAAAGGCTTGGTGTTACACAATTACGCCCTTTCCACTGCCCTGTTGTACCAAGGAAGGTCCTAGATGATCAGGTTTGTGTTCTGCCTCATATCTCACCCATAGTCTTCTCCACACAGTGAGGAGGAAGTAGTGGGAGACCCGGTAGGCACAGTAATCCTTGTTCTCATTACACAAAATTATTTGAATGTAGTTAAACACAAAGAAGGCCCTGAGGATTTTTGGGGGTGTGGGACACCTTTCGCCCATGACTGACCTCTTAACTCTGTTCATCTTGGAGCTGCATTTGTACACACATATATTTCTACATACAACTTAGACCCTCAAGGTTAGATATTTGAATGCACTTGCATGTCTATTTGCCAGTGACTGCTAGGACCTATTTACTGTAGCATGTCCTCAGTTACTTCAATAAAAATCAAGAAATATATTGAAATCTATAATATTGACTCATAGACCACTGTGGCGTACTTATTTATCCAATGGAAAACAAGCACAAATCATTAAAATAGTAAAAGTGTATATGCATTGCATATGTTGACGCCACATCCCCTCAGCTTCATGAAGGTCATTTAAAAACTTGAAGTACTACAGCTTCATGAAAGAATTTCCAGGCTTTGGTGTCTGATTCGAGAGGGGCCTTTAGTAACAACGCTACGTAAGTTAGACATTAGTAACTTGGGACCATGGATCTTTAACCGCATTAAATAAATCCCTACTGGTTAGATATGCCCCTATGACGTCACATTCAGATGTACAAGCCGGGGATAACTTAAAGCTACTAGGGTCAGACTCTATCTAATGTAGGCCCGACTCTATCTTGGCTAATGGAGGTCACCATCTTCTCCCTCCTAAACAATGGAAGTCGCCATCTTTCCTGTTTCATGCAGAATCATTGTCATGTCTGCCATTAGACACATATGTTGTCTGACCGTATCTTTCTAAGTACTGTGAAAGCATCAGGTCATTTGATTGATGACCTTGATACAACACTTAATGTGACATTTGCGTGGGTCAAATGTCTACTTTACACCATGTCAAGGCTAACTAAGAACACATACAGTCACATAATCGAATAATGTAGTCTGAATTGATGCCCCTTTTCCTCATATGTCCATAAGAAAACATCTGGGACGCACACCTTGATGCACATATTCCATGTCAGATATTCCTAAAGTTTTTTTTTGTAAGTTTCTGTATTGTTATTTCAAAAACATAGTCAATACTCATATACAAACATGTATCACACAGGTAACACTGTAGATTCATTGTCTCAAGACATTCCTAAAGTTATGTCAGAAATTCCAATTTCTGATCAGATTTAGTATATAAGGACTGCCACTTACCAATTGTTTGGAGATATCCTTCGTCCAGATTATTGCCCGAGATTCTGCCAGAGAGCGTATCACCTACTGCCAGCACACTTAGCGGATGCTACATCTCGCCAGAAGCCGATAAAGTCGAGTCCCGGAGGGAGACAAGACTGTTACTGCACTATGTTTGCCCTTTGTGGGGAACACAGTCTTCACTCCTACGTTGATAAAGACAGCCTTTGCTGTCAACAAGTATGCAGTGTGTCCCTTCTCCCTAAGAAATTCTAGACTGCAAGTTGCTCTGCCTTCCATGCTCTCTTATTGTAGCTCATAGAAATAAGCAAGAGTGTTAGGTTTTAGATGACATTTTAAACATGCTAGATATTTTTATTTTATTCTTGTTATTTATAATGTCTTCTTGCTGTTTTTATAATATTCTGTGCAGTTATTTTAGACATACTGAGAAACAGATTATTCCTGTAGTGATAAATAATTTTGATTTAAGTGTCCATTCTTCTTAGTGCACTGTGTGTGTGAGTGATACTGTGAATAATGAAATGGGGTTGTTATAGTTAACACAGTGACCCCAATATCTTTATGGTATAGTTAGTAACTCAAAAGCAATACTTCTATTTCAGTTACACATTGAATAGTGTTCTGCAGGGCTACAATAGCCTGTCTTTCACATTCATCATTGGTGCATTGAGCCATGTTCACCAGTGTCACTCGTGGGTGGGAAAGCACACCTTCTAGAGCTGCGCCAAAGTTGTAACTTATGCAACAGTTGTCCCCCGATGTGGGTTTCATATCTTACGGTTATGCCTTGAGTAGTTTTTTCATTATTCACACACTCGTGAGCCATTATTGCGTCATTACGGAGAGGTCTGTAGTAATCATGGTTACCTCCTACTGGGAATAAAGGAGCACCTTGCGCATCCAGTGTATTCCTTTGGGACATTTTAGTAATGGAGGGGTTCAAGCCCATTGATGCTGCCTCAGGGCAGTTTTGTACCTATACAGTGGCAGACTCACTGGCACAATATAGGGTTTAAGATTTGGAAATCCCTTTAACTTACCAGGAACACAGAAACTGGTTTGGTGGTGAGTTCCCACATAAGCACAGAAATATCTGTTTGGGGCCCCTGAGCAATGAAGGGGCTAGTTGGCCAGTTTTGACTGGCTTAACTTCCTTTCCTCGTCCCAACAACTTAATAAATGCTGAGGTAGTAGGGGTGTTAAACTACACATTCTACTATACAGGAGACTTGTACAGTTTGTACAACATACTTTAAGCTCCAGACCTGCTGTCTTAGCAGGAGCTGCCACTCCTGCACAGGTACAGACTATTAGCAGATATAATATTAACGCTAACATGGGGAATGATGAAATGACTTTCCGGATTGCTCGTAAAAGCAGTTAGAAGCAGTATATCAATACACTACCTCCCAAGACAAACCCAGAATATTGACTGTCTCCCTCTTGGAATGGTGTCTTCTGTAGAGGAGTGTAACACCTGGGGAAGCATCTTTGCATGTATTTGCACTAGTACGCCTTCATTGGCAGTCCTCCTTGATGTACTTGGGTACAGAATGAACACGGAGCTGCACCAGCTCTGGACTTAGGAATTAAGCTAATGGGGAACTTCTCTATGAAATCCTCTATCACCCTAAGCAGTTTCAAAGGAGAGGCTTCAGTTCTGGCTATATGTCAGAGACTGGAAGGTGTTCGTGAATGGAAATTACCCAAAATAATCACGGAAGTTTATACATCTGTAGGTAGAAAAACGTTGGTTACTCGAATCTTTAAGCCACATTTAAATCCCAAAAAAGGGCACCGAGGGTTTTGTTAAAGTAAAATATGTAACGGCAGGGAAGAAGAAACAGAAAGTCAAAGATAAAAGACTGACTGGGTCACCCGCTTCTTGGGAATCCGGCTGGGGTAGTTATAACTTAAGAGACTGCGAGAAAATTAAAAAACCTGAACAGCATTAATATTCTGATAGCCGCTGTTCACAATCTTTTCAGGACAGTAAAGGTAAAAGAATAGAGAGGGGGAGCCTATCCTAGTGCCAAATAAAAGAGGATTACAGTAGGAAAAGTGAAGCAGGACGGCAGACTGACATCAGTGTAAAGATGGAGGAAAAGAATTTGACTCTAAAACTCCAGTAAAGAAGAAGGAAGTAGCAGGACTTTCTAAGATACATGCCGAGCCAGCTACGAGTCCTGCGAAACAGGACTTGGGTGTGAGCACTCCAAAACAGCGCAACAGAAGTCACAATAGTTCATTACAAAACTTCAGAAATTTCTACATATACAAATTGAAGGGACATACCATGTATAAATAGAGCAGTCTTTTAGTTTTCAATTATCTAATGATTAGTACATCATCATAGTAGACTAAAACTGGCCTGTAGTCTTTATTAGGGAAGCACCGCCGGGGAGGGAAGGAAGCCTTCTCTTCTATAGTACCTGAAGATTTCAGGGCAATTTATGCCATCGAATGGGCTGTGAGACAAGCTATAGCCTTATACAGAAATCAAGCGAGATGGGACAAACACTCCAGTCCACATGTCATTCCCCTACGTAGTGAACCACAGCCATTATACCGTTTAAAGCAAGAATCCAAACGTGGTATAAAAGCAATATTAGATAAATTGCAGTACCAGGGCATAATAGCGCAGTGCCTCTCACCCATCTCCAAGCCAGGCGGTTCCTATAGAATAGTCTTAGACTATAGGAATAGGAATTTGCACACATGAACCTATGCGGTACAAAATGCCCATAGCCCAGGTTTAATGATTAACCTGGTGCGGAAAAAGTACGAAACAACACTGGGTATTTCCAATGATTTCTATTAATCAAAACATAGTGCCTGAGATTGAGAATCTAAACACCTTTCAGTTTCGGCAGAGTTCAGTGTGCAGGTTTCATTTCAAAGCTTGCCCATGGCCTACCTTATTTTCAGCATGAATCATGGAGATCTTACAACTAGATCCCGTGGTATTGTCATAAATTGATGATATCTATCTCACTGATAATGATTTGAATCTACACCTGACTAGGGTAGACAGAGTGGTGACCGTATTAACATTACATGGTTACAAAATTAGTTTAAAAAAAAATAGAAAATTGCCTACGTGACCATCTTAGGGTAGGAGTTATCCAGCGAGGGCAAGGGTTTAGCTCCAGATTTCCTTCAGAAATGTGCTACCTTGCATCTTGCCAATACACTGACAAAGTTGCAATCCCTGCTGGGATTTTTTTTATTGTGGATGTACTTATTTGGCTTACTACACTGAGAGTGTAAAGCCCTTGAATGACCTGATTTCTCCCATATTTTCTTCTAAACCATGGATGAGCTCACACACTGCTATCTTGCATGCTCTATAAGCAGACATGCTTGATACTAAATATTTACAAACTATGGATATCAAAACCAACCTAATTATCAGAGTCATACCTAGTCACCATGGTTATACATATGTGACTTAAAATGAAGGACAGACTGTCCCAATTGCTTACTAGTGTCACTTTTGTTCCTTGACAGAAGCATATTTTGCTTCCATTGAAAAAAATCCTGATGGCTGTACAAACCGCTATCTTGAAAGAGCGCCCTCTGGAGCAGGGAAAACACATCCTTGTTTTTCCTGTACCAACACTAGAAGCGGCCACAAAGGTAAGCATTCCCAGTGCTCACGCCCTACATCTGAGATTGGTACAGCGGGCCTTTTCTTTAGGTGCAGTGGATATAAAGCTTCAGTATGATCCCTCTTTTCGTATACAAGCTTTTCTCTAATATTAACAAGATGTTGCTCTGACTCCCGACACTTCCCCCTTTGAGTCTTACCAGAGCATATTCTATACAGATGGCTCTGCTCAACCTGTGGTAGGAGCAAAATACAAACACTTCGCAACTTGCGCTGCAGTAGAAGATGTAGGGCCAGATGGTGAGTTCATCCCACAATGCACCCACACTAAAATCTTAGGTGACAGCACTGTATAACATGCATAATCACATGCCCTCTTACTTGTATTGCAAAAGGCTGATTCATCAGTTTCCACACTTAGTGTCCTACTCATCCTTCTGTGTGCAAGATTACAATGTTGATTTACAGCATTGGTGGTTGAATAGATTCAAGGATTCAAAGGGAAAACCTGTAGAGAATAAACCGCTTTTGGGAAAGGTAACCATCTTACAAGATCGGCTTCCATTTGTCCATGCGAGGCACACTTTGGACAATCAGTGTGATGGTATTCATGCCAAAGGGAACTGTGCAGCCGACCTAGCGGCAAAGGCTGCAATTCACACTGTCCGAGTAGCAGTCCAAACCAGATCTCAAGCGAAGATTGATACAGATATTTAATATAAATGCAACCATGCAAGATGGGAAACCTCCTGCAGGCTTTCCTCCCAATTACTCCTAAACCCTTAATTCAGATCACATTCATGAAGTCACGATACCAGGAGTGGGAAACCGAATAATACCAAATAGTCTGTCTAGATTAGATTTAATCATAGAAACCCATTAGGGGTTGTCATTTGCACATGCAGAAATTAATTCAACTGCAGCAATACTACAGCAATGCTACTGGTGGCCAAGTTTATATAAAGAGTGCAGGGATCATGTTAGGCAGTGTGACATTTGTCAACAGATCAAACCTTCCACTGTCAAAAGACCATCGCCAACTCCCCTCATGATCTCAAACATCCTCTTGCATGTGATTTATTTGAATCCTATCGGTCCCCTCCATTCAGCTTACCAATATAAATACATATTGGTGGCTATTGATTCATGTTCTCAAATCCTGTGGGTTTGGACACAGAGAAATGAAGAGCTTCAGCAGCAGTAGGAGTAAACGATTTGCAATGCTTAGCGGCGATGGAAGCAGTTCATACAGATAATGGTCCTGCTTTTACCTCCAAGACTTGCTGGGTTTCAATGTCGGCTCTGGGAGTTTGCCTGCAATTGAGCTACCCATACAAAGCTGAATCGAACGGCATTTCAAGAGTGTGCCAATGGCATGATTAAACAAGCTATAACTGCTAGAGTGCTCAGTTCATGTCTTAATTGGTACCATAATCTAAAAGGAATCTAAGAAGAAAGTTTCAACGGCGGACTTATGGCTCTGCACCTCACGCAATTTTCCTCAGTAAGTAGTCCTGTGCACTGATACCCCAGCACCAGCCGTTGTCTGGTGCCTCTGTGTTCCAGATCCTGAAAAAGCAGCTACAAGTGGGGGTGCGCCAGGCAATGAAGTCCAAAACACTTTTGTGGTATCAAACGTCTTTATTTCAACTTAATTGTTTCCTTAAGTTAATAGCACATACAGCTCAGCCAACGCGTTTCGTTCCCACAAGGAGAACGTCATCAGGGCTGAAAATGACATACAAAGAAACACAAATCAAAACACAAACAATAATCAAAAATTAAATACATTACAAAATGACACAGGACTTTAACAGAAAAACCACAATAATCTACTTATAACACTTAAAACAAGCATTGGAAATGCAATAGGTCTCGCATTTTTTAAGTTAGAGCTATTGGCATTGTAAATGGCAATGTCTGTTACCTACTAAGGGAGGATGGAGGGAGCAGTTGGTGTCGGAGTGCCAAAATGCTCTGTTGGAGAGTGACTGGCCAAAAGTAAACCAAACAAGCAGCGACTTTAAAAAAAGAAAGCATGTGTGGACCGTGTAAGTGTGTAGCCATGAAGCATATTTTTAACAACTAAGCTTGGGGAATACTTGGATATTACTTTGTGCCAGGGAACAAAACAGAGCTTGATAGAGACCCGTTTCAAGGCCCCCTTTTAAAAACTGCCGGTGCTCAGCACCGGTGAGACCCGGCCCACTTAAAGCCCTGGGTTTTGCACTCTAATTGTGGAAATAATCGTAGGTATTGGTGCTTGGGTACCAACTCATGCACGTTTTCCATCCTAACCAGGTGGTTTTCCCATTAAATGATTCCTCCTTGGGAAATGTGAATAAGAAAGAAGGATGGCAGCACAATTCAAACACACTACTGCAATTCCGGTGAAAACAGTTTTTTTTACCCACAATGGTATCATGAAAAAGCCCGGAAGACGGGCCCTTCAAGTATATGACCAAATGGTTGTGCAGTGGTTGCCTCTCAGACAGTGTGTTCTGGACTTGTAAAGTCTAAGTTGGGCAAAGGCGGGCGCATGTCCCGGTGCTGGTGCCGTGGGAAAGGTACTAAGTCAGTTTTCCCAGTGTCAAACACCAAGGAGTTAGCCACTGAAGTAAGCGTACTTCCTTAGAAGGGTGGGAAATACACTATACCGTTGGACACACAGGATAGGGGATACCGGCTGGACGGTATACAGGTAAGGGATGTGGGAGAGGGGACTAGAGTCCAGAGCCATAAGGTGATCGAGGACAGAACAGGAAGCTGGCAATGGGGCGAGAAAAGAGGAGACAGGAAAGAGAGCAAATGGACAATAATTGGGGCCGAGCACCAAGCAGACACAGGGGCAGAACAGGACATAAGTAATAGCGATGAGAAAGAGGAAAGAGAAGGGGCATGGAGCAAGAGATGGTTCAAAACAAAAGGGGCAGCCAAGTCAGGAGAGTGGAGCAGACGAGGCCAAGGCACAAGGAGAACAGAGGAAAGAGCTTTTGCCCCGTGCAGACTCCGCCTTGTACGCTGCAAGCGGTTCCGTACCAACATGTCAAACAAGCAGTGAGCAAGCACCACTCAGCCATGCCTGTTCTGTGCTGCTCAGTAGGTCACTTCCGGGAACTGTATTCCTGCATCTCTTGTGTAAGGCATTCGTTCAGCTTCCTTTGGAAGAATACAAAGCAGCTATTTGCAGTAATACATTGCAGTGAGATCACTTGTTTGGCAACCTAACACTATGTGACGGACCGAACTATGTCTGCCCTGTAGTCTACATTGATAGTTATACTTCAAGTGGTTATTAGGGTAGAGCATAAAACGAACCCAAATTACTAAAAATCAATAACATTCTAAACAGAAGGCTCATTCTGTAGTCTGCACAAAGGTTTCAAGGTCGACCTATAATGGACAGTTTGTGAAACACGGTATCAACCAAATTTTTTTACAATTTACATTCCTTCTAAAGGTAAGCACTTCTTTCAATCCAAACCACTCTTACCTTTCAGTTTTGATAACTCCCGGGTATGCTTTTTACTTCTGAACAATTCATCACTTAAAGCGCTATGAACAGACTTGTTGCCACAAGCCAGCGCTTTACAAATCAATATGATAAATAAATTATCAAAACAAACTCTTAGAGCGGGCAATCGTACTCTAAATGTGCCGGCCTGTAATAAGCACGGTTTGCGTATTCTGAAAACTTAATCAGCGCCAAGGTGACCCTTGCATGCGATGGTGGGGTCAGCTGCATCAACTCTTCCAGAGCATACAGTTTTCTTTCAGGAATGCTACAGACATCCATTAAAAACAGTGGTGCGCGCGCACCACAGAGGAGCAGGGGGAGGGAGCGAGGCGAACGCGCGCTGCTGCGCGTGCTAGCCACCAGTGGGAATGGGAGGAGCAAAGGCGGGACATGCGCCCGCCTTTGCCCAATCGCGTGCTGTATTTATTTTAAAAAAGCACGCGAAAGCCAATACCAGCAGGCGAAAGCAAAACCACACGCACGAGCGTGTGGTTAGCTTTCTAAAGCCCTTTCTAGAGGTCTTGCGCTGCGCGAGCAGTGCTGCGCACTGCAACGCTAGGCGCGAGACCTAAAAACAAAACATAAATAAGAGGCATTGTCATTTACAATGCCAATGGCTCAAACTCGCGTAAATGCGAGACCTATTGCATTGCAAATGCTTGTTTTGATAAGTGGTTGTCGGACGACAGACAGGACCCACTGTACAGAGAGTCTGCATATGGCCATTAATGTCTATTACTGCTGTATGGTACTATTGTTTATCCTCTCCCCCAGCAGACACTGCTTTCCATTTGTAACAGTGGTTTTTTTTGTAAAGGAAGAAACTTCCCCCCACCCCCAACTATTGTACTGCAGTGTCCTTACTATATATTTTTCCTTGGCTTACCATAGCTCCCTCTCACTTGAAATTTTGTAACCAAGGATGTGACCTGATCTATGTTCTTGCTATCAATATTTTCAATAAAAATACACAAAAAAAAAAAAATCACTCGGTGTTTTTGCCTGTAAAGTTTAGGACATGACTATAGTCTCCAACAGGGACCCGCTTCAATGCCCGTTTTAAATTCTTCCGGGTCTGAGACCCAGACGGACCCAGCCCACTTAAAGCCCTGACGATTGATATTAGGTAGGTTCAGACGCCTTTAGGTATAAACTGTGCAAATAAACTTGGGATTCTGAGAGCGAACAATGTCTAGTGATGAATATGTAATGTCAAGTTTTACAATTTCGCTATGACATTTAATTTCTACATGTAAATTTATGTGTGGGGAATTTTTTTTTTTAGATGGATTTTCATGTAACATTTGTATTGTGCTGTTTTGTGAAAACATTAATCACGTAACTATATATATATATATTTTTTTTTTTACATTTATTTGTAGGTTGAACCAAATGCACTGTATCCATAACTTCATTAAAATTAATTAGAAAGGTACATTGTATTTTATTGCATTAGTACTTATTTCGTTATTTAGCACTTAACATACTCTTTGCAAGGCCTACAGCGTTCATTAGACTTCGAAACATTGCAGAAAGAAGTATTAGATACATTTAGAAAGTAAAGTTTTTTGCGTGGTTAAGGTTTTCACAAAACAGCACAATACAAATGTTACAAGAAAATCCATATAATAAAAAAATATATTTATATTATTTTTATTTATTTAAAGGTTGAACCAAATGCACTGTATCCATAACTTCATTAAAATTAATTAGAAAGGTACATTGTATATACACACGCACACACATCCCCACATGTTATTTTTCCATTAAGAAGAAATGAAAAAGTATGAGCAATGTACACAGGAACAAACTTGCATTGTATTGTAATTGCATTTATATAGCGCTTACAAACACACACCTACTCGCGCCCAGCATCTCACATACATTCACACAGATGGACACTAGTACATACACCTGTAAACACACACTCAGCCTTTCACATTCATTCACACCTGCACACACACACACACAATTGTGCACACACCTGTAAATACACACTCACACCTGCACACACACACACTTGTACATACACCTGTAAATACACAATCATACATACCTGCAGTCTCTCACATCAGTGCATACTACACACGCGCCTGTAAATAGTGTCTCCCGTGCATTCACACGCCCACACACCTGTAACAGTCACAGCTGCAGTCACACACACACACTTATAAATACGTGCACACACCTGTACATGGTCTCTCACATACATTCACACCTGCACACAGACATTTGTAAACACACACACACATGAATACGCCTGCATGCACACAGGACTCACCATGTGCCCGATGCCAATCGCAGCGCTGCATGACTTTGTCAGGGTACTGAAGCGCTAGACACATAATTCATGGGAGACAGCTAATAATTGCGCAACGAAGACAGCGCTTTGGGCCAAGCAGAGGGCAGGGAAGCGCTACACAAACGGCAATGCAATGATGTTTACACACGGTCGGCGCTTCACCAGCGTGCAGACATTGTATTCTATACTATGCTCTAGCCACGGGAGCAGCGACAACGGGAGCAGCGACAGGGGGCCACGGGAGCAGCGACAGGGGGCACGGCGGAGAAGCACTACTGCTAAGCTGGCAAGGATCCTTCACCATGGCAGCAATCAACTCCACGAACATGAGAAGCAGGTCGGGCCCCAAGGACAGGGCCACGATCAGGGCCCCCGAAGCATATCCACGAGTTGCGAAGACATGACAATCGCGAGCATGATGAGCAGGGCAGCCCCGCACAGGAGAGGGCAGGGCCCCCACCGGAGAGGCCCGGGGGCGCAGACGCCAAGCAGGACAGACCCGGAGACACGGGGGCAGAGCACCGTGCAGGCAGGGGCTCAGCTTGTTCCCTGCACTGCCCGACCCAGCACAGCCTGCACCCGGACAGCACGGACCCCGGACAGCCTGTCTGAGAGGGACCCAGCACAGCCTGTCCCCCGTCCGACAGGGACCCTGCACACCCTGTGATCGCTGACTGACCAGGCCCCAGTGCTCCCTGGACCCAGCACAGCCCGGCCCGCCCCCCCCGGCTTCGCCACTTCCTCTATGGCTCTGGGTAAGTCAGGGAAATTACTGGCAGTCTATACAAATAATAAAACTCAATTATTCCGAGTTTAAAAATAAAACGGATGCTTCGAGAATTATAACTTAAAGTGCATGTAAGCTGTTTCTTAAAAGACCAGTGGTGCGCGCGCACCACAGAGGAGCGGGGGGGCGAGGGAGCCTGCGGTCTGTGCCTCGCGCTGATGCACGTCCTAGACACGGACGGGAATGGGCGGAGCAAAGGCCGGACATGCGCCCGCCTTTGCCCAATTGCGTGCTGTTTTTTTAAAAAAAAAGCACGCTACAGCCAATGTGGGCTTCCGAAAGCAAAACCACACGCACGAGCGTGTGGTTAGCTTTCTAAAGCCCTTTCTAGAGGTCTCACGCTGCGCGAGCAGTGCTGCGCACTGCAACGCTAGGCGCGAGACCTAAAAACAGTCAAAACATTTATATTAAGACATGTAAATACAGGAAAAAATGAAAAGACACCACTTAGTCGACAACACCACATCTAAAGAGATGGAACCATAATTATATCATTTCTTAAGGTGTAAAATTACCCAAACCTCATAACACAGACCAGACTAATGGCATGTGTAGTAGCCACAACACAGTTGGCTAATGCAGATGTCACACATAGACATATACAACTAGAGAGTTTAGGCAATAGTAGAATGAGAAGGGGTATGTACGTGTTCAGAGAGAGCAAGAGGACGTTCCACCCTATTTAAAACAACATGAATATCCTTAAAAGCCTTTAAAAGAGACCTAGCAAGAAAATTGCTCACCACCCCGAATTGTCAATGGTTGTGATAAAAGATGGGCACAGTGTGTGAACCAGAAAAGTATAACAGTCAACAACCAAGTAAAAATGCCTGCTATTGACCCAAGAGGAAAATAAGGAACAAATGTATATTAGGACTGCGATCTTACCTTAACACGAAAGCGCAGTCATGCCCGAAAACGAAAATCTGTATGTACATAAAAGCCTATGTTTAGTGGCCGTATATGAAATACATAAAGTGAATAAAAAATGCCATAAAACCAGTCTCCGCCCGTGTCATGAATGATGTCTCCTCCATATAACGGTAAATTACCCATCCAACAAGAGCATAAAATATGCACAGAAAATCTGGGGAGGGTCAATCTGTATGAACCCTCCATGTGGTACTCCAAGGTTAGATACATGCAAAGCCTCATATGCGGCCATACTAATAAACGCCTCAACCAAGTGCCCTATGAGCAGTCATCCCAGTAACTGACAGTGAATCCTAAGTATAATCCGTTGAAGATAAAACGGGTCCAAAAGCAGTAAGAGAGAAAAGGAGTCCTCGCATTCGCGTTAAGCATGAATATGAATCAGCGCTAATAAATGCTAACACAAGTGAGGGAGACAGGACTGACGCGGTCGGAGATCACTGTACAATCTCCCCCGGTCCCCGCTCTTCCTAGAAGTGATCATTTTAAATATTGAGGCAGTCTGCAGCTAGGGAATAGAGTTCCAGGATAAACACCCAATATATTAAGGTCCCCATGACATTGTGCCCAAGAATGATAGCATGCACACGCTTTCCAGTAATAAATGGACGTGTATTGAGCCTCAAGGTAGTGCTTGTGCGCATCTTTGACCCAGCACGTATATTAATAAGCTACGTGCATAAACCAAAGTCGCATAAGTCCCTCCCAGCCCCCCATGGGCAAGAGGACTATGGAGAAGACCCGATAAGAAAACAGACAACACCCCCATCTCTCTCCTTACCCGTATCGCCAGTAAAGTGGTCTGCGTCCAAGTAAGCGGCGATGTGCGCACCATGGGCCCTATTTGAAGTAACGAGGTGCCTCCCCTTCGTACGGGGTGGCCAATCACAGGCTTGTATAAGCGCAAGTTATAAAAACCATTCCCCGGAAAAGGACTAAGCGGGGCCGAAATAAGCAGTAGTGAGAGCTGGGCCGCCATGTTGGAAAAGTAAAGTGACGGAGTGGGGAAACAAAGTTAAAAAAACACGTTAGTCTTACGTAAGTAATCATGCCTTCAGCTCAAAAAACATAAAACTGGCTAGGTGTAATAGCTGGCGAACGCAAAGCCTCCGATAAAAAGACATGTTAAACCAAATTGCAATAAAGCGCTAATCCCAGCTGGCTGTCACCGCTGGGAATAGCAATGACAGGCAAAAGTGGAGCCGCCATAATGGAGTGTTTCTGCGTGGGGGAACCAATAAAAAATTAAGGCTAAGCATCCATGCTAGCCTCAAATGGAGTCGCCATGATGAAGTGTGCCAGCGTGGGGAAACCAGTAAAAATAGAGGCTGATCATCCATGCTAGCCTCCAGCTTAGGCACCGTAAATATATCATGCAAGCAATCAATGAGCTTGCCGGGATTAAATATTAAAAGCGGTGAAAACACCCTAATGCGTCAACAGTGATCATAAAAAAGACAATTCTATCCAGTCGGCTGGTACCGCGTGAAAATGCGATGACAGGCAATAGGCCCCGTGATCCAAATATGGCACGAAGAGTGTAAATAAGGCTCTGTTGTCAAAAGTTTGCGGGTGCTGGTTATCCCGTGAATAAAGACAAGAGAAACAAGGCAGTCCCAAAACCCGTTTATCATAACAAATATAAAAATGAACAAACTAGAAAGAGAAATTAACAGTCCAAAAAAGTTCCTCATAAGTTGGGTATGTGATGTGCCCATCCCCAGCAGTGCTAAGGATGAAAGAGTAAAGGAAAAATAAGAAATAAAACAGAGAAAAAAAATTCCAGGCCCTGTTCCATAGGAGAACAAAACGGTCAGGCAATTGGCATAATAATGAAAAGTTTGGCAATAATTATCCGTGATGGTGTATTAGAAGAGAAAGGATAGACAGGAAGTTGAGCATATTAGAACAAATAGTATGCAAATAAAGTGCACATTGAATATACAACGAGATGCATATACATCAACTGGAAATATCATTACAATAGACATCATGTGTTGGAGTCAAATGGTTATGGTGTCTGTGGCTGCTACAGCGTGTGATGATTAAGGCAGAGTTCTCTAGTCATGCACCTATCTCTGATCATGTAGCTCCGCCTATCGCCCCCTTAACACGTACGTGAACCTGAGAAAGTAGGGAAGCTGGTTAGTGACATTCAATAGGGCATAGGCAAACCCAGGTGATGACTGACAATTAGTGTAGCTCTTAACTATTAGTTACATGAATCTAAGGCCATGAGGGAGCAGGTTAGTAAATTTCCAGTGGGCATAGGCAAACCACTGAGATGACAGACAAATCGGGCAGTTCCTAACTATTGGTTTTCATTAAGGAAGAAATGCATCTCGTTATCAGTATTGTGCCCCTGATTTATCGAGCATAGTTTACATATCCATTTTGATTTGCACTGTCTCAGACGTAGCTCCCTATTGCCTCCCCTTTGTCCCGCTTCAACTTGATCAATGCCATGGAACCAGAAAGTGTGGTCCCCAGGGTGTGTTTTAACATAATTCTCCACCATGGGGTATCTCATATCACTATTTAAGATTGCCCTCCGGTGTTCCTGAATGCGGAGCTTAAAATTCCTCTTCGTGCTCCCCACATAAATCTTATTACAGGAACATCCAATCACATTCACCACGAAAGTCGTATTACAGTTAATTAACTGTCTGATCCTGTGTCTGGTTGAGCCATTGTACTCAAAATCTTTGATCTTGTTCACCCCAAACTTGCAAATATTACAGGAGCTACAGACGTAGAATCCCTTTAGTTTCTCTGGCAGCCAAGTGGCCCCCTTCTTTGTGGTCGTTACATAGCTTGGACAAAGTTCACTTCTAAGTGTCGTGCCCCTCCTGTATATAATCGAAGGGTTCCTTCTAAGTGAGCCCTGTAGGCTTGTGATCTCCTCCAAGAGGTACAAGTTTCTTTTAAACAGCCTGAAAATCTCATCACTGAATGTGGTGTACTGTGTGATAAACCGAACTTCCGTGTTGCTTCCCTTGCTCTTTTTATTCTAGCTCACATTTGCCGTTGTTTCCCATTTCAGTGTCTGCACCCATTTCTCTGCTGTTTCCAAAACCCTTCTGTCATATCCTCTCGCACCAAATCTCATCTTTACATCTTGGATGTTTTTCTCAAAAGTCCCTTCCTCACTGCAATTGCGCCTGTCCGTATCATCTCTCCATAAGGAATATTTTTAATTACAGAGCCGGCATGTGCGCTACTGGCATGCAGCACACAATTACAAGCCGTTTCCTTACGATAAAGTGTGCTCTGCACCGTACCATCCTTTATGTAGAAGTGGAGGTCAAGATAATTCCTTTTCTCTCGATGGAATTCCATAGTCGAGCTGACATTGTAAGGGTTTTCATTGAGATAATAAAAATAATCCCTGAGGGAGTCCTCTGATCCTGACCAAAGGCAAATGTTGTCAATGTACCTCCCCCAATAGACTATGTGTTCAGTCCAGGGGGAAGCACGTCTGCCCCAGGCATGCTCCCTCTCATACCACCCCATGAAGAGGCATGCATAAGAGGGAGCAAACCTAGAACCCATAGCAGTCTCCCGTCTTTGGTGATACCAGGTGTCATCATGGAGGAAAAGGTTCCTGGTAAGGATCAGCTCCATCATTTCCATGACCATGCTGTTATGTTCGTAACAGTCAGCCCCCTCCCTGTCCAGAAAGGACCTGGCTGCCAAAAGGCCAAATTTGTGTTTGATGCATGTGTAGAGACTAACTACGTCTAGGGTCACAAATAACAAGTCATCGGACCAGGTGAAGTCCTTGAGTTTAGTCAGTATATCCTTGCTATCCCTGATGTATGAGGGCAAGTTTTGGACATGTTTTTGTAGTTTAAGATCCACAAATTCCGATATTCTCTCTGTGGGGGACCCCATCCCTGATATGATAGGCCTCCCCAGTGGGAAGTCCCCCTTCTTGTGTACCTTGGGGTGTATGTAAATACAGGGCAATCTAAGGTATCCACCTTCAGGTACCTATACTCATTGTCACTCAACAAACATGTCCCTCCATTCAGATAACTTCAAATTGATGACCAACGCAAGTTCACCCATGGGGTTGACCCCGACCCTCTCATAACATTTGACATCACCAAGCTGGCGGTTGATTTCACCCACATAGTCCGATGTATTCATAGCAACAACATTACCGCACTTGTCCGCCTCCCTTCTCAAAATGTTGTCATCCTCCCGTAACCTGATGAGTGCTTTCCTTTCCCCAGCTCAGATTTTGTCGAGGCCTCCCTCTAGGTTTGTTTGAGGTCTCCATTTTATACAGACCCTAACTGATTTTTTCTGAGAATAAGTCAATGTTGCGATGGTAAGAGGGAGTGAATTTGGACTTAGGCCCTGATGAAGTTCTCCTTGTGGGAACGTAATTCGTTGGCTGAGCTGTATGTGCTATTAACTTAAGGAAATGATTAAGTTGAAATAAAGACGTTTGATACCACAAAAGTGTTTTGGACTTCATAATCTATAAGGAGTCCAGAGAGCATTAAATAACTTGCCTAGATGAGTATTGGGAGGACGCACTCTGTACGAGGTTCTCTTTGGATTATCTATATATGCGCCTGTCTTGGATAATTCTGGGAACGTGGTGGATGAAGACAAATTTGACTTGGAGAAATGTTTGAATGTTTTACATAGTATCCAAGAGGTCAGAGACCAGCTGTATAATAACACAAACCGCTAATGCCCCCACCTGTGAAGAGAAGGTTATCACTGTTGCTGATGAGTGGGTTCCCTTGGTTGAGGACTTGGTTCGGGAGAAAATCCATGACAAGCAATCTTTTTAACCATCTTACAGACCACCTGTCACTGTTCTTGGGGTAAAAGGCAACAGAACTGTTATTCTGCCTCCTCTGCTTGATTCAAGGAGAAACAGACAGGTGTCTATCGACCATGTTAAAAAGCACTATGTGGCCAGTCCTCTACAACCGACCACCGCAGACACTGAGAAGGACTTAGAATAGTGCCTTCCAGCCTCTCCCTACTCTGAATACCTTACCCCTGAACTAAGCAGTAACATTTCTGGCTCGAGTTCCCAGCTGGGGATATTTGAGCTTTACACTCTACGCAGAAAATTGAGTGCAGCAAATCTACCTGATGCTGCCAATATGACAGTGAGTACTGTCCAATGTAATTCCATGGTTTACTATGAAATTCCACCTGATGCTACGCCATTTGTAATAGTACCCTTTCGAGATCCTTGAGAGATCAGACCAACGATATTGAAAATTACTGGATATTTCACAGGAGACCTTTCAACCCCTTCTACAGTCACTCACCACTAGATCCCGCTTAATGCTTGTCAGCGGTTTTGTGACTAATATTTAATTCTTCCGTGGGCTTATGCCTGGATCATTTTGGGAACTTTTCTTTTCCTCCTGTGATTGCCAACATTAGTCTTTCTATAGCTACTGAATGAACATTTCGTCCCCGCAAGAACAATTGCCTCTCCTGTGGTTCGTGAACTGTAACCACACTTCACATCCCACAGAGTCCGAAAAGGTCTCCACTTGCGAACATTACAGCTTATCTTGTGCCTGAGGGCATAGCCTGGGACAAGGTTCCATGTCAAATTATTGGACCCACTGAGTATAAAAGTTTAAACGAATGATGTTATAATACCTGGTTCGATTTCAGATGATTGGGACATTGAGACTGTTAAAAGAATGATGTCTGATTTACAGGCATATGCTACTGTGAATAATGAAAATCCTTATTTGAATTCCGCTAATTGCTTAGAAATGTATTGTTATCACCATAACGCACATTATTTCATGCATAGGACTAGCTATCCTATAGAAATTCACAATTCCACACAGTGAGAACATTTGGGGCTCCGCCTCCCTAGAGCTTTTCTAATTTCTTAAAGAAATTCCCTTACTTCCAGAGTACCTATAGATCACACCCATCAGCCTTTTATCTCATACAGAAATCACAGCAGCTTCCGAAAACTCAAATCACTTCCAACAAGCTGATTTACTCTACTGAGTTTTGTCAAAACCTGACTATTCAAGGATATGAGTATTGGAAAGCAAATGTTGATGAAAACAGTATTTGGGGAACCAAATGTTGTCAGATCCAAAGCCAGGAAGCCTTATTTCCGGCCTGTATGATACTGAAGGAAATTATCCTTCTAAACAAAACTATCCAACAGACTACCTTTCTGGGCTTCGGAACAATGAAGGATAAATGAATGTCTGAATCAGTCATAAATGATATGATGCAAAATAAAACTTGTAATTCAACCCAAAATCCTGTTGAAGGTTTAACCTTATTCTGACACCTGCATGCAGCGTTTTCTTTCCAACACTCTGATAGTTACCACATATAGTGTAGGTAAGCTGTTCCAACAATGGCTAGAACGTTAGTCTTTCAGCAGTAAAGGAACACTTTTCCCTAATTGAGGAAAATATGGATTGGTCTGATGTCTTTTTTTCTTCTGGGACCATGTCCTAAAAGAAATAAGAGTCCTTACCACAGGAATATATGCTATATATAATGAATTATATAAATATTCAGAGAAAGAAGCTGTGGAAAGAAATAGACAAATAGATCAAGAAGCATGCAAATAGTTTTTAAAGTTATTGACAATGGAATTCACACACTTCCTAAGGGAGTGCACTCATTAAACCACATTCTGTCCTCAGCCTTAGACCTTATGTGAGAGGCTGGCTTAGTATATGGGGCTCACTTATGTAAGTGTAGCACCCTGCATTAATCCAGGCAACCCTTATGGATATTTTAGTGGTCTTCGATAACCTTAGAAAGCTCTCTAAGTGGTAGTTGTGAAGAGCAGCCTTCAGGCTTAATCCAGAAGGAGTGTAAAGCAGCTTGTTTTACCAATACTTAATCTTAGGGTATAGGTTAAATGAAAAAGATGGAAATGGGGGTGATGAAGTCTGTGAGGAGATTGCTGAAGGTGGTGCATGGTCCTGGTGATCGGTAGGCTAGGGAGCCTTTGATGGAGGTGTGGTTGCCTGTCTGAAATCAGAAGTGAATGGGTTCCATGAAGGTTATGTACTCGTTGGTGGAGGTGGTGCAGGTGATGGAGTCCTTACGGATAACAGCAAGTCCTCCTCCTAGTTTGTTGGGTCTGTCCCTGCAGGAGATCTTGTAGCCCGGTGGGATGGCTATGGTGGGTGCAGATGTTGGGTTTAGCCAGAACTCTGTAGCGTGTTTAAGAGATCTGGTGCTGAGGAGCATGCATGCCAGATGGGGTGAGGCATGTGTGGTGCATGTTGGTGCAGGTGAAATGGCATTGAGTGCATGGGAAAGGTCCTACCGTGGAGCAAGGTGAAGAGCAGAAGCAGCTGATGTGATGGCTTCTAGTATTTAGTGCATGCAGGCACTGTCGGAACAGGGTCCATGGTGCTGGGCGCTGTCCAGGCACAGATGGGCTTGCATTACGTAAGACCTGGAAGGGATGGAGTGCAAGGTGGCTGATGGTGGGGCTAGGGAAGTTAGGGGCGCCGGAAGCAGAAGACTGCACGCTGCGGGGATGCAGGTAAGTAGCGGGAAAATGCAGGAGAAGCGGTAAAGTGCAGGAGTAACGGGCGGGGCACAAAAAAGGAAAAACTGACACAAATAGTGGAAAAAATAGGCACTAAGAAAAAGAGTGGAAAGTAGTAAGGGGCACAAAGGAGGCCCAAGAGAGAGTGGAGAGTAGAATATGGGCAGAAAGAGTCCTGAGAGAGTGGAGAGATTGAAAAACAAACCAAGCTGATTATTCCATTTATTGGAAAAACAAAAGGGGTTTTCCCAATAAATGGATTAATCAGAATGGTTTGTTTTTCTTTTTTTTTTGTCCTCATTCTGCCAATTTACTTGTTGGCAATCCTCCCTTTCCCTTACCGAAAACCGGACGGGAATGATGTCGCTCCACTCAAGAAATCAAGCTGCTTCCCCTCCTACCCCTCTCAGCATAACATACAGAAGAGGGGCCGACAGCTATTTATTGGCTTAATCATTGGACCCCAGTTCTTTGACACCAATCGACCAACATAGCCCATATCTTTGCCCGACTTCTGGGGTCACATGCCATGTCCTGTTGACTTATGTGTATAATGTTATTTTTACACTCCGAAAAAGGGGTGAGACAGCTGATTTCCATGCTCTACAAATCTCCCGTCTTCCCATTAGAATGACATAAAAGATTAATCTCGCAGCCGTTTTATTTGAGACAAAAATACTGTCTTGGCATCTTCCGAAAAATATAAGTAAGGGACTTACTTCAATCTGTGTTCCAATTACATCCGACAGGAATTCGCTAAGATCCAACCAAAATTTAGATATCTCTGGACAGGTTAAAAACATATGGCGGTCGTCTGCTAAAGGATCCCGACATCTTGAGCAAACATACTGAGTTCCAGAAAATTTTGTTAATTTTGCAGGGGACCAATATACGCGATATAGGGTAAAGAGATGGTTACGTTTAAGTAAGGCAGGTTTAACTGTCTCTCGGAGCAATGCAAATGAACCCGTCCAAACCTCACTCAAGTTAGTGTTGACAACATCATCACTCCAGAGCTTTTGGATATCCTGATCTATATCATCTTCTGCTTCCACCAAAGTTCGATACCACAAAGCAACTTCTTTATTGATAACACCAACTTTCATAGCTTGATTTAACCAAGAATCGTCCTTCTGTTCCTCCCAATTTTGCCTAGCCCACCAAGCAGAGAGTTGATAGAATTTGAATCTGGTTAATTGCCCCGGTGTACATAGCGTCAAAGTTTCCCAGGTAACCAGATCTGTACCTATTCTCAAATCTCCCCAACGTGAGATACCCGCTTGCTTCAATGGTAGGCTGAGCTGGTCATCTAAACAGTCTGGGATACCAGGGGAACCCCAGATCGGTGCGAAATCCGAGTAGTAGGATATTCCAAGTTTTTTCCGTATATAAACCCAGTTCTTCACTGCCTGCAACAAGATCTTCAATCTTATTTTTTTTTTTAATTTTGGGTCCCCGAACTTAAAAAGGAACTGCTCCTGTTCATCCCCCAAATCGCTAAGCATTGCCGCATAGAGGATACCTAATGCAGAGTCATCTGGTTTATTCAAGAGCATCCGAGAGTTCTTAAAATGAAAAGTGTGCCCATATAGCCACAAATCTGGAAGTGCCAGTTCCCCCTTCTCCAGCTTTCTCCTTAGCCTTTTCCACGATATGCGGGGGCCCTTCGAGGCCCAGATGAAGCTGCCAATCTTGCCCTGTAGTTTTGCTACCTCACCTTTATCGAATGGGAGGGGGATAGTGTTAAAAAGAAAAGTGACCTTTGGAAGAACAATCATCTTGATCAGATTGAACCTACCATAAATATTAAGGGGGAGATTTGCCCATCTGACCAAGAGTCTCCCTACCTCCTGACTAATCTTCCTCCAATTAACAGTGGTAACATCAGCTAACTTCTGGGTGATTATGATCCCTAAATAGCGCATCTGGTGTTTTACCCCGGAGGTCTGGGATGCTTGGTTCCACTCCATAATTTCGGTTTTATCTTTATTTACCCTATACCCCGATATCTTCCCAAATAGTTCTGCTTTAGCCATCAATATGGGGATAGCTTCCTTGGGATTAAGCGTGTATAAAATAAGATAATCTGCATATAGAGCTAGTTTGACCTTAAAGTCTCTATAGCTAAATGGAACAATGGCGGTATCTTGTCTTATTAAAGCCGCAAAGGGTTCAATATAAATGTTAAATAACAAGGGGGACAGCGGACATCCCTGTCTTGTTCCTCGCATAATGCTAAACCATTCCGTTAGCTCCCCATTTACTAAAACCCTAGCTCTGGGTGTGCAATATAAAGACTGTACAGCTTTTATTAAATTGTTAGGAAATCCAAAGGTTCTTAGAGTCCCCCAAAGATAGGGCCAATGGACCTGATCAAACGCCTTGGCGGCGTCAACTGCGACCACTGTTACTGGCAAGTTACAAGATTCCGCCAGGTCAACTACGCCAAGCATTGTAAAGGTCAATTCATTAAGCTGCCTTCCGGGAATGAAACCCCTCTGATCTCTATGCACTACACTCTTAATTATCTTAGCAACCCTTGCTGCCAATATCCCTGTGAATACTTTATAACCCGTATTCAATAAGGATATAGGCCTATAGGATTCAACAAGCAACGGGTCTTTATTTGGTTTTAATATTAATACTACAGTTGCCTCAGCCCAAGATGGCGGGGGGTCCTCCCCTTCCGTCAAGATAGAATCAAAAAGCTTTTTAAAAACTGATACAATGCTATCTTCAAAAGACGAATATATCTCTATCGGAAGGCCATCTGGCCCAGCAGCCTTCCCTCTTGCCATTTTTCTCATCTGAACCCGAATCTCCTCTTCACTAATCTCAGAGGCAAGAGACTCTCTTTGATAATCGTTCAGATGGGGGAGTTCAACATTTTCCAAGAACTCCTCTATATTTTCCATCCCTGGCATAATATCCTCTTTATATAGCTTAGCCATATATCGACAAACTTTGACCCCTATTTTTATGTTAGTATCTACTATATGACCTGTTGAACTCTCTTGTAGGCTGCTTATTTGATTTCGCGCTTTATCGCTTTTGGCTTTCCAGGCAAGAAGGCGGCCGCTCTTCTCGCCATATGAGAAATTCTGAAGTTTACTGACCTTCCATCTATTTAATAAAATTTTATCGAGGGCACTCTGGTACTCTTCTTGGAGATGCTCTAACTCCTTAGTCAGAAGGGGGACCTTATTAAAGCATTGTAACGATGCCTTTTGCAACTCCAACTCTTTGTTTTGGATGTTTTTCAAGATATAGTTCTCTCGCTGCCTAGAGCTACGATTTTTCCCAGCCATAATAGAGGAGCCCAAGGCTCTCAAAAATGCCTTGAAGGCATCCCAGATTATTTGGATTTTTGCGGACCCATTATTGTGATTAAAGAAAGTTACGACCTCCTCTCGCATCTTAAGTTGGACTTCCTCATCTAACAAAATTGTCCGATCCAAGGTCCATCTTGTTATACCCCTCTTAGCTTGGAACCTCAAAGACAGGCAAATCGCAGAATGATCAAAAAGGTTAGCAGGAAGATGGTTAACCTTTTCAACTCCCTCAAATAAAAGTTGATCTATTAAAAAATAATCAATGCGGGAGTGGTGACCATATTTCTTACTAAAAAAGGTATACCCCTTCTTGTCCCCCATCTTAATTCTCCAAACATCAACTAAATTTAGTTCCTGAATCAAAGTTTTAAGTATTGCCGTTGACTTTGGAGGGGTAATATATTTTACTTTAGATGTTCTATCCAAGTCTGGTCTTTGGACTAAATTAAAATCACCTCCAATTATCACTGGGCTATTGATTACTAAAAGAGCAGCCTCTAATTTCATTAACGCATCAGGGTTGTCCTGGTTCGGACCATAATAACTGACACAGACTAACGCCCTATCTTGAACCTTTACATTGGCTAATATCCATCTCCCAGATGTATCTGTGTGGTAGCTTTCCAATTTAATACCGCTATTTGATCTTATAATTATAGCTACTCCTCTCGTACTACCTCTCTGGTTGGAACAGACAATATCCTGAACCCAAGCCCATTTTTTGAATGCACTCATACATTCACTTTTTTCTAAATGGGTTTCCTGTAGGAGAATGACATTTGCCTCGAATTTCTTAAGGAATTCCATAATACGGGCCAATTTCCTCATAGATCTCACCCCATTCACATTCCATGAGGTGAGATGCACTAAATTGTTACTCATTTATCAAATATAGAGGCCCATTTCCTCTTGGTCTAAACAAATAGGGATTCCGTTAACTCCCCTTTAATAAGGAAGGCCAAGATTACTAAAGGTTTTATCAAAGTGAACGTACGCCAAGTATATGGCAGATTGAGGACACTATTTTTTTCTTTTTTCTCCCACATGCTCCCAACCCCCTGTGAGCCCTCCCCCTTCCCACCCCGGGGAACCCCCCTATCTATCTCTTAAGGCGCAAGCGCCTTCGAGATACCCCTATGCTAACGAGAGAAATCCAACAGCCCTAATGAAACCTATATCCCCAAACATAGATATTGATGTCGTGATAAAGAAAGAAAAGTATATATAAGGTGTATGAAATATATGGATATATAAGATATATCCTAATAGAAAGTGAAGGAGGTTTATCAACATTAGTGTTAAACTAAATATATTCTTCTATCGCTCTATTCCTCTAACAGCCCCTATTACAAAACTCAGTGTTATAGTATCTATGTTACTGTTTACATACTATTTACCTTCAACTAGAATGGATCATCACTCTATTCGGAACCTCCCATCTGTTTTAAGAGGGTGTCTACCTAATCCGGCTCTCGAATGTTATACATCTTGTTCTGCCACATAATTTTCAACATGGCGGGGAATTTCATATGTACTTGCGCCCCTCTGGAACGGAGTTCGTTCATTTTTGAGCCTAAAAGCCACTGCCGCTCAGCTGTTCTTTTGCCCATGTCAGACCGAATTAGGTAGACAGAACCCCCATAAGTCAAAGATCGTTCTTTTAATGCCCGGGTCAGGACAAGCTCCTTGATTGAGTATGTAAGGAAATAAATCAATATCTTCCTAGGACCTTTCCTTCCGATCTGTAACCTATACGGATCTCTGTGCACCCTCTGGAGCTCTTTCTCCCAATCTATATCCGTTCTATCTGGAAACCGCTCTCCCAACAGTTTACAGACAAAGCCTTTAATGTCTGCCCCTTCTGCGTTTTCATTAATACCCAAGAGCCGGATGTTATTTTGCCTGGCCTGAAGCTCGAGCCTTTCCATATCTTGCTGTAGTGCCTTATTCCCTTGTTTGAGTCTCACAATCTCACTGAGATTAGAAGCAGTGGCCTCGCCCAAACCCTTCACCTCCTCCTCAAGGCTCTCCGTGCGTTTAGCTAATCTATCTATTTTCTGTGCAAGGATCTCTCCTCTATCTTGGATGTCCTTCTGATTGCTTTCAGATGTCTCAAATTTAGCTAAAATTTCTTGCCTCAAAGAGCTTATCAAATCGATCAGCTGGGTCCCTGAAGTTGCTTCTTCCCGTATAGCATAAGTCGGGGCGAGACACACACCGCTATTCGGAGTTGTTCCACTTGCGTCATTATTTCCAGGCGTTAAGCCATTTTGAAAATGACCGGATATACTTTCATGAACCTCCGCGAGTGGAGAAAAGCGGTTCTCAAGCCTCAGTGGGTTACCCTGCTTTAATGGGGAAGTCGTTTTCTCAACTAGTTTTGATAGACTCTCACTTTCTCCCCCAGCCGTTGGTAACCCTGCGACCTGCTCCATTATTTTGAAATACGACCTGAGGGAAGGGGGTGGTTTAGGCTGAGAGCACACTCCTCTTGACTGACACTTTTTATTCTTAGCTCTTTTAGAGGTTTTCTTAACAGGAGTTTTAAGGGTCAGCACTGAGGGGGATTCATCACCTTTCTCCTCGCCTGTCGTCTTTTTTTTTCTTTCAGGAGCTGATCAAAGTAGATATCTACTCCTTTCTGGTATAGACCTCCCCTCCTTATCGGTATCCCGACAGAAATTCAGGTCATCAACAGAGTCGTGATCAAGTACAGACGCCCCAGCCTCCCGTCCTCCAGGACTTATAGGGCACGGTACATTAGAGGTTGGGGAACGGGGGTGAGACTCCTTCTCCATCCACTCCTTCCCCCCTTTAAGAGAGATGGTGACTCCGTCCCTTTGCTGTAAGGACTCTGAAAGGGACAAGATTGGGCTCAAGGAATTACTAGTAAGCAGTCCAGGCAGTCCAAACTTAACAGTACTGTTCTTATATCCCTTATGCCTCTGCCCTTTTTGATCCAGATTTTTAAACCCGCCTATGGTCAAGTGAATACATCTCTTACCCGCACGAATCCACTCAGCTGCACGGAATCTCCTCCAACACACTGCCGCCCGACTCCAACTCCCCAGGAGGGCGGAGCTGCGTCTCTCGGCAGTAGGAAGGCCGGGGTCCCCGCCCATACACAACCTTACCGTAGCAGCGGTGACTGCAGCTGATCTGCGGTGTTATAGAAAAGCGTTGTCTGCCGCTGCTTCCTCGCCTCCGTTTCCGTTCGCTCACACCTCACTCAGTATACCGCGGTGTATCACGGCAGCACTGACCAGCACTTGTCAGCGCTTGTACTCCGCCATTCACTGCCATTCACTGCATCTACGCCGCTGGACTCCTCTCGCCTCGCACAGGGCTTCTCCCGACTGGCGTCAACCAGCCGCCATGTTCCCCGACCACGTGACCTCAGAATGGTTTGTTTTTCTATATATATATATATATATATATATATATATATATATATATATATATATATATATATATACTAAAACTGCTGAATTTCTTAGGTTTTGTATGGGTGAAATCGGAGTCTAACTATAATGTCCCTGTAACCTTTGTGTTTTTCAGTGAATTTGTAAGGTTTTTTAAAATTCTATTTCTGAACTATAATGTCCTTGTAAGCTGTGGATTTTTTAAGTGAATTTCTTAGGTTTTTCAAATGCAACCTTTGTTTTTAAAGAGAATTTCTATGGTTTTTTTTAACTAGTAGTCGCGTTTGCAGAGTGGTGGTGGTGGAGAAAGGGGCGGGGCCTCTGACCAGCTCTCAGGAATCCCGCTGTGTTGGACTTAGTGGAGGTAACGGGAGGGGTTCTTGGTTACCCAAGGACCCTCAGCATCCAAGGGGACTTCATCGGCCAACCAGTAGTGCACCAGGAGGCGCGTTTGCAGAGTGGTGGAGAAAGGAGGTGGGGCCTCTGGTAAGTTCCTAGGCCGGCATCTTTTTTTTCTTCTTTTTTTACATTTTATTTAATTTTATTACTGATGTGAAGTCGTCTGGGCTCCCCCTTCCCCAGGCTGTTTTTGGCCTTGGGGACCCTATCCCCCGGGACTCGTCCTTTCTCAAATGGTGGAGGCGGGCCCTGCTGTCCTTTCCATGGGTCCATTTCAGCCCCATCCCCTGGGGCCCGGCTATGTCTGCTGGGTGTCCCCAGGGCACCCAGTCTCCACTGGGACAGCGGGGGGAGCTTAAATGCCCCTGCGGTCCCTGCTGGCTCCCCGCCTCCTGCGGAAGCCGGCATTTCTGTCACCCACAGGGAGCTGCTGGAAAGGCAGCTCCCTGTGTGTGAAAGCAATTGTGCTCTGCTTCCAGCAAGCAGGAGCATTTTTAATGCACTCGCTTGCTGGAAGTGGAGCATTTGCTGTGGGCACCCCAGGACGTAGCAGTAGCCAGCCTTCAGGTTGGCGATTCCCAGGGCCATCTATGGCTCAAGGAGGCCCCCTTCTTTCTAGTTGAGGGCATGCTCCGGGGAGGTGGCAGTCCCCAAGGCTGAGAACAGCCCGGGAGGGGGGCCGTGCAGCTCTCCTCCTATATTAAAAAAATTATTTGGCCCCAGTCAGGTTGTGGTCACCGGGACACTGGGGGTCCGTAGGGCCCCCCCCCATTGCAAATCTAATGGCCCCATGGCGGTGGTGGTACATGGGGAGTCCGCAAAGCTCCTGATTTCTTTTGCATTAGCCCCAGGGAGGTGGCGGACACCGGGGCTGCTTGGAGGCTGTATGTGCCTCCCCTGCGTTCATTTCATAAATAGCCTCGGGAAGGTGGCAGTTCCTGGTGGGGTCCGCGAGACCCCCCATTACTTATAAATAAGTCCTGGGGATGTGGCGTCCCTGGGGCATGGGGAGGGTCTGCAAGCCCCCCCCCACCCCAATTACTTTTCAAAGTTAATGGCCACTTGCCCCCAGGACCTGGCCCACCCGGGGCTTAGCAATAGAGAAGACACGCTTCACTTTTTTGTTTTCTTCTCAGCAGGAGCAACAGCTACAGCCAAATGTATTTATTTTTTTATGTAATTTTACACTGGCTGTGTTCCTCTGGGATTCCCCCAAGAGGCCTAGGGGTCAGGGTATTCCTACCCTGACCTCTTCTCTTTTTTTTTTTAACGCTTTTTGTTGGCACTCGGCTGAAGCAGAGTCCCGAGATGGCTGCCAACACTTCATGGTTTGAAGTGTTGGCAGCCAATCAGATTTGAGCACAAGCACTGTCGGATCCTCAGAGAATCCATGTCACTATATATGCAAATTAGGATTTTCCGTAATATTTATAAAACTACTCAACGGATTACACTTAAAAGGCAGCTTTCTGCACCAACCGCTACCTTTTTGCCAAATTTGGTGTAATTCCGTTCAGACCGTAGCTGTGTCTAAAATCTCTATGGGAATTAACATGGGGAAAGCACATTTTGAGACCCTCCCTTTTTTCTTGGCCCCCGACGGATCACTACCAATCTTTCAAGACAGCAGCTGGAGTAAGCGTCATACTAGTTTTGAAAAGTTTCCGCCAGTAGAGGGGAGAAATATATATATGCACCACCTTTAGAAGATTATGGGGCCACAGGGCTTGAACTAGTGCAAGCCTATAAGTGGAACAGGAGTTTTTGTTATTTTTAACAGTGCAATTGTTTTTTCTGAGGTCCACCAGAGGGCGTAAAATATGGAATTAAAACTGTTTTCATGCAGAACCCACTGAAGCGTAACTATGGATTCCAAGCATACTACAAGATCCAGCATGCTGTGTAAGAAATGCGGCCCACCGAAGGGTAATGAATGAATTAGCATGCAGCCTCGAGTATGTTTGGAAATGTCTGCAGGACTTCAGCCACGCCTCTGATTTAAGGAGCTGGGGGCTCCGAAACCGGTCAGGCGGAAAGGAAATCAGGGATGCAATGCTGGTTCCCCATTAATAAAGAGTTCGGAAGAATTACTGCTGTTGAGTGCGTTCTTGGACAACATGTAAAAAAAAAAATATATATATATATATATATATACATATATAATATAATATATATTTCCTACCTACCTGCGGTCCCCAGTAGGTAGTTACCAACAACTTTGGCATCGTTTGACTAATCCTCACAGGATATATATATATATATATATTCACTGAAAAAACCACAGGTTTCAGGGACGTTATATGTGTTGGACATTTCACTCGTACAAAACCAGAGAAATTCGGCCGTTATATTTAGTTCAGCTAACTATAACTCGCGCCCCCGCAATGCACTGCTGATGACGTCACATATTACATCATTCATGACATGGTCAGTGACATCACTGATGACATCACTGATGACATCATCCAGTGACTGTGTTTCTGTAAAGTTTAAATATGTTTTATATATATATATATATATATATATATATATATATATATATATATATATATATATATATATATATATATATATGCCAAGGTGTATTGAAGAATGAGTGGGTGTATAAGTGTCTGAATGGATGATTTAGTAGGTGTGTGACTGACTGTATAAGTGAGTGATTAAATGTGTCATACTGAATGCATGGGTTAGTGACTGATGCAGACATTCACACAGTTTAGTTTGTCAGTTGGTGTGTAAGCGGTTGCATGGGTTGGTGAGTAGCTAAATGAGGGTCTATATGGGTTATTGATTGGTTGTCTGAGTATCTGTATGGGTGCCTGAGTGTCTGTGTGGGGGAGTGTGACTCTGTGCATAGATGTGTGAGTGGGTGATTCACTGGGTGTATGGGTTCAAGAGTGCATCTGTTAAGGGCTTTATGGGTGGGTGAGTGTGTGTATGGGGGTGTCAGTGAGTGAATGGATGCCTCAGTGGTACATGTGTGAGTAACTGCAAATGTGAAAGGCAGTATATGTGAGTGTTGGAGTATATAAATGACTATATGTGAGAGTGGCTGTATGGATGAGTGTGTGCTTGTATTAGTTATTGTATAAGAGTGTAAGTATGTGTTAGTATATGTTTGAATAAATGAGGTGGAGTGTGTATAACTGTATAGGTGAGTAAATGGGAGTGTGATTGATTCTTTGCATGACTGACTAGGTGTGTGAGTAACTCTATGGATGTGTGGCGGTGTGTGAGTGTCTGTATAGATATGTGAGTGCATATGATAGTGCCGTATTGATGGTTGACTGCATGTATGAGTGACTGTATGGGTGAATGAGTGGATGTGTGTGTAGACCTAGGAATTAGTGAGTGGGTATGTACTAACTGGTATTGGTGTGTCTATGGTTTCGAAAATGGTAGTCTGTATTTTAGAGTGGGTGTATCAAAGGTTATATTAGGGTATGAGGAGGTGCATCAGATTATCACGTGGATGATGTCATCAGTGATGTCATCCGTGATGTCATCCGTGATGTCATTTGAGATGTCATCAGTGATGTCGTCAGGGATGTCACTGACCATGTCATGAATGATGTAATATGTGACGTCATCAGCAGTGCATTGCGGGGGCGCGAGTTATAGTTAGCGTAACTAACTATAACGGCCGAATTTCTCTGGTTTTGTACGAGTGAAATGTCCAACTAACTATAACGTCCCTGAAACCTGTGGTTTTTTCAGTGAATTTCTAAGGTTTTGTTAAATACTAATTTCTAACTATAACGTCCCTGAAACCTATGGTTTTTTCAGTGAATTTCAAAGGTTTTTTAAATGCTAATTTCTAACTATAACGTTCCTGAAACCTGTGGTTTTTTCAGTGAATTTCAAAGGTATTTTAAATGCTAATTTCTAACTATGCCTACAAAGGTAGGACATGTGCAGAAAGAGGAAGAAAGGCGCAGAAAGAAGCAAGAGAAATGCAGAAAGAGGCAACAGAAGTCCAGAAAGACTAAGAAAGGTGCAGAAAAAAGCAAGAGATGTGCACAAAGAACCAACAGAGGAGCAGAAAAAGGCCTTGTTTCAAAGTCATCCTGTGCCCCCAACTTTTTGCTGACGGGTACTGGTGGTAACTGACTCTGACTAACCAGGACTGGAGCCAGTGCTATGCTGAAAGACACTTAGAATACAGTGAAAACATCTACATAGACTAGGGTACACTATGGGTTGGGGTACCCCTGTGATTGGCATGACCTCCCCTGTATGGCCCTAGTACATAATAGGGCAGGGGGGTTAAAACTACCTCTAACTAAGAGGTGCAGAAGGAGGCAAGAAGTGCAGAAAGAACCAACAGAGGTGTAAAAAGAGGCAAAAGGGGTGCAGAAAGGGGTAGGAGAGGTGCACAAAGAGGCAAGAGAGGTACAGAAAGAGGCAGGAGGGGTGCAGAAAGAAGGACGAGAAGTGCAGAAAGAGGCAAGAGAATTGCTGAAAGAAGCAACAGAGGTGCAGAAAGAGGCAAGTAAGGTGCAGATAGAAGCAAGAGCAGTGCAGAAAGAACCAACAGAGGTGCAGAAGGAGGGAAGAGGGGTGGAGAGAGAGGCAAGAGGGGTGCAGAAAAAGGTAGGATGGGTGCACAAAGAGGCAAGAGAGGTACAGAAAAAGGCAGGAGGGGTGCAGAAAGAAGGAGGAGAAGTGCAGAAAAATTCCAGAAAAGTGCAGAAAGAGGCAAAAGAGGTACATAAAGAGACAACAGGGGTGCAGAAAGAAGCAAGACAGGTGCAGTAAGAAGCATGGAAAGTGCAGAATGAAGCAACAGGGGTGCAGAAAGAGGCAAGAGAAGTGCAGAAACAGGCAAGAGAAGTGCACAAAGAGGCAAGAGAATTGCTGAAAGAAGCAACAGAGGTGTAAAAAGAAGCAAGAAAAGTGCAGAAAGAGGCAAGTGAGATGCAAAAACAGGCAGGAAAGGTACAGAAAGAGGGAAGACGCGTGCAGAAAGAGACAACAGAGGTGCAGAAAGAAGCAAATGAGGTGCATAAGGAGGCAACAGACATGCAGGAAGAGAGGTACAGAAAAAGCCAAGAAAAGTGCAGAAAGAGGCAAAAGAGGTACATAAAGAGACAACAGGGATGCAGAAAGAAGCAAGACGGGCAGAAAGAAGCATGGAAAGTGCAGAATGAAGCAACAGGGGTGCAGAAAGAGGCAAGAGAAGTGCACAAAGAGAATTTCTGAAAGAAGCAACAGAGGTGTCAAAAGAAGCAAGAAAAGTGCAGAAAGAGGCAAGTGAGATGCAAAAACAGGCAGGAAAGGTACAGAAAGAGGGAAGACGAGTGCAGAACGAGACAACAGGGGTGCAGAAAGAAGCAAATGAGGTGCAGAAAGAGGCAACAGACGTGCAAAAAGAGGGAAGAGAGGTGCAGAAAAAGGCAAGAAAAGTGCAGAAAGTGGCAGAAGAGGTACATAAAGAGACAACAGGGGTGCAGAAAGAAGCAAGACAGGTGCAGAAAGAAGCAAGACAGGTGCAAAAAGAAGCATGGAAAGTGCAGAATGAAGCAACAGGGGTGCAGAAAGAGGCAAGGGAAGTGTAGAAAGGAGCAAGTGAGGTGCAGAAAGAGCCAACAGAGGTGCAAAAAGAGGCAAGAGAGGTGCAGAAACAGGCAAGAGAAGTGCATAAAGAGGCAAGAGAATTGCTGAAAAAAGCAACAGAGGTGTATAAAGAAGCAAGAAAAGTGCAGAAAGAGGCAAGTGAGCTGCAAAAACAGGCAGGAAAGGTACAGAAAGAGGGAAGACGAGTGCAGAAAGAAGCAAATGAGGTGCAGAAAGAGGCAACAGATGTGCAGAAAGAGGTGCAGAAAAAGGCAAGAAAAGTGCAGAAAGAGGCAAAAGAGGTACATAAAGAGAACAGGGGTGCCGAAAGAAGCAAGACAGGTGCAGAAAGACGCATGGAAAGTGCAGAATGAAGCAACAGGGGTGCAGAAAGAGGCAAGAGAAGTGCAGAAACAGGCAAGGGAAGTGCACAAAGAGGCAAGAGAGTTGCTAAAAGAAGCAACAGAGGTGTAGAAAGAAGCAAGAAAAGTGCAGAAAGAGGCAAGTGAGGAGCAAAAACAGGCAGGAAAGGTACAGAAAGAGGGAAGACGAGTGCAGAAAGAGACAACAGGGGTGCACAAAGAAGCAAATGAGGTGCAGAAAGAGGCAACAGACGTGCAGAAAGAGGGAAGAAGTGCAGAAAAAGGCAAGAAAAGTGCAGAAAGAGGCAAAAGAGGTACATAAAGAGACAACAGGGGTGCAGAAAGAAGCATGGAAAGTGCAGAATGAAGCAACAGGGGTGCAGAAAGAGGCAAGAGAAGTGTAGACATGAGCAAGTGAGGTGCAGAAAGAGCCAACAGAGGTGCAAAAAGAGACAAGAGAGGTGCAGAAACGGGCAAGAGAAGTGCACAAAGAGGCAAGAGAATTGCTGAAAGAAGCAACAGGTGTAGAAAGAAGCAAAAAAAGTGCAAAAAGAGGCAAGTGAGATGCAAAAACAGGCAGGAAAGGTACTGAAAGAGGGAAGACGAGTGCAGAAAGACAACAAGGGAGCAGAAAGAAGCACATGAGGTGCAGAAAGAGGCAACAGACGTGCAGAAAGAGGGAAGAGAGGTGCAGAAAAAGGCAAGAAAAGTGCAGAAAGAGGCAAAAGAGGTACATAAAGAGAACAGGGGTGCAGAAAGAAGCAAGACAGGTGCAGAAAGAAGCATGGAAAGTGCAGAATGAAGCAACAGGGGTGCAGAAAGAGGCAAGAGAAGTGCAAAAAGAAGCAAGAGAGGTGCAAAAAGAGGCAAGAGAGGTGCAGAAACAGGCAAGAGAAGTGCACAAAGAGGCAAGAGAATTGCTGAAAGAAGCAACAGAGGTGTAGAAAGAAGCAAGAAAAGTGCAGAAAGAGGCAAGTGAGATGCAAAAACAGGCAGGAAAGGTACAGAAAGAGGGAAGACGAGTGCAGAAAGAGACAACAGAGGTGCAGAAAGAAGCAAATGAGGTGCAGAAAGAGGCAACAGACGTGCAGAAAGAGGGAAGAGAGGTGCATAAAGTACAAGAGATTTGCAGAATGAGGGCAAGAGAAGTGCAGAAAAAGAAAGAAACGTGCAGAAAGAAGCAACAGAAATGCAGAAAGAGGCGCAGAGGGAAGCAAGAGTGGCTTGCACACCATTAGTACCAATTTAATACCCACATTTAGCAATAACAGGTGACCATACTAGGTTTGCAAAGGGCCTTCCACCACGCTGTAACACTTGTCGCTGCATTTTTGGTACCGTTTGACCCGTTTCAGCTAGAAATAAGGCTTTTTTTGTTCAAATCTGCAGATTAGGGTGCAGATGATGAATTATGAGGCTCTTGCAGAAAATGTATAATTGTGCGAAAGTCGGTGCAGCCAATTAATCCCCCAACTTAAAACCCGCCACGGGGCGTGTTTGCACAGTGGTGCAGGGAGGGGGCGGGGCCTGATGTGACAAGTGTGCAAACGCGCCCTGTGGCACATTTTAAGTTGGGGGATTAAGTCCCCTTGAATCCTGAGGGTCCCTGGGGGCCAACTAGCCCACCAGGTACCTCCAGTAAGCGCCACAGAGTTGCGTTGCAGAGAGGTGGTCCGAGGCCACTCCCCTTTTTACACCTCTCTGCAACACAACACTGTGGCGCTTACTGGACGTACCTGGTAGGCTAGTTGGCCCCCAGGGACCCTCAGGATTCAAGGGGACTTAATCCCCCAACTTTAAACACGCCACAGGGCGCGTTTGCACACTTGTCACATCAGGCCCCACCCCCTCCCTGCACCACTGTGCAAACGTGCCCCCTGGCGCGTTGTAAATTGGGGGATTAAGTTCCCTTGAGTCCTGAGGGTCCCTGGGGGCCAACTAGCCTACCAGCTACCTCCAGTAAGCACCACAGATCTGCGTTGCACAGTGGTGCCTTGGACCACGTCTCTGCAACGCAGCTCCCTGGTGCATACTGGAGGTACCTGGTGGGCTAGTTGGCCCCCAGGGACCCTCAGTATTCAAGGGGAATTAATTCCCCAACTTACAACGCGCCAGGGGGCGCGTTTGCAGAGTGCTGCAGGGAGGGGGCGGGGCCTCCGGCGCGATGCCAGCTTTTATTTATTTTTTTAGAAGGTGGGCTGTGTGGCCCCCCTTCTTTTCCCATTTTTGGGGCCCTGGGGACCCCATCCCCCAGGGCCTGACCACTATTTAAAAAAAAAAAAAAAAAAAAAGCGGGCAGGGCCTCCCGAGGCCAATTTCGGCCCCGGGGACCCCATCCCCCGGGGCATGGCCACATATATATTTAAAAATATATTTTTTTTAAGGAGGGGGGCTGCGTGGCCCCCCTCCTGAGGGTTCTATTGGCCCCGGGGACCCCATCCCCCGGGGCTGTGCCTCTTTTTTTAAATTTTAATTTTTAATTTTATTGAGGGAGGGGGGCCGCGTGGCCTCCCTCCCGGGCCACTTCTGGCCCCGGGGACTCCATCCCCCGGGGCCGGCCCTTTCTGTTGGGGACTGTGGGGGGAGCCCCAATGCCCCCACGGTCCCGCCGGCTCCCTGCGGGAGCCGGCATTGCTTTTCCACACGGGGAGCTGCTGACATGCAGCTCCCCTTGTGGAAAAGCAATCCTGCTTTGCTTCATTGAAGCGAGAGCAGGTTTCCCTGCTCTCGCTTTAATGAAGCAAAGCAGAGTATATATTTTTAGAACATTGGAATGTTGGGAGCTCCATTGAAAACATTGGAGTGCTCTGGGCTTCTAATGGCCGGTAGAAACCCAGAGCTCCAACATTCCAGTGTTTGTTCACAGCAACAGCTGTGAACAAAGGCCTCACGGAGCCCGAGGGGATTTCAATCCCCTCGGTCTCCATGATGTCTTTGTTTTATTTGTTAGAACATTCTGCCCTCTCGTGGCAGAATGTTCTAATAGCCCTATAGCCCTCCGTAGCTGGGCTATACCCCTCGCCTTCGGCTCGGGCCTTTATCGCTAGAGTGGGCCTTTAATGGCCGGTATAGCCCGCTACGGCAGGCTATACGGCTATAATATATTTGAATATTTTATCAAATATCTTTTTCCATAACTTTGCTCAACTAACATTGACATTTTGCTTCTTCCTATCACATCATAAGTCTGCTGGCTTTAATATAAGCAACTGCTATCATATAACACTCACAGTTTGCTAAGAATAAAGTTGAAGACACTTGTATTAACCAGTGACACATCTGTACAGTACAATGTAATCAGAAGTGTTCTGTTCCATAACGATCAAAACACATTTATTGAAAGTCGCAATATTGACTCATAAACCACCATTGGCATATTTAATTACAACCATAGAAAGCAAGTGCAATTAATTCGAGCAGAAAAAGTCTATATCTACTTCTGTTGAAGTCACAGTTGTTTCTATCTCAAGAGGGAGCCTTGTTCAAGATTTCAAGGGTTGTTTGATAATGACTTAAGGTACTGCAGCTATGCGAAAGGCCAGACTTATTGGCTTTGCCAATGCTTGTTTATGCATGTATTTATTTCTAGGAAAATCACAGACACCTGGAACGGGGCCATTGTAAAATAGATTTTTAAGAAAAGGGGCTTGCGAGTAGTCTCATTTCCATCTTTGACGCCATCTCAAAAATGTTTGCAATATTGGCTTTGGGAAGGTTTTCAGCCAGAGCAGAGGAAATTGATATTGTTCCTCTGGAACGAGGAGGGTTCTGCCCAGGTCGTTGAACGGTTGTTTATTGCGTTGTGCTATGAAACTTGGATCGAAATGCTTTTCACTTGGTTGGAAAACTGTGCAGTTGTGTTTTTTAGGTCTCGCCTGAGCCAGCGCATGCGCTGCTCTGGCAAGACTTAGTAAGTGGGCTTGAAAAATCCGACCACACGCTGTTTGTGTGGCCTAAAGCGTGCGGTTACGCGCACGGTTACGCGCACAGGTGCCATCTGGCTTTCCACCCTTACACTTGCGGGACGCTGCAGCTGCTTTCACTTTTGCTGCCGCGCGCACCACCCGCGTGCTTTTTTAAAATTTCTTTTTAGCGCACGCGCGCGCACACAACTCCCGGGCTTGGTTTTTTAAACTTTCAGCGCGGCACTCGCGGGACGCTGCATTCCTTTATTTTTTTTTTAAACTTTCAGCGCGCCACTCGCCAATCTGCTCCCTCCTGCAGCGCTGTTGGGTCGCCGCAGCGGCCGGTCAGTCCCCGCGTCCAGGGCGCTTTAATTACATTTAGCAGGAGCAGTCCCAGACTCACTGGGCCTCGTCGGCTGCCGTGCGGTTGAGCCCCAGTCGATTGCTTTTGGGCTCCTTCACCCATGCACATCTCTGGGAGCTTACGCAGCACCCCCTCACTCGCTGCCGGTTGTCCTTCCACCCGAGGCTCACTGCGACATCTGCGGCAGCGCCCCACCTGATGCTATTCGGAGACGTGCCGGGCTCCACCTAGGGCTGAGGCTATACCGCGGCTGCTGACATTTTGGTTAAGTCTCTGGTCATATCAGATTGTCTGCCGACAGCTATCTCGTATCCTGGCACTGCACTCTTCCGTTTCAAGTTGAAAGGGTTTAAACCTAGACGGCTAGCATCAGATTATTCGGGGCTACTCTCGAACGGCTTGCAGAGCACATTCAGGGCACGTCCAACCTTGTTGGCTGCTGGCCACGCACCCCTGTGATGTATTGTTTCGTGTAATATAGTTGGAATTTCATGAATATCATGTATGAGATCTGACAGATGTGTGTGTGTAGGGCTAAAGAGGAACTCTATTCTGCAATTGTTGGAATGTTTAAACCATGCAACCTGACAACAACTTGATTAAAGGACTTGTGAAATACGTACGTGACCAGGCATGCTTTCGCCATCCACCTGTTCAGTGTTGTTGTGATGTAAAATAATTGCTCATCAGAGAGCCTTGGAATGCCAGAATTATGTGACAGTTTTTATATGATACTATTTTGAAGCTGGGTTGGAATTTGCCATGCCCCAGTGTTGGAAGGCGATGATATTGTCACGTATTTGCAAGTTTGTATAGCTCTAGTTAATGCCTGTGCCAGCCTGTCATCAGAGATTTGGATAAAGAAGTGTTTTAGGATTGATTCCACGTTGGTGTGTGAGGAGTTGTGGATTTTGAAGATGTGAATAGTCATTGGGTGATGCTGATCAGTGCGTTCTACTTCCGGTAGCTTGAGACACTCTACTTTGACATAGCGCTGAACCAATTATGGGCTATGAATTCCAGAGCCGGCTTAACTGCTATGTCATTAGTGCTTAGAATGCAGTATGTCTGTTTGTGAATGATGGCTTTGAATGATCTTAGTTAGTTTCATATTCGCAACGTTTTGTGAGTGCATGATATATGTGAATTGTTGATTTGTCTTCCTCTGTGGTTGTGAGGTTCCTTACAGAATGAGAGGTGGATGGCACATAGTGTTCTACGAGATGTTGCTATCCATGAGTTCTAGTGAGGACCATTAGAGGATGGGAGGTGGATGTTATTTCTTGCTTTACATGAAGCTGATTATTTTGTGTATTGTATGGTGCTTTCCTCTCCATTACCTGTGTTCTCGGGAGTGCAAATTAATTGTTTTTTTTATTTTGTTATTTTATATAGCGCAAACCTTGCTTGACGGCATTAAAACACTTCATATGAGCACCAATACGTTACCGTATTTTTTTTGGGGGGGTCGAGCCTGGGCAGCACATGCGCTGCTCTGTGAGGCATGTTGTATTGAGGTAGGGGCTTGATGCTCAGCCCATTCTCTACCCATAGTTTTAATTGGCTTGTGTCATTGTCCACTATAAACTGTGGCTGTTCATTGGTCAAAAGGCTTAGGAGTCCCTCCTTAGTACCGCCTTGTCTCATTTTGTAACCTTGCATGGCGACACACCCTATTACGTGTGTTGTTGCTCTGTAGGCTTTAATTACAGGTACCACGCACTATTTTCTCAAATAGCGTTGTCCTGCCTGCAGTAGGCGGGACACGCTCTCTCCTAACGCTTTTTTTATTTTTATATCACTCATTTGCAATGCAA
Organism: Calotriton arnoldi; assembly: GCA_963921515.1. Taxonomy (NCBI): domain Eukaryota; kingdom Metazoa; phylum Chordata; class Amphibia; order Caudata; family Salamandridae; genus Calotriton; species Calotriton arnoldi. The sequence goes on from CAWUFW010000692.1 coordinate 506,781, forward strand.
TAGGTCTTGCATTTGCAAGAGTTTAAGCTAGTGGCATTGTAAATGACAATGCCTTTTATTTATCTGTTTTAAAAACAACACATAAATAAAAGGCTTTGTCATTTACAAAGGCAATAGCTCAAACTCTCATAAATGCGAGACCTATTGCATTGCAAATGCTTGGTTAAGTCTCTCTGTTTGCTTCCAGTCCAGCATCTTTTTGGCATAAACAAGAAGTGAGTGTTTTTGTTGTTGTTTTTTTTTTTTACTCTGCACACCTCCACATGTGGTCTAAAAATACGCAGTGCACTCAAGCCTCCCCGGGCCATATGGGGGTAGCTTGTCCAGTCCAAGTTTTTAGTTTGCATTCCAAATACCCCCGTTTTTATCACGGTATAAAACCAAGGCTGCAAATTGCACAATGCAATGGGAAAATCGAGACTGGATGACCAACTCGCACATAGACCTCAGGAAACTCGAGAGCATTGCGTCAGCAGTGTTACTGTGCTAGAGATGTGCAGCGGTACAAGAGGGGATTTACAGCGCACACCACAATGTAGTGTTTTAGGTTTTGAGACACTATGCACATTATTTATGCACATTTTCTTCTTCATTAACTCTCATGATTTCAGTATTAATTTGACATTATAGCAACTGACAAATCTTCTTGGAAACGATTTTCCTAATCAACATAAACAACTGCATTCGCGTAAAATTGCTTTTTAAAGACAACCTGTGCTGCATCTAGGGATCTAATTATATTTTTCTAATATGATATTTTAAAGACCCCTGAGAAGTCATCTCTTGTAAGTGGCATAACATGCCTCATGCAGTCTTCAACGGTGTCACTTTTTGAAAACATTGGCAAAGCCAATAGCTCTCGCTAAACACTTATAAGGTCCCAAAGGCGAGACCTATTGGCTATGCCAATGCTTGTTTTTAATTTCGGGCAGCCTTCAACTTACAGGTTACACCAATACTTTGCCCCCACAAAAAGCTTGGGGCATTTCTCAAGGGTTGCTTTCAATCTTGAAGTTACTGCATAAGGATAATTATGCCCAAGTGGAGACTAATCGGGAAGCCAGATTATTGGAATCCCTGTTAAATATGGCCTTAAAGAGGGCTTTTTACTGTCTCCCAAACCTTGATTTTTCTTCAGATTTCGCTGACCTCTCACTATTATTTAAGACAACTCACTCATTTTTCCCCCACGATAGCATCTAATACAGTTTTTTGTATTTATTACGTTCACAATATCATAATTTATCACACTTCTACAGGTTTGTAACATAAATGAGACACTTTAACACCTTATTGTAAGAAGAATAAGTTAACGGTTAACATAGACAAAACAAATACTATGATCTTTGCAGCTAAGGTGCAAAAATATTCTTGTACATTAGAGGGTGTGAAGTTGGAGGGAGTCCACGACTAAAAATGTTTAGGGGTGATGTTCTCTTCAACCTAAAATGGAATTTACTTTGACAAAAACTTATGATTTAGCAACATGTAAGGCTTTGCTGAGTTTTGAGGCCCGTTATTGTGATTATTCTTTAGTTCCCCTTTTATAAGATATTGGATGGAAAGTAGTCCTTCAGGTATTATACAGTGGAGAAGGAGAAATATTGAATTTAGACTTCAGTGTGAGTTGGGCCAAGCTAGAGGAAATTTGTGTGAAAAAGTATTGCATTTTCCCTATAATTCAGTGCTACAAGCATTGAGAGTTGAATAGGGTGGCAAGGCCCCCCTTCAGTCCTACTAACTCAAATATAATTTCTATTAAACATTTGGGATGAAACTGACCTAAACCGCATGGAGCAGACTCGGATGACCTTAGGACTGGCAATAGCCAAACACAACATTGCGTGCATCTTTGGTGTGGCGCAGCCTCAGGTACCAAAATTGGGAGACTGGAAACTGGGCATGGACTGATGTATGCTGCCTGAGAAGGTGATATATGAAGGCCGGGTCTGTATCTGTAGAAAATAGAATGATTATAGGAGGGATCCGTGTACTCTCCTCACTCAGGCTGGCTGCAATATGTTGCACTCTCATTGCTCCAATTTAAATGCCATGATTTGCGATGCAGGGGGACGGGAGGCAGGTAATAAGAGTATTGTTTAATGCTGTGAAATCCACACTTTTGCTATGTCGGTGTATGACGTTTTGTGGGCTACTGGCCTTCCTATTGTTCGCCATGGTTCTAAAAAAAAAATCTTAAAACAAATACTATATATATATATAACTATTAATTTCTGTATAGGCTTTGAGAGTAGTTCTTTCCGAACTCACAACTGGATCCATTTCCCGTTTACAGTTGTTGAGGAATAAAATGGATCTTGTCATCTCTTGAGTTAAAATATCACCTACGAATTTCTTTGAAGTAGTTAACTGTGAAAATAGATTCTGTGTGTATCTAAGCAAGAAACAAGTCGTTTTTTCTTTTTTAAGCGCTGATTGGATGATTCAGACCTTTCTCAGGCCTTCTTGATTGGAAGCTATTGCTGGGGAATCTTTACTAGAGATTTCGATTAAATCCGCTTTGTAAATTGACAGATCTGGCTCCTTCAATCACAGCTAATAATTGGCATTGTACTTGTGGATTAAATATTCAGTTAGACTTTTGCCACGTTGTATTAGATTGCTTGTATTTTGTTTTTTGTAGAATTTGTCAGTTCTTTTTAAAGTATAACAGTTGTAAATATTTTTAATAGAGCAGATGCTATGAAATGTTTAGCCCAACTGTCGTTTTCAGAAACAATTGTTGCTCTTGGAAAATTGTTAATGATGCTGAGGACTTTGTATTAGTATGTATAATTAATATGCAAAGTTGAAGCATAACTGTTAGACTTTCTTATATCCAGTGCTCTAAAATTAATTGCTTCCATTGTAAAATAGTTAAAAAATACATAAATTTGATATTCATATTGGTAGGTGTGGCTAGTATTTATAAGAAAAGAAGTTAATTTGTTAAAAAATTGCTGGGATCAAAGATTAGAAAAATACCAAAAGTAAGCACAATAACTTTAGAAGAGGATGCAGAGTATTTATTTGTAAAATGTAGTGAAGTTCTTAATAGGTCTTCTGGAAGACTAAGCTGGCTGCTGTTTCGTACTCACTTTATCTCACTGATGAATATGTGTTTGTTCTGATTGGGAAAGCAGAGAAAGGTTTGTACACTTGAGCTCAGTAAACATTGATCCAGAATAATTACAGCTAAAATGTAATGCATCCAAAAAATCAATTAAAAAACGGCAGGTGGCGCTGAAAGTTATGTAATGTTATTTTATGTAATAAGTATCTCAGTCTGTTTGGTAGAAGCTTAATATTGGCAGCAGCATAGTAGTGTTTGTGGGAAGTGTAATACTATGTGCAAAATGAATATTTTCATTTCCACATTTCTCCACAAGAAAACATAGCTAGTGGTGAGCCAGACCAAGGGAGTATCTTACTTGGTTTTATAAGTTGACGATTGCAGGCCTCAGGTCAAGTCAAAAACCATTTAAAATAAAACTTGAACCAGTACCCTGTAGGAGTGCTGTCATTGTCTCAGCAAATCAGCAATATTGGCACCAACAATGGGTTGTCTGCATTTCAAGTCCGACGGTAGTGTGAATCTGGGACATGAAGCACATTCGGACATTTGTCATGTTATGTAAAAGTTGTACTTAGGCACTAGTACTAGTTTCATGGCACTAGGTGAATAAGAAGAAACCTCAATATGGCATTGCAGAAGAAAGAAACCCATCTAGACCAAAAAAGCCTGTTTCTAGTGGATAGTGGAAAGCTAACAAGGTAGGGATAGACTGAATTGCACGGAAGAGAGTCCCATAATCTGGGAACCAAGGCTTCACGTCACCTAGGCTCCTTGTTAAATTTGATATTTGAAGAAGAAAAGAATGTGTAAACAAGCAAAGAGTAGAATGATCAGGCTGATGTCTTGGTCATGATGAAGACTGGTGACCAGCAATGTATAGTAAATAAAACACACTAAAGGACACCTGGTGCACAATGGGAAGCCAGTGGCGCTTCTCCAGCATCAGTGTAGCCTAGGAAGAGTAAGGGGGGCCGGCCAACCAACTAGCCTCCTAGGCCTGAATCATCTGACAACAAAATGCACAACTCTTCTGGATTCGTAAATTAAGGGCATTGGATCAGCCTAGACAAGAATTTGCGACATTCGCCGTGATCTGCTTGTCTGTTTATGTTTAAGTAGGAGAAAAGTTGCTACAGCTAGCGGCAGTTCTAATCTGCCGAAAATTTGTGAAAATCATATGAAAGTTTTCAAACTTGTGGAAATACAGACCTTGTTCATAGTTTTTTTTTTTTTTTTTTTAGACCAATGGCCAGAATTACGTAACTTGCTGTACTTATTTTCAGCATTTCTAAAGTACGAAAACAAATTAAATGCACTTCATTGATTCCTTGTGTATCTCTCGGTACAACTACATTGTGTAGGTCCTGCGATCAAGATCCCTGTGCCACTCGTGTCTCTCCTTCCACCTGACCGTTTCTTCCAGCAGCTTTCTGTGTCCTGATGATAGGACAACTTCCCTCTTGCACCCTTCCTCAGGTCACACTTTCCATGCTTGTGCATCTAATACCACAGTCATTGGGCAATTACACGTAGGTAACTTGCGATTTCCATTTTATATGAATGTGTAAAAAAGCTCAGTTTGTCATATTGCTGACTCAGACAATTGTGTGCCTCCATTTTCTTTTGGGTAGCAACTAATTGTGTTGAATTGGGCATTTTGTATATGTATATATTGCATGTTTGAATAAAACCTATTCTTTGTTGTAGGTTACAGAAGAACTAAGCAAAGTGCAGGGCGTTTCAAAAATATTTGTAGCCCAGCATGATGCATACAAGGGGTTCCTGCCTGGTGAGTTCAAATGCTGTAAATGTGTATGCCTGTAAGGTAGCTCAAATGGTTTTTGTGTGTTTGCTGTCACAGGTTCCAAGTGCAGTAGGTTGATTACGTATTTCATACTGCTGAATTGTGGCTCTGACAATCAGAAATATGCAATGGATACATGGCTGCCAAGTTTGTTTGCTCATATGCACATTTCCATGTTTTGAGTGTGCGTATGTGTGATATCTTAATTCACTGTGTGACACTTTGATACACACTTTATTGCGATTTGAATAATGTATGATGATAATGCAATGCATTAATTTAAAACAATTACTCCACAGCCCTCCTTACTGCAAGAGGGTTGATCTTTGGCATACCTGATAAACATCTTCCAGAGCCAGTTGGGCAGTGGTATGTGTTGCAGAGTTGGTAAGATGTACCCCTTGCCCTTATCAGATTGCTGCCAAGTGAACAAAGATTATATGTGACACCCTTAGCCAGTCCCACATTTGTAGCCTTTTCTTTGGTTGTCTGGGACTTTGAAGCTGACTGATCTTGGCTAAATCGGAAGACTTTCCAAATGTCAGTGTACCTCACACACTGTCTCTTGGCAGGTAAGGTATATATAGGTTGGGTTGTGCCCACTGTGTACCCAAAGTCCTGTGGAGAAGAAGACTTTGAACTGTGACAGACTGAGTGACACAACAAGAACACAGACACAAGCCAGCTGGAGCGCAAGAGGAGAATGAGCTAAGACTCTGTGGACAAAGACATGCTCAAATCTGCCCTGAGACGTTACCACCAGCAAATTCAGAAGACACAGCCCTCACAGACCTCATCAACCGCAAGGAAATATTTAGCTGCAGCCATTTCTAACAACATCAACACCTCTGCAACAATCTATCAGACGTCTTCTGTGACAAGATCACATCCATGTACTACAGCTTCGACCAGCAATCTGACCCCTTTGACCTCACAGCAAGTCTTCCCATCTCGGACGAAGAACAGACCCTGACCATGTGGCCTGCCATCACCACAGAGGAAACCGGCGCTCCCATGAAGTCTATCCACCTCAGAGTCCTGTCGGACCCCCGCCATTACCATGCCTTCAACAATTGACCCCGCCCTCTTCCTCCCAATCAGTGAAGCCTTCACTCCTATCTAACGCCTCCATCAACTCATCCACCTTTCCGGAACCTTGGAAACAGGTCACAGTCACTGCCCTGCTCATGAAACTCTTAGCAGACCCAACCAAGTTCATCAACTACAGACTGATCTCCCTTCTACTATACCGGGCAAGGATTTAGAGAAACTCATCAGCGGACACTTCACCAATAACCTTGTCAATCAGCAGCTCCCAGATGCCACACAGTCTGGATACTGACCCAACTACAGCACGGAAACGGTACCTATCGCCACAACAGACTTCTGAATCATCCTGGCCAGGAGACAGACCACTGCTGTCAGAACCCCTTTCAGAGGGCCACGGGGCACGAAGGGGTTACTACGCCCAACCGTACTCCTGATTTCCTAGTGCCCAACCTACTATGGACCGTGCTCAACTGTCCTGCCCTTCTGTACTTCCTTGAAGGAGGGGGTGTAGATACAGGTCAGTGAACACTACTCATACCTCAAAGTGCAAACAGTACGAACAATAACACAATGTCCAGCCACATGCTTGCTTTTATAAGAAAAGTAGTATTTTATTTTGAACTCTACACATGCAAAGAAGTATGACATTCAAAAGGAGCAACACAATCGCCTTTGAGGTCGGGGCTCTAGTATTCATCAGGCAAATCCCTATCTCACCCTCATTCGTGTAATCTGTTTGGGGTTACTCTCCATTCACTGGTGGTCACATCCAGAGAATGCAAACGATTAGGCCGTACTCAAGAGTTCTCCCTTTGACTCTTTAGGAATTTAGTCAGTAGTGTCTATGATGCTGCAGCACCGTTAACAGCCAGTCCCCTGGGGCCCAAATGGCCCAGTTCACATCTTACTGGCTCTCGCAGCACTGGAGAGTACAGGGATGCAGTGGATGCCCTCAACGCGCACCTGCGAGTCCGGCTCAGTTCGGAGAAGTCTGGCTGCTTGTGGGCGACTCTGCAGCACGCGGTGGCGCTCTCTCTCTCCTAAGCGGCAGCGGCAGAGGTCTCTCCGTTGTCAAAGCTGCTCTCCGCTCGCAAAGCCACTGTAAGTTTACTTTGCTCAACGGGAGGTGGGGGGTCACATCCTTTCTTAAGCTCCCAACTAGAGCCAGCGAAGGTGCAACGTCGTCCCTTCAGCTCCAGCAGTCCTCAGTGGTGAATTGGAGGTAGTTTCCTCACAGTGCGGGTCCAGCCCGCGAATCGCAGCCTCAGTTTTTCCTTTGGCAACATTGGCACCGGCAGCCCCTCCCGGCTTATGGGGTTGTCGCGGTACATGGTTATACTGGCGCAGACTCTTCTAGCACAAGCTCTTCGGCCCAGATGGTCACAAGTATTGACACTCCTCGAAGTGGTACCTTTACCAGTGGCCCTCGCTGGCATATGGGGGCACCGCAGTGCGGCGGTACGGGTGTATCAAGACCCATAGAGTGCTCAACACATGACTCAGTCTACAGTGGCACTCTCCTGGTATACACGGGTCGCCGAAAACAATCCTGCTCATGGGCTAAGGCCCGATTGGTGCAAAGCCAAATCCTCCCATCCCATACAGAGAGTCCTCATGGTAGGGCTCCCCACTGGACCTTGCTCCCTCCAACGCTGTCCTCTTCCTCACAGGGCATACTGATCCTGGCAAGCAGGCAGTCGCTGGTGCTCCAGGGCAGGTGATGCCGGTTTTCCTCAGTGATATCTCCTCACCCAGCTGGCAGACTAGCAGGCCTTGGCCCCCAATCTTGTTCACAGGCTGAAGTCTTGCAGAGCTTCCCCTTTTCACAAAGGCCGTCTGGGTGTTTGGCAAATGACACATTTTTGGGGACTCAAACGCCTCTTCTTATAGTCAGACTGAACCCCTTTCTTATAGTCCTTTTCCAAAGACCAAAAGTTTTATGTTGGGGTTCTACTTCTTTTGAAGTGGTCACTTCTTCCTTTCATGAAAGATCCCCACCGAAACAAGAAAAACAGTCACCCAGGCCCTCGTCACCAGCAGGCTGGACTACGGAAACGCCCTCTACGCAGGAACGACGGCTAAGCTCCTGAGACGGCTGCAACGCATCCAGAACGCCTCTGCACGTCTTATCCTCGACATCCCCCGACGCAGCCACATCACACCCCACCTGAGAGACCTGCACTGGCTCCCTGTCAACAAGAGGATAACCTTCAAGCTCCTCACCCACGCACACAAAGCACTCCACAACTCCGGACCAGCCTACCTCAACAGACGACTCAGCTTCTACACCCCCACCCGCCAGCTCCGCTCGACCAGCCTCGCCCTCGCCACAGTCCCCCGCATCCGGAAAACGACCGCCGGCGGCAGATCCTTCTCCCACCTCGCCGCCAAGACCTGGAACAACCTCCCCACCAACTTCCGACAGACCCAAGACCTACTGGCCTTCAGAAGACTCCTCAAGACCTGGCTCTTCGATCAGTAGCAGCACCACCCCCCTCTTCCCCCAGCGCCTTGAGACCCTCGCGGGTATGTAGTGCGCTTTATAAGTGACATGATTGATTGATTGATTGATTGATGTCTGTTACAGCTGGCATGACTCCGAAGCAGATTGTCCACAACACAATTCATGGGAGTGACCAGAGTTCACACCTGTATGTCAGCCACAGTGATATGTGCATCAACAGGTTAATCCCAGACCCCCAGCTCTACTCTTCATGTTTCTTTTATCAGCCCCATCTACCTTCCTGGAATGTGTCCAGGCCCGTCCTTGTGGTCTATTACTTATTCAAAGTGCAGTCTTTTGAACTGTAAAGGGAGGTCTCTTCCTTTTTCCTTCAGTGTGTCCCCACCCAGCTCACAGAAACGCAGTATTACCCAAATCTGTCTGGGGGATTCCTCTCTTCCTCATGTCTTCACCAGGCAGTCCTGGGCTTCCAAAAATGGAACCCAGGGTCCTCCATGTAATGTACTATTACAGGCACACTTACTCATTGTACATCCACAGCACACTCTATCCAGCACTGTTCCTCCATGCTTTGTAACCATACATGAACATCTGCATTCAGCGCTCACACTCTGTCTGCGTGCGCTGTTCTGCACTGTAGCTTTTCTATCTATTTAACCAGGATGTGCTCTTTACAAACGCACACTGCGAGCATGTACACTTGCTATGTGTGCACTGGCTGCACAGCACTTCACCCTTCATGTATTGTACTCCATGCAAGCCCATATGCACCCAGCACATGCTTTAATTGCGCATGTACTACACAGCACTACATCTCTCGTGTAATGTATTCCTTTCAGGCATACAAACACCCAGTACATGTACTAGCTGCACTACACAGCACTGCTCTGTTCTTCAGCTATGCCCTTTCCAGGCAGTCACTACTTCTGCGCTGCGCTTCACTCCATATATACCTGGTGTAGGCTTAGGGTGAGTTAAGCACACAACAGCAGAACTTTTAAAAGGTAAGTGAGCCTGTAGGCCTCACTCCAGTGACACAAGGTAAAAAGCTACTGATCACCACACAGTATGCTGTCACCACTGCGCTCGTACTGCTTAAGGTGGTAGCTTTCCACTACTATGAGGTGCTTTGGGTGCCCTTCCCGGTCCAACAAGTATGCAATCTATGAGACAGGTCTATGTCATGTCAAATGATTTATGTTCGCCTATGACACAAAATCAGCATTAGGGATCCAGACAGCAATACAGCTGGGCACTTCTGGGCAGGGGTACCAATCTTTTCCATGCAGACACACGATAAGGTTTTCTTCACAGCTATTGCCAATCCTCCACAGTCGATTGTTCGATCACTTTCCTAGTTATAATGGAACTTTGCACACTTGTCCAAAATATTGAAAGATCATGACTCTTGCTCCTTTTTGACACACAATCCTATTTGTATACAAGAATTTTGACTCTCTGAGCCACTGACCCTTCCAGGTTGCCTTACTTTTCATGCAAATGCTATAAAGGGCAACTGTGGGGACAGGGCAAAGAAGGGATTGTGTGTTTTTATCACAAACCATTGGTCTGCAATTGTATGTGCTATAAAGGGAAACTGTAGGGACAGGGCAAAGGGGGAATATGTGTTTTTATCACAAACACATTGGTCTGCAATTCTGTAAGTATAAATTCTGGTTCTGACAGTATTCAGGTAATCATTATAACTCTAAAAGAGGGTAGGAGTTCTGTTGTACCCATGGCTCTGATAAATGTATACTTTCACCCTAATGCTAAACTTAAAGGTGAGGCCATCAGACTATTGGAGGCAACCTTTACAGTCTGCGGATCCAAATGTCCAAATGTGTGCATTATACGAACGGGTAATTTCAACTTAAATCTTCTCTATGTCTCAGAAGATCTGACAGTCAGTCAGATTGGCAAATTTTGGGAAGTTCCCTGGGCTCATCCTCCTGTGCAACGTAGCGACTCGAAGGGTCACCAGTAAAGTAGGATGCTACATGCTTATAACCTACGCATTTTAAATGGAAGGTTGGATGGACACGTCCCTATGAAGTATACACACTTCTCCAGATTAAGGAATGCAGGTTCAGATTACACTCTGGTTTCTGTTTAATTTTTTGGTTGGTTCTCCTCCTTCACCTTTATACCTCGCCTGAAAAGCGATCACGCCACACAAATGATCTGTATATTTTATAGCCCGACCAGGCACTCAACTGTTCAGTAAATCAGGGCTCCCTCTGGCTCGTATTCTTTGAGACGAATCAGGTGGCCCCCCATCATTAGCATACAAATAGACAACTGACTTGTTAACAGTGGTGTTCGCCACTATCTGCAGGCAATTTATGACTCGGGTAGCCCTCAGCAAAATGTATCACTCATTTGGGCTCATCTGGCAAATCTATTCCATACCCTTTCATACAATCCAACTGGCAGACTCTGTCACAATCAAGGACTCCAAGCCCAATATGTGGATCACTAAGGAAATCAGAGATATAAAGAAAAAACTAAATAACGAGGCTAAACAAGATGGGGCTCTCCCCTGAACCTGAATAACAGAAGGCTACAAACATTACATAAACAATACAAGCAAAATATATGGGAGGCAAAGAGAGTCCACATGGAATCTCAGTGGACAAAGGTTGTGGAAATTAGTTAGTTAGGCCCTATAAAGGACTTTTGGGTATTAATAAACAAACTAGGCCCTGTAAAGCAGGGCAGCTTCATTCATGAACCAGTTTGATCATCTCGTATAGAAGCAATATATGTTGATCAGGGTCAGGAGTGGTCCCGTCCATTTACACCAGCTTACGACACTTTGCTTGTGAAAGCTAATGTGATGAGGCTGATAATCAAGGGGTCCAAATCAGATGGTGCCCTGGGACTTAAGGTTCTCCCGAACAGCCTCTTCAAATCTAATTTGGCTTATTGGACACCACTTCTTACTAACTCAGCTTCTTACACATTTGAAACTGTGTGTGTCCCTACCACTTGGCAGGGGTCTATCCTGTGTCCGGTCTTTAAGAAAGGTGATCCCTCTACACCAGGGAATTACAGTATGATTGACCTGCTTGATGTAGAAGCCAGATTTCGGATTTTATGCCAAAAAAGAACTAGAATCCTGGGCCAAATCCACCAACCTGATGCCTACGATACAAACTAGCTACAGAGGAGCTAGTAATACTCTAGACAACATTTTTAGCCTCGCCTTACTCGTACACAAGATGCTAAAAGTAAAACAAACCAGCCTGTTTACTTGCATCATAGATTGTCGCATGGCCTTTGATGGAGTAAATAGCTTGATTTATTGGTCTAAATAACAGAGCTGGGGGATTTAGTCACTGCTTTTGAGAGCAATACAGTCATTATACTGGAACACCTGGGTGCAAGTAAAACTGACCAATAACTGGTATATATCTAAAAATATAAAAGCTAACCGGGCCTTAAACAGGTAATGTTAATGAATTTTTAAAGCGCTCGTTTACCCAGCAGGAACCATAGGAGAGACTGTAAGTATGCTAGTTATTGAAAAGCCAGGTTTTCAGGAGTTCCTGAATGGCAGCAGAGAAGGAGCAGACCTGATGTTTATCGATAAAAGGTTCCAGTGTTTAGTAGCTCCTGAGATGAAGTTGCTTCCTCCACGTTTTGCTTTCTTAAATCTGCAGGCAATAACTTTTTTTTGTACCCTCTGATCGGAGGTTTCTGCTAGGTTCATACCGGGAGAAAGCCTGTTTAGGAATTCTGGGCCAGTTTTGTGCAAGGCCTTATATGCTATGCATAGAGTTTTGAATTTAATATGGTTCCTAACAGTCAGGCAATGGAGGTCCTTAATTGTTTGAGAGATCGAGTGATGTTTGGGGAGGTCTAGGAGTAATCTGGCAGCGATGGTTTGTAAGACTTGCAGTTTTTCAGATATTGTTCTTGTAAGTTGATATAAATCTGTTACCGTAGTCTATCTTCGACAATGCTAATGATGAGATTACTGTTTTCTTGGTAGGAATGTAAGTGAGAATCTTTTTTAATATTCTCAGGGTGTTAAAAGAGGAGGAGATGACAGCATTGACTTGTTTACAGAAGTTCAATTTATCATTGTTTATCAACCCTAAGCTTTTGGCTTTCGTCGTTGGCAGTGGTAAAGGTCCCATTTCTGAAGGCCTACTGGTGGGGGGTCCAAAATTGAGGTCTATTCCCAAAGAGGATGACCTCGGTTTTATCCGAGTTTAGTTTCAGACAGTGATTGCACATCCAGACACCGATTTCTCTCATGAAATTGTGTAGCTGAGAGCTTGTGTGGTGTACGTCGCTGAAGGCTGACAACACAATTTGTGTGTCGTCTGTGTAGGAGGTAAGAGAGAAACCAAATTATAGAATTAGAGAGACCAGTTCTGTGAGGTAGAGATTAAAAAGTGTTGGACTAAGTGAGAACCCTTGCGGGACCCCACAAGGGAGGGAGAAGGTGTAAGAAATAAAGTGGACCAGCATCACTGTATGTTCCCTTCCCTTCAAAAAAGATTTCAAGAGTTCCAGTGCTGTACTTTTTATGCCCAGTGTCTCAAGACGTTAAACCAAGATGGTATGGTCCACTGTATCGAAGACTGCCGATAAGTCTAGAAGTACCACAGCTGCCGTGCCTCCTTGTCGAAGATGGTCTTAAGCTCATCGGTGGCTTTAATCAGAGCAGTCTCTGTACTATTTTCAGATCTAAACCCAAACTGAGTTGGATCTAGCAAATGGCTTTCTTGAGTAAACTGAGCCAATTGGGTGTTCATCATTTTCTCAATGATTTCCACTGGAAATGGTAGCCTGGAGATCAAGCAGTAGTTGGCCGGATCCTCTGAATCAAAATTTGGTTTCTTTAGAAGGAGGAGATTTGATGCCTTCTTCCAGATGGTAGGAAAGAGTCCTGTTGTAAACATAGAGTTAAAAATGCTAGTCAAAGTCATTGCTATAGGCTCTGGAGTTTGTTTTAGCACAAACGGTTACAAGGATCATGTGGAGACCCTGATTATATTGAGTAAATAAACCCCTCCACCTTTTTAGTGGACACTGGGGCAAATGTGGTCAGGCGGTTAGAGTGGTGTCGTTTTGAGTATTGGGGTTACAGGCATGATCAAAATTGTGTAAGGAAACGTTCCTATTCGCTGAAGGATCAGTGGTTGTGAATAAATTATAAATTTGACCTACCTTTTTGCAAAATGTCACAAAAAGCTTGACTACTGATGGTTCCCTTATTTTCTGGATGTTTGGTCAATGTATTTATCACTTGGTATAGCTCTCTAGCAGAGTTCTTGGAGGATTCAACCTGTAGAGTAAAAAAACGCAGTTTTTTTTCTTTAGTAAGAAGTCCTATCTATCTATCTATCTATCTATATATATATATATATATATATATATATATTTTTTAAACAAACTTTGAGTTTTTGTGGTATGTTGCGGCTAGCGCCGGTTTCATATATTTCGGATACAATACATTGCAGGGTAGTACCCATATATCCAAACAACAATACATCTTGTGAACATACAGACTAGCCAAAAACTTGTCACAAACTACACAGTGTTCCCCCATGCAAGAAGTATCTGCTAGGCGTGCGTATGCGTCCAGGATGTCTCGCCTTGTGATTCTGTATTGTAGCACTGATGATATTGCCAGGCTATGGAGAGTTCTGGGATGACGGGTGGGGGGCAGATCAATCCCTCTGTATGTCGCCCAGCGAGACCATACCTTCCTATGTTTTTGCGGACAACCTCGCGCCCGATACACGGCCACTTCTGCCAGGGCGGCAAGTCATCCATGGACCTCTTCCACCTACTTATTGGCGGCTTGGACGTCCCCTTCCAAGACTGAGCAATATCCTGCTTAGCCAATGTGAGGCCCAGGAATAATTAGATTTGCTTATAATGATTCCCCCGACCCCTTCTGTGCTGTGTAAATGGAATAACTTGGGTTCATGCGCCAACTTCCAGGGCAGGACTCGCTCTAGATAGGAGGATACCTTACGCCAGAACGACTGCAGTGCCCCGCAGCTCCAGACTGTGTGCAAGAAGGTCCCTTCTGCATCGCCACATCTCAAACAGGTTCGGGACGGATTGACACCTATCCGCCATAGGCGGGAGCGTGTACAATACGCCCTGTGGAGGTATTTAAATTGGATGAGGCAGTATCATGTGGCAAGGGTGGCCCCCCGGGGACTGGCTAAAGCCTCGGTCCAGTCGTCATCAGTGAGATCTGGGATATCTGCTTCCCACGCAGCACGTGTGGTATGTAGTGTAGTTTGGTTGTGGGTGATCAGTGTCTGATAGATTTGCCGGATTTTGTGGGCACCGAGGCCCCCCCATCAGTAGACGTCCCTCGAGAGGGTGAAATTCTGGCAAGCTCTCCAGCGAGTGGATCAAGGGGGTCAAAGCGTGTCTCAGCTGAAGATGTCTATAGAATTGTGTACGATGGAGACTATGTCCTGGTTGCAACTGTCAGAAGGATTTAAGTGTCGACCCATGCATTATGTCACCTAAAATTGAGATGCCAATGAGATCCCATGCCCAGAAACAAAGGCTGGTCATAGATACGTTCCATGCCACAGAGGGGTTGTCTGAGTCAGGCGCCCCTCCCAACCCATCCTCTTCACTGTGTGGCACCAAAGTTGTTTGACGGTTCTACAAGCTGGGGGTAGATGTTCAAGGTTGTAGCGGCTATAAAGAAATCCCAGGAGGAAGGTATTGCCTATCGCAAGTCTTTCTACTGTGTACGCTGGGTCTGAATGTGAGCCGTAAAACCACTCGTTTATATTCAGCAGGTGGGATGCAGCGTAATACGCATATATATCAGCTGCCGCTATCCCGCCACAATATGTCGATTGAGTACAAGTTCGTAATGCGACGCGAACGTCCCCTCCCCTCCCCCCAATAGGAAGCCATTCAGGCCATTCTATCTGGGTAAACCAAGTCCGTGGGATGGTGTATGGAAAATTTTGGAGCCGGTACAGAATACGTGGAAGGGAGACCATTTTAAAAATTACTGACCGCCTAAACAGAGACCGCGGCAGAGGCGACCATCCCCTTGTCTCTTCCCGGAGCCGGGACAGGAGAGGGGTGATATTCCATGACCAGGATATCGTTGGATTATGTGAGTAGTGGACCCTATGTATTGGAAGCCCTCATTTGCCTGGGACAGTTGTGATGTCCATGTCGCACGCCCCTGATCGCCGCACACCGGGAACAATACCGACTTCGCTGGGTTAGCTCCGAGGCCCGAGGTTTCCCCAAATATCTGAAGTATTCGTGGGCCAGAAAATCCCGGGTCCGTCACGAAGAGCACATCATCCGCGTATAACGCAAGCCTGTCGGACCTGTCTGCTGACCAGTCAAATCCTCTTATCAAAGAGTCACGCCTCACCCATGCCGCCAGGGGCTCAATTGCCAGCGCAAATATTAGTTGGGAAAGTGGACACCCCTGCCTTGTACCCCGACGGATGTGGAAATGCGCCGAACGTGTTCCTGCTACCTGCACCGAAGCAGAGAGCTCTGTGTATAGTAATTGTATATTGGCCGAAGTTGAGGGCACGTAGGAGCTGGAATAAGTAGGTTCAACTTAAGGAGTCGAACGCCTTGTCTATGTCGGCTAACAAAAGGGCCGCAGGGCGGCCCAATTCCGGGGCTTTCGCAATGGCGTTATGGACTCGCCGGATATTATGCCAGGTAGAGCGGTGCGGCATAAAGCCAGCCTGTTCGGGGTGAACTAACTCCTGGATACAGGTACGAAGGCAGTCGGCGAGGACTTTGCCCAGCACTTTCGATTCAAAATTCAGGAGGGAAATTGGGCGATAGGATGACGGCTCCTCCGGCGGGCGCCCTGGTTTAAGAAACACTACAATTTCGGTGTGGCGCCAATCAGGAGGTAGAATGTACTGTTCCAAGGCTTCGTTGAGTGCTGCCAGGAGATGTGGACCTAACTGAGACATGTGGGAGCATAGGAATTCACTGGGAAATCCATTAGGACCGGGTGCACGGCTGGGGTTTATGTTCGACAAAGCTGTATCAAGCTCTGCCACCGTTATGGGAGCATCCAGCTGCTCACGCGTATAGTCCGATATCTTTTGAGGCGGTATATCTTGTAGGAATTCACCTATTAGCTTGCTCGATATGGGTTCCTACTGGGCATATAGGGATGTATAGTAGGAAGCAAACGCTTGGGCCACTGTGTCGGGGGTAGTGCATAAGATTCCTTCTGCGTTTTGCAGTTACCGGGGCGGGGGAGAGTGTAGCTTGACAAAGGCCGTGTAGCATCTTGCTCGACTTGTTCCCCCATTGATAAATTCTGTGCTGGGTCGCTAGCCATATATCCCTGGCCTCGTCCGTAAGGTGTTGGCGTAGCTGCTGCTAGATTTGACAGAGGCGGCGCTGTGGCGCCGGACCTTTGGCCTCCCTTACCTCAACCACTAGCGCCCGCTGGGGATTTTCAAGGGCCACTACTTGGGCCAGGTGGCAGTGTTTTTCCCCTGCACGATAACTGATGTCTATGCCACGGATCATTGGCTTCAGGGCTTCCCACAATATTATACTGGAAGGAGCGGTTGCGACATTGGATGTCAAATAATCTGTGATCGCCTGCCGAAGGGCAGTTTGATAAGCTGGGTCGCGTAAGTGCCATGGTGACATTCACCATCTGAAGGGAGGTTTGTTCGGCCCAATGCTTAGTTTGGCGGTGACCGGGGAATGGTCTGAGAGACCTCTGGGGAGAATGAAAACCGATTAAGCCATGTGAATGTAGCTGCGTGGAAGAAAGTAGTAGTCGAGCCTGGATAGAGAACCATGTACCGCAGAGAGGAAGGTGAAGCAGAGTTCAGCTGGGTGGTATGCGCGCCAGGCATCCGTGCACGCCAGGGTAGCAGCCAGGTGATATAATTTTGACTCTCCCCCTTGGGGGCTGTGGCCTGTCGCCCGCCAGCGATCTATGGGCTCGATGGTATCATTCCAATCGCCGCCCATCACCGTCAGACCGTCTTGGTGTTCCCCCCAAAGTCGTGTAATTCTAGCTATACAGGTGTGCCCCAGCGGGGGGAGCGTAGAAACTGCCTATTGTCAATTTTTCCCCATGCAGTGTACCCGTCCCTATGATGTAGCGCCCACCGGGGTCTGACCAGTGTTTGGACACCATGTATGGGATCCTACGGTGTATGAGGATGGCTGTGCCACGTGATCCCCGAGCAAACCCAGCATGGTAGACTTTGTCATAGCCGAAACGGGCCAGGCATGGAGCTTTATTTCCCAGCAGGTGGGTTTCCTGTAGTAGGAAGATGTCAACCAAGAGTCGTTTGGCCTGCCTAAGGACAGCACCACTTTTGATTTTTGTCGAGCGCCTCCCGGACATTCCAGGTCATGATGGCAAGCCCTCCCAGCAGGGGATTAGTATTGTGTGCAGCCATCTATCCCGTAGGGAGGGTCTAGGCAGATGCACGCGGGAGGAAATGCAATGAAGTCACTGTGTATGTGCCTTAACTGAGCTAACTTTTGCACTAGTGAGCCGAATACCCCATCCCCCCTGCCCCCATCCCAATACTTCCACCAACAGGGAGTATCTGTCGCGGTCGGAGGATACCCAAGGCCCCAACGGGGGACCTCCAGTCACCTCCACCAATAGTATCCCAACTTCCCAAAGTCCTTAACCATGATTGTTCAGGGCGTGCATTGGGCACTGAGCCCAGACGCCCAAGCCAGCCTTGCACCAGATGAGCCATAATCCTTTACAACAGTGAATGTCTGTGTTCGGAGCCACGGACAAGGATTAGTGATGCCTCAGCTGCTTTCACAAATCATCACCCTGCGTCTGGGAGCGCCAGTTAGGCCTGGATCTGTGCAGTCTTTTGGAGGTGACCTTTTTCGGGTGATTCCTGCGGGTGTTCTGTGAAGAATCCGAATCCAGAGGTGGCGGGGTATGTGGTCTAAGATGGAACGCTTCATCAGCCCACTCGAAGATCGCCTCCGGTGTGTCGAAGAAGAGGGACTTGGAGTTATAAATGATGCGCATACGAGCTTGATAAAACAGCATATATTGGATGTTCAGTTCTCTGAGCCTGCGCTTGGCGGCGGCGAAAGATCGACGTTGTTGTTGAACTACACGTGCATATAGTCCGGGAAGATCATGATAGAGTTCGAATTGTAGAGCAATATGTCCCTGTGATTTCGTGCAAATTGAAGGATGGTGTCTCGGTCCATATAATTCAGTAATTTAGCTATGACAGGCCTGGGGCCATCTCCCGGAGGGGGCTTCCTTGTTTGTGCTCGGTGGGTTCTTTCCACCACGAAATAGGGGGACATGGAGTCCTCTGGCAGGAGGGATTTCAGCCATTGCGTGAGAAAGCGTTCCATTGATGAACCCTCACACCCCTCCGGAATGCCAATTAGGCGTAAGTTGTTTGGCCTTTAGCGTCCCTCCGCGTCTCCAACCCGTGAGGCCAGTTCCTGTGTCACCACTGTGTGTTTGTTTACTTTTTGTTGTATGGTTGCTACTGTGTCTTCGACTGACGACGCACGGGTTTCCGCCTCTGTGATGCGGTCGACAGCCTTCCTGAGGTCCTGTCGTAGGAAAGAGACCTCCGATCCCACTGCGCTGATCTTTGCGTCCAGCGTGTCACGGGCCTGGGTAATTGCAGCCAGCAGGGCGGCATTGTCCGTGATGGAGCTTCCACTGTCTGCATTACCAACACCGCCTGGGGCCATAGTAAATTGGTCTAACGTACTTTGCTTGGTCGTGGGGCCCGACGGCTTATCCTTCCTCATAATGGCGGAGTTGGTCTGGGCCACGTGTGCACTGCACCCGCCTGCTCCATCTACTCCTGCTCAATATAGTTGGCTCGTGGGCTTCTTCGTAAGGCGTCCCACCACTGTAGATGTTGCCCCGCAGGAGTATCTGCGCGGACCACCGCGGGCCTGGCCTCACGGAGCCAGACCGCCCTAGGCCTCAAGCCGCACCAGGCCTAGCCTGACCGCTTCCGCAGCCCAGGGCAGTCTGTCAAGGGAGCCCCCTAATGGGACCCGACTCGCCGGACCCCCAGCCTGCAGCCGCCCCCGTGCAGTCACTATCTTCCAAGGGCTCCCAGACCCTGAGCCCCACAAGGCACTAGGGGATGGTGCCGGGGCCCTCCGCTCCTGCAGGGGTCCACGTGTGTTGAGCGGCCCCCAGTCGTGACACCATCCCCCGGCTCGCACCAAATGTCCAGGATCACTCCTCACGCCTGACGTCCCAAGAGAGAGAGGGAGGATAGGGGAGCAGGGGGGCCCACCTCGGGCCTACCTTACAGCACAGCCTAATTCAGCAAGCCGGTCGGGCCCCAGCCGGGGCTCCAAAGAAAGCAGCAGCCAGCAAATCCAGCATACCTGGCTGGCACATGATTATATCTGGGTGGCGCGGCCCAAGGGAAAAGCCGCCGCCCCGATCGGGACATCAGCGGATTCCACTACTGCGCCGCTAATATCAGGCCGCCACCCGTCTCTCGGGTCGCGCACCGGGCTCTTGGGTGTGTTCGTGACGGTCCCGCCGGGCCGCGTCCCCGCACTTGCCTGTCTCCTGACTCCTGGGCACTGACGGGCGCTTACCGCGAGGTACCAGATCCGCACCCGGCGGGACAGGAAACTTCGGCACGCCTCAGGCCTGATTCCACGGGTCTGGCGCCTCGCCCCGGGCAGGGCACTCCGAGCCACCGCGGGCCTCCTTCAAGTCCCCGAGCGCCCGCACACACCAGGCTCTGTCAGTCGGCGCAGCACCGGCCCACGAGGCCGCAGCCTCCCTCCCCGAGCCTGGGGTCGCCTCACACCTCTGTCGGATCCGCAGCCGGGGCACCGCTTCCCGGATCGTTGTGTCTTGGTCCGTCTGGGTTAGATTATATTGGATTATGGCAGATATCAGGCTTGGACGGCCGGCACTCCTCTAAACTGCGTCCACCATGATGGCTGCCCAAGCCACGCCCCCCCCAGTCCTTTATATTTTGATAAGAAGAATTCGTATGCTTCTTTCTCATGAAAATCGTAATTAGACCTCCATTTCCTCTCCTACCTTCTACAATTTTGTTTTTCAAGTCGAGGGGCTTCTGTAAACTAGGGAGCAGGGGGTGTTTTCTTTCCTTTTTTGGTGGGGGCTAATCAATCAATCAGGGAATTGTAAGCGCGCTACTCACCCGTGAGGGTCTCAAGGCGCTGAGGGGGGGGGTCCGCAGATCTGTTTAGCCGAAGAGCCAGGTCTTGAGGGTCTTCCTGAAGGTGTTCAGGGAGGGGGCGCGTCTGATGCGGAGGGTGTTGAAGCAGCTGGAGGTGACGGCGTTGACCTGTCGGTTCATGGTGAGTGATGAGTAGAGTACGATGCTGAGGTTCTTGGCGTGGTCTGAGGGGGTACGTGGGTTTCCAAGGGCGGTCGGCCAACAGGTGCTGTCCCATGCAGAAGGGGTGGTACCGAGGACGAGGACTTCTGTCTTCTTGGCATTGAGCTTCAGGCAGCTGTTGGTCATCCAGACTGCGACGTCTTGCATTCCTTTCTGGAAGTTGAGTTTGGCAGTGGTGGGGTCTTTGGTGAGGGAGAGGATGGAGCTGGGTGTCGTCGGCGTAGGATATGATGTTGAGGCCGTGTTGTCGGACGATGGCTGCGAGGGGGGCCATGTAGATGTTGAAGAGGGTGGGGCTCCGTGATGAACGCAGTGGGACTCCGCAGGTGATTTTCGTGGAGTCGGAGAGGAAGGGTGGGAGTCTGATCCTTTGGCTTCTTCCGGTGAGGAATGATCGGATCCAGTCCAGGGATGTTCCTTGTATGCCTGCGTTGTGTAGTCTGGCGACTAGTGTGCGGTGGGAGACGGTGTCGAAGGCCGCTCATAGGTTGAGTAGGATGAGGGCTGCGGAGTGGCCTTGGTCCAGGAGGGTGCGGATGTCGTCTGTGGCGGAGAGTAGGGCGGTCTCTGTGCTGTGGTTGCTTCGGAATCCGGATTGGGACGGGTCGAGGACGGCGTTCTCTTCAATGAATCGTGTCAGTTTCCTGTTGACTGTTTTCTCTGCAACTTTGGCTGCGAAGGGGAGGAGCGAGATGGGCCGATAGTTCTTGAGGTCGGTGGGGTCAGCTGTGGGCTTCTTGAGCAGGGGTCTGACTTCTGTGCGCTTCCAGTCGCCTGGGAAGGTGCCTGTTTTGAAGGTGGTGTTGATGGTGTGTTGTAGTTCGGGTGCGATGGCGGCCGCAGCTCTGTGGTAGATGTGAGGGGGGCAGGGGTCGGTGGGGGCCCCCGAGTGGATGCTTTTCATGGTCGAGGCGGTGTCTTCGGCCGTGATCGGTGTCCAGTTGGAGATGGTGGGCTGGCTGGTGTTTCTGGGGGGCGGGGGGCCGTCTGTGGCACCTGGTGGATGGTCGATGAAGTTGTCATAGAGGTTTTTGATCTTGAGGTGGAAATAGGTTCCAAGCTTGTCGCAGAGGTCTTGGGATGGTGTGATGTCTGTGGCTTCGCTGCGTGGGTTGGTGAATTCCTGAATGACATTGAAAAGTTCCTTGGAGTTGGTGGAGTTGGCCAGGATTTTGTTGTGGATGAAGTTCCTCTTGGTTGCTCTGATCTGGTTATGGTAGTCCGTCAAGGCGTCCTTGTAGGTGGTGCGGTTTTCGGTTGTCTTGGTGTTTCTCCAGTTCTTCTCCAGGCGTCTGCAGGTGCGTCTGGCTTTTTGGAGAGCGGTAGTGAACCAGGCGGCTTTCCTGGGGCGTTGTCTGTCGGGGTTGCGTAGCGGGGGGAGCTCGTCTGCGCAGTTGAAGATCCAGGTGTGGAGTTCTCTGGCTGCGTTGTTTGCGTCATTTGCGTCGGGTGCCCAGGTGTGGTTGTCTCGGGTGAGGGTGGAGTTAAGTTGCTCGTCGGTAACCTTGCTCCAGTTCCTTCGAGGTGGGCGTGGGGCTGGTTTGGGTGCCTTGGGTTTGTTGATGGCGAAGTGTACGCAATGGTGGTCGGTCCATGGCGGCTGCGTTATGTGGCTGAATTGGACGCTGTTTCCTGCCGCGAAGATGGGGTCGAGGGTGTGTCCTGCTCTGTGGGTAGGTGTGTTGACGAGTTGTTTAAGTCTGATGCTGGCGAGGTTGTCACGAAGGATAGTGGAGTTTGGGTCGCTGGGGTTGTCGAGGTAGAAGTTCAGGTCTCCAATGAGTATGTAGTTTGCTGAGGCGATGGCGTGGGGTGCGATGAAGTCGGTGATGGTGGTGGCGAAGGGTGTTCGGGGGCCGGGGGGTCTGTAGATGAGGGTTCCTCGGAGTGTGGCTTTGGGGGTGGTCTGGATCTGGAAGTGCAGGTGTTCGGCGGAGGGGAAGGTTTCGCTGGAGGTGGTGAGGCGGAGGGTGTTCTTGTGGGCGATGGCGAGGCCCCCTCCTGGGTGGTTGGGGCGGTCTTTCCTCTGGATCTTGTATCCGTCTGGGATGGCGGTGCTGATGTCGGGGGCGGAGGATGCGTTGGTCCAGGTCTCTGTGAAGAAGGCGATGTGGGGCGAGAGAGAGTCGAGTAGGTTCCAGATTTCTATGGCGTGTTTGTGTACGGAGCGTACGTTGAGGAGGATGCATTTTAGGGTGTCCCCGGTGCTGGCGTCGGCGGTGTTGGAGGCCGGGGTGGTGGTGAGGGTCTGGCGGCAGTGGAGGCAGGAGAACTGGCCGTGGGTCGTGTTCGGCGAGGCCTGTTGGCATTCTCTAAGTCTTCCAGGGTTGAGTGCGAGGAGGGTGGTGGTGTCGTAGCGATGGGTAGTGGGAGGTCCAGAGTTCCTGGCACTAGCCGCGGACGGGCGCAGACGGGCTTGCCTTTGGCGCGCCGGCGGCGCGACCGCTGCACGCGTCCGCTGCGCGACCGCTGCACGCATCCGCTGCGCGACCGCTGCACGCGTCCGCTGCGCGACCGCTGCAGACGCGCAGTGGCCGCCATTAAGTAGGGGAGGTGGGAGGGAGGAGAGGCGGGAGTGGGGGAATTCTGGAGGGGAATTCCGGGGGGGAGGGGCCGCAGGGGCAGCAGCGGCGAAAGGCGAAAGGAACAGGCAGGCATGAGAAAATAAAAACAGTGGTGGAATTAGAGCAAGACACAGATGGGCACATCAACAGTGACACAACAGGGAAAAATTAAGAAAAAAACGGCTGAGAAAGGTTACGGTGGTTGCAGGCAGTCTGGTCCCAGTTGGAGCGGACAGCAGGAGCGGGCAGCAGCCTCGAACCTCCCAAGGAGGAGGTCGGGGTCTGGGGGCAAGAGACGGCACAGCGGAGCTGCGGGGAGAGAGTGGACCTAGACCGAGGGTCGGAGGTCTAGGGGCTAAGTGTGGGAAGACAGTATCTAACCAGTTCTGGTATTCGTGAGTAGCTAGCTCAGGATCTTGAGAGAGAGTAGGCTGGGAGTCAGTGAGCTGTTGCTGGAGTAAGTTATAATCAGGGTTGTTCCATGCACAATTGGCGGTGGAACCGCTATACTACTTTGTATCAAGAATAGAGCTATTTAATTCAAAGACCGTGGCAGAGCGATCAGACCAGGATAGCGGTAAGTGTTTCAAAATTGAGATGGACGTGTTATTTGAAAAGATAGCATCTATTGTGTGGCCTGCTGAGTAAGTGGCCTGATGTAACAGCTGTGGAAGACCAAATTCATTCATGGTTTCTAAAATAGCCATAGTATGTTTATTGTCAAGAATATCCAGGTGAAAATTTAGATCACCTAAAACTGTGTAGTCGTTATTACTGATCTCATTTTCCAAGAGAGTGCTGATAGTTTAAAACCCCACTCCTGTAGCCAGGTAGATAAGAGTGATCTTCTAAAGGATTGTTTCTTGGTTAACTCTAAGAAGCAGGATAGTGCTTCACACTCTGTTAGATGTGGGCACAAATCTGGCCTTAAGCCAGTCTCTATAAATGACTACGAGCCCTCCGCCTCTTTTAGAGGGTCTATGTCTAAACATAGAATAGCCAGAGGGAATTGCATTAATGAAGTCAGGAGTGGAAAAGCTGTTGGCCCTGGTTTCTGTGACAAAAATAATGTCCAACTGGTGACATTCTATTAATTCTACCATTTCAATAGTGTGTTTCACCAGGGAGCAGGCGTTTATAAAAGCACAATGAAATCTCGGTTGTAAGCATTTAGGAGTGCGTTTAAGGTGGAGTGTTTGGGGGCTTTGAGGCGAAGGGAGGAACTGGGATGGAAATCCACATTGGTTGCACATGGCTTTGAACCCTGAGCAGAGATTAAGCATGTTGAAGCAGATGCAGCTTACTTTGACATGTTTGTAATTCCTTACCTGAGTAAATGATCATGTTGCCGCAATCTGGATTGAAACCGGCAGGGGTTCCATCGCTCTATGGGATATGGGCGCAGACGGGCTTGCCTTTGGCGTACTCGCTGCGTGGACATGCTGAGCTGAGTTTTAAATAGCCCTCCATCTGAGGTAGCTGTATCTACACTCTGGCAATGGAGCGCAAGTGCTCCTAAATATTATTTGGTCAAAGTAAAGAGGGGCAAATCCAGGGCCCTACAACCCCGCTAACCCTGCAGAGGCTGCCCTGCTAGAGAAAGTTATTGGGAACTAAAATAAACCAAATAAGGTGAGAATTTAACTTATAAAATTAATAAAAAGAGGGAACAAACCCTTTTCAAGATGGCGCCCAATGTTGAGGGACCCAGGCAACTCCGAAAACCGGTACTGAATGTCTATTACACGTGATGCCTTTGAGGAAAGTAAAATTCAATTCACGCAATAACAGTCTCACGAATGCTCAGCTGAGCTGCGCAGATCTGAGATTTAAATAGCCCTCCATCTGAGGGTGGGCGTGTCTACACGCCGTTGCTGGAGCATGAGTGCTCCTTTAAATTATTAGGTCAAAGTAAAGGGGGGCAAATCCAGGGCCCAGCAGCCCGCTAACCCTGCACAGGCTCCCCTGCGAGAGAAAGTTACTGGGAACTAAAATAAACCAAATAAGAAGGTGAGAATGAAACATAAACTGAATAAAAACAGGGAACAAACCCTTTTCAAGATGGTGCCCAATGTCGATGGATCCAGGTAACTCTGAAAACCGACACCGAGGAAAGTAAAATTCAGTTCACACAATAACAGTCTCACTAATGATCAGCTGATGTGTGTGCTGGCTCCACTGCTTTTTAATTTATACACAGCAGATCTGCCAGCCGCCATTACGGTACAAGGGACCTGTCCCCCTAAATTAGTATCATTACAATTACAGTCCCTACAGTATGTAGATGACACACTGATCCTGGATCACACTGCAACAGGTCTACAAAAAGCCCTCAATGCACTAAACATCTATAATACAACTGACAATTTTAATTTGGAATTTTAGTTCGCTGTGTTGGGGTCTAGTAACAAGTACTGTAAGCTAAATCGCTGATCAATCGGGGACCAGTTTGCAGTAAGACAAAGAAAGTACTGCTGTTTAGGAGTCTAGTTCGATGACGAAGGCTCCCCAAGAGAGCCCCTTGATTGCCTAAACTCCAAAGCAGCTTCACTTAGGCACGCTATCAAATGTCTTCGCATCAAACTAGAAGCTTCCTTCATAACACATTTACTTATGGTTATACATACAAAGTACTTGCCTTCTTTAGTATAGACATGTTTCGCGCTATCTGTGGCCTCTTGAGAAGATCCAAAGCGCTTCTTCAGGACCTGGCGGAGACGGAGAGAGGCATGCAGGTGGAGCAGCACAGCTGAATGGGAGAACCTTCTCATCTGCCCTCACTGATCTCATGAGGCCATAATTATAGAAACAAGGGAGACGCTACTCCTTTCCATCAACCTGGCGGCACTGAAAAATTTAGGCCGCTAGTGATACTTTATTTAAACTCACCCTGGTCCTGAAGAAGCGCTTTGGATCTCCTCCAGAGGCCACAGATAGCGCGAGACATGTCGACCACTAGAGACACCCACTAAGGACTCATATCTAGCTACTGAGGGACATAATATCCCACTAGCAGCACCACACACCTTTTACTAATGACAGAGGGACCACTTTAATAAATAATAGCCACTCTCCCTCCAGTCATTTTTTAACACACTAGTTGAGACCTCACTTCCACTCACACGCACGCACCTAACGGCTTGTTTCATCAAAAGATCTCCGAAAAAGAGACCCTTCAAGGAACCCGTAGGGCATTGCAGCGCCGGCCCGACGAGGAGCAAAAAGCCCAATGATGAAGCATGACATCCTTCGGGGTGTGTGAGGGCATCATGATGAGGACACACTGTCCCCACACATAGAGTAGCACAGGACACTTTTTTTCCTTTTTCCTTTTTCTTTCTCCACTTTGAACTCTCCTCTTAAGGAACAGTGACCCCCCTTTATATACCAGTTACCAATCGGGAGCAAGGGTAACTGGACCTAACAATTAGCTCCCACCGTCCCCCCCTCTCTTTTTGATAAATAGGAGGATTAATAGATTGCCCTCCAAGCTTTTTAAGTCGGTCTTTCAACTCCCTAACTCTACCAGTCATTGTCACATCAGGCTAGAATTTCACCAGACCCAGCCATCACTTTTACCTATGGTACAGTTTCTTGCTACTTGCTATAAGTTGCAAACACCAGGCGCCTTTCTGATGAAGGCGGCAATTTCGTCTGCCATGTCTTCAGACTCTGCCAGTCATGCTCCATGGAAAAATTATTTTAAATTTGCTTTGCATACATTACAGGCAGACACACTCTGGAGTCTACCAACATCTTCAGCACTGTTTAAAAAGTGTTGAAAAAGCAAGTAAAAGCCATTTTATATGCAGAAGGCGTGGCCGTCTTCCAAGGTAAAAGGACTTCCTTGTTCACGGTTGACTCATATACAGATAATGTAACTCAGGCCTCTCTGGTAACTAGCATGTCTAAGTCGGTTAGACACTCTTTTTTATGTCTACGTGTTTATTAAATTCCTGTTTTAGAATTTCTCCAGGCATGGTCTACTTACACCTGTTCCAACATCAGCTGCTGCTTATGCGGCTACAAGAATGAGTCTCTGACACACATTGTATGTACATATCCCCACCTCCCCGAAATAATTAAATGGTTAAGTCCTAGTTTTCTAAAACATGGCTGCGGCATGGTCAATTAGGCTGTACGATATGCTCTAAATGGGGACAATTTGCAAATGTCATATGCTTTATTCAGAACCATGCACCAGGCAGTTAAGCTGGTAACTGCAAAGGATGAAGCAATAGAGGAGACTTGATCTTAGATTTCAATTTTATTGTATTATTTCCTACTGTTTTAATATGCCTAGAATACTGCTGGATAGATTTTAAAGGATGTTTTAAATTTTCAATTAATTTTAAGGAAGTGTCAGTTGAGTGTTGGTGGAATTTTCCCGTTTTAAGATTTTAATTAACCAAATAAACGATCCATTCATTCATGCCATGCAGAGGACTTTTCTGTCCCAAAAGCGGCCCTCATCTTTTGGGGCCTCACACAGTATCATTCCTCACCCTCATCAGATGCCTTTACAAGATCGGCATTCAAGTTCATGCTCTCTGCTCAATAGACTCCTTTTCGATGGAAAGAACTCAAACGGTCAGCTTAACATCATACACCTCAGAAGCCCATAAACTCATCTGCAGAGTTCCTCAGGGCTCATCCCACAGCCCTATGCTCTTCAACACGTATATGACTCCACTAGCCACCGTCATCCGCATCCATGACCCCAACATGCTCTCATACAATGACGACACACAACTCATACTGTCCATTTGGTACAAAACCCCAACACAAGGAAAAAGTTCACCGCACGCATGATCGAGTTTGCCACCTGGATAAAGTCCACTGGCTCAAGCTCAACATCGACAAGACTGAAGTAGTGAATTTTGGGAAAAAACACCTCACTCTGGGACTCTACCTAGTGGCTGGCTGACCTCGAACCCACACCTACCCCCCCACCTCTCATGCCAGAAACCTCAGGATCATCATTGACAACCAGCTGGACATGAATTCACAAGTCCATGCCGTCACAGCTTCCTGCTTCTTCACCCTGAGGATCTTCAAATGGCTCCTGAGCAATACCAGAAAAAACATTGCCTACGTCTTCACAACAAGTTGGGCTATGTAACACCCTTTATGCCGGAATCACCAAGCAACTTACCAGAGTCCTACAAACTATCTAGAATACAGTTGCCAGACTGCTCTTCAACCTTCTATGCAGCACTCATGGCATCACACCTCAGCGAGTTCCATTGGTTCCCAATACACAAGCGCACTCACCCACACAATCAAAGCACTACACAACACCGGTTCAGACTACCTGAACAATCTCATCTCCTTACATCAACCAGCCATACACCTCCCTCGCGGGTGATAGCGCGCTCTACAGATACACATAACCTAACCTAATGCAACCTGTCTAAATTAAGTCTAGACTTCTAATTTTTCCCAGTTCCATGTATGAGTAGACGATTTAGTCCAGTATCTTACTTTGAATTGTGGTATGTGTAGCACTGTATTTATAATACGATAATTGTGACTGACTACCAGAAGGCAAAATCAAGAATTGGTGTAGATCAGTTGCACATACATGGAGCTCAGAAACAGTAAGCTTCGAGAGTCTGAGAAACACTGCATCTATACCAAAATATTTACCACTTCCACATCAAGTATTTGAACCTACTTAACTCCCTCTCTAGACTACATTCTTCCTTAGCAGGAACGTATACATTTGGAACATCAGAGATATGTTTCCATTTAACACTTACAGAGGAAGTATTGTCAGAGTGAATTTACTGCAGTAAAGCCGAACAAGTAAATTCTGGACTGTGATCTCAAGTGACTCCCTGGCTACATGTACTGGCAGTGACATTGCAAGGATGCTATGGGCCCTAAAAAGTATGAAAGCCAGCCTGTACTGCCTGCAACACTGCTAGCCTCCCTGTACTTTACTAACTGAACTTACCTCAAATAACCGAACTTGATATTCAGTAAGCTCACTCCTAGGCAACCCTCTCCCTGCCAGGCAGCAGATTGTTTACTGTGGCACACTGTGGGGTGTGGCTGCTCCATGGGCTCTCATGTCTGTGCATCCGTGCACATGTCTGGACTGTGGGTGCGCCCCGTTCTGTTGAGTAGGCAACATCCAATGTGGTATTCCTCAGGGCTCTGTTGTTGTATTCAAGGCTATTCATCTTTTCCATGCCCCCTGACTGCTGTCATCTTAGACGATTACAAAATAGGTTTACACATGTATGTGAGGGATACACAGTTCACTAAAGCTTTGTAATGAACCTGTCAACCTTTACAACCTGTCTTGCTGCCTTACAAGGGACCACCAATGCATGTAGAATACCCGGCTCCTCCTCAAACGTTCGAAAATGGTAATCCTGCCCTGTCAATCCTACCCTTTTCTCCATCTCATGACCTGAGAAGTTAGGCTTCCCGCTAATCCCTAAGAGTAGAACTCTTAGAATTGCTCTTTAATAGTGATTTATTATCCCCTGTACTTCCCACTGCCCACCCCCGCCCCTCAAACATTGAACACGGTCTCCAAGTCTGCTTTCCATTATCTTTGTCTACTGCAAGGTGTTCTGTCGCCACTTTCAGAAATCTTCTCTAATCCTCACTGTAGTCCTATTCCACCTTGATTAATTTTGACCGAGTTGCTCTGTGGAGATGGTATTGCCGCCTTGGTCCATTGTCATTCTCAGATTATCGGTAGGGGCAACCAAAGCAGTTTCTATGCTGCGATTGTGAATTGTAGAGTTGTTTATTGATGGCCTTTTGTGAGAAGCTGGCCTGGTATATGATGTCCACTAATGTAAGTGGGCACCTTGCACCAGTCCAGACAACCCATATGCTGATTTAAGAGGTCTTAGACAACCTTAGAAGCTCTCTAAGTGGTAGCTGTGGAGAGCAGCCTTCAGGCTTAGTCCAGAAGGAGTGTAAAGCAGCTTGTTTTACCAGAATGCAATCTTATAGTATAGATTAAGTGAAAAAGAACCACACAAGGTATTTATAAAAATATGTATTTATTATAGAATACTCTCTTAACACTTTTAGATATATCCTACACGGAGAAAAACACAATGCACACACTACTTGGCATAGAAATACAGTCAATAGCACGAATTACACAGTGGACCCCAGGGGGGGACCAAACCAACTAAGAAAGTGGTACAAGAACCACGACTCGGGTCAAGACAATGTTGAGAGGACGTAGAAGTGCTGCAGACCCAAGGAACCAACCAAGGTGAGTAGATAGGGACCCATGGAGAGAGTGTGCAGTGTGGGAACATGACCGCGTGCTCCGTACAACTCTACGGGTAAGTCGCGGTTGGATTTTTGAAGATTAAGGACCCTTCCCAGTGGACCTTAAAGAAACCCCGTAGAAGACAGACGGTTGGAGAGCCACCCCACCCGTGGATACCCTAGTACCCACGTTACCTATACCAGTGAAGCCAGGTGCATACGTGTGAAGTGGTGTCAGAAACCGCCGTCAAACCCAATGGAGGACTTCAGGAAAGTCCCGCGGTTGAAGGAGGAGAAAGTGTCCGGTGGAATCCGAAGGTGGATTCTAGATGAGAGGTACCTGCAAGCAGAGGGGACAGAGTCTGTCACTCAGGAGTGACCAAGAGACTTGGAAGACGAATGCCCTCCGTTGGGTGTTGCAGGATGGGTGACGATGACCTTGAATCTGCAGCTGTGAGGACCAGGAGACGCTGAGGAAGACCAGGAGCCGTGCACGAGCTGTCCCACGAATGATGTTGAGTGCTGAGGGTCGGTGCCAGGGCTTGTTGGTGTGAACACCAACAAGCCCTGGCAAATGCAGCCAACGCAGAAATTGAAGAAGGATCAACGTCGGGACCAGCAAAGTCCAGGGGACTCACCAAAAGCAGGGGAATTAGGGCAGGCCCCTAGCAATCAGGGGAGCCCAAAAGAAACAAGGGTGACCCTCAAATGGACCCACATGCCGGAGGCACTGGAGTCGCGAGAGGACCTCAAGCAGCTCACCACAAAATGCAGGCCATGATGCGGTGTGGCTGAAGATTCTGGTGACTGGAGGTGCTCGAGGTTGGGGCTACTTGGAGCCCGAAAATCTTCTTGGAAGGAAGCCAGCAAGCCTTTGTAACTGCAAGTTGGCGCGGTGCACAGGGGTTCGGTTATTGCAACCCCCACGAGGGATAGTGGCCTCAAACTTGGTGAGAGGGCAGGGCAGGCCTCGGGAGCTGTGGAAAACCACACCTGTGTTGCAGAACCTTACGGAGTCCGGATGAGCTCAGGATCAGCAGACCAGTCGACTTAGTTGCGGTGCCTGCGAATGCAGGGGAGTGACTCCTTCACTCCAAGGGAGATTCCTTCAGGTGTCTTTGATGCTCACAGGCCTTGGAAGGTCCCTGTATGGTGCACAGGCAGAGACAATGCGACAGACTTGAAGGAAGACAAAGTCGAGCCCAAACGAAGTCCAGAGTGCCCAGATGGTAGAAGTAGAAGTGGTGTCTTATCTGAATCTTGTCCCTCGACCAATCTAGGGACCTACACCCAGGTAAGCCCTTAAGTACCCTAGGGAAAGGGTTGGAACGATTCAGGGGACCCTCCCAGGGGAGGATCTGGACAGGGGTGGCGTTACTCCCATGTCCTTTGTCCAGTTTTGCGCCAGAGCGGGAGCCAACGGCTCCCAGGACTGGTTTGAACTGGACTATGCACAGGGACACCAAATGTGCCCCTCATGCAGACTTAGTGGCGCTGGCAAGCGCACCCACCCGGTCCCAGTACACTAAATCCTGTCAGGGAGGTGGTCATACCTCCCTGGGACAGGATGCCTATTGTTCTGACTTCCCCTGCTTGAGCTTGGCTCAGCAGCAGGAGGGCAGAAATGTGTCTCTGGTCGGCAGCAACTATTTTGTGCTGTCCGGGTCTAAAGGTTGGCACCGGGAACACTGAGAGACCAACGGAGGGCTCTTCCAGTGCTTGGAATCATACCTCCCACACTGTAAACGGTGTGGGAGGTATGATTCCAAACATGTTTGATACCAAACATGATAGGATTTGTTGCAGCCAGTTTCGAGATGGTCACCACGTATTTACGCGGTGCCCCTCTATATAGGATATGGCTGCTTCACTGACAACCCGGGAGAATGGGCTCCGTAGGCTGTAGGGGTATCCTGCTCATGCAGGGGCACTCTCTCGCTTAGAACCAAGCACCCTGCCTTCAGGATTGATCAGGCCTGCTATAGGGGTGACTTGTAGGTTTTAAGTGCAGTGACCCTAGATTTAGGAAACCTATATCTTTAGTAAGTGGTGCTAGCACCAACTTACACAGGCTGCAATGGCAGGCATGTAGTTCCATTTTGAATGGTCTCCCATGGGTGGCATAATGCATGCTTCAGCCCATGGGGGAACTCTGGGGTACCTTTGCCCTGGGTATCTTAGTACCATATACTAGGGACTGAAAAGGGTACCCCAGTATCCAATCTGGGATGTAGCCAAGTACTGAACATACCAATTTAAGGGAGAAAGCAGATAGACTGGGGTCCTGATTAGCAGGATCCCAGTCAGACTAGTCAGTAACAGCTTAGCACCAGGCAAAAAGTGGGGATAACCATAAAAGCAGATCCTACTTTCCTACACCTTTTCCACTAATTTAGTTGGCACAGGGAGTTGTGAAACGTGACAGTAGTTAGACATGACCTCTTTATCTGCTGAGGGTTTTTCCAGAACGGGGGGAACCTGAGTGTGCCCAGATGTTGGGAACCACCATAAAACTGATTAGAAAGAGTAGCCGGTATTGAAAGCATCAAGTATAACCCTCGTTTCAGTTTCTGAAATTGGGTGGAAAGCTGAAAGGAATGCTCCATTGGGAATATAGGAATCACTGTCCCAGCAGTTAAGGGAAGATGGAGAGGGTTGACTCCCAAAACTGTTATGAATTTTGACTATTTAATCCAGAGAAAAAGGAGGAAGGTTTATTGCGGAGCTCCACAGAAGGGATAATGGAATGAGGCAATTTTGTTGGTGAAGTGGGAGCACCGTGCATTACAGATGTGCGTGTGATATTGCCTGGTGGCTAGCCTGTAAGTAATTTTATCTTCAGGAAGATTCAAGGCTCTCCATTGGCGCTCTAAGGTCTTCGAGTGGATTTTAGAAGTGCATAGCTTCTCTGAATACCAAGAGGTGGAGGCCTGCTTTCTGCGGTGTGAAATCTATTCTGAGGGGCAGTGGAATCGAGCTAGTCAGTAACTCAGCTGTTGAAATTGGAGGCTGCTTTCGTCATCTCGACATTTAGTTTGAGTTACAAATTGTGAAGGACCCCACACAGTTTGATGTGGGAAATTTTGGACCAAGCACGAAAAAGGGAGGAAGAGGAGTAGTATCAACAACTGACGTGAAGCAACGGGTAGACAGAAAGGAACACCAGTGGTCAGTCCAGGAGAGAGAAGTAGGAGCTGCCACCTGAGACGAATATTTGTTAAAACAGGATCCCTGCTAAATGTGTGCGTGTTGAGACACAATTCGAGTCAAACCCAGTGAAGCTTGTTCTTGTGTTACGGATTTGGAGTCGGGATTTAGTGCAGCCTCTAGTTGGTATCACCTATAAATAAAAACCGAGCAGCATTAAGAACATAAGGAACTAGAAGACCAGCCAATCTCGAGCCAAACAAAGCCTGGTGCCCTGGGAACTTATAAATATGAGCCCCAGCAAAAGTGCATTGACAATTCATTTAAAAATTCAAAAGAAGGGATTTTGTGTCCTCAATGGCAGGGGTATCGATGAGGTTGCAGGAGAACCATGTACGATAACCAGTAGCTACCCCTCAGTCAAGCTTGATAGTTCGGTCATGATGAACCATTGAATAGCCTGTCGTGATGACAGTGGCAATGTCGGGGTCAGACCAAGGTTGAAACCAAGTTTCAGTTAAAAAACGTGCATCTGGGTGCGATCTGGGTGATGAATTTCCAGATGCCTAGATGGTCTTTATGCAGCGGAATGCACATTAATGGAGAAGCAAATCAGGTGGCGAGGTAGAGGAGGGTGTTTCTAATTGCTCTGCAACAGTGCAGTACAATGGGGGTGTTCATGGAGGTAACAGCAGGGCTTGAGTCAAGGATAGACGCGGGTAGATGCCGTCTAACTACTATTTTCGGAGAGTAGTCACCGTCTGCCCTGCTGCAAAACTGGCCACTTTCAGCGGAGTTTCACCTTCATTTCCTACTTCTTCCGGAATTCATAGAAATATGCTGAACTCATCCTGGTGTAATTTTCTGACACCAGGACACTTTCATCAGCGCCTGCACTTTGTCTGCTTTTGTTCCGAGCTGCAACGTGCAGGCAGGGAAGAGGCTTATCAGATTCCAGCTTCGCCCATAACAAAGGCCGAAGTCAAGGGGCCATCAGGCCTCTTTTGTTGGAGTATCCTGACTGGGAGCTATCTGTAGCCTCACGCCTAGATGCAGTGGAGGGGAAACAAAGGCACACCGCTATCACTTTACAGGTACCTGAGAGGCATGCTTTTGACTTTATTCAGTCCCTAGGGGGCCATCAGGCCTCTTTCTGCTGGAGTATCCTGGCTAGGAGCTATCTGTAGCCTCACACCTAGATGCAATGGAGGGGAAACAAAGGCACACCGCTTATCACTTTACAGGTACCTGAGAGGCATGCTTTTGATTTTATTCAGTCCCTAGGGGGCCATCAGGCCTCTTTTTGCTGGAGTATCCTGGCTAGGAGCTATCTGTAGCCTCACGCCTAGATGCAGTGGAGGGGAAACAAAGGCACACCGCTATCACTTTACAGGTACCTGAGAGGCATGCTTTTGACTTTATTCAGTCCC
This sequence comes from Calotriton arnoldi, assembly GCA_963921515.1. Lineage (NCBI taxonomy): Eukaryota > Metazoa > Chordata > Amphibia > Caudata > Salamandridae > Calotriton > Calotriton arnoldi. The sequence continues at coordinate 541,932 of CAWUFW010000692.1, forward strand.
TAGGGGGCCATCAGGCCTCTTTCTGCTGGAGTATCCTGGCTAGGAGCTATCTGTAGCCTCACACCTAGATGCAATGGAGGGGAAACAAAGGCACACCGCTTATCACTTTACAAGTACCTGAGATGCATGCTTTTGATTTTATTCAGTCCCTGTATATAGATGCATACACTGTAAGAATGTCAAATGTTTTGGTCGCCCCAGTATTTACACAAATAACAATTTCAACACCACTGTTGTGTTTTATTTCTTTTATAGCTCTTTAGCACTACTTATCCTAATGCAGGGTGTCAGAGCGTTTTACATCACACGTACAGATTATACATTGACGATAAACCATATGTGTGTACATCAGTATAAAGGATGTTACATAAGGCAGTGAGGGTTCCAAAGTGTAGGAGCCACATGTCCTTCATACCTCACTGGGCTATATTAGAAGGATTACAATTTATGAACTGCAAGTAACAAAAGGATCTCTACCTGAAAAACAGTAGCCCACTTACCCATTTACATAAAATAAAAATCTGTCATCTGCGTGTTACATAATGTGCTTTGCAGGAGACATATTAATCCTCTATGCTACTTTGATTTAAAACTCGCACTAGGCAAAACACAGATGTCTCCAGCAAATACATTATCCTCCAGAGTTATCTTACCTTTATTATTATTCCCTTAGATTTAGCTGGCACACAAAGATCTCTGCAGCAGGTGCCTTAACCCCATAAGACATTTTAAAATCCAAACATTGCAACCAATTAAGCAGAACAAATTTCTGCCACGTTTCTGCTTGTTGCCAATTTCTTTGTGGCAGGGTTTAAAAAAAACAATTACAAGTTGAGGCCCAGATTTTTTGTCCTGGTTGCGTCAACATTTTGGCACCACCCCAATGCAAAATCTAATTTGTTAAATATTGTAATGCGCTCATGCTAGACCTGCTAAACATATGTGAAGTCTTAAGATCTGATTTCACTTCCTGTGAGGTCATAGTTTGTGATGCACTTCCTGTGATGCCACATGCGATGTCACGCCACGTGATGTCACTTCCTGTGATGTCACACGCAGTAATATCATGTGCGTTGATGTCGCACCCATTTTGCCTAACTTGGCGAGTCCCCCCACTTCTTTTTTTAGGACTTAAGCCCTGGGTAAACTTAAAAGCAGCAGGTAAAAGAACCAAAGGGAGTTGAGATCAGGCCTATTTACACAATGGGCGTTGACCTTGATTTGCTGTATCTAAATTGCCTAGTTTATGCGTCGCTCTTTCCCTCCGAGTACCTTGGTTTGCTAGATCTGCCACCAGATGGCAGTAGATTGAAGAGTTGGGATCCATGGATACCTCCCGTAATGACCAGGATTGGTGCAGGGTAAGTAACTTTTTATCACCATACTGGGACACTGAACTGTAATCTGCTGTCACGGCCTATATAAAAAGCAATTCTTGTTTTCGCTCCAGTTGACACTGGATAATCCGTTGACTGATTTTGGTTTTAATCTGTAACAATTGTGAGTGAGCGGCCGCCATAGCCGTGTTCATATGAAACCGCCTCGAAGCCTGACATCTCTTCTTTACCCTCAGAGGAGCTGACTCCATTGATTCTGGCAACTCAGAAGCAGTTCAGTTTCACTCACATCTGTGCCGGAGCATCTGCCTTTGGGAAGGTGAGCAGGGAGCGAAATGCAAACAAATCTGTTACTAGGGGGGTTAAGAGCCTGCTACTGGGTTTTGATCGCCAGCCAAAAGATGTGTAATCCCCTCGGTTTGTTATGAGCTGCAGCAGCAGCGTCTGGTGGAAGGGGAGCTGCTACTGCACAGAATAAACACAGATTGTGCACAACCAGGTGCCAAAACTTACTCATGCTCTGTCTCAGTACCAATGTGTGCACGAGCTGCTGTTGAGGAAGAATTTACGGGGGAGGGGGCATTATTGCACAGATCCAAAGACACGGGGCACACTTTGATATGTGTTTAATTGATGAACACAGCTGTCATGGGACATGCCTTCCCCCAAAGTAGTCCGTAAATGTGAGCAGAACTTCCTCGGCACTCACTGGCACATGGTACCGGCAGCCTCATGTGTGTTGAGGCCAAAAAGAATTCTTGCTCGCCACGTAGCAGTCCTCCTGTGGAAAAGGACGCGGTTTCAGGTGCTCTGGTTGTAAAGTGGGCCTTGGTTGCAGTTCAGAGCCCTGCAGTGCCGGTCACACAAGTTAGTGGCACGTGTTTCCAGGGGCTAGAAGAGGCTGGTAATGCCGCACTGCAGTTACCTGTTTTTAACTAGTTCACCTTGTTTGTTGGGTCTCATGTTGCGGGCTTTTATAGCACTTTACGCCACCATAAGGCCGCTTCAAAACACAAACTATGAGGGAGTGTTGACTTTCCATTCAGAAAACAGAAGGCCAGAGCAGGAAGGCGAGGAAGTAGCATTAACCGCCTCACTGTGATTGCATAGCCCTCTGTTCTGGATGGGAAACTGCAATGGTAAATCAAGAAAGTGTTTTGCTATTGGTTATTCCCCATAACTTAGCATGATCTGAAACAGTGCGCCTGGAGTCACACTGTCAAAACCTACCCTCAGACATCTGAGCAGTATGTCAAACCCCTGAAATGTGAATCACAAGTTGTCTGCAGCACGGTTTGAAAAGGACTTCATAATATCACCTTTCTGGTGAGTTAAATCCCCATAAATATTATGTTTTCATGTTTGCTTTTTCTGTTGGTAGCATAATTGAATCTGTGATGTGTGCTGCAGGGCTTTTGACTAGTCCTTTCAATGGAAATGATCACTCTACTAAATAAGCGAGTGACTTCGGTTTAACTTCGGGGTGTTTCACAGCAGAGGACCCATTACTTCTTACCTGACCTTGCATTGCATAGCAGTGTCTCCTGTAAAGAGCAGTGGATGGTGGCACTGATAGTGCAGCATTGCAAATGGTCATCTCTCTTTGCTTCTTGCCCCCAAAAAACTGTGATACAAAGCTTCTCTGACTCGTTGGGTCTGAATTTTTGCTGCAGATGTTTGTGGAGGGTGTGCTTTAGTCTTGTTACCTGAACTGTGATTTGTTGCTTTTAAGTGGCATTGCTTTTTGTTGCTGTAAAATAGATGTGTCTGAGAGAGTAGAGGTGTTCATTGCATGACTAGAGAATTTTGGGACTTTCCCGTGGGCACATTTGTGGGTGAACCAGAGATCTTGTAGGTCACCCCAGCATTCAAGTGGAGTTAGTGGAGCGCCCACACAGTAAGGGTGAACGCGCCTTTGAGTTTTTTCCTGCTACAATCTGGTTGTTGCATTGTCAGTGTCTTGGAAGTGTGAGTATGATGCTGCATTCTGAGGTAGGGCGAGTAACAATAGTCTATTTGGGATTTTAAGTTCCAGACATCTATCATTTTATTTTCAAGGCGAAGGAAAGTAATGTGGTGTCAGAGTGGGCAGAGTTAGTGGTGAGGAGGCATAGGCCACTGATTTGGTAATTCACCGGTTACCATGCCTGGTCCAGTCATAGCCTGCCTTGTGTACCCATTCAAGCTGTGAACGCTTTGTTACTTTGCTCAATCTCTGTAGTTCTGTTTCAGAATCTTCTACCAAGAGTAGCTGCCAAGCTGGATGTAGCCCCAGTATCTGATGTCATCGCAATCAAGTCTCCGGATACGTTTGTGCGAACAATTTATGCAGGTGAGGATATAATCAAACAATCAATCATTCATTTTGGGATAGAAGTTGAAAATTTGATAAGGCAAAATACACTTGCCTCACAAAAGGAGTGCATCTGGAAAACATTTGGTGGGACTTGGCGTAGGTGTTTCCCATTTGAATGTTGCTGAGTAAAGTCCTCAGTCCAAATCACAGTTTGTTTTGGAATGAGAGGGTAATCTGACTTGTGTCAGGGACTGATTTATTGATGGCTTTGAAGGGTTGATAAACCCTTGATGTCTTCATTCCTTCCTACTTTCTCTTCCATGAGAGTTATAAGATATGGATAGGGACGGTGTGGGAGGGGGGTGCAAATAAAAGTGGATTGCAGTCAGCAGGGTGTGATTAAGGAATGTAGAGTGAGTAGGAGAAGAGGGTGGCCAGTACACGCGGAGGGGCACACTTGTTTATTTGGCATTCTTATAAAGCACACTCACTGACTGTGTCCACATGCTATACAGATAACCACATACTGCTGTGACATCATCGCGTATGTATATAACGTAACAAGAGTCGGCAATTACACATTGAAAACAACACTGCCACATAAACTTGTTAAACCAGTTAAGATTAGTAAAACCACAGGTTCTATTTGAGTATAGATGATGGATAGGTGTGAGGTGGGGGATGCAAAAAAGAAGAAGAAACCTGTTGCAAAAATGAAGTTAAACTTTGTGTAAGTGCCCGTGGAAGGAGATCAGGGCAGAGTAGGGGGACTTCATTTAGGTAGAGTTTGAACTGATGTATTTTTTCCTGTTTCTCTGGTAAATCATAATAGCCTTGGCACATCTGATGTTGTCAGGCAGAGTTCCCTAGTGACGGAGCTGCCCCTAAGGAGGCTTGGCTTTCAGTTTTGCGAGTGTTGAATTTTGTTGGGCTCAAGTCTGATGCTGTAGAGGCTTCTTAAATTTATTTTGGCAATAAATAACCTGAGCACAGATCAAAGATATATAGGTGTATTGCTCAATGTGTGATCAAAGAAAATTTAATCCTTAATCGTCTGCCGAATGATACCCAATGAAGACCACTCCGCACCAGAGAAATGAGACTGTATTTTGTATGTGTCCTGATAGGTGTTCGTGAGGAAATGGTAGAAACTGACAAACTAGAGTTGTCGATTCTTGTTTATACTAATAGCTTGGAACATGTTAGAAGTCATTCACATAAAGAAAAGATTTAAGTTTCTTAACAGCACAAAGAGTGGCCCTGGCTTTAGATTTTGCATGTTTTATAAGTGGTGACTTGAGTTTGTTTGAATTGAACCATGTGGCTAAAGCTTGGACCCCATTGGCTAGGCATGGAGCAGAGCCATACCCATGAGGAACAGCAAGGATGAACACTATTTTCTCTGGAGTCAACTTTAGTAGGTTGGAGATCCGCCTGTCATGTACGTTTCACAGGTGTATTTTTAGTGTATATGTGTTTCATTGAGAAGACCTTCAAGCGGTCTGTGTGTCTTCTGCATAGTGGTGAATAAATATACCTGTCTTCCTCCTTCAGGGTTCCCAATGGTTTCATATACAGATTGAACAGAATAGAAGCTAGAACCGAGAGGGGAGGGGCACTGTGTCTCGGCTACAGGGTAATGGAGGTCTGTCGCCCTCCAAGAGGTTACTACTGGCCTCAAGAATATGATATTGCTGCTGTGATACAACGCTTCTTTGATTACTAGCTTCCACCTAAACATACGTGCACAAAAACCTTGGAATGTGCCTCAGTTTACTAATGTGTCCTGATTTACTGATGTACCCCTCTTGACATTAGGAGGGTACCTTTCTAACATTCAGAAAATATTGTAAAACCCATTTTTCTGCCAGTTCCTAGCCTAAACTGATGCCTCCCAAACTTTCATTTGATGTACCCAATGCATCTCTGTTACTGTAGTTCTATACTGCTTGCTCACCTGATGTATTCTGTTTGGATACAATGGTTTTTTTCCACTGTTTATTGTAATGTGAAGATCAGATACCTTGAGTTACATGAGCACTGTATATGAATGATAATAAATAACAATACATAATAAATATTACGTTAGTACCTTTGCAGACATAACTTGTATGGAAACCTAACCATTTTTGGTATTTTCAGACTAAGGATAGCCAGGACTTGATTCTGGTTGGTGTGCTAGTAGTTAAAAAGTTTGATAAGAAATGCAACAAAAGTTGTGTTAATATTGCTAAGTCAATGAAATGATACAGTTACTTTTATGTCTTGAGTGTGCACATAGTTACTGCCAGTTATTAGCCCACTGTTGTATGGAAACAATGAACCATACATCTAATTTGCCTTGTGCAAGGGAATGAAGCTAAACGCGTTTGAACAATATCATTAAGAAATATTGAATATTACCTCCAGCCCTTTACCATAGAATAACTCGGGCCCTGAACCTCTCAATTGCTTTTGAAAAGCACGCAACCTTCTTACTAGTCCATGGGAGTGGTGTGTCTTTAGCCAGCACAAGTATCTCTTCTGTCTTGTAGAATCTGAAGGAAAATTACTTTGCTGATTTGGGGCTCATTAATTGAAATCATAAATAGTTAGGAGGCATGTGTGTAATAATAGATATTGGAAGTAGTGTTAAAGTTCCAATTTGAGATCATGATTTTACATAGAGTGAATTCCAGTTTTGTTTCCTTTTCCTAGTATTGCATTCAAATTGATGTTGCTGATTAGAAGTGAGCATGTCTTCCTTGTGGTTAGCAGCAGTGGCTGGGACATAATTATACAGCACATCAGATACAATGACAGTTTGCGTATAGTATAAATTAAAAATGGTCCAGAATAAGTGTTTGCTATGTGATGTGTTATTCTTGTTGATTGATAGTAGTTTACTCTTATCAGCTCCACTCTGCTATTTTTATAATGAGGCTGTGACTAGGTATTTCCTGGTTGGCCCTCACATGGCCACACAGAGGTCTTGTGAGAATGCTGAGACTTCTGTGTAAGAGTGATTTCCTAAGTGCAAGATCTTTTTGGCTTACGTAAAACATTTATGAACCCATGCTGCTCTTGGACATTGCGTATTATAGGGACATATGGCCCAGCCTTTCAAATAGAAGCCTATGGGGTGTTTAATTCCCCTGTGACTTATCCTGCAGCTTATCATTATACAACCCCTTGCAGTTTTGTGCCAAGTGTGTTTTTGGTTGAGCCTACTAGACCGCGCATGTGTGGTCTGTCGCGAGGCATATTGTGACTTACCAAGAACATAGAGGTGCTCAGAGATGGCCCATTGCTTACCATTGGGTGGCTTTCTTTGTCACTCTCATTTGCCTGCTTCTTATTCATCCCCCAGCTTGTAAATCTGTTATGTCCCCCTCCCATGGAGCATTGTCTCTTTACCATAGTTTTGATTGGCTGGTGTCTCTGCTTACAATGTTTGTTTTTCAACCACTACTTTTTTCCTTTGTTTTGAGCACTCCATTAGAGTGAATGCGTTTTCAAGCTGGCCCCCTCGTGTACTAATTGCCACCTACGTTGCTCTCTGTCACCCACTCTCCTCCCTGTGCACTTGACTGTATGCTCCCATCCTCTGTTTTGCTTTTTTTGACAATAGCGAGACCCGTTGACTTTGCCAATACTTGTTTTTATATTGCCTGTGGAGGTTGAATTTATTTAAAGGATACAAGTGTGGTAAAAAATAAGCAGCCAAGACAGTCGTTTGCGAGAATTTTATGCTAAAAATTATATCATTTTCTTGGAAGTTCAAGAAAACAATAAAATTGGTGTATCAAAAAAAAATTATTGGAAGTTTGGGCAAGTTTTCCGTTACACAGAATATCCACTATAAATTTCCACTCTAAAAGAATATGCTTGCCTTCTCTACAAAGCATGTGCAATAGGGTTTCCTTCTTTGCAGTTATGGATGTCTTTGCTTGATGAAGTTCCAGAGAGGTGCAAAAGCTTTGTGGTGACATAAAGCTGACTTTCAGGAGATACAGCATGTTTACAATAAGCTCCATTTGAAGGTTAATCGTACACTAACATATGAACCCGCTTTCTTCACAACATGGACGATGAACTGCGCCCCACAGTAATGCAGAGTGGCATACTCCTGAGGTTAAAAACAGTAAGGAGGGATTTGGAGCGCAATATAAGTGTCAGCAAGAGGTATGCAGTTCCTATAACATATAGAGAAGAAGGAGAACAAGCATTTGCAATGCAACAGGTCTCGCATCAGTTAGAGTTAGAGTTATTGGCATTGTAATTACAATCTTGCTTAATGTTTTTGTTTGTAGTGTAGTGAATGTATTTGACAGATAAAGATGGTGGCAAGAAGAGTAGGTAGCAGTAGTGTGCAGTGTTTGAGTATTGCAATGAATAGTTGCTGGTATGATAAACGCTCAGGTTGGGTAAACGACATGCACCATGGAGAGCTAACACTGGTATACCATAGGATAGACGCTATGATCTAGAGGAGAACGCAGCGCCGCAGGTTGTGAAAGTGGAATCGAAATAAAGCTGCAAAACTTATTTTTCACGAACGTTAGAAGTTACACACTAGCAAAACAAATAAAAAGGTCAGCGATTTCTGAAAGTGAAAGCAATATGTATCTAAAAATGAAACGCCGAGGTTGGTTAAACGACATGTGCCATGGAGAGCTAACAAGTGGGATACCACAGCATAGACGCTATTTAGAAGCCACACACTAACAAAACAAATAAAAAGATCTGCGGTTTGTGAAAGTGAAAGCGATATGTAAATGTAAAAGCCACGTGTAAAATGAAACGCTGAGGTTGGTTAAACGACATGCGCTATGGAGATCTATGGTTTAGAGGAGAACGCAGCGCTGAAGTTTTGCGAGATAAAGATGTAAAACATGTTTGTGAGGAACGTTGCGCCACTGATTCCAATAGGTCTTGCATTTGTTAAAGTTAGAGCTGTTGGCGTTGAAAATAAAAATGTTTTTTACTTGTGTTTTTTTATTTGCAGTGGAGTATTTACATATGCATAGCTTTATTGCCATTGGTATAAAATAGTGAAAGTAAAAGCATTGTAATTTTTAACGCCAACAGCTCTAACTTTAACAAATGCGAGACCTATTGCATTGCAAATGCTTGTTAGTGAAGGTAGCTAGCAGGACTAGCAAAGCAAGTAGACTGAAATATAACGACGGGAACTGGAAATTAGCAGATTCTAGTACTCTTAATGCCACCCTAGTATAATAATTAAGGCTTTGTTTAGTGAAGGCAGAGAACAGGACCAGTATAGTGAGCAGATGCAAATATAAAGTGGAGAGGGCAGGCTGGGAGGCAGAATCGAATGAGTTGCGATACCCTTACTGCCATTCAAGTGTCATTTTTTATTGCTTTGTTTAGGGAGAATGGAGAGTAGATGCAGACCTTGAAATCCGGAGATTATAGTTCGAATCCAATTGCAAGTAGATTTGGCTCTATTTTGTTCTAAAAAACAGCACTAAGTAAAAGGTCACATACAAGTATTACGTTATTAAATAAACAATGGTGAGTAAGACGACAGGAGAAGGAGCAGAAGAGACGCAACGATTGAGGCATGATGAATGGACGGGTAACCAGAGATGATTGCCTGCCACCTTGTTTATTAAATAATTGCCTCATGCATGTTCCCTGACTTCCGTCCTGTCTGCAGCCCGTTAAATAAACAATGCTGAGGAAGATGACATGGGATGGGGCAGGAGAGATGCAAGATCGGGGCAAGAAAAATCTAAAAATATTTGCTCTCCAACCGGCTGTGAGCGCTGTTTCCTATGGCACTTATATGAGGAGAAACCTCCACGTTCACATTAGAGCGTGCGAGGAACTGGATGCGGCTTGCAGGACTTTGCATGCACGCAGCATGACAACGCGACCGGGACATTATGAATAACATTTTAAGTCTAAATAACCACAAACAAGCCCATCGCTGCCCCCTTCCCCCCCAAAAAAAAGAACAGCACAAGCAGGGTATGATAGTATAAAGAAACAGTCCTACCTGGTCCCAGTCCTGGCTCCTTGCGAAGTGTGCACGGTTTCCTGATGGCAGCACAGCATGACGGGAACTGTGGTTTTACTTTACGAATGAAAGCCGCGTTAGATGCCACGAAGGACAGGGTCGTAATCAGTGGCGTAGTCCTTTGCTCCTTTTTTAGTAGCCGTTAGTATTACCCCCTCGGCCAAAAGTGTTACCAGATACGATTGGCTGCCATGTTTAATTAATAAACGCCTAATGTACATTCGTCCTGCCTGCAGATAGTTATGTAAATCACATAGATTACGAGGTCTCAGAGAATGGCAAAGTGGTAAAGCGCTGACAACAGCGAGGTAGATTACATCCCGCTCCGCCAAAAGTTTAACCAGAGATGATTGCCCGCCATGTTCTTTAGTAATTAATTGCCTCATGCACATTCCGTCCTGCCTGCAGCCTATTAAATAAATAAAGATTCCTGGGAAATGATATGGTGAGTAGCTCGTCAGGCAGCGCAGTACACTAGTTACGGTGCTGGGGCACTTAGAGCTTCTTGTGACGGCGGACTCTAAGTTGCTCGCTGGTGTGTTGTAGAAATAGAACAAGAATGGACACCGGGGCTTAGTAAAGCGAAAGCGCCGCATAAGAGGACGCTGCGCCGCAGCTCGCTAAGTAGATGTGGCCTGACAAACTAATGCCTCGCATAACAATAATGGACGCAGCGGCTTAAAAAGCGAAAGCACCGCCATCTACTGTAAGAGGTTACATAAGTGAATGCAGCATGAGCGCCGCATGGGAGGACGCTGCGCCGCAGTTCGCTAAAGTAGATGCGGCATGACAAACTAATGCCTCGCATAACAAAAATAAAGGCTGCAGCTTAAAAAGCGAAAGCGCCGCCGACACACATACATCCAACCGTGTGAGACCGCCAGTGCAAAATCCTGTCCGTATGGGCGAGGCAGGAAGGAGACAGGGAGGGAACCAAAAAGCCTAACTCCAAATGAAAAGCGAGCGTTTTACATAAAGTATGACGCGCGCCAATGGAAAGCATAGGCGGAGCTTCCACCCCACTTCCGAAGGAAACCCGACAGAAAACCGACGACAATAGATCTCGCAAGCGAGCAGCACATGCGCTGCAACGCTAGGCGAGACCTAAAAAACAGGTCGGAGGCACTGGTGAAGCAGGTCAGAAGGATCTGATTGATCAGAAGCATGAGCCCTCACACACCCAGATGGGTGTCATGCTTACTCATTGGGCAGCTCCTCGTTGGGCCGGCGCTGCAATGCCCAACGGGCCCCTTGAGGGGGCTCTTTTCTGGAGATCCTTTAAAGAAGTGGTACAAGCGTGTCAAAATATTCCCAAACCCAACAGACCACGTGTAAATGTGTGTGACACAGAATCAGTATCTAGTTTTAATGCTGTGGTAAAAATATGTGGTAACAAGCAGCCATTGCGAGTGCTCTTACCCGCATGGAGTAAGATATATGTTAATGTTAATAAGGCTTGTAAAGCGCACTGCTACCCTAAGGTGTCCTGGCGCTAGGAGTTGCCAACTTGGTTGCTGGATGAGGGATGGATTCAAGGGAAAAGCCAGGTTTTCAGCCCCCTTCTAAAGGAAAGGAGCTCGGTAGCACTTCTGAGGTGGAGGGGAAGGCAATTCCATGCTTTTGCGGCACAGCTGAAAAAACTCCTACCCCCTCAGCTAGCTGTTTTTGCCCGTGGAATTTTTATAAGTTTTGCCTCGGCAGAGCGCAGTGCTCTGCCGGGAACGTACCATTGAAGGTATTGTCTCATATAGGCCGGGCCAGAACCTGTAAGGGCTTTAAAGACCGTGCAGAGGGCCTTAAAATCCACCCGTTGTTTCACCGGGAGCCAGTGAAGCTTCCCAAGTCCCTTCTTGACCGAGACAAACCTTGGAATGCCCAAGAGAAGCCTGGCTGCTGCATTCTGCACGACCTGTAATCGGCTAAGATGTCTTTTTTGGATGTTAAGATAAAGGCCGTTGCAATAATCCAGGCGAGACAAAATGAGAGCAGTGATTACTGTCCTGAGGCTGTCTTCGGGCAATAGGAATTTGATTTTCCTCAGTATCCTCAGAAGATGGAAGCAGGAGGAAACGACTCGGCTGATCTGATCCCCGAAAGATAGTTTGGCGTCAATGATCACCCCAGGTTCTTCACCTTGACGGTGGGGACTGGTTGCGGACCCAGGATTGCAGGCCACCAATCGGGTGACCAAAGGTTCGAGGAATTACCGAAGATGATCACCTCAGTTTTCCCAGCGTTCAACTTAAGACAGTTTGCTGTCATCCAGCTTGCGATGGCCTGTATACAATTGTGGCAATCGCGCCCTGTCTTAACCTCTTTGCCCTTCTGGATTGACAGCACAATTTGTGTGTCATCGGCATAGGAGGTCAGCTGGAGCCCAAATGATCGAATAAGGACTGCCAGCGGGGATACATACACGTTAAATAGTGTAGGGCTAAGTGCCGATCCTTGTGGGACCCCACAGGGCAGAGAAAAAGGTTTCGATCGATCCTTGCCCAACACCACTGTTTGGATTCTGTCGGTAAGAAAAGATTTTAAAAGGGCATGGGCATTGCCGGAAACCCCCCTTTCGGCTAACCGGTCCAACAGCACTTCATGGTGGACCATGTCAAAGGCCGCCGACAGATCCAACATAATCAAAATTGCAGCTCCTCCCTGATCTAATGCCTCTCTGATTTCTTCAGTTGATTTAATCAGAGCCAGCTCGGTGCTGTGATCAGCACGAAAGCCGAATTGTGTTGGATCTAGCAGGCCATTAGTTTTGAGAAAGGAGCTTAGTTGGGAATTCATTTCCTTTTCAATCAACTTGGCCGGCAGGGGGAGGCGAGAGATGGGTCTGTAGTTGCTTGGCTCATTCGGGTCCAGATTAGCTTTCTTCAGGAGAGGGAGAATTGAGGCTTTTTTCCAGGACTTGGGAAATCAACCTGACTTAAAGATGGTGTTAAAAACCGGGGCAAGGGCCGCCCCAATGGTGTTTGGGACAAGTTTGGCCACTGAGGCTGGGCATGGATCTAGAGGAGAGCCAGATTGGATTCCCGACAGGAGCTTTATGACATCTTGGGCCTCCACTGTGGCGAAGCGATCTAGGATCGGGATTCTCTTGACGTCCTTTGCCGGGCCCCACGCTTCCATCTTTGAGCCCTCCTTTTGTAGAATCCTGAAAGACGAAAAAATGATATCCACTTTTTCTCTGAAAAAGGATGCTAAGGTTTCGCAGATTTCAGGGCCATTCCGTGGTTTAGCACTGGTGGGAGTTGTGAGTTTTGAAATGGTTTTAAAAAGTTCCTTTGTGGAGGATTTGGCCTTACTGATCTGTTCACCAAAGTATTTCTTTTTTGTGTCCAAAAGCATTCTTTTGTAGCGAGAGAGACTTTCTTTGTAGGCCTCTTTAGTGATATTGGTGTAGCCTCTTCTCCAAACGCGTTCCAAGCGTTTGCATTCAACTTATGCCCTTAGGTGTTGGCTGAGGTCTGCGCAAGCTTCGGAATTAAACTAAAGGGAGACAGGTTCAAGTCATAGCATTAGTAACAGGTGTAACCATGATTAAAAAGTAATCAAGCTGGGAACCAGACTCGGTACTCGTGGCGTCTTGCACGGGAAAAACTCCAGTAACCTACCCCGCTTTGAAATTTTGGAGGTGGTAGAGTTGCCGGAGCGAAGGTTTCAGTACTGGTTCAAAAAGCCAGCTCCGTAAGTGCAGGCAGGTGTGGTAGGAGGCGCCTGCTAAGAACCACGTGCATCAAAAGGATGCTGTGGCATGGTCTCAGCTCATCGACTAAAGATGTGAAGAAATGGCCCAAGCAGTCTACCATCTTAAGAGTGGACCGCACATTCACAAGAGGGGGGGTGCGCTAAACAAAGCTGCCAATGGACTGTGTAATCCAGGCAGACCTTTAAAGTAAGCACGCGCATCAGATTGGCGACCTGTGCGGGAGGCCACGGAGATCGGCCATCTTAAGCTGTATAAGTACTAAGAATGCTGGAGAGCGCTGTAAACAGTAGGCGCTCGTGCAGACAGTGGCAAGGGGGGGGGGAATCACAAAAAGTGAAGTCCCCTCACGGGTAGCGAAAAGGTCCGCAGGCTTGCCACCATGGGGAGCTGGGGTTGGGAAAGTTTGTACTACTCAGTGTAATGAAGGGTCCTCCAACTTGTAGTGTCCTGCATTGGTGGGTGGGGCAGTATAGAGGTAGCACCAAACAGTGTGTGCATCTCAGAGAAGGTCAGGAGTCAAACATATAAATAGATTGTTTTTGTATAACACTTATTGGATTGCATCTGCTGCTTCTAGGTATTGTAAATAATAGGTTGTTGCTGTTATTTCATTTGATAGTGAGAACATGAAATTGTATATGCCTCACTGTTTGTATTAACAATTGCGTTTTCTTTTAGTTTTTATACCTACTTACATCCCACTGCCTTTGCATTATTAAAATGCGCTGTCATTTTTTAAAAATCTCGTGTTGTACCATGCACATTTTTGCTCATCTGTCCTAGTAAATGTAACCTCGTTCTGAAGTTAGCACAACGAAGTGATGGATGCAGAGATTAGTGTAGTCAGCCGTTTTACCTGAGAAAATTGTATTTATCTTCTAAGGTGGTCTTGCATTCTTCCCTTGAGAAAAGCTTGGTACCTGCTCACTAGTGCCTCTTTGTAGTTTTGGCCCATCACTTGTTTGTCTTCCGTTGGTTTATATTGAGATAAAAGTGCTTAAATGTAGCACCAAAAAGTATGGATTTTAGAGTTGCCTGGTAAAATGATCAGGGTGTGCAGCTCTGGTCTGTTGTTGCAGGGTTTAGCCCTTGCCATATGCTAGACTTCTATGATCTATCCTGAGTATCGCTTTTTTATATAATAGTACTTGGTTTCCGTTCTGCAGAACATTGAAAGGCTTTTTGGACTTGTCAGATTTCAAACTTGTATTCTACAGATCACAAACTATGTAATGTGAGTTTAACCCGCTGACCCTTCGTGCACCTTCAAAAGTCATAATACATTTGAGTTGCAAAAGAAACAAATTTCCCCTGAACTGACTCCTTGTTTGGTGACTTGCCATATTTATAAGAAAAAGAAAGAAAAAAAAATCAATCTGAACCTAGCATAAGGTCCATTCTTGTGAACAGTTCCAGTATTTCTTTAGTGCGCTCTGTCAACTTAAATAGCTCCAGGGAGCCTGTGCTTATCATAAGCAATACTACTGAAAATTTCGAAGCTCAGAAAAGTGAAATCTGGAGGGTGAATATGTGTGATTCTGGTCTTGGCTGGAGGTGTGAGCTATGCCAAGAGATCTTGTCAGAGAACCAAACATTTATGAGACTGCTTAGAACTGCTTGTTGCTTGGCCAAAGGATAAAAGACTGCCATATTGTAGTTATTTCCCTGTTTTCTGGAAATTTGATAGAAAAACTGGTCACAGGAAAATCCCACATGTTTTAAAGTAGCTTTTGGGTGACATGCAGAACAGAGGCAAACAAATCTTAGCTAACCAGATTTAACTTGATAGGATGCTTTTCTGACAATTGACAAAGGATAATTGTACAGAATGAATTGTCTCGTACCCTTTCAGAACTGAACTGCACCCACAAAGCAGATGCAGTTTTTCACTGCTTGTACACAGTTTGTTTAATATTATATATAGGACTGTCATAGTTAATTTGTGTAGAGTTCTTACCCTTTTCCTATCTTTTTACAGAACTTTTTTACTGTCCTTTTAAACTCACCACTATGCTCTTCATGGCACTTTATGAGGGGTCTAGTTTCTCTGTATAAAAATGTCATGCTCGCACCCTCCTCCTTTTCTTGGAGTACCACCATCCTGTTACTGCAACAACTGGAGCAACTCTCTGAACCATAGCACCAAGTTTCATCGTTTTCGTCTTTGTAAGGAGAGGGGACCTGTTTTTTTAATTCTGGTACCATGTCGTCCAGATTAGATACTTTGCTGTCAAAGTTTTTGCTTTTTGCTGTTACGTAACATAGTCTATTTACTCCCAGATCTTCAATTTGACCTTCCAGTTATCTTCTACTGTGTTGTAGGACCTTTAGTTTATCTGTATATATTAAATATAACCAAACAATATGAGTAATTTTGGATCCAATCATGATACAATACAAAATATAACAATGGCAAAGAAAACATAAACCATACAGTATACCTAAAAATAAACAGGACCAGTGTCATATGCTTAGTAGGAATTATATATACATTAATTGCAACACGTTCACATCAATATGCTAACAAAACAGCAAATAACTCAAGACATGGTTAAATCAATTTCATAAGTTGATCCTTTCTTTACTGTAGGAAGAGTCATGTTTCAAAAAATATAATTTGAAATCGCCACAAAGGTGCAATAAACCGAGTTACTGCAAAAGTGGAAGCAATATGAGTGAGTGACTTAGGTAAATAATATGCAGACTGCATGGTTTTGATTTTAGATGTTTTAAACCAACCACTGTTTATGAATGACAAATTAGGCTGGACAAGGAGAAACCGTGGTTAACACTCAGTTTCTGCCTCCTACTCTCAGAATCTGCAGGTACCTTCAGGGGAGTAGGCTCCATTCCCTTTTTAGAGTGAAGGATGCTAGTGGTAAAATACGTGAACAAAATTTCATAGATATTGATTTACTTTTGGGTGTTGTGATACACTGAGTGTAAGTTTCAGGACCCCAATAAAAGTCTATCAACAAATATTGGAGGGCTTTATCGCTCCTCATGTTTGAAGACAATACCTTCTCCACCATCTATATTACCCTTCTATTATTTAAGCTATGAAGCGTTTTTGTTATTCTGGTTGATTCATATATCATTGTGTCCTAATGTCATAAAAGAAGAATGTATATGCGGAATTTAGACTCTTAGAGTCTAATAGAAGGCTCCTTTTAAAGATGGCAGCTCAGTAATCTTCACATATGCGGACCCCTAAGTAACCACATTCACTGACCCTTTCAAGTCACGTAGAGCCTAGTATAATAGATCTAAATGAGGTGTGGGTATTGAAGGCCATATCTTATTTTGTCTTTATCAATTAATCCATTCTCTTTCAAAACCCAGCAAATCGTACCTTAAATTTGCTAAGGTCCGTTGGGGTTTTTGAAACAACAGTGTTTCATCAGCAAAGAGGAGAATGTTAAAAGGGGCTTATCTGAAAGAGACACGTTAGTGATAGATTCCTTACCTTAGAATATCCCCAGGCGTCAGACTGGATCCGGAAAGTTTTGCGTAGCAGTACCCTTGCGCGTCGGTAGGCGGCGTCGTGCGGCTCCGCGTCCGTCGTCGGCGTCGTGATCGCCGGGATGACGTCGCGGGCAGTACTTAGGCGCCGCCCCTGCGCGCTGACGTCAGTTCTTCTTTTTCCGCGCCAGCAAGCGCAGATCCGGGAAGAGCAGTGCCCTGGTCATTTTTTGACCATACTTTTTGGTGATTTTTTCACTGTTTTTCCATCTTTCGAGGTGTCGTAGGGATGCCCGGCTTCAAGCGATGCGGCGCCTGTGCGCGGATGATGTCCGTCACCGACCCGCATCGGGAGTGTCTCTTCTGCCTCGGCCGAGGCCACGACACGGCGTCCTGTACCGACTGCCAGGCCCTCCACCCGAAAGCTTTGCGAGAGCGGTCTCGAAAGCTCCTCGAGGCCCGGCATTCGGCTCCGCGGAAGGCCCGGTCGCGTGAGAGGTCCAGGGGTCGATCGCGGAGTCCACACCGGTCGTCGGCGTCGAAGTCTTCTTCGTCCGGTAAGTCGAAGCACAAAAAGTCCAAAAAGCATCATCGCTCTAGGACTTCGCCTCGCCGGTCTCGCGACTCGGCTGAGGCCCCTCCCGGCACCGTCCCCGCGGCCCCGGACATGCCTGTGGAGTCGCCCCCGTCCATACCCGCCCTTCCCGGGTTCGGGGGCGGATCCGGCCAAAATACAGGAATTCCTGTCGGCCATGGCCCGCCTCTTCGGGCCTTCAGGCCCCTCCGGTGCGCCTTCGGGCCCCGCGGGCCCTGATGGGGTTGCTCCGGCGTCGCCGACGGCTCCGGCCCCGGCGTCGCCCGTGCCTCCAGCCTCGATCCCGGCTCCGGCCCCGGCCTCGATCCCGGCTCCACAACCCCCATCGACGCCGGTCGACCTAACCACGCCGGCGCCGATGTCTCCGGTGCCGTTCTCGACGCCGCCCTGGGCTCCGGGCGGCGTCGTCCCCCAGTTCCTTCCGGCTCCGGACATGGACCCGGAGCGACGCCGCTCGACGCCGGCTCCGGCGCCCGATGGGACCTTGGGTCCCAAATGTCCCTCCTCCTCCTTATTTTGCACCAGAGGAGGACCAGGAGGACTGGGAGGGGTCTGATGACCCTCTGACGCGCAACTGTCAGTTTGATGAGGACTGGACAGAGAGTCTAGGGGAGGCCAGTGGTCTGGATACTTCCCCTGACACTGGCATGCTGTCTCCTCCCGTGGCTACGGAGGAGGGGGCCAATTTTGGTACGGTGTTGCGTAGGGCTGCTGGGGCCTTGCGTCTCCAGCTCCCTACTTTGACGGTCAAGCCTAACATCTTGACAGAGGTGCTTCAGCCGGCAGCCTCCTCTGCGGAGACTGTGCTGCCGTTTAACGACGCCCTCACTGACGTTCTTTGGGCGCCTGGTCCAAGCCCAACACAGGGGCTCCTGTGGATCGGAACGTGTCACGACGCCATCGCCCTGCTCCGGGCGACCCCTGTTTCTTTCTGTCCACCCCACTCCTGAGAGCTTGGTCGTCCAAGCCTCCGCTTCCCAAACCGCCTTCCCTACCGCTCCTCCGGATAGGGAATCCAAACGCCTGGATCAGTTTGGGAAGAAAGGTTTTTCTTCCTCCAGTGCTGGCTTGCGGTCCGTTAACACCGCTTGTCTTTTGGGCCGATATACCCACTCCCTGTGGGATTCGGTGGCGGATGTTTTGCCCCAGTGCCCTGAGGAGGTCCAGGCACTGCTTTCCCGCGCCATTGCGGAAGGAAGGGATGCGGCCAAATACACTATCCGTTGTGGCCTTGACACCGCCGACTCGCTGGGCAGGTCGATTGCAACGACGGTGGCGCTCCGACGCCACGCCTGGCTGAGAACCACTGGTTTTTCAGGGGATGTCCAGAATACTCTCATGGACATGCCCTTTGATGGAGTCGGTCTTTTTGGGTCCAAAGCAGACCATGCGTTGGAGCGCTTTAAGGACTCACGGGCTACTGCCAAGTCCCTGGGCCTTACTGCTACACGCCCTCCGCTGCCTTCTGCTTTTCGCCCCTATCGTGGCCACGGTAGGGGCGCCCTTCACGTCAGCAGCCCAGCCACCGGCCCGCGCAGCAGGCGTCTTCGCGTGGCCGAGGACGTGGATTCCGCCGTGGCGGATCGGGCAACCAGCGTGCGGGTCAGGCCACCACCTCCAACCCGTCCGCGGCCTCCAAGCCCTCCTAGTCCCTCCTTTCAGGTGTACAGCACGCCAGTAGGGGGCAGGGTCCGCCATCACCTTCCCCACTGGCGCACCATCACCTCGGACAGGTGGGTCTTGGACATTGTCCGAAGGGGCTACTCCCTCCCCTTCGAGACCACCCCCAGCCATGCCACCTCAATTCCACCGCATGTCAGGGGATCACTTGGTGCTTCTACAGAAGGAAGTCACGGCCCTCTTGACCAAGAGGGCCATCGAGCATGTTCCGACCCCAGAAGTAGGGCGTGGTTGCTACTCCCACTACTTTCTGGTGCCCAAAAAGGACAAGGAGGACATGCGTCCTATCTTGGACCTCCGGAACGTCAATCGCTTCCTCCGGAAGGAGAAGTTCAAGATGCTCACCCTAGCTCAGGTCTTGACTGCCCTCGACCCAGGAGACTGGTTGGTAGCGTTGGACTTGCAGGACGCGTATTTCCACATCCCCGTCCTGCCGGCCCACCGGCGTTACCTTCGGTTCACGGTAGGCCCCGAGCATTTTCAGTTCACCGTGCTCCCCTTTGGCCTTACCAGTGCCCCTCGGGTGTTCACGAAAGTGATGGCGGTGGTCGCAGTTCATCTGCGCCGGGCAGGGGTTTCAGTCTTCCCCTACCTCGACGACTGGCTGCTGAAGGCGGGCTCGTCCCAGGCAGTCGTCTCCCATCTCCAGACTACGGCCGAACTCCTGCACTCGCTGGGGTTCTCCATCAATGTGCCGAAGTCGCATCTGATTCCTTCTCCACAGCTCCTTTTCATCGGAGCAGTTCTGGACACGACGCAGTTTCGGGCCTATCCTCCCGAACGGCGAGTCCGGGATATTCAGGCTATGATTCCGATCTTTCGGCCTTTATCCTGGGTTTCGGTAAGGATGACCCTGAGGCTGCTGGGCCTCATGGCCTCCTGCATCCTGCTGGTCAATCATGCCAGATGGCATATGCGGGCTCTGCAGTGGGACCTGAAGTTCCAGTGGGCGCAGCACCAGGGCAACCTGTCCGATCACGTCCAGATCTCGGAGGGGACTGCAAAACAGTTGCAGTGGTGGCTCTCGAACCGGCAATGGGTCATGGGCAGATCCCTCTCCCTTCCCCAGCCAGAGCATACAGTTGTGACGGACGCGTCCCTTCTGGGATGGGGCGGTCACATGGGAGAGGCGGAGATCAGAGGCCTCTGGCGGAGTCCCGGCTCCATATCAACATTCTGGAGCTCCGGGCGATCCGGCTTGCACTCAAGGCATTCCTTCCCTCTGTCAAAGGGAAGGTAGTGCAGGTGTTCACAGACAACACCACCGCCATGTGGTACTGCAACAAACAGGGCGGGGTGGGGTCTTGGACCCTTTGTCAGGAGGCTCTGCGCCTCTGGACATGGCTGGAACATCAGGGCATGTTCCTGATGGTTCAACACCTGGCAGGTTCTCTGAACGCCAGGGCGGACGAACTCAGCCGCAGGTGCATGATGGATCACGAATGGCGTCTTCACTCGGAAGTGGCGCAAGGACTCTTTCTACAGTGGGGAGAGCCTTGGTTAGATCTATTCGCCACCGAAGAGAACGCGCAATGTCATCAGTTCTGCGCGTTGGAATTTCCAAGGCGGCACTCGCTCGGCGACGCTTTCGTCGCGAGTGGAGTTGCGGTCTGTTGTACGCCTTTCCGCCTAAACCACTTCTACCCAGAGTGTTGAAGAACATTCGGCACGACCGGGCCCAAGTCATTCTTGTGGCTCCGGACTGGGCTCGAAGAGTTTGGTATCCCGAGCTACTCAATATGAGCATAGATCCCCCGATCCGTCTGCCTCTTCGGGAGGATCTTCTGTCGCAGCAGCAGGGGACGGTCCTCCACCCGAACCTGTCCAGTCTACACCTGCTTGCGTGGAGATTGAGCGGCGGCAGTTGATTCCTTTCGACTTGCCTCCCGAAGTTTGTGATGTGATTCTGGCAGCCAGGCGTCCCTCCACTAAGGTGGTATACGCCTGCAGGTGGAACAAATTTGTGGCATGGTGCACAGCAAAGGCTGTGGATCCCCTTTCTGCCCCTCTTTCTGAGGTCCTTCTGTTCCTTCTCTCTCTGGCCCAACAGGGTTCTGCCCTGGGTACCATCAAGGGTTATCTTTGTGCTATCTCGGCCTTCCTCAGGCTCCCTGATCAGCCCTCCCTTTTCAAGTCCCCTGTTGTTAACAGGTTCTTAAAAGGCATTACTCACCTCTTCCCTCCTGTTCCGTTTGTGATGCCTCAGTGGGACTTGAACTTGGTTCTTACCTTTTTAATGTGCGCTCCCTTTGAGCCTCTGCATAACTGTCCTCTTCGTCTTCTGACTCTAAAGACAGCCTTTCTGGTGGCCATCACCTCCGCTCGGCGGGTGAGTGAGCTCCAGGCTCTTTCTTGCAAACCTCCCTTTCTGTCTGTTCATCCAGACAAGGTTGTTCTTCGGACGCGTCCGTCCTTCTTGCCAAAGGTGGTTACTGCTTTCCACATTGGGCAGACCATCACTTTGCCCACCTTCTTTCCGCCTCCGCATCCTTCCAGAGAGGAAGAGAGGCTCCACCGTCTGGACCCAAAACGTGCGCTCTCCTTCTATATCGACCGCACAAAACACTTCCGGGTGGATGACCAGCTCTTTGTTGGCTACGTGGGCGCCAAAAAGGTCGGGCGGTGCACAAGAGGACCATCTCCCGCTGGGTTACCTTGTGCATCAAGACCTGCTATTCTTTGGCCAAGAAGGAGCCTCCTGTTGGGCTGCGTGCCCATTCCACCAGGGCAACGGCTGCTACCACGGCCTTGGGCCGCGGTGTTCCGCTGCCGGTTATCTGTCAGGCAGCTACGTGGGCCTCGCTGCACACGTTTACTAAGCATTACTGCCTTGACAGTCAGGTCCGGAGGGACGGCTTCTTTGGCCGTTCTGTCCTCCAGGACTTCCTTGTCTGATCTTTGTTCGCAGACCCACCACCGGGGTTGGTATTGCTGGGGTAAGGTAAGGAATCTATCACTAACGTGTCTCTTTCAGATGCACAAGTTACTAACTTAGTAACGATATATCTGTAAGAGACAGTAGTTAGTGATAGATTCCTACCGCCCACCCATCCTCCCCGTTCTGCGAACTGATTTCTAGGGTTAAGGACATCCCTTTCAGGGCCCTAGTATTTTTCAGACACCTGTGTCAGCTTCTTGCATGGCTCTGCGTTCCTGGCGCGAAAAGTCGTGTACAGAACTGACGTCAGCGCGCAGGGGCGGCGCCTAAGTACTGCCCGCGACGTCATCCCGGCGATCACGACGCCGACGACGGACGCGGAGCCGCACGACGCCGCCTACCGACGCGCAAGGGTACTGCTACGCAAAACTTTCCGGATCCAGCCTGACGCCTGGGGATATTCTAAGGTAAGGAATCTATCACTAACTACTGTCTCTTACAGATATATCGTTACACAAGTTAGTAACTTGTGCCTCCCAAGCACAATGCAGTTGCAAGCTCAAGAGAGTTGGGCTTGTTTTTTAAAATCACTAATATTTTTTTTCCAAATCACTAATATACAGACAATAAATGCTGGAGTCAGGGACACACGATTGACAGACTCACCCTTGAAGAGTTTCACTGAACATAAGAAATTTGTTTTTGAATGCCCCACTTCCCCCCCTTGAAGTTCTCAAAATTCACTTTATGGCATTCAGTATCCTATGTGGTGTTGCTATGGCAGCATAATGCTTGTGACAGCATGGCTGTCTTACGCTATGAATTAAGCTTTGTAATTCTACCAAGATGATGTAAAGGACATCTTACTGAGCAATAGATATAGTAGGGAAGACCAAGTCACAGGTACTTAAGGCTTCTTGAAATCCTGTTTGTGTATGTGTGAGATGATATTTTTTCCCGGCCTAATTAAGTAACCTCTTATTATGAGTTGGATGGCGCAGTATCCCTGCATGAGCTACTGCTCAATCCATTAATCGATGGCCCAGTATTCCCACAATCCTAGATCCCAGGTGTTGGAATTCTGGATTCCAACACATTTTACAAGCCAGAAAATCTGGCTGGTAAAATTCCCCATACTACCACTTGTAAATCACGGGGCGCATGTAATGCTTTCCCCTTGCCTGTCTACATCCTCCACTTCCCTTGGACACTCTTGCCATCCCTCTGCCTTGCATCAGCACCCTTCTCTGCGCACATTTATCACCTTCTTTATTGTTTAGTTAACTAAAGCCATAACAATTTTAAAAGTACACACCAGATTCAGAAAATATAGAAAATAAAAAGGATTAATAGACATGTCATCAAACATTAGTTTGTCAAACTAGTCAAATTAGCATACTTAAGCTAAAAAGTAAACACAAAACCTAAAAAAAACACAAATTACATTCTTGCATTATCACATTAAAGCAGGTCAGGATATCATCTGAAGCTAAATTAAGTGTGTAAAATAAGCAAACACAATTGGGTACATCGTTCTTGGAAGCACATCTTGGTGATGGTAGTGTGCAAAACGAGCAAGGTAATAAATACTCCAACTTAATTCTTAAAGTCATAAAGTACATAATGCTAGATAGAACTATCGCACAAGCATCATTCTTATGTCGAAATCTAAAGGTACTCAATATAAAAACAGTTTCAAAGTGCACAATAAGCAAGGTGATTCCAAACTTTGTGGCCTCTATCAAAGGAAGCGGTGTAATCAATAAAGGCAGCATATCATGTAGGTGCTTGGGTTAATTTGCTGCCTCAATCAAAGAAAAAAGGATCACCAGATTATCCTCAGTACTACAGCACTGTCTGATCCTAGATTGCGTAATTGGTATTAGTGCGTTTGCTGTTGCCCAGTTCTCAAGTCCTAAATTGAGGGCTTTTGCATAACATTTCCTGTCTACATCAAGCAGGACTATTAATCTAGAGTTGGCTGGCTGATTAGTTGGATCTTTTTTTATCTATTGGGGATAATTTTGATGCCTACTAGTTGTCCGGTGCCTTGTTTGTAATTGAACATTGCTTAAATAGCGGGCATAGAAGGGTGGTCCAGACTTCTTGTGCAACTTTAAATATTCTGGCGGGAAGCCCATTAGGACCTGGGACTCCTGCTGATCGAAGAGCGCTCATAATTGATCGCAGATTGTCCATATTTTCTCAGTTACTCTCCCATTTTATCTACATGCCCAGGGGGGACTCCATGCCCTGAGACCTGGCCTCCTTATTGTGACTGTCTGTGTTAGTAACATATAGGCTCGAGATGTAGGTCACCCAGTTGGCTGCTGATATGGAAGCCTGTGCTTTCGGGCTGTTCCCACTTGACCTCTGCCGTACTAGCCTCCAGAATTTTTGAGAATTTCTTAGCCTTGAAGCCTCATACAGCTCCACCCACTATTTTTCTTCTTTTGATTTGCTCAACTCCCATAGCTTTGACTTATATGCCTTTCTTATTTTTCTTATTCAGTCAGTAAAAACACCTGGATTATTAATAATTCGACTCCTCAGGCGATTATTCAACTTCCACTTGAGCATTCTTAATTCCATTGATGAGTGCGAGAGTGAACGTGCCTTATGTGCGCATAATGCTTGAGGTACAGATAATTGATTTAACAACATTGTGGTCAAAGTGTGACACTGTGACAGGGATGAAACACGGCACAATGGGCCTGCAGTGAGGAGTTTCTTTAGTACTTTAACTGATATCGACGCTCCACTTAATTCTATGGAGAGAGCTGAAGCAATCTTGAATGCCAATCACTTCAACCAATGGCAATCTGGGCATGCTTGTGGAGAGAGAGCAGACTAACCTAGCTTGATCACTGATCACCTCAAAGCAGCTCACTTGATTAAAGTTCTGGTCGGACACCCAAACATAGTCAATTAATGAGGAAGTGTTTTGTGAGATGAATGTGCAGGCTGGAGGATTGTCAAGGGAGCTTCTGCCATTTAATGTTCTTAGACAAAGTTGGTTAAGTAACCTGCAACATTCTTCTTGATTTTACCTGATGTAATTTCAGGAATGGACCAGGCAGCGTCCTTTTCTTGGACCCAGATCGATGGCACAGTTGATTGTAGAAGAATCATATTGAAGTCGCCAGCGATTAGCCACGTAGTCTCCAAATGTTGCTCTCTTAAAAATCCTGTGTTTTTTCCACTTCAGCCATCACTATTCTTTTCTTTGGTTGCTTTGGGTTGATATAAATGCACCTTATGATGATTTGTAGCATGTCCCTAGGGTTTTGTTTGTTGGGCATTCTAATTTTATAAATATGTAAGCACTGAGGCCACTGGTCAAGACCACTACGCTTGTTGCCAATGCTTCTGGATAAGAATTCAGACCCCACCTGAGGGATGACCTCCTTTAGAGGATGGTTCAGCTGATGCAAAGAACTCAAGGTGATCTGGCCACGCTGCTGGGGCTAGTTGCTATGTTTCCTGGAGGCAGATTGTCATTTTTACTCATGTTCGTGTTTACGTCATAGTTGGCAGACAAGGTTCTTAAGCCCTTAATGTTCCAGGAGCAGAACTGCAGTGTTGTGTGTAGACAGAGGTTTGTTGGCAATCAAATTTCTATGATCACCGGGAGCTATTCAGTGCAGGTTGTTTGCTATCCAGCATCCCCTTGTATTACTGGGGAAATCCTTTGTAGCCCATAGTTGCTCAGTCCACAGCCGTATATTTTTTGGATCTTTTGTACAACGAAGAACTGAGCCCTTATAAGGTGAACTGAAATAGGTTTTGGCCAGGATCCAAGGATATTTTGGGAGAGATGGTTTACCAAGTAAAATACCCCATTGTGACAGCACATTTGCTTATGCCTCAGTTCTCTGACAACCTACGGGTGCCTTAACTGCACTTTCGTAGCTTCACTCAGATTATCATGGGAGCCAGGAATAAAGGCGATGTATTCAATCTCTTTTGGCTCAATACTGTCCTTACCAGGGAGTGCGGAAAATAATTTAAAAATAATTCTTCTGTTAACGATTTCTTCGGGTCCACGGCATACATTCTCTGGGTAGATAATTAATGCAGCATCCCCCCTGCAATTTATTTCCTGGAGGACTGATAACTCTCAAGATGTTTGGGCGTACCTCTCCGCCCTGAGACTCCACTTAAGCATATGCATCCCTAGTATGGGTACTGCCACGTACTAGTATGGTGACCGGATCATCTTTTCCTGGCCTGCCCGTCTCGACGACCTTCCACCCTCCTTTTACTTGGGAGGGAAGCAGACTTTAAGTTTGCATGTCTTATTTCACCTGACTCCAGCGGGGCGCAGGTTGCTAAGGGACCCAACCCGTCAGTTAAGTTTTTCTTTCCATGTCATCTGAGACAGAGTTTGACATTCTTTGGAGGATCTTAGTAGCTCAGGACCAGTTTCTTGTGAAGAATACACGTAGGCAGTAGTTCCAAGTTACAGGTTTATTCTTCATGTAGTGTTCTAGAACGCCAGCTGATATGTCACAACACAAATGGCACGCGCGGGGGTACGGGTGCCCAGGAGGTGGGAGAGGTAAGGGGGGGGGAGGCCTACATTACAACACATCTCCTTTCTAAGGGCGAGAAAGAAAGGGGGGGAAACACAGGAAGCCGCAATGCGGTTGAACATAATACAAAGAGTTGTACAAAGTAACATTTTCTTTTAGATTAGATGACCATGAAGGCAGTTGTACCCAGTGACCATTTGCTAATAACACTTGAAATCCTTAAACCAACACGGTTTGGCTATTGCACGTCCAGTCCTGGTCGTGCTGAGTTCACTGTTGGTCTTGTGTACCACAGACGTGTCGCAAGCATCAGGTAGACTCGCGGTGGCTTGACTCTGAGGCTCCCTCATACCTGCGTCACTGTTCGCTACACTCTCATCTGGGGTTGCTTCAGCAGGTGCCACATCCACACCTTGAGCCTGGTCGTCCCCACCGTGGTTGTGTACGTCAGAATCATAATCATACACATTTCTTAAACTCACTTTTCCATGCACACCTTCCTCCTCATGACCTGGGTAAGCGTCTGCATCGCTTTGGTCCAACCACACACTCTTTTTCTTACTCCTAGAGAGTGCAGAAAAGTGCCAGACCTTACCGTCGCTCAGCAAGGCTGAATTGTACAATATTTTCTTTACCTCTAAGGGGTAGGTGTAGCGACTCTGCCCTTTCTCTATGAACCCCGTGCGTTTTACTCTAACCATGTCACCTACCTCCAGGGACACTGGTTTGCATTTGTGTTTTGAATCGTGATGTTCCTTGCTACTTTCTTGTGAACGTAACAAGTTCTCTTTCACAGTCTCCGGGGACCATTCAACCCTCTTGGCTGTTTCCAGCCATCCAACATTGTCTTTGCACATGGGCGTTCTACCTCTCATTAAGACAAAGGGACTAGAGCCTGTGCATTCATTTGGAGTCCCTCTGTACGCCCACACCATTTTAAACAATTTGTTTTTCCAGGCCAACCCATTATTGTTTGCCAGCTGCACTATGCCCTTGATGACACGGTTGAACCGTTCCACTGCACCGTTGCCGGCATGGTGGTACACCGAGGTGGTTTTGTGCGTTATGCCATTCCTCTCCATATACCTTTTGAAGTTGTCAGACATGAACTGGGGCCCGTTGTCGCTTAGGATGAACTTGGGTAAACCCTCCCTTATGAAAATCTTGTCGAGGAATTTGGTGATGCTGCCTGAGTCAGTTTTGTGGAGTATGCCCACCTCGGGCCATTTGGAGAAATGATCCACCACCACCACAATGTGCACCTGTTCATCCTGCTCTCTTATGGGTCCAACTATATCAATGCCAATTCTCTCCCAGGGCATTTCCGGGCTAGACAGTGGATGTAACATGGGCCTGAAAAGCACCTGTAACTTATCCGAGTTCTCACATTGCATGCAATCCCTCACCTTTCTCTCAATGGCAATGTCACATCCAGGCCACCAGTACCACAGCTTAACCCTGCCCTTGGTTTTGCTTATTCCTAAGTGCCCTTCATGGCAAATCTCTACGATTCTCCATCTTAAGGTTTCAGGGGGTACTACTTTGCCTTGTCTCAACACTAGGCCCCCTTCCAATGACAATTCGCCTCTGAGTTCCCAAAAGGGTCTGAGTTCCTTGCAGATTTTTCTCTTTTCTGGCCAACCACCCTGTATCATTTTGCCTAATTCTTGCAACGTGTCGTCGTCATCTTGTGCTTTCATCCACTCATCCTTTGAAATCCCAGGGAACTCCTCAATGATATTGGCCACGCAAAACTCCTCACCCACATCTTCAACACATTCATTCATGGGGAGGGGCAAGCGTCTCAGGAAGTTCGCAACCACGTTCTTGGTGCCTGGGACATACTGCACATCGTAATTGAAATCCAACAATCTCACAGACATGCAAGCCAGTCTGGGCGAGGCTGCATACAACCCTTTGGTGGTTAACACTTTGGTAAGCGGCTTGTGGTCGCTTCTCAACAACACTTTCTTGCCCCAGACAAATTGGCGGAAGTGCTCCAAACCCCACACACATGCAAGAGCCTCACGCTCGATCACAGAGTACTTCTCCTCCGTGGGAGTCAACGAGCGTGAAGCAAATGCAATGGTGTCCTCATTGCCATTCATGTTCCTCTGGGTGAGTACCGCCCCAATGCCCCTCCCGCTGGCGTCAGTGGTGACTATGCTCGGCAGGTTGGGATCGAACCGCTGTAAGGCAGGGGCATTGCAAGCATCCTCTTTGAGAGAAACAAAACCTCTTTGACACTCAGGGGTCCATTCAGATTTGTTCTTACTTTTTAACAATTGTCTGATTTCATACGTTTTAGTGGAAAAATTCTTCACAAACTTGGAATAAAATTGCACCAACCCCAAGATTGCACGTACCTCTTCTTTGTTTTTAGGCACAGGAGCCTCTCTTATGGCACCCAACAGTTCTGTTTTGGGTCTGATACCCTCTTGTGTGATCTCGTGGCCTACGTATGTCACCTGATTTTGTGCGAACATACACTTGTTGTAGTCCGCTGTCAAACCTTTTTCCTGCAATTTGTGCAACACATTACATAAATTAAGGTCATGCTCCTCTTTGCTCTTACCCATCACCAAAATGTCATCTTGAAAGAAGAGCAGATTCTCAAAACCCTTGAATAACACATGCATGAGCCTCTGAAACATAGCGGCTGCTGATGCTAGCCCAAAGGGAACTCTTTTAAATCTGTAACACCCAAAAGGTGTTATGAACGTTGTAAGTGCTCTGCTTTCAGGGTGTAAGGATACCTGGTGGTAGGCTGCCGTGAGGTCGATGGTGGAGAACCACCGCATGTGTTTTGTATGAGCCAACATCTCATTGATCTTGGGCAGGGGGATGCTGATCCACTTGGATGCTCTGATTGAGATCGCGCAAATCGATGCAAAGTCTTAATTTGCCATTGGCTTTTCTTACTGCGACCAATGGCGAAACCCACTCAGAGGTTTCAGTGGTTTCTATGATCCCAGCTTTGAGCAACGCTTCTAGTTGTGTTGTTACTTCATCTCTCAATGTAAAGGGTATGTTTCTTACTTTGTGTATGCATGGTTTAGCATCTGCTTTAAGTTTTATTCTATGCTTAAACCCTTTGAGTTTCCTGATGCGTCCGTTAAAAATCTCGGGAAATTTCTTGGACATGAGCATGCCTGGGTTATCTTCTGCCTGTGTGAGTACAACTGGTTCAGGGCTGTTGGGATCCAGGGTGATACCTAACTTCCCTTGATCCCTCCACCCTAAAACCGAGGGACCAGTGACAGACGCATACAATTTGCTTAGAGTGTCTGTTTTTAAAAGCAAATTTCAATTTCCTGTAGCCTAACATCTCGATGGGTTCCCCCGTGAATGTTTTTAAAGACGCATCCGATTGAGTTAAGTCCTGACCCAACGTGTGTGCGAACTTTTCATTCCACACAGCCTTATTAACTATGGTGTATGGCGATCCTGAATCTGCCACTATTTCTATGTCCACGCCCCCTATAGCCATGTTGCATATGGGTTTCTTCCTTTTACCATCACCTATGTCTATGTTAAGCACCCGGAGTTCAACCACATTGAGAACATACATGTTCATGTCAGAGTCGTCGGAAGAGTCAGACTCCTCCTTCTGCACAACCAATTTGACTCTATTGTTACCTCTCTTCCTTCTGCAAACCTTCATGAAGTGCCCTATAATGCCACAATTGCTACATTTTTGTGAGCGTGCGGGACACCTTTTGTCATCCACTAAATGTTCAGTACTACCACATCTGTAGCACTTCTTCTGTGATGAAGCCTTCGTGAAGTTCTGGAGCTTCGACGCATCTGTATTTCTCCACCTGTGGTTGGGGCGACGGCTGAGATCGATGCTTCACTCCACTTATTCTCGCAACTGTAGCAGGTTCCTCTTGCTTAGATTTGCTTTCGGCCATTACTGATTTGGCACACCTACCAGTTAATTCGGCTCTCTTAACTATATCAATGACTTCCTGTAGGGGCTTTTCACCCTTTGATCACAATGAGTCTTGGATGGCAGGATTGGCTGAGCACATGACAACCTGATCTCTTATGAGATCGTCATGTAGTTCTCCCCAGCGACATGTTAAAGTCAAATTTTTGAGTACAGCAACTTAATCCTCTATTGACTCGTCCTTGCCTTGTTTCCTGTGGTAGAACCTGTACCTATCTACTGCAACACATACCGTTGGCTTGTAGTAATTGTCTAAATCTTCCAATGCGTTCAAATAAACATCCCCCTGATCACCTGAGCGTATTTTTTTATTTATGCGATTGTAAACTTTGAGCCCCCCAGCTCCTAAGCAGTGCAACAAAATGTTCTTCTTCTCCGGAGTTGCATCGTCGTCCTCATCTTCAAATGTGGAAACATAAATGGTGAAATATTCCCGCCACTCCTCCCATTTCAATACAGGCTCCCCAGCAGCAGGCAGAAACGCTTGCGGTGGTGATAAATTGAACACATTGCCTGAAGCCATGGTGGAGGGGGGAAGTGCATTGAGTCACCAGGTGGTGTCACCTGATGAGGGGACAATACACCCCGAGATATGGGTGTGACTTTGGTGGAACGGGGGAAAGAATGTTCCAGTGGGCACCAGTGGTGGCAGGGGGTGGGGGGGGGGGAGGTGACAATGCCCAGGGAGCAGAATCTTGAACAAAAAGGAGGCAGGGGAGGTACTAGCAGGCTCAGTCAAAATGCGCTGGCAGAAGAGAGACGGGGGCCCTCACTGGCCGGGGAGGATGTGGCACTAAACTGTAGACGTGTATCCAGACATCTGGAGAGGAGACGTTGTGTAAGCATGGCAGTGATGCAATGGGCCACTAGATGGCGTCTGGAATGGAACTTCCCCTCACGAAACTGACGAGGGAGCTCTCCAAGCGTGATGCCGGGTGTGACGCAGCAGGCGAGGAAGAGTGAACGCGCATGAATCAGCTGAGGAGAATTCCTGTCAGCCGCGCAGCTGAAAGAGGAACACCGCAGGCAAAACAGCGTTAGGCGCACCAGACCGCACTGAGGAGAATTACTGACAGGCGCGTTGAGGCGTGTGGCGGTCGTCTGAGGAGAGGCAGTCTTGTGCGCACCAGACACAGCGGTCTGAAGGAGGCAGCACGGCTTGACGGACTTCGCAGCGGGCGATCCTAATGAGGTGTGAAGCACCTAAACAGGCCTCAGGGGATCGCGCAGTGTATCCAGGTCCAACAAATCCCTTGTAGCAAGGTAGGAGATCGCTGTGGAACCGCAGGCGTAGCAACACTCGCAAGTATGCGAGTGGAGGACAGTCGCAGGTTTGGCAGGGATGCGTCCCGTAGTCGCCCGTGTGAAACGCTGTCCACAGGGGGAGGCACTTGGACCCACAACGGCGAGGCGCTGGAGCAGGGCTAGCAATGGCAGAAGGTACCTCACCAAGGACGCCAACTGCTGGTCCGGTCGGGAAACACTCCGTTCACTGCTGCCCAGGAAGCCACTTGAAGACCGGCCATGTAAGTGCCACCTTATACGCAGGTCCGCCGATGTGCTGTGATCGTCGCCATTCTTGTGAAGAATACACGTAGGCAGTAGTTCCAAGTTACAGGTTTATTCTACATGTAGTAACAGCACATCGGGAAGGAGGCGGACCACGTAGTAACCACAGCGTGTCAACGCCTCAATGACAATTCTCAACTGACAGCTAGTTCTAGAACGCAAGCTGATACGTCACAACACAAATGGCACGCGCGGGGGTACGGGTGCCCAGGAGGTGGGAGAGGGAAGGGGAGGGTGGGGGGAGGCCTACATTACAACACAGGTTTTGCCACATCATTAATTGGCATCCCTGGTTTCGCTTTGGTGCCAGGATCACCAGTCTGAGGGGGTATCGCCATTACTTCAGCAAATGACATCACACGCCTGCTTACACATACACCTGTAGGACTGAGAATTATTGTGAGATTTTGCCTGCTAAATCCACATCTGCACAGTTACCATGAGGGCTAACCTGTAGTAGGTTGATGTAGAAATTTGTGTTACTGGTTGAGGGGGTGAAACCCTAGGCAAGCAGCAACCACAATTCTTGTCAGGGTGAAACGCAAGCAAACCCCAAATATACCTGTGCTCAACCCCCTGGTAGCTTGGCACAAATGCAGTCTGGCTTATCTTGGAGGGAATGTTAAGTTTTTATGCAGCACTTCAAATAGTAATAAAGGGAAAATGCAACGCAAGAAAAATCCCACACCAATTTAGTAATATAGAGTAAATTTTAATAAATTATTTGAGACAAAAATGACAATCTAATCAGTAAAATATGAGATATGCAAATTTAAAGTTTTAAGTGAGAATAGTGTCTAAAAGTGCGAACTGTGGTTATCTGGTCGCGTGGGACTAGAACAAAGTGACAAGTTAAGACTGACCTTAATGGAGCACATGCCAGAAACGGGGACCACGTTTTGCCCACTGAACAAAGTACCTTAATTCGGGCTGCAAGGTCCCGCGCAGAGGATGCGTCCTGCGGTGGCGGGTTCAGGGAGTTACGGAGCTGCGATGCAAAGTCCAGTGTTGAGGATGTCGAGCAGCAGCGTTTCCGAGGAGCTATGAGGTCCTGTTTTGGAAATGTCTTGCTGCGGTGGTTCTAATGCGTGACTGCGAGGCAATGCGTTGTGTTTTGCCCAAGGGACCACAGATGGACTGTAGAGCAGGTTCAGGCTCACTACGAAGAGTCCATGACTGGGGTGGCACCACCTGGGGGACAAGACTCACAGAAGGCAGAATCCAGGTGCTGGGTTCATGTTGGTTGGTGGGTTTATTGTCTCTAATTTTTGTTTTAAGGAGAACAAGGGTAACCCTACTCACACGGACCAGAGCATACAATATATTAAAAAAACAATGGTTCTTGTGGACAATGTGCAAATAAATGACAATTAGTTGCAAATGACAAATTCAACCTGGGAAATAGGATGTCGAACTGAGAAATTGTTATGAACAAAACAATAAGTAGTCCAATTATTTTGTACAAGAAATTAAATTCTGTAATAAAAAACAGATTGTGCTCGGTGTCCCATGTGAAAAAGAACCAAAGAAAGAAAATGTGACACAATACAATATACAATAGGGTTTCTTAACATATAAAAATGACCAATCTCAAAATTAGCAATATCCTATACTGGACACTTTTGCAGTTTAAAGAGACCGGAAATGGCTAGTTTCAAAATTAGTCGATGGTGTTTCGACCCCGTAAAGGGTGGGGTAGGGGGGAAACTCAGCAGGACCTTAAGATAAGGAACATCTGAAATGAAACAATAAAACATATGCTCAGCTGAGAAAGGAGAGAAAGACCGGCCTCTTTAAATTGCAAAAGTGGCTAGTATAGGTTAACAATTGATGGTTCAATTGTACTCTGCTTGTGATAATACCAAAATGGCAATACATGAATTTCACAGAACACAAAGTGACACATTGTTAAATTGGTACATTAGCTGAAAAAATCCTATTTGTAAACAAAAAAAAGGAAGAGGATCAGTTTATGTTCCTTATAAAGACTCCCTAGTGAAAAAAAGTGAAGTATGACACAATAATGAAAAATAAGAAAGAATGAAATTAAAAGACGCCAAAAAGGTGACCATTTTAAACAAATATGTAAAATTCATGTTTCAAATCTTAGTGTGAAGGAAACTATGAAACACTGTACACTTTTATGAAGCACACCATTTAATTTATCTTTGAGACCATTAGGTGAAAGACTGTCAAAGTATCCAAAATGCTTCCCGTTGAGACAAGACTTTTTGAATATTGATTTCGGGGTTGGTCATGATGGTTTCCAAGTTGGTGAAACGTAAATGTGCTATATTGTGATTCCAATCTAACCAATGTGCAGCCAAACATGAATTCTTGTTTCTGTTCCTGATCATGCTTTTATGTTCTGTGATTTGCACTTTGATTTTCTTCTCTGTTTTTCCCACGTACATTAAGCCACATGGCATTTGATGGCTTATAATACATTGTGTGTTTCAATCTGACTTGTGTCTCAGTTTAATCAATTTGCCTGTTTTAGGATGTGATTATCACATTGCTGCAGTGAATGCATTTCAGATTTTTTTGATCCCTTTGAAAGATGTGACACTGACTTGTTTGGTAGGTAACAATCTCTTTCAGGTTTTGGGTATGTGAGTGCGAGTGTGCGAAAATAGGTTTATTGCGAAAAAGACCCCTGAAATCTGGTTCAGACTGGAGTAGTTCCCAGCGTTGACTGATGATCCATTTTTAGGGATGTGGATTTTGTACAGCATTTTGATAAGAAAAACCTCACAGGATGGTTTCTCACTGATTTTATGCTGCAACTAAATCGAGCAACCCATGGTTTGTACACATTGTAGTGCTGAATTCAATACCTGTTCAGGATAACCTCGCTGGCTGAACTGTAATTGGTATGTCAACATCGTCTGACTACAAACTTCTTGATCTGCGGTGATTCTTTCAATGCATATAAACTTTGATTACAGTAAATGTTATTTGAATGATGATGGGTGGAAACTTCTAAAAAGTAAGGTTTTGTTTATGGTCCGTGAAGTTTATACTCTTGTTTATAAACGTGTTGGTGTCAAATCAAGTTGAACATCCCTATATATAATTCTGTGTCTGCTGATTGTATTTGTGAACTGAATCCTTGGATTCTGTTGGTTAATTCTGTGATTTGTTGCCCCAGAAGTTCTTTGAGGCCCTTTCGGGTTAGGAAGATGTCATCAATGTATTTGAGGTAGATGACCAAATTCTCCTGCCAAGTTTTGGAAGCATAAACGAAACGATCCTCAAATCTGGCCATAAAGTTATTAGCATAGTGTGCGTCACTGTGCCAAAAGGAACTGCTAACGGGCGTTAACGTACTCTAGTTCTCATTTTCCCTTTTGTTTGTTCTATTGTGATATGGCTTTGTGTGATTTACTGATTCCCAAGAGGTCTTGTACAAGGCTATCTTTCTTCTTTCAAGGCTTAGCTATGTATGTATTGTCCAGTAATTTTAGTCCTTGTTAATCAGTAGCCTACTTCTGTTCAACAAAAACACTAAAGTCAATCAATCACGCGTTTGTTAAGCGCTACTACTCACCCGTGAAGGTCTCAAGGCGCTGGGGGAGGTGGGTTTCGCAGGTTCCAGTCCATCAAGGAGGGGGTCTGTCGAAAAGCCAGGTTTTGAGGTTTCTTGTGAAGATGGGGAGAGATGTTGTCTGTCTGAGGTGGAGAGGGAGGGCGCTCCAGGCTCTGGCCGCGAGGAAGGAGAAGGAGTGGCCGCCTGATCTGGTCTTTCTGGTGCGGGGGACCACAGCGTAGGAGAGCTGGGCTGATCGTAGGGTCCTTTGGGGTGCGTGGAATTTGAGTCGGCTGTTCAGGTATGCTGGTCCGGTGTCGTGGAGGGCCTTGTGAGCGTGGGTGAGCATCTTGAAGGTGACTCTAGCTTCGATGGGGAGCCAGTGGAGTGTGCGCAGGTGCTGGGAGATGTGGCAGTGTCTTGGCAGGTTGAGGACCAGTCTTGCGGCGGCGTTCTGGATGTTCTGTAGCTTGCGTGTGAGGTTTTTGTTTATTCCGGCGTATAGTGCGTTGCCGTAGTCGAGTCTGCTGGTGACCAGGGCGTGAGTGACGGTCTTTCTGTGTTCGAGGGGCATCCATTTGAAGGTCTTGCGTAGGAGGCGGAGGGTGTGGAAGCAGGAGGACGAGACGGCGTTGATCTGGCGGTCCATTTTGAGTTCGGAGTCCAGGATGATTCTCAGGTTTCGTGCGTGGTCCGTGGGGGTGGGCGGACTTCCGAGGGCAGGGGGCCCCCAGGTGTCGTTCCAGGCATCGGGGTGTGGGCCCATGATGAGTACTTCTGTTTTGTTGGTGTTTAGTTGAAGGCAGCTGTTTTTCATCCATTTTGCGACGGCTTCCATGCCTTCTCGAAAATTGTGTCTGGCGGTGTTGGGTTCGTTGGATAGGGAGAGGATGAGTTGGGTGTCATCTGCGTAGGACACAATGTTGAGTCCGTAGGTTCCAACGATGGGGGCGAGCGGAGCCATGTAGACGTTGAAGAGCGTAGGGCTGATGGATGACCCCTGGGGGACTCCGCAGGTGGTTGGTGTAGGGTCCGAGAGGAAAGGGGGGAGTCTGACTCGCTGCGTTCTGCTGGAGAGGAAGGAGCGGATCCAGTCGAGGGCCTTGTCTTGAATCCCTGCGTCGTGGAGTCTGCGCATTAGGGTGCAGTGAGAGACTGTGTCAAATGCCGCTGAGATGTCGAGGAGGATGAGGGCTGCTGTTTCTCCTTTGTCCAGTAGGGTGCGGATGTCGTCTGTTGCGGCGAGGAGGGCGGTTTCCGTGCTGTGGTTTTTTCTGAAGCCAGATTGGGAGGAGTCGAGGATGTTGTGCTCTTCGATGAATGTGGCGAGTTGGCTGTTGATGGCTTTCTCGATGACTTTCGCTGGGAAGGGGAGCAGGGAGATGGGTCTGTAGTTTTTGAGGTCGGTGGGGTCCGCCGAGGGTTTCTTGAGGAGGGGGTTGATCTCGGCGTGTTTCCAGTCGTCGGGGAACAATGCGGTTGCCAGGGAGCGGTTGATGGTGTGGCGGAGCATGGGTGCGATGGTGTTGCCGGCTCTGTTGAAAATGTGGTGGGGGCAGGGGTCCGTGGGGGCCCCAGAGTGGATTGAGTTCATTGTCTTCAGTGTGTCTTCGGTGGTGAGGGCTGTCCAGTTGTCGATCGTTGGCTTCATGGTGTCGGGGGTGGTTGGTGAGGGTTCAGTGTGTTGGTTGTCTTCATCGAAGTTGTCGTAGATGCTCTTGATTTTGTGGTGGAAAAAGGTGCTGAGTTTGTCGCAGAGGTCTTGTGAGGGTGGGATGTCGGTGGACTCGCTGGTAGGTTGGGCGAACTCCTTGATGATGTTGAAGAGTTCTTTGCTGTTGTGTGCGTGGGTGGAGATTCTGTCTTCGATCGCTTTTTTCCTTGTTTTTCTGATGAGTTGGTGGTGGACTTTGGTGGACGCTCTGAAGTTGTTGTGGGCTTCTGTGGATTTGTATGTATTAGAAAATGGTCCCAAGTGGCACTCCAACTCAATGCCTTTTCCTTGGAGTTTGGATTAAGGGCTGCTAATGGCCGCACTAGCTCGGACAGTTTGGGTGCAAACATTTTTAATAGGGCTAACATCATAAGCTGTATATATTATTTTCTGGTGGATCTAAAGCTTTGGTGCAGAGTGATTGATATGGCTGTTGGTTCTACT
Source organism: Calotriton arnoldi (assembly GCA_963921515.1). Classification (NCBI taxonomy): domain Eukaryota; kingdom Metazoa; phylum Chordata; class Amphibia; order Caudata; family Salamandridae; genus Calotriton; species Calotriton arnoldi. The sequence goes on from CAWUFW010000692.1 coordinate 579,660, forward strand.
ATCGATAGCGATCATAATCCTCTAAGCCTCACTTTGGTGTTGCCTTGGGGGTACCTACCTAGTTATCGTAAACCTGCTCTAACATCAAGGGAGCTACTTCCAACAAATGATAATCGACAACTTAAGTGGCCCCAAGTGGTTCTAGAGGAAGGCAAGCTTGAACTAATTATGCGTAATTTACTGACCTGCATAGCAGAGATCCGAAGCTTAACTAATCATTCGAAAAGGCTGGAAGAGATTCCGGGTTGCAATACTTGCCTTTTTGAGCAGATGGCTGTATATTTTATTGAATCTTTGCGCCGTCTTAAACATGGTCCAAAGCCAGGATCTCTATTTGCTTGGTTTTACCAGGAGTGTAGAGGCCTTAGACGTCAACTATCCCTTGTAATTAGAACTAAGAACTTGGTCCTAGTGAGAGAAGTGAGGAGGTCCTATAAGACAGCTCAGGTGAGAGCTAAAAGGGAGTGGGACGACAATAGATGGAGGATAATTGGGGAGGCCTGCGCAAGCAAAGACTCGCAGAAGTTCTGGCTTTTTTTTAACCAGGGAGGATGCCAATAGGCCACTACCACCGAATAATAATATTTCTATTGCAGCATGGTATGACCACTTTTCTCTTTTATACTCGGGGCCCTGTTTGCCAGTTTAAGTAACTCCCCTAGATTCTATCTGTTACAGCTAAGGATTTCTTATCTAAAAGCAAAATCAGGTCCGGATCGACTCAATGGCCAAGGCAAAAGCCCCTGGACCTGATGGTATTCCGTGCGATGTATTTTTATATGATAGAGAGAACTGGACAGGTTACATTCTGTCCTTAGCCAACGCGATAGCAGAAGGCGCCCGAATACCTAATTCTGGGAAGAATGCAGAGGTGGCGCCTGTAAATAAGAAAGGTGATAGATCTTCACCTTCCAATTACAGGACTATTAGTCTTATAGACTGTGTCCAAAAGGTGTTCGCCCGTGCTCTCCTTGGAAAGATACAGGACTGGATTAGCACACACAATATCTTGACTCCCTTACAAGCTGGCTTTAGACAAAAAACGAGCACCATCGACCAGGTGTTCCGTTTTCTTCTTTTGACCTGAAAGACCGTGGTCATCGGTTGGGGAAGCCTTTATGTAGCCTTTATCGACCCAAAGAACGCTTTTGATCTTGTTCCAAGGAACAAGCCATGGCAAGTCTTAAAAGACATGGGTCTTCCCCAGGCAAACTTTTCCAGGGTTCGCTGGGGTCGCCAAGGCCAGCTGACTGATTTAATAAATGTCAATAGGGGAGTATGCCAGGGCTGTGTACTGGCACCCCCACTCTTTTCCCTTTTTGTGAATGGCGTTGTCCAGTTTCTCTCCGATGCCCCAGCAGATGCCCCTAGTTGGGGGGGTGGGGGGAGTGGTGACCTTACTGTTTGCTGACAATACGCTGTTAGTATCCAAAACACCAGGAGGTCTTCAGCTGCTTTTAAATCGCTTTAAAGATTTTTGCGATTCTTGAGGATTAGTGGTTAATACTTAAAAGACGAAGCTTTTATTGCTTAACCCCCATAAATCCTTTAGAGGTAAATTATCCCTAGGAGGGGTCCCTTTGGAAAGAGTGAGTACCTTTCACTATCTAGGTATCACACTTTCGGAAGATATGTCAAGGAAGCCTCATGTGACCAAGCTGACCCTGAAGCATAGACAAACAGTTGGGGCCCTGATAAAAGAACATAGTGCCTCCTTCAGCAAACCAGTGGCAGCCCCACTTCAGATCTATGACGCTAAAGCAGTAGGTTCAGCTCTTTATGGAGCTGAACTGTGGGGCTTTGAAGGGATGGATGCCATTCTGAAATCAGAGAACAAGTTTGAGGTGCCTGGTCTCGCTACCCCAGAGTACGCCACTCCACCCACTAAGGTTGGACTTGGGTAGAGTTCCTATTATAGAGAAGGTCAAGCTATGCCCTTTACTGTTTTGGCTGCGTATAAGGTCCACTCCTGAGTTGCTCCCGTATGCCACCGCTCTAATGGAAGTCAGCACACTTGATTATTTCAAGAAGATAGCTTGGGTACAAAATGTAAAATCCCTATTAACCACATTAGAATTAGAGGGCTATTGGGAGGTTAAGGACCCAGCATTACTCCCTAGTAAAGATCTTGTCAAAAAGCAGTATTGGGACTGGGCAGCACAGGCTACACTTATTAATCCGTCATGGGGACGTTTAACTACGGAGTTTGTTTTTTAGACTGATCTGTTCATATGAACAATATTTAGATATTATCGAATCTCCTCAAGACAGGAAACTTTATATGCAATTCAGATTTGGTTCCCTTCCCTTGAACACTTTCACTGGCTCCTGGCATCAGCCCTCCACTATTTCCCAGATTGTCCCCAGCTGCGCCTCTGCAGCAGAGTCGATTGCCCATTTATTTTTTCCTTGTCTGGTGTACTCCCGCCCAAGTGCAAACTGGCTCAAACCAATCTGTAAGCAATTTAGTATACGCATTTATGGCGAAGCTCTTCGGATCCTCAGGCCAGGCCCTAGTCCGGGTATTGCTTGCTCAGTAGAAAAGTTTTTGGGTCATATGTGGGCAATTAAAAGGAAATTGCTGAAAGAGTGAGATACTTGCATTTTGTTTTAGCAGTTTTTACATGCTTTATTCTGATAGTTTACTTATAGTTTACTGATAATGTCTAAAGGGCCTTGAGTGTAGTGCACCTCTTGATCGAAGGCAGTAGTGCGGGCCATGTTGTACACTTTGGAATAGACAAAGGTTTTTGCTATTCTGGTCCTCTATTGTGCACTAAGTGTTTATTCTATTTATCTAATGGGATTTAGATTATGGTTCGACTGATATTTTTACTAGGCTACTAATCTATATTTCCAGTTATTTTTGTATGAGTTGTATTGCACTTGCACTTTTATGGTCTTATGACCGAAATAAAGTTTTATGATGATGATCTATTAAACATGTTGCATTTGGGAGATCTTTTTCCCCAGTTCCTGTCTCTCCTCTATCGATGTGGTCACAGTTGTTCCACAAAAATATATTAGTGCCATGTTTAACCTGCTCATCATTGTTCTGCTCCATTCCTTTAGCATGGAGCCATGCCGACAGTTAATATTTTTTCTGTTGTGTCTGCCAACAATGGCACACGTTGATGGGTAGCAAGCCTACCCGCAGGAGGAAAGGCTGCCTGTCGCAACCAATTTGTGTCTGGTTCCAGGCCGATCCAACTCTGCTCTGCCTGTCTCTTCCAACGGCTCCTGGGTTTTCAAGTCTGAGGAGTTGTAGTCTTGCTCTTTCTGAGCTCTGTCTCATTCAGCATGTTCAGAAACAAATCGCCCATGGCCTCTTCTTTCACTATGCAGTGGAGCTTTTCACATTACGAATGAGAAGATAGATCTCCACTTTCCTGACTAACTTATCTCTTTCCTGCAGGGAGAGATGCTGTGCAGCATCCATGTTCCTTATACAGGGGCTGTTATGTCTTCCCAGTTCTCTACAGGCCCCTACTATCCCATGGACATCTTCAGAGCAGAGTGGCTGTGATGTCCCGGAGGCCACAACAGATCTGGCACCCAAATCATCTGCAGTTTTGCAGGTCAGGCAGCTTCATGCACTTCATTATGGGATACATTTTCTAAAATATTGAAAGACTGGCACAGTATTTACTAGCGTTTCATGGGCTTGTGAGTGAACTTCTTGGATTTACCTTCTGCCCAGCACTGCTTATTTCATGCTACCCATTACCCAGACGTCAGTAGTATTTTGCCAGCTTTTTGTTTCCTGTCCTGGACATTACAGCGATGGGACCCCCATTTTCCCACAACAGTGTTTGCATATAAATAAGTGAGGTCGAACTTTGAGTATAAATTCACAGGACAGCTGGGAGTTGTGATCCTAGAACGGTGGGCTCAGACTGAGGTGAGCTGTGGTTACTTGATGCCGAGCGTGGATTTAAACTTGCTGCTCACAGTGCTGTAGGGGACTCTGATTAAAGCAGACCATGTCTCTCCTCTCCTAGGGAATGCAGTGTGCACAGTGAAGTGTGACGAGGCTGTGAAGGTGTTATCTGTGCGAGGCACTAACTTTGAGGCCGCACCTGTGAGCGGCGGCAGTGCCACTTCAGAAGAAGGTGAGTGCACTTTCCCTATGCTTTTTGTACTTTCCCACATTACATCTTGGTATTACTAATTGAGTGTGGCTTTCCGTTCTTTGTTTGTAATTAGAAGTGTCCTGCTGATTAACACGTATCTTCTGACTTCTGTAAAATATACCATCAGTGCTTCTAGAATTCAGTCGCAGAATCAGTATTGAGCAGTACAAGATCCGCTCTGCAACCACAGGTGTTGACACATCGGTGTCACCCATCACGTAGCCTTCGGGCTTTCATGAAATTAGGCTACTGTATTTAAAAACCATGATGTAGCCAGCGAGTCCTGGGCCCATCTGCATGGAAGTTAATTGCCCCCGGGTGCTGTTTGAATTTCAAAATACACCAAACGGGGGGCGCCTCAAACCGTTGGGCCCCGGTGCTACTGCACATGCTTCACCAATGGAAGCTGCCCCCCTGTAAATAAACCCAAAAAGAGTTAAACAATTTATCCGCCATCATTCACAATCCTATAGTAAATTGTTTATTTTTCAGAATATTTTTCAGAACATTCAGTGGTGCAAGTTTCCTAATTAAAAAATTATCTTAAAATAGCTGCCTTTTGATTTTACAGTGTAGCCTTGCACAGTGTTGCCAAAAGGCCATAGTCTCTGGCTACATTTTAAGAAACATTTCAGCTTCCTTTACTAACAGTGATATTATCGGCCCTGAACAGATGCACACGTTTTGCTGTTGAATACTTCTTTTTATTTTGGTAATGTCCTCTTGGATTGAAGTAGTTCATACCAGTGGAGGCTATAAATTCACATTAAGCCCTCTATCCCTACCAGAGGCTGGAGATTGGTAATTGGCACCCTGTATTTTTTTAAACATGTTTTTATTGGGGTTTTAGAAACATTTTCAACAAACGACATAAAACATGTAAAAGTTTCAGTAGCAATAGTGATGAAGTACTGCACTAGGTATATCAATCTCGTAACAAAAGGGAGTAGAAGTGATGCAACCTAGTGCAGACGCACTGCCATGTAGATAGAAAAATAGGAAGGTAAACTGGGGATGGGTTACTATAACGTACACGGCCAGTACCTAAAGGCGTTCGGTCCCTCGTTTTGTGCATATGTAGATCCGTCCTCATGATGGGATAGTAGATGACTCCAACGAAGCACCTGTAATGCAGGCGCAAGGTAAAATCAGGAGAAGGAGCAAGCTAGGGTGATGGTTGGAGGGAAGGGTGTGATGAGTATGTCCTGAAGGGGTGACTGATTGGGGGGATGTGCCCGGCAAGAAGTCTGTGGCAGAGGACAAATCTGGGTCCCCAGCGGGGGAGGCAGGCCCCGGGGGACGGCCAGCAGCTGGGCTGGTGTGCGAGAATCAGGCGTGTGCACTCCACATCTGAAAATCTCGAGCAGGGCATCCCACTGATGTGATATCTGGAACTTCTGAAGACCCCACAGCTCCTCAGACTGGAGGGTGGTACCCTCTGCTGTCGCCCACACCTCCACTGACTGAGGCCAAGCAAGCGGGTGGGGGGTCGGGGCAGGGGGCTCATGACTTCCAGGTGCACGCGATTCCTCGTTTAGCTAGGGGGAGAGCCAGGTATATGAACCAATCGACTGCCATATTTTTTAAGGAATGGGAACGGTCCAAGAGCACACACATCCCAGCTGTGTAGTGAGGGAACCCCAGTGGCACAAGAAAGGCAGTCTGTAATTAACAACCAATAGCTAGCAGAGCACAGGACTAAGGCATGTGTATGAAATCTGCGTCCTCATGCAAGCCTCGGGGTCAGGATGCATCAGTACGACGAAAGAACCAGTTGATCTGTGCAGGGATGAGGTACGCACTATTCAGGATTTAGAATTGTATTAGTATGCCAGTCACCAAAGCACAGGTGTATTAATGCTGCAGATTATCTCCCTCTGGAGACGCTTCCAGAGCAATCAATCCTTGCCATTATACACACTATATGTGTGAAGCATTGGATCTCATGGCGAATAATCTAGCAGCGCATAGCATAAAATTGGATGACCAAGTAACAATCCTCTGTGAAATATCATCTTGCATAGCAACTATTGTCTCTTGCATGTTATGCAATGGAGTGTGCAGTGAAGGAATCACTTAAGAGTAATGAATTTTCCAACGAGATAAGGACTTGCTCAAAGATCGTCGATAAGCTTGCAGAAGTCCCGGAAGTCATCAGCTCAATTCTAGATGATTGCAAAAAGAGCAGAGGAATATTTACTGTAACTGCTACAGCATGGCGATTCCCCAATTAACATACAGAGAGAATCTTGATTTCATTAAAGACAACGGAGGCTAACATTATGCAGTAACCTTTATTGCTGCCCCAACATGCACCCCTTTAAAGAATATGTATAACATCATTAGTAAAAACATTTCTTTAAGAACTTTGGAAAACAACATAACATCATGGTAACTATGCATCATCCTCTTAAGGCTGCGACAAAAAAGTTAATCCCATTAGTGTTATTCTGTAGTATTCTGGGTAACTCCATTTGATAGAATAGAGGCTTCACACTGATGAGTTTTCTGGAAAAATAGAAGAGAAAAAAGAGTGATACCAACTTATAAGGAAATAGCATTGTCATCAGAACAAACTTGTTAACGAGACTTATACAAGAAAATAATGTTATAAACTTGAGCAAGGGTAAATGACATGCGTAGTAGCTTAGGTTAAACTTAGATAACATTGGGATGTAACAAATGTAGGTATACCTCTATAAAAATGCTTATCTTTTGCTCCACACGGGTGTGGTGGGTGGGATAATGTTAGCCTCCGTTGTCTTTAATGAAATCAAGATTCTCTCTGTATGTTAAATGGAGAATCGCCATTTCATTTCAAGACCGGAGGCTACCATTATGCAAGTTTAAAGCTTTTTAACGCCACACTACTCTCGTGCTCCACCGTTCTTGGGTAAAAACTTGCAAAGGTAGAAGCATTTGACCAGTCTGCTGCTTTTTGTATATCGGAAAGTGTACCTCCCACCCAAAACACTTTGCTGGCCATTGCACCTCAGGAAGAGTGCGCTCCAAATTTGATCAAATCTACTCCTGCTTCCAACATAATTGTTCTTACCCATCTTGAAATGGTAGCTGTAGATATTGCCTTATATGGTTTTACAGAGGATATTAGTAGTTGATTCTCACCATCTGGTCTAATATCAAACATGCTATCTTCATAAGCTTTCAAGCAACTTACAACACACAGTTTCTTGCAATCATTATAGTAAGGGTAAAGAATATTCTCCGACATTGTTTTGGTTCTTTTCCAAATCTCAAAATGGACTCTATCTGGGGAGTAATATCTATTACAGATTTCTAAGGCTTTAACATCCTATACTCTTCTGAAAGATCTAAGAAAGAGTAGAGTAGCTAGTTTCATAGACAACTGCTTCTTTGAGAGATGAGAGTTATCAGGCCAATAAACAAATAAGTCAAAGATAAGGTTAGCAATACATAAAGTCTCATATTTAGCACAGGGAGGGGCACCTAAGTCTTATCCCTTTTCATTACTCTGCGAATTAAAGGATCGCTACCAATAGCATACTCGTTTCCTAGTGAGTGTCCTGCCGAAATGCCTGATCGGTCGCAGTTAACTGTTCTATAACATAAGACTCATCTAAATAAACCTGCCAAGTAATTTGCTATAGTAACTACAGGAGCGTCCACGGGATCCAAATCCCGTTCCAGGCACAAACTAGACCATTTTCTCCATACACCTGTGTATCTTCTTGTTCCTGGTGCCCACAACTCATCCAATAGGCTTTTAGCCTCTCCTGAAAGACCTGAGTATCTGTTTGATCTCCTGAAATCCTCCAAACAAGATGGTTCATGTCTCTTTCTTGTAAAAGAGATGTTCTTCCCCTTCCTGTCCTAAGAGAAGGTCTAAGCTCCCCGTAATTAAGCGTGGGATGTCTACTGTTAATTCCATAACCACCGGAAATCATACTTGTGTATTCCAGAAAGGCGTTATTAGTACGATGTTGCATCTCTCTCTCTCTCTGTACTTTGAGTAACACTCTCTGAATTAGTGCAAATTGGGGAAAAGCATAACAACTGTTCTTTTTCCAGGTTTGGAGCAGGGCATCTACTCCCATAGCTTTGAGGTCTGGTCTCCAGCTGAAATACTGCTCTACCTCGCAAGTAGATACGTGCTACAGTAGGTTCTGTTGGGTTTCACAATTGCTTAGTTATAACAATAATGATTCATAATTAGTCTCATCAGAGATAATTAATCATAGATACACCACATGGTCTACTTAATACAACATTTATATATTATATGAATATCTTATCTTACATATGGCTGCTATACAATCAAATTCACAACAAAAAATGCGACATAAATAATGACAGACATATGCAACACGATTCACATTTCACAACAACATGAAAAATCAAACAAAATTCATGGTATTTCGTCCTTTTAGATTCAGTGTAGTTCAACTACCACCTTATATTGGTTTCACAATGGTTTAGATAGGAAGAATGACTCAAGATGTGAAGCTGCTGTGCGTCGACGTTTCAACCAGGGATGTATGCGTTATTGTAAAAATATCACAGAGGGTCTTCTTCAGGACTGGCGGAAAATCATGTAGACAGCCAATGAAGGTGGTGGACTCATCCGGATCTTGAATAGAGCCCGAAGACAATTAATCAGATAAGGTCCTTAGTCAATGCAAGCAATGTGCTTGTTCTCCATGTGTGATTCCATCTGGATGATCTAATTCCAGTACGGACGGCCTGAAGTTATTCCAGGAAATGGCAGTCCCAATGCTAAATGAATTGGTATAGACGTGGCCCTCTCATGGTCTGATATTGACTGCGAGGATGAACCGGCCGGTGTATTAAGTATAGCGGGTGGTGTATCTTTGATTCATTTTCTCTGATGAGACTAAATATGAATTATCATTATAACTAAGCAATTGTGAAGCCCAGCAGACCCTACTGTAGCAGTATACCCAGGTTCTGAGAGATACAGGGTTGCCCCATTACATGTAATGGCTACCTGACAAGTCAGCCTGCTTGCAAACAGATCCACCTGAAATGGCCCCCAAAGATTCTGAATCTTTTTGAAGACTCTTGGGTTCAGTTTCCAATCGCTTGAGTCCCTTAGGAACCTCGAGTTCTGATCTGCCTTTTTGTTTTGGTGTCCAGGAATAAATTCTGCTTTCAGTAAAATGGTCTGGCTCTAACAAAAATACCAAATTTTCTTTGCCATGTCTGCAAGTACCTTTGACCTTGCACCCTCTAGGCGATTGATATAGGACACAGCTGCAAAGTTGTCTAGTCTTCGTAGTACTAAACTGTTCCTTATAGTGGCCTTGAAGCTCATCAGTGCGTTCAAGCCCGCCATCATCTCCAGACAATTTATTTGAAGTGGAAGCTCCTCCTGAGAGCACTTCCCTCCTGTCTCTACCTTGTCCAGTTTCCCACCCCATCCCTGGTTGCTTGCGTCTGACTCCACTGCGTAATCTGGGATGTTCCCAAAGATTGCCTTCCCATTCCAACTGTCCAGATTGTTCCACCACCACAGGAGGTCTTCTCGTGCCTCCTGAGACAACGGAATCGTGTCTGTATACCATAGACCTTTCTTCAAACCCAAGGATTTTAGTCTTTGAAGGGCCCGGAAGTGCAATGGGCCTGGGGGAACAGCCTGAATGGAAGAGGACAGAAGGCCAACCACTCTTGCTAGAGCTCTTAGATTCAGCACATCCTTCGATAAGACATAAGCTACTTCTTTCTTTATCTTCGACAACTTCTTTGGGGGTAATTGTAGTTGGCTCGTGATGGTATTCACCTGAAACCCTAGAAACTCTAGACCTCTTTGTGGGAAGAAGGTAATAGTCCCACGGAATTGTCTTCCGTACCTTTGTTGATTGTACTGATAATAGTGGGACCTCTGTTGTCCACGGCTGACAACCAGTCCCATCCTGTCAGCCCTTCCGAAAACCCTATTGCTAGTGCACGTTGGCTCCATCCGCGGAGCAGTTCAACATCTACATGGGTGCCCTTGAGTGAGGCTTCTTCTGCCAAGTAGAGTATTCTGGCAAGAGGGCCTAGAATATCTAGCACTTTATCTTGTCATTATTTAAGGCAACGCTCAAGACCCTTTCTCGGATCCTTTCCAGTTTTAAATAAAAAAGTAATTAATTAAGGGTCTAGATTTGGTGTCATCTCTTATTTATTGTCTAAGAAGGGCCTAGGGCATTCGGCTCTCATTAAGTTTCGCATTTCCTTTTCAAGGGATTTGCGAATCCAGAATTTAATGAATTTTTATACGTGGTCCATGGGCCACCAGTCTGACCCTCTCGGTGTGTGATGTGGTTTGGATTAAACATTGCCACCCTGTCGGGTCTTTGATAGCCTTCGAGTTAGATGGCTAGTCAAGAGCCTCATCGAGGAGGTCATTGTCTAGGGTCTCCAGAGGGTCGAAGATAAATTCGTCCTCCTCATACTCAGGGTACATATCTTAGGGGTAGGCTTCGTTTCCAGTTTTCAAACTGGGGTCTTTTGTGCCATGAAGGTCACCTGAGCTAATTGCGCCAATAAGGCTGCTCTTGCTTTGCGCCGCTATGGGTACCAAGGTCATTTGTAGCGCACAGGCTACCCAGAGATTGTTCTCTCTCTTTTGTAGCGCTCTGGCTACCATGATTGCCAAGAACATTACTTAAATGTTTTGTTTTCTTCAGGGCCTTACCTCCTTGTCTGGGTATGGGATCTCTTCCTCTGAGAGGGATATTAAATCCTCTTCAGGGTAATCTATTTTCCTTTTGTTAAAGGCAGCTTCAACTGCCTCTTTTATTACTATACTCTCATTAAGGGGTATACTTGTACTCCCCTCTGCTTCATTATCTGACATTTTTTAGTCAGAGTGAATGGGATTGATAAGGGTATTGTATAATAACTAATCCTATTCCCCTTTTCTTTGTCCCTTTCTTTTTTTGTTGTTAAAATATTGCTTTACTCATCAAGCGTAGTAGAAACTCCTCAGCTGTCAGCTCTTCGCAGGGACGGGCGGTTGCTTGCTTGCTCGCTCTAGACCAGTTGCCATGGTAACGCGTAGCTCACAACGTTGAAACAAAGGTGTTGAGTCCTCTTTCTATTTTAATTAAATTAGCCTCTTACGTCATTCCCCCCTAGTGAGGGGTGTGGTACTCCTTTTCAGAGATTTTTCTTTGTCGGGACGGGCGGGCATGCAGACCGCTATAGGCCCGCCTCCGTTCGCGCACCTGCTTTCAGATGCCAACTGGATCTGAAATTCAGCTCTGTTTGAAATTGGGCACCGGGCTTCTTGGAGGCCATGCCAAGGACTGCCCTGTGATTCTAGCAGTCTGTCTGCAGAGACTGTGCGGAGCGGGCCGGTCCGAGGAGCATGGCCAGCTTGTACGTCCCGGAGCGGTAATCGACCAGATCACAGTAGGTAACTGCTCCGATTGCCCCGAACAATGGTTTTAATGTATTTTTAATACGTAATCAAATATTATCTTACGCCCCAACTTTGGCATTAAAGAATAAATATAAGGAATTGAGAACCCGACCAAAAATTGGAAGGATAACTGCCTGAAAGAAAACAAACGACATTCACCTACCTTGGTAGCCTGCTTGGAAAAGAGTTATTGGTAAAAGTTAAACATATTCATCTATAAAGGCGTAAACCTCAGAGACACTGAATGGGTATACTTAACTGTAGAAAAGCAGCGAATAAAAGAGGATGATGCATAGTTACCATGACGTTATGTTGTTTTCCAAAGTTCTTAATGGAATGTTTTTACTTATGATCTAAAACATGTTCTTTAAAGGGCTGCATGTTGGGGCAGCAATAAAGGTTATTTCATAATGGTAGCCTACAGTCTTGTAATGAAATCGGGCCCTTAGATTTCCAGTCCCTCCATGCAATGGCCTGAACAAGGGCAGGCCTCGAGTGAGGCCCAGAGACCGTTGGTAGATCATGAAGCTAGAGTGGATAAAGGGTCAAATGACTGCTCTAACCACAGTGGTGTATCCACAAGATCTGAGCACACTCTAGTACTGTAGAAAAGGAGGTAACCTCTAAAGAAATCTCATAAGAAACGACTATAAAAGTTTTTAAAAATCACAAAAGAAAAACCGCAGAAATACAAGCCTACTAGACGTCAGTACAGCAAAGATGGAAACGTTTTCATGTAAGGAGGAGAAAGCACTAAAATAAGAGGAACATAATGATCAAGATTGGTACGCCAAGAAAGAATCATAAATGCAGAAAATGTATTAAATGAAATGCAAAATCTGAAATGCAAAGCATCCTGCTGGAAGCACACTCGGATACAAAGATTTCTTACTGGCTCCAGGGTGTCTCTTGAAACAGCATATAGTGGGCAGGTTACTGTTGCTAACCATCTGAATGTGCTGAGTAGTTTGGTAAATGAATCGGGAAGTAAAACTCCTTTAACATCGAGTAATCAGGCCATCTTGTCACAGCTGATTGGCACACCGCTATTGCCCCCCGAAGGACATAATTAAAGGTATGTTTAGTACCTATGATCTGCTTAGTATGGGTACAGGGTCTGTTGGTAATACAGGGCAGACAGAAGTACCCCTCCAACTCCCAATCAAAGATCAATTAAGCAGGAACAGTGAGAACATTGTTATGGAAGCTGCATAGAGTGCAGCAGCCCTACATGCAGGATCCAAAGTCAATCCCTATGATAATGGTCCACTCCAATGACCCCCAGCTGCTTGCTAGTAACAAAACTTGTGGATTAGACGTTTATCCCTGGGCAAACAGCCATCGTAAAACAACAATGGTGAATGCACCAGCAGCAACTAAGTCCACCTATAATGTAAGATCTCAAGACACCGTAGTGCCTGGATTAGCTCTTCAAGGAACAATACTACGGGCAAGTGGCATATATTCCACAGGTAATATACTGGCAACTGGCATGAGATTTGAGTATAGTAGGCAAGTTTATGACCCGCAACAGTGCGTGCAGGAAAATATAGGCTTAAGCACCTTAATGTATAGACCACAGAGGATGGAACTTGGAAAACTGCATCTGGGCGTGGGACAAGAAGGCTCTGTAAGACCTGCAGTAAATGTTATGAGGTCTAGAGAGACATGCAAATATCCTGCAATCTTGTTATTTACACCAACATACAGGTCTCGGGAAAATCATGACATCCTTAATAGATGTAATCTATTGAGATTCCTACACTCCTTGCAAGGGTTACAAAATGTGTAATCACAAGAGCTATTGAGAGTTGGATTTACACCGGCTCATGCTACAGAAGAGGGGGTGGATCTACGATAACGTGGGCAAATAAGCATGTGGCGGTGATGATTCTTGGCAATAGCTACACATTGGCCAATTTGGGAATATTGGTCCATGAAAGTTCACCTGAACCCTAGTCAGTGGTATTTGAAACTGTATATATAGACTCAGCAAGCCATCAGCATGCAGAATTTAAAAAGCCCTGTGTATTGGTATCAGCCTTAGGTCCCTCAAACTATGATTTTTAGGCAGCAGCTCAAAGCTTGAAGGATAATATATAGTCGTCTATCGCAAGCGCTAATCTACAAAGTCTGGGGAACACCCAAAGCCATGCCAATATGATTTATACATTACCTAAATTACCACAAAGTGGGCGCACACAGCCCTCAAACACAAACCTCCCAGGTTTGCCACTGTATGTTGTTCACCTCTTATAAGGATTAGGTATTGGCCTAAACCATAAGATTAGGCTGAAAGTGCTTAGTTGGAATATCGCTGGCCTGAAATCGATGATAATGACACAGACTGGGTAAAATGAATCATATCATGCTATTTGCTGCTTCTAGGAGACATGGGATCTGGATGAGATTACTCTGGATGGATTTGCTGTGTTTACTACGAAAGCCACAAAGGAAAAAAGAGAGACCAAGACGTGTTCTCATTATCTGGACATCTACCCAGTTGGATACAGTGGGCCAGTGTTCTCCCAAATTAATAAAAAGTTTCAAATGCTGGTGATTTCTGGCGATCTTTGGGAGTTGACCATAATGAATGTTTACTTTTTGCCAAGTCTGCAACCAGATTTTCACAGGCAATGAATGAGCTGGAGAAGCAAATTGATATTGCCTGACATACTTTTTTGTCATCCTCATGTATTGATCTCTCACCAGCAAAGCAACACGTAATTTTGGTTTACGGGAACTTTAATACTAAACCCGATGATACGATGGCCAATTTAGACATACTGCACAATCATGTTATCCGTAGACCAACCTATCCACGAACTTTGTTAACTCCCCGCTCAAGGAGAGGTGCCTCTCTAACGTCTCTTGCGCTCAAAAACGATCTCCGTCCCCTAAATGGATCTATGCCTTCAGCCTCGCCAGCTTGCTGCACCTTTCGATCAGGGAGTCACACAAGCTTGATAGATTATATTCCAATCAATCTGGAATCATGGCAGCTGGTCGATGACCTCGTAATTCAACATAGAATTGAGCGAGCATGACCCGCTGATAGCATACCTAAGTGTGCAGGCAATGTTTAATTTGAACACTACTCTCGACGCTGAGCTAGGGAAAAGCGTATTACAATTAAATACAAACAGGAAGTCCATTACATGGCATAAGTACAATACACCAAAATCTGGCCCCGACAGAGCCCTAAACTTCCAGCAAAAAGTTCTTGGGACTTCCTGGCTTCCAGGAGTTAAGAGACTTTAATGACCCAGGATCATTCCTAGATTTGAAACTCTGATTAATTTGTCTCGGAGGCAAGGTGGCCGGCAACCAGACGCTGGAAGTAGGCACGCCATTAATTGTAAATGCTTGCACATAAAATGTTTCGACCAGGAGTGTAGCAAGCTAAAATCTGCACTTTTATTGGCATTGAAAACAATGCATGTCGCTCCTGATGGGAAAAACCATCTAAAAGAGCTAAGGCGAAAGTACAAGGGTCTTGTTAAATATAAAAAAAGCTAAGCAAAAGTAAAGGCCTGGCAGGCACTGATGAAACTCCCTGAAGCAAGAACACCAAGTGCTTCTGGGCGCTAGTAAGGTGGGGATCACAAGTCATCCCATGACAGTTGGAGAGTTCTATCATGCTGGTCTCCTGGTTCAATTATTTTTCTTCATTATATAGTCTACCAAGCTGAAGAAACCCTAGTACTGATGGAATATTGCTGGGGAATGTAGGATGACAGAACAAAGAATGTCTTATGGAGGAGACTCGAAGTATTATACCACTGAGCGCATTAGAAAGTAATTTAACAAATAAGGAATTCTCTGAAAGTGAAGTTGACCTAGCAATTCTTAGCCAGAAACAAAATAAGGCCCCAGGTCCCGACCGTATCCCAGCGGACAACGATGTTGCCGATTTATATGAAGGTCCTAAATCATTATGTACCGGTGTATGGGGGGCAAAAAATGGCAATATTGCTTTTTAACGACGTGGTGTAATTGTCACGAAAGGAACTAGCAATGCACAAGCACATTCGAAAACTATTGCCACAAAAAGAAACTGCGGATTAATAGTGCAAAAAAAAATACATGGTCATAAAGGGCAGCCCTAAATGGAGGCATTCCTTTAAAATCGATGGAACCCTGCTGAATCGCGTCGACCTCTATGATTACCTAGGAGTAAGGACTGACTCCAAGTTGGCTTGGTCAGGTCAACAACTTAAAGGAGAGGCAACACTCAGTCAATATGCTGGAGGTGTACTTTGCTTTGTCAAAAGCCAGTGGAAAAGAATGATTGGCCCCGCCCTTGAAGCCTATGGAACGCAAGCCCTTGTGGCAGGCCTATATGGTGCAGAGCTGTGGGGCTATAAAAATGTGAAAGGGTTGGCTAGGGCAGAGAACCGCTTTCTACATCTTAGTTCTGCTTGGTCCTGGGACCCCTATGCATGCATTGAGGCATGAGCTGGGTGGTTAATCCACTGAGCAGTATGCAGTGCTATGTCCTATCCAATATTGGGTAAGAATTTGGACAAACCCAGAGTTTAAATCGTAACTGGATATCATGCAAGAGGTTTGGGTACAAGCCAAACAAGTTAAATTACCCTGGTTTAGTCATATGGCTAACATCCTGTAAACCGTAGGATGTGCGGACTGCTGATTTGAACCAGGAAAAATGACAAATGATACCAGAAAGGTCGTAAAGAAAAGGTTTTGGCAATACATGTTCATTGACCGGTCAGGACAGAAGATAGACCAGTTTTAGGTATTCAAGCCCACTCTCATTTTCGAACCATACTTGGACAAGCTGAACCACCCTTTTCAAAAGATCATTGTATATTAATTTCAGGCTAGGTACCCTGCCATTGAAGCAATACACCAGCTCATGGTATAAGGGTTTAATAGCCCATCTATTTGCGGATGTGAATTTGGGGGTGGTAGAGTCTGTAATGCACTTAGTTTTTTACTTTTACATTGAAAGCCAGAAGAGAATACATCTGCCCGCTTTTTGCTTATGCAATGAGAAAATTGTAAGGATGCCTTGATATTATGTATACGCACGGACTCCGATCAAATTATTGAGTATCTTCACATGTATATATATATGTGGCTTGTAGAGTAACTAGACCACTGCACTAGCCATGTTATTTAATGATTTTTTATTATAGTTTTTACTTTTTTATTCTAACTTTATATACCGTTGACTGTTTTACAGCCGCCTGTATTTGTTTGTGGCAAGCTGTGGGGTCATTTGAGTGATTTGATCTACTTTGAATGCATTTTTATATGTATTAGCACTTTATAGGCGGCTGTTTGCTATGCATTTGCCCGTTTTATTGTAAATGTTGTGCTTTACTTTTTGAAGTATGTTATTAAATATTAAAAGTGTGTATTTTTCTGTGTATATTTATGGACTGTCTATGGCAGGCTGACCTAATAAACAAAAATAAGAAAAACAAAGTTAGTTTGAATCGCACATTCCGGGAGGCAGCAGCAGAGTTGGCCAGGATCGAAGCCCATTCTATGTCGCTAAAAGCCCAGTCCAGGTCCCCACTCAACTGATCGCGGAGCGCCAGGAGTGATGGGCAGGTGTGCTTGCGGAGCGCCTTAGTGAATCACGTGATCAAGTGGCGTCCCATGCCTAGTGGGTGTATATTTTGGAGCTCCTGATGCATGCTCGGTTTGTGTTCCAGCGGCCCCTATCATGCTCAAGAGTATGTATAACACTTGAGATATTGTCCGGAGGGGAGACCAGTTTGGTCGCTCAGTACAGCATACTGGACAAGTGCAGCATCAGAAAAAAGATTGCCCAAGTTATGGAGGCCCACCCCATGCCAGGGGGCAACCGCCGTCCCCGTGAGATGTGCCTGACCCTGGGTTTCCCCAGCAACAGGAGTTAGAGGGCGTAGGGTATCAAGGTGTTGGTAAGGCATAGGCAGCTGTGTAAGCAGTGAAGTGCTACAGATAAATGTTCATGGGCAGAATTGGAGCGCAGGTAAGGGGACGAAAGAGGTGTAATAGGCATTCTAATATCCACAGTGGTAACGTCACAGTTGCTGTGTCGTCCAGATACCTCTCAATGAGCCATTGTGCCACCCACTGCAATTGAGCAGCAAGGTGGTAGTGCCTAAAGTGGGGTGCCCCAGCCTACCCCTATCTGTTGGCAAGCACAGTTTTGGTAACGACATACAGCTATGTATGCCGTGCCAGATGAGGTCGCCAAGCAAGCACTCAAGTCTGATGAATAAGGTTTTATGCAGATAAATTGGAACATTGACAAAGTAATATAGCAGGCACGGTAGCATCACCATCTTAGACAATGCAATGCGTCCCGCTACCGACAGCGGAAGCGACGTCCAGGAGGAGATTTGCCCACAGAAGGAAGACACCACCCGGTGTACATTTTCACCGCCTGTGCCTCTGCGTCTCGATAAATCCTAACACCGAGGTAGGGGATCGTATCTGGTTGCCACTGCACTAGTTCCTCACCCAACTGGAGACCAGGGTCCACTGCCCTGTTGACAGAGGGAAGAGACAGGATTTGCCTTTGTTGACCCGTAGGACTGAAACCGCGGCAAAGGCAGCAAGGAGGCGTTCTATCTCTGGCAAGAGTTTGCAAATATTACACAGGTGGAGGAGCAGGCACCTGCCCCCAGTTTAAGAGATGGCCAGTGTCTTGAGGCGGAGAAGGTCGCATTCCACTCCTGTAATGTCCCGGTCTGGTTGATTCTACATGCCAGCGACTGCGCTGATGCTGTCCCCCAATAGTGACCTTCAACGCATCCCATTCCATTAAGCAGGATGACACAGTGCCTGTATTCACCTCAAAGTATTTGATACAGGAGGATCTCAGAGTGGCGTGAACCACCTCATCCTCATGCGCCTTGGGCGAAGGCGCCAAGTTGGTATAGGAGAGGGTGCAGTATCCCAGCAGATCTGCACGTATTGGGGATTGTGGTCTGAGTGCATCTTACCCAAATAGTCAGTTTGTGTCACGTATGTGGCCAACTCTGTAGAACAGACAATGTGATCGAGGCGTACATACAGGTCATGGGGGTGGAAGAAGCAGTGCACCCTGCCCTGCACGTGACGCTGATGCCATATATCTACCAATGCCCAGTGATGTAGCCAGGCGCTTAGTGTTGGAGTGCGTGGGGAACTGAGGGAGTGGGGGGGGGGGTAGGACCCGTCCAGCGCCATGTCTAGTGCACTGTTTAGGTCCCTGCCCAGCAACCAGGGGAACGCCACCCCAGCCGGCTAGGACCCTCGAGAGCTGATTAAGAAAGGCGAGCAGGTCCGTGTTCAGGGCATACATCATGCTGAGCTGCAGGTGGCGTCCCTAGAGTGTGCCCCCCACAAAGAGGTTGATAACTGAGTCGATGCCCATAAAGGGAGTCGCCGCTTGGACCCAGATTAAGACCCCTCTAGTGTGAGAGGAGAAAATTGTCAAGTAAAGCTGGCCCCTCCAGCATTGTAGGACGCGTGTGGACTTTGTCTGGCCGATGTCCGTCTCATGTAAAAGTGCTATGTTGGCTCGTCGGCGGCAGAAGTAGGATTAGATTGAGTAGCACCGGGAGGGGGTGTGCGTTCCCCTGATGTTCCAAGTGAACATATTGCGGTCAGGCGCAGGGGGCATTGGGCTCAGGGCGGTTGCCGTGTGTACAAGGTTTCAGAGGGGGTGAAGGATCGTTGCCAATCTTTAATGTGTGACACGGTGTCCCTTTCCTCCGTGGCCTTAAGGAGGCCCACAATGCACACATTACTTCTCCACGAGCGGCCTGCCACATCATACTCTCAGACCTCCAATCGTTTAACTCGATCCTGAAGCACCTTAGATTCTTCTTTGGGGCCTCTAATGTGGGTTGGAGGCCAGCTGGTTTGCGTTCAGTGGCGGGCACTTTATCCGCCAGTTTTCTGTGGTCGTCGCGTAGAATGCTGAATTTCATTGCCAGGGAGCTAATCTTGTTCTCCACAGAAACGCCTGATCTCTCAATTGCCTCCAGTACTCTGTTCAGTTTGTCTCCAGTAGGTGGATTTGTCGTCTGCTCCCCACTCTGAGGGTCTGTGCCTGTCGCTGTGGTCGCACGGTCTCCAGTGTGCGAGGGCTGGGATGGCGCAGTAGATCGGAGGCACCCCATTTTAGTGAGTCCCAGCGTCATGCGGGCTAGTGATTCGCAATTGCCTAATAGCAAGACCCCTCACTGTCTCGGATGCAGGGTTGCTGCAGAGGGGTTAAGATTGAAGGCAAGTAGTCTTGGCAGTGTTATTGGGTTCTGTAGAAGGCACACTCTGCAGGCCACAATGTAGGCGGTGGGCAGTCGAGGGTCAGAGGCGAGTCTCCTCGCTGCTGGGTTGGTGATGAAGTGGGGGGGGGGGAGGGGGACAGGAGAGAGCATGACAGCTCCCCAGCTGCCAAAGTTCTAATTTCCACAGGTGCCACAACAAGAAGTCCAGGCCCAGTTGCCTTGATTCTGCAGGGCCCAGCCTAGGCTGCAAGGCTAAGACTGCAGAGTGATTGAAGAAGGGGAGTCGACGGGTGGCCCCGGAGCAGGGGGGCAGTGGCAAGAGTAGTCGCTTTGGAGGGTACCTTCCCTCCCGTCGTTTCGCCTCCGCTCATGGCTGTTGTAGGTTCTTAGGTTGTCCCGTGCCCACTCAGCTGTGGGAATGTAGCTTGAGGGCGCAGCCCTAGCGCCGGTAAGCAGCGCTGCAGCGTGCCGTCTCTGCTGCTTGGTTTGCCATGCCGTCAGTAGGTGCCGGATCAGGACAAAAGGCCATAATTTGCCAGATAGGAGTGAGGGAGAGAGAGGGGGAGGGTGGCCGTTGCGGGGTCAACCAGTGCAGCTGGCCACCCTCGCGCCACGTCCCAGATGCCGCCCCCTGCCACTCACCTCCTCTGTGTTTGTCCGCTGAAAGATTCCGGGCCTGCCTGGATCTCCTTCATCGTGGACGCAGAGTACTAGGGTGTGGCTTCAATGTTTGTAGGCACCTCCACACATAGTTGCTTACATTTGGAAAAAAAATTCCCGGGACGCTTTTCAGCACTGGGCTTCTGCAGATAGAAAGTTCTTGTTAGCTTACCTGTGTGTAATAAAGAGGAACAGTTTCTGCAACAGTATTACCCGGGACAGTCTACAACTTGCCGGGACTGTCCCTGCAAAAACGGGACCGTTGGCAACTATGCTCCACAGTGTGCTCCCCACTGCTGCGCCCCCTCGGCAGGCCCAGGAGCAGAGTGGAGAGAGGCTGTGTTGTTGTAGGTAGGAGAGAAAGAAGAGAGGAAGGTGAGTTGGGTGCCCTAGCACCTACGGCCCAGTCTTGTGTGAGCGTTCGCTCCCTCTCTGCGATCCGTGGACAGGCCCACACCGCTCACCCCATCCGCGGTCGGGTGCCTGTGGGCCTCTTGGGGTGCCGTGTCACTAGCCTCAGGCCTTGCAGCAGGGGGCGCAGGTTGCGCATGTGTCCACCGCACAGGGCCTTGTCCCTGGGCTTCTGGCCGTCAGATTTTTGAAGCTCCGTTTAATTATTATTTTTTATTTATCTTTTTATTTTTTTACTTTCTTGGGTTTATTCTTTTTGTGTTCATTTACCATCTTTTTTATGGCATTTAGAGCACTGCTTATTTAGATGATCGCTTTACAACATTTGTTTCAGGAACAAACTGTAGTCTTTGATTGCTTTGTCTTTTGAGTCACATTCGTTCCCATAGCATCCAGGCGGAAAAGGGTAATTCAAATGACATTGTAGACTTTTTGTATACTGTGGCCTGCTATATTTATGTATTCATTTAAAACATGTATAAAGTGCCAAATATGTGGTCTATTGTAATAGTGTAGGGTCAAGTCAGTGTGAGTTAATATCTAAGCAATCACAAAGGGGTGGGGCGACATTTCGCCCCAATCAAACGCACTGCGAAATGTGCCACAATGGCAAGCAGTTAATCCTCGTGAACCATCTTTTGCCGTTTATCTCATTACTTCCATTTTTTCATTCATGTACTCCTCTTAATTTCTCTTGAAATGTAGTCCCCACACAAAGTCATACGCCATTTTCCAAGTTTCTTAATGTTCAGACTGTGCCCCTCTGGACCTCTTGAAAGAACATGACAATTGCGAAGTTCATCAAAGGCAGTGTTTATTCAAATAGAACCCAATGCATTTCGGGCTATAAAAAGCCCTTCGTCGGGGGTCACTATAAATGCAATGAAAATAATAACCAATTAGTAATGACAATGCTTTGACATTTGACTCTATTTATCACCACAAGTTAATGCTCGATAAATCAAAAAATACTCTCTACTTTTCTGCCTGCTCTTATTCACCCTCATAAAGCCTTTTCTTCCGTGTGCGATAAACCTCCCACCTTACTCAACGTGCCAATATCTCAGTTTAATCGTTCCCCCATGAAACTCCATCAACCTTCCTATTCCTTCATAAAATTATCGCTACTGCCTCCTCACGGTCCGCCCAAGTGTCCCACACTGACATCCCCCACCCTACTTCTCTCTTCGTGGACTTTAACAGCGTTCCAATTTAAACAGTTTAACTCGAGTCTATTATAACTTCAATTCCTTCTCCTTCGTGATCTCTTTATAATGTATACATTCAAATTCATCCGATCCCTTTTTCACCCGTACTTAAATCACCAACTCTATTTTCAATTACTGTGAACGTCATTGCTGAACACATACCTGCCGCTGGTGTTTACCACCACCCTTACTCGTCTCCATTACAGGAAATCATTATTCATCCCGTCTTCCCTCCCGCTTTTTAAATGTGCTCCGATGGGTTCACTGATTGGCCTTTCCTGTTGTCAAAACTACTTTCACAAATCACTGGTGAGTTGAGCGCACTGCATTTCCCATACTACAATTCGGTTATACCGAGCTTAACTGAGACAATCGCGATCTCATGATTCATTGTTTGAAATCATTCGCTATCAAAACAATTACTGTCAAAATAATTAACTTAATAAAGTTTAAACAACCTTAAAAAACTGTGTGGGGACTACATTTCAAGAGAAATTAAGAGGAGTACATGAATGAAAAAATGGAAGTAATGAGATAAACGGCAAAAGATGGTTCACGAGGATTAACAGCTTGCCATTGTGGCACATTTCGCAGTGCGTTTGATTGGGGCGAAATGTCGCCCCACCCCTTTGTGATCGTTAATTTTGGTGCCATTTGGGCAAGGCACTACTATCAAGCTGCACGCATATCTTGGACAATTAACAGATAATTTCTAAAAAGTCAAGTAAAATCGGTGTGCATTCCATTCCCCAAACAGTATAATTAATATCTAAGCAGCCAGGTCCTGATGATATGCCAGAAGGAAATGTGGTTGTCCCTTATGTTCAGAATACTGGTGGGGAGTTTCATCCAGAGATTGGTGGCACGTGTGGGGAAGGGGCAGTGTCTTTCTCTGGCCTGTATCATGGAGCTTGAAGAAGTCTGCCTGAGAATGACAGTAGAATCTAGCATGAATAGTAGCCAAATGTGTGATGAAGGGGAATGTTGAGCGTAAGTTTAGAACAGGGCCCCCTGCTACTGATGAGGAGTTCCTCTAGGCAGGGAAATAATACATAATGTAGGTTCCTAGGGCAACTCCAAATTAATAATCTGTAATACAATGCAAATTCTGTAACAAAAGGAGAGACGAATTTATGACTAAATTTTTACAAAAGTAATTTTTATTGAAAGCTTAGAAACAAATTTAAAACAGTACACATACACACTCCATCCATGTCATCATTCATACTAGTCATTCATGATTTATACATTGAAGAGACAGTAGACACATGTTAACACATATTTCATGTTCATATTTTAACAAGATATCTCAAAAGTGATGATTACAATTCAAATATTCATTGATCACAAGCCATAGATTCAGGCTACTCAGTTTTTTGTCAAGTGGTTGTCTATATCACAACGTGGCTGAAACCCAGGGTAGTATCCTACGCTCGTTTCGGCACAGCCGTGCCTTCTTCAGGAAAAGCCACAATGGATAAAATACAAAATCCTTCAAAAGGGTGATGTCCGCTTGGATCCCAAAAAGAAGAAATAAACGATTTAAAGGGTACCACCTATTTGTATCAAGGTACACAGGTATGTCCCCACTGCGCAGTATGTCGATATGGATATATCGCTTGCCGCGCGCACAGATTTTTCCACGGGTGCGGTCCGAGGCATATCCATGTGAAGACGCCGCCCGGACCCATATGAAGTATCTTTAACATCTCTGGCATCACGAATCGCCATTTTGATTTCCATTTGCTATCAATATCCATATCGACATACTGCGCATTGGGGACATACCTGTGTACCTTGATGCAAATAGGTGGTACCCTTTAAATCGTTTATTTCTTCTTTTTGGGATCCAAGCGGACATCACCCATTTGAAGGATTTTGTATTTTATCCATTGTGGCTTTTCCTGAAGAAGGTACGGCTGTGCAGAAACGCGCGTAGGATACTACCCTGGGTTTCAGCCACGTTGTGATATAGACACCCACATGACAAAAACTGAGTAGCCTGAATCTATGGCTTGTGATCAATGAATATTTTAATTGTAATCATCACTTTTGAGATATCTTGTTAAAATATGAACATGAGATATGTTAACATGTGTCTACTGTCTCTTCAATGTATAAATCATGAATGACTAGTATGAATGATGACATGGATGGAGTGTGTATGTGGACTGTTTTAAATTTGTTTCTAAGCTTTCAATAAAAATTACTTTTGTATAAATTTGGTCATAAGTTTGTCTCTCCTTTTGTTAGGGAATTTGGATTGTATTACAGGTTATTAATTTGGAGTTGCCCTAGGAACCTACATTATGAAGGGGAATGTTGATACATCTGGCACAGTGTACTTTAATCCTTTGGCAAAGAAGGATTGAAATGGGACTACTACAGGTGACTGAAGATTGGTCTGTACTAGAAAGCATGGGTCTAAAGAATTGGAGGCGTAGTTCTGGGCAGTATAAAGAAGTATGTGATTTTGGACATGAAAGTGAAAAATTTTAATGTGGGGTTGAAAATGGTTTGGTAGTTCAGTTGCAAGCATTGCATTGGTAAGTCTTCGGAAGTTGAGCTCAATTATGAGTCACTCTGTGAAGTCATTCTTTCTGACCTTCAGTTGGTTTCATTGCAATTGCCATAGTAAACGCTTTTTTTTTTTTTTGGTCTTCAGGTGTTCTTGTCATTCATAACTTCTTATTTGTAATCCACAGAGTTGAAATGTTCCTAGCCATCGTTACACAATATATTTACTATGCCGTTTGGGGTTCCCATGTTAAAGTCCACAGCATTGTATAATGCGTCCTGTGAAACAATGTCTATCCATTTGAGCTTACTCTTTTAGTAACTTATGTCATCCACTTGTACATGGTTTGTTCTGCTGTGTGCATGCTGAGAATGAGAGCATGATTCTCATTGTTCACTCAGTGCAAGCATATTGTGTGATACTAATATTTATATCAGTTTGATATTTTTGTAAATGCTCATCATGTTCATTTTTCCATGCAGTGTCGGCAGGCTCGCCAGTTGGTCTGTCTCAATGGGTTGAACAGAATCTAACAAAAAGTGATCGACCAGAGCTGACTAGTGCAAAAGTGGTGATATCTGGAGGTAAGCAGTTGAGGCTGTTCACATGGTGTTACTCATGTGGAGCTTTTCTTATGTGTTTAGTGAATGAGGTGTTTAGAGACCGTTCCAAAGTGTAGTGTGATTGACTGTATAATTAAGGTTTTGTTCCAACCTTCTGTCTTAATATGGTTTCAAAACTGGTAGGGTGGCGGGGACGAAGAGGAGGGTTTGGGAAATAAATTTAATTTTTTTAAAAATTAAAATCACTTACCTGCTGCTCCGCTTTGCTCCCGCTGCTGGCCGTCTCGTTGCTCCTGCTCCTCCGCCGAAAGTGGATGGGCCTGGAGGCATAGGCTCCCCACCAAATCCAGACGCTGCTCTCACAGCATGAAAGCAGCATCTGGATTTGTCTGACCGGCCTAGTTTGCCGCTCAGACAGTACCTGGGAGACTGTGGAGTTTCTCCAACCCGGCTGTACAGTAGAGCTGGGTTGGACAAACACACATGCGCACTTATAAGTGCACAGTACTCCTCCCTGCCATGGCCCGAACCCTCCTATCGAACGTAAGCAGCCCAGACACAGATAAATAAAACGATAATAGCAATGTGTTATTATCGTCTTATTTATCATCTGCTGGCAGTGGGGTGACGCTCCTCCGCCATTGTGGAGGAGCCGCCCCTGATGGTTTGTCATGCTCTTACAGTCTGAAAGTTTACAATCTTGCTATGGAGCGGCTGGTGCTACCCGTGCCCCTATCTTTAAAGTCTTACCACAGGCATCCCTTAGTGAGCTTTGTGAAGGATGTGTAGCACATACCGTTTGTTGGAGAATACCCTTCATCTGGGATAACTTGGCTGTTCATCTGCTAAGATCATGTTATATGTTTGCAGTGTTATTAACTAGACAAGACGTAGAATTCACACCAACGAAAATGTGATTCCCCTATTGCCATCTTAGAGTGGCCTAGCAGTCACAACCAGGGTGAAGCCTCACCAGCTTATTTGATTCCATTGAGCGCAGACCTGCTCAGTGCAAACATTGTAAATTTGTTAGTGGCAAAACAGTTGGTAATGATCGTTGGGATTTTTTTTGCCTATATATTGAATGGTTTGATCGCTACACATGCACAAATAATCTCAGCTATTATACCCCCTACAGTAGGAACTCCGATATATTGCACTCCTCACATCATCAATGCATATTGATAATATTTCAACTCTTCTATCAAAGACTTCCACCATTTCTCATTAATCACTAGGTACTCTGCAATGAAGCCTTATTGAGAGTCCTTATGTTTAATCTGTGTCTGAAAAATGTTGTTCCTTCTCCAGTATTGTAAGAGATTGGGTTGTTGGTTGACTAGGGTGTGATTCCTGGTCAAGCAGCAACCACAGTCCTTATCCAGGTGAGGCACAAGCCAACCCTAAATTAACCTGCGCAACCCTGTGGTACCTCAGCACAGAGCAGTCAGGCTTAACTTAGCGGCAGTGTGTAAAATATTTGTGCAACACTTCATACAATAATAAGGTGAAAACACAACACAACTCATGAAAAATCCCACACCCAAATTACAAATGATAAAATTCCAATTGGTATAACCGGAGATATGCAAGTTTAAAGATTCCAGTAAAAATAGAGCCAAAATGTACAAAGCGCAAACTGTGGCTATCCGGTTGCACCGAACCGGGACAAAGTCACAGGTTCAGGCTGACCACGATGGAGCGCGGGCCAACTACAGAGATCCAGTTAGGCCCACTGAACAAGAGTACCTTAAATACTGGTTTGCAGAGAGTTGCGAGGGCCTGGGCCAAGAATGTATCACGCAGCCGAGGTGATGCGTTGGTTCTGAGAAGCTGCGAAGCGAGGTCCTGCGTTGTCTAGGATCCTGTCGACAAGGGCTGGCGATGCGAAGTCCGGCATTGAGAATACGATGCGCAATCGAAGCAATGCATTATTTCTGAAGAACTCTGAGGCTGCGATGCGAGAATCTGCGGCGTCCTGGGGGCTGCCGTTGACTAGGGATTTGCGATATGAGGGCCTCCGCTGGGAATGCTTCGCACCAGCGGCGCGTCCAAAGTGGACTGCGGGGACTATGTGCAGTCCTTGCGTCGTTAGAACCCTTGCAACAGAGGAGATACATCAATGCCGTAAGTGATGTGTTCAACAGCAAAGGCGATGCGCCGATTCTGTTGGAGATGCTTTGCGCCGCAGAGGAGATGCAGTGGTTCTGGTGGCCTATTCAGGTGTAAGTAGGACTGTGTCCAGCTCCCATCCTGCCAGTGATGGCCCATCCAGGCACCTAAGCTCTCTACTGTGCGTGACTGTCTAGGAGGAATACACAAAGCCCAACTGCCAACTACACCCAGTCATGTGACAGAGACAGGCTGCAGGCACTAAATGGCTAAAGCTGGAAAGTGCCAGCTGCCTAAAAGTGGCATTTTCAGAATTGTAACTAAAAGTCCTACTTCACCATAAGACAGGATTTTTCATTGCAATTCCAAAGACACCAAACACGAAGTGGGTACCTGTTTGCATTTGGAAATTACAGTTTATTAGATGTAGTAAGGTAACTCCAATGTTATCCAATGAGAGAGGTAGGCCTTGCAGCAGTGAAAAACTAATTTAAACGTTTTTCACTACCAGGACATGTAAAACTTAAAAGTACATATCCTACTTTTTAAATACTCTGCACCTTGTCCTCTGTGCCATCCAGGGCTTACCTTGGGGGTGACTTACATGTATTAAAAGGGAAGGTGTGGGCCTGGCAAAAGGTTTATTAAACTTTGTTAAACTTGGAGCTGAACTCGCATGCGAGTTACTGATTCATGTTAGTAAAAGTTTATTTTGCCAGGTTGAAATCGTAGTTTAAAACTGCACACACAGGCTTCCATGGCAGGCCTGAGACATGTTCAAAAGGCTAATTAAGTGGGTGGCGTAACCAGTATTGCAGGCCCACTAGTGGCATTTCATTTATTGGCACAGGTAGTGCCACTTTACCAGGGACTTGAAAGTAATTAGGTATGCCAATTGGGCATAAGCCAACTCTGCCATTTAAAGCTAAAATTGTCTTATTCACCCGGGAGGGGGTGTTTAAGATAATTTTAGCTATAAGAAAGCATGCTGGTGACCTATGGATGGAACAGAAAGCGATAAATGGAAGGTTTAAAGAATAGGGAATTAACCAGCCAAGCTGAGGGATGTCCAGATTAATCACTACTATTATGCTGCATTTTTGTATTTGGCCTGTCATCATGTTTTCCTAACCTGGTTCTAGCTTCTTCTAAGGATTTCACCTTTTTATTTCTATCTTTTCCATCCTAGTCACCCCAGGAAATGAAATTGTCTATTTGCTTGATCTCTTTTTCAAATCTGTTGACGTTGCTCACTGGATTTTTCCGTACACCATATATCTGAAATAGACAATTAGTTATAGATTCCTTAGCTTGTGAATTACCCCCAGGCGTCAGACTGGACCCGGAGAATTTTTTGTCAGCAGTACCCCTACGCGCCGTAAGGGGGCGTCGGTTGGCTCCACGTTCGTCGACGTCGTGGTCGCCGGGATGACGTTGCGGCAGCTACTTAGACGCCGCCCTCGCGTGCTGACGTCAGTTCTTACTTTTTCCGTGCCAGCCAGCGCAGATCCGGAGAGAGCGGTACCTCCAGTCATTTTTTGACGGACTTTTTGATCAACACTTGTCAACACCGTTTGGAGTCCTCGACTCCTGGTGCGCGTAGGGATGCCCGGTTTCAAGGCTTGCGGTTCCTGCCGACGGTTGATGTCGGAGACGCACCGCGTGTGCCTGTTTTGCCTGGAACGTGACCACGACTCCAAGTCGTGTTCCGACTGCCGGACCATGAATCCGAAGTCTTTGCGGGAGCAGTCCCGAAAGCTTCTCGAGGCCCGGCAGTCCGCTCCGCGCCGTTCGAGGTCCTGGTCGCGTGGGAGGTCGAGGGACCGCTCGCGGAGCCACCACCAGTCCTCTTCCAAGTCTTTGCACTCCTCAGGTAAGTCGAAGCACAAGAAGAAGTCGAAGAAGCATTGTCTCTCTTCGACTTCTCCCCGTCTGTCGGCCGACGCGACGAGGGATGCGAGCGGTGCCCCTCCCGCGGCTCCGCGTGCGGAGCTCGCTGGGTCGACTCAGTTTCCCTCCCTTCCCGGGACCCGGAGCGACCCCTACCCAGCTTCGGAGTTTCTACGAGGCGATGCATGCCATCTTTGGGAGCCCGGCTCCGCTGGCGCGCCTTCGGGCCCCGCAGACTCGGCTGGGGGCCCTGGGCCTTCGACGCCGGCGGCTTCGGCCCCGGCACCGCAGGGTCCCCTTGGATCCATGCCTGGATCCGGATCGGCGCCGGTCGACCTTGTAACACCTCCCCCGGCGCCGATTCCACCGGCACTGCGTCCGCAGCAGATGCCGGTTGTGTCCCTAGCCGGCGTCGACCCCAGCCTCCACCCTGACGTGGACACGGAGCTGGACCGGCGTCGACCCAGGCCGTATTCGGCGCCGACGGGTACTTTTGTTCCCCTGTTCAGCCCTGGTGTGTTCAGGCCAGATTGACAACCAGAGGAGGGTGAAGAGGACTGGAAAGGGTCTGGTGACCCTTTAACTGACCAGTTGGAGTACGACCCGGACTGGAGAGAGGAGTTGGGGGAAGACAGTCGTCTGGATACCTCCCCAGACCTTGGCATGTTGTATCCTCCTACCGTGGCTACGGAGGAGGGAGCGTCTTACGCAGTGGTGTTGCGTAGGGCGGCTGAGGCTCTCAACCTCGAGCTACCTACGGTGGCAGTCAGGACTAACCTCCTGACAGGTGCTTCAACCAGCAGCAAGCTCTTCGCAGCCCCTGCTGCCGTTTAATGAAGCCCTCACAGACATCCTTTTGGGCACCAGGTCCAACCCCAACACAGGGGCTCCTGTGGATAGGATGATTGCCTGACGCCACCGCCCGGCTCGGGCGACCCCACTTTCCTCTCCCAACACCCCACCCCTGAGAGCTTGGTGGTCCAAGCCTCCACGTCCAAAGGCGCATTCCCGAACGCACCACCTGATAGGGAATCCAAAAAGCTGGACCACCTTGGTAAGAAGATGTTTTCTTCCTCCAGCTTGGGACTGTGGTCGGTAAACACAGCATGTCTGTTGGGCCATTATACCCACTCTGTGTGGCATACGGTAGCGCAGGTGCTGCCCCAGTGTCCGTAGGAGGCCCGGGCCGTGCTCTCCTGTGCAGTCGCTGAGGGGAGAGACGCAGCCAAGTTTACCATCCGATGTGGACTGGATACCGCTGACTCGCTAGGCAGGACGATTTCAACGTCGGTAGCCCTTCGACGCTACGCCTGGCTGAGGTCAACTGGCTTTTCCGGGGATGTCCAAGCTACCCTTATGGACATGCCCTTTGATGGCCGTCGCCTATTGGGCGAAAAACCAGACAACGCGCTGGAGCGCTTCAAGGACTCTCGGGCTACGGCCAAGTCCCTGGGCCTCTCCACCACCCGCCCTGCGCAGTCTGCTTTTCGCCCCTTTCGTGGCTACGGAAGGACTGCCCTGCTACGTTCCACCCAGAGCCACAGGCCAGCGCAAGCTG
Organism: Calotriton arnoldi; assembly: GCA_963921515.1. Taxonomy (NCBI): domain Eukaryota; kingdom Metazoa; phylum Chordata; class Amphibia; order Caudata; family Salamandridae; genus Calotriton; species Calotriton arnoldi. Next base: position 610,361 of record CAWUFW010000692.1, read on the forward strand.
TTCAGCTCCTGCACGGCTGGGGACGTGGGACCCACCGTCGTGGGTCTGGGGGCCAGTGAGCGGGCCAGTCCACCACCGCCCCCTCTGCAGCAGCCTCCAAACCCTCCTAGTCTGACCTTTCAGGGCCACCAATCGCCATGGGTGGCAGGATTCGCCATCACCTCCCCCACTGGCGTACCAACACGTCGGACAGGTGGGTTTTGCAAATAGTCCGAAGGGGCTACTCCCTCCCCTTCGAGACTACCCCCCCAGCCATGCCACCTCAGTACCATCGTATGTCGGAGGATCATCTGGCCCTTCTCCAACAGGAAGTTACGGCTCTCTTGGCCAAGGGAGCCATCGAGCGAGTTCCTAGCCCGAAGTAGGTCGTGGTTGCTATTCCCACTACTTTCTGGTGCCCATGAAGGACAAAGGCCTGCGTCCTATCTTGGATCTCAGGAACGTCAACCGCTTCCTCCGGAAGGAGAAGTTCAAAATGTTGACGCTAGCTCAGGTCCTGTCTGCCCTCGACCCTGGAGACTGGATGGTAGTGTTGGATTTGCAGGACGCTTACTTTCACATCCCCGTCCTGCCGGCCCATCGACATTACCTACAAATCACGGTAGCCCATGAGCACTTTGTTTACCGTGCTCCCCTGCGGCCTTACCAGCGCCTCTCGGGTGTTCACGAAGGTGATGGCGGTGGTCGCAGCTCATCTGCTCAGATCAGGGGTTCCAGTCTTCCCCTATCTCGACGACTGGCTGTTGAAAGCGGGCTCGCCCCAGGCAGTCGTCTCCCACCTCCAGACTCCAGCGGACCTCCTGCATTCCCTGGGGTTCACTATCAACGTGCCGAAGTCAGACCTGACTCCCTCTCAGAAGCTCCTTTTCATCGGAGCGGTTCTGGACACGACGCAGTTTCGGGCTTATCCTCCCGAGCAGCGAGTCCGGTATATTCGGGCTATGATTCCGATCTTTCAGCCTCTGTCCCGGGTTTCGGTCAGGATGACCCTGAGGCTGTTGGGCCTCATTGCCTCCTGCATCCTGCTGGTGGATCATGCCAGGTGGCATATGCGGGCTCTGCAATGGGACCTTAAGTTCCAGTGGGCACAGCATCAGGGGAATCTGTCCAATTGCGTTCAGATCTCGGAGGGTACTGCACAACGATTGCGGTGGTGGCTAACGAACCAGGATTGGGTCAACGGCAGATCCCTCTCCCTTCCCCAACCGGAGTATACGGTGGTGACGGATGCATCACTTCTGAGGTGGGGCGGCCAGATGGGAGAGGCGGGGATCAGAGGCCTCTGGTCTCCGGCGGAGTCCGAGCTCCACATCAACCTTCTGGAGCTTCGGGCGATCCATCTTGCGCTAAAAGCATTCCTTCCCTCTGTCCGGGGAAGAGTGGTGCAGGTGTTCACGGACAACACCACGGCCATGTGGTACTGCAACAATCAGGGCGGGGTGGGGTCGTGGACCCTATGTCAAGAGGCTCTCCGTCTCTGGACATGGCTGGAACATCAGGGCATATCCCTGGTGGTTCAACACCTGGCAGGTTCACTGATGGCCAGGGCTGACGAACTCAGCCGCAGGTGCATGATGGATCACGAATGGCGTCTTCACTCGTAGGTGGCGCAAGGTCTCTTTCAGCAGTGGGGAGAGCCTTGGTTAGATCTATTTGCCACCGAAGAGAACGCGCAATGTCAGCAATTCTGCACAATGGAATTTCCAAGGCGGCACTCGCTAGGCGACGCTTTTCGTCGCGAGTGGAGTTGCGGTCTTCTATACGCCTTTCCGCCTATACCACTTCTGCCCAGAGTGCTGAAGAAGATCAGACATGACCGGGCCCAAGTCATCCTGGTGGCTCCGGATTGGGCACGAAGAGTTTGGTATCCCGAGCTATTACACATGGCCATCGATCCTCCGATCCGACTTCCTCTTCGGGAGGATCTTCTGTCGCAGCAGCAGGGGACGGTCCTCCATCCGAACCTGTCCAGTCTCCACCTCCTTGCGTGGAGATTGAGCGGCGGCAGTTGACGGCCTTTGACCTTCCTCCCGAAGTCTGTGATGTTATCTTGGCAGCCAGGCGTCCCTCCACTAAGACGGTATACGCCTGCAGATGGAACAAATTTGTGGCATGGTGCACAGCAAAGGCTGTGGATCCCCTTTCTGCCCCTCTTTCTGAGGTTCTATTGTTCCTCCTTTCTTTGGCCCCGCAGGGCTCTGCTCTGGGCACTCTAAAGGGCTACCTCTCGGCCATTTCAGCCTTCCTTAGGCTTCCTGATCAGCCTTCTCTTTTCAAGTCCCCTGTTGTAAATCGCTTCCTTAAGGGCATTACTCATCTTTTTCCTCCTGTTCCCTTCATAATGCCCCAGTGGGACTTGAACCTAGTTCGAACTTATCTTATGTGCGCTCCCTTTGAGCCGCTACATAACTGTCCTCTTCGGGTTCTGATCTTAGAGACTGCTTTTCTGGTTGCCATCACCTCTGCACACAGGGTGAGTGAGCTCCAAGCTCTTTCTTCCAAACCTCCTTTTCTGGCTGTTCATCCGGACAAGGTTGTCCTTCTGACTCGTCCATCCTTTCTTCCCAAAGTGGTTACTTCCTTCCACATTGGTCAAACCATCACCATGCCCACCTTCTTTCCGCATCCTTCTAAAGAGGAAGAGAGGCTCCACCGTCTGGATCCAAAAAATGCGCTTTCCTTTTACTTGGATCGCACAAAACAATTCCGGGTGGATGACCAGCTCTTTGTTGGCTACGTGGGCGCTAAAAAAGGTCGGGCCGTACACAAACAAACCATCTTTAGATGGGTAGTTTTGTGTATCAAAGCTTGCTATTCTTTGGCAAAGAAGGAGCCTCCTGTGGGGCTACGTGCCCATTCCACCAGGGCAACTGCAGCTACCACTGCTTTGGGACGGGGAGTTCCCCCAACGACATCTGTCAGGCAGCGACGTGGGCATCTCTGCACACGTTCACAAAACACTACTGTCTGGACAGCCAAGTCCGGAGAGACTGCTTTTTTGGCCGTTCTGTTCTCCAGGACTTTCTGGTGTGAACTTGGTTCGCAGACCCTCCTCCGGGGTTGGTATTGCTGGGGTATCTATTCACAAGGTAAGGAATCTAGAACTAATTGTCTCTTTCAGATGGAGAAGCATTACTTCGGTAATCGATATATCTGTAAGAGACATAGATTAGTTATAGATTCCTTACCGCCCACCCATTCTCCCTGTTCTGCAAACTGACTTCTAGGGTTAAGGATTTCCTTTCAGGGCCCTAGTTTTGCGCACCAGTGGTCAGTGTCTTGCATGGCTCTGCGCTTCTGGCGTGGAAAGTCGTGTACAGAACTGACGTCAGCACGCGAGGGTGGCGTCTAAGTAGCTGCCACAACGTCATCCCGGCGACCACGACGCCGAGTGCGGAGTCGACCGACGCCACCTTACGACACGCAGGGGTACTGCTGACGAAAAATTCTCCGGATCCAGTCTGAAGCCTGGGGTAATTCACAAGGTAAGGTATCTATAACTAATCTATGTCTCTTACAGATATATCGTTAACGAAGGTAAGTAACTTGTCTGTTAGACCCATACGTTTTCTCTTAATAGAAAACTTAAAGGCCCCATACTTCTTTAACGGTGCCCCTAATGTTCTCCTTGTTTTGACGATCTAATGTTTTTGGTTGTAATCTCCACTCTGGTATTGGTGTCACCTGTTTCTCACAAGACCACTTTAGCAATAAGGGTGCATGATCAGACACTGTGCTATCCAAATTCTCAGATTGTTGATATCCTTCCTGATGTTCACGGTGTGTAAAGGAATGGTCTATCTTCGGGAAGGTACAATGTGGTGGAAAGTAAAAGAAGTACCCTTGTGGCTCCACATGCTGTGTCTTCCATTGTACTACTAAGTTTTGTGCATCTGCTGCCACTATTAGTGCCATTGAGGATTGCCCCACCTCTCTATAAGTGTTGGGTTACAGTTATCTAGCTGTCTTTTCAATATGCTGTTGAAGTCTCCCGTTCATAATATTCTGTTTTAAATATGGAGTGAGGAGGGCCATAATGTCTTGAGAAAAGGCGGGTGTGTCAATAATTGCTGCTTACCTGTTAAGGGGTCCTGGCCACCCCAATTTATCTACGATTGGGATCCTTATATACCTTGTTGTTGAAAGAGCGATGCCAGAAGCCACCCATATAGCTACACCTCTCGCCACCGAACTATATTTAGCATACCACAAGAAATACCCTCCCCAACTTGAGTTTTAATTTCCCATAGCTGTAAGGAGTGCCTCCAGCATGAATACGAACAAATTCTTTGTCACTTGATCGCTCCATTTATCCCTTGCAATTTGTAATGATTGATTTAGTTGACCATTTACATATCTGTATGAGTTCCTTATAACCCTTCCTAGATATAAACGTCCCTTCCCTTGGGGATAACCCCAATTCAGCCTTCATATCTTTTATAACTTGTACCTTCCAACTCATTAAGCAAACAAAACAATTCACCATCAAGAAAATCATGTAGAATCGGCCGCATCAGTCCACATGGCAGGAGTACTAGCACCTCCTGGACCCGATCTTTCCAATTTCACCTACCCCTATGCTGCCATAAGCACATATGTTCTACATTGTATTAGGGAGCCCTTCTCCATATGATATTTATTATATAGTGTTACATGCAGTAGTGGCCCAGCTGTCATACATTACATGGTAGTGAGTCCCAGGCCTTCTACATAGTCAATAGCATCCTTCGGGTGCTCAAAAAAGTGCCTCTTTTCTTGATCATTGACTCTCAAACGTGCTGGGGAATATTTAGCTGTTGTAATTTTCAATTGACTTTGTTGCATGCATACTTCTTTTTGTGTGTTCAGGCCAACATCAGGATATAAGTATATCCAGTTTCCATTGTATGTTACCTCTTTCTGTTGTCTTGTGGCTGTCTAAATCCTTATTTTGTCTTGATTCTTGATCATTCATGGGGACACCCCAGTTCGGGGATGATGTGATGGAGATCTGTGAGATCTGTCTACTTCTAGGCCTTCTGCCCACACACTGTTCATAAGGAGCTCGAGTATGAATCGTTTCCAAAAAATGTTCCATGGGATGGATCTCTTATCCTTCTGGCACACCTAAAAAGCAGACATTATTCTCCCTTCGAAGTCAATGACCTTGTCCTCGGTGCTTTGTGGTTAGTTACAATTAGCGCACGGCCTCCGTTTGGTCATTAGCAGTATCTTCCAAGGCAGAGAAATTATGCTCTGCTTCGGTCACACATTTCCTTACCTTAGCCATGTCATGTCGAAGCAGAGTTACATTCCGTTAATTGTCTATTTTTTCAGCAATAGCTTTAGTGCTGTCCATTATGAGTTGTTTGAGTTTGGATTTAGGCATGGATGTGGATGTAGATGTTCCTCCTGTTATGATGAATTCCTGATCTCAGCTGCTTGCGAGCCAGTCTTCAGTTGCATTTTTAGATTTGCTGCGTCCCCTCTCTAGGCATTAGCTAGTCTCTCCAGCGAACTCTTCAATAAAAATGCTAACTTGAATATTTATTATGCTCCTACGATAGTCAGAGCAGTCCACCTTCAACCCACATTCAACCGATGAAGATGTATAGTCCTGGTCTTAAAGGACTCAGATTATCAACATAGTTTTTTGCAAGGACCTCAGAATTCTCATTCTGAAGAGTTGGCCTAATTTTGTTAAAGGCGAGTGAGTTCTAAAGCGTCCCTCAGTCTGCTTATCCCAATATTGGGAGAAGGGTGGAAAGAGGCCGCCATGTCCCTAGTCCACAGTTATAAAGGGCCTGCCATGCCATCCTTCCAGTTGATCTTCTTGTCTACCACTTCAGTTACCATTGTCCGCTTGTGCAGCCTATCTCTACTCTCCTCGCAGCTTGATTGCTGCCTCTCCAGCTTGCAACACTGGGATTCCCAGTCATGCTCCCTCATTGTCCATCCCCAGCCAGCAAGTTGCCGCCTCTGCACTCACACCACTCTGTTCCGATTCAGGTCATCAGGCTGAGACTGCCACAATCTCCCCACTCTGCAGCAACAAGAAAACGTTCATCAACGGTCAGTTCTCATGGAGTGAGCGCCACCATGCACCTTACTGCCACTGCTCAGGTAGACGCTTCTCCATGAGGCTCTGACATGCTACTAATCAGAGACCCCCCCCCCCACTGTAAATGTTGCACATTTAGGGTGATTAGCAGCATGTCGGAGCCGCAGGGAGGAGCGTCTACCTAAGCAGCCATCTTGGATCCGCCCTCCGTGGTTGTTAGGAATTTAAATGTTGAATGTGAGCTAGCAGTTGTATACAGTTGCCAATCAATACGCTGAACACAGTGGGATTTCTGGAAGCATAGGCATTTCAGCATTCTACAGTGACCTTCATCTGTCTGAAAGGCAGATACTAGCGCCAAGACACCCATGGGTATTCGTGCGGTTTGGGAATTATTTTAACATGACATAACATTTAAAAATCTAATATAGTCATAAAGCTTGAATTTTAAATCTTTTGCACTGGCACCACCAAATCCCATAACAGCTAAAAGTCAGGTTGAGTGATTTGAAAACCTTGAGCAACTTCTATAAATAAGTATCTGCAACAAATGATTGTAACAGATCTTTGCCAATTCCACATCTTTTCTACAATAGTAGTTCTGCGATCTTACACGGAATGACAATCAAAAGCAGAGTTGGAGCAAACTTAGAGTAAGGATGTTCTAAGGGCACTGTGAAATACATCTTTACTGGGCATAGTAATATCACAGAGCATTATCAAATGCTGCACAGACCCGATTACTCATGCGGTGCCACCGTGGGACGTTCGATATCGGCCCCATTCACATGGTCTCCTGGTGAAGAGCCAATATCACACCGTGGCACAAAAGAGGAGTCTTATTGTTAGTCCTGTGCCCTTCAAACTCCAGCAGGCACCACCCTTCCAAAGCTTCAACATAAAAGAAGAGAAATAAGCCCTGATCTCGCACCTATCAGTTACTGTGTAGAACTCCATCCTCTCTTTCTTTGCTGTTTGACGTGTTTGAAAATGTTTTTGTGCACCTGTAAATATTTTATTTGATTTGCTAAATAGTATTATTCATTTGCTTTCTTCACAGGGCGTGGATTAAAGAATGGGGAGAACTTTAAGCTTTTATATGACCTTGCTGATTTGCTTCATGCGGCAGGTAATATTTTATGCTGTCTGTCTTGTCTTTTTTTATTGTGAATAACAAATAATGGCTCTGAATGAAAATACAAATTTTTTTCATTCCGTAGATGAGTTGTCCATCTTTCTGGGATTTGAAATTGTGTTTTAGACATCACTGATAGTCCATGTAATCCATTCTAATTGGACATTCTTGAAGAAATATACCAATAGATGCCTCTCAATAAAATCCTTAATCAGTGTTTGAGCAAAGCAGTGTAGATTTTAGCAGGAGTGGCCCGTACAGGTAAGGGCGGTGGGGAGGGGTGGGAGGTAGAATCGACAGACGATGAGAGAAAATTAAATAAATAACTTTCCCTCGTCGTCGTCTGTTGAGCCCCTCCTCCTCCTCCCCCCCTCCCCCTCCCAACCCTGCCCCACTGCTCTTACCTGCATGAGCCACTCCTGGATTTTTTACTATATCGCTGAGGCCATGGGAGACAGTATTTGTTATTGAATTTGAAAATGTTGCAATCAGTAGCGTAGTCCACCGTCACCAACTACCGGAGATATTTTAGCCATTTCAAGAAGATTTGGCATAATATTATTGTTTAAAATGTTATATAGTTATATGAATTTCTTAAATAGGATTCATAATTCAAAGCATAGAAGTTATTTGTGAAGATTGTTGGCCATTAAGAGATTGTCCTTAGGCAGGTACAGATTTTGTTTGTTGTGTTTACACTGCTTAGTAAAGAAGGCGATGAAACTTTACAAAAATATATTGGCTATGCCACACAGGTTCGTTGTGAAGACGGTTAGTAATGTTCATGTCACTGTGCATGTCTGATTGATTTTTTCTCTTTAGTTGGTGCCTCTCGTGCCGCTGTGGATGCCGGCTTTGTGCCCAATGACATGCAGGTTGGACAGACAGGCAAAATAGTAGCACCTGTAAGTATGGGGACTATGTACCTTTATACGCTTCATTGTGCATTCCAAATCCAATTAAAATATTTTAATTGGAAAAACAAGCTTCAACTGTTTATTTCCTAGTTGTTTGAGAAAGTTCTGTAGAAAGGAAAACCTGCATTGCAGAGGCTGTGGCAGTGATGGATAACCAATACAAACATAAATTGTTCAACTCAGGCATTTGGTCAGTATTGATATCAAAGGTAGATTATAATGGGGCATCGATGAGCAACTGATGGGAGACGACTGGCTCACTGCCTCCGTTTGGTCATTAGCAGTAACTGGGAATTTGAAATAGGGTAATCTTGTTGGTAGTGGTAGAGTTGTAGATCGATAAAGCACTCTGCCTGGTGTTATACACTGCAGGATATTATGAGCTTGAAAAAGTGCTGTCCGTCCACTAGCCAATTTGTCCTGGTGCTTAGCAGCAATGGGGTTATGCCAGAAAACTTGAGAAAGGCAGATGTACTCTTGCTCCACAAGAACAGTAGCCGAGGGGAGGCTAATATCTATTGACTATTAAGCCTAAAATCCCTCAATAAATATTTGTAAATAGTTTGTGCAAACTTGATCATAGGATTAACAGTAGCATGGTTTCACAACAGTGTAGGCATGATAGACTGATCCAATTGAGTTTTGGAACGAAGGGCTCAGGCAGTTTGGCCGAAGGAAGATTCAAAGCTGTTCATTGAGATTTGATATGTCTATACCACTTTAGACACTCGGTTAGCAAACTAATCCTGCATTTCTCCTCCAAAAGGCTCTATAAATGGCAACCTATTGTTCTTCCTCCTCTTGAAACCTGACATTCAGATACGCTTTCCCAATTTTGGTCATGTCACTGATCATAGAAAGCCTCAACATGGCTGATCACTTCCCCTCTCACTTATCAAATCTTGTTCACTTTAAACGTCTAAACAAACCACACTATAATGATTCAGAGACTTCCATATTCCGGTTGTTTTTCAAGGAAACTGCCTCATTATGGCCATGCATCTCATGAGCTCTCTCATTGCTTACCAGTCTTGTCTTTCCACTTCATTCATCACATCCGAGATCTGCAGACTGCCATCTTCACCTCAAAATATAACGATCTGGGTCTGAACCTTACTGATCCGCGTATTTACCTCCTTGATTCCAACTGAATCCAAGCAGGCCAAAGGCAGACCTGCCAAGGCAGTGGCATCTGAGATCAAGAGCAGCTCCTTCATCTCTGCCTCTTTACAACCCCCAAGCATTGCCTTCACACCTCCCTTTGGATCAGCATCAGCAGTGTACCCCTGCTTTAAGGGAGGCATTTATTTACTCATACAATCTTAGAACCTATGCCTCGTACACAAATGATTGCACAGCTGCACTACGCGATGTCTAGGCAAGGTATTCCAACCTCATGACCCATTAAGCCTTTCACGATCATCCACCACTATTTTTCTGTCATCCAACCAGTTGGATAAAAAGCGTCATAAGGGGTGATCTCTATTTCTAAGGTTCCCCGTTATTGAACTCCGTTTCAGCGGGAGATGGAGCAACAGATATTTCAGAAAACCTTGAAAATTCTCTTCTTCTATCCATTCTTCTGCGGATGAGTCGGCCCCATCCCATCTTTGATATGACCACTTCTACGCAGCATCTTATTAGCTGTACTTGCTCGCTTGAAAGACGACATGTCTAAGAGCATTGTTGAATCCTGGATGAGTGGTTGGCAGTCGTCATCCATATATTTAATATATCCATTAGCTAAAGCTTAATATTAATTCACTCATTTACAGAATTCTGTCTTATTTTCATCAAACTGGATGTGCATTTTGTGTATGATCCTTTTGTCCCATACTATACAATGTGCTTGCCCTTTCCAGCACTGTGAGGCAGCCTGACAGCATTGTTTAGCGTATTGATTATTTCGGCTAAGATGGATGGCTGATTGTTGTGGTGAACTTTCGCCAAATCCAGATACAGCCAGGTGTTGTAAGTGGTACAGTGGCAAACAGCAGTCCCTGTTTTAAGACTGCTCAAGAAATCTCTTTTTCACTTACGCAGGCACTCATTTATTCACGCATGCACCGGTCTGTCCATCCATCCAACCCATTTGCGTTTCTTCCATCAACTCGCCCATCCATTCATGTATCAATTCTCCCTCCTATCCATCCACTGACCCATTGGTATCCATACGCACACCCCTCCATCTACACATCTAATCATTCACCCATTAGCACACTCCTTGAACCATCAGTAAGTAATCAAACACTGTCACTTAAAAAGCTAACCATATTGGTTGGGTCATTTTTAGGTCGAGCCTACCAGACAACACAGTTGTCTGGTTGCAAAAGAGTGCTTGTTTGCGCATGACATAGGCTTATAGCCCGCCCATTGCTTAGCATTGGTTGGCCTTGCTGTCAATCTCATTTTCCTACTTCTTATTCAATGTCTTGCCTTGTCCATCTTGTGTCTGATCCCTCCTCTGAAGCATTGCCAATTTGTGTGTCCTTCCACTGCCCACTTTATGGGAACTACTTCAACTTCTTCTTTCTTTTGTCTTGAGCACTCCACGAATGTTCATGTGTTCTCCAGCGGTCTCCCTGTTGTACTTCTCTTCCCCCATTCATGCTCGTTTTGCTTTCTCTCGCCTGTGTGCATCTCTGCCCATCCATGCTCATTTTGCTTTCTCTTGCCTGCGTGCATCTCCCCCGCCCCGCTTCTTGATGCGCTTGCATCATGTGCTTCTCCCCTCTGTGCTTCTCCCCTTTTTTTCACTCACCAATTTGATTTTCTCTGCGCCCCCATCCACGCCCTCTGTGTTAATTCTCCCACCCTTGCCTTTGTGTTGCTTCCCCCAACCTAGCGCTCGTGTTGCTTCGCAGCCCAGGCTTTTTTTTTTTAAACTCTTGTCCGTATTCTTTCATTTTATTTAGTGATCCAACCAGGATTGGTAAATAAAAAGGAAAAAAAGCATTCATGTCATTTTGTAGCCCAAGCATTCATGGCGCTATCCTACAAAATGATGGCCTCTTCTTTAGCCATGGGATGCAACATTGAGAATGCTGCACAACATTGCTAAAAACATTGGCAAAGCCAATAGCTCCCCAAAGCTTTGCCAATGTTTGTTTGCTTTTCCTGTTATTTCTGTACACCTACAAAGCAGGATGTTTTCATTTTAAATACTTTTTATTGAAGTTTATTGATCATAGCATCGTCATAAGTTTGCCTCCTGTCTCTCTGCTTAGACCCTAAAACCCAAATGTCTTTTAATTTGCATTATTTACGCATACGAGAATTCATTATACGAGTACCTCAACCAAAGATAGCCAGTATTACTACTGGTATGGAGGAGGTGAATGGGTGAGAACCTGTACGAGATTAATACCCTGCTACTTAGTACAGAAAAAACAGCAAAAAAAAAGCACACTTCCAGTATGATACTCTTGATCAGTAACAGCGTTCGTAGCCAACCCCTCTTAAAGTAATGGGAAGAGGGGTAGAAATCAGTCAAACATTCCCATGTAGACAAGGGAGGTTGCTGTGTCAAGCCCAGCCTACTTCAGCGTTTAAGTCCCCGTTTTCACTTTGCTCTTCCAAAAACTCCAGTGCGACAGCAGTTTGGGAGAAAACAAATGTCTTGCACTCATGCATTACTCTGTTTGGATGGGAACCACAGCAAAACGTCTACACCCAGCATTATGCACTCCCTCTTGCCTGATGTTAGTTCTTGCCTCTTCTGCAGTGGTAAGGCTTAAATCCGGAAAAGGAAGGATTGTTTGTTCTCCTTTAGTACTTTTTTTCAGCCCAGGTGCCTGGTTGACCAATTTGCACTGGCTTTTCAAACTTCTCTCATAGTGCCCAAACCAGATATAGCCATTGGGCCTCTACTTAAATGTCAGGTTGCCTTTAGGGCCTCCACAGGAGTAAAGGAGGACCCCTGGAGCACTGTTAAGTTTAGGAAGCTTTGCACTACATCCCATATGTTTTCATGGTCTGTTGTGGCCAGCACAGCTCATTCTGAGTCTAGCGGCCCCCACAGTGTTTGCCAGATCTTCTATCTTGGTGTCAAAGTGTGAAATCAAGGTAACTGCACTGCTTTCAAAGTGCTATTACTATTGTTATTGATCCTTCTATCACTGCACTACAGTCGCCACCTAGTCAGCAGCCGATTGAGGCGTGTAACATCTCTGTCTTTTTGATGTGGTTTTTCCTATCCACTAAGGAATTCTCCACTGTCCACACTGTGGACTGCTTCAGCTTCCATAGCACTTGCATCATGGCCATTTCCCTCAAGGTTAGCTTATTCAGTATTGTGTTTCAGCTTGTCCTTTTGCTGAGAGGTTCTCAAGTTACATTTACTTTCTATGGGAGACCTTATGAAACCTGCACCGTAAGGGAGAAGTTCTTGCTTGTGAAAATGTTCTCCAGTTTTCTCTCTGCAGCGTGAGGATGCCAGGTCAGCCTCCCCGCGATCAACCGGTCCAGGTCTGGAGCCCACACCTCCCTGTGGAGCAGGCTCGATCCAGTCTGGTGGTGCGCTCCTAATCCACCTCACTTCCTCAACCCTCTCCCAGGTCTCGTTGTGTCACTCCTGCAGTTGGCTTCAGGATCTTCCTCCCTGCCGTTTCCAGATGGTCAGGTGGCTCCAGGATAAACAACCTACCCAGGTGGCTTGCCTCTGCACTACAGTCTGCTTGGATGTTCTCTGGAGGGGGCTTCTTCTACCACCAGCTGTGCTTCTGGTAAACAGGTGGGCACTCAGTCCCTGCCTAAATGATTTATCGCTCTGTACATTCGTTGGCATCGGTACAGCCTGGAGAAGGGAGCTGTGCTGGAGAGTAGCGGCTTCCAAATAGTGTGGCCAGCTGCTATTCAAGCAGGATGTTTTATGGAAGCGTGTGGTAAAAAGCAGTAAAGTGTTTGATAGAGCTGTAGCTGACATTACTGCTATCAGTAGAATTCATAGGTTCTGTTAATTGCATTTCCCAAAATTGTTTTGCTTTCGCCCATGCGGAAGCTATGTATTAAAAATGGAATATGTTCCTAAGCAGGAAACAGTTTCACAGTTCATTGCCACTTCTTTCCTTTCTATATCCGCTGCAGTCGTGTGTGGTTGACCCAGCCATTCTGAGTTATCGCCAAGATTAAACTAGCTGCTGAGTTGACCCAAATCCATGAGGTTTGTGGAGAATCTAGGAACCATCACCCGTACCATCGGTGACTGGTGCATACGTCACCTGGGAGCTCAGGTGTCGGCCCAGCCGCACACCCATTGTGTCTGCAGGTACTTCCGGTCTGTTGGATCCCCACCACCACCATAGGAGACAAGCATTGGCATAGCCAATAGGTCTCGCCTTTGGGACCTTATAAGTTTTTAGCCATGCAACAGTTGATGTTGTTGCACCAAGGATATTGTGCTGCATAACTAAATACTTATAAGGTCCCAAAAGCGAGACCTATTGGGCTATGCCAATGCTTGCTGAGTATTACGCTGGTGAAGACACAGCTGTATTCCACAATTTGCCAATATGAACTTAGAGGCCTTTGGGTTGATTCTTTAGTTTTCCCATATTGAGAAGTAGCCATTACGTAAAAGGTCATTATTATGTGGAACAGTCCAACCACAGCCTACGTAATTACGCTCTAGGTAGCCCCACGGGTGGCAACCTCTTCAAAAATAGTTTTAGTGCGCACACACACCAGGCGCTGTGCAATCTCAGCCTAAGTGCTGCTGCACCTGTTTACCATGCAGAGGGCCACCACTGAGGCATGCAGTGAATACAAGCAAAAACCCTGTTGTACAACTGCGGACTTCCTCAAGGGACGTAGTGCTTCTTAACACACTGATGTCATACTGCAGACCCAGCCTAAGGATACAGTGAGTACTGTCTGCTACAAACTGCTGTCACTGTCTGCTACAAACTGCTGTCATACTGCAGACCCAGCCTAAGGATACAGTGAGTACTGTCTGCTACAAACCGCTGTTATACTGAATGGCCAGACTAGGTATACAGTGCATAGTGTCTGCTACACACTGTTGTAATACTGCAGGCTCAGCCTGGAGATACAGTGCACACTCTCTGCTACAAACTGCTGTAATACTGCCTGCCCCGCTTAGGGATACAGTGAGTACTGTCTGCTACAAACCGCTGTTATACTGAATGGCCAGACTAGGGATACAGTGCATAGTGTCTGCTACTAACTGCTGTAATATTGCAGGCCCAGCCTTCAGTCCCTCATGACACAAAGCTAATAAAAACGGTACACACCTATAATAAATGCACACTACTGTAGCAGTAATGACCCAGCCTGGAGCAGAGTACTCCAGCAAGTGCACTGCTCTCATACCGCAGAAGCAGCCGAAGGGTAAGTGTGCGGTGCCAGATAATTTACTACTATAAATACTTGCTTTATCCGTCCTAAAGATGAAAGTCATTGGCACTGCCCAGAGTGGATTACCGCAGTGCAGACCTGGCGGCTCTTCTGAAAACTGCCCTGGCACCACTGAAGGCAACATTGCAAAACATGGGTGCAGTTTATTTCCAACAGCTGCCACATTATTTTTATACCGCTGACCATAAAAGTGAAGGGGAAGCTGTAAGGCCGGTGTATCCTTATGCAGCATGTATCATGGTTTAGTTAAATGAAAATACAGCGTTAGTTGCTTACTCGCTTACAAGGGCAAGGCATCCAATGAAAAAATACACGTTAGTTGAACCCGCCCACAGTCGGTAGGCGGTTACGTGGCCAGCGAAGTAGTAGCTGCAGGCACACGCATGCGCCGGGCTCAAACTCTTAGAGTCAATCCTGCGGCTACAGTTTAGGCTCAGAGAAAGGAAGTCAATTACCGCTGCCAAGAGTCCTCTAATCAGTCGCTTGAACGAGAGTTCCTTCAGCCAATCCTAGGTTATCACAGTTTCTTGCCTCTAGTACACAATTTTCTCTTCCTCATTGCGCAACCACTTTGCGATCGCAAACGAATGGGCCCGCTTGCCAACGCAAAACAAGGACAACAATGGAGGAGCGGGGGCGAGCGAGCGCGCAGCCTAGCTTCAGCTGACCAGACGCCGTGCGCCATGGCCTTTTCGGCATGTGTTTTCAATTATCGCGCCCGCGTCTGGGCACGATAATGGGAAACAGATGTCGGCCACGCGGGTAACCGCCTGAAAAAGGCCATGACGCACGAGAGTCTGGTCAGCTTTGAAAACCCCCTACATAATGCTTCGCCAGAAGCAGCGCTTGCGCGCTACTCTAGGCTCAACCTAATAATGGAGCCGAATGCTCTCTTATTCCATGCTGATGATCTTGTTCTCCTCTTGTCCTGTTACTTGAAATCAGGCGCCACATGAAAACACCCCCCCACCCCCGTCTGGTCCTGGCTGCTTCCGGTCTTCAGCAACTTGGGGCGCACCACCTGCTGCACGAACCAGGAAGAGGCCTCTCCAGAGCTCCTCAGAGAGGAAGGACGCGCACCTACTGCAGTAAATACGGCGAATCATTGGGAAACCTTTAACATGCGAGAAGGCTGTTTACAAGTGACCTTTGGAGTGAATGAAGCGTGTCCTTGTTTCACAGAAATACACGCATGCTTTGGAACAGATGTGCAAACGAGCCCAGGTGACCAGGCACTGTGCGTTTTTTTTCTTTTATTCACCGACCAGAGTTTGTATTTATTTTTTTCCACAACGGTTTGCTTGATCAACCCGAGATCAGGAGGCACATCCTTCCTCTGGAGTTTTTTCTCCCATCTATACAACAGTTCACCTAGAACGGCTCGATTTAGAAATTAGAATCGTTTTCAGGAGTGGTGATACACCTTTCAGTACAGCATGCTACTCACACTTCCTTAAGAGGCCGCTTGATAATGACAGTACAGACGCATACATGCTCTGAAACGTTTCCAGCGGGATGGGGCACGCCCTATTCAACAATTAACATTAGTTTAATGAAGGTAATGCGATTTCCAAGGCCAAGTACGTAGTGCAACCTGCCCCTAATTTCATATGCATAGATTTAACCATCCAGCTTTTTAGTATTCAATAAATTGCCTGTTCCGGGTGTCATGTACTGCCCACTTACAAAGCTGGTCCTACATCCATCTTCCACGGGACCGGATATTGCATGCCTAGATACTGCAGGGAGAACGGCGTGGCAGAGTTCTAAAACGGGAAATTTTAAAACTTCCTGAAATATCACTGAGATCTCTACTAGGAATGTGCAAAATTTGCATCATTTTCTTTTCCATAATTACACGAAATTCTGCAAAAAATATGCAAAACTGCATGGAATGTAAAAACAGCATTTAGCAGTATTTATTTATAGCAAAATGAGTCCTTGGGTCCATATTGTATGTAAAGATGCATTTCACTTTAAAAAAAAACAAAAAAAACACACAAGTACCACAAACAGCTGCTCGGTCCTTTGCCTTGTTGCGTGCTTGTGTACTAAATTTGTACACACTGCATAATTTTTCGTTTCCCTAATATGCGTAATGCGAAATTCCACAATATTATCACAGCATAATGGAAATTTCACACAGGCGTTATTTCCACTCACAATCCGAGTACTGTTCTGGAATAAAACAGAGCTAGATGTAGTATTTCCAAGCATTATGCAGAAAGTATGGTGTTGGTGTTTATAAACCCTTCCACAGATATTTCCTGTGAAATGACCCAAAAAAGGTTTTGTTGGAATTTTTGTCCATTTTATATTTTTGTGCATTATTAGCAACGCACAGTGTTTTGGATTTGCTTGTGAATTTATATGTGCACACTGACATGAATTTATTGCACTTGAAACACATTTCCTATGACGTAAAAGTGTGTGTTCCTGGCTCTGCTGACTAGACCTCAATTTATGTCTAGACACCACCTTATTCAAAATGGATGTCTCCACCTGCATGGTCTATGTTCATTATTTCTGCAGCACACAGTCAAGCAGAGTCATCTTTGTTTATTTCCATTGACACTGTACTTGCTGTTCTCGATGAAAACTTTCCAGCATGGTCACACAGTTTTTTTTCTAAAGAACCTTCTGCTAGCTCATTGTACCCTATTCATTCGTAATAGTTTGTTGTTCATATGACTAGTTTGTTCTGCCATCTCCGAATGACATTAGCATAGAATGGGCAGAATCAAATTCATGTAGTGGGATAGTGCTTAGGTGCTATGGCAATTTGATGTTTTATAAGCACGTGTTCTGATTTGATAAGAATGTAATTCTTTTGCTCACCATGATGAATATGCACTTCTAATGATAGTCTATGAAAAGATTTCCTACTTAAACCCCTGGTTTTGGAAGACTTCCTAAAGCTACTAATGATGCTGTCCGTTTCTCTACTGATTTTGCTGCTCACTTGGGGACTTAAAACTTTTATGATTTGCAACTTATTTTGTAATGCCCTATTCTGAGAGGCATTGACTTCATGCTTTTTGCAATTATGATCTCTGTATCGCACTTTTTGAATTTTTGTAATAAGTCTTTTAAATTTTATTTCTGATCTAGAACTCCATTATTGAGTGGGCCCTTCCATAATTGACCATATTTTGATATGTTGTGGGGTGCCTTATCTCAGGCACATATTACCTCATGAAATTGAGGTTTAGCACCGTTTCATATTTATCAACCCGTGGGCGAGTTATTGAGGCAAATATTTTAGGGTGTACAAACGTAGAAGTTCTCCTGCACTCACAGTTTGCAGTCTTTTCTGCACAATTGCAAGTGATTTTTCTAGACAATTTCATAGAATAGCCACTAGAAATCCGATCATGGATGCAATAAAATAAACAAGTATTGGCAAAGCAAATAGATTTGTTTGAATGCCATGCAACATAAACATCAAGCCTATTGGCTTTGCCAGTGCTTGTTTGGCCGTCATCACTGAGTAGCAAGCACAGACAAAAGCATTTTATAAAATAGATGGTAAAGGAAAAAAGACCTGCTTTCTTTTCTGTTTTATTCATTTTTCAGATGCTCTGGGCAGTGCAGCCTTCCCTGTGCTACAGAGCTGCTGAAAGATGCTGAGGCAAAGCCTCTTAAAGTAAGTATGGAAACCAATAATTGCGCTGCAGAAAAATGTTTTTTTAATAGATTATGTAGAGGAGTAAGAAACAAGTTAATCACACTCCATTTGCCCTTCAACAACTCCTATCCACACAGTTGACGACCCTACCCACTGAAGGCTATAATCAACAACTACATCAAAAGACGGTCAAGCTGTGGAGAGCCAGTTTGTTTCTTTTTTTTGATAAACAAATTTTTATTGATTTCACAGAAAGCACCAGCCAATCATCACGACACCACAATAACATAGAGATATGTGCAATGTTCTGAGTATCCCATTCAACACGGGTGGACAAATTTAAGATGATATACATGTGAAAAATTCCCGGCAAGACTAAACTGTCCCTCCCAACCACTTCCCCCAGACCCTTCGGTATTTCTTGGGACAGCCACGTGCCACATACTTGGTCTTTTCCTGCGTGGCGCACCAGTCGACCCCAGTCCTCCACCGCCCAACGTTGGGGGGGTGAAGGGGGGGGTCAGGGCATTTCCAGGCAGTCGCTATATCCCTTTTGGCCACCACCATTGCTTTAGTATAGAACAATTTCTCATTCCTAGACCCGTCCAGACCATCTGTGATGCCTAAAATTGTGTGTTTTGGATCGTGTGGGATTTCCCACCCCAGTACTTCGGTGAGTTCCTCCTCAATGTCCCCCCAGAGCTGCGCCAAGCGTGGACAGGCCCATACCATATGGAAAAAGTCTGCAGGTTCGTGACCGCATCTAGCACAGGCAGGGGTCGGGCAAAGTCCTGCGCGGTGAAGGCGCACAGGGGTCAGGTAGGCAGCATGTAAATAATAAAGCTGTACCATGCGCAACTTGGCAGAGGCGGTAACTGTCCTGGGGGCCATAAGGGCATCACGCCAGTCCTCTTCCTCCAGGGTACCCACCCAGTCCTCCCATTGAACCCGTAGCCGATCTAAAGATGTTGGGGTATTGTTGATCAGTGTCCGATAGATGCGAGAGATGCCCCCCTTCCCCAGGTCCCCAAGCATGATCTGTGCCTCGGGAGGGCTATGGTCAGGAAGCCGTGTATCTGCCGTGAGGTGCGCTTGCAGAGCATGGCGCAGCTGTAGGTATCTGTTACACTGTGACTGGTGTAGGGAGTGTCTAGTTTGAAGGTCTTGGAAAGAGCGCATGTGATCGCCCACCCAAACATCACCCAGTTGAGAAATACCTATAAGGTCCCAGGACCGAAAACCCTGCAGTCCGGTGACCTCCCTGAGCCAAGTGCCCTGCCACAGGGGCGTGCACTGGGTCAATGTGTGTGTCCACTTGGTGTGTCGCAACGCGGCTCGCCAGGCCAGCAACATCAAGCGTGTCACCTCAGGCAATCGGGATGGAATAGGCTCCCCATACATCATCACTGAACTCTGGTCAATCCCAGCTCACTAAGCTCCAGCTTATATGCCGGATCAGACCAGCCCCCATTGAACCAGTCGTGCAAAGATAGCAGACGCGTGGCCAAGTAGTATAGGTATAAATGGGTCATCCCCAGGCCCCCATCGAAGGAAGGGATCCTGCAGACATTCAAGGCCAGGCGCGCCCTCCCTTTCCCCCAGAGGAACTTAGAAGTCACGCTATCAAGGTCCCGAAACCAGGCCCTCGGGAAGTTGAGGGGGGTGTTTTGAAGCATGTAAAGGAACCTGGGGAGAATCATCATTTTGAAAAGTGCGACTCTCCCCCTGGGGTTCAGGGGTAACGCTTGCCATTTCTGGAGGTCAGCCTTGGCCCTTTTCACCAGGGGAGTAACATTAAGAGCCCAGCTAAGTTCAGGGAGTAAAGTCACCCATATCCCCAGATATTTGAAGGATTGGCGACGGAGCGGTATGTTGGACTGCCAGTCGAAACATTCTCTAGACACGTGGAGGGGGACCAGGACCGACTTATCAGGGTTGAGCCGGAGGCCGGAAGCCCGTTAGAAGGAATGTAGGATCTGGAGGCAATGAGGGCCAGATCGCGCGGGGTCCGCTAAATAGATGAGGATGTCGTCCGCGTAAAGGGCGATTTTGTCTGGTTCCGTATTGGGCCACTCCAAACCCTGCACCTGTCCGCTCGAGCGTATCAGGGCCGCCAGGGGCTCCATCGCCAAAGCGAAGAGCAGGGGGGAAAGGGGACATCCCTGCCGATCAAGAAGGGTTCCGATAGGGCTCTGTTCACCAGGACACGCGCCCTCGGACGGGCATATAGCACGCGGACTAAACCCCGAAAGCGGGGCCCGAAGCCCATCTCGACAAGGACATCCTCCAAGAACCCCAATCCACTGAATCGAAGGCTTTTTCAAAGTCTACAAGAAGGAGCGCTAAGTAGGGGGTGATCAAGTGACGATGGGCCAGGGCCAAATGCAGCCGCCGGAGACAGTGTCGGGTACCACGCAAAGGCATAAATCCACATTGGTCTGAGTGGACCAGCGTGGGTAAGAGGGGTTTGAGTCGCAGTGCGAGGACCGTGGCAAACAACTTCAGCTCCGTGTTGATAAGGGAGATGGGACGGTAGTCCGTGCACCGGGATGAGGGTGGCTGGGATTTGGGAAGGACCACTATGGTGGCCATATCTGTCTCAGAGGGGAAGGAGCCCTTTTCAGCCGCCTCCCGCCTCACGGTACAGAGCATAATATTCCTGGGGGAGGCCATCCGGGCCCGGCGTCTTGCCGGAGGAGGTGAGGGTAATTGCCTCCCCAATTTCTTCTTGGGTGATGGGACGGTCCAGGTCGTCCTGAACAATGGAATCCAGGCGAGGTAGGCTGCCGTTTCCAGCCCCCAGCAGGCCCGGGAGAGACAAAGTGGGAGTTTTGGCCGTATATAGTTGGTGATAGTATGAAGCGAAGGCGCGGGCCATCTCCGCCGGGGAGCGGCACACCGATCCTTCCTGAGTTATGATTTCAGGGATTATGCGGTTTGCCCTAGGGTAGGTGGCTAACCTGTGGAGGAGTGAGCCGTTCTTGTCGCCCCAGCCGTACACCCTGGCGACGGATGAACGCCAGAGGAGTTTGGCCGCATCCAGCGACAGCTGTCGGATCTCCTCGCGGATATGAGCAAGGAGCCTCACTTCTGAGGCGTCTGGATTCTGAGCGGTGGATTGTTCAAGGCGTAGAGCCTGCGCCTCTCGCGAGGTGATTTGTTCCAATTGCACCTGCCGCTGGAGCTTGAGTTGGCCCTTGGCAACTCCCCTAATCATGGCCTTGCCAGCCTCGCATAGGGTGCCTGGTGAAGATACTGACCCCTCATTGGTCTGGAAATAAAGTTTGAGTTCTCGCCCCACCACCTTCCAGAATTCCCTATCTTGAAGGAACCACGCGTTTAGCCTCCACGTCTGACGCATTGAGGCAGGGGGGCCCGTAGTGAGTATTACCGGGGAGTGATCGGATAAACCTCGAGGGAGGATGGAGACGTCTTGGATCAGGAGACAATCAGTCGAGGGAACGAAAATCGCGTAGATGCGCGTGTGTGTGGTGGGCTGCTGAGGTGTGTGTAAATTGCTTGGAGCATGGATGCCAGGTGCGCCATGCGTCACAGAGGCCTAGGGATTCAGACCAGTTCGTTAGATGTCTCGCTTGCGCAAGTCTACTGTAAGATGGGGGCCCTGTCGTGTCCAAATCAGGGGAGGAGACCGCATTAAAGTCGCCCCCCAGGAAGGTGGAGCCCCGGGGCAAGGAGGCCAGGAGTGCGGCGGAGGTGGCTAAAGTCGCCGTCAACATCGATGGAGGAGAATAGAGTGATACCAGATTGAGGGGGTCGCCATTCAGAGTACCGGAGAGGGCCACAAAGGTGCCCTGAGCGTCATGAATGACTCGCACTGCCACAAAAGGAAGGGAACGTTTCACCAGGATTGCCACCCCACGGGATCCCCGGGTGAAGCCCGAATGCCAAACCCTGTCGTACCCGTATCTCGCTAAAAAGGGGCATTGGTTGCCCAACAAATGTGTCTCTTGTAGCAGTAATACCTCCACCCCAAGGCGTTGTGCGTATCGCAATACAGCCATGCGTTTGAAGCAGTCCAGAAGGCCGTTAACATTTCAGGACAGAACGCGCAGGGATGAGCCTAGGTGCGGTGTATCAGACATAGTGGCAACCAGTCACAGTGGCGGGGTAAAGTCTCGCGGGGAAGCCCGGCCAGAAGCAGGGTCGCCAGGAGGCGTGAATGGGTACCCAGATAGCAATCAGTATGTCCCATAGGGAGTGGAACCGGACGTCATGTGAGTGCTGGTGTGGCAAAACAAAAACACAACAAAAAACAGAAAATAGAACTTGGGACAACGGTCCCCCCACCCTAACCCAACCCCCACACCCCACCCTATACTTCAGGAACAGAAGCATCTGTCGCCCTAACAAAGGAAGAATGAACACAAGACCAAACTAAAACGCTTGGGAGCGTGGAGGACCCCTCCTCATGGCAGGATGTACATAGTCAAGTCCATCAAGAGTGAAAGCAATGATGAGCCGATACGCCGCCTCCGGCCGCGGAGCCAGGCCCAGCAGGCAGAGACGAGTTCAAGCTGGATCCCTAAGAAGCATCGGGCTACGTGAAAGATCAGTGTCCGGTAGGTCAAGCAAGGAATGGCGGGGCGAGGCGCCCCCGTGGCTCAGGCGGCCGGAGGAGCCAGACCGCTGCACAACCAGAGGATCTCCATGGGGCGGTGCGGACAGCCGAGAGGGGCCCATCGGGGAGTCTGAGCGGGCTCGCCTCTGGCCACGGCGCCTACGTGAGTGGTTGCGCCGGGGCTGGGGAGCGGGAACCTCCGGGCGGGCGGGACCGCCCTCCGCACCACCCGGCAGTGAGACCCGATCGTTGGTCCGAAGGGGACACTCCTCCGTGGCCCAAGTCCAAGCCTCCTCAGGAGAGTCAAAGAATAGGGTCTTGTTGGAGAACACCACCCGCAAACGTGCCGGGAAGAGGAGCCTATATTGGATGTTGAGGGCACGTAGCTTTTGCTTGACCTCGCCAAACAAACGTCGTTGACCCTGGACCTCATGCGTATAGTCCGGGAAATCATGATCGTGTGATTTTCGTATCGAAGACGTTGCTGTTTCCGGGCTTCAGCCAGGATGGAGTCTCGATCCTTGTAGTTGAGAATCCGCATTATGACCGGTCTAGGTGCCGCCCCGGTCGGTGGTTTAGGGGCAAGGGAGCGGTGGGCCCGCTCTATTGCGAACCATGGGGAGAGGGAGCCCTCAGGGACCCATGATCTCAACCACTTCTCTATGAAGTCCGCGGCGCGGCCCCGTTCCGCCCCCTCCGGAAACCCCACCAGACGAAGTTTGTTGCGGCGGGATCTGTTTTCTGCGTCTTCGGCCCGCCGGTGGAGTTCCCGGGTGTGCGACTGGAGATGCGCCACCTGCCCCTTAAGTTGTTGGATGTCATCTTCCACGGTGAAAAATGCGGGATTCAGTCTCTTTGATCCGGGCCGTGGCGTTTCGGAGGTCCTGCCGGATGAGGGTCATGTCCACCCGGACCTCCGCGATCTTGCCCTCCACGGAGGATTGCGAGGTGTGGATAGCTTGGAGGATGGTGGACAGATCCGTTGCTGGTGGCGCATCCCTGTCCGCAGTTCCCCCGGTTGCCCCAGTTTCAGTGGTGGTAAAGCGATCCATTTTGGTCTGGGTGGCCGGGGTCTTGGCTGGTCTGTCTCGGCCCATAGTGCCCCTCAGCAGGGCAGGGGACCCCAAGAAGTGTCTCGAAAGGGTGTCTCAGCAGGTGGGCCGGTGGGCGACTCAGGGAGGCACAAGAGCCGAGAGGCAGCTGGGGACGGAGGAGGAGGCCCCCCCGGGGGCCCTCCGCCGCCCGATATGCGCGGCCGGCACCACCCTCCGGTCGAAAGTCTGGTCCCGAGGCGGCAGCAGGACCTCTGCGTCCGGGGTCCCAGACCGCCTCCCCACACAACTTAAGCAGGACAGAGGCCGGGGGCCGATGGAGGAGGCACCCACCAGGCCTCTCGCCGCACGGTGTTCGCGGCTGGTTCTACCTCCTCGGGATCCCCCCCAAACCAGAGGTGGCGCGGCGGAAGGCCGATCAAGGATGTGCAGTGGGCCTCTTAGGGAGAGCTCCCAGCAGGTGCCGCAGGGTCAGACCGGGGGGGCGGAGAAGGGGACCACCACACAGTTCCGCAAGCCGTCCGATAGGCACGGCCGAACACCCCCCCTTCCCCCTCCAGCAACTTCTTCTCCGGGGGCAGAGCGGTCTGAGCCGGGCCCTCAAGGCCAGTCCGGGGGGGATTGCCACCCCACTATGCCTCTGGACCGCTCCGAGTAGGACCAAGGGGGGCCGGGGGCGGCAGAGGGGTCCCAACCAGGGTTTTCTCCCGCCGCTCGATGTACGCGGCCGACACCGCCCCTCCGGCCTCCCCCAAGCTGGAGATCAGATTCTTCTCCCGCACAGCAGCCACAAGCAGGTCCAGGGCCCGGGAGACACCAAGGACGAAGGGACACAGCGGGCAGGTAGCACCACCCGAGGCCCGGATCCACCCAACAGCAGGCTGCCCGCGCGTGCGGGGGGGCCCTCCCCCCTCAAACGGCCCGAGACCCCCTCCGCCGCCGGGACTTACCAGCCATCAGGGTCGATGAGCGTCGGGTTCCCAAATGCCGTCAGTCTCCGGCCTACGGCCACCCGGAGCAGCAACTGACACCACAGCAGCCTCGCCGGGTGCCGAGGCTCAGCAGAGGGAGCCCCCAACAGGCGCAGGTAGAGAGCGACCTCGGGCCGGGCGCGATGTCCCTAGCGTCGGCGGCCAGGAGAAAGTCCTCCAATCACCCAGATGGAAGCCGGTCGTCCCCAGCCCCCACCGTCCGAGGTGGCGGTCGATGATGCAGCAGCGCCGCTGGGGCACTGGGGAGCGGCAGTGGGTGTCCCCGTCGATTGCGGGCTGGGGGACAGCCTCGCGCCGGTCACGGCGTTTTGCAGCGCCAGGGGCGGGATAAGGTCTCCACAATTGACCGCACCGGATCAGCCGCTGCAGGGAGGGGGGCACAGGCAGCGACCCAGACCTCCAGACGCCCCCGATCCCGGGGGGGGGGAGGGGCCCTCCGATCTCCCAGGCAGGAAACCAAGCAACAAGGTCCGGAGGCCGCAGGCAGTGCCGATCAGCGAGAAGAGGCCGCCATCTTGGGTGCGGGCTCCGGCCGGCCGAGCCCGGTGCAACAGTGGCTCACGAGGATTTTCGCAGCTGGGGAGACAGCCGGAGGTGCAGCGATGGACCGGCAACCAGTTTCAGGGTCGGATGGCTCTTTAGATGGGCGGATTACGGGCGGATCGCGGAGGGGTCCGGGAGCACACTCTAGGTGCGTCCACCATCTTGGCTCGCCAAGCCACGCCCCCCCCCCAGTTTGTTATTAACACACAAGTTCACAATACGTATCACACAGTATATATCCAAAATATGCTTTATAAAGATTTAGAATTTTTTTTTTAAATAGAAAGTTAATTGCAATATGACAAATCACCTCAAAACAGTCATAGTACAGCTGGATTGCAGTTGATAATACAATACAAGTAGTTCATCTCACGCAGTAAATCCTTGTTGATTACTGAATCGGAGTATGTTATTTGCATCTTCTTAATAGTGAAAGTAGTTTGGATTTAGATTCATAGGAGACGTGAACAGTGTTTCTTTGAAAGCACGTGTAAATCATGTTTCTCAGTTGAAACAATCTGCTTCTTAAGGGCTTGAAATACATAAAACTCAAATACTGTAGAACCGATGTATAAAGTGCCATTAATCCATCCTCACGAGATTTCCACAAAAGAAAAGATGCTGTCATCCCAGTTATTGAAGAAACTGCCTATGATAGTGCTTGTCTGATTTGCAGGACAGAACAGGAGTGCAAAAACCTAGCTGTCTAGCTTTAATAGTCTGTTTTTAAGGCTGATTCTTCAGTGCCTCCCCTGTACATGCATACCTACAAGAAAGAGGTTAAAGCTTTAGAAAGACTCTGAGTATATTCAGTGTATTGGTGATCGGACATGCCACATTGGTGAAGTAGGTCACCGAGCTACAATTTAGAGAACAAATGGCAGTGGTAATACAGCACAGGTCAGCACCTCCACATTGTCTTCCAAAGAGTATTTAAGTATATATGTACAGGCGTGCTCAATGTACAACACTCTGCCACTCACCGAGCTGTTTAGGGTTATGTACAGTACATGTGGCCAAAGATGGAGTCTTGGGTGCATCTTGTAGTGGATGGACTGTGGGAGAGAGTCTTCAATCATTTATCTGCTGAACTTGGTTGGCTATATAGGGTACACCAACAGAGGACCTTGCTACCAATACTCATGCATTTACAGTATCAGTGCATTATTCTTGTGTGATTGACAGTAGCAAAGGAAGCAAACAAATCCAGGAGGAATATCACACAAGTGCTGAATGAATTAGGGACTGCAGGACAATGTCCCTATATGGTGTAAGGCAGTTTCCATGCTGCAGTCTTGTGCCATCAAGGATGAGTTGTGGGCAACCAGCTCTCTCTGAGAAGTGGAATACCCAAAACAGCATGAAAGCTGTTGGGATTGTAAGGCTCAGCAGATGTTTTTTAAGATAGGTTTAACATAAATTATGAGCTAGTTTATACTGTTGCCCTTGGATGGCGAGGGGTTCACCAAATGTCTCCAAAATGGATCAGTGTGGTGTATTTTGGTGTTCAGTTTTGGGTGGAAAGTACAAGAAAATCAAGTTCAAAGATTCAAATTTTTTAGAGTGAAAAAAACATGTGTATTCTTCATTTTGATTCAAGTGGCAATGGGGGAGGAAGACTCACTTCCTTAATAGTAAAAACGTTTCAGGGGCAGTTTTAAATAAGTCAGTATTGGCGTTAAGGATGGAAGTCTTGGCCTCAAAATGTGTTTTGAAAACTCCTCTCTAGTATTTCAGGTTCCTCAGATGTTGAGCTGAGGGATTTTTGCACCATACTCCTTGGAGAACCTCACAGGTTTTCTTGACTTATTGAGCTGAGTGGAAAATTATTGGGCAGATTTCCTTGGCTTGTTCCTGTTATGTTTCCTGTGTGTAAGTAAATGCCTCTTTTTGCATGATCACCCCCAAAGGTTTGGGGTGATGCTGCTAGTTTTTCGACTCAGAGTGCACTAAGGCCTGCTAACCAGATCTCAGTGCTGGTGTTTTAACCCCTTACAAAATATGTTAAATTGGCTACCCCCAATTGGCATAAGCTGACTTACTTATAAGTCCCTAGTATATGGTACCTAGGGCATATAAGACAGTGTGTCCACCCAGGGCTGCAGCACTTATTGTGCCACCCTGCGTGTGATAAAGTACAAAATGGCGCCGAGCCTACCATTGCAGCCTGAATGAGCAACTGCTAGTTCCACTATGCCATTTAAACCAATGGCAAAGCCCCACTTCCCTTAACAATATATATGTCTCCCCTAAGGAAGGACTATCAAACCCTAAGGTAGGGAGCAGTATATTATTAAGTGGGACATGTACTTCAATATGTCCTAACAGTAAAACCTCCAAATTCTAATTTTACTGTGGAAAAGCTAGTAGCCCTACCTGCTAGTACAGAGTTGCAGGCTATCTCAGTCCTGCTAACTTCTGAATGGGACTACGAAAATGTGTACTTCAGGGTATCGGATTAACTGTGGCATTAAACCCCACTTGATGTCCAAGTCAAATTTAATGTCCCTGTTAAGAAAAGGCAACTTTTAGAAAGTTTTTTTAGCTTGTTTTTATTTCAGTACTGCACAGATATAACATTACATACTGACCCATCAGGCCGCAGCGCATCGGGGAAGGATGAAGAAAAAAACACCAGTTGACATACCCTGCACTGCTAATCTGGAGTGTATCTCAGCGGTCTACATGTAGGCCCATATGCTCCGCTCGGCAGCTTCATTGCTGGGTGACGGTATCTGTGTGGAATACAGAACAGTTCCCATAGAGAAATGTTGCATTATTAACAATATAACTGTGATGAAAGAAACAAAAAAGAGAAAAAGAGAACCTTGGCAGCGATTGGTTGTGGGCATTAGTCCCAGAGAGGAAAAAAAAAAAGACCCAAAAAAAGATTATCAAGCAGCTGGCAGAAGAACCGGCATGGATGCTTTTAGAAAGTTGGTTATCAAACAAAAAGTTGCCACTCTGTTGCCCAGTTTATCCAGTGGCCTTTCATAGTTGTTAACCACCAGACAGCATTCTGCCCTCCTGGGGAGTAGTGTAAATTACTTTCATGCTTAGGAACAATAGAGGCTTGCTGTTACCTTCCCCTTGCAGGAAGCCGCACAGGGTGTTGGCCCAAAAGGCAAGCCTCAAAGGAGAAGCCGCCTATGGTCGGCAAATGGCACTCACACTCGAGAAGGGCTTGCCACTTTGTTCAGGTAGACAGCTGGCTTTTGGAGGGACAGAGAGGGGTAGCCAGTAGCTAAATTGTTTTTTCCGTGGGCATGGATTCCACAGGTAGCCACACCTCTAAGGTGGACTACCAAGCTCCTTATGACGAGGAAGGATTCAGACATCTTGAGAGTGGTAGAATAGTGCACTCTGGGATTGTTAGATGCCACACATAGCCGGAAGTCATCAGAATGAGGGAGGGATCCCGATAGCCCGTTGGCTAGTGCCCCCATCATCCTCTGAGGGCACTTTCTGGGCATTAATGTGGCACCTCTGGCACACTGAACCGCCGATCACATCTGGACTGGAGAAAGGACCTAAGAAGGACTGACCTGCTGAACCCTGGATCTGGCAAGAGCAGCTGCACCAACCGCTGGACTACACCTGCTGCTCCTAGGGCTAGTGAAGAGAGAACTATGCCTGTAGTGCCTAGCTCTTTGTTGATAAAAAAAAATGTTAACGGCGGTAAGACACCAACAGAAATCAAAATCTCCTGTACTGTAAAATATTTCCACACAAAATAATCAAAAAAGAGGTAATGGTAAGCCTGTCTACCAATATCTGTTGCTGGCGAGGAGCGACTCTCAATGGTAAAGCGTGCCACCTTGTGTGGGTGACGGTTCCACATAATTTTTAGAGGAAGAGTGACAACAGGAATCCTTATTAAATTAGGATCAGGGAGCAGTAGAAAGTATTGATTTACCCTTCTATTGGCCATTGTATTCTTATGTTCTCAGAACATTTAATGAGCCTTAGTAATTGATCTGATTGGCGCGAGGAACTCTTCATAGCGCTTTTATTAACTTTATATGCAGTTGTTTATGATCAGAATGGCATTTATAGTCTTAAGATGACAAATCTATGCTTTCATTTCGGAAACCGGACTCAACAGCACTAAAACAAGGTAAAATGGCTCCAAGGATTAATCCCCTCTATGATTTAGCTCTGTGAAAGGCCCTCACCCTAGCGGTCTAAATTTAGAAGATGGATGTGTAAATGTTTGGTGGAAGAAAATCATTTACGTACAGGCCAGGTCCTCATGACTGCATCATAGTAGGAAAGAATGCCTCTTGACGTTAGCAGTTTGAAAAAGAAATAATAATAATGGGTTGCTACCTGCTGTGTGATTGCTTTTATAAAGTGAAAAAGCATACCAGAAAACCAGAGACGGTCTCTGCATGAGCTTATCTGTTTTTCATGTAGTGTTCAAAAATCAGTTGCATGACTGTGCCTAGTGTACTTGATGCTGCCAGTACAAGAGACATCACGCTTGTGGGGCTCTTCATCTGGCAAAGAAAAGTGGCGTTTGTGATGCTTTTCATTTCTGATGCCTCCACCATAATCATAATATTGTTTCCTTGAATATTTATGCTGGAGAAAGTCCCCTTTTACTGCTGTTCCTTATCCTTTGCATTTGTGTGCTAGCTCATCAAGTAGTATGCGCTAGCTTGGTCAAATATATGATCAGTAACTTGGTCACATCATTGGTATTCACTGCTGACCATGTAGAAACCACTATTAGTCCCAATTTTGCCGGTATACAGTGCGGTGGTGAGACTTAAAGCACTTTTTGGTCCTTTTAATATTTGTTTTTATTTTTGCACTTCTATTTTTTTATTTCCGGTTTATTGTTCACTGACTTTCTGCTTTGTTTGTGGCTCTCCATTCTCAGTTGGAGACTGCAGATAGCGCACACTTTGCAGCACCCAAAAACTTATGGCCATTCTTGAGATTAGGTTGGATGTTCTCCTTGGGTGTTTGTCGCTTTAGCTAGGTTAATTTGTTACCCCTCCTGCTAGATTTCCTTTTTCGAGGTCTCAGGAAGGGTCTTTGTTGTCTGTTTATTATTGTGATGAATATTGCAAAATAATGTACTTAATTGCTGATAGTGTATCTCGCTGTGAGTGTGGCAATGAAAGATATAAATGTTTTGTTGGGAAGAGCGTGTAGGAAACGAAGGCAAAAAGGGAGAGGTGTGTTGTAAATCAGTCAGCTGAACATTTTGTAAGGTGCAAACAATTCTGATCATTTCGGTCAGGAAAGAAATTGGTGAGATGATACACAGTGCTTTAAATATTTCTGGTTCACATACGTATGGAGGAAAAGAGGGGTGTTTCATTAAATGTGAACTTAAATTAGATTGAAGTAAAAAACCATGGGGCTTAATGTTTACCTTTTTGGAAATGTATAGCTGCGGATCGTGTAATACTTCCTGAAACACTCAGTCCCTCTGTAGCACCATAATGTGATGCTGAAGGTCTGCCACAAATTGTAAATGGCTCTTTATGTTCATTCTAGGGTGGGTGAAGTCCTTGTCTCCAGAACTTCACAAATTATTTTTCAAGCTGCACCAGTGTCTCAAACCCTGGAGTTTGATACTAAAATTGTGCCTAAAAATGAAGAAGGGAAGGCAACTTTGGAGTAAGTGCAGCTACTTAAGGTGAAAAGTTAGGGTTACTTAGGGTGGTTAATATTCTAAGATAGCCCTTTGTTATTTTCTCCTTCTACTGGGTTTGGAGAATACGTTTAGATTATGGACATGTTATGGTGAAATGCTGCACACACTGATATGTTTTCCAGAATTCACTTCAGAACACGGCCTGAGAGAGGGTCTCTTGACTCTCTGGCAGTAAGGACTTAGTCAGTGTACCAATGTGAGCATGAGAACCTGGTGGATTGCAACTCCTACACCCACCGATCATTCTAAAGGGCATATTAGGTAACCATCAGTCCTATGAGACCCGCAGGAATAGTAGAACTCAAACCCTCTTTCATTCGGACTAGACACTGGTATTGTGTGTTTTATTAAAATCTAAAACGTATCCTAGTGCACATAATTTAAATAGTAGTTACTATGAAAACGAACAAGATAGTGATGATAGCAGTGAGAGGCAATTATATTTGTCATTAGGCAGAACAACAGAAATACTGTAACATTATGGCGGTAATTTAAGATGTTTCTATATTACCCATCCCGTCTCTCATATAACTGAATTTATCATAGCACCAAAATTGTCCTCCACGAGGTTCATAAAGGCCCTTGCTCACACTCGCATACCTGTTTTAAACAATAGAAACAGTGTTCAACAAGGAGAAAGCTGTTGTTCTCAACTGCGCCTCAGCAAATGTGTTAGCCTGGTGGAAGAATTGATTGTCTTGTCTATGGCCTTCAGCAAAGAAGGTTGTTTACAGTTACTGTATGAACCTCAGCTTGGAGTCCCTGGTTTGAAGTTCTTCTCTACCTACTAATGTTTCTATGCAGCTTGCATACTCTGCCTTGAACATTGTTGAATATTATAAAATAAACAAACAATATAGAAGCCCCACTGGCCTTTCATTGTTCCATTAAACATTTACTGTTTAGAAGCAGTATGAAATTGAGATATTAAATTATACCTATCTAAGAATAATTTGTAGAACATTAAGATGTCAGGCTATGCTAGAACAAAATATTAAACAATATATTTCAGCAACTTAAATCATCACATTGCACTGAAACAAATATTTTAACCACAGTGGCAATTGTACATTTTTATGTAAGAGTACATCTGAATAAACAAACATGTAAAATACAGAAAGGGGGAACTCCTATATGAAAAATATATGAAGATCATATCAACTGGAGGGTAGTTCATTAAGTGGTAGAGTTGGAAGAGAAAAACGATGTATCCCCAGATGCTTACTGTATAGTGCTGAATTCTGATAGTTACTTCTAAGCTCAGATTCTTCACCTTACAATACACCCCATGTGCCAGCCTGGATCAGGAAATCTTTATTCTATAGCAATGCGCCGTGCACATCTAGGTGGTGCCATGCATCTCCATGCTGATTCAACATCTCCCCGGAAGTTACAGAATTGAGCCACGTATAAGCGCCATCGCTATTTGCTGACGTTCTTCCCTTTCTTTTCACGCCTTCCAACACGAAACTGGAGCTTCGCTCCTAGCGTTGTTGTTTTTTACCTAAAGCTTCTAAACTAATTTTCTCCAATGTGCTTGGGAGCAATATCCACACCCTAAACAACACTTTTCAAGACCCGATTCGACTGCAGGAGAAGGGTATGTCTTCACAGATCCGCATGATGTAGGTCTTTGAGGTTTGGACTCGGGACAAGACTCTTAAATCATGCGACAAGTGTGCACTCATGCACTTGATGATGAGTCAAACCCAGGAGGCGTAGCTGTGTGTTACAACACACAAGAAGTTGTAGTCTGTGTATGTGCTGTCCCTGATCCAAGTAATTGGCGTGGACCCAGTCTAGAGGCCTTTCCAGCGACTGCTCAACTTTGTGCTTGAAGTCCTGCAGTAAGCGCAAGTCCAAGCGCAAGCATAAAAAAGTGAAGCAGGAGTTGACCTACATCCTGCCATTCTGACTCCAGAGAGAAGGCATGAGGGCTTTTCCTAGTCTGTCGTCTACCCTGCAGCTGAGAGAGGCCTTCTAGGAGAGCGTGATGTAAAACTTTAGGTGCAAACCAACCTTGACTCACGCCTGACCGATGGCGTGTGCCGAAATTACAAAAGAGCAACCAGTCATCACGCAATCTGACACTAACCCACTACCTCTGGTACATTGCTCCTATCAGCAGAGGCTCCATTATCTTTTTGGATCTGTCTGATCCTATGCCAGAGCTGGGGACGCCTGCAGATGCTGCTGATGGTGGTGATGAGGGATGGATTGCTCCCCCATCACCATATTGATGATGCCTCATACATTGATTTTACAGAATGCCAGTGGGTTTGTTAGCTTTCACTATATCAAACTTTTATGGATCCACTGTCTTTTCAGACATAAAATCAAGAAATAGTGGTGGTCTATAAAGTTCTATGGACTTAAACTGCACCTTTTGGGGTTTGGTGCTTTACAGGAAGGCGCTGGGCTAATTTTCCTTATACCCTGAATTTGAAGTTTAATCCTCTACAGGTGCCCTTCCCTAATGGAATGCATGGAACGTCACCTTGTTAACCCTGACCAGTACTGCAGGATCCCAGTATAGGAGAGCTACTCAAATATAAAAGGAGTGGCCAATGGACCAAGTCAAACCTTTTTTCAGCATATAGGAAAATTATTGCTAAGGCTTCTGTCTTGGTCTGCATTGTGGCCATCCAATTATGTGGTCTTCTAAGATTAAGCCTGGTGGAACTCCTGGGCATGAACTCTGGCTGGTCTTTTTGTATGAGGAAGTTGATGATTCCCAGCAATCTAGTTACCAATATTTTTGTTTCTACATTTAATAATGAAATTGGCTGATACCATACACACTTCTCTTTGGGTCTTCCCTACTTGTGGGCCATGGCAGTGATGGCG
Source organism: Calotriton arnoldi (assembly GCA_963921515.1). Taxonomy (NCBI): domain Eukaryota; kingdom Metazoa; phylum Chordata; class Amphibia; order Caudata; family Salamandridae; genus Calotriton; species Calotriton arnoldi. Next base: position 644,140 of record CAWUFW010000692.1, read on the forward strand.
TGCCTGAGATCTTGAGGCAGAGTCCCTTTCTCTTGGACTTCATAATCCATATTGTGTTGATGGGGTCCTGACACTGTGGATTCTGTGGGCAACAATATTCCGGTCCTTATTCCCAAGTATGGCAATGTATGCCTCCCATAGCATCCTTGGGGAGTCAACCGTTCCCTCGTTTTCCTTAAAACATAATGCAATGCCTGCCCTGACGCCTGCTTTAGTTGCAAGGTTAGTTATCACACATGCATTTAATCTCCATCTGGCTCCTCTTTCTCTGACTCTCCCCCCCCCCCATTCTCCACTGCCCCCAACCCCCATTGCCACGAGTGATCTGAAATTTCTGTTGCCAAAAATTATTTTCCTCCTGTGATAGGAATGTCCCTTGCCGGGATAAATGTATGGTGTAATCTCTAGAATAGATTTTATTTGCCCTGAAGAAGTACGATTATTGTCTTTCCCTTAGATGCTTCATCTTCTAGATGTCTGTCAGACCCATTGCTCAGGCAAACTATAAGAGGGTCATTAAGGGTGGTGTCCTCTACTCATTAGGCCTTGCTGCCAGTGGATGCACTGCTCTCAGGTCAGGCTCAATATCTCTTGATTGATGCAGCATGGGGGCAGGGGAGGGGGAGCTGCTCCTCAATCCAGGTTCATGCATCCTCCGGTGCTTTGAAAAAGTGAGACTTAGCCTGAAATATCCCTTTTACCATGGTCGGATATATTATCATATGTTTGAGTTCAAGTACTTGTAGTTTGTTTTACTTGATTGTATGTTTTTTGTTGACGATTGATTGACCATTTTCGTGTAATTGGGGAAGGCCAGAATTTTCTTTGAGTCGAAGAGCACCTCTCCCCTGATTCTGACTTCAACAAAGATCATGTCTCTGTTTTTGTAATTCAGAAAGCCGGCTATCATGGATCTTGGGGGAGGGGTTCCTGGAGGCAGCCTTGCTGTCACTGCCCTATGCACCCATTCTATGATGAAGCAGGGAGAATATGTTTCCACTTCTATACCTGAGGGTTTGACAGGCCTTCAGGAACCCCATTGGGTCTTTTCTTTATGCACCTTCGGGGAACAAATCGGAGATTGTTCCTGTGAGCGTGGCCTTCTGCGTCTTCCACACATTGTTAGGTCTTTAGCGTACTCCAGCAGATGTCTCACTTTGTCCCTAAGTTCCTTGACTGTCTTCCTGCTGAAATTCTCTCTTCTACACCATATACTCTCTTGACCAAGTTCCTGAGATCCTGCTTAACTAGCATAACCTCAGAGCCCACCTCTCAGATTTTGTGTTCAAGGGTCTACTTAGAGCTTTGTATTGCCAGCAGTATCCTGTCAGTTGATGAGCACTGGGGGCTTAGCCCTTCACTTGCCGTTTCCCCTTCTGCTGCAATAGTTTCTGGGGGAATTGCAGAACTTTCGTGAATTTGTCTTTCCTTCCATGTTTGGATGCACAGTGGTCTTTGTGTTTAGCCATAAGTGTGAAGATGCAAAGGCAATGGTATGATTCCACTGTTCCTCAGGAGTATGTTTCCCCTTTACGGAGGGCTGTGAGTTTTGGGTCACAGATTCCCCACTTTTCAGGGAGTTTGTACTGGCAGGCAGAATTCTGCGCTTTTTTTATATTTGCAAGGAAACCAGTACTTCTGTCTTGGTATTGTGACATCAGTTGCTCCTCTGTATTTGACATCATGCAGCTTTATCTCCTGTTTGGGGGGGGGGGTTACTAGTCTTTGCGCCCAGATATTCCAGTAGAGGACGGGGGCCTTCCAAGTAGGATCACGAGACAGGGCCTCCTCCAGATCACTTTAGACAGGAACCCATCCTGTCTTGTCCTCCGTCTTGGAATCAGACAGCATGAGTAGCTGGGCGCTATCTACCTGTGTTTACAAAAGTTATGGTGGTGGTCTCAGCCCATCTTCGGGGCTCTAGGATATCGGTATTCCCTTGCCTTGATGACTGGCTGTTGAAGGCAGACTCACCACAATCAGTCGTGGGCCACCTCCGGATGACTGCAAACTTCTTGACATCGTTGGGGTTCACTTTCAATGAGCCGAAGTCTCACTTAACTCTTTCTCAGAGTCTCCCATTTATTTGAGCAATCCTGGACATAATTGGAGTTCAGGGCTTTCCCTCTGCTGCAACAAATCCAGGACATTCAGGCAATTGTCCTGATGGTGCAGGCTCGCTCTTGGATCAGGGTAAGTGCAGCTCTGAGGATTTTTGGCACCTTTTAGCCTCCTGCTTTCTCTTCATCAGCTATGCCAGATTCCACATGTGAGCTCTGCAATGGAATTTGAAGTTCCATTGGGCGTAGAATCAGGCAATCTGATCAATGGCATCCAGGTCTCGGAGGAAATGACACGTGATCTGAAGTTGTAGCTGCTCGAACATAGTTGGTCCAGCAACAGGCCGCTCTCCCCTCCACACCTAGAGCTGACAGTGGTGACGGATGCATCCCTGCTGGGCTGGAGAGATCACCTGGAGATTGGTAGTGATCAGGGTACTCTGATGTCTCCAGTGCAAGCCTGGCTCCACATCAGTTTGCTAGTGTTGCGGGCCATTCGTCTGCACTTACATCAACTGGAGGCTGGTGCAAGTTCTCATTGCAACAAGAAGGGTGGAGTGGGGCCTGGGTCCTATGTGAGGAGGTTGTACGTGTCTGGAAGTGCCTGGAACACTAGGGTATTTTCCTGATTGCAAACAACCTGGGTGGGTATCTAAATGCTAGAGCAGACAAACTGAGCAGGAGGTGCCTGTTGGATCATGAGCATCATCTACATTCTGAGGTGGAGCAGGGAAACTTCAATCAGTGGGGAGAAACCTGGGAAGATTTTTTCAACACTGTTGAGAACACGCAGTGTTGAAAGGAGGTGCATTCAAACGAGTGAAACTCAGATGTCCTGTACACCTTTCTTCCCGCCCCTCTCTCCTACCCAGAGTTCAGAATAAGATCAGGAACGACCGGGCTCAGGTCATCTTAGCTGATCTGTATTTGGTCAGGAGAGGGGTACCTGGTCCTTCTGGACATGATCATCTGTTGTCTGATCAGGCTACCACTTCAAGAGGACATCCTGCCTCCGCAACAGGGCTGGATCTTCACCCTGAATCTGCGCAATCAAAACCTACATACGTAGAGATTGAGTGGTGGCAACGGACTGTGGTTGATTTGCCGTTTGAAATGGTGGATCTCACCCTTGCTGTTAGGTTCCCTTCCACAAAATACATTTATGCTGGCCACTGGTACAGAGTTGTGGCCTGGTGTGGCGTTCGCAAGACTGATTCTTTACAAGCAAAGCTGTTAGACATCCTTTTGTTTGTTTATTTTTTGGCCCACCAAGGCCTTGCAGTGGGCATTATTATTATTTGCCTGTCCTTTCGGACTTTCTGCATTTGCCAGACCAACAGTGCTTGTTTAAATCACTTTTTGTGGTGAGATTTATTTGACTCGTTTGCTCCCAAATCGTTTGTGCTGGAAACTCAACTTGGTCTTGACGTTTCTTATGTGTTTGCCATTTGAGCATAGCCTAGCGGCTTCATGCATCGCCTGTCTTTAAAAAACTGTATTCCTCATTGCAGTTTTGCCAGTTTGTTGCGAGAGAGAACTTCAGGCACTCTTGGTGCATCTGTCCTACACCACCGTTTTTCCGGACTAGTTGGTGCTGAGGACTCCAGCAGCATTCTTGCCAAAAGTTTTGACTCCCTTCCATGTGTGCAAGTCATCGCGCTGCCAGTGTTCTTTGCTCCCCCTCACCCTTCTAAGAGGAGAGGCTCCATCGGCTATACCCCAGGAGGTCTTTAATTTGCATTCATCATACCAAGGATCATTGAGTGGATGATCAACTGTGTCTGGGTTGGAAGCAAAGAAATGAAATGGTGTGCAGGAAAGGAACCTTGTTGAAGTGTATACTGCTCAGCATTAAGATACACCAGCTAAGAATCAGCTTCTGCAGACTCCGTGGACCCCTTCCCCCATGCCTAAGGCTTCTACCACTGCACATGCAGAGTGCATGTGCTTCACATCTGCCAAGCTGCCACGTAGGCATCAGTGACACATTTACAAAGCACTACTGCCTTGACAACCAGGTTGAGCAGGAAGGTCATTTCTCCTATTCGCTCCTGCAGCATTTTTTGGTCTGAGTCCTGTCAGCCGACCCTACGCTTGGGGAAGTACTGCTTTAGTATCTATTCTAAGGTGAGTAATCTATAGTTGGAAGTATCCATTAACCATCAGGTAGCATGATCCCGGAACATTCAGCCAATAATAGACAAATTAATTGATGACATTGTCTGGTCGGGGCTCCTGCTCTCCCTCTTGGGGAGATCAGCTATTTTTAAAATGGTCGTACTGCCATGGTTATTGTACCAATTACTAAATTTCCCCTTCAACATCTCTTGTTAATCGTTGGCCAACATCAATTCTATTCTCAGAGGATTCTTGTGGAATCACGGTACTCCGAAGCTAGCCTTATCTAAATGCTTTAAATCCACTGATGACCATGGCACAGCAGCAGCTGACATCCTCTCCTATTACAGAGCGTCACACCTATTGGTCCTAAATGAATGGTACTATGACACACAGAGCGACCCTGTGTTTGCCTCTGTGAAGTGGGTGATGGGGGAGATGCCAGTGCTGTACTACATTTTCTTGGCCACCAGGGGTCCTCTTTCAGCTATGGAGAAACACATTTAAGGATTTGGGCTGGAGGCAGAAACTGATGAAGGAGCTCCCTCTCTGGGTGGGATCCGTAATTTAGCAAGTGTCAGCGCTCGGGGGGGATTTGACCAATGGGACACTAGGGAATTTTCCATTTGGGTGACATGATGGAGGGTGACCTTTTTAAACCATTCGCTCTGATGCATGAGGAGTTTGGCCTGTATAAAACCCAGTTCTTCAGGTACCTCCAGCTCCAGTATGCTCTTAGCCCTTATGTGGCTCTTATAGAGACACTCCTGGACTTCATTCCGCTTAAAGCAAAACTGCTGATGGGAGAGTTGAAGGACCAAAAAGTAACACAAATCTATTGATCCCTTTTGAGCCGCACAGCATCATATGTCGGTGTGCAGGAGCATCGCTATGAAGAAAAGTGTTTCGGATCCAGTCTGGCACCTGGGAAGCATTTTAAGGTTAAGAATCTGCGGTTAGAGTATCCACCAGAAAGAGTGTTACTGAAGGGAAGTAATTTGTCCATTTTGCTGAAGTGACAGATGCTCATATTGCGAATGTTCCACTCTTCGCTCGCTTAAGATTCAGCAGATTTAGTAATGTTCATATCCTGCCTTTTATAATTTTGAACATCATACCATAGTCTCAGTGCCACCATTACTTTAGCAAGTTTTTTTTTTTAATTTAATACAATCCCTGCCACATAAAAAAAATCTTCATTGCATTTTAGCAAGTACCTCGAAAGAATTTCAAACTTGGCGCTGTGTCAGACTTTATTTTCTGTGACCTTTGACCCTGCGGATCACCCACGGGAGGGGTAGTGCGATGCTCGTTAATGAGTCATAACAAAACACGTACCATGGCCCCGACCAGAGCACTTTTAAAGTGGCTTTGTAGTACCTCTCGAGGCTCAACAGAATGCATTAAACCTCCCCCTCCCCCAGTAGGATTAAAGGAAGGCCATTCGCGAAAATGAAAATGAATGCAGCCCTCGAACTATGAATATTACAATGTTTCCAAACTTTGCTCAGGTTGTCTGTACTTTTGCCGTGTTTTTTGGGACTGTCAAATAAGGCTTGTATATACAAAATGCCCACCAGAGCCCCTGAAATCAAAAGAATCGATTTCAAAAACATTTATGAATTGTGATAATTTCAATTGATATATTACATCGTGCCACCTATTTGGGTGGTTGTAGCGCCTAAGAGAAACCCTAAAATAAATAGTTTGTTTCGGATTATTTACGTTCTCACCCCACACCCAGGTACATGTTAGTTGTGCATTTCATTCCCAGTCCGGCAGGTGCGCGTGTTATTGTCCAGGTAGGTAGGTAGCTACAGACTGGAGCCGCTGGGGGAACGCTGCCCGGGCTTGGGAAGACGTTTTTGGAATATTTCCATTGAGAGTTAGCGGCGCTAAAAACTTCAGCAGCCGAACACGTGGAGTGCAGCCGGGCCTGAGCTCACAGGCTTCCCTGTCTGCGACTTGCGAAAAAGCCGATGATTGACAAGCCGTTTCAGATGCATTATCAGTCTGGCTTTTAACTCCAACTCTCCAAGAGAGCTGTGTTCACAAATTGATGCCCTGCTCCTCTGGGGTTGGTGCAGCAACATTAAATTGTACTAAAATATTCATATGTGAGTGCATTTAGCTGAAAGGAATTGATGGGCCGTCCCCAAGAGGGTGAAAAGAAAGGCTGCGTGGCCCGGCGCTCCGCAGACACCCGAAGCATGCGTTTTAAGAGTGATTATACGGCATGCGTGATCAAAGCCCTCAGAAAGAGTTCCAATTGAGTAGGAATATTTCTGGCCAAATTTCGACCACCCCTCTGCGTGGCATGGTGTGGAGGCCGGGTTGAGATTCCAAGATTTAAATAATGTCTTTGAAAGTTGCACAGTTATATGGCAGTGCTCTGGTAAGAATGAGCACACCGTTATTATGTTTTTTGTGTGCACGCTGTAGAAAATGAACTACACACGCGAACTGACGCTCTGTAGGTGTTTGGAGTCTGCCCAGGCGCGCAACGCCCATAGGACTCAAAGGGCTTCAGCCCCCCCGTCGTGTGTGTCAGCCTGGGCTGAGACAGCTTCCCGGGCTGACACACAGACAGTTTTTGAGTTTATCCCAGCCGCACCCGAGTACTTCACAGGTCTTTAAAAGACCATTCACGCGTTAACGGGGCTTTGTTGTTTTTTCACCCCTTCATCTCCACTCTGCCTATTGCTAGAAAAATTCGCCCCCCCCCCGAAATTTTTAGTAGCCTCCCCCCCCCTCTCAATTTGGCTCTAGTTGCGCCTCTGAGTCTGCGTTATGTGGTTGTAATGGGAACTCGCATCTTCAGGTTTGTATGGATGTGTGATCTCAGGGAAGGCCATGTGTTTGGTGGATTATACAATGTCTGTTAGATCTTTTTCACAGTGTTCCCTGTAACCTTTGGTGAGACCGACTGACCTGCAGTAGCAAAACGGCCTGTTCCATGCCATGCTTACATGAAAGTTTGTTGTTCCTTGCCATCTGTGGTCCATGAGTCATAACTGAGAGTAAATACTGCAAGCTTGAGCCAGGTGCGTTGGATGAAGACACTAGAGACAGCATGGTTGTGGAGGCGCTAAATACATGTTCTGTTCATTCATGCATTTAGCACTCACGTTTTCACATGCGCTGACATTGCTGGAAACAATATGGGACAGAGCAGAAGAGAGCTACATCTTGGAAGCCTGAGGTTCCCTGATCTGGTGATAATCGAATATTGTTGGGAGTGAGCTATGGTCTTTGATTGTCCACAGATGGGCGGGAGGGGGTCTGGATTCTGAAGGAACTGACATATAAATTTGTGGGTTATGGATAAATGCTGGTTCCATTTACCAGATGCAGACCCATGCATGCAGTCATGTGCACATCCCAACACTACAGATATGAGGAAGGAAGGGATGGGGGTGCACAATATGGGCACTGAATTGCCATTGACCGCTGTACCATTGTATGCTATTAACCTCGTAAGAAGTAGCAATGTGTTCCTCATAAGATGGAGGTGTTATAAGCATTGGGGACATGAGGGGTTGAGTCTGGGTTCCACTAGAGCAGTATGTCTCTTGTAAATCATCACTATAGCAAAGTCCCGGCCCTTCGGTTCCTCTGACGCCTGTTTCTCTCTTTCCTTTCGATACTGTAGTGCTTAAAGAAATAGTTGGACACAGCCTTAAATTAGCCAACAGTGTAAAGGTTTAAGTCTAGTGATAATGAAAAATTCGTAACGGAAAGTTTCAATTCTATTAAGGACTCGGAGGCGAGGATTATGCCTTCTCTCTTCACTTTGTTACACAGCAGCCAAAACTTAAACTACATTTACCATGAAACCTTGGGAAAATTGTAGTAAAGAAAATCGTCCAATTAGGAACAGTCTGAGGCCTCCAATCAGGGCTCTCCAACATAGTCTGTCCTCACTGGCCCTTCATCCTCTTTCATCGCGCGAAGTCAGCCGTGGATCCTTTTCAAGCGTCCTGTTTATTTGTGTCAGAACCTAGGAGGACAAAGGAACATTGTCACTTAACGAATGTAACTTGTCAAGCCTGTAAACAAAACACAGTGAGACAGAGTATGCCATACAAGAAAAACAATAATTCTTAATCTCAACAGTGTAGAAATCAAACTGTATTACTTACTCCGATACGGGGAGGGTCCCTTTCATTGAAAACCCTAGGGTGCGATAATCCTCGCCTCCGAGTCCTTAATAGAATTGAAACTTTCCGTTCCGATAGCTAGGAAATTTTTCATTATATGTCAGGACTGGAGGCGAGGATTATGCTAGTTCAAAGCTTGCTCACCACGAGGTGAGCCATGTCCAGCACTGGCTTGAAGTAAAACCTCTTAAAGGTAGAGTCCGAAGACCAATCCGCCGCATTGAGGATATCCTCCAAACGGGCACACAAGCCAAATGCTTTTGAGGCCATTGCCCCTCGAGTTGAATGGGTCCCGAAGTCCTTAAGACTTATACCTGCCTCCTGCATAACCCACCTTAACCATCTGGAAATGGTGGGAGAAGATACCGCCTTAAATGGTTTGCTCAAGGCAATAAGGAGTTGCTGTTCACCAGGTGGACGATACTCTTCTGTCATCTCCTCGTAAGCTTTTAAACAGCGAACTACACACAACTTCGGTGAATCCGCAAACTCCGGATATGAAATTGTTCTCGTATGACATTTAGTCCTTCTATGCAGCGTGAAGGTAACTCCACTCGGGGTGAACATTCTGGCTGTGATATCCAAGGCTCGCACATCTGACACGCGACAGCAAGAATTGAGGCATAACAACATGGCCAGCTTGGCCGACAGCTCCTTTCGTGAAAGGAATCTGTTAGGTTGCCATGATAGGAACAAGTTGAGGACCTGGTTCACATCCCAGAGGGCCGAATAACGGGGTTCCGGGGGTAGCGACAGTCTGATGCCCCGGAGCAGCTTACATACAAGAGGATGTTCTCCTACCGCAGCATTGTCAAGCGGCACATGGCCTGCTGAAATGGCTGACCGAAAGGTGTTTATCGATCTGTATGCTAGGCCACGAGAGGCCAGGTGCGCCAAAAAATTCAAGATGTAGACCACATCGGTGTCCAAGGGATTGAGACGCCATCCCACACACCAGCGGGACCATTTGCCCCAAGCGGACCTGTAACGTTTGACTGTGCTGTCCGCCCAAGCCCTGGCCATGAGCTCTTCAGCTTTCCTCGAAAGGTCCGGGACCTCCCATCGTCTCCTGTAATCCTCTATGCCATGAGCCACAACGAGTTCCCTTGAATCAGAGGATGTAGAGACTGATCGGGGCTCTGAAGGAGAGCCGTAAAGTGGGGGAGTAGGATTGGAGAATCCCAGGAAAGTTCCAGAAGAACTGGAAACCAAACTTGCGATCTCCAAAACCGGGTGACTAATACCACTTCCGCTCGCTGCCTCCGGATCTGGGCCGTCGTCCTCGTGATCATTGCAAAGGGGGGGAAAAGCGTACCCTTTCTCCTGGTTCCAGTCCTGGAGGAAGGCATCCGTGGCCACTGCCAGCGGATCCGGCCTCCAGCTGTAAAACCGAGGTAGTTGATGGTCGAGTCTCGAGGCAAATAGGTCTGTTGAAAAAGGACCCCAGAGGTTGTTCAACTTCTGAAACACAACTGGGTCCAGCTTCCCGAGGCTGGAATCCCTGAAGTTGCGGGATTGAAAATCCGCCACCAGGTTTTCCCGTCCAGGGAGGTATTCTGCCGTGACTGAGACCTGATGGTCCAGGCAGTACTGCCAAAAGCTGGCCGCCAGGTCTGAGAGGACCTTGGACCTTGTACCCCCTAAATGGTTGATGTAGCGAACCGCGGATATGGTGTCCATTTTTAGAAGGACAGATGATTGGATGGAATCTCTCGTCCCAACAGCGGACCGTGAAGGAGCCTGCCAGGAGTTCCAGACAGTTGATATGTAATCTTCGTTCTTCTGGAGACCACAATCCTCCTGTAGAAAATTCACCGCATCTGGCACCCCAGCCTAACGTGCTGGCGTCGGACTCTATTACCAGGTCTGGTGGCAAGCCAAAGATCGCCCGACCGTTCCAGGCTTCCATGTGTTGCAGCCACCACTGAATTTTTTCCCGCGCCTCTTCGGAGAGAACCACCTTGTGGGAGTAGGGGCACCCTCTGTGCAAGTACACTGCTTTGAGGCGTTGCAGGGCTCGATAGTGGAGGGGCCCGGGAAGATGGCCTGGATGGAGGCCGAAAGAAGGCCCACCAGCCGGGCCACATCCCTGAGCGACACTTGTTGCTTGGATTGGACTACGGCAACTCCCTCTACGCCGGAACCACAGCCAAACTTCAAAAAGACTCCAACGCATCCAGAACGCCTCAGCTCGACTCATCCTGGACATCCCCGACACAGCCACATCGCCGGACACCTGAGAGACCTGCACTGGCTCCCCGTCAGCAAGAGAATCACGTTCCGACTCCTCACCCACAAAGCTCTCCACAACCAAGGCCCCAGATACCTCAACGACCGTCTGACCTTCTACACTCCCACCCGCCAGCTACGATCGACCAACCACGCCCTCGCCGCCGTCCCCCGCATCCGAAGAGCCACAACGGGAGGAAGATCCTTCTCCTACCTGGCTGCCAAGACGTGGAACTCCCTACCCATCCACCTCCGCCTTACCCAAGACCACCTCTCCTTCAGGAAGCAACTCAAGACCTGGCTGTTCGAACAGTAGCGGACCCCCTCCCCCCAAGCGCCTTGAGACCCTCCGGGTGAGTAGCGCGCTATACAAATGCTTGATTGATTGATTGATTGATTGATTGATAAGGATCGTCTCAGCTCGTGTCGAATTTTCGATATCTTTCTGGCTGGAAGACTGAGAGTGGAGGATGCAGAGTCTACTACGAAGCCAAGAAACGTCAGCGACTGAGAGGGAGCGAGGATGGATTTCGCCTCGTTGATCACAAAGCCCAAGCTCTGGAGAAGATCTACCGCCATCTGAAGATGACGAAGAAGCTGATTAGGACACGCATCCATAAGGAGCAGGTCGTCCAAATAGACTATCATTCGAATCCCCCGAAATCTCAAACATTCCACTACGGGCTTGAGGACCTTGGTAAAGCACCAAAGGTCCGATGACAGGCCGAAGGGGAGGGAAGCGAACACGAACGTCTGATGTCGCCAGATAAATTGGAGGAACCTCCGGTGAGGATGGAAAATCGGGATCACTAAGTAAGCGTCTTTTAGGTCCAGACGCACCATCCAGTCTAAAGGACGCAAGACATCCCTGAGGAGATGGATCCCTTCCATCTTGAAGTGGCAATATACCAGCCACTCGTTGAACTCGCTGAGGTTGATCACGGGGCGTTTGCCCCCATCCGTTTTGTCCACCAAGAAAATGTTGCTGACAAAACCCCTGGGATGTAGGGTGGAGGGAACAATGGCTCCTTTCGCCAGTAGGGAAGTGACTTCCGCATCTACTAAAACAGACTCCTGTTGAGAAAACTGGATGGGGCGGGGCTTGCATTGTTGGACAGGGATGCCCATGTACTCTATGTGGAAACCTTGGACTGTTTGGAGCACCCATGCGTCCCTGTGATGGAAGTCCAGGTCTGGAAAAAATTCCCCAGCCTCCCCCCTATTTTTAACCGGGAAGAAGGGAGTACACTCACCGGCATTATTGGATGTCGCTGCTCCTCGATATCCTTTGCCTCTGCCTTGCCTGCCTCTCGGAGGGTAGAAATTGCCGAAGCGCGACTGTTCCTGATATTGGCCCTATCTGGAGCCTTGTCCTCTCGAGGATGGATTGGAATGGTGGCCGTTCGAGCGGCCCCTACCTCGACCGGCCCCACGGAAAACCCGGGGGGACATCTTTTTGATGGACGTCTGCGCTTTGTCGAGAGAGGTAAACGGCTTAACGAATTTACCTAGCTCTTTTACAAAGGGCTCCCCAAACAGGCCTCCCTGCGCCAACGCCCCCGCTTCAGAGTCCGCAAGATCCCCAAGCTTGGGGTCCACTTTGATTAGGAAAGAGCGACGGCGCTCAGTGGAAAGGGGACAGTTGGCATTGCCCAAATATACGATGGCCCTTTGTGCCCACCCCGAAAGGGACTCTGGTGAGATCAGGGATCCTGACGTTTTGGCCTCTTCGGCCATGTCTAGAATTTTCGTAAGGGGGCCTAAAACGTCCAAGAGTCTGTCCTGGCACGCTCGCCAGGACCTATCGATCCCTTTTTTAGGATCTCTCATAAATTTCTGGAGAAAAGTGGCCATACGGGCATCTATCTCCGGAGTGAGGGCAACTTTACCCTCCAGGGACGGTCTTGGGCATTCCGATCGAAGACCGTTCCGTGCCTCCTTCTCTAGGGGCTTCCTTATGCGCATTGCCACATAACTGGCAACTTTATCTGCTGGCGCCCAATCTGAAGATCTGGGGTGTATAATCTCGTCGGGATCGAACATGTCTGAACTGTCCTGGGCGGGAAGGGAGCCAAGGTCTAGATGGGCCAGGCTCGTCGTCAGCGTCCCCTCTGTCGTTGTTGGGCTGAAAGTCATGGGGGGTCGGCAAACCGTCACCTGCGGGTGGCAAGGGTGGTCGAGTAGCCAAAAAGGCTTGTTTGAGCCTCTCAAAGGCACTGGGATCTACCCCAGAATCACATGCACGTTTAGCAGGAGGGGGAACAGGATTTGCAATCGGGGAAGTTCCTGAGGGCCCAGGTTGGGGTGCGGGAACTATGGGGAGGCAGACAGCCGTACCAAGGCTTGGTCTATTTTCTTAGATAGTCTCTCCTCCAAAGGCGTCATGGCTTCACCCACCACTCTGTAAATTGACGCATCTACCGCGTCATAGAACTCATCGTCCCAAGGGAGGTCAGCCAGGGTATTTTCCCCTCCCTGGGAGTCATCCTCATAGTCCCTTTCACGAAACAGTAATGAGGGTAGATGAGTGTAGATAGTGGGGTCTGGGTGGCAGACCGGGTAGCCTAACTTTAAAGGGCTTAACCTGGTAAGGCTGGGTGTCAGCCGAGTGAAAAACGCGAAGACCTCGCTAATTTTTAGGGTGCTAGACCCCCAGGGCACAACAGTCTGGTGCAAAAATCTATTTTTTTTTATCAATAAACCAATCACACAGGCCTGAGTATGTGCCCAATACTGGCTCAGGAACCAGCCAATACGGACCCCAGAGGGCGTAGAAAGGGGAAAAAATACAGACTCTGCTGCTTGTTTGATAATGGAAGTACTGGCAGCAGAGCGTAATGACAATACACCAATCGGCTGGTAAATCTCCACACGGCACGATCGTAACAGAGGCGTCCTCCTCAGGCCTGGGCTCGTCCGGACTACGGCGCGCCGTTTAATCCCCTCAGGGATTTGAAACGCGCGCAGCGTCCCGCTGCCTCCCACGCCCTCTGGCGGCGGGAGGTCAGGACGATCGCACCAGCAACAGCCGCGTAGGAGCGGAATTGCTCCCGCGGCTTTAAACAGAAAAAACGAACAATTGACGTTTCTCTCAGACGCGCTGGCCGTACAAGATTAAGCAAGTACAGCGGCCGCGCGTCTGACACTAAAGAACAGCTGAGGCAATTAACCTCTGAAATCGTGAGGAAACCCGACACAAATAGGCACGACGCGCGCTGGCCGGAAAAACGATTAAGTAACAACACAGCGGCCGCGTGTCTGCAATACAATGAACAGCTGAGGTAATTAACCTCAAGGCACGGCGCGCTGGGGCTCGCTGAGCAAAACGGCCCGCGTCAGAAGAAATCCAGAAACAAAGGACAAAACCTGCCTAAGCAAACGTCAACGTGCATATAAAAGCACAATAAATGACCTGAGAAGTAAATTAGACAATCAACAATTACACAGGCAGTTAATCCCACAGAGTAGGAAAAAGTCACTTATCTCGGCTGCGCAGCAGCGAAGAAAGAGGATGAAGGGCCAGTGAGGACAGAATATGTTGGAGTTGGAGAGCCCTGATTGGAGGCCTCAGACTGTTCCTAATTGGACGATTTTCTTTACTACAATTTTCCCAAGGTTTCATGGGAAATGTAGTTTAAGTTTTGTCTGCTGTGTAATAAAGTGAAGAGAGAAGGCATAATCCTCGCCTCCAGTCCAGACATAGAATTTCTTCTGCAAGCCAAGAATCGAATGACCACCTGGGAGAGCCATGGGCAGCACCTGCTACCTTAGCTTTCCCTTTGGTACCAGTAGCACTGTACATGTTTCCCCTAGCGCTGTGCCATGAAGCTAGTGAGAGTAATAAGTATTGGAAAATGTTGAACAGCAGCATAGAGTTGCAATGTGTGGAGTAAAATGGCGCGGAGTACAGTGGCATGGAGAGGCGTAGAGTAGAGTGGAGTGGCGTAGAATAGACTGCACTTCAGTGGCAGTCTCTGTTGCTGGCAAAACAAAATATGGTTTGTGTGCATTTATTGCTCCCTATCACTTCCTAGCACCACTGGGTAATGGATTAATGTAGAACACACATCTGTCAGTTATCTGTCCGTTATATACTCATGCACATTGATACGAGGCCCTGTGTGCCACAACCCTGCCCCATTGAAATGAGGTTACCAACGATTCCCAGATGCCATGCAACAAACGTTGCCTTTGCCTAAGTTGTTACGTTATTTCTAAACTTTGTATGGTCTTGTATATCTTTGTGCTCAATACTGTTGTCCTCAATCTAGGCACACCTCCAGGCCACATACCCCATGGTGTACTCTATGAAACGGAGTACTCTGAAAGCTTGCTGTAAAAGGCTGAAGAGACGCTGGCGCCATACTAAAAATCCATCTGCTAAAGCTGCTTACAAACTGGCATTATCCCAATACCATGCCCATATCAGTAATTCCAGGAGAAGTTATGTATCAGGCAGAATCGAGAAGGCGGGTAATTCTACCAAAGAGATTCATAAAGTGCTGAACGAGTTCACCAAGCCTCGTGCCTGCATCTCAGATATCCCAGTCTCTCAACAATTATGCAGCTCTTTTTCAGGCATATTTGAGGATAAGATCGAAGCTATATATAGGAAGTTCTCTTCTAGCCCGAATCAAACTAATTGAACTCTTTTAAATCTGCCTCCCAAAGTCGCTATCCAGAACCTAGATAAGTTCCAACCTTGGGTCAATTTCGGGAGTTACTGTCTAATGCCTAATCTGCTTCACCTGTAGACTTTTGTCCCCCTAGAGTCTCTGTGAATCTTGCAACCTCAATAGCCCTTCTATTCTTTTGCTATTCAATCTCTCACTAGAATCGGCCAAAATTCCACTAGCTTGGAAGGCTGCTCTGGATTCCCCCACACTGAAAAAAATAGAATGCATATCATAATAGTCTGTTCAACTACTGCCCCATATCACTTCTACCTTTGCTAGTGAAAATGCTGGAAATCTGTGTCAATAAACAGCTTAAGGCATTCATGGAGGTCCATAAGATTCTGGATCCCTCCCAATCGGGATTCTGAGCCGCTCACAGCACAGAGAACTCGCTGGTGGAAGATACAGATTCTATCCTCATGCTTTGGATGCTGGTCTCCCTGCCATGCTTGTGTTGTTAGACCTATCTGAAAGAAACAGTTAGTTATAGATTCCTTACCTTAGAATTACCCCCAGGCGTCAGACTGGATCCGGAAAGTTTTTCGTCAGCAGTACCCCTGCGCGTCAGAAGGTGGCGTTGGTCGACTCCGCGTTCGTCGTCGGTGTCGTGGTCGCCGGGATGACGTCGCGGTAGCTACATACCCGCCGCCCTCGCGCGCTGACGTCAGTTCTTTCTTTTTCCGTGCCAGCAAGCGCAGATCCGGAGAGAGAGGTACCACCAGTCAATTTTTGACTGAACTTTTCTCGACTTTTGTCGACTTCGTTGTTGTTTGAGTCCATCGACTTCTGGTGCACGAGGGATGCCCGTCTTTAAGGCTTGCGGTACCTGTACCCGACTCATGTCGGTGACGGAGCCGCACAGCGTGTGCCTCTACTGCTTGGAGCGTGACCACGACCCCAAGTCGTGCTCCGACTGCCGGACCATGGCCCTGAAGTCTTTGCGGGAGCGGTCCCGAAAGCTGCTCGAGGCCCGGCAGTCAGCTCCGCGCCGCTCGAGGTCCCGGTCGCGGAGGAGGTCGAGGGACCGGTCGCGGAGCCAACACCATTCTTCGTCGAAGACTTCGCACTCGGGGTCAGGTAAGTTGAAGCACAGAAAGAAGTCGAAGAAGCATCGTCACTCTTCGACTTCTCGCCGATGCGACGAGGGATGCGGGTGGTGCCACTCCCGCGGCTCCGCGTGCGGAGCCTGCTGGGTCGACTCCGGGTTTCCCCCCCCTTACCGGGACCCGGTACGACCCCTGCCCAGCTTCGGAGTTTCTACGAAGCGATGCATGCCATCTTTGGGCAGTCCGACTCAGCCGGCGTGCCTTCGGACCCCGCAGACTCGGTGGGGGGCCCTGGGTCGTCGGCGGCTTTGGCGCCGCAGGGTTCCCTTGGATCTAGGCCTGGATCCAATCGGCGCCGGTCGACCTCGTTTCGCCTCCCCCGGCGCCGATTCCACCGGCACCACGTCCGCCACCGGCATCGGCTGTGTCCCCAGCCGACGTCGACCCCGGCCTCCACCTCGATGCCGGGGTCGGACTGGCGTCGACCGATGCCGGATCCGACGCCGACGGGTACTTTTGTGCCCCTGTTCTACCCTGGCCTGGGAGGGGTCTGGGGACCCTTTGACCGACCAGTTGGTGTACGAACAGGACTGGCGAGAGGAACTGGGGGGAAGCCAGTGGTCTGGATACCTCACCAGACCTTGGCATGTTGTCTCCTCCTACCGTGGCTACGGAGGAGGGAGTATCATACGCAGTGGTGTTGCGTAGGGCGGCCGAGGCTCTCCACCTCGAGCTACCTACGGGGGCAGTCAGGACTAACCTCCTGACAGAGGTCCTTCAACCAGCAGCGAGCCTTTCGGAGCCCCTGCTGCCGTTTAATGAAGCCCTCACGGACATACTTTTGGGCACGGGGTCCAGGCCCAACACAGGGGCTCCTATGGACAGGATAATCGCCCGACGCCACCGCCCGTCCCCGGGTGACCCCACTTTCCTCTCCCAACACCCCACCCCTGAGAGCTTGGTAGTCCAAGCCTCCATGTCCAAGGGCGCATTCCCTACCACTCCCCCGGAAAAAGAATCCAAGACGCTGGACCATCTTGGGAAGAAGATGTTTTCTTCCGCCAGCTTGGGACTGCGGTCGGTAAACACCGCATGTCTATTGGGCCGTTACACCCACTCTGTTTGGGATACAGTGGCGCAGGTGCTGCCCCAGTGCCCGGAGGAGTCCCGGGCCGTACTCTCCCGTGCAGTTGCCAAGGTGAGAGACGCAGCGAAGTTTACCATCCGCTGTGGGCTGGATACCGCCGATGCACTTGGCAGGACGATTTCCACGTCAGTAGCCCTTCGACGCTACGCCTGGTTGCGTTCGACTGGTTTTTCCAAGGATGTCCAATCCACCCTTATGGACATGCCCTTTGATGGCCGTAGCCTTTTTGGCGACAAGGCAGACAACGCGCTAGAGCGCTTTAAGGATTCTCGGGCTGCGGCCAGATCCTTGGGCCTCTCCACCACCCGCCCTGCGCAGTCTGCCTTTCGCCCCTTTCGTGGCCACGGAAGGGGTACCCCACTACGTCCCGCCCAGAGTCACAGGCTGGCGCAAGCTGTTCAGCCACAGCTGCGGCCGGGGACGTGGAAACCACTGCCGTGGTTCTGGGGGCCAGCGGGCGGGCCAGTCCACCACAGCCCCCTCTGCAGCAGCCTCCAAACCCTCCTAGTCCGACCTTTCAGGGCCACTAAACGCCAGTGGGCGGCAGGATCCGCCTTCTCCTCCCCCACTGGCGCACCATCACGTCGGACAGGTGGGTTTTGCAAATAGTCCGAAGGGGCTACTCCCTCCCCTTCGAGGCTACCCCTCCCTCCATGCCACCTCAGTACCATCGCATGTTGGAGGATCACCTGGCCCTTCTCCAACAGGAAGTTTCGGCACTCTTGGCCAAGGGTGCCATTGAACTCGTTCCTGCCCCAGAAGTAGGTCGTGGTTGCTATTCCCACTACTTTCTGGTGCCCAAGAAGGACAAAGGCCTGCGTCCTATCTTGGATCTCAGGAACGTCAACCGCTTCCTCCGGAAGGAGAACTTAAAAATGTTGACGCTCGCTCAGGTCTGGTCTGACCTCGACCCTGGAGACTGGATGGTAGCGTTGGACTTGCAGGACGCTTACTTTCACATCCCCGTCCTGCCGGCCCACCAGCGTTACATGCGGTTCACGGTAGGCCACGAGCACTTTCAGTTTACCGTGCTCCCCTTTGGCCTTACCAGTGCCCCTCGGGTGTTCAAGAAAGTGATGGCGGTGGTCGCAGCTCATCTGCGCAGATCAGGGGTTCCAGTCTTCCCCTATCTCGACGACTGGCTGTTGAAGGCGGGCTCGCCCCAGGCTGTCGTCTCCCACCTCCAGACTACGGCCGACCTCCTGCATTCGCTGGGGTTCTCCATCAACGTGCCGAAGTCACACCTGACCCCCTCTCAGAAGCTCCTCTTCATCGGAGCGGTTCTGGACACGACGCAGTTTCAGGTCTATCCTCCCGAACAGCGAGTCCGGGATATTCGGGCTATGATTCCGATCTTTCAGCCTCTATCCCGGGTTTCGGTCAGGATCACCCTGAGGATGCTGGGCCTCATGGCCTCCTGCATCCTGCTGGTAGATCATGCCAGGTGGCATATGTGGGCTCTGCAGTGGGACCTGAAGTTCCAGTGGGCGCAGCATCAGGGGAATCTGTCCGATTGCATCCAGATCTCGGAGGGCACTGCACACCAATTGCAGTGGTGGCTGACGAACCAGGATTGGGTCGACGGCAGATCCCTCTCCCTTCCTCAACCAGAGTTCACAGTGGTGACTGACGCATCACTTCTGGGATGGGGCGGCCACATGGGGGAGGCGGAGATCAGAGGCCTCTGGTCTCCGGCGGAGTCCGGGCTCCACATCAACCTTTTGGAGCTTCGGGCGATTCGTCTTGCACTCAAGGCATTCCTACCCTCTGTCCGGGGAAGAGTAGTGCAGGTGTTCACGGACAACACTACCCCCATGTGGTACTGCAACAAACAGGGCGGGGTGGGGTCGTGGACCCTATGTTAGGAGGCCCTCCGCCTCTGGACATTGCTGGAACATCAGGGCATTTCCCTGGTGGTTCAACACTTGGTAGGTTCCTTGAACGCCAGGGCGGACGAACTCAGCCGCAGGTGCATGATGGATCACGAATGGCGTCTTCACTCAGAGATGGTGCAAGGGCTCTTTCAGCAGTGGGGAGAGCCTTGGTTAGATCTATTCGCCACCGAAGAGATCGCACAATGTCAGAAGTTCTGCGCGTTGGAATTTCCAAGGCGGCACTCGCTAGGCGACGCTTCTCGTCGCGAGTGGAGTTGCGGTCTTCTATACGCCTTTCCGCCTATACCATTTCTGCCCAGAGTGCTGAAGAAGAACAAGCGCGACCGGGCCCAAGTCATTCTTGTGGCTCCGGATTGGGCACGAAGAGTCTGGTATCCCGAGCTGCTCAACATGGCCATCGATCCTCCGATCCGACTGCCTCTTCGGGAGGATCTTCTGTCGCAGCAGCAGGGGACGGTCCTCCACCCGAACCTGTCCAGCCTCCACCTCCTTGCGTGGAGATTGAGCGGCGGCAGTTGACGTCGTTTGACCTGCCTCCCGAAGTCTGCGATATTATCTTGGCAGCCAGGCGTCCCTCCACTAAGACGGTATACGCCTGCTGATGGAACAAATTTGTGGCATGGTGCACAGCAAAGGTTGTGGATCCCCTTTCTGCCCCTCTTTCTGAGGTCCTCTTGTTCCTCCTTTCTTTGGCCCAGCAGGGCTCTGCTCTGGGCACTATCAAGGGCTACCTCTCGACCATTCCAGCCTTTCTTAGGCTTCCTGATCAGCCTTCTCTTTTCAAGTCCCCTGTTGTAAATAGATTCCTTAAGGGCATTACTCATCTTTTTCCTCCTGTTCCCTTCGTAATGCCCCAGTGGGACTTGAACTTGGTTCTTACCTATCTTATGTGCGCTCCCTTTGAGACACTACATAACTGTCCTCTCAGGCTTCTCACTTTGAAAACTGCCTTTCTGGTGGCCATCACCTCTGCTCGCAGAGGGAGTGAGCTCCAAGCACTTTCTTCCAAGCTTCCTTTTCTGGCTGTTCATCCGGACAAGGTCGTCCTAAGAACTAGACCTTCCTCTCTTCCCAAGGTGGTTACTTCTTTCCACATTGGCCAAACCATCACTTTGCCCACCTTCTTTTCGCCTCCGCATCCTTCAAAAGAGGAAGAGAGGCTCCACCAAAACGTGCGCTTTCCTTCTACTTGGATCTCACAAAACAATTCCAGGTGGACGACCAGCTCTTTGTTGGTTATGTGGGCGCTAAGAAAGGTCGGGCCGTGCACAAACGGACCATCTCCAGGTGGATCGTTCTGTGCATCAAAGCCTGCTATTCTTTGGCAAAGAAGGAGCCTCCAGTGGGGCTGCGCGCCCATTCCACCAGGGCGACAGCAGCTACCACTGCTTTGGAACGGGGAGTCCCCCTCAATGACATCTGTCAGGCAGCTACGTGGGCATCGTTGCACACGTTTACCAAACACTATTGTCTAGACAGCCAAGTCCGGAGAGACGGCTTCTTTGGCCGTTCTGTTCTCCAGGACTTTCTGTTGTGAACTTAGTTCGCAGACCCACCTCCGGGGTTGGTATTGCTGGGGTATCTATTCTAAGGTAAGGAATCTATAACTAACTGTTTCTTTCAGATGAACAAGTTACTTACCTTAGGTAACGATATATCTGTAAGAAACATAGGTTAGTTATAGATTCCTTACCGCCCCACCCATCCTCTCCGTTCTGCGAACTGACTTCTAGGGTTAAGGACATCCTTTCAGGGCCCTAGTTTTGTGCGCCAGTGGTCAGTGTCTTGCATGGCTCTGCGCTTCTGGCGTGGAAAGTCATGTACAGAACAGACGTCCGCGCGCGAAGGCAGCGTCTATGTAGCTACCACGACGTCATCCCGGCGACCACGACGCCGACGACAAACACGTAATCGACCAACGCCACCTTCCGACGCGCAGGGTTACTGCTGACGAAAAACTTTCCGGATCCAGTCTGACGCCTGGGGGTAATTCTAAGGTAAGGAATCTATAAGTAACCTATGTTTCTTACAGATATATCGTTACCGAAGGTAAGTAACTTGTTCTTCAGTGGTTTTCAGAACCATTTCCCATGCAGTATTGATCAGCAGACTGCAGACAATCAGTCGGGGGCAAGCCTCTTCTGTGGCTCACAGCCTTTTTAGAGAGCCGCACTCAAACGATCAAGTTGGGTTCATTTAAATTGCACACTGTTTTCATCAACATGGGGTGTCTCAGGGCTCATTTCTGAGCCCGACTTTAAGATCTATGTGGCCTCCCGGCCCAGATCATTAACTCTTGTGGCTTTGCTGTAATCTCATATTGACAACACCCAGCTGATCCTTTTGCTGGGGCAGGAACAGGACGATGCTAAACATTGTTTTTAAGACTGTATGAGGAAAATTGCGGCTTGGATGAAAACTAATTGTCTCCAGTTGAACGGTGAAAATACTGAAATCTTACTGTTCGGAAAAGCTCAACTCCTCTGGACCCCAATCTGGTGGCCTGCGGAGCTGGCGGCAGCTCCTTCTCCAAGTCACGCTGTAAAAAATCTGGGCGTTAAACTAGACCAGGAACTTTCCATGAAGAATCACATTGTTGCAATTTGCGCTTCTTGTTTTGCAACGGAGACTTCTGAGGAGGGGTTTTCCTTAGCTACCATCTTCTGCCAGGAAAACACTGGTCCAGGCTTTGGTTATAAACCACCTTGATTATAGTAATGTGCTGTTTATGGCAGGTGAATGACTTTAGCAAGGTAGCTTTGAATAGGTCCAAAGAGGGATCTGTTGTATATGCAGAATGGTAAAGATTTCAGAGTGGGTGTAATGTGGTCATGTTGTTTTATTGAACTGTTGTGGTTTTGGATCCTTTGCAGTTTGTCTTGAATCTCCTTAAGGAGACCCATTTACTGCTATTGCAATAGTCCGGACAGGAAGGCACAACCACAAGAAGCATTGCAATTTTTGGCAGAGTAGTAGAAAAGGGAGCATGCCTTGTAGCAGATACAGATTGTGAGAGGCATGTATGTGACAGCTTTAAGTGGATGTTTGATGTAGAGATCTGAAGGTAAGATAGATGGCAATTTTATTGAGCCTGGGCAAATGAGAGGGGCATGTGTAATGATGTTACAGGGCTCATAAATATAGTCTTAACTCTCTCCACACCTCATCTCGTCCTTGGCCACCTTCTTCACCTCTATCTGGAGGACCTCATAAATATAGTTGCCTACTTGAACTCTGAATCATACGAGGTTGATGTCTTTCTTCATCAAATGTAGATGTCCTTCAACTCACACAGTGCATCACCATTTTATCTCTGCCCCCCAGGACTCTTCTCACAATCTAGCAGGCTAGACCCTATCTCTTCTATAAAAAAAAGTGTTGAAGGCTCATACCTTGGCAACTACCAATCCAGCACCCATCCCTCTATCCTGAGCAAAGTAAGTGAAAGGCATGTTGGTAACCACTTGCCTAATTATGTAGATTATGGAATCTGGTTCAGGTCTAACGATCTTGATTTGGGCCTTACTGCAGCAATAAAAGTACCATTCTACAAATGGCTAGCTAGACAAAATGCACTTAAGCATCTTGATCTTTTCAACCTCTCTGCTGTGTTTGATACCGTGTACCAGGTTGCTCTCCTGATGCTGCATGTAGAGCCGGGGAGCAGTCCTTGATTGGTTCACCTCATTCCTTACAGGATGTTCAAATCATTCATGTAAATATTGTGTTTGCTTCCTCTAATAGACAAGTGTGGGTCCAATGAACTCCTCATTAGATATCATGAAGTTTAATTTACAAGTGGGGACTTTGGTTGTCCTGCTCCAAAACAAAAACATTAACACAGTGATTCACAAAACCACAAGGTCTCTTCCCAGAAGACACCCAGAGCCTAAGAGACTGCCTTCAAGTGAGCTAAATTTGTATTTCCTCAAGTCCGTGAAAGACAAAGTTTATCCGTCTCTCAGTCGAAAGTCGACAAACATCTCTCTGTTATCCAAACATGGTTTAATAACAAGATTCACACCTTCCACTCAACCACTGCATTGTGCACTAAACCCCTTAGTTTCTAAATAGACCTTCATCCCTCCTTTATATACCACATTGCAAAAAACTGCATCGTCCCATCTGGCATTGCTCAGAAGAATTAAGCACTGCTTCCTGTCCTAAAGTGTCTAAGCTACAGTCTGGGCCTTTATCATCACATGCATCAGTGCTGACAAGGCGCTCTACATTAGCCTCATGACTTCTCTCTTGCCACTATGAAATCAGTCATCTGTCTGTCTGTTATTTCTGTTGCCCTGTTATTGTGCCGTTGTTTGCTGTCTGTTATTCCTGTAATTTCTGTTATCCTGTGCCTCTGTGCTTGTTATTGTGCCTTTTGTTCTTGTGGCTCGTTGCCTGTTTCTTTCTCTCTGTCTTTCCTGTTTTTCCTGCTGTGCCTGACTTTTCCCACCACTGCTTCCCCTGCGGCCCTTCCCCCATACCGGTTTCCCGCTCCCGCCTCCCACTGCGCCTCCCTCCCCCTTCCCTATTTAATGGCGGCCGCTGCGAGGGAGCACGAACAAGACCCCTGACCTCCTGGCTAGGGTCCTGTTCTCTCCCCCAGCAGCTCTGCTGTTGTGCCACCGCCGCTGACCCCGCGTCACCCCTGCCAGTAGGTTCGAGGCATCTTTCTGCCTCTCTCCTGGTGTCTGTTATTTCTGTTCCCCTGTTATTGTGCTGTTTTTTGCTGTCTGTTATTTCTGTAATTTCTGTTATCCTGTGCCTCTGTTATTGTGCCTCTGATCTGTGCCTCTGTGCTTGTTATTGTGCCTTTTGTTCTTGTGCCTCGTTGCCTGTTTCCTTCTCCCTGTCTTTCCTTTTTTTCCTGTTGTGCCTGACTTTTCCCGCCGCCACTACCACCGCGACCCCTCCCCCCTGCCGGTTTCCCGCTCCCGCCTCCCAGCTGCGCCTCCCTCCCTATTTAATGGCGGCCACTGCGCACCCGCACAGCGGGTGCGCCGCTGGTGCGCCCAAGGCTAGCCCGTCTGCACCCGTCCGTGACTCGACCAGCGCCAGGGATCCTGGATCTCCGAGCTCCCACCGCTACGACGCAGCTGCCCTCCTCGCACTCAACCCCGGAAGGAACAACAACTGCCAGCTGTCTACGCTGAACACCACCCACGGCCAGTTCTCCTGCCGCTACTGCCTCCGAACCTTCACCACCCTCTGCACCACCACAGCCACTGCACCCACGCCAGACGCTAGCCCCACCGTAGCACTGAAGTGCATCCTCCTCAACGTAAGCTCCCTGCACCGACATGCTGTAGAAATCTGGGACCTGCTTAACACCCTCTCGCCAGACGTTGCTTCCTTCACAGAAACTTGGACCACCTCAGCCTCCGACATCGCCACAGCCATCCCCGACGGATACAAGATCCAGAGGAAGGACCGCCTCAACCGCCCAGGAGAAAGACTTGCCATCGCGCACTAGAGCGTCCTCCGACTGACGACCTCCTGCTCAATCGACAGCCCGCCCACCACCGAACATCTCCATTTCCAGATCCAGACCAGCCCTCGAACAACCCTAAGAGGCACCCTTGTATACAGACCTCCCGGACCGCGAACTGCGTTCGCCACCACCAACGCCATCCTAACTGCGCCCCACGCCATCGCCTCAATGGACTACATACTCATCGGAGACCTCAACTTCCACCTCGACTAGCTCACCGACCCCAACTCCGCCACCCTCCTAGACAACCTCGCCAACCTCGGACTGAGGGACTGAGACAACTCGTCACCACCCCTACCCACAAGGCAAGACACACCCTCGACCCCATCTTCGAGGGAGGCTACAACATCCACTTCAGCCACACCACCCAACCCCCTTGGACGGACCACCACTGCGTACACTTCCACGTCGACAAACACACGACGCCCAAGCCTGCACCCTGCCCTCCACGAAGAAACTGGAGCAAGATCACCGAAGAGCAACTCAACTCCACCCTCAACCGCGATGCCCTGGTCACCTCGACCGACGCCAACCACGCTGCCAAAGAACTCCACAGATGGAGCTCCAACTGCGCAGACGAGCTCACACCCCTACGTAACCCCGACAGACATCGCCTCAGGAAGGCCACCTGGTTCACCGCCGACCTCCAAGAATCTAGACGCACCTGCAGACGTCTCGAGAAGAACTGGAGGAACAGCAAATCCTCGGAAGACCGCACCACCTACAAGAACGCCATGACAGAATACCACCATCGCATCAGAACCACCAAAAAGACCTTCATCCAGAACAAGATCCTCGCCAACTCAACCAAACTCCAAACAACTCTTCAGCATCATAAAGGAATCCACCAACCCCCCACCCAGCGAAACCATGGATATCACACCCTCCCAGGACCTCTGCAACAAGCTCGGCTCCTACTTACACCTGAAAATCAAGGGCCTCTACGACAACTTCAACGACCAGACGCCTGACCCCGAAACCACTCCCTCCTCCAGCCACGCCAGCCAACCTACCATCTCCTCCTGGACCCCAGGCACCACCGAAGACACAGCATCGATCATGAAAGGCATACACTCAGGAGCCCCACGGACCCCTGCCCCCGCACATCTTTCACAGAGCCGCCACCATCGCTCCATAACTACGACGCACTATCGCCACCTTCAAAACCGGCATTTTTCCCGAAGGCTGGAAACGCGCAGAAGTCGGACCCCTACTCAAGAAGCCTTCAGCAGATCCCACGGACCTCAGGAACTACCGACCCATCTCCCTCCTCCCCTTCGCCACAAAAGTCACAGAGAAGACGGCCAACATACAACTGACGAAATTCATTGAAGAATACTCCATTTTCGGCCCCTCCCAATCCGGATTCCACAGCAACCACAGCACTGAGACCGCTCTACTTGCCACCACGGACGACATCCGCACCCTCCTCGACCAAGGACACACAACAGCCCTGTTCTTACTCGACCTCTCTGCAGCCTTCGACACCGTCTCCCACCGCACACTCACCGCCAGACTCCACAAAGCCGGCATACAGGGAACCGCCCTCGACTGGCTACACTCCTTCCTCACCGACAGAATCCAAAAAACCAGACTTCCACCCTTCCTCTCCGAACCCACAGAAATCAACTGCGTAGTACCCCAAGGATTGTCACTCAGCCCCACGCTCTTCAACATCTACATGGCCACCCTCGCCGCCATCGTCGGACAGCACGGACTCAGCATAGTATCCTACGCCGACGACACCCAGCTCATCCTTTCCCTCACCAAGGACCCCATCACCACCAGACTAACCTTCCAGGACGGAATGAAGGACGTCGCATCCTGGATGAGCAGCAGCTGCCTGAAGCTCAACTCAGAGAAGACAGAGGTCCTCGTGCTTGGACCCACCCCCTCTGCATGGGACAACACATGGTGGCCTACCGCCCTCGGCAGCCCACCTACCCCCACGAACTACGCCCGAAACCTCGGCATCGTACTCTACTCCTCCCTCTCCATGATCAGACAGGTCAACGCCGTCCCCTCCACCTGCTTCAAAACCCTTTGCATCCTCCGAAAGACCTTCAAATGGATCCCTCCCGAATCAAGGAAGACCGTCACCCACTCATAACCAGCAGACTAGACTACAGAAACGCCCTCTACGCCGGGATCAACAAGTCTCTGGTCCACAAACTCCAGACCATTCAGAACACCGCAGCCAGACTCGTCCTCGGCATCCCTCGACACGAACATATCACCCAGCACCTGCGCAACCTCCACTGGCACGTTCAAGATCCTCACCCACGCCTACAAATGCCTCCACAACACCGGACCGAAATACCTCAATGACAGAAACTCCTTCCACATGCCCAAAAGAAACCTCCGATCCGCTAACCTTGCCCTCGCCGAACCCCCAAGCATCCGCAGATCAAGAACAGGTGGAAGAACCTTCTCCTACATCGCGGCCAAGACCTGGAACGAGCTGCTGATCAGCATCAGACGCGCACCCACCCTGCACACCTTCAAGAAGACCCTCAAGACATGGCTTTTTGACTGACCGGAGTTGCTCCCTTCCCCTGTCCCCTCTCCCCCCAGCGCCTTGAGACCGTCACGGGTGAGTAGGGCGCTTCATACTTCCCTGATTGATTGATTGATCTGTTTTAAGCATCCCAAAATATAACCACATCTCCAGGGATGGGTGTTAAGAGGCAGGAGAAAATCAGGTTCCACATGCTGTCAAAACCTAGCCAGGCTTGAAATTCTATGTAGGAAAGTTAAGACCTACAAAAAGGCATTTGCCTACTACACTTGCATGCTATGAAATTTGCTACCGCTCTTAATCAAATGCATTACCTATGTAATCAACTTCAGAGTAAATTACTTCTGTTCAGACTGTTCTTGGTGCCCACCCCACTGGTTATCTTAAGAAAGAACCAAGCATCAAAAGCTCTCCAATGATGTACAAAGAGGACAATGTGCTTGCCACCCTAGCTAAGACTATAGCCTTAGACTCACAGATGCAAACACTGTCAACCACATGCAGGACTACTCTCTCATAAAGTATCTCTGAAGGAACTCCGTGTCCTTCCACGCCCAGATCATCCTATTCCCAAATTACTCCATAATCCTGTTTTGTCTTCAGTTTTTTCTACTGGAAAAGTGAATTTCTCGCAGCGAGTTCTGCAGATAATTCTCTGCTGCAGCAGGGGCCTTGAACAAATTAAAAACAAATATAGGTGCACTTGGAAGGGGGGAGGCTTTTATGATCTCAAACAACTGGGTGGCTAGAGTAAACAAGCATTGGCATAGCCAATAGGTCTCGCCTTTGGGCCCTTATAAGTGTTTAGCCATGCAACAGTTGATGTTGTTGCACCATGGATATTGTACTGCATAACTAAATACTTCTAAGGTCCCAAAGGCGAGACCTATTGGCTATGCCAATGCTTGTTTTGTGTGGGATGGGCCTATTTTTCACCCTCAGAAAATTAGACAGGGGAGGAAGAAGGCGGGAGAGATAGGAAGACAGGTGGAATGTTGGGATGAAAAAGAATTTACACGAATGCCATATAAAAGGATAAATAACGGGAAAAAGAAAGAAGCAGGGTTGGCACCAAAACAAGACAGTTTTGGTATTTGACAACCTTGCATTCGGCAGTGCAGACGGCGGTCTCCTAAAAATATCTGGGGCTCTGCACTTTACTTTTTCACAGCGTGCCAGAAATGTTCAATATCAAAATCATTACATACAAACGGAAAACCACCAGCAAATATGTACATCAACAGAGTACAAGTTAAAAACTCCTTTCTAGTTGCACAATACCCCTAGGGCCTATGTAAATAAAAACACAGGAAGATATGTGTTATTGCGGTGCCATTTGTTAGGACGCTGCCAACGTTGCGCCCCGGCGCGCGCTCTTTTGTCAGCTGAGCTGCTCACGTGCAATGGCGGATCAGTTTGTGGGCAGGTGGAAACAGATGTGTAGAAATCTGCCCTTGTGTCAAAATATATTGTTTTTATGCGGGGTTTTATACCGAACCTCTGCAGTATTTATGCTCTTGGATAGCTGTTATTATGACTAATTTTAAGATGCTTAATTTACTAACCTAAGCAAATAGAAGGCTAAGCCGGTCTTGCCAAGATTCAGACGCGCGACCACCACTCTGCCGCAAGTCTCAGCTGCGAGCGTTTAACCCACTGAGCACTCCTGCAGGCCATGACGTATACCTTTACACACGCGTGTGGGCCATTGGCTGCTCTGTTTATTTTATCTTCACTTAACTCTCTAAAGCAACATATCCGCCAGTCTCTCTGTCAGTATACGCTACTTCACGAATCCCTCAACTTTCTCTACTCCGTTTCACCCTCCAAGAACCCTTTTCGGCAACTACATCTCAACCACAAACTACATTGCACTGTACTACCCTTGTGAAATGCCTCATACCCCCGACGAGACACTAGGTGGACAGGCAGCATGCTACTCTATGAATCTGGACCATGGCTGCGAGTTCACTGTGATGACCCTCACACACTGTCATAGTGGACGTGGCTTACGAATCTCTCCCTTATGACATGTCTATTTTGTATAGCACCCAAACTTACTTTTAGTAATGACTAAAACTCGTGTTTGTGTGTGTATGTACACATACATACTCTCAAGGTTTTCCTATTAACCCTCCTGTAACCAGGATTTTAGTTTTTCTACTTTTGATGTGTTTTTGCTTCTATTTGTGTGCAATTAATACCTCTGAGACTGCAATGGTAGGTTGTTCACAGGTGGCCCTTCTTCAAGCATACAAGTTCTTCAATGAGAGAGCAAGTTAAACCAGCTAAGTGGAGGTCATGAAATCGGATAAACTAGCACGTTTAAATACAATGTAGAGATTCAATGCCACTTATTTCTTACTAATAGGTGTATACCAAATGAGTTCTGACTAACACAGACCGAAACTACTTAGGCCACTTTTGGAAACACGAACAACGTTTTTTTCACGGAAGCATGGAAGACAGTGCTTAATTTGTAAAATAATAAGTGCCATGGCCCTGACCAGGAGGCCACTGCAGCTTGCACCACCCATTGCCCCTGACATCGCTGCCTATGGTTGTACCAAAAGAACTACTAACCATCTCTCTCTCCTGCAAGTGTGACAGTTAATAATATTTCAGGTCCCCAAAGCTAAAGGAATTGCTGGAGAGGAAGGTATTAGTAATTTTTTATGTATATTGTATTCATAAACAACCGTTGTTCTGCTCCTCTCTAAATTAGATGAGCAGTGCCACTATGTGGCAAACTGTCATAAGTGTGGTGTTGACAATTAAGTGCCGGTGCCAAGCACCGGAAACCAATTAAGTGCCGGTGCGGAGTACCGGAAACCACCGGCTCAAATTAAGCACTGATGGAAGGCATTATCATTCAGAGGTTTGACAATGGGGAATTAACTACCACCCCATCACCAACTTCATACACAAGAGTACAAAAAAAATTACCATTCTGGGTAACGTGAATTTGATTGAATAACATGTTTTGCTTTATCAATGGAAAATTAGAACTGCCCTCTGATATATGTCCAAGTTCTATTGGATTTTGCCTGCAGTTTCTATATGCTAGAGGAGAGAGCACCAAACCAGGTTGAGCCCCTTTTAAGTGTTTTTTTTTTAGTTCATGAGCAAGCTTGACAGAATAGGAGCAGGCCTAGTAGAAGCAGGATTGTCCGGAGTCAAAATGGTTGCCAACTCTTTGGATCACAGGTCTGCAGGTTGGCACTTCCGGGGCTGGGATACTGTGGATGTGGCAATGGCCACCTTTATTAGTGGAGGCCCAGAATACTGCATCCTCTATTGCTGCTGACCCACAGCTGCCCCCTGCTTGCGCCACACTATAGATTTGCCGCTACTCTTTCACCACCAACTTTCCTTTTGGTGTTTTGATGTTCGGCTGTTTAGTTTACCCTCGTTTGAGACTTTGCCCTTTGTTGGTGTACTTGAGTTAAGAGGGTTCATGGTTGGCAGTGACTCTTTTGGTCACCTTCACATCCTCCAAAGAATAACACACATAATTGGCTATTTCATTCGACCTCAAAGGGTGGCGTTTGGAGACTGGAATTTTTACAGTGGTAGCTGCTGCGAATGAGTCTGTATGTCCTACTTGCCTGGTTGTTCCATTCTTGTGGCTCTTAGGGGTGGGTACAGATGTGGTCTGCACCAGGGAACCACGTTTTATTCCAGTTGCCCAGCCCATGTATCTGTCCGTTATTAGAGACCTTGAGCAATCAAGAACATTTTGGGGGAGGGAGTGTCCTTGCACACAACCAGGTGGGGTATCTGAATTACTTCTAAAAAGCAGGGAGAGCCTGCAGACGAGTCGAGACCATGAGCTCACATTAACTGTACATAGGGAAGGATGGATGGTAAGGGATTTTGCAGATAGCATACTCTTTATGATTTCAATTCATAAATCATTTTTGAACAATTCTGAACTCGTTGTACTTTTAAATGTATTGTTGTAGTGCCCGTGTGTTAAAAACTGATTTGCTAATAAATACGGCCCGAGGTGCGTTTCTTTAGCCAAAGTCAGTAGTCTGGTTTGCTCTGCAGAAGAGTAGTGCTCGACCGGTCCCCTGCATATTCGTTCAACTACACAAAACAGGTGAGAGATTTGCATCAGGTCAAGACATTCTAAGCTTCTGATCGGACCGATTTAATTACAAAAAAAAAAAAAAGATGATGCATTTTTGCGAAAAAGTCCATATCTGCACCATTTGTCTCTGCACAAATATGAAATCTCGGGTGCAAAAGGGAACGTGGTATTAAACGTCATTTATTAAGAAAGACTCGGACAGCCACTCAGTGCTTAACGACCTGAGCACGTGCACATGACAAACAACAGATTCATTAACAGTTGACAACCTATAGTTTTACTCCTCCCTGTGGCCTCGTAAGTCAAAACTAAGTTTGCTAAAATAACTTTAGCGACTGGTATGTTTAAACCGAGTGAGGGTTTGTCGATTTTGGTAAGTGTTTGCATTTCCTCCTGCACCTTTTCATAAATAAGACGTCACATTTTAAGATTTGGTTTTGCACAGCTATGTACTGAATTCCTATTCTCCATGAAATGTGAATCTTTTTCGTGTGCATTGTCTTGTTTTGAAAGGCTGCAAGAAGCATAAATATAAACTTTACTCTTCTGTGATGTCTTCAAAGCAAATTCACAAGCACATATTGTCGAATGAAAATTAAAAGCCGTACATGAAATCTTCAACATTTTTAAGGGTCTTGTACGTTTTAAGTGGTCGCAGGACTGGTGGGTTTGTTGCTGTACATCTCTGCTCAGACCTGGGGACAGTTTGATGTGAAAGATGCTGGCCAGTGTTTGAGTGAAGGCGGCCAGTTTGTGGTTTCAAGAGCAGGGCGTCCAGTCAATCAAGCGGGTTTAATTCCGAGGATTGGGACATGGCGGACATAGTGCTCGGAAACACAATTCATGTCATCAGGAAGTGCACATAAAAATATCTCTTGCCTTATTGATACTGCGACAAGACTTAGATTTGATTCACAAATTTAAAGTGTATTTAAGAGCAGTCAGAAGCCTTATCAGCGTCACAACAAACAAAACAAGCACTGAAACACAAGTGCGGCCCGCACCGCGGCCGCGAAAGTGAAACAGTACTCCGGGTTAAAGAAGTGGGGGGAGTGCGATTCCCTTGCGGGAGCGAGCGGCGCCAGGAGCGATAATTGCTACCATATGGCGCCAGCTGCTCGCTCCCGCAAGTGAATCGCCAAACATGCACGCGTTGCCATTGAAGGCAATGGAACGCGTGCACGTTTTTGGCTGAAAAGCCGAATCGATTGCAAAAGGTCTTTTTGCCTATGCAGTGCATGCGCGCTGCGTAGGCGAGACCTAAAAAACGTGCCTTGGAATTGATGTTTTTAGGTCTCACCTAGGCATCGCTTGTGCTGTCTCTTCAAGACATGCTGTATCTAGGATATGGGCTTGAAAAAACGCCCATCTTTTTCATTGGTTCCTATTGCTGTCCTTTAGAAATGCTGGCTTTTCATTGGTGAATATCTCCTTTCGGAATGTTGTATCCTCCCTTGAGGACTGGCCCTCTTACATATGCCCTTACTATTCAGGTTATTTATACTTAGAGAGAACTCTTTTTTTAGTTGGGCTGCCTCTTTGCTCAATAACTGTTCTGTTTCCTTGTGCAATGAAACTTCAGTTGCATCATTTGTTTGCTGTCACTTTATCTACCCGTGACTCCCCCTCACCGCTCCCACAACACTGCTTTGGTTGCTCCATGTCCCTTAATCTCCCAGTGCCTCCCGGCACCCCTCCCACAACACTGCTCGCAGGCCCCCACCACCCCTTCGAGGCCACTGCTGTTTTTTTGTTTACTTTACGCATAGTTTGCAGTGCAGTGCCCTCATTTAATTATCCCTCTGCCGTCTACCCCCAACCCCCTGCAGGACACTGCTTTCCCGCCCCTGAGATCGCTGCATTGAATTCTTATGTTACTTTACATTAAATGCTTTTATTTATATAGCGCACCTAGCTATGGGCTCGGGGAAATTAAACAATCAGACCATTATCATAGGATGTTGAGTCGACAGCAGACTCGAATATGGATCCCCATCTCACCAGTCAGGGTGCAGTACCATATGTGGCCAAAGAGGTCCCAAGGGACAACTAGTGACAGCCTGTGGTACTGCAACCTCACAACACTGCTTGTTTTTTTTGCAGTTGTAGCGCATACCCGACCGGAAGGTATTAGAGCTGCTTTACGTAAGCACCAGTTCTCTAGTTCTAAAGTGGCAGCTCGCCGCGCTAACATTTTCCAACCAGGACATTTGTATTATAATCAGCACAACTGCTCTGTGCACTAAGGTGAAGCACGGTTTAATTTCACTTTGCAATTAGGCGTGTGTGCACAGTTGGGAGTGCTTCGATGTCTATGCTCACTAATGAAGGCCCGCTTTCCTGTTAATTTTTTTGCAGTTGTAGCGCAAACCCGGCTAGAAGGTATTGGAACGCTTTACATGAGCACCATTTCTCCAGTTTCAAAGTGGCAGCTCGCCGCGCTAACATTTTCCAACGAGGACATCTGACCGTATTAGGTTTGCTCCTCGTCTCACTTGCTGAAAACCATGACTTCAATAAACGGCTCTTGCCCTCTCTTTCCTCTCCTTTCTTTGATTTTTTCCACTGTGAAATGGATCTAAAAAAGAAAAACACTCTGGCTGCAAATGTCGTCTTTTTCTGGTCTTTTTCTTTTCCAGAGTGTTCTCTCAGAATGGAGAGAAAATAAAAGGTTCAAAATATGAAAAGTTGCCAGATTGGTTTTATTCACAACCAAACACATTAGCGCCACTTTACAAAGTTTGCCAGTGAAGCGCTACTTTCGTTTTCTCGTCTTTCTTTGAACAACATAGTTTTCCCAGGTGGGGAAGTACACCATTTCTGGAGGTACTGCAATACCTTGTTGATGCATACAGTGGAAAACGTTTGTTTGCTCCTCGGCTCGTCTTTGGTCCAATCGCAATAAGCCCAACCGGTCACATGGATTTATCTGCCTCACTGCGGTGTAGCGGCCCCCTTCTAAATATGATGAACCCCTCTCCCTCACCACACTCATCTCACACCGCCCACCTCCCTACAGTGTTCCCTACTGCACTTCTGCTGGCAGCTGCCCCCCACCCTCTTTTTTCCTCTTATTCCCTCTTTGTCTCTGTCTCGCTCCTTCTCACTTGCTTAAAACCATGACTTAAACAAACAGCTCTTATCCTCGTTTTCTTCTCCTTTCCTTTATTTGTTCCCCTGGGAAATGGATCCAAAAATGAAACCCACACTTTGGCTGCAAATGTCTTTGACATTTTTCGATTTCATAAAGCAGCGGGAAGTAGAGAAAACAAGCATTGGCATAGCCAATAGGTCTTGCTTTTGGGACCTTAGAAGTATTTAGTTATGCAGCACAATATCCTTAGTGCAACAACATCAACTGTTGCATGGCTAAACACTTATAAGGTCCCAAAGGCGAGACCTATTGGCTATGCCAATGTCATCATACATGCAGGACCTGTAACTTAAATTATTAGATTGAACTAAAATTATTGCCCAAGACCTGTAAAGCTGATGGAGATGTATTTATTGTTTTTATTTAATTATTCATTCATTTATTTGCCAATAAAGTAGCCTGATGGTGTTCAAACTGCAACTGACTGAATTAAATGTCTTTTGACTTAGAATTACTTTCTGTGGAGACATCTCTGTACTTTTCAAATAACCCATTTGAGGGTTGAAAACCTCAATTCAACTTAATTTTGTGAATGAGAACTGACAGCTCCAGTCCAACAAGCACTCTCAGAGCCCTGCATTGAAGTGTAGGGGCTGTAAAAATCCAAGTGTTATGCAAAGTGTAGCAAATGAGCCACGCCCTTCAGCACAAGAATGGTGTACAAGTAGTGTGTGTCCAGTGGTGCACTGTGCAGCTCATTGTCCCAAATATATGACTAAACATGGTGTGCTAGGGTGCTGCTTTTTACAGAGCATATTTTCAACTGAAATGGCCATTAGATTAGCATCAGTCATGCACCTTTACTGATAAACCTAGGTAGAAACGATAATGCGCAGAAATCTTATTTCTGTGTGTATTTATCATTTTTGCATCACACAAGTGAAGTGTCTTGGTTCGTTTTGATCCTATTAAAATTCCCTCTTACCTCAGAATTACAAATACAACAATGTGTCTCAATGGAACTTTTCTTGCTGACAATATATTTTGGAATGGTTGAAAAGGTCATTACAAGTAATTACATTTTATTGTGTTAGAAAACGTGACATTCTGCAGCTTTTCTATCATTACTCGCTGTACTCCTGCAAGACTGTCACTTATTTCACATTATAAAATTCACCCCATTTGTCATCCAGGAAAGAAAAGTAAACACCCATCTCCTTGTTAAATAAACAGTAGTATGTCATAATATATTGAATGACACTTTACCTCTGTCTTCAAACTCACACCAAATGCAACAGAATAAAAACAAAATGTACAGTCCTCTTTATGCCTTCAGAACACCAGCAGGGTTACCTTGGTGGTGCTGCCGCCACACCCCCCACTTCCGGTGCTCCTAAGACCGAAAGGCTATGGAAATTATTTTTAGCCATGCTGTGCAGTAAGGCTGAAAATAATGTAAAAAAGAAAAAAGGTGCTAAGACACAGCATTTTTGTAGGTGTATGCCAAAACGGATGCACATGCCAACAAGATGAGGCGAGCATGTTTTTCTTATCTACCAACCCGAGATGGATTAGTACATACAAAGGTGCACCAAATTCACTTTTTTGATATAACACTAGTGTGCTTTCTTGATACGGTGCTAATGCGCTTACAAAAAGAAAGTGAGTTGGGGTGGTGAGCGGAGCAACATAGAGGGAGGGCAGGAGAAAGGATGTGGGTCGGGGAGAGAAGGTCAAGCATGAGACAACAATAAGGAAGCACACAAACAACAGAGGGCGGGCAATAGGAAGCACAACGATGACAGACGTGAAAGCACACCAACAAACTAAGTACACAGACAACGGAGGATGGGCAGCAAAGGGGGAGCACACGGACTACGGAGGGCGGGAGGGATGGTGCAGCAAACTGACAATAGCTAGGGGTGGGGAGGCAAGAACGGAAACGGAAGGTGAGCACAAGGAAGCAACAAGCATTGGGAAGCACAACGATGACAGACGTGAAAGCACACCAACAAACTATCAGTAAAAAGACAACGGAGGATGGGCAGCAAAGGGGGAGCACACGGACTACGCAACAAGCATTGGGAAGCACAACGATGACAGACGTGAAAGCACACCAACAAACTATGTACACAGACAACGGAGGATGGGCAGCAAAGGGGGAGCACACGGACTACGGAGGGCGGGAGGGATGGTGCAGCAAACTGACAATAGCTAGGGGTGGGGAGGCAAGAACGGAAACAGAAGGTGAGCACAAGGAAGCAACAAGCATTGGCCGCGCGGCCGTGAAAGTGACGCGGCCGCGCAGCCATGAAAGTGAAACTGATCGCAATCGCGCGCTGATTTGGTGCGCGCGCTTTAAGGGTGCCCGCGAGCGATGCGCTTGAGCGATGTGCTTAATGAGGAAGAGATAGGAAAGCCAGATGGCGGCTATGCGCGTAACCGCAAGCTTTAGGCCACAAGCAAAAGCGTGTGGTCGGATTTTTAAAGCCCACACACTAAGGGGTCGATTCCGATTCGGGCCGGAAAAAGCACCGACCGACTCGGATCCGGAAAAAATACCGACCGACACGTACCAGTGGCGCCCGACACGCCAAGTACGATGCAAGCCGCGATAAATCCGACCGACACGTCAGGAAACCAAGCCGACCGACCGAGCCGCTCGGAAAATTGCAATCCGGCCGGAAAAACACGCGAATCCAACCGACCGACACGCACCCGGAACAAATCCGACCGAATCGTACCCGCCAACTCCAACCCGCAAAGTACGATGCAAGGCGCGAAAAACACGACCGAGTCGGACGGAGGACAAGCCGTACGACCGACACGCATACAAAACCGAGCCGAAGCAACACAATACACCGCGACCGACGCGTACGCAGCATACAAAACTGCACAAACACAGCGTGAACGAAACGGAAAACACCGTACGAGACCAATGCAGGGACCGACTCGGTCACAAGAACGTTTCCAACATACACAAACAGCACAAAGGAAAAATCAACCAAAAAAAGGCCAAACAAGCAATTACCAAGCCAATAAATACTGGGGGGGTGGGGACAGAGAACAAAGACACACCCACAACTCCACCTATATAAAGGACACAAATCACTACCATGAGCCTTTGCAAATGCCATTCCACTGCCAGCACCCAAGAGAAAGCAACCACACACCCACAGCTCATCCCTCACACAAGCCACACACCAGCAGCACACCAACAAATACCTACCTCACATACACCCAGCACAACACACACCCACACACCCTCACCTGCACACCAACACACACATCACCCACCATCACCACCCATCACCATGCCCCCCAAGAAGAATCACAAGTTCCTAGATTGTGAATTGGAAGTCCTGGTAGACGAGATCCTCAGGGTAGAGCCACAGCTGTTTGGCACATTGGTCCAACAGACCCCCATGTCGCAGAAAACCAAGATGTGGGAGAGGATCATCAACAGGGTGAACGCACAATCACCATGTCGGCGCACAAAGAGCGACATCCAGAACAGGTGGTATGACGTGCGCAGGAGGGTACGGAAACTGCTGAAGCAAGATTACATCAACAGCCAACACACCGGCAGTGGCCCTCCTGCCAAGCCAATATACCTCAGGCCCTGGGAGGAGAAGGTGCGGGCCATCCTACCGCCAGTGAGCATATATGGACTAGAGGACATCCCAGAGCCTGGTGAGTACACAACAAATGTACACAATAAACTGCCACAAAACACACACATCACTGTCAAGGGGAGAGTCAAACCATGCACACATAGCAATTACACAGCAACTAGAACAGAATCATCCCAAAATGTGTATGTCAGTCAGATAAACACAACACATGCCATCAAAAAAGTCACATCCAACTGTGCCAACACATGTACAAACACAACCACAACTACAGCTAGGCAGTGGCACAAATAGAACTAACACACACATCCACACATGTAGCCACCACAACAACACCAACACACAGTGAAGACCACTCAAAGGAAGGAATTCTGTGTATGCTGGCCAAGTCAGTGTAGCCAATAGCATCATGGGAGTCGCAGTCACACATATTGCCCCCCCACAACTGTCCCATCAACACCACCCTGAACCATGCTCACATCACAGGGAGTGGAGAAGGACTCACAAGATGGCTGACACTGGCTACTGCTGTGGGGAGCACAAGGCCCTGCTGGCAACTGTGCACCAACAAACAGCAGGACACCACTGACTGACATCCTGAGAGACAACTTACACTCCCTGCAATGCAAGCACGTTCCATGGTGGGATATCTGGCTGGCTGGGTGGGAAGGGGGACTTGCAGCACTGACTATAGTCACCAGCACCTCCCCTCACCCCCCCCAACACAAACTCCACAGTACCCACCTGGTAGAATGCAATGCCCTCCATCCTAACACAAGATCCCACAAAGCACCACCACCCTGGGTTATGTTGTGTGAAGCACAGGGACACTCTTGGGACTCTTAGCCAAACAACTGCCAGGACAACACTCCCAGCCATCCTGTCAGCACAGCCAGCCCACCCCACAGGGAAGCAGAGTCAAAAGGAAGGAAGCATGGGCATGCTGGGAAGGGGGTGGAGGCAATAGCATGATGGGAGTCGTAGTCACAGACATTGCTCACCCCCACAACTGTCCCATCAACACCACCCTGAACCATGCTCACATCACAGGGAGTGGAGAAGGACTCACAAGATGGCTGACACTGGCTACTGCTGTGGGGAGCACAAGGCCCTGCTGGCAACTGTGCACCAACAAACAGCAGGACACCACTGACTGACATCCTGAGAGACAACTTCCACTCCCTGCAATGCAAGCACGTTCCATGGTGGGATATCTGGCTGGCTGGGTGGGAAGGGGGACTTGCAGCACTGACTATAGTCACCAGCACCTCCCCTCACCCCCCCCAACACAAACTCCACAGTACCCACCTGGTAGAATGCAATGCCCTCCATCCTAACACAAGATCCCACAAAGCACCACCACCCTGGGTTATGTTGTGTGAAGCACAGGGACACTCTTGGGACTCTTAGCCAAACAACTGCCAGGACAACACTCCCAGCCATCCTGTCAGCACAGCCAGCCCACCCCACAGGGAAGCAGAGTCAAAAGGAAGGAAGCATGGGCATGCTGGGAAGGGGGTGGAGGCAATAGCATGATGGGAGTCGTAGTCACAGACATTGCTCAGCCTCACAACTGTCCCATCAACACCACCCTGAACCATGCTCACATCACAGGGAGTGGAGAAGGACTCACAAGATGGCTGACACTGGCTACTGCTGTGGGGAGCACAAGGCCCTGCTGGCAACTGTGCACCAACAAACAGCAGGACACCACTGACTGACATCCTGAGAGACAACTTCCACTCCCTGCAATGCAAGCACGTTCCATGGTGGGATATCTGGCTGGCTGGGTGGGAAGGGGGACTTGCAGCACTGACTATAGTCACCAGCACCTCCCCTCACCCCCCCCAACACAAACTCCACAGTACCCACCTGGTAGAATGCAATGCCCTCCATCCTAACACAAGATCCCACAAAGCACCACCACCCTGGGTTATGTTGTGTGAAGCACAGGGACACTCTTGGGACTCTTAGCCAAACAACTGCCAGGACAACACTCCCAGCCATCCTGTCAGCACAGCCAGCCCACCCCACAGGGAAGCAGAGTCAAAAGGAAGGAAGCATGGGCATGCTGGGAAGGGGGTGGAGGCAATAGCATGATGGGAGTCGTAGTCACAGACATTGCTCAGCCTCACAACTGTCCCATCAACACCACCCTGAACCATGCTCACATCACAGGGAGTGGAGAAGGACTCACAAGATGGCTGACACTGGCTACTGCTGTGGGGAGCACAAGGCCCTGCTGGCAACTGTGCACCAACAAACAGCAGGACACCACTGACTGACATCCTGAGAGACAACTTCCACTCCCTGCAATGCAAGCACGTTCCATGGTGGGATATCTGGCTGGCTGGGTGGGAAGGGGGACTTGCAGCACTGACTATAGTCACCAGCACCTCCCCTCACCCCCCCCCAACACAAACTCCACAGTACCCACCTGGTAGAATGCAATGCCCTCCATCCTAACACAAGATCCCACAAAGCACCACCACCCTGGGTTATGTTGTGTGAAGCACAGGGACACTCTTGGGACTCTTAGCCAAACAACTGCCAGGACAACACTCCCAGCCATCCTGTCAGCACAGCCAGCCCACCCCACAGGGAAGCAGAGTCAAAAGGAAGGAAGCATGGGCATGCTGGGAAGGGGGTGGAGGCAATAGCATGATGGGAGTCGTAGTCACAGACATTGCTCACCCCCACAACTGTCCCATCAACACCACCCTGAACCATGCTCACATCACAGGGAGTGGAGAAGGACTCACAAGATGGCTGACACTGGCTACTGCTGTGGGGAGCACAAGGCCCTGCTGGCAACTGTGCACCAACAAACAGCAGGACACCACTGACTGACATCCTGAGAGACAACTTCCACTCCCTGCAATGCAAGCACGTTCCATGGTGGGATAACTGACTGGGTGGGTGGGTGGGTGGGAAGGAGGTCTGGCTGACAACCAAACACAATCAATGCAGACCATGTTCACACCCCAGAGAATACATAGAAATGCCCAAATAATGCAGGACAATGTGCCACACCAATATCAACCCCTGACTGTGACGACTTAGGACAATACAATGTACAGGCCCGCACCCCGAGGCACAGTCACAACTGTCAGGTGTGTCAACCACTGATGCCTGCAGAAACATGACATACATTGTTTGTGTCTCCCAAAAACAGGTGATGATAGGGACACAGCAGCAGACGCTGAGGAGTCCCAGTCCCAGGCTCAAGAGGATGCCGAGCTCACTGGCGTCGTACAGCCTCTGTCCTCCTCGGACGATGAAGAACAACCTGGCACATCCGGTGCAAGTCAACATGCTGCACCAGCAGGACCACCAGCTGCAGCACCAGCAGGTCCACCAGCTGCACCCCTGCACCCACCCCTCCAACGACTGTCACCACGAATACCATCCCTGCCGACATGGACAGAATAAGGAACAAC
Source organism: Calotriton arnoldi (assembly GCA_963921515.1). Taxonomy (NCBI): domain Eukaryota; kingdom Metazoa; phylum Chordata; class Amphibia; order Caudata; family Salamandridae; genus Calotriton; species Calotriton arnoldi. The sequence continues at coordinate 685,742 of CAWUFW010000692.1, forward strand.
ACCAGCGCAGTGACCCTGGACCAACCTGGGGCCATGGACACCACCACCACCACCAACCCCCAAGGTGGACCAGGGTTATCTGTGCGTGCAACTGCACACACTGCACATGTCAGCAGGGGTGGTGGGAGGGGTGGGAGACAGAGGTCGCTGCTTGCAGACGTTGCTGGTGTGCATGAAGACCCACAACTGGTACGCATAGCTGATGCGTACCAGTCCAGCACCGGAGAGCTCAGCCAGGTAGTGGGGCTCCTCAGAGACATCAAACAGCAGCAGGCTGCCCATCATGCCCGCTTGGACTCCCACATGTCCCAAGTGGAGTCACACATGTCACGTGTGGACTCCCACATGTCACGTGTGGACTCCCACATGACCCGCGTGGAGTCCAAGTGGGATGTACTACATGAGATGACGGCGGTGCACAGGGACATTTTACAATGCCTCCGCCAGATGAACAGCAACCAGTCCACACCTCCCTGTGTGCCAACAACATCTGGTACCGAACAAACTGCAACTGCCACAGGGAGGGAGGAGGACTCTGGCGGAGAGTCCCCTGCACCGCAGCAGCCTGCACTTGAGGGCCCCCCCCAAGAAGAGGGGTCGTCCGAGGAGGGGAAAGTGAGAGGCTGATGGCCAAGCGCAACTCCCAGGAAGCCTGAACCTGTTCTGGATTTTCGCCTTTGTGCACAGACTGTTCACCCTGTTGATGGCAACACTACTCCCACACATAGCATGGGGAGTACAAGTTGGAACAATGTGTCAGACAACTGTGGCCCCGATACTGGGGATCCTGTCTACCTGGACTTTCTATTCATCTAGGAACTTGGGATTGCAAGATTCATGTACAGCACAATCCATCCTATGCACTATTATCACAATAAACACACTAATACACCATACTTGCCTCTGTCGTGATTCCAACGTGGGTGCTGTTATGGGGATGATGAACTGCAAAATTACACAGTGTATGCGAACTGCAACAGCAAGGACAACACAGGCATGTGAGTACAGGCAACGTGACACATATGAGGGAGACACACCACCAGGGCTACACAACACATACACACCTAGGCCATCTGACTCATTGCCTACACTGATGTTGCCAGGGAAGACGGTGCAATGCACAGACACCACACCCATTCCCAGTTGTAGTCAAGTAGCCCACAGGTGCAGTAAGCAAATGGCAGTCAAATGTGTGACCACAGACAACGCACATCACTAAGTGAAGCACAGGTTTATTACACAGTAGCAACATGCCGTAACCACTACAGATGCAAGGTAACCCCACCTGGTAGCGGGCACACAGTCAACAACTGTAGACAGAAGGAAGTCCATGGGTGTGGTGCACATCACCTGTAGGGACACAACAGCTACCAGCCTGGATGTGCAATCACGTTGTCGGTGGACACAGTTGACCAAACGAATCTGAAAGTACCCTGTGAAGGACAGAAATGACACACAGTCAAAAGCAATGGAGTACAGGACAGAACAGCAAAACTCATGCACAATACATGTTACAAGATACCCACCCAGAACCAAGTTAGCATGTCAACACTGTTGGGGAGTACAGACCACCTGTAAGCACACATCGCAACACACATCCAGTCAAGTAGCCCATGGACACACTCCAACAGCACCAGAGCACCACCCACACATCATGCCAACTCACATCATTCACATGACACCTCAGGATACTCACATTCAGCTAAAGAAGTTGGTGATGAGCTGTGTGCGGACATCACCATCATCATCATCATCGTCACTGGCATCGTGGTCCAGGCCAGGATCCTCCACAGGTGGCGGATGTTGGTCATCGTCATCCTGGATGAGAGGCAACTCCTTCCGCACTGCCAGGTTGTGCAGCATGCAGCAGACGATGATAATCTTGCACACTTTCGCAGGGGCATATGGGAGGGACCCTCCGGTCTTGTCCAGGCAGCGGAAGCGGCTCTTCAGGAGACCAAAGGTCCGCTCAATCACTCTCCTGGTCCGACCATGTGCCTCATTGTAGCGCATCTGGGCAGGTGTCACAGGGTTCCTGAGGGGTGTCAGCAACCACGGCATGTTGGGGTATCCCGAGTCACCTACGGACAGACAAGTGCACATCAGCTGACTTGGAAAAGTGGGCGGAATACTACAGATCAGATCACACACAATGGCACAAAGTCAGTACACACCGACAAGCCAGGCACGCTGGTTCTGCATCTGTGCCATCAACCTGGGGATGCGACTACTCCTCATCACAAAGGCATCGTGTGCTGAACCAGGGAAACGGGCACACACGTGTGTGATGGTCATGTCTGCAAGACACACCACCAGTGCATTGACCGAGTGGTAGTGCTTGCGGTTCCTGTAGGCCTGCTCCTGGGCCTGTGGTGGTACCAAAGCCACATGTGTCCCATCAATGGAGCCAATGACATGCGGCATCCTCCCCAGGGCATAAAAGTCACTCTTCACGTCAGTGAGTCGTCGCAGTCTAGGGAAATAGATGTACCGGTTCAGGAAGAGCAACATTGCCGCCAAAACATCGCGGAGCACACGGCTGAACATGGTCTGTGACATCCCACCAGCAGACGCCACAGTATGTTGGAAGGTACCGGTGGCAAAGAAGTGTAGGGCTGCCATCACCTTCACCTTGGGGGTCAGCGCTGTAGGATACGGCCGGCCAGGCTGCAAATGTGGGGACAACTGCACTGCCAAATCCTCAATCAGCTGCCTGGTGAAGCGGTACCGTCGGATGCTGTCCCGTTCCACCATCGTTGCCAGGTCTGGGAATGGCCGATGGACAGCAGGAGCCCTGCAGTGCAGAGGAGAAGTAAGCAAGATCGTCAGTCACCCCACATATGCGGCATTGAACACACTCAAGATCCCAACATACATCATCATGAGGCACAACTACATGAAGTGTGCAGTACCGGAACGACATGTATGGTACATACATGGCCAACATCTGTCAACACGGTCCTACAGGTGGCATCAATTTGTCCCAGGTTGGCCCATTGGATATCATGATGCTGTGTCACAGTCACCCCCCAGTGACATGTGAGGACAGATGTGCCCCAGGCACCACAGCTCAACGACAGGCACATTCCCAGGGACCCTGTAATGCCACATGGACACTGGCATCACCTGGAGTATCATGTGTACACCACAACAAAACAAACATGACCCCCACAGGTAGTGGCCACACTTGCCATGGCAGGAGAGCCATGGACGTCTGTGACACACACGCACAACATCAGAGTCCATGCACACACAACGTGGATGTGGAGACTGTCTCCCATTGTGCACATGAAATCAGAGACATTGTAAACACTACATGCACAAAGACTGTGGAGGGCCATCACTATTGTGCCACTGGGACACCCTGGCTCAAACATACCGTCCCACATGGGACTCACGGGGTATGTGACATGACATACACAAACACCACTGTGAAATGTGACCATGGCACATGCACAGATATGAACAGTTGCACATCACAGTGGTCACGTACACGTAACACCCAGGATCCTGTCCCCATTAACACGTGCACAGCCTGGGGGTGGCTGCCCACAGGTGACACCCACAGGACAACATGTACACCAACATACACACAATAGGAAATGCAGCCTTACATGCCTTATGATAAGGTTTGGACAGGCTGTCGTGATGTAGGTGTGCCCCTCACTCCCTGGGAGCTATCTGTGGCTGGCATATGTCCATCTGAGACAGGCATGCTGACATATGCCAGTCACATATACAGTGATGCGTTGTACTGCAATGGACCGATCGGTGCCTCCGGCCGGCCCATTGCATTCAATGTGTGCGGGTACGCGTTGTACCCCTGTGCGCGTTGTACCTCAATGGACCGATCGGTGCCTCCGGCCGGCCCATTGCATTCAATGTGTGCGGGTACGCGTTGTACCCCTGTGCGCGTTGAACAGCAATGGACCGATCGGTGCCTCCGGCCGGCCCATTGCATTCAATGTGTGCGGGTACGCGTTGTACCCCTGTGCGCGTTGAACAGCAATGGACCGATCGGTGCCTCCGGCCGGCCCATTGCATTCAATGTGTGCGGGTACGCGTTGTACCCCTGTGCGCGTTGTACCTCAATGGACCGATCGGTGCCTCCGGCCGGCCCATTGCATTCAATGTGTGCGGGTACGCGTTGTACCCCTGTGCGCGTTGTACTGCAATGGACCGATCGGTGCCTCCGGCCGGCCCATTGCATTCAATGTGTGCGGGTACGCGTTGTACCCCTGTGCGCGTTGTACCTCAATGGACCGATCGGTGCCTCCGGCCGGCCCATTGCATTCAATGTGTGCGGGTACGCGTTGTACCCCTGTGCGCGTTGTACTGCAATGGACCGATCGGTGCCTCCGGCCGGCCCATTGCATTCAATGTGTGCGGGTACGCGTTGTACCCCTGTGCGCGTTGTACCTCAATGGACCGATCGGTGCCTCCGGCCGGCCCATTGCATTCAATGTGTGCGGGTACGCGTTGTACCCCTGTGCGCGTTGTACTGCAATGGACCGATCGGTGCCTCCGGCCGGCCCATTGCATTCAATGTGTGCGGGTACGCGTTGTACCCCTGTGCGCGTTGTACTGCAATGGACCGATCGGTGCCTCCGGCCGGCCCATTGCATTCAATGTGTGCGGGTACGCGTTGTACCCCTGTGCGCGTTGTACCTCAATGGACCGATCGGTGCGCACCCATTGACAATGGGCTTGCCTGGCAACGGACGCGTTTTCGAATATTCGAACGAGTCGGTTGCTGGAAAATCAGTTGGTCACCCACAACAATGTTGCAAAATCATGTATGTCATGAAGTTGAAGATTTGAAGGATGCTGTGGGCGTGTTTTGGTGCTGCTATTCCATGGATTGGCCAGATTCAGAAGATGCAAACGACTTGGACCTATCACTTTGGACACAAGGGACAGTATCTGCCTCTCCAGCACATATATATTGCTGCATGTTCCCCTGAGAGCCCACTTGCCTGCACTACATGCTCCAGGACGACATCTGCCACTGCACTGCTGCTGTCTCTGCCCCTCTGGACCCTGCAATGGCACGTACTGTGGAGAGAGCCCCAGCCTTCAGCCTTGAAGAGAACCAGGCCCTGCTGGACAGCCTACTTCCACAGTACAGCAAGCTGTATGGGACACCAGGGGAGCAGGTGAGTGTTCTGTGCACTGCCTTTCTGAATGTGCATTTTGTCTGACTAGCAAGGCTGAGAGTCAGCACACCACTGGCTAGCAGGCTCACTGAGTAGTTGTCACCCCCCATAGTGTGTAGTGACTTGCACTGGACAGGTATGGTGCAGTGACAGTGCTTCTGAACAGGGTTTTACTCCCCATGCTATGATACCATGTAGTGACTTCTGGAAAACTGTCCATGGGCAGCCGTGCACTGCCTGGGTACACCATGTGCCCCTGTGATTGCGACATGTATATGCAACTGTGTCATGCACGGATATGTTGCATGTGTAGTAATGTCCTTATCACTTTGTCATCCTGACAGGCTTCTGCCCATCGGAAGCATGAGATCTGGAAGGACATCGTCCGGGCTGTCCGGTCCGTGGGGGTCTACAAGCGCCGGATCCGCAACTGCCAAAAGAGGTGGCAGGACCTTCGGGGCTGGACCCGGAGGATTGCACGGGTCCAGCTGAAGCTGTCGCCTCCTCGCAGGAGGGGCGGAACACGGACCCTGACCCCCACATGCTCAGGATCCTGGCGGTGGTCTTTCCAGACCTGGATGGGCAGCTGAAGGCCAGAGAGCAGCAAGGAGGGGGTGAGTCAAAGACTGCACTGTGTACTCTGTCTAACATGTTATGTGCCCTCCTCGGGCCAGGTTGAACTGCCACAGTACAGCAGTCATGTTGTCCAGGAGCCATGTCCCTCTATTGTGCACTGCCCACTCCTCATCTGATACCCAGGTGTGGCCCTTACATGCAGGGAATTCTGTCACTTAGGACTGTGTCCTTGCAGTTTGCTTGACTCAAGGTGGGAGACAGCATCTGTTTCCCTGACTCTGTGGTGGGCATCATGGGTGGGTCCATTGCTTACACAATGCCTGTATTCTGACATGTATTCAGCGTGTTACTTTGATCTGTGGTCCAATTGCTGAGCTGATCCACCACATGTGGCTGGGGTACCTGGCACACACCCATGCTGCGGGTGGGAACAATGTTTGGGCCCCAGGAGTATGTATATGACGTGTGTCACACATACTTAGCCAGCTGCCTACAGTCCAGGGCTCATCCCTCATTCATGTGGGGCTGGACAGTCATGCCTACTCCAGGCCATACAATACACTCTGTACTCCCACTCCCGTGTATCAGAGGACACATTGTGCACAGTGATTTGCCCCTCAGGTGTCTGCCTCTGTGTCAGTGTGCTGTGGATTAGTCGCCAGGACTGCTGTGGAGTTTCTTGGTAGGGGCTCAGCATGCCACTGGAGATGTGACCATAGGAGACGATACTTGTGTGACACATAGGTGTCTGATCAGCTGCCCATGCAGACTGGGGCATGTAAATGTGAAGTTCAGGCAGCTGTTCCCCATGCACAGCAGGGTGTGAGGGGCTCAGGTTCAGAGGGTAGTGTCACAGGTCTCCCATATGTCCAATAGGTATGACCTGGACAGATGAGGGTTAAGAGGATGTGTTGTGGGGGGGATGTACATGTGCACTTGTGCAGCTCCAGGACTTGCATTCCCCATGACCTACTATTGTGACACAGTGCAGAGTGTTGTTGTCTGGCTGCAAAGTCATACATCACTGAGACAGTGATGTATGACTTTGCAGTCATGCCTCCGCCATGGCATGTGTCTACTGATTGGTGATCCTGCAGGGGAGTGACATGTGCTACATGCACACCATAGTGGCGCTGGCTATCAGGACATGGGTGCATCATGGTGTCTGTCGCTGGTATGCATCACATGCATTTCCTATTTGACTCTGGGCATCCCTTACATCCGTAAACCTGTACTGACTCAGTGGCAAGAGCTGTGATGTGTCCACACCGTGTCCTCTGCACTGTCCAACTACTGTGTACTTGGTGCATGTGTCAACACTGGGGTGTTGCAATCCAACAGACACCAGACAGATGGGTGCAAGGCCATGTGGGATGTGAGTGCCATGCTTGGCATCAGACTGACAATTGACTTCTCCTGTTCAATTAGTGCACTTTTAGCAATGTACAACTAATGATGCCAGGGCTTGCTCTGTGATGTGCTGTGCTCACAGTGGTGTGTGCGTTATGTGCAGGTGACTGATGTCTGTCTGTTTCCCCATTGTTTGCAGATACATCCACGGCCACGGAAGGGGACAGCTCCACGGACCAGGAGGAGCCGGAGAGCCAGACTGGGTCAGCAGCCGAGGAGTGGTCGGAGGGACCCAGTGGCACGGAGGGCGAGGGGAGCCACACCGAGGAGTCCTCAGCAGCATCCACCTCAGCTGAGGACCAGAGCAACTCGGAGGATGACTCCCTTGTGGAGGCGGGTGTCAGCAGCCACCACACCCCAGCTAGTGTTGCTGTCCCCGCCACCACCAGCACCACCACCGCCCTCCCATCGGCTCCCATTCCCCAGGTCCGTGGAGGCTCCCATGTCCGGGAGCGTGTCTCCTTTGGGCCAGGCACCGCACCCCCTGCCCCTGTGTCCCCTGCTGCCCTGAGTGAGGAGTCTGTGTACCTCCTTCGCCAGCTCCATGTAGGGCAGACAGCCATGCTGAGTGTCCTCCATGCGCACACCGCGCTGTTGACTCAGCTGGTGTCGTTCATGGAGGGCATCTCATCGGGCATGTCTGACCTACAGAGGGGCAATAGGTCCATGGACTCCTCCCTGACGGCAGCAGTGTCCCTCCTCAAACGGTCCCTCACCCCTCCTGCCTCTGCTCCATCCACACTCCCCAGCACCTTACCCATCCCAGGCACACACACACTGGCACACACCAGCACACACACATCCAGCACACTGACACACACGCCAATGACAAAACGCACACGCACGCACATTCAGGGGACTGAAGCCAGACTCACAGGGGATGGGGCCCTGGCACACACACACGCATCCACATGCACTGCGCAGTCCTCAGTTCCCTCTCCCTCCAAAGCACCCTCCCTTGCCTCACCTGCAACCCCAAAGTCACAGCAGCTCTTCCTCTGTGACCTCGGCCTCTTCCCCACCGATGAAGCTGCTCCAGCATCCCGGGGGAAGAGGAAGCCCACCCACACGGAGCAGAGTGCCCCTCGCCCCCGGACACCCTCCCCCAGGCGCAGACGGACTGAGGCCCCCACCCGCAAGTCCCCCGGAGTGCTAAGAGCAAGACCCCGCCACCGCCCTGCAGCTCAGGCACAAGGTCTCCGTCCTCCATCCCTCAGGCCCCCACTGCACAGGTGCCCCCACCACACCCTGCCCCAGGTTCCCCCACCCACAGATATACCATCCCCAAGATGCTCCGGCCTTCTCCCCCTGCCACTTGCTCTCCCAGCACCACACCCCCCGCTGCGCTTGTCTGTGCCACTGATGTGGTGAGGGTGTCCCCCCCTCTGTCCAACCCACCTTGCCTGTTCCCCATTCTCCTCCCCTGGAGGTAGGCACTGCAGTGGAGTCCACTACCGCCCTGTCTGACTTGGGCACTGCAGTGGCGGACCTGTCCACCCCATCTGCAGGGTCCACTGCAGTTGTGCCGGCACCCACGACATCTGTGTCATGCCCCCCAGTTGTGCCGGCACACACCATGTCAGACACCTCCACTGCAGTTGTCAGTGGCTCTCCAGCACCCACCACCCCTTCCCTGACTCCCCTGGTGAGCCCTGATCCTGTCCCTGCGGTGCCTGGCCTGCCCCCCGGTTGCCCCTCCTAGTGGATTGTCCCTGGTATTGTGCAGGCATGCGTAGGGTGACATCTGCCAGTGTCACCCTGTTTGAACTTTGACAATGGACTGGCCATTGGCCTTTGCTCTTTTTCAGGACTTCGTTTGGCCTCAACACATATGCTGAATAAAGCAACTTTCTTTTCTCTAGTGCTCATGCTTCAGATGTACATGTTGTTGGTGCAGCTAACCATGCCCTTGCTGCAGTGATGGTGATATCTGGTCTCATGATTATGAAGTGTTACTGTGCAGGAACCCATGTGGTCCAGGGGGAATGTGTCCTATCATGTGGTGTATCCATGTCATCAATAGCAGCATCTGAGGGTGTCATGTGTTCAGTATTTGGCAATGGGTTTCCTACTTACATTGGCAATTTCATATCTGTGGCTTCCACCCCTGCACATCTGTTGTGCCTGCCATCGTTGCATTTGTCTACTTCCCTGACCGTGTTGCCATCTCCAGTGGACATGCAGGTTTGGGCATCAATGGGGAGGGACTCATCCGTGTAGTCAGTGCAACATTGCTATACAAGTGTGTTGGATCTGTGCTGATGATTCCGTTGGCACATCCATGACCAGGCTGATGTGATGGGAGCCCTCATTTGGTGCTAATTGTTGATTGTGTGACCAAGTGCTCAGCTGACATGATGGGGCCCTACTGAGGCAACATATGGCACAGCTTTCCTCACACAGGAGTGGAGTCCCCTCATGGCAGTGTGTACACGTGTGACATTGCCTGCGCCCAAGGTGTGTGTTGTATGTGCATGTCTGTGTGTTCACTTCCATTCATCTGCGCATGCTGTGATCCCTAGTGTTGTACCTGTTTGTGATGCTTGCTGACTTGAGCTATGTTCCCCCAAAGTCTTCTCCCTGTGTTCTCTGTGATGTGGGTGCATGGCACATTACTGGTCATCAGGGTGTCACCCATAGGTGTGTTTGCTGTCAGGGCAGAGTTTGTGTGCTGACGCAGATGGGTCACAGTCAGGTTTCCCTTTGGCACTTGTTGTTTGCCCCTGTCATGTGATTTCCAGTTTGTGTTATCTTTCAGTGATTGTGACACGTTGTGTGTGTGACTGCTGGCACTCCTTAGGGTCCGGGCTGCAATGTTGGTTGTTGTCTATGTGTGTTCTTTGTGGGTGACCTTGGCTTCTTCATTGGTGTGTGACTGTGGCTGGGATCCCATTGGTCGGTGTGGTATTGCCGTCATGTCCATGTACAGCGTAGTGTGCAGTGTGTCAGACATTCAGGAGTCTTGTTGAGTGTCCATGTGTGATGTGTTTCTACACCTTGGTTCCCACCCACCACCCTGGAATAGTCATGGGTGCATGTGCAATGTCACCAGTGCATGTGTACTTCACTGCTGCACATTGTTGGAGGTCGAGGGGTGTGGTCTTGAGTGTGTGCAGATGAGAGTTGTTGCCCGGCTAGTCCCCTGCCTCCATGTTGGCCTTGGCTTACTGGCCATGCTGATTGATTTGTGCTTGTGTAGGTGTGATGGTAGTTTGTTGCTCAGGACACCTGACTGTGGTTCACAGTGTGAACGACATTTAGCTTTGTCATCACAGTGGTATTTTTCTTCAGCCCAGGGTCACCACATTGTGGGGGCCCTGGGGGTGGTGCTGTGGTGTGTCTGTGACTTGCTGTGTCAGTTGTTGTTCCTACGTGCCTGTGTGACATGTGTGTTTTGTGCTCCCTCTCACCTGTCAATGCCTGCTTGCCCACATAGGGGATTTGGATCCATGAGTTACCTTAGTGTGGCAGTGTATGCACATCTGTATGATTGGTATTCAGCTCTCCTCATGTGTTGTGTTGTTGCCTGGGGACACTGGCACCCCCACCCCTCACCTGCTGTGTATGATGACAGTGTTGGTCTGCCTGTTTGTGTTTGTGCATCTGCACCACTGCATTGGCATATCTTGGGTGTGCCATTGGCTGTATGTTGTTTGGTGTGTTTCCCCTGCTGTCCCTGGGACTCCTAGGTCATCGGTCAGCACAGTGATCATGGTTTGTGTGTCCCATTGCTGCCATGGTATGGTATCTGTTCACCTCACATCTGCTGTCTCCACAGGGTATCTGCATTTGTGTGCCCATTGGTGCAAATATGTGGGTCTGCATTCTGATGGTCACTTCTGTCATTGTGTCATTGATGACTGTTGACGGTCTCAGCCCCCATGGGTGTTGTTTGTCTGCACATGGCCAAAGGAATGTCTCATTTGCACTGCAGTATTTGGCTCCCCCAATTTATGTTGCAATGGGACACATACACTACTTTGCCACAGATGAGTTTTTGGTTCTGTGACCAGGAATGATCCATGCAGTTTGGCAGTTGCAGCTCTTTCTTTGTCAACAATTACCTTTTGGTCACTGTGATGATGAGGGTGTAGACCCCATTGCCACAATGGTCAAAATGTGCTTCAGCTATGGACCCCACACTTCCCTTTTGGTCACTGTGATGATGGGGGTTTAGACCCCATTGCCCAATGGTCAAAATGTGCTTCAGCTATGGACCCCACACTTGCCTTTTGGTCACTGTGATGATGGGGGTTTAGACCCCATTGCCACAATGGTCAAAATGTGCTTCAGCTATGGACCCCACACTTGCCTTTTGGTCACTGTGATGATGGGGGTTTAGGCCCCATTGCCACAATGGTCATGGGCTGCTTGCATTGTGGGTGCCACACACATATATGTGTGGCACATGTGCTAGGGGGTCACATTGTATGTTCAATGTCATGTTCGGTGTTGTAGGCATTTGACACAGCCTGCTCACACGCTTGTCATGGTGGTGGGGGGATGTCTTAATCTTGCATTCCCTAGGTTGTGGTGTGCTTGTTGTGTCATGCATTGTCCATCCTATGAGTGGGGGTGGTAGTAGTGGTAGGCATCCAGCCCCCCTGGCTAAGGGTGGTAGTAGTGGTAGGCATCCTGCCCCCCTGGCTAAGGGTGGTAGTAGTGGTAGGCATCCTGCCCCCCTGGCTAAGGGTGGTAGTAGTGGTGGGCATCCTGCCCCCCCTGGCTAAGGGTGGTAGTAGTGGTGGGCATCCTGCCCCCCTGGGTGAGGGTGGTAGTAGTGGTGGGCATCCTGCCCCCTGGCTAAGGGTGGTAGTAGAGGTAGGCATCCTGCCCCCTGGCTAAGGGTGGTAGTAGTGGTGGGCATCCAGCCCCCTGGCTAAGGGTGGTAGTAGTGGTAGGCATCCTGCCCCCCTGGGTGAGGGTGGTAGTAGTGGTGGGCATCCTGCCCCCCTGGGTGAGGGTGGTAGTAGAGGTAGGCATCCTGCCCCCTGGCTAAGGGTGGTAGTAGAGGTAGGCATCCTGCCCCCTGGCTAAGGGTGGTAGTAGTGGTGGGCATCCTGCCCCCCTGGGTGAGGGTGGTAGTAGTGGTGGGCATCCTGCCCCCCTGGGTGAGGGTGGTAGTAGTGGTAGGCATCCAGCCCCCTGGCTAAGGGTGGTAGTAGTGGTGGGCATCCTGCCCCCCTGGCTAAGGGTGGTAGTAGTGGTGGGCATCCTGCCCCCCTGGGTGAGGGTGGTAGTAGTGGTGGGCATCCTGCCCCCTGGCTAAGGGTGGTAGTAGAGGTAGGCATCCTGCCCCCTGGCTAAGGGTGGTAGTAGTGGTAGGCATCCAGCCCCCTGGCTAAGGGTGGTAGTAGTGGTAGGCATCCTGCCCCCTGGCTAAGGGTGGTAGTAGTGGTGGGCATCCTGCCCCCTGGGTGAGGGTGGTAGTAGTGGTGGGCATCCTGCCCCCCTGGGTGAGGGTGGTAGTAGTGGTAGGCATCCAGCCCCCCTGGCTAAGGGTGGTAGTAGTGGTAGGCATCCTGCCCCCCTGGGTGAGGGTGGTAGTAGTGGTGGGCATCCTGCCCCCCTGGGTGAGGGTGGTAGTAGTGGTAGGCATCCAGCCCCCTGGCTAAGGGTGGTAGTAGTGGTAGGCATCCTGCCCCCTGGGTGAGGGTGGTAGTAGTGGTGGGCATCCTGCCCCCCTGGGTGAGGGTGGTAGTAGAGGTAGGCATCCTGCCCCCTGGCTAAGGGTGGTAGTAGTGGTAGGCATCCTGCCCCCTGGCTAAGGGTGGTAGTAGTGGTAGGCATCCTGCCCCCCTGGCTAAGGGTGGTAGTAGTGGTAGGCATCCTGCCCCCCTGGGTGAGGGTGGTAGTAGTGGTGGGCATCCTGCCCCCTGGGTGAGGGTGGTAGTAGTGGTGGGCATCCTGCCCCCTGGCTAAGGGTGGTAGTAGTGGTGGGCATCCTGCCCCCTGGGTGAGGGTGGTAGTAGTGGTGGGCATCCTGCCCCCTGGGTGAGGGTGGTAGTAGAGGTAGGCATCCTGCCCCCTGGCTAAGGGTGGTAGTAGAGGTAGGCATCCTGCCCCCTGGCTAAGGGTGGTAGTAGTGGTGGGCATCCTGCCCCCTGGGTGAGGGTGGTAGTAGTGGTGGGCATCTGGCACCCCCTGGCTAAGGGTGGTTGTGGTGGTTGGCATCCAGCCCCCCTGGGTTGGGGTGGTGGCGCGCATTCAGGCCCCTGTGTGCATATGTGGCATTGGTGATGGGCATCCCGCCCCTATGGTGCTGCTGGTGTAAGTATATTCAGATTCCCAGTGTATGTGTGTGATGTGTCGTGTACGTGTTGTATGTGTTTTGTGGTTGGTGTCTGACTTACCTTCTGCGCCGTACGCGTCCGTGCCTGTTCCGGTAGTAGATGTAGAATATTGGTATGATCGGGACGAAGGGATTCATGGTTGGTTCGTGTCGTTCGTCCTTCTCGTTGCTTCGCGTCGTCCTCGTCGCTTGGCTTCGTCCTCGTCGCTTCGCTTCGTCCTCGTCGCTTCGCGTCGTCCTCGTCTGTGCTGTGTTCGTCTCGTAGCCGTGGATCGTGTTGTGGCGCGATTCGGAGCTTATGTGCGCCTCTCCCGGATGCTTTGACGTGCCGTGCGTAGCGACGGGTTCGGCGCGTACGGAAAGCGCATCGTACTTGTCCGGCCGGACGGGGCTGCATTTTCCCTTCCGTGCGACTCGATTCGGCGTTTCCGGATTCGCCTCGGTCGGAGAACAGGACCTGGTTTGGGTGAGTACGGCTCGGCCGGATTCTTTGCTGTTGTGCGCATCGTACTTGCTCGTTCGGTGTGCTGTACGGATCGGTCGGGAAACTGGCTTTCGCATGGCTTTTTTCCCGACCGAATAGTATTGGGTGCGCCTCCGACCGAGATCGGAATCGGCCCCTAAATGTCTCGCCAGACCAGCGCATGCGCTGGCTCAGGCAAGACCTAAAAAAGGTTCAAAATATGGAGAGAAAAAAAAAAGCTAAATAAAGCAATACAGAGTGGTCGCAAAGTGGCCAGATCAGTTTTATTCACAACCACACGCATTAGCGCCACTTCACAGAGTTTGCCAGTGAAGCGCTACTTTCGTTTCTCCTCTTTCTTTGAACAATATTGTATTGTGGGGAAGTGCACCATTCCTGGAGATACTGCAATACCTGGTTGGTGCGTAAAGTGGAAAATGTTTAATGTGATCCTTATCAGCGGTTTTCCTTATTTTAGTTTATATAATGTGTACCACGGCTCTTTGTTCAGGGGTATGGTATTTTTAAACCCTACTCCTTACATTTTGTAAGGATATAAGAAATGGACATTGAAACAGGTCCTTTCAGGCTCTGTATTTATGTTCTTAACTTTTTAGGCAAAAACACTCCATAATTTCTGAATAATTAGTGTAGAACCGCTATGGTAACTATGTTGTTCCTGCTTACATTTCACATGCTTTACTTAATCTTGCATGAGTGTTTGCTATTTTCAGGATGGTGTTACTTTTTTTTTTTTAGCCAGCATATTACTTTCGGCTCCCCTCCCTCATAACCTATTTCCCATTTTCAGGTTCGTCAGCACCGCGAGGTCATACAATTGGCAAAAGCGACATGCAAATATCATCACTCTACTGCGTACAAAAAAAGTAAAAAACATTGTCATTTTCAACGTCAAGAGCTCTAGCTTTCACAAAAGCAAAACCCCTTGCATTGCAAATGCTTGTTTATACGTCCACCCCACTCCAAACAAAAAACACATGGGTAAAAGACATTGTAATTTACAGCGCAAATAGCTCTAACTCTAGCAAATGCGAGAACTATTGCATTGCAAATGCCTGTTCTTATTCTTTCAGGACACCCTCAGGTGGTCTCTCTCCCTCTCTATTTGTCCTTACCACGTGGGGTTATTTGGAGGGCGGCATTAAACCCAACCCTGTTTAATATTTATGTGGGCCCAATACCATTTACCATCCGGTTGTATGGACGAACATTTTATGCTTTTGCAGATGACACCCAGTTAGTCGTACGACTAACTCTGGATGCGTGATTTCCATTTTTAGTTCAATAAATATTTTTATAATTTTAGTGAAAACAAACTGAAGAAGCCAATACGGGTATGATATTACAGTTACAGAGAAACATGTTAGTAGTGTTGATATCAAGATCCTGTGAAAGATTTGCTGATTTTTTACTGCGGGACGAACATCGAGCCACTCTAGACACCAGTGCTTGCCCCGCGGTAAATGCTTTTTTCGTTTATGGGGATGCTCCCAATTTCCCTTGTGCCGCTGCTGTCCTCTCCAATGTGCCCATATGCCTTTTGCTATCTGTACATGCTGTACTGTTTAATTAAGCACTGTAGTGCAGGTGGCAAAATGTCAGTCTGCAATAAACATGCAGGGACAAAATCCGCATACCCCTGTAAAACTCCATGAGAATGGACGTGTTCTTATCATTGGTCTTGTAGCTGGGTCATGATCATGTACTGCTTTTGAAGTAGGAGCTGAGGAGAAGGTCAATCAATCAGGGTTGGTAAAAAACGCAACTACTCACCCGTGAGGGTCTCGCGGTGCTGAGGGGGATGGGGGTGGCTCAGTTGAGTGCTGGGGTAATCCGAAGAGCCAGGTCTTGAGGTCCTTTCTGAACTGTGGCAATGTGGGAGCCCGGTGGAGGGGAAGGTTGTTCCAGGCTTTGACTGCGAGGTAGGAGAAGGTATAAGATAGAGTGGAAAAGAAGAGGGAGGAAACAAAGAGGGGGAGAAACCTGATCTGTGTGCATATTAATGGTAGATAAAGAGTCTTTGTACGGTGAGACTTAAAAGGTGTGGTATGGCTGTATGTGGCCGACGATGAGCTGTTAAGTGAAAGGTAGGCAGAACAATAATAGGGGCTAATTGTATGGTAACATAGAATAAGTGATTAGTGTTTGTGTGTGAGTTGTGCTTATAGTTGAGATATACGGTGTCTGGGGGTTTCAGGGCTGGTTGATTTATTTTTAGTTTTTTTAAGTAAAGGTCTAGAATGGACCATAATCCGCGTGAGGAGTTGGTTTTGTAGTTGTCGTCATGGTGATATTGTCTGCAAATCTCAACTAGCATACCAATGCCCACTAGCTGTCGTAAGATGTTATCGTAATTGTTTTGCATTTGCAGAGGATCAGCTTGACTCTTAGGGTTAGTAGTATGTCTGACTGGCCCAGAGCAATGGTGACAGGGTTAAGTGGGACGTTGTTTTTGAAAATCTCATTGAAGGTCTTATTTATGGCTGCCAAACATATGTTCAAAGTTGCCTGTAGTTTCTAGATGGTTCCAGTATTTATCTGAATTTAAAAGACCTAATTTTAAACACTAGTTAGGCGTCCAAAAGGATCCTTGCAACGTCTAGTATTTGTATTGGGCTATGATTAGTAACATTTTTAATTTGGTTGCAAATTCCTGTACGATGGACCATGTGTGTTCTGATGGAGTCTGTAGAATTTGTTTCGCTCAAGATTCTTCACATTTCTTCCATACATAGGCATTATTATTTATTTTTTTTAAACGTATTTTATTCGTCAATTTGCACATATAACACAGGGCTCTGCACACCAGAGACTTCTGCCGAATCAGACTATACTTAAACATTAAAACAATCGACTTTTGTTTTGCCAAGTCAGCTATGCATAACAAGGACACATTAAATGATGCAGAACCCCCAACTCCCCCTCCCTCACCCCCCTAAAGATCGCACTAATCCCACAGAATCTTATCCACAGCCTTGATGTAAAAACGAAAAACCCTATCATAAATACACACGCCCTCCCAGTCCCCCCTCCCCGCTACCTTCACAGACCCAGAATCTTAGCCCGATAACTGAGGCTCCAACATCACTGGCGGCTCCAACCATAGGCCCCGATACTCCGCCCATCGTTGCCATATTTTGTAATGCTTGCGCGGGCATCCCTGGCTACAAAGATAGGTTGTTCCAGTCCCATACAAAAATCTAATCCATTTTTCCAGGCAGCCACCGAGGGGCCCGCACCGCCTTCCACACCTTAGCAATGTCTCGCTTCGCCAGTGTGAAGCCCAATAACATGAGGTGCCATTTGTAGGCATTGCCACCTATCCCTGCCATAACATGAAGCAGGGCCAACTGCGGTGCTCGAGGAAGCTCCCATCCCAAGACCTCAGAAAGACATCTGAATACCCCTCTCCAGAAGCTATCCAGCGATGTGCACTGCCAGACCGTGTGTATAAATGTACCCTCCTCCCGTCCACAGCGGAGACACTCCGGGGAGGCGATCAGTCCCGCCCGCCACAACCTTGCCCTTGTAAAATAGACCCTGTGGAGGAATTTGAACTGGATCAGGCGGAGTCGCATTGCTATAGCCGCCCCCCGCGGGGCTGTCAAGGCCTCCGTCCAGTCCTCCTCTTCCAACCTGCCCACGTCTTCCCTCCCAGTCCCCCCGGAGCTTCTGAAGTGTGGGAGAGCAGTGAGTGACCAGGGACTGGTAGATTTGGGAAATCTTCTTTTCTTTTATGTCCCCCATAAAAACTTTTGCTTCCAAAGGACTAAATTCAGGGAGGGACTCCAGACCCTGCAGACTGGGGGACAGGGCATGGCGGAACTGGAGGTATCGATAGAATTGTGACTGAGGCATGAGGAACTCCTTCTGGAAATCCCGGAAAGGCTTTAGTGTCGTGCCCCTCAGGACATCTCCCAGGGTGGAGACACCAATATTGTCCCATCCCCGAAAGCCCGAAAGGGCCGCCAATTGGGGCAGACGCCCATTATTCCACAAAGGGGTCTCCCGAGTCAGGACATTCCATCAACCCATACGCCGCAGCGCCTGTCTCCATATCAAAAAGACCACCCGTGTGGCCGATGGCAACGCACCCCGCAACTGAGCAGAGTACAAAAGCGTATGTAGTGTGTGGCGTACCATAAGCTGTCGTTCTAGCGCATACGCCGGGTCTCCCCTATCACCGTACCACCATTCATTAAGGACCAGTAAGTGCGAGGCCTGATAGTATGAGAGAATATCCGAGGACGCGAGGCCTCCACAGTAGGTAGACAAGAAGCATGTACGCAGAGCCACGCGCACCTTTCCCCCCTCCCACAGAAACTGCCCAAGCACAGAATTCACCAGCCGGAACCATCTAGGCGGTATCGGGTACGGGTGATTCTGTAGCTGGTAGAGAAGCCGGGGGAGTGCCACCATCTTGAATATGGCCGATCTACCGAACAATGTCAGGGGCATACGGGACCAAGACTTAATGTCTGCACGGACCCGCTCCCATACTGGTGCCAGGTTTCGCTCCCAGGCTATTGCCGGTACGTCCGTGAGAAACACCCCCAGATATTTCAAGCCACCTGCTGCCGACTGGATCGAGGACACCCATGCGCCCATTCTCGTCCGATCCCCCAGAGCCCACAATGTGGATTTGCGGGGATTCATGTATAGGCCCGACGTCTCCCCAAATATCTGCATGATACGCAGAAGCCGTGGCCCCGTCCTGTCAACCGCTGTAAGAAAGAAGAGGACATCGTCCGCGTATAGCGCGATCCTATCGGACAGTCCCGGGGCCCATTCGAAGCCCCGCATCTGTGCATCCATACGCACCCATGCTGCCAAGGGCTCCATGGCTAGGGCAAATAAATATGGAGACAGGGGACATCCCTGCCGTGTGCCCCTTTTAATATGAAAGGTTGAGGAGGTCGCGCCCGCCACCCGTACCGACGCCGTCGGATCCGTATACAGGAGTTTTATATAGGAGAGGAAGTGCGGGCCCAGATTGAGTCTGCCCAGCAATGCGAAGAGGTAGACCCAGCTCACGGAGTCGAATGCCCTATCCATATCTGCCAGGAGGAGTGCCGCCGGTTCCCCAGTCTGCCGAATAGCTGCTACCGCCACATGCACCCTCCTAATGTTGTGTCTGGTGGCCCTCTGGGGCATAAACCCCGCCTGATCAGGGTGTACAAGTGTAGAAATATGGGGCAAAAGGCGGTTGGCCAGCGCCTTTGCCAGAATTTTGGCCTCCACATTTAGGAGAGAGATGGGGCGGTATGAGGCATGCTGCTCTGGGGACGACCCGGCTTATGGAACACCACCACCTCTGCATGTCTCCAGTCTGGGGGAGCAGGCCTTTTTCCCGGGCCTCCTCCACCACTGCCCGATAATACTGGGCCAGCTGTACATTATAGCGGCGAAAAACTCACTAGGAAACCCATTGGGTCCAGGTGCTTTCCCGGGGTTGAGCTCTCCCAGGGCCGCTCCCGGCTCCTCCTCTGTCAAGGGGGCCTCCAACTGATCCCGCACCTCATCTGACACCGCTTTGGGTGGTAAATCTGCCATAAATTTATCAATGGTGGACGCCGGAAGACATTCCCGGGGGGCATAGAGATCCGCGAAGTATGTGGCAAAGCTCTCTGCAATGGCCGGAGGGTCTGTAATCGGTGTTCCTGCCGAGTCCAAAATTCCCGGGAGGACCTGGGAGTGGAACGTGCCCTGACAGTCGATGCAACATCTTGCTAGACTTGTCCCCCCATTGGTATATCCTGCTGCGCGTCGCCAGCCATACCTGGCGTGCTTCGTCCATCAGCAGGGCGGCACAGGCCTGTTGAGCAAGAAGCAATTGTCGCACACCCTGGTCACTCCCCGTCTCACGATTCTGCCGTTCGAGGGCCTCTATGTCCGCCTCTGCGCGAATCAGTTCCTCCCTACGCTTCCTGCGGGCCGCCGCGCACCAGGATATGTCTGCCCCACGGAGAGTGGGCTTCAGCGCCTCCCACAGAGTGGCAGCGCCGGAAACCGACCCCTCATTCGTCGTCGGGTACTGAGCAATTGCTTCGCTCATATGAGTCCCATATTCTTCGTTCTGCAGGTGCCACACTGAAATGCGCCACCGGAATGGTTGCCTCCCCCTGCCCATATAGAGCTCAATGGATACTGGGGAGTGATCCGAGAGGCCCCGAGGCAATATCTCCGCCGCCGCCACCCTACCAACCACCGCCCGGGGAACGAAAATATAGTCAAGTCTGGAGAAAGATTTATGGACCGCTGAGAGGTAGGTATATCCCCGGGAATCACCGTGGGTGCGCCGCCATGTATCGACCCAATCCAACCCCGTCGCCAATGAATGTCGTTTCGTGGGAAGACCGCTTCTGGGACTACCCCCAACCCCAGTCCTATCTTTAGCCAAGTCCATAACGTCATTCCAGTCCCCACCCACTGCGGACAGTACGTCCGGCATATCGGCCCACAGGGACTGCAGCTTTTCTATCAGATTCCACTGTAGGGGAGGGGGAGCGTATACACTGCCCAGCACCAGGGGGTCCTCTCCAATCTTACCCCGAATAAACAGGTAGCGCCCCTGTGTGTCAGTCCACTGCTGTGCATGTATGTAAGGAACCCTTCGATGCACCAGGATTGCTACTCCCCGCGAACCCCTCGTGAAGCTGGAGTGGAAGACCTGATGGAACCCATACCGTTGCAAGCAAAGGGCCTTCGTGCCCATAAGGTGCGTTTCTTGTAACATGAGAACATCGGCCCTCACCCTCTTCGCCTGGTGGAGTATGGCCCCCCGTTTAATTTTATCCAGGACCCCGCGTACATTCCAGCTAATAATGCGGAGGCTGTCCTGGGTCACCCGACCTCTATCAGGTATCCTAGCCATGAGGGGGTGCATCCTCTTTCAACACCGTTGGCGAGCTGTGGCGATGCATGTGTACATTGTAACGGGCCTGTATTTGAAGTGCGATCTGTAAACTTGACCTACCCCCTCCCAACCCCCCCCCCAACAAACCCCCAACTCCATCCCTCGAGGATGTTGTTACATCTGTCGCTGTAGAGCAGACACCAATCCCCGAACCGAACCCCCCCAACAAACCCCCCACCCCATACCTCAAGAACACTGAAGCATCTGTCGCGGCATGATTGACCCGCCTCCCCCAACGGGAGGAGACCGGCCACCTCATCCAATGGATCCCCAACCCCATAGCGATTGGGCCCGTATCCCACCCAGAAAGGTGTGGCGGGAGTCCTGGCCCATAACAACTGTGCTCCTAGTGACCTCAGGAAAGGAAGACCCACATGGACCACACCGGCCCCTCACTCAGTCCTTCCCAGGCGGCAGCACTATCTTGCCTCCCGGCCGTGATGTGGCCCCACAGGAGAGTGAGCGTCGCTTTGACCTAGACCGCTTGGCACCCCTACGGCCGGATCGCTGCCTCCTCTGGTTCGTCTCACTCGCGGAAGAGTCGGACTCCCTCCCGGCCCCCATCCGGGGCGGGGTGTGTGCCCTGACCCTCACTGTTTCGTCTGTCCATTTGAACACTCTCCTCCGGAGTGTCAAAGAAATGGGTGCGTGACTGGAAGACCACCCGCAGTCGAGCAGGGTAGAGAAGCGAGTATTGCAGGTTAAGTTCTCGCAGACGGGCTTTCGCAGCCTGAAAGGATTGCCGTTGCTGCTGCACTAGGCGCGTGTAGTCCGGAAAAATGAGGATCTTCACGTTTTCGTGTAGCAGGGGTTCCTTAAGCCGTGCCTGTTTCAAGATCGTGTCCCTGTCCATGTAGTTCAATATTTTCGCAATTATGGGACGCGGGCGAGCCCCCACTGGCGACTTCTGCATAAGTGCGCGGTGGGCCCTCTCCACCACAAAACACCGCGATAATGCCTTTGGGGGAATCCAGCTCTCCAACCACTGTGTGAGGAAGCGCTCCACACTACCCCCTTCACTGCCCTCTGGAAAACCAACGAAGCGGAGGTTGTTGCGGCGGGCCCGGCCCTCCGCGTCTTCCGCCCGCAGGGCCAGCCCCCGTTGTGTCATCTCCATCGTGGCCACTTTCTTCTTCAGGATAGTGACGTCGTCCTCCACCCCCGAGATGCGGGTCTCGGCCTCCGTGATGCGGGAGACAGCGTTGCGCAGGTCTTGGGGCAGGAGCGTGACATCCGATCCCACCGCTCCTATCTTCACGTCCAGCATATCTCGGGACTGGGTGATCGCTTCCATGAGCGCCGCATTGTCCGGCACGGGCCCTTGTTGGCTCCCGGACCCACTCAGGCCCGTGAATTTGTCGATTGGGCCCTGCTTTGCCGGTCCACTGCTACCTTTGTCGCGAGTCATGGTCGCCTGCAGATCCCCGCCCTGATCTGCCAAGTTGTCGAGTTGGGCCCCTCCTCCGTGATGGGTACCGTGCTCCTGTGGATGCCCCGCGGTCCGACCCAGCCGCCGATCAAAGACTCTCGGGCAGGGAGGAGGAGTCCCCCCCGGTTGCAGCGGGCCACCGGGGCCTGCGCACCGCCCAACGACGGGCGCTGCCACGGGCCGTCCGGACCAGCTCCTCTGCGGGCACGGGACACCTCCAACCCTCGTTATGCCCTCGGGGCCCGACCGACCCCCGACACGGGCCGCCTGTTGATCCGGATGACTGGGCCCCAGGGGTGACTCCCCCGTCTGCTCTACTGCCCACACCACTGGTCCGCGGCCCACGCCGCCTCCATTCGCCCGTCCGGCCCTCCTACGCGGGCCGACCGCACCGCCGAGGAGAGGAAAGAGGCAATGGGCACCGCAAGGGGGCACGCAGCCCCAAGAGCCCCCCCCCGGGAAGGGCCGATGTGTTGCCCGCTGCGAATGGGGGCCGGAGGGGAAGGCTCACCCAGTCAGGCCCGCACGAGGCCCACTCCACCACCGCGGCCCGTAATGGCCGCCGAGCCACAACACCAGCGCCGCAGACACAGCGCCCCAGACACAGGCGCCACCTGGATCACTGCACTCACCCGGCGCGGGAGCGCTGCCGTGATGCCTGTCCTCCGGTACCCGGGTTGGGTCCCGGCGCAGATGCCCCCAGCGGCTGCCGGCACTCGACCTCCTGGCGTCTCTTCACTCTCAGGGCCGCAGACTCGTGTGGTCTCTACGCCGCTGCCCGGGGGGCCCCAGCCGCCACGATCGCCGCCGAGCCTCCACCACCAGGGCCCGGGGTCACCGACACTCCGCTGAGTGGGTAGCGGGCACTAGGAGCCAGGATAAATTACAAGTTTATTGCGGGCTGGACGGAGCTCGCCTAGCACACGTCCGCCATGTTCGGCTGCTAAGCCACGCCCCCCATAGGCATTATTTTTGAGGTTGCTTTTGGATAGTAGTTTCTATACTCTTGCGGGTGGATGTTCTTAAATGACTATGCGTCTGATCAAGCTAACTAAGCCTGGTATTTTGGATCTTTTCATTCAATTTAGACCCACCTTAACTTTAGGAAATTTATAAAGTCTAAGTCTAATATGCTATATATTTGCATCTTGGGGTGATTTTCGATAGCCATCTTAACAAGTTCTCGTCTTTCTGTATTTAGGCACTAAAGAAGATTCACCCACTCGCCAACTCCTTTTTCAGTAAATTCTTTTCTATCTTGCATTAAGTCTCTGTTATTGGGACTGCCATTTTACCGGTTCAAAAGCTTCATGTCATATAAAACTTAGCAGCAAGTCCTATCTTTGTCCTCAAAAGAAGAACCACGATCTCTCCCCATCTTTTAGCCCTACACTGCCTGCATATCTGGAGCCGAATCATTTTAAGGCTATGTGTATGGCGTATCACAACAAAAGCCCTGCCTTTACTACAAATATCACATCAAAGACCCTGCCTTTACTAAAAATGTGTTTATAAATCTGTTCCGAGCAAAGAATCTCAAGTCCTCACTGCACGCTTCGTCACTAGTTCGTATGTCTACAAGACCAGATCAGTCTTCTCATTGAAATTTGTTGCTTTTTAAAATAAGGTCTACATAAGGTCTCCTGTGCTTTCTTTGCAGTCTTAAGACCTTTTGTTTTTCTCCCTATTGTAGAGTGAACTCTATGCTCCTGTGTTTATGGCTCTCATAATAAATACTATGTATAATATATATAACATAAACATTTATTATTACTAGTAGCTGTCCCACCATTTCATTTCTTTGTGACATTCAGCATCTCATCCCAGCATGCAAGTGAACTCATTTGAATGTTTTTGAAAATTCCCTGTAGTGACAGTTAAAACTTGGATCCAGCTTGTGCTGTGGAGGGATGGTTGTTGTGAGATCGAGATTTCGTTCATGTGCTCTACGGGGGGCTATCCCTGCGAATCTCCCACCTGCTACGCGGGTGGTGTTTGAGATTTGGAATATGGCCCTCAGGAGGATGGGACGGGCAGACCGCATTACATTGGAGACACCATTGTGGCGGGGTACTCGATTGCCACGGGTGGCCGCTTTGCGGGGCTTCTCGGCTTGGGATACTATTGCCATCTCAACGGTAGGACACCTGCTCAGGGGTGGGACGCTTAAATCTTTCCAGGACTTGCAGGGTGAGTTGGACTTACACCACACCCAGTTCTTCCGTTAGCTCCAGGTCCGGCATACCCTTCTCCCACGATACTTTCACTTGACACTATCCCCGTGTTCTCCCCAGTAGAGGCCAAAATCTGCTCACGCATCTCAGGGAGCATAAGTTATATGCGATCTATAAAATGCTATTGCGCAACATGCCGGATCCCCTGGTGGGGGTTCGGGCTGTTTGGGAGGGAGAATTGGGCCTGCTGAAAGACTATGATTGGAGAGAGACAGTACAGGCTGTGGTAGCGTCCCAATTTCGGATGATTCAACTAAAGGTGCACCTGACCATAAGGTATACGCTCCATAGGGTATATTTCACAAGAGTCAAACTTCAAAGGCTGGAGCTCATTCCAGCAGGTGACTTGTCTCATACGTTTTGGCGATGCCCGGTTTTGGCCCAACACTGGGGGACTGTGCTTAGGAAACTCGAGGGGGTGCTGGGATGGGCTGTCCCCTGGGATCCCAAACTAAAACTTCTACATATCACTAATGACCTGGGGGGCACACGGTACCAGAGGGCGCTCCTATGGCTGGGCTTAATTGTGACTGAGAGAGACATTGCCAGGGCCTGGCAGGACGCGTAGGCACCGGTGGTGGAAACTTGGGCAAAGGGAATAGACCATTGTATGGGACTAGAACGCCCAATCTGTCTGTCACGTGGATGTCCCCAGAAACTTTTCAAGCTATGGGAGCCTGGGCGGAATGCTGTCTTTCCACTGTATGACTCTAAATGAAGGGCTCATGCACTGTTGCTTTAATGTATATAATTTTGATAACTTCTATGGGGAAACAATTTCATACATTGCTAATTTTTCTCTGGCACAGTACTGTGGTGTTAATGGATGTCACGCTGTGCGCTCTATTCTCGTTTCTCTAAACTTAATAAAAAGTTTTATTTTTAAACTTGGCTCCACTTTAATTTTATTTCTGGAAAGTTAGTTTATATAGCTATCTTGTTATCGCTTCTTGCAAATGTGGTTTCAGTGCTCTGAAGAAGCCCCCGGCACTTCAGATCAGTTTAACGAGCGCGCGCGCGCGCGCGCGCGTGTGTGTGTGTGTGTGTGTGTGTGTGTGTGTGTGTGTGTGTGTGTGTGTGTGTGTGTGTGTGTGTGTGTGTGTGTGTGTGTGTGTGTTCGTTCTTGAAGGAGAATCTCAAAACAAAATATGTAATTTTTCAATGTAGTTACCTAATTACTAACACTTGTGTGCTCAAAATGATGCAGCAAGAATATTGCAATCTCCTCCTTGTTTCTTAGCCAAAGAAACGAGGTTTGGAGTTTTATTTCCTAATTATGCTTCCCTCAGAGTAAATTAACCATGTTGCAAAACGTCCTTAACAATATGACAATAACCCTACTTGTTCTCAGTTGGTTTTTACAGCACCAACGAGTATCCGGTTACATAGGGATCTCTTGGGAAATTGCTTCTAAGAGATGTTTTTTTCAAACCACTATGCAGCTGGTACCATACATGTTTATGCAGAGTGCGCGCAGACGTTTTCCTGTCCTACGCAACCGTCCTGTGCAAACATACGCACTCTTGATATTTTCCACCATTCGGTATGGACTTAAACCTGTGTGTGTCATGTTGGAGTCTTTTCATAGTTAGCTTCCCATACTGCCTATTGCTCTTTTTCTTTTGCTTATTTCTTTGTTGCTGCTCCACTCTCTGGGTCCACCTGTGTCATAATGTTTTAGATTGAAGCTATTTATGTCGCTACACAACTTGTGTGCAGCAGCTGAGTCACGCTCATGAGGTTGCTGTCTCTGGAGCAGCTAGCCATATTGTGGTTGGTTTGGTTGGTGGTTGGTCGGTATTGGTTGGTCGGTCGCTTGGCCGCTAGTGATACTCCACTCACAGAACACCATCTTTTGCATGTTGCAGAAAAACAATCTAGGGGGAAGTACAAGCTTTAGAATAGGTTGTAGTACATGCTGTGTAATACAAAGGCATCAATGCTGTGGCATCTCATCTGACTAGCTCTCCTGCGGCATCTCATCCATCTACTTCTTGAATTCAGTTTATCAACTAGGACCATCCACAGCAGTTGTTAGTAACTGCTGGGAATGTTTAAAAAAAACAAAAAAAAACTGGGTTGCAGGATTGTTCTGCCTCTGGTGTTGGATGACTTGTTCCAGCTAGATGAATGTAGAAGATCCAAGCTATGGGTTTTTCCCATCTAGCCGTTGAAGCCCCTCAATACTCCAAGCCATCCCCCACGACAGAGACTATATTGCATCGTCAACTTAAGCCCAAACTCCCCACATGAGCATGGTGACCAAAACCACCTCTTGCATTTGGGTGGCAAGCATATCTCTGCTTCTGGGTGAGGCAGTGGCAGCTCATCACATGGATCCCCAAGATCTCAAAACAGCTTAAGTGACCTGGATGAAGCCAAATGCTGATCTTTTCAGATCTAAATCTTTGGACAACAGATACAGGGTGACATAGTATTTGTTTCTGGAAACCCTACAACTTAGTCTATGGGAAGGAGCGGATGGCATTATCCTCTCGTATGGATAAAGAGGCACCGACCCTTGAGAGTTATGGCAAAAGAATCTAACAGCGTTTACTAATAGTGTGATCTTTCATTTAGGTAGTCAGATGCCAGCTTGATCATGGCCTCCAATGAGCTGCAACTGTAAGATAAGATTGATCGCTACACCTGTCAGCTACCTACTCATGCGAAAGAGTCCTAATGTATTCTTAGCACTGACAGGAAGATGGCTGAGCAAAAACTGCATTTTTCTTCTCGTTCATGAATCCTGGATTTTCTATCGAGCTCCTTTTCATTTGACTCCAAAAACCAGTTTAAAAAGAGGCACTTCAGATCGAAGCTCAAGCCTACCACTGTGCTTTCAACTGTATCCAGAGGTATCCAAAGATCCCCCTCTTAGCTTAGCTCAGGCGGCCACCGGACTCCCATCTCAGTTGGCACTTGGCACTCCATTAGGAAGATTCTTCCCTCTGCTACCACCTTCAGTCACAGATTCCATGGGTTTCTTAGATGTTCCCAGTTTTCCCCATTGATAATGATTTACCAGCATCACTGCTAGAATGAAACCTATTCCTCAGCATTGCAAGAACCTTTGGGGAACGTTCAGAAACCTCTCCTGGGAACCACAGAACCTTTTCAAAGATGGTGAATGTCTTCTCTTCCTACCATTTTCCCTTGATGAAATAGTGTGGGAGATGTTTTCTAACACTAGACATGTGCAGCCTGAACCAATTTTGTATCCAAAAGTTGTATTGCAGATATTCGCACAATTATTAGCAACAATGCAGCCCTGTAACTATTTGTACTCGTTGGTCTTGCAGAACACGTGTTTCCACATTAGGTTGTCAAAGGGATTGGGTGCTTTCAGTGAATGACACATCCCTTAGGTCTAAGTCCCCTTCACAATATTTAATCATTTTACTTGCCCTGGTGGCGACCCTTCTGTGGCTTCCATTGCTCCACTGTTACCTTTACCTTGATGATTGCCTGATTTTTGGGCCATGCTGCATGGTTTTGTTTTCCATATAATTTTCAAGCTAAGGTTCAACTGAGAACTGGCCAAACTTGTTCACAGTACCATCCAAGCCGGGTCTGGTGGCTTAGTGGACTTATGCTTCCACTGTAGGGGCCTGTGTTCGACATCATGGTCACAGGGTTCAAATCCCAGCAAATCCACCCAGCCTTTCATCCTTCTGAGGTCGATAAAATGAGTACCATTGAGTTGGGTAACAATAAACATCTGTAATTTAGCGCCAAGATACTCTTGGGGGAACATGCACTTTACAAATCCATGCTATGTTATCTTGGGGGAGTCCAGTTCATAGGGTCCATGCTTCATATTGCACTTGAAAAAGCACTCTTTAACTGAATAGTACCAGCCTACAGGGAGACTCGTTCTTGAATGTAACTCCATGACTATTTACCCATTCCAGAGGCTTGATATCCTCCAGGAGCCATGCCTCTAGTAATCTGCAGGATGCATTCCTTTAAGCTTCTCGTGGTTGAACACCGGTGATTATTTGCCGGACTTTCAAAATCTGTTTAGCAGACCCATCTTTCATCATTCAGGTGGTGGGAACCTGCTTCCAGTCTACTGTTGGACTGACCCTTGCTTGCTTTTCGTCCAGGATATCTTCCTTTTGGTGTTTCACATTTCAGGGGTGACCAATTTATTTTCTTGAGCGTTGTGTACATTTAAAAAAAAAAACTTTTTATTACATAAACAACAAAGGGCCTGGCAGTACATCCATTAACGGATATGTATCATACAGTTTCTGAAGGGTATCCAACTTAACATTGATGGTTTTATTATATTCCATTGCCAAATTTAAACAGTAAAATCATTCTTGGGTACAGTTCAATGTATTGCAGCATACAATGTTCCCTCCCAACTCTCCCCCTCCTTGCCTTACTCGTATTAATTATCTCAAAATCCTCTATATTGTGTCCATTTGCCCCAGATTTTGTCCCACTTCTTCGGGCATCGCCTGCCCGGGAACACCACTTTTTCGGCAGCGCAGCACCAGTCTAAGTCTTCCACTTTATTACACTCTGTGTTTGATTCACCCGCACTCCCTTGCTATATTTTGCTTAGCTTTAATGCCTGCAGTCATGAGCCATGTCCTGGAATATTTCAGCCATTTGTCTTCTCCAGACACACATAAGATATGCCATTTAGGTCCCTGCGTGATCTCTTGATCTATCACTTCCAACATGATCTCTATTATTTTGCTCCAGAATTGTTGAATTTGTAAGCATGACCACAGTGTGTGGTAAAAGGTGCCTACTTCCCCACATCCTCTTGCACAGTGATCTGTGTCACTTCGTCCTATCCGACATAGTAACGCCCTTGAAGCGTACGATCTGTGTAGTATGCGCAGTTGTATGAGGTGAAATCTTGCTCTGATTGCTACCTCCCTTGGACTCTCTATCGCTTCTATCCAGTCATCATCTTCAAGTGTCCCCAAATCCATTGTCCAGTCCTCACGGAGAGCCGTTAGGGGGTCTGGGGAGTTATTCATTATCTTTTTATATACTAGGGAAGTGGCTTTCTCCAGCATGGGGTCAATGAGTATTCTGTCTTCGAGTGGAGTATATTCCGCTAATTGCTCTCCGTCTGGGATGTGCTTCCTCAGGGCATGTTTTAGTTGTAGGTACCGCAGGAATTCTCAGTCATTTATCTGATACTCCACTTTTAGATGGGGGCTGTGGGTAATTGGATGTCCCAAAATTGTCTAAAACTCAACTCTGGTAAAACGGAGGTGGTCCTGTTCGGGAATGACCCCAACTACTGGGCCCTAAGCTGGTGGCCAGATATTCTGGGTCCTCTCCCGACCCCCATCAGGAAAGTGAAAAACCTGGGAGTTTTCATCGACGATAAACTCAATTTTGGGGACCAAGTGAACGCAGTCGCCTCAGCTACGTCGTTTGCGCTCAGATCTTGCAAGAAAATACTGCCTTTTTTGCCAAAGGGCAGTCAGCGAACTGTAATCACAGCTTTAACTTTGTCCAGACTGGACTACTGTAATAGTCTATACCTGAATATTCAGGATCGTTTTATGTATAGACTTCAACTCGTACAGAACGCAGCGGCCAGACTGCTCACTGGTACACTTAAATTTGCTTCAGTTTCTGGGGAGATCAGAAAACTTCACTGGCTACCCGTCAAGAAACGAGTGCGGTTTAAATCACTCTGCATTGTCTACAAAGCCCTTCAAGGCGCTGGCCCTGACCACCTGAAGCAGCAATTTCAGTGGTATGTGCCCAAAAGACCTCTTCGCTCTCTTGGAGCAAAACTGGTGACAGTTCCTCCTATAAAAAAAGCCAGTTGGGGTGGCAGAAGTTTTGTGGTATGTGCTGCTAATGCCTGGAACGACCTCCCTCTCCATCTTAGAAGCATGACGGATGTACTGGCATTCAGGAAGGCCTTAAAAACCTGGCTTTTCAAAGTTTAACTCTGGTTCATTTCCAGGCTTCATCTGGAGGACTGTAACTAGCGCCAGGATACCCTTGGGTAGCCGTAGTGCTTTACAAATGTCTGTAACATAACATCTTTGAAGTCTATTACAGCTTGCCCCCTCCATGCATCCCCTATGTGCTCAATCCCTTTAATCTGCCATTTACAAAATCCTTTTAGCTTTGCCCACCTCCCGCAGTAGGTCACTGTCCCACAGCGGAGTCCGTCCCGTCAATTTGTCTTTCCAGCCTAGATATTTTGTCGCCTTCCTCCATAAGCTTACTGTAGTTTGTGTGTGTATGGGTAGTATGGTTTTTGTCCGTCTGCAGTATAGCGCAGCCACGTAGCCTCTGTCCCATGTAGTTACGGTCAACTCTGTATGACGGTTCCTCCCGTCCCGCGAACACCCACTCATTGATAGTTACTAATTGCGCTGCCCAATAGTATTTTTTTATGTCAGGAATTGCTAGCCCGCCCTTGAACACATTCCGCTGCAGCTTATGTAGGGCTATTCTAGACTGCCCTCCATCCCATCAAAGTTGCCTGAGTTCGCTATCTATCTTCTTAAAAAAAGCTATTTGGTATTTGACAAGGGGTATTTTCCAGAATGTATAGAAATCTTGGCAGCGCCATCATTTTGAATAAGGCAGCCCGCCCAATTAAGGACAGTGGGAGTTTCCTCCACTGTATTATATCTCTGTGCAGCTTGTCTAGTTGGGGAATTAGGTTGTCTTCCAAGAATGCGCTACCTGCCTTTGAGATTATTATGCCAAGGTATTTGAATTTGCTTTTTATTACCAGGGATCTAGCACACGACTGCATATCTGGGGTGTCCCCGGCTAGCACATAGAGGAGGGATTTGTTCCAGTTTATCTTGTATCCCGAATAGCTCCCAAACAATTTGAATATATGGATTATTCGCCCGATTGAAGACTTTGGGTTGGTAGCATACAACAATATGTCATCAGCATATAACGATATTTTCTCCTCCCATTTGTTTCCTACCCTGATTTTGACTCACGCCGCCAGGGGCTCGAGCGCCAGTGCAAACAACATACGGAAAGCGAGCATCCCTGTCTCGTGCCCTTAAGCAATTGGATCTTTTTTAATATCACCCCGTTCACCCGAACCCTGGCTAGTGGGTCCAAATATAGGAGTCCTACCCAGGCACAAAATCTGGGCCCAAATCCGAATCTTTCCATTACTGCGAACAAATATGACCACTCAATGTTATCAAACGCCATGCAGGCATCTAGTGATAGGAGCACTGCTTCCTCTGCCGGATTTATCTTGGTTATATGCATCACCCCGTATAGCCGCCGCAGGTTGAGTCTAGTATTTCTGTGTGGTATAAACCCAGATTGGTCAGAGTGCACTATGGATGTAATGACTGTGCTAAGTCTATTTGGCAGTGCCTTCGCCATCAGTTTCACTTCTACGTTAAGTAGGGATATGGGGCAGTATGATCCGCAATCCGCAGGTGGCTTGCCCTTTTTTGGTATCACCACAATAGTGGCTAGTCTCTGGTCTTCTGGTAATTTACCTCGATCTAGTGCCTCTTTATACATATTTAACATGTGTGGGGCCACTTTCGAAGCCACTCCTTATTAAAATTCTACTGTATGCCATTGGGTCCCGCCGCTTTACCCAACTGCATAGCGCTAATGGCCCTTCCTATATTCTGTCGTGGGTTCTTTATCCATCTCTACCCTTTCTTCACTAGATAGCCTTGGAAGACGAAGGTCCTGAAGTAACTCCGCGCAGTCCTCCATTGTCCTAGTGGAGGTGGACTTATACAGAGCCTCGTAATAGTCCACAAAGGTTGAGGCAATTTCAGCTCTTGTTTTATTAATCCCTGTTTACGGGGTGTGCACCTCAGGTACCCAATTTCTTTCCTTGTCTCTTTTTTCCAGCCAGGCTAGTACCTTATTAGCCTTATCTCCGACCTCGTAAAGTCTTCTCTGGATTGCCCTGGCCTGTGTTTTGGCTCCTTCTGCCACTATATTTTTCATCTTTTTTTGTTTAATGCGGATCTGTTGTCTAGTGTGTGCGTTTTGTTTGCTGCTCTCTACGGCACTCGCTTCTAATCGTGGATATCTTTTTCCAGGGTGTCGTATTGAATTTGTTGTTCTTTCTTTTTTCCCCATCTATTCCTTGCACATAGCCCCGCATAACTGCCTTGTACGCTTTCCACAGTGTACAGGCTGACTCTGCCATTCCCAGATTGTCTTGAAAGTAGTGTTCTGTCTGTTCCCTTATTTTATCTCTGACCTGTTTATCTCAAAAGAGCCAGGGATCTAATCTAGGGGGTAAGGTTCTGTCTCTCGTGGGTTCTTGCAGATATATTTCTACCGGCGAATGATCTGAAATTCCCCTTACCTTGTGTATTGCTCCTTTAAACCAGTGTGCATTCGCTACTTGTGTCATCAAATAATCTAAGTGGGAGTATCCCTCGTGCAGGGCCGAGTAAAATGTATATTGTCTGACCTCTGGGTTGTTTTCCCTCCATATGTCGACGAGGCCGAGCGCCTCCGTGAAGTCTCGTAGTGGGTCAGTCCCCTTTTCCCTGTCTGAGGTCCTTATCCTGTCCCGAATTAGGTCCATTGTTGCATTCATATCTCCACCCATCATTAATATTCGCTCCGGGAGGTCTAGTAGTAGTGCGCTTATGGCCTTTAGAGTGTCTGTATGCAGCTGTGGTGACACATATACTGAACATATGTTCAGGACTTTGCCCTCCCATCTTCCTGTTATGGCTACATATCTACCCATCTGGTCATACCAAATTTTACCCGGTGTGAAGGGGAGAGCAGTTCGGATCAAATTCCCCACTCCTCTAGACCCAGTCGAGAATCCTGCGTGTGCTACCAATTTAAATCTGAATCCGTCTAGTGCCTTCCATGTGTTACCCTTAAGATGTGTTTCCTGTATCAATACTATATCTGGGTTTTGCCTACGGAGATATTGTAGCACCACTGTGTGCTTTAATTTGTGCCCCAGGCCGTTGAAATTCCACGTCCGTACCCGTATGTCTATATTTGCGTGGGGGGGGGGCTTTCGCAGTACATTTGTGTCTGCACTTTTGTCTATCATGTTTGTATGGTTGGTCACTCCAGTTGCACCCCATCTGTCCTGCATTGACGGTAGGACTTTCTCGCTCCCTGTGTCCCTCTTGATTATGTCGCCTACTCACCTCTCCCTGCAAGGCTATCAACTGATATAACTTTTGAGCCGCGCCATCTCTCTTGTGGCTGTGCCAACTCCCTAAACAACTCCACCCTCTCCCTCCCCCCCCCTCCTCCCTGCTACCCTGCACTGTGGGTTCAAAACTACCCACCACCCCAATTTGCAGAGTGCCGGTCAACCCATAATATCAAACTCTGGTCGGCCTTGGGTCGAAGAGTCCGCCAGCCTACCTCAACCCCCTAGACATAAGTTATGTAGGTGCAATGTCCACATATGTCAAGGCAAGTCCAGTAGCATAGAGTTAAGAGTATCGATACATAAGAGGCATAAATCTTATCTGCATAGGAGTTCTCGCCCAGTGGGCCATTGGACTGTCTCCTTCCTTCCTCTTCAGTCCGTACTGTTTGACAGCCAGTATTGCGTCAGCTGTTACTCCAGAGTTTCTCTCGGGAAGTTCATTCACGCCTCTGTGGAGAGTGGTCATCATCCAGTAGGTGTCTGTTCTCTAGTTCAGTAATTGAGTTCACTCCACTGCCTCTTGTGTTGAGTTGGTCTTGTCTCACTGCCTTGATTTCTTTGCTGTCCTCCACCGTCCAGCCAGTCCCATGCCTCCGCAGGAGTTGCGAAGCGCCACACCTTGCCCTCAGCCGCTACTCGAAGGGTTGCTGGGAAAAGCATGGAGTATTTGATTTCCTGCGAGCGTAGGGTCTTTTTTTACTTCTAGGAAGCTCTGTCTTTTTTTGCTGTACTTTCAGTTTAAAGTCCGGGTAGAAGGTAACCAGAGCATTTTCATATTTCAGTGGTGGAGCACTTCTGGCCGCCTGTAGGATCACATCTTGATCTCAGTAGTTGAACAGTCGCGCTATTATGGGGCGCGGCGGAGGCCGCGGCTGTGTTCCTGGGATTCTGTGGGCACGCTCCACGGAGAAGAATTTTGATAGGTCTCTGGGCTGGAGCATCTTCGTTATGAGGTCTTCGTCTAAGAGATCCACCACTTGTCCTTCCGCACGTTCTGGCACTCCAATTATACGTATTTTGTTGCGACTGGAGCGTCCTTCTTGGTCTTCCAGCTTGTCTTCCAGTTTTCTTGCCACTTTTGTCAGTTCACTGACCTGTTTCTGTTAGGTCTTCGTGTCAGCCACTAGGCCCGCTGCTGTTTCTTCCACTTCAGACACTCGACTCCTCATGTTGCGGAGGTTACTGCATCTATTTTCCCGGCAAGATCGGTTTTTATCCCTTGGATGGCTGCCATTACATCTGGCAGCGTAGGTTCTGGGGTCACTGTAGGGGACGCT
Source organism: Calotriton arnoldi (assembly GCA_963921515.1). Lineage (NCBI taxonomy): Eukaryota > Metazoa > Chordata > Amphibia > Caudata > Salamandridae > Calotriton > Calotriton arnoldi. Next base: position 720,658 of record CAWUFW010000692.1, read on the forward strand.
ACCGCACTGGGTACACTTGTATCCGCTCCCTCTGGACTGGTCATTTGGTCATGTGAATTTGTCAAGTTTTGTCTGCAGAGGAGCTCGGGAACCTCTCCCACCCCCTCCCCCCGTCATCTCTGCAATTTCACTATTTAGATGGGCCCCCTGCGCAAACGAGTCCAACCTATTAATATTTTCTCCTTCTGTCTAGTCTTGGCCTGCTGTTCGGCCTGCAGCGGCCACTGGCGATGCTAGTTCCTCTTGATCGGTTCTGATTCTGTGGCTGCTTCGCTTTCGGTGTATATTGGTGTTTCTCCACGTTCTCTATTGGGGGGAGGTTACTTGGTTGCCGTGAGGCCCGACGAGGGGGCCTCTTTGTCTGCTCCAACCCCCCTTCCGCGCACGTGTATCTCCACCTTACCACTTTTGCACCTTTGTTTGAAGGTATATGATCTCGCCTGCAGCCGCTGTCTCTTCCGGTTAGAGCCCACCTCTGGCTCCTCCTTCTATTCGGCCCAGTTGGTCCCTGGCTCCGACACTTGAGCCTGAGGATTCCAGTTGCTGGCGGGCCTCTCACTGTCTTTCCTCTGCCGCCAGTCCAGTTCACTCCACAGGGAGATTTGGGTCCGGCCGTGGGTCTCTGTTCAAGGTTCATCAACCAGAGGGGCACCTCTCCATCTCCTGTGGTCCTGGAATTTCACTCGCTACCAGTTAGTTTTGCTGCTGGTTCACAGAATCCAAATGCTTCAGCAGCCGGCTTTCTCTATTTTTGATGGCCTTCGTTATGGCCGTATATCCACGTTCTGGGCTGCGCTGAGTCAGGGCCTATATTTCGCCTCGGTTGGATCCTGTGGGAATCGAGGTCTGCCTCGTGCGCCTGTCCTCGTCTTGGTAGCGGTGTCCCTGCTTGCGAGTTCAGTGGTCGGCCAACCGCACACGGTGCCTCAGATCCTCTTCTGTCTGCTCCAGCCTTTCGCTGCCCGTGGCCTCCGCTCGTCCGCCGCTGCGGCTGTGTTCCTGCCAGGGGCCCACTCCTCTGTTGTGTCGTCCCCCAGTTGCCGGCCAGTCTAGTTCCCGGCCACTGTCCGGTCTCGCGGCGTATCTCGGTCGGGCCCCGTTGTTGGCCCCTCCCAAAGCACGCGCCGGCCTCTACCTGAGCTCGGGGATTCCGCCTTTCGTTAGGCCAGCCGCAGTCCTGCCTCCGCTCTAGGTCCGGTGGGCAGTTCTTGAGTTGATTTTGCACCGGGGCAACGCAGAGTGTATTAGGACTCCACTCGCGCCCCTTTGCAGGATAATTATTTATACGGATTTACTGGGGGATTCCGAGGCTGCTCGACAGAGCCGCTCTTTCAAGAGACCATTTCTCCTCCCGGCAAGCCACGCCCTCCATTGTGTAAAATTTCGTTCAGAAATGTTGTACATCAGGTCACTAAGAGTTATGGTGCAACGGGCAAAATGCTGGATGTGTGGAGATACAGAAAACTAATTAGAATATAACTAGAAAGTGTAAATACACTGTTAGAAAGTGAGAACAGAAAGGACAAACACATACTAAAAATATTTACAGAAGAGTGTTTCATTGACTCAGGATGAGGTAAATGTATACATTCACACTTACACTTAAACACACACACTTACTTCACCAGCAAGCACAAAACCGCAGGTGGTGCAAGGAAGGGCGCTACTGCACGCGCGTTTAACAACCACCAAACACTTTACATAAAAGAGAGCCCGCACTCGAAGACTGTCACAATCCTTCTCCTTTGTCGTCTCAGGCAGCACCGCAAAGTTCCGAATGCAACAAGTTTCAGAGACACATTTCGACTCCCTTAGCCTTTTTCAATCTGATAAAACGCCATCTTGTTTACTCGTTGTATACTTGATGGAAAACGCATCTCAAAATCTTTTGTTGCATTTGGAACTTTGCGGTGCTGCCTGAGACAATAAAAGAGAAGAATTGTGGCAGTCTTCGAGTGCGGGCTCTCTTTTATGTAAAGAGTGTTTGGTGATCCATGTAATGTGAGACACCTCCTGGGGACACGGTTTCCTTGGCCTGCAGTGCTGTGTGACTAGGATTCTTTCAGTTATTGCTTGCTGCAAAATGATGTACCTCAAATGCTTGGAAAGGAGCGAGGGAAAGAAATTAAGTACAAAAAAGGAATCCTAACCCAATGAAAGGCCAGGTTTTCTAGGAATTGTAGAAAGCTTGTTGGTCAGAAATGGCCTGTGGGAGCTTAGTCCACGAGATAATATCTGTGCTGAATATCATTTATATATTTATGGTTATTCTTAAAGCTGAAAATAATCAACAAAATGTGACGTTCCAGAGTAGGATCCACAGCCCAACTATTTGGCATGGGTTAATCAATAACAGGTGTCCTAAAATAGACTAGAGCTACTATTCAGGGCATCCCTTATTCAGGAATATGACCCCTCAGCTTCACGCTAGGCAGGCTCTGCAATAACTAGTGGGACCCTCAGCCAAAGAGGGCACTTTTGATGGGAGATCTTTTCACTGCCCGTATTTGATATATTTGCGTGCGTGGTTGGTGGGTGGTTGTGTGTAATTGGTGAAAAATTTGTGAACATTAAAATTGACTAAGAAGTCCCACATGCAATTGCTTTATTCCGTGGGGTTATACGCCAAGGTTAAGAACAATGATAAGGCACCTGTTATTACTTAACCCCTGCCAAATAGTTGGGCTGCGAGTTCTAATCTGGAAGTTTGATTATTTTTCTTCATAATAGGGAGGACATGTGACAGACCACTCAAAAATCTCTCAGCCCCCTGTTTTTATGATTTTTTTTTTTTTAAAGCTGAAGATACACTCTAGTGGAGTCTCCTCGTGTATCGGCCAGTGAATTTGGCTGCGCGTAGCATAAGATACATCATACAGATATATGCATCTGAAAAATAGCCAGAGTTTTAAGGATTTCCTGAATGTAATCAAGGACGCTTCATTGGGAATTTCTCTGGAAGACGATTCCACAGTGGAGCCCCGTGAACAAGGAAGGATGTGGCACCCCATTTAGTATAATTTACTGAATATTGCTTTATTCTGCAATCTTATCTTGCGCGGTTTGAACATATTTCCTGAATTTGTTTACTAAATATTTAGGCCCTGTTGTATAATAAATGTTGTACATAATGCAAGCAGACTCGAAGATAATGCGTTTTTATACATGTAGGCAATGTACTCGTCATAGATGATTTGATACAGAGTTGAGTCTTTTCAAATTAAAAACACATCTAGCTAGAGAATTTTGGATTTTTTGTTAGCGAAAGATGCTTTTATTTTTAAGGAGGCCAAGATAAACAGACCTGCCCTATTCAATTTGGGACCTTATAAAGGCATTGGGCACAATTATTCTATGATCAAATGAATATCTGGCAGAGGGCTGGTAGCTGATAGAGACCGATCTTAGTCACTTAACAAATCTATTTATCAAGATTAAATTCAGGTCTAATAGCATACCAAGATCCCTGACTGCGGAAACAGGGTTAGGCCCATTCGCCCATTGAGGAGGTCCGGAGTGCAGAGTCCCAGAAATCTGAATTTTTACTACAAGTATTTCAGACTCGGATTTAGTTTGAGGTCATTTTGGTTCAACCAGGTGCTCGTCGTGGGGTTTAGTTTCCTGGATCATCAGAGTTGATTCAAAACATTTTACAGTATCCTTATAGTAATTTGGGATTTTCTGTCTGCTCCATGCTGTTATGGACGAGTATAAGCCTATCATGCACCAATCTATATCTGGAAACGAGAGAGAACTTTAAGGTGAGAGAATATTTTTCTTCTACTGAGGACAATGTCAAGCCCACTGTTGGGTTTATCATGAAACGGTACATATGGACAGTGTGTGTTCATCTTTGCAATGAAACATTGTCTAATCCAGCACATCTACAACGGTTTGAAACAGAGATCCCCTTCCACAATGCATTACTCCTTGTTGTATGATAGTTGGCCCTGTAGCGTAGATCCTGCATCACTTGGCAAGCACCACGCTGCTGGACGCTGTATCTGTCTTCAACCCAGCACCCATCGCTCCCAGTCTGAGTAAAGGAGCTCTGAAGCAGTAGCAGTGAGTGCTCTGGATAGTGAAACCTGTAGGACCCAAAAAAGATGAACACCTGCCTGAACATGGGTCAGTGATACACACATTAATCCTTTTTTCCTGTTAGTTTTTAATGAAATAATATGCATTTCGAACATAACACACCAATTTCACAGATAATCAGCATATACAGGTGGCACATATTGCAGCTCGATGGTACATAGGCAGTATACGATAGCAAAGAAACGTAAGCACGAGCACAGTTATGATAAATAGCAACATGAGAGGGACAGCAATAGTCACATTTCAGCTATTGGCTTGTTTAGAGGTCGATATCTGAGTCGCATCCGGATTGCGCCCAGCTCGGCTAAGTTAGGCACGATAAGGTACTCATATGTCTCTGGGTCATGCCGTAGGCGGTTGCTCCTCCGCATCTGCAATAGGCTACTGCTTGGAGTTAGTCTGTAACTGCAGGCTTTCTGTTTAGCCACACCCTAGCCACCATCCTTCTAGCTAGGACCAGTAACATGGATGTGAGATGCCCGACTTTCGTAGATACGGGCGAAGTAGGAAGCTGGGAAGAGGGATCCAGTGCAGTGCCAACAATTTAATTCAATACCTGGAATACATCTTGCCAGTATTGGCGCACACTCGCACAGCTCCAGGGCAGGTATAAAAAGTCAGCATCTGCCATTCTGCACCTTTTGCATGCACTGCGTTCAGTACCCCCAAATTTAGCTAAGCGTGTAGGTATATAATAATATTGATGAAGAAACTTAAAATGTATCAGTTTCTGCTTATAATTCACAGGGGTATCTTGTACCTGCAAACAGCAGTAGGCCCATGTTTTATCTGAAAGTGTACTGCCCATGGTGGCCTCCCACCTTGCCCTAGGCACACATTGATCTCTATCATTTTTGTACTACTCCCTTCCTGGGTAATTTCATTGTTGATTTTTAGTGAAGTTCTAACCATGGGGTTCTATATACCCAATAAAGAATGTTGGCTATACGGAATCTGATGCTTTAACCCTTTGTTGACATGCGGCCATTATAATTTCAAAACAGCATTGCTTAAAGAACCTAACAAGTATCTAATTTCTGACTCGCAAGTTCTTTCCATTTCTTTGGAGTTTAGATTCTAAGGCTGACGGGGACTCTGTTTTTCTATGCAGTGACCTATTCCATTGAATCAATGTTATCACATTGTTGACCAGGACTTTATTTTAGATACTTATGTTGAAACCTTTAAATGCATCTCTCTTAATTTGCGAAGGTCTTCAAACCAACCCAGATTTTTTTTTTTTTACAACCAAGCACCTAGAAACAATTTAGATTGTAATGTACTGGATACAAGCAACCAACGGAAAAGGAAGCAACTGCAACACCTAACCTGCCAATTGGGAAAATTCTAAACTTTTATGATGTTATATATCTTTTAAATGAATCGCTACGATCCATAGAGCTAGTATTAATTTGACCACTTTTATTTTTTGTTTCAGGAGCTTTATATCGCTGTTGGAATATCTGGAGCAATTCAACACTTGGCTGGGATGAAAGATAGCAAGGTATGTGCAACCAGCTAGCGGTATAAATTTAGAACTCTGTTTGCTGTTGCAATGTTTAAGATCTCGTTTAGGCAGTGGAACTTTACTTTGCATTGCACCACATCATTGTGGTGTAAATATAAATAAGGAATCTTTTAGTGGGCTAATTAGTAATTTAGGGTGTGAACCGTGAGGCTTTAGAGGCTTACATTCTAGTCTTGGTTCCCATGCAACAACTGTGGGATTCTTGGCTAGATCAGTTTCCCCTTGACCATTTTTTGGCTGGAATTTAAGTATTCTTGGTACTTCTCTCTTACTTCCTCCCCTTTTATACAGGAAGGGCGGGGGGATTTACAGTCAGCCCTGAACTTGGTTTAGCACAAATGGAAGCCTTCTCAGATAAAAAGGAGGGACCTCTCCCCTCGGTGGTAAACCTGAAGATGTTGAAAGCACAAAAGATAGGTAATCAAAATCACGTAATTTTCTAATTAGAAATAATAGCGTGTCTCATTTCGTCCAAGGCAATGCCAACCCAATTGTGCAGGACATCTTGCAGTGAATGACCTAGTGTTATAACCCTAGGATACCATGACAAAAAGGGGACCTTCTGGCCAACGTGTTTATTTGAAAGCCATCTGCAAACACCAATAAATTTTCCCCAGACACCCTCCGTATTAGTTAAGTCATATATACCTTTTGGCTTTGATTTTTAGGACTAAGAACAAAGAGAATCAAAAGAATTTTTTGGGAGCTAGGTTTTTATATTTTTTTATATCTTCTTTAGACTATTTTTAAATGTTTTGTGTGTAATGGATTTAAAAATAATACACAACTGTGCTACCAGTCCATTTAGGCTCTGTCCTATTATTATTAATCACTGGGTACCCTGACCTCCCACAAGCATTCTGCCGGCACTACGTTCAAGGTGGGTCTTCTGGAAGTGATGCACAATTAGACTAAGAAGACTTAAAAAATACATTTGGTTAGACATTGACTGCCTGAAGCTCCATTTTCTCCTCCTCCACTTTTTTGATTTTCCTCTTTCGGGGGAAAATTACCCATTGGTTGGAAATGGGAGAGACCCAGGATGTAGCAGTGAGATAAACCTGAAAACCTTCTTGCCAACACATCTACCTTTGGCATAACATCTTTTTATGAGATAACTATGAGTGTGTGCACCCATCTGGGGGGGTAGGGTTTATACTATATCCATATATATGCATACATGGCACCAGGCTTTGAAGGACAACTTTCAGAATCAATTCCTGGCTCAGCCAATCAGTGGGTAGGATACCTATTGAATGAAAATTTGAGAGACCTTTGCGCTAGAATTAGGAATTATGATAAAGGTAGATTATGCTTTGAGTGCCTGTCTGTTATTAACTTGCCCTGCCACCTCCTTATTGACGAAACTGTAGAGTGACCATAATATTTGGTTATAGTCTATAACTAATATGCGTAACAAGAAGCGGACAAATGCTTTATTCTTGGAGTAAAATGCTGTTGGATAATTGTTGTAAGGGGGTATTTAGATTTAGAATTGTAGATATTCGTCATGCCTTTCCAGGTGAATTCTTTGTTGTACGTCTCTGTCTGGAGTACCTACCGTTCTTGATTGTTAATCCATGCTGATCATACTGCTTCCATACAGTGTGTTGTAGCGCATGCCAATATTAAACAGATTTGTGTTTTATGCGTGTTCTGACGCACACAGTTTTCTCAAGATAAAGTTCTTTTATCGCCTGCCTTGGCAAGGGCCATCTGACACGCTCCTGTCCGTTTTTTTTGTTAGGTTTTCTCCATTTCGCTCTAAAGTCACTTGACAGATGCTGGACACGGGTTGATGTGTCATATTACTGCAGAAAACTGATTTCACTTATGATGAGCACAGCATCACCTGCAGTAGCCCAGACTGTGTACTCACTGCATGACTTCGTCATAGGGTCTTGTCCACAAATTTACTCCAAGTAACCTTTCTGCTTTAGTGTGGATCTAATGTCCGCACCTTCTTGTGTTTTTACTGATTTTCTTTTGTACTGATGTTTGCGGATAACACGAAGTAATAGATCTAATAGCAGAACATCATTTGTTTCGGAAACTTTTCTTGATTTTTTTTAGAACTTTTTCCCTGTCCTCTTTTACCACCTTGAAACTGACCCTTTTCTAATTTTGGGGTTGTGTGCTCATACTATAGAGCCAATTGATACATGACATTGTTTTACAGTGCATTACTGTAACAAATCTGATTTAATTTCTCTCGGTTTAATCACTCAGTTCATATAAACATAGCAATGTTCGATATGATACTCATGAATTTTAGACTTGTAGCTCTTTGTTTAAAATATTCAGGTGTTTTTCTGTAGATTGTTTATCACCCAACCAACAAATCGGCAGTATACCTAAGCCATGCGATTGCCATTAAATTGTACTGAGGCCGGACAACATCTGCAATCATTCAGATGCTATTCTCCACACATTTTATGAATTGTAATTGCTTCAGTGCTTCTTTAGTGTTCTGTTCATTGGCTTGTAGTTCCTCAACATGCAGAAAAATAAATGTCATATATTGATTAAAAAAACAACCCTGGATGTGACAATGAGTCTTCCCTGAAGGATTGTTAAAGATTTATACCTATGGGGCTGCGTGTTAAATCCCCATGTTGGCATATATGATTCTTTTGTTAGATCCATTCTTGGAATTGTGCCCAATGAAAGCCAAGAATGTTTACATTCATACAACACTTTTAATGTTGCAAGGGTGTTTTTCTCAGTTACGTTTTTAAATACCACAGTTTTCTTAACAATGATCAAAACAAAGCAGTGGATCTGACGGTAGAAAATTCTATGGGTCTTCATGATCCCCCCCCGCCCCACCTGCCGAAATTAAGATAATCCTAGCATCCTTAATTGGACACTGCTGCATAAGACCCATTTGCACAGATTGATACTTCTTGGTTACAGTTTGCTATCGCCTTGCTGGGATCCCATCAGCGCCTGTATATGGTTTGGAGTATTGAACTTCAATCAGTAGCATCAGTGCCAGAATGCAAGCAGGAAATGTTGAGTCCAGCCACTGCTAAGCTGAGGCTTAAAGGGGTTCCATCCACACGCCTTATCATTTGGAAAACCTACTAAATTTCACAAACAGGGTCATGTTATTGGGGGTTGGACTGTCCGAGCATTGGGCATAGACTGCTGGAGTTCAAGGTTTGGATAGCGCCTAACCGGTTTACCAAAAGAAGTAAGGAGGATATTAGATTCTCTTGAGGTAGCTGTAGGAGGAAAGACGGTGCATGCTGCAGCCATTCAAAGATGCATTACAACTCTGGCATGGGGATGTCCTGGGAGTGCCTGATGGATCATGCCCGAATCAGGACTGCATCTTGATTGAGTAGTTGTAAAGAACTTTATCCTGTTTCAGGTTAATCATTGGCTTGCGCAATTTGCCGTTGTGAAATGATATTTGTCATTGACTTGGGCAAATTGTTTAAATAGGATAGTGGTGGTTGGTGTGATTAATGACCAGTTGGGTAGTCATGAGGCTGTTAGACAAGATACAGCACATTCAGTTAAACATTTCAGTTCTAGCTAATGTACACCCAATATTTACATTGCAGTTGCTAATACAACTGCCTTACTGTGTTATCTAGGTACTATGGAGAAGGTACTATGGATCTTGAAGGTGTCACAATCTACCAAGACGATGTCTTGATCTTTGGGGACTCCTCAAAATAACATAATCAGTGCTTGAAAGGGGTGTTGGAGAGATTTAAGCAGCATGGTCTCACACTAAGGGAAAACAAGTGTGAGCTGGAGTGCGAGGAAACCATTTATTTAGGGCACAAACTTACAGCTTGTGGGTTCAGTTCAAGTAAATAGTTTGGTTGAAACTTTCAAGAGGTTGGCTATTCCAGATTGTAAAGAAGACTTGATTATGTTTTTGGGTATGGCGGAGTATTATCATAAATTTAGCCCCAACTTTGCAGCCCGAGCGCATAACATGAGGAAACTCTTGAAAAAAGTATAAAGTTTGTGTGGTCTACTCTGTGTAACAGAGAATTTGTTGATCTTAAAGGGGCATTGTCTGAGGCCCGTTCATTGAAGAGTTTCAGAACACAGGTTGGATCGATATTGTTTACAGACACTAATGCTAAAGGGTTATGTGCTGTTCTTAAACAAGGTGTAGGTAAGGGAGAGCACACTATGTTTTTGGCAAGGAGTTTAAAGTTCCTGAGATTCAATACTCGATCGAGAGAGAAGCGCTATGTATAATGTGGGCCATTAAAAAGCTAAAGAATTTTCTATGGGGCGCACACTTTGTTGTTAAAACAGATCACAAACCTCTAAAAGAGATTTTTGACAGAAAGGGAATTGATGCTGTATCAAGTAGAATTTGCAAGTGGATAATTTCATTACAAGACTTCAGTTTTAAGGTGCAATACATACAAGGAAAATTGTGTGGCAGATTGCTTATTGAGATCGCGGAATGTGGAGACTCAGGGGTTGGAGGAACCACTTGAACACCTATGGAAATTGGATGAATTTGAGGTATGTGAAGTCACTGAAGACATTGTGAGTAGGGAAGAATGTAAGGATCAGGTTGTCAAATATGAGGATTTAACACAAGTGATAGAACTCATAGCGAAAGGCTGGGGTGAACGCAAATATTTGATTCTATCGTGCAGGGGGTTTTGGGAGGTCAGGAATGAGTTAGCAGCACATCATGGAATGGTGTGGAGGGTCACCAAATTGGTCCCTCCGGTGGGGCTAAGGTGTAGGTTGATGAGCCTGGCATATTGGGGACACCTGGGCATCTGTAAAACCAAAGAAAGGTTAAGTCTGTATTTTTGATGGCCAGGGCTAGATAAACAGGTGGAACGGGAAATTGTGAAGTGCATGAGTTGCAGAAACAGTGACAAAGTCTGTAAAGCAAGGACACAACCTATGGTGTTAACAAAACAACCCCAGAAACCGTGGGAGCAAGTAGCCGTAGACATTCTGGGTCCAGTGACTCAGGGCAATATTATGTGTTGGTACACTTGTTCTCTAGATGGCCCGAGGTAAAGGTTACTCAGGACATTGAGACAAGTAATGTAGTGAAATTGTTTAAGGAGATTTTTTTTGCAAGAGAGCGGGTTCCAGATTCCATTTTGACTGACAATGGAGTACAGCTGGTCTCCAGAGAAATGAAAAACTTCCTCTCACAAAGGGGTATTCTCTACAAGAAGTGTGCTCTGTACCACTCAGAAAGTAATGGGATGGTTTAAAGGCTTAACAAGGTGCTCAAAGAAGCTATGCAAGTAGCCAAACAAGAAGCAAGAGATTGGAGGGAGTACATTCGGACTAGAGTGGAGGTGTATCTCCTCACACCACACTCAGTCACGGGCAAGGTACCCTTTGAGTTGTTTAGAGGAAGAGAGCCCAGCTCTTTGATGTGCCCATCCTGGATTAAACATGGATTAATCATCACAAAGGAAAGAATGAGGAGTGTGGTTTAAATTGGAAAACAAGACAACAAGAAAAAAAATTTGTACAGGAAACGTCTGTATGACAGGAGACGTGCGCTAAAGAGTACAGTGGTGTCTGTGGGGAATTTGGTCAGGATAAAACTGCCTATGGGGGTGACAAAAACAACAAGGTATGGTAGCCCTCAAAGAGTGGTTAAACTGTTTCAAAATGCAGTCAAACTTGAAGATAACAGAATTTGGGCAGAGTGGTGGTGGTTGCAAAAATTAGGGAGGAGACATCGGGATAGCGTACCACAAATTCCATGAAAATAGGCCCAGATATAGTTCAAGAGAGTGACAATTCTCCACAGGAGAAACACAATACTTCAGGTGAGGCTGGCTCATGACACAGTAACAGGAGTGTAAGACCTCCTGAACATTTAAAAGATTATGCGCAATTTTAGTGGGACTATGCAAGTTTTAAGGTAAACCAGTTTTGATGCCTTGTACACCATTTCTCCATCTGTGATTTCTTGTTCCAGGGCAATGCATATGTATAAGCTGTTATTGATAATTTTATACCTCATCTTGATTGTAAGGCATTTAAAATCTGTACGTGCATAGAATTTGTAGCTAGTAATGTCTCGTTGGTTTTGAGGGTGGGGTGTGGTATCTAGGTATCCAAGGATACCTGGAATGCGAGGTTATGGGATGCGGGTGATCAGAGGTTCTGAGAAGGACGGTTGGAGTTGTGTGAACGGGCTTGAAGGTGGATGCTGCGTTGCTTCAGATGCTTTAATAAACCCAGTTAAATCAGTGAAGTTGTCGAGTGACTACATTACACTTACCCATTATAAAAAACATCAAAAATAGACATGCTGAAAGCGAATAGCTCTGGTTGTTCACAGGTTCTATGCATTCATTTACCAAAAATAAAAATAAAATGTTTATTTATAATTAAAGTGGGTGGTTGTGAAGATGCCAGTGGAAAAGCACAGTCAGTTCTGTTGAGATTATTTTACACCACTACAAATCACAAAATGTCAAATGAAACTTGTTAACTATCCAAGGCTGTCACAGGAGAACACACGGAAACAGAACTCCAAAAAGCCAGGATTTCTTACCTTTGTTACTGGTGACATGTTCTTTCTACTAGTGAGTGCCTATCAACGGCGCTAGAGGATCTCGCCTTCCACAGACAAACTCTGGACCGGACTCTTACCATGCTTGGGGGTGCAGGGGAGCTGCGGAAGCCTGGACCCTTCTTAGAACCAGCAGAAGAGTCCAGATCTGTCAGCTAAACCATGCCCATGTTGCATGCGGCTGATGGAAAAATTGAACAGGTTCCAGTAGGTGCTCACCAGAGCTGGGTCCAGGGCCAATGGGTGCCTGTAGGAATGTTGCTAGTTGCAAATGCAGCTATACTGTTAAATGCCTAAATGGGTCCTCACAAATCGAAGCAGAATGTTAATATTTCTGGCCCCTGGCAGTACATGCATGGCTGCATTTTCACCAATATGTGGCGCCAGAGGTTGTCGCATGCATTGCTAGGGCCTCTGGCTTTGATACTACCAGGACCATTAGCCGTTCTGATGGTTGAAGCAGAGTGCATCTACACGCTGTTTATTTCTGGAGACGCGGGGACTGAACACCAGTAGTTTTCTTGTCTGGTTGTTGATTCAGGTCTTAGCGGTGCTGTGCAGTAATGTGATCATCGATTGGAGAGCAGCACTGCATCTGTCTCTCCTCCTCCTCTTTGGGTGGGGTATGTGATCATCGATTGGAGAGCAGCACTGCATCCGTCTCTCCTCCTCCTCTTTGGGTGGGGTATGTGATCATCGATTGGAGAGCAGCACTGCATCCATCTCTCCTCCTCCTCCTCTTTGGGTGGGGTATGTGATCATCGATTGGAGAGCAGCACTGCATCTGTCTCTCCTCCTCCTCCTCTTTGGGTGGGGTATGTGATCATTGATTGGAGAGCAGCACTGCATCCATCTCTCCTCCTCTTTGGGTGGGGTATGTGATCATCGATTGGAGAGCAGCACAGTGTCTGTCTCTCCTCCTCTTTGGGTGGGGTATGTGATCATCGATTGGAGAGCAGCACTGCATCTGTCTCCTCCTCCTCCTCCTCTTTGGGTGGGGTATGGGATCATCGATTGGATAGCAGCACAGCGTCTGTCTCTCCTCCTCTTTGGGTGGGGTATGTGATCATCGATTGGAGAGCAGCACTGCATCCGTCTCTCCTCCTCTTTGGGTGGGTATGTGATCGATTGGTGAGCAGCACTGCATCCGTCTCTCCTCCTCTTTGGGTGGGGGTATGTGATCATCGATTGAAAAGCAGCACTGCATCTGTCTCTCCTCCTCCTCCTCTTTGGGTGGGGTATGTGATCATCGATTGGAGAGCAGCACAGCGTCTGTCTCTCCTCCTCTTTGGGTGGGGTATGTGATCATTGATTGGAGAGCAGCACTGCATCCGTCTCTCCTCCTCTTTGGGTGGGGTATGTGATCATCGATTGGAGAGCAGCACAGTGTCTGTCTCTCCTCCTCTTTGGGTGGGGTATATGATCATCGATTGGAGAGCAGCACTGCATCTGTCTCTCCTCCTCCTCCTCTTTGGGCGGGGTATGTGATCATCGATTGGAGAGCAGCACAGCGTCTGTCTCTCCTCCTCTTTGGGTGGGGTATGTGATCATCGATTGGAGAGCAGCACTGCATCCGTCTCTCCTCCTCTTTGGGTGGGGTATGTGATCGATTGGTGAGCAGCACTGCATCCGTCTCTCCTCTTTGGGTGGGGTATGTGATCATCGATTGAAGAGCAGCACAGCGTCTGTCTCTCCTCCTCTTTGGGTGGGGTATGTGATCATCGATTGGAGAGCAGCACTGCATCCGTCTCTCCTCTTTGGATGGGGTTTGTGATCGATTGGTGAGCAGCACTGCATCCGTCTCTCCTCCTCTTTGGGTGGGGTATGTGATCATCGATTGAAGAGCAGCACAGCGTCTGTCTCTCCTCCTCTTTGGGTGGGGTATGTGATCGATTGGTGAGCAGCACTGCATTCGTCTCTCCTCCTCTTTGGGTGGGGTATGTGATCATCGATTGGAGAGCAGCACTGACTGCCGACCGGACGATAATAACAGGACTGTGTCCCCAGAGATACAACCATCAGGCACTTATCATGGTAGCCTTTAAAATGTAAATACTTGTGCGTCGACATTAGGAATTTGAAATATCTCAGATCAAGGGCTCTTCATTGCCTCTGTGTTCCTGCGTCTTCTTCACATCACCATTTGCCCTGAAGAAGTTCATTTTATGTATGAACGAAACGCGTTGGCTGGAATTTGCACATTTTGATATTGAAAATAAAGGATTGATAAACCACTATACAAAATGAACATTTGGATTTATTGAAGAAAACTCTTTGGTAGTGCACCGCTCCACTATTTTCACATCGATTGGAGAGCAGCACTGCATCTGTCTCTCCTCCTCCTCCTCTTTGGGTGGGGTATGTGATCATCGATTGGAAAGCAGCACTGCATCTGTCTCTCCTCCTCCTCCTCTTTGGGTGGGGTATGTGATCATTGATTGGAGAGCAGCACTACATCCATCTCTCCTCCTCCTCCTCTTTGGGTGGGGTATGTGATTATCGATTGAAGAGCAGCACAGTGTCTGTCTCTCCTCCTCTTTGGGTGGGGTATGTGATCATCGATTGGAGAGCAGCACTGCATCTGTCTCTCCTCCTCCTCCTCTTTGGGTGGGGTATGTGATCATCGATTGGAAAGCAGCACTGCATCTGTCTCTCCTCCTCCTCCTCTTTGGGTGGGGTATGTGATCATTGATTGGAGAACGGCACTGCATCTGTCTCTCCTCCTCCTCTTTGGGTGGGGTATGAGATCATCGATTGGAGAGCAGCACTGCATCCGTCTCTCCTCCTCTTTGGGTGGGGTATGCGATCATTGATTGGAGAGCAGCACTGCATCCGTCTCTCCTCCTCTTTGGGTGGGGTATGGGATCATCGATTGGAGAGCAGCACTGCATCTGTCTCTCCTCCTCTTTGGGAGGAAGACCACACCAGCTCTTCAAATGTGCCAGACCAGCTCATTTGATTGGAAATAAACATGTATTAGGATAGTTGTTAGTTAGCCCAATTTTATGTATAAAACACCTCACCTGGGTGTGTACCCCTTCTAAAGGTATAAAACTCAGCATTTTATCTTTCTCGAAGTCCTACTAAGACCTTGGTAAGTCTCTCCAGGATCTCCCCACTGTCTGCACCTTTGACCTCAGTAAACAATAGATTCTTGGAAGCGAACCGAACTGTCTGTGCTCGCAGAATACTCGCCCCCCCCCCCTCCTTGGCTCTCTTGGAAGTTGTTGGCTGTAACTTCAGACGTGTTATTAATGAATGCTAGGTTGGTTCAGGGTGTCACAGGGAATGCATCCTGTCTTTCTGCATAATGCCACGGCTGAATAGATTATAGATTGCTGTATAATGTCATACGAATCCTTCTGTCAGCAGGCCTACTTTTGGTTCTGTGAAGCCTTTCAGTCCAAACATATCGTCATTTTTTTCTCCGTGTATTTAAAGAGACTCTTCTCATTATGTTTGTCCAGACGTGTTGTTTACTTTATACTTTGCCTCGTGCTTTAAAGTGGTATATTGTTCGGCGCGCGGAGTACTTCTTACAATATTGGTATTTAAATGCGTGTATCCATGGTGTGCATTTCAGTGCGGCTTTTGGTGGGGGATATCAGTGTCTTTAAATGAGATCATTGGAGCTCTTTTCGATGTGCAGAGGCTAATCACGTTTTGTAAGGAAAGAGGGGAAGCCACGCTGTGGGGACAAAATCCCTCGCAGAGCTTGAAGAACGATGTTCCCTTCCGTTTTTTCAACATATTCTGGTCCGCCATGTTTTCCTCCTGTGAACTCTACAGTGTGTGTGTCGGCACTGGAATTAGTCCATGTTCTTTTAAGTAAGGGTCGTTTGACAGCAAAGCACATCTTCTACTTTTAGGGAGGGCACTCGAGGAGAACCCTCACGAGTACCCTAACGTGGCTAATGTCCAAAGCAAACACAAGGAGATGATGGACGGAGTGCTGAAACTTTTCAGACATTCACCCCCCCGTCACAGATCTGGGTTGAATCCATCATCATTCTTTAGCTCACTTCGCCACCTCAGTTCAGACCCAGCTATATGCAAATCCGTCTTGACCCTGTGCCTCATGGGAACAGTCCAGCCCGAACTGCCAAGCCAGGTCTTCCTTGAACCGGAAACAAGCATCCTAGGACCGGTTTCTGGGTAACACTCTTCATCAGCCAGGCTAGCTTGAATCCAGTGGCAAAAGTGTTTGCTAATGTCCAATTGTGCCCCCCTGTAGGGCGTCTGATGGCTGTCTGCAGATTCTTTCAGCCTGAGAGCCCACATTTTACCTTCATCAGTGCAAGGGGGAAGGTCCGCTTGTTCCTCTGTAAAATCTGTGTGGTCCCTAGTAACTGCGAACCTTACTTCTTGCTTGGTTGAGTTGTGTGCAGTTGTGTTATCAGTGTTTTTATTGTGCACTAATCACCTATGAGGGTATCCAGGTGCTCTGTAGCAGGTGTGCGCGGCCATCCCTGGGGGCTTACGCGAAAAAGCCAGCTTTTTGCAAAAGTCCAGAAGAGAGGAGGAGGCTCTGGTATGTTGTGGGAGGTAGTTCTAGACTTTGGGGGCAGGTACAACAAGGTGCAGCCCCCTGCTCTGTTTTTGTGTATATGCATGGGGTGTGTGCTAGTGAGAGACTGGCAGAGTGGAGGTATCTGGAATGTTGGTGGAAGTGAACATGGCTGTTCAGATAGGCAGGGGCAGTGTAGCGGAGAACTTTGTAGGAATGGGTGAGGAGTTTGAAGTGTGTGCACTTGTGTATAGGGAGCCAGTGGAGTTCCCTAAGGTGTGGTGTGATATGAGCTTGGCGTGGGAGTTTGAGGTTTAGTCTGGCTACTGGGTTTTGGACGGTCTGCAGTTGTCTTGTGAGCTGGATGGTAATCCCTACATACAGGGTTTTCCATAGTCTAGTCTGCTGGTGATAGGGGTTGGGTGATCTTTTTCCTGGTATTGTCTGGTGGCCACTTGAAGATTTTCTTCAGCATCCTTAGTGTGTTAAAGCAGGACGAGACTATTGCGTTGACTTGGGCGGTCATGTCCAGTTTGTTGTCCATGACGATTCTGAGGTTTCTCGCAAGTAGGGCGTGGGTCCACGGTCTGTGGGCCACCAGGTGGAGTCCCATGGCGAGGCGTGCTTCCTGAAGACTGCCACCTCATTCTTGTTCGTGTTCAATTTGAGGCAATTACATTTTATCTAGGTGGCCACTTCTGTTATGCATGTGGTATTCCTGGTGATGGATGTTTTTGTTTAGAGGAATATTATCAGTTGTGTGTCGTCGGCATAAGTGAGGATGTTTATATTGTGAGCTTGTATAAGGTAAGGTCGGCCAGTGGATTCATGTAGATATTGAAGAGCGTTGAACTGAATGAGGAGCACTGCGGGCTCCGCAAGTAAGAGTGCATGGTTCAGAGTTGTAGGAGGGTATATTGACTGTTTGGATTCTTCCAGTGAGGAGGGAGCAGATCTATTCAAAGGCGAGTCCCTGGATGCCTGCTTTCTGGAGTCATCTGATTAGGATGGGGTAGGAGGCTGCCGGTATGTTTCGACGGATGAGGGCTGCTGTTTCCCCCTTGTTGATGATCATCCGGATGTCATCTGTTGCTGCTATAAGAGTGGCTCCTGTACTGTGGTTGTGTGTGAATCGTGATTGTGTGGTGTCGAAAAGCTGATATTTGATGAGGTGGTCGGAGAGGCACTTGTTGGTTGCTTTTTCAAGGACTTTGGCTGGCTAGGAAAGGAGGGATACCGGCAGGTAATTGGCAAGTCTGGTTGGGTCAACCGAGGGTTTCTTAAAGAGGGTGTTGAAAACGGAGTGTTTCCATGAAGGTGGCGGTACTGACGGAAGTGTCGAGAATAAGGGTGAGGGCCTTGCTGATAGGGATTGCTCCTTTTTCAAAGGCGTGGTGGGTTAGGGGTCCGCCGAGGCCCTGGAGTGAATGGTCTTCACGATTGTTGTGGTTTCCTCTGTGCTAATAGTGTTTCATGTTTTGATTGTGTAGACTTGCTTAGTCACCAGAAGACTTCTGGAGGCAGTAAAAGGGTCCGGTTGCGAGGTGAAAATTGTTGCATTTGGTTGCGATTTTGCTACAAAGCCAAGTTCAAGAGGTCGTTGTACAGATGTTGTGATGGGTTGAGGTTTCTGGTGACAGCCAGGGCAGTTTGCAACACACCTTGCCCCTGCCATGCTGCCAATGATAACAGCACAACTACTAGCCATCACACTTCTACAAGTGTGAGGATTCAGACTATTTCAGGCCTCCAAAGCTATGAGAATGGCTTGGGTGTCAGATAAGTCATTTTTTATGTATATTGAACGAATATTTACCTGTTGTGGTGGTGGTCATCTCCAAATTTGCCAGACAGACTGTCACAAGCAACGGTATTGACATTTACGTGCCAGTATAGAGCGCCGGAAACCACCTGCTCAAATTAAGCACTGGTGACAGCTATCGGTGTGGTGAAGTCTTTGACGATTCTGCTGCTCAAGCTGGCATTTATTTGTTCGACTAGGGCCTTTCTCCTAGTTTCTCGAATAAGCTGGTGGTACCTCCTCTGGGCGGCTTTGAAGGAGTCTCTTTCCACTTCCCCTCTGCTAGTTCTCCATTTCTGTTCCATTTGTTTGCAGTGTTCTTGGTCATTTTGAGGTCTGCTGAGTACCAGCTGGCTTGTGTTCTGGTGTTTGATGTTGCTTCGTTCCAGGGAGGACCTGGCTTCGTTTCATGAGGGCCAGAGTGTCGGCGCAATTGGTGATCACTTGTTGGGTGATCTCGATGTTGCATGCCAGGATGCCTGTGGGTTACTATTTGTTCTCTTGTAGGGCAGTCGTCCGGTCCACCTCTGTTAGGTTGTTCTAGTGTCGGCGTGTGGGCTCGCTGTGGGGGCTCTTCTGGGTTGATGGATGTCGATTGTAAAACTGACTATGGCATGGTCTGTCCAGGTGACTGCTCTTGGAGTGTTGATCGTAATGTTGTCGAAAGATGTGAAGACTGGGTCTAGGATATGTCTGGCAGCATGGGTGGGCTCTGACACGTTGGATTAGTCCCAGGTTCACGAGATTATCAAGAAAGGCAGCAAAGATGAGGTTGGTCCGGTCTTCAAGATGGAAATTGAGGTCTTCTAGAAGGTTGAAAGCGCTGCCGTTGGAGGCTATTGGGCAATAAAGTCAGTGATGTTTGCAAAGTTGGCTCAGGAGTCTGTGGGTCGGTAGACTAGTGTCCCACCCAGGATGAGCCTTGACTGCTTAACTTTTCTGCCCTGGATAAGTGAAGTGCACAAAGGGAATAATTCAGGTTCTGATGTACTAATGGATTTTGTAGTCGCAAAGCCTACAAATTGTAAACAGGTTTTTCAACTTCAATATCCAAGGTCTCCTCAAATATCTCTGTGAGTCACAGTAACTTTCCAACCCATTATAAATTGTTTTGGAATTGGGGTTTGAAATATGTACCCCAACTTCCTAGCAATTCGTAATGAAATATATAAATTGTTTTCAACCTCTATATTTTTTTAATTCATAATTTAGTCAATACCAACACCCAAAACTGATTGTTATGAATTCCCAAAGTAGTAGCTGTCCACAACAAACAGCTTCCACTTTGTATGTGGCCTGTGGGCACGGGAGAGCATACAGTGGCCACGGGGAACTATTGCATGCTTCTCAAATTTCCTATGCAAAAGAGACACAGATGATGGACGGTTTGGACTTTAAACTGAGGTGGCATGGTGAGCAAAAGAACGATAGATTTAACCCAGATCTATTGACTGGGACTGAATGTTTGATTTGTTTCGCCTTCCATCCATCATCTGTGTCTCTTTTGCTTTCTCACCCTAAGTGCACCGGGTATGCCCAGACGTGGGTCCCGGGCTCACTGTGCCACTGGATTCAAGCTAGCCTGGCTGATGAGGGGTAATACCCCGTAACTGGTCCCAGGATGCTAGTTTCTGGTCCAGGGAGGACCTGGCTTGGCAGTTCGGGCTGGACTGTTCCCATGAGGAGCAGGGTCAAGATGGATTTGCAGATGGCTGGGCCTAAACTCTGGTGGCATGGTGAGCAAAAGAACGATGGATTTAATCCAGATCTCTTGACTGGGGGTGAATGTTTGATTTGTTCTGCATTCCTTCCATCATTTGTGTGTCTTTTGCTTTCTCGTCCTAAGTGTGCCGGGTATGCCCAGACGTGGGTCCTGGGCTGACTGTGCCACTGGATTCAAGCTAGCCTGGCCGATGAGTGGTAATGCCCTGAAACCGGTCCCATGATGCTTGTTTCGGGTCCAGGGAGTGCCTAGCTTGGCAGTTCAGGCTGGACTGTTACCATGAGGAGCAGGGTCAAGACTGATTTGCATATGGTTAGGTCTAAACTGGGGTGGCATAGTGATCAAAAAAACGATGGATTAAACCTCTTGACTGGGGGAGAATGTTTGATCTGAAAGAGACACGTTAGTGACAGATTCCTTACCTTAGAATATCCCCAGGCGTCAGACTGGATCCGGAAAGTTTTTTGCGTAGCAGTACCCTTGCACGTCGGTAAGCGGCGTCGTGCGGCTCCGCGTCCGTCATCGGCGTCGTGATCGCCGGGATGACGTCGCGGGCAGTACTTAGACGCCGCCCCTGCGCGCTGACGTCAGTTCTTCTTTTTCCGCGCCAGTAAGCGCAGATCCGGGAAGAGCAGTGCCCTAGTCAATTTTTGACTAAATTTTTGGTGAATTTTTCACTGTTTCTTTTCGAGTCTTCCTCGACTCCTAGGTGTCGTAGGGATGCCCGGCTTCAAGCCATGCGACGCCTGTGGTCGAATGATGTCGATCACAGACCCGCATCTAGAGTGTCTCTACTGTCTCGGCCGAGACCACGACACGAAGTCGTGTCCTGACTGCCGGAAACTTCACCCGAAGGCTTTGCGAGAGCGGTCTCGTAAGCTACTCGAGGTCCGGCAGTCGGCTCCTCGCCGCACCAAGCCCCGGTCCCGTGAGAGGTCGAGGGGCCGGTCGCGGAACCCCCGCCGGTCGTCGGAGTCCAAGTCTTCGCGCTCCTCTGGTAAGTCGAAGCACAAAAAGTCTAAGAAGCATCATCGCTCTAAGACTTCGCCTCGCCGGTCTCGCGACTCGGCTGAGGCCCCTGTCGGCACCGTCCCCGCGGCCCCGGACGTACCTGTGGAGCCGCCCCCGCATTACCCGTCCTTTCCGGGTTCGGGGGCGACTCCGGCCAAAATACAGGAATTCCTGTCGGCCATGGCCCGCCTCTTCGGGCCTCAAGGTCCCTCCGGTGCGCCTTCGGGCCCCGCGGGCCTTGATGGGGTTGCTCCGGCGTCGCCGCCGACTCCGGTCCCGGCGCCGCCTGTCCCGCCAGCCTTCATCCCGGCCTCGGCTCCGGCCCCGGCCTCGATCCCGGCTCCGGTGGTACCGCAACCCCCATTGACGCCGGTTAACCTAACCACGCCTCCGCCGACGTCCCTGGTGCCGTTCCTGACGCCGTCCGGGGCTCCGGACGGCGTTGTTCCCCGGTTCTCTCCGGCTCCGGACATGGAGCCAGACCGACGTCGCTCGACGCCGGCTCCGGCGCCGATGAGACCTTGGGTCCCAAATGTCCCTCCTCCTCCATATTTTGAACCAGAGGAGGACCAGGAGAGCTGGGAGGGGTCGGAAGACCCTCTCACACAACAGTGTGAGTATGATCAGGACTGGGCTGAGGAACTTGGGGATGCCAGTGGTCTAGACACTTCCCCTGACACTGGCATGCTGTCTCCTCCCGTGGCTACGGAGGAGGGAGCTAATTTCGCAACGGTGTTGCGTAGAGCAGCTGGAGCCTTGCACCTCCAATTGCCTACTGTGGCTGTCAGGACTTAATTCATGACGGAAGTGCTTCAGCCGGCAGCTTCCTCCACGGAGACTGTGCTGCCGTTTAATGATGCACTCACTGACGTTCTTTGGGCGCCTGGTCCAAGCCCACCACAGGGGCTCCTGTGGATAGGAACGTGGCCCGACGCCATCGCCCTGCTCCGGGCGACCCCTTGTTTCTCTCCCAACATCCCACCCCCGAGAGCTTGGTTGTCCAAGCCTCTGCCTCCCAAACCGCCTTCCCTACCGCCCTCCGGATAGGGAATCCAAACGCCTGGACCAATTTGGGAAGAAGGCTTTTTCTTCCTCCAGTGCTGGCTTGCGGTCCGTCAACACCGCTTGCCTTTTGGGCCGATATACCCACTCCCTGTGGGATTCGGTGGCGGCTGTTTTGCCACAGTGTTTTGAGGAGGTCCAGACACTGCTTACCCGCGCCGTTGCGGAAGGAAGAGATGCGGCTAAATACACCATACGTTGTGGCCTTGATACCGCCGACTCGCTGGGCAGATCGCTTGCAACGACGGTGGCGCTACGTCGACACGCCTGGCTGAGAACAACTGGTTTCTCGGGTGATGTCCAGAATACACTCATGGACATGCCCTTTGATGGAGTCGGTCTTTTGGTTCCAAAGCAGACCATGCGCTGGAGCGTTTTAAGGACTCACGGGCTACTGCCAAGTCCCTAGGCCTTTCTGTTGTGCGCCCTCCGCTAACCTCTGCTTTTCGCCCCTTTCGTGGCCACGGAAGGGGCGCCCAGTCACGCCAGCTGCCCAGCCACCGGCCCGCGCAGCAAGCATCTTCGCGTGGCCGAGGACGTGGATACCGCCGTGGCGGTTCGGGCAACCAGCGTGCGGGTCAGGCCACCACCTCCAACCCGTCCGCGGCCTCCAAGCCCTCATAGTCCTTCCTTTCAGGTGCACAGCACGCCAGTAGGGGGCAGGGTCCGCCATCACCTTCACCACTGGCGTCCCATCACCTCGGACAGGTGGGTCTTGGACATTGTCCGAAGGGGCTACTCCCTCCCCTTCGAGACCACCCCCCCAGCCATGCCACCTCAATTCCACCGCATGTCAGGGGATCACTTGGTGCTTCTGCAGAAGGAAGTCACGGCCCTCTTGGCCAAGAGGGCCATCGAGCATGTTCCGACCCCAGAAGTAGGACGTGGTTGCTACTCCCACTACTTTCTGGTGCCCAAAAAGGACAAGGAGGACATGCGTCCTATCTTGGACCTCCGGAACGTCAATCGCTTCCTCCGGAAGGAGAAGTTCAAGATGCTCACCCTAGCTCAGGTCTTGACTGCCCTCGACCCTGGAGACTGGTTGGTAGCGTTGGACTTGCAGGACGCTTATTTCCACATCCCCGTCCTGCCGGCCCACCGGCGTTACCTACGGTTCACGGTAGGCCTCGAGCATTTTCAGTTCACCGTGCTCCCCTTTGGCCTTACAAGTGCCCCTCGGGTGTTCACGAAAGTGATGGCGGTGGTCGCAGCTCATCTGCGCCGGGCAGGGGTTCCAGTCTTCCCCTACCTCGACGACTGGCTGCTGAAGGCGGGCTCGTCCCAGGCAGTCGTCTCCCACCTCCAGACTACGGCCGAACTCCTGCACTCGCTGGGGTTCTCCATCAATGTGCCGAAGTCGCATCTGATTCCTTCTCCACAGCTCCTTTTCATCGGAGCAGTTCTGGACACGACGCAGTTTCGGGCCTATCCTCCCAAACGGCGAGTCCGGGTTATTCAGGCTATGATTCCAATCTTTCAGCCTTTATCCTGGGTTTCGGTACGGATGACCCTGAGGCTGCTGGGCCTCATGGCCTCCTGCATCCTGCTGGTCGATCATGCCAGATGGCATATGCGGGCTCTGCAGTGGGACCTGAAGTTCCAGTGGGCGCAGCACCAGGGCAACCTGTCCGATCACGTCCAGATCTCGGAGGGGGCTGCAAAACAGTTGCAGTGGTGGCTCTCGAACCGGCAATGGGTCATGGGCAGATCCCTCTCCCTTCCCCAGCCAGAGCACACAGTTGTGACGGACGCGTCCCTTCTGGGATGGGGCGGTCACATGGGAGAGGCGGAGATCAGAGGCCTCTGGTCTCCGGCGGAGTCCCGGCTCCATATCAACTTTCTGGAGCTCCGGGCGATCCGACTTGCACTCAAGGCATTCCTTCCCTCTGTCAAAGGGAAGGTAGTGCAGGTGTTCACAGACAACACCACCGCCATGTGGTACTGCAACAAACAAGGCGGGGTGGGGTCGTGGACCCTCTGTCAGGAGGCTCTGCGCCTCTGGACATGGCTGGAACATCAGGGCATGTTCCTGATGGTTCAACACCTGGCAGGTTCCCTGAACGCCAGGGCGGACGAACTCAGCCGCAGGTGCATGATGGATCACGAATGGCGTCTTCACTCGGAAGTGGCGCAAGGTCTCTTTCTGCAGTGGGGAGAGCCTTGGTTAGATGTATTCGCCACCGAAGAGAATGCGCAATGTCATCAGTTCTGCGCGTTGGAATTTCCAAGGCGGCACTCGCTCGGCTACGCTTTTCGTCGCGAGTGGAGTTGCGGTCTGTTGTACGCCTTTCTGCCTATACCACTTCTACCCAGAGTGTTAAAGAAGATTCGGCGCGACCGGGCCCAAGTCATCCTTGTGGCTCCGGACTGGGCTCGAAGAGTTTGGTATCCCGAGCTACTCAGTATGAGCGTAGATCCCCCGATCCGTCTGCCTCTTCGGGAGGATCTTCTGTCGCAGCAGCAGGGGACGGTCCTCCACCCGAACCTGTCCAGCCTCCACCTGCTTGCGTGGAGATTGAGCGGCGGCAGTTGATTCCTTTCGACTTGCCTCCCGAAGTTTGTGATGTGATTCTGGCAGCCAGGCGTCCCTCCACTAAGGTGGTATACGCCTGCAGGTGGAACAAGTTTGTGGCATGGTGCACAGCAAAGGCTGTGAATCCCCTCTCTGCCCCTCTTTCTGAGGTTCTTCTGTTCCTTCTTTCACTGGCCCAACAGGGTTCTGCCCTGGGTACCATCAAGGGCTATCTTTGTGCCATTTCGGCCTTCCTCAGGCTTCCTGATCAGCCCTCCCTTTTCAAGTCCCCTGTTGTTAACAGATTCCTTAAAGGCATTACACACCTCTTCCCTCCTGTTCCGTTTGTGATGCCTCAGTGGGACTTGAACTTGGTTCTTACCTTTCTCATGTGCGCTCCCTTTGAGCCTCTACATAACTGTCCTCTTCGTCTTCTGACTCTGAAGACAGCCTTTCTGGTGGCCATCACCTCCGCTCGGCGGGTGAGTGAGCTCCAGGCTCTATCATGCAAACCTCCCTTTCTGTCTGTCCATCCATACAAGGTTGTTCTTAGGACGCGTCCGTCCTTCTTGCCAAAGGTGGTTACTGCCTTCCACATTGGGCAGACCATCACTTTGCCCACTTTCTTTCCGCATCCTTCCAGAGAGGAAGAGAGGCTCCACCGTCTGGACCCAAAACGTGCGCTTTCCTTTTATATCAACCGCACACAACACTTCCGGGTGGATGACCAGCTCTTTGTTGGCTACGTGGGCGCCAAAAAGGTCGGGCGGTGCACAAGAGAACCATCTCCCGCTGGGTAACCTTGTGTATCAAAGCCTGCTATTCTTTGGCTAAGAAGGAGCCTCCTGTTGGGCTGCGTGCCCATTCCACCAGGGCAACGGCTGCTACCACGGCTTTGGGCCGCGGTGTTCCGCTGCAGGATATCTGTCAGGCAGCTACGTGGGCCTCGCTGCACACGTTTACAAAGCATTACTGCCTTGACAGTCAGGTCCGGAGGGACGGCTTCTTTGGCCGTTCTGTCCTCCGGGACTTCCTTGTCTGATCTTTGTTCGCAGACCCACCACCGGGGTTGGTATTGCTGGGGTATCTATTCTAAGGTAAGGAATCTGTCACTAACGTGTCTCTTTCAGATGCACAAGTTACTAACTTGTGTAACGATATATCTGTAAGAGACAGTAGTTAGTGACAGATTCCTTCCCGCCCCACCCATCCTCCCCGTTCTGCGAACTGATTTCTAGGGTTAAGGACATCCCTTTCAGGGCCCTAGTATTTTTCAGACACCTATGTCAGCTTCTTGCATGGCTCTGCGTTCCTGGCGCGGAAAGTCGTGTACAGAACTGACGTCAGCGCGCAGGGGCGGCGTCTAAGTACTGCCCGCGACGTCATCCCGGCGATCACGACGCCGACGACGGACGCGGAGCCGCACGACGCCGCCTACCGACGCGCAAGGGTACTGCTACGCAAAAACTTTTCCGGATCCAGTCTGACGCCTGGGGATATTCTAAGGTAAGGAATCTGTCACTAACTACTGTCTCTTACAGATATATCGTTACACAAGTTAGTAACTTGTGCATTTGTTCCGCATTCTGTCCATCATTTGTTTGTCCTTTGCTCCCAAATTTTCTAGGTATCATGCTATTTTTTTATGTAGCCCCTTTCTCTTTAAAGGATAGGGCCTTCAATAAATAAAATGCATGAATGGATGTCTATTGCCCCACGCAGGCCCCCATTCATACATTCAGCAGCTCACGGGTGGGGGGCGGGCGCGGGGGTCATGAGGAGAGTCTGCAGACGGGGGGTGTAGGTGTGGCGCGAGGGCGCACACGAAATAAAACAAAAAAAAACATAAACTTACCTTGAGGCCGGTTTCGCGTCACTGCTCCTGCTCTCCTGTCTGACTACAGGAAGCAGGCAGCCATGCTCCCTCCCCTAAGCCAATCACAACACAGCTATGCAGCGTTGTGGTTGGTCAGAGTGCCGTGATACGGTGCTCAGCTATGGGCTGGAGGGGTGGGCATGTTCTCCATGCAGGCTGTAATGCAGCCTGCATTGAGAACAGGGAAGTGCGCATGACTGGTTTGGGCGGCCCGAGAAGGCCGACCAAACAGTCAGTGCGCATTTAGGAGTGGGCAAACCACTCCTCCCCTGTCCTGCTCCGAGAGCAGAGCAGCCCTGCCCGCCCGCAAAGCAGCAGGACACATCACGAAGCATAAAATGATAATAACTTAAAGTTATTATCATTTTATGTTTCTGTTCCTCACACTGCTTAAAAGCAGTGGAGTGACGCTCCTCCTCCGTAGCGGAGGAGCCGCCCCTTCCTACATTCCTTTCAGAGAGAATCAAGCCTCAATTCTCGTTAGAGCTAGGATTCAATGGATCCTTCTAAATGATCAATTTTGTGCTGTGTCCGATCTGTACATCTTCGCAGCACAAAAATGTTCTTGGGTCACAAATCAGTTGCTTATTTGAACAACGAATGCTTTGCAACCTAGGAATAATACACAATAATACACCAGGCTCTTGGTTATGAAATGGGAGGCCAACAGAACCCGTGGTCCCCGGGCAGGAGTAGTAAACAGGATTCATCCATAGATCATGCCCACTAACCAATGATTGTTCCAGGATCCGGGTACCAAAACAAAGGCCTCACAAACGGCAATCTATAAAGACATGAAAGTTAAAAACAATTGTTTTAGACCAAATATATGTGTTTTTTTTAAAAGTTTAATCATTACACATTCTAAGATAAAAGCCACAGTGTATAGTACCTCTGTTGCTAAATCCCATATAGAGCTATGGCAAGAATTTCAAATGATTTATTCTGAATCTCTAAATGGGACTGTCAGTCTAGATTTGAAAAGCATCGACTTCTTTATGAGGCCCCCTCTGAGCACTCCCTGTTTTAGCCGATCTCCGAAAGGGCGTGATAGTGCCCTGAGGTCGATGTCAGGACTCCTGGTTCCACATTAAGTTGTCTACCCACCAGACTTCCTCTCATGTAAAAGAGGCTGGATACTGTGCTGTTTCACATGGTACACATGGTCCCACTCACATCCATAAATATCTAGTTTGTATAGAACTGTTTTTAATATTGGCTTTTGAAACAATTTATCCTGCCCTCTGAATAAATATTTCACCTTTAGAAAAAAGTCATACTGTTTCATTTTTAAACTTCTGGTTTGGTTTTTAGACTTTTGTCTGAATTATGGCCTCCCTTTTGGTGCTTGAAGCTCAATGGTACGCACCAACAATTTGCATCGGCACACGGGAACAGATTTATATAAATATATTTTAAAAAAATCTGTAACTATGGCGACCGTCTCAAGTGAGTTTCCGCCCTCTGCTATGAATTATCTGGTATTGTGAGCTAGTACACTTAAGAATATGTTTTCCAAAGTACCCTGAGAAGCTTTCTCGTGGCTCTATGTATAATTTATTTGTACTTTTACAAGGAGCTTGAATATTTTTCCAGAATCTTGTTCAGTTCACTAGTTCTTTTTTATAGAGGCAAGATACATTTTTGTGTCTTTGAATGTGCGCTTTTAATTGAGCGTAGATATTTAGCTTGCTTATTCTGGATGTAAAAAAAATAGAGGAATTTAACCTTCCCAGTTACTTGGGTGATATATTTGAAATGGAATAGGTCTAGATGGCTATAATTGTTCCAATATATTTTGTATAGAACGGGGCAAGAAACTGCCTCTTGCTTTCCATCAGAAATACGGCTTTGTTTAAAAATACCTTTCATTTTAATTTGTCATTACTCAAAACATCTTGATGTAGCGCAACAGGTAGAATACCATGCAGACTCAATCTAGTAAAGAAAAAAATAGTTTTCCTCGTTTCTTTAATTTCCATATTATAGTTGTTCTTTATCAGCCATCCCTTCAGCTTCCTTGCTCTTAAAGCTGGTCAATTACAAATCCCAAATGGGGAGAAATGCAGGGATTCGCATGCCATGTCTCTCATTAAGTTAGGAAGCCAAGGCAGGATATTCCCTCTCTACTTTTAGGACTTAGATTATAATGCCAGTGACCTAGGGAGTTCAGTAAAATTGTACGGGCGAGGAAACTGCATTTGAATTACCTCGCTGGTGTCTGGGCAGTGAGGCTTGCTGTGGCTTTGCCTAATGCCACTCACAGCATCAATCCGACCCGACCTTCGAGGACTAACCTCGCACAACATTCTTTGTAGACTGGCACTATCACAATCGAAAGATTGATGCAGCTTTTCCTGCCTCATATATTGTCTTTGTGAGTAGGTACTGGAGCCTCTCCTACACTATAGGTGAGATTTATGAGCCTGCCCATCATCCTTTATAAAGGTGTTGTAGGTGGAAGGACCGCACCCCCTCCCCCCACGCTAGAGGTGAGAGTTGTGAGCCTGCCCATCATCCAATATGAAGATGTTGTACCTGGAAGGACCGCCGCCCCCCGCGCTAGAGGTAAGAGTTGTGAGCCTGCCCATCATCCTATATGAAGGTGTGGTACCTCAAAGGACCGCAGCCCCACCTACCATAGGCATTTGCTTGACTGACCGGCCATTTCTCTGATCACATTTCTTGCCAGCCTGATTATAGGTCGGGAGGCGCACTCTGGGGTTTCTTCACTTCCGTAGCGACAAACACACTTTCTGATTCTTGACTTGCGTGGCCACACACTATCAGTTTGTAGGGGGTTAAAGCCCATATCTTTGAAATAGCAGGGAGCTTGCTTGGTGCCTCCCAGACAGCCCATAAAATACCATGCCTTATTGACAGAGATGTTTATTCTGTAAGGAAGATATTGTGCTTTGCCAGAATGGCGTGGTTGGTGCTACTTTATGTGAAATGCTGCAACTGATTTGGTAATTACTGTATATCATACTTTAGAATGATTGGTGCCTCTCATCTCCCTAGTGTAGAATGAATGGTGCCTTCCATCTCCCTAGTGTAGAAGGATTGGTGCCTTCCATCTCCCTAGTGTAGAATGATTGGCGCCTTCGTGTAGAATGATTGGCGCCTTCCATCTCCCTAGTGTAGAATGATTGGCGCCTTCGTGTAGAATGATTGGCGCCTTCCATCTCCCTAGTGTAGAATGATTGGTGCCTTCCATCTCCCTAGTGTAGAATGATTGGTGCCTTCCATCTCTCTAGTGTAGAATGATTGGCGCGTTCCATCTCCCTAGTGTAGAATGATTGGCGCCTTCGTGTAGAATGATTGGCGCCTTCCATCTCCCTAGTGTAGAATGATTGGCGCCTTCCATCTCCCTAGTGTAGAATGAATGGTGCCTTCCATCTGCCTAGTGTAGAATGATTGGTGCCTTCCATCTCCCTAGTGTAGAATGAATGGTGCCTTCCATCTCCCTAGTGTAGAATGATTGGCGCCTTCGTGTAGAATGATTGGCGCCTTCCATCTCCCTAGTGTAGAATGATTGGCGCCTTCCATCTCCCTAGTGTAGAATGATTGGCGCCTTCCATCTCCCTAGTGTCTACCTTTGGGTCCTGAGGATAATAGACATAGGAAATGTGGGGGCAGTTGGTGGGCTTTGTGTGGAAACCACAACATGAGTCTGAGACACAAACATGTAGGCCTGAAAGGTTTGTAATGGGGCTGTGTAATACTGTAGTTGCAAACAGCAAAGGTCTCTCCGGCCTGTGGCGTTCGTCCAGGTATTACCCGTCATAGAAAAACCACTGTTAATGATCATTAGTGTGCCTGGATTCTTATTAAAACTGAAGACAACCCTCACACACCCACCTAGGTGTCATGCCTGATCGTCTGGTTCTCTCCCGCCTGACAGTTTGGTTGGGGGGGGAGAGGTGATGGGCTCACTGTTACAGAGAGCACTTCGATGAAATGGGTCAATACATCTACTCATGAGGTGAAGGCTCCTGAGCACATATTAAAAGTCCCTTCCAAGAAAGATGTTTATTCAGGGTTTTATTGTGGGATATTAAAAACAGAAGGTTGGGGTATTTATAGCTCCTTAGTCCCTTAGGTCATCAGGGGGCTATAAATCAAAATGTCTGTAGGATTTTAGAAACGATATATCCAATACCCTACCAGATTGAGAATTTATGGATATTAGAGCATTCAATACATTGATACATTAATTATGCAATGTTTTCTTGACGTCTGGAATGATCCTCCAACCGAGATGTATTGTAAATAATCAAAGACGTAGGACACATAAACTACTCTAATTCGATTCGAAGCTGGGCTCGTATTGTTTCCATCTGTACCACTATCTTTTTGTCCGTTGCTCTCCTGTGCCGGGTACCAGTTTCCTCTCACCTGTGTTTGTTCAAATATTTCAGGGCAAAGAGCACAAACTCTAGTTCAGATTTCTGTGTATGAGTTGCCATTGCCCCCCCCCCGTGCAGCACAAGCAGACAGATGCTCCTTGGGTCAGCAGCAGTAGTGTCTCACGAACAGTGCAGTTTTTGAAGTCCGCCACGCAGCGAGTGCTAGACCGCTGCAAAATGAATAAAGAAACCTTCTCTGACTAGAGAGAATCTAAGGAGAAGACTGCGCACGCACTGCTCTTTATCCAAAAAATAAATTCACTTCCAGAATTACCTTCCTGCCCCAACCAGTCTCAAGATTAATGCAAATATCGGTATGTTTCCTCTTCTTATTTCAAATTGCTTTAGACCACTCCATAGTGCAAGCAAACTTTAGCTGTCCTGACCAGTTACTTAATTGGGAGGCAGTATTTGTTTTGCCTTGTAATTGCCATTGCAAGGCAAAAAATATATGTAACGTCATCAGAGAATGTATGTGCCTCCTATTAACTCCAGATGCCAGATATGAGTCAAATTCCATCTCTCCCTCCAACCTCGTGATCTAAAACGTTAATGTGCAACCAAATAGAAGTAATGAGGGGCACCTAAAGAATACGTGCATGTGGTTTGAATTTAATCTTTTTTTCTTAGGTGTATTATTATATTGAGGATAGATCCGTTTTTATGATCTATAATGTACATAATAAATTAACAAATAATGTCTGTGATATTGGGTGCATGTGATTGTCTCAACATAATTGAACTCAACCAAAACACTTTCGTCATTTTAGTCGCTTCTGACAGCCAATGATCAGCCAACTCCAAGACCCACCCTGTTCCCTGCAGCAGTAGTTTTTTCTTTTTTATAAACCTCAAAACCAACATGATTATGATGCTCGTAGCAGTATATTGAAATGGCTGCTTCAGTTGGATGTTTGAGAGGTGTTAAACTCCAAAACCTTTTTAAGAGTTTTAAAAAAAATGAATAACTAGGAATTGTCAGGCCCAAGTGGTACCAGACACAGCAATGTTAGACTTTTCATCACAAACTTATGCACGTGCCCCTAATTATCAGTGCAGCTTTACAACACTCAAAACCCTAACTTTTCGCTTCTTAGATCATTCCAAATTGTCATACAACAGGTGTACCGTCCTATACAAGAGAGCAGTAGCATAATGTAGAATGTGGGAACTGGAGAATGATGCGCCCTTTAATGGGAGTAAGTTGTGTCAGATTAAGATACATAGTGTGATTTTTATCAGCACCTCCTTCGATCAAAGTTTATTTCCAACGGCACTGAAATCCAGCCAAATCACCCTGATAATCCAAAAACCCAAGCATGATTACTGCCGAGCATCTATCGTCCAATTCCAACCTGCCATGCCTTGGGAAAGTCATAGAATTAACAGTGGCCAAGCAGCTAAACAACATATTTTATTATGATAATAAAATACCCACCAATCAGGATTCAGCATCGACACCACCACCTTAAAATGCTAGGCTGTTTAGTTCACATCCTAGAATAAGACGGCTCGTGCCTTCTAGTGTTGCTAGACGTATTAGCGGCTTTCAACACTGTCGATCCCGAAATATTACTTCA
The DNA here is from genome assembly GCA_963921515.1 of Calotriton arnoldi. Lineage (NCBI taxonomy): Eukaryota > Metazoa > Chordata > Amphibia > Caudata > Salamandridae > Calotriton > Calotriton arnoldi. The sequence goes on from CAWUFW010000692.1 coordinate 753,312, forward strand.
GACACTTTAAACACTGGCTATCGTGGCAGAGGCTTAAGATGGTTCAAATCCTCCCAGACCAACAGATGGCAACTGGTCAAGATGGGACACCACCACCAATGTGCCCTTTCTAGTCCCTCTGGCTCACTCCAGACACCAGCTCTTTTCAATCTATACTTGAAGTCCCTAAGCCTAATCCTGAAAACAGTGTTGTCATCCAGCATCAAAATGCATACAACACCCAGTTTATTTAAAAACCTCAACAGTTGAATGCATCTCTGCTCTCTGATGATGCCTATCCCAACAACAAATGTGTATGACCAAGAACGTCCACCAACTAAACCCACAGGAACAGATTTCCCTCTCCTCTCCACGTCCGTCTGTGACCAAATTCGATCCTACCCTCCTGCAATCTCACCAATCCTTACTTAATTGGCCAAATTTCTAGTATTCAGCCAAGACTCAACTGACGTTACTTCCTCATAGCAATAACCTGGCCAAATTCGCCAGTTTCCACCTTCATACATTAAAGACAGTGTCATCTCCTCGCCTCCTGATCATCTCAAAACAGTGGTCCATTCTCTAGTTGTCTCCAGACTAGGTTTCTGAAATGCCATTCTACCAGCAGCTCACCAAACATCCATAGCGCGCAACCCAGATCCATCCTAAACTCCACTGCTCGGATAATACACTCCTCGAGCAGCTCTGATTGCATATGCTTAGCAGTCTTCACTGGCTACCCATCGGAGCCAGGGTTACCTTCAAAATCTACTGCCTCATGCACAGAGCCATAGAAAAAATGCCCCCCTTTCAACCTACCAAAATTACTGAATATCGTGTGTGGTTCTAAGGGCTTCAGAAGTAACAAAAGCCTTTTTATCTAACCACTTAAACCCAGAACATCAGCAACTCGCAAGCAACCAACCTCTAAACAAATACTGCAGCTTGGAACTCTGTCTCCCACACTCGGAATGCTGACCCCCCTGTATCAGTCTTCTGCAAACAACTCTAGGCTCGCCTTAGTGGACAATTACTAGAATTAACAAGCATTTGCAATGCAATAGGTCTCGTATTAATGAAAGTTTGAGCTATTGGTGTTGTTAGTAATAATAATACCACGCTAAAAGCTCAAACTTTCAGTAATGTGATACCTATTGCATTACAAGTGCTTTTTCTCCATTTATTAACTTTTGAAGCAATCGTGGAACCCACACTTTAGTTTAAGATTTTTATTGTTAATCTATCCTTACTGACTGCCACTGTTCCATTGAACTGGAAACAGGCTAAACTGTTGCCACTTCTGAAAAAGCCCAATCTAGACCCCACCAAACTTGCAAGCTACCGTCCTATCTCTCTCTTACCGGCATTGGCAAAAGTGTGTGAAAAAGCTGTCTTCCGACAGCTAGACGCCTATGTTGAGTCATCTGGCATTCTCCACCCTGCCCAATCCGGATTTAGGGCTACATATAGTACTGAGACTGCGCTGGTCGAAATGTCAGAGGCAATTAGGGAATGCCTGGATGCGGGTGGCAGAGCGGCCCTGATTTTGTTGGACCTCTCTGCCGCCTTCGATACGGTGCCCCATAGACAATTATTGGCTCGACTTTCGAACATTGGCGTTTCAGGTCTTGCTTGGGACTGGCTTAAATCCTTTTTAGATGACCGCACCCAGCAGGTCTGGATGCCACCCTTTTCGTCGACTCCCAGGATAATGTCCACCGGAGTTCCACAGGGCTCTACTCTGAGCCCTCTACTTTTCAACATCTATATAACACCCCTGATCTATCTTGCGGAGGAGCTGGGAGCCAAGATCATAGCGTATGCTGATGATACCCAGCTCCTTTTTACCTGGAAGGATGATGACCTGTCCTCGGAAGTTGCCCAGAAATGCCTCTCGACTGTTTTTAAATGGCTCGCACATGCTCAACTGAAGTGCAACGAGGACAAGTCGGAGGTCCTCCTGTATGGATCTTTCCCTCCTTCTTTCAGAGAGACCCTGTGGCCTTCAGACTACCCTCGGCCCAACTCAGTGGGCAATCCAGTGAAGAACCTGGGGGTCTGGTTTGGTGAGGACCTTAGGTTTTCCGCTCAAATTAAGAAACTTGCGGGGGTATGTTTTGGTACTCTCAAATCCCTTAGAAAGTTTTTTCGCCTGTTACCTAGGTCAGCGAAAGAAATGGTCACCCGTGCCCTTATTTTGTCTCGCATTGACTATGCCAATGCCCTGTACATTGGCATACCAGGCTACTTGATAAAAAAATTGCAGATAATACAGAATGCAGCCGCCAGACTTCTGCTGAACATTTCAAGAAGGTCTAGTGTTAGACAGCATCTACGTGATCTGCATTGGCTCCCTGTGATCCATAGAGTGCAATTTAAAGCTCTCACTCTGGCTCACAGAGCCCTGTATGGACTAGGGCCGATGTACCTCAGGAAGCGCTTTGCCTTTTATGCTCCTAGTCGATCTCTGCGCTCAGTCACCCATCGACGGGTGGTGGTCCCCCGCTTCCGCAGGATGCGTCTGGGGGGTCACTCCCTCTCCGTTAAAGCAGCGTTGGCATGGAACTCCCTTCCTGCGGAATTGCGGAACACCCAGGATCCTAGGCTCTTCAAAAAACAACTAAAAACTCTTCTTTTTAATCTGCCCATTTAAATCCCTGCTTCACACGGCTATGGTCACTTCCCGCGCCGGGACACTCTTGAGTATCTGTGCGCGTTATAAGTGTATTATAACATATAACATAACATATAAAGCGCAGGTGCCGCGATTGTAACAAAAGTAAAGAAAGGAAAAAAAAGGAGTGCGGCTGCCTTTTTTTTTTTTTTTACTATTTGACTTTTGAAGCAGTTTCAGCACCTGCGCTTTACCTGAAGATGTTTGAAGCGCGGGTGCCGCCATTGCTTCAAATAGAAAACAAATGGCGGCCACACACTTTTTTTCTATTTATTCACTTTTGAAGCAATTGCGACACCCACGCTTTAGCTTAAGATGTTTAAAGCGCGGGTTCTGCGATAGTAACAAAAGTAAAGAAATAGGAAAAAAAAGGCATACTGCCACATTTTTTTTTCTGTTTATTTACTTTTGAAGCAATTGCGGCACCCGCGCTTTAGCTTAAGATGTTTAAAGCTAAAGCACGGGTGCTGCCATTGCTACAAATGGAAAACAAATTGCGGTTGCATGCTTTTTTTTCTATTTATTTATTTTTGAAGCAATTGCAGCACCCCGCGCTTTAGCTTAAGATGTTTAAAGCTAAAGCGGGGTGGGCAGTGATTGTAACAAAAGTAAAGAAATAGAAAAAAAGTTGTGCAGCAGTTTGGCGAGCCACAAATAAGAAAAGAAAGGCGCAACCGCCATTATTGCAGCTGAGGCGTGCTGCACTGGTTAAAAAACAAAAAAGTGTTGCGGGAGAGCGTGTCCTGTTTGCAACAGCAGAAAAGAAAGGCGCAGCCGCCATTATTGAAGCTGAGGTATGCCGCACTAGTTAAAAAAAAAAGCGTTGGAGGAGAGCGTGTCCGGCCTGCAACACCAGGCAGAAGGAAGTGATTTAAGAAAATAGTGCTCGCAAGCTGTAATTAAACATGTAGGGTAACAACACATGTAACAGGGGCAGTCCTCATGGGAGGTTACAACAGGAAAAAAGGAGGGACTACTAAGCGATGAATCAAAAGCCACCAATTACAAAGGACAGTAACAGGAGGCAATTGAAAAGATGGGTGGAAAACGGGCAGAACTTAGTCCATACCTGAATACAGCATGTCTCGAAGAGACAGCGCAAGCGCTGCCTAAAAATGTTAGAGCATCTTTCGAACTTTAATGCAAACCTTCTCTGGATGTATATTATGTTTTTAAGTTGCTCGAACCCTCTACCCAGCTCTATGCAGTGTAAAGGGCCCTCATACCAAATGGTCCTGGCATGCCAAAACAGGTTAAATAAGTGAAATATGTCTATGAAAGCATGTCAGACAATAAATATGCAGTACAATGTGCATATTATAAGGGGTTACCATAAGATAGGGACACAAAGGGAGTACTCAAACTAACAATAAAATCATGGGAGATGGGGCACACTGTGAGATGGGGAGTAGAGTAAGGACTTCACCTGACATGGACTAAATCCACATACAATGTGGGTACCAGTATATATGTGGGATAAGGTACCCACTGCTGTACATTATAAGGATATTGCAAGTCACAGAGGAGTTCTATGACCATACTAAAGGAACGTGGCTGAAGTATAATATACCACAGGGGGTACTTTATTCCTTATAATACATGGTCACACCATAACTCTTCCCACAAACCACTTATATCCTTGGTGTGGTTCTCTTTCATATGAAAGAGAAAGTTTGTAAGCATCAAAAAATAAAATTAGAATCTTTAGTGCAAATTAAGCACAACAGAAAACAATTAGTTATTTGGTGCAAAAAAGATATTAAAATCGGTTTAGTACAAGTCAGATTAAAAAAAACTAACTCAGAATGCGTAGAAAGATTAAGAGATTCTAAAGCATAGAAAAAACTTAAACAAGTTGCCATACATATCTCCTGTAGAGTCCTCCCCATCCCGGGAGCATGCAGCAGACCACCCACACAGGGAGCTCTGGTTTCCACATCTTTGTTCTCTTGCATGCAACAGCAGGTACTGTGTGGCAAACTTCATTAACCACACCCAGTCACACCTCCCTGATACTTGTAAGGAGTCTGCCGAGGACCACTTGAAGCCTCGTACACCCAAACACAGGAGACGACATCTTTGCACAATCACTGTTCATCTAACAGAAACAGTGCAGAAGAAAGAAAAGGCACGTTTTTTTCTGTTTTTTTTTAAGTGCAGCTTTAATGCTGTTCCTTTCCCTCTGCTGCTGCTTTCCCTCTGCTGCTGGTTCTGGCAGCAGGGATTGTGGTCAGAGCTCGAGGGGCTGCGTCATTTCTTTCAGAGACGACACAAGCGCCTTTAATAACACGGGCTTTGCAGCGCACATGCATTATAGGGGCATGCATCTGTGAAGCAATGTGTGACAGGAGCATAAATTACCTGCAGTAAGGACCCACTGTCAGTCAGGTAGGTGAGGAAATAAGTGAGTTCTGTAGGAGAGGAGGATGGAGTACCTGCGTGAGTCAGAAGACTTACAACCACCAAGTGAACCGAGGGAGTAATTGAGGCAGAAGGACACAGCTGCATAAAATAATTTGAGCACAGCTCCTGTTAGAATATGTTGGCGAAAGAGTCGTTCTCGAGAAGAAAAAGTCCAATAAAATGTGCATCTGGTCAGAAACTCAAAGTGTGAACAGAGCATTGAGTGCGAGCGGCAGCAACTTGTAATAATGACCACACTGCCACCTACAGGTGACCATTGATTTTTACGACCGTTACATAATATGTCGGGGATCTTCGCCAGTGTAGAAAATGGCAGCGGCGGGGTTAAAGTGTTTTTATAGAGAAAAATTAAACAAAATAATAATTGACGATCAGCGAGATCATTTGTAAAGATATCAAGATATCCCAGTGTGAGAAATGTGTTTAAAGCAGGCTGGCATTTGATAATAGCAATCAATTAGGAAAATCTTTTCGCCCACAAGACTAGTGCAACCGGTGTATGTAATGTTTGGGGCGGATGAAAGAATTTAGCGAATTACACATCTGGCAAAATCCGCCTGTCTTTATTTATTGTCTTTTTTTTTTTTGTTCAAATTAGCTTTTGGAGGGAAATTAGGCTATAAAACAGCCCAAATTCCCTACGCTAAAGAATTTGCGAAACATAATTTTTTTTTTCTTTAATAGACATTACAATAGGTTAATGTTGTTTGTGTGGCTCTTCGTGGCAAAACGAGACACGGAAACCGCACAAGCTACCCATGAACACACAAACTGCTCACAAACCAGGCACTTCGTAGCAGGAACCCTCGCTGCCTTTGGCATTTATTTTATCCATGGTGACGGGAAGCAAATCGGCGAGATTTTAAAGATTTGCTTCCGCATACCACGAAATAAAAGAAATATATAATCAAACAAGCCTTAGTGATATTGGCATAGCGGGAACCTATGTAGAGAGCACGGGAGCGCTGCACACCGCGCTCCCTGTAAAGATTCATGATCATAAACTGCAGACTCGTGATTCAGTAGGAACACCAGTGACCAGTGCTTTAGATGGAAATCTAGAAGCGCAGGTACTCCGCACTGGACAGACCCTGCCCATTTAAAGCACAAAAAGTGACTCGTCACATTAAATAGGTTCTCACGCGATGGTAAACATCAGGCTTTTGCTCACAGCATGAAACACCGGCACTTATCATTTATAGGTGGCACAATATTTTTTTAAACATTTTTCTTAACTATTGTTATTGCGCAGAATAGCTCCATGGAGCATCGCGGCACTTTACAGATTTTGTTTTTTTGTTTGTTTTGTAACACAAGGTGTTGTACAGAGAACAGTATTGTGTATATGGGATCATGTTAAGACCAGTTTGCAGAAGCAAGTAGGTGATGGGACAGGGTAATTGAAACATTAAAAGTGTTTTTAATATTGTACAATTGTACCTTTATGTAATACCATTTTACAAGTTGATGCTCGGATTTAAATGGTTTGCTGAGCATCAAGTCAAATGCTAAACCTAGGATTTAACCCCAGTTTCCAAGTGAGGGTTTTAGTTCCTATAAGACTTCTTTAATTCGCCTTCTTCCTCTTCTCAGGCTTGTTTCTGTAGTCGCCGCACTGCTCTATTTGCAGCCTCTCATCTTTGGAATTCTCCTGTGCGTGTACGAATATTTTTGTCAGGAGACATTCTCCTCAATGAAAAGGAGTTTTCCCACTTTATCAGATATCCAAAAGCAAAATAGCAAGCATTGGCAAAGCCAAGCATTCTGAGGTTGGGATTTAGATTTCTTTATTTTCCGTCGACTCTAGGGCTCAGCCGCCTGCCTCTCCTGCCAGAGGAAAGGCCAGTAAGGGAGACCCAGTGGAAGTTTAGTGAAGACATGCCCAATATTCTAAAATGACACTTAGGCACACAATACTTGAAATATGGTTATAACTGAGGGGATTTTTATAAGCCCACATAAGTACCTCTTCAAGAAAGTAACTCTCACTGCAACACTGATAATCCAAGATTTTACTCTATTTAGTTGGATTAATTCCGACAATTTTGGGAGAAGACATGCAAAATATTCAAAATTAACACTTAAGCGCATAGTACTTTAAATATAGTTCTTATTGGGGGATTTACACTTCTAATGGATATTTGTAACTGTATGTTCCTCAGCTTTTGAATTCCCCCAGGCTGGATTTGAAAATGTTTGTGTCTGAATAGGTGTGGCCCTCGGATTCTGCAGTGCAGTCTCTACAAGTGGCGACGCCACCCCTACACACTAATGTTGGTTCAGTTTTTTTCTGCAGACTTTGACACAGATTTTGACCTCTGCTCCCGAACTTTTTGGGTGTTCAAGAATACTCAATAGCTTTACTTAACAATGGTGTGCTAGGGAAAATGCCTTTCTGAAGACTGCAGGCTTTAAACCGTGCTGTCCATGAAGGCAGCAGATGTCGACCATGGTTCTGCACCTCATCTGCCTTTGGAGATTAGGATCCAAGCATGTCTTGGACTTGTGCGACAAATCCTCCCTGATGCACTTCAGTCTATCAAGGAGCATAAAGCGCAGCTGCAAGTCGCCATACACAAGAAGCAGGGTTGGTCACATTGAAAGGCCTGGCCCGCTCCCTGTCTGTGTCCAAGTCGCTGACCTCTGGTTAGTCCAAGACGAAGTTAATAGACCAGTCTCGGTGCAAGCACAAAAAATCTAGGCGGGAATCCATCGATCCCTGTCTCTCTCTCTCCAGGGAGAGGTCACTCAGTCAATGTTCTTGTCAGAGACTGATCCCATTCAACAGTTGTACCCGGTTTGCCCCAAATTACTTCGCCCATTTTAGATTTCACAGCAGGTAGACGCCTTCAGTGCGGCAGTACTGCATCCTTTTTGGATGATTCGAGGTCCCTTTGGAGCACCTTTGGTCCTCATAGATCCAACCGAGCCTTCAGTGGGACTTCTCCTTGCAGGGCCCTCCCTGCTGCCTAATGACCTCGATGGCACTCGTCCTGCTCCCTGCCGGTGCCAGGCTGCACCTCTACACCTCTGCAAAGGGGTTTGAGGACAGTACCTGGTTTGACCATGATGCTAGGGTTGGATCTGGAGCCAAGTTTGGCTATATCTCGGCTGATGTCATGCTACAGCATTACCTAAGCCCAGCTCCTAGCCTGTCTGGGAAGACTCCCCTACGATGCCTTTGCCTCACCACCAGGAAGAAGGAAGAGGAATACTGTTTTTTTTGTGCTAGTTCAGAGAGGTGCTAGAATTGCAATTGCCTACAGGCGAGACTAACGGAAATTTGCTCACAGAGATTTTGCATCCAGGTGTTTCAGCTCCTCAACCACTGCTGCCCTTGATGTGGTTCAAGCCTGACTGAGACTTTCTTGACACAACATCCAATGCCATGAAGTCTAGTTGTACACATTTCTGCCTGTTAAGTAAACCCTAAGGAAGAATGAGTATACCTCAGGTGAAAAGACAAACCAAAACCGAATTTGAAGACGACAAAGTGAAGTACAATGTGATCATACAGTATATATTGATTGCTTTTCATCAAAAGACAGAAGTTTTATATTTAGTAAAGATAGCGACACAGGAATTAATCATTGTATCACAATTATAAGAACCAGTCTGTCTTTGTACATATGTCGACGGCGTTTCGACCCTTGGAAGAATGAAAGGGTCTCATCAAGACTGAAAATGTCTCGGTTTGGCTGAGGTAGTGGAGGCCCGATCTGTAAGGGGGAGAACCACTAAGATGTAACAAGAATAATTATTCTTGAACAATGAATATCTGGGATAAAATTACTTGGGGCAACAGTCCCCTTCTAAATCCCTTTAAGAGTGAGGAGCATCTACATTAGGCTCTCTTCAGAAGACACAAGGTCTTGTGTAGGTGGATAAAGATAGAATTACAAATGAGCCATCAGCACGTAGGCAACCTTAATGGGCAGTATAATGCTCCAAGACAGACCGCCTTGCGGTTCTGTGTGCGGCTGCTTTACTGTTGGATGACAAGCTGATAGGGAATCAAAGCACATTGATGCACTGGGACAGACAGTCTTCTACTCTGTCAGACTGGCTCGGGAGTCCCATAATGCTGTTTATCTTTTGAGTTGAGAGACACACGCCCTTTCGGACATTGTGAGTAATAGCTTACTTGCTTTACCAGAGGCGTTGCAGAAATCATTCACTCATATGGTGAACAGGTATTAGCCATTTTTAATGTATACTGAATAAATAAACAGCTGCTGTTGTGCGCGTCTCTAAATGAGGCAAATAGTGCCACCATGTGGCATACCGTCATAAGTGCCGGTGTTGACAGTTAAAAGTGCCAGTTCTGAGCACCGGAAACCACTAGCTCAAATTAAGCACTGGCTGGTGCTGTCCAGAGAGGAGAGGTAGAGCAAGAGAGGTGAGATAGGAAGGCGAGATGGGAAGAGGAAGGAAAAGTAGAGAAAGATATAGAACCATTGGTAGGAAGAGCATTGGAGAGGAAGATGATGGCCTTAGAGTTGTAGCACTTTATTGTACCTAGAGTTATATCCATGTTATTGGATGTGGAGAGGGGTTAAATGTGGCTACGCCTGACTGCAGCAGATTCAACCTAATGAGGATGTAATGTCAATGAGCCGCCTCTCGGAGCTAGCTGCTCGGACTTCATTTTTGCGGCTAGCAGCGAAGTTATACTTTCAGATTCTACATTATTTGTTTTATTGAGTCCTGTGAATGTGAATGCAGATGCGCACGTGCTCCCTAACCAAGTATAGGAAATCCTGAGCGATGGCAGTCACTGGCATTACACCAGCGTAGCGCCTGCATTATGCACCGCGAGCATCAATTAGCAATCTAGTTCCTTCGTTTGGTGCCAGGGGTTGCACTGTGGGGCCCCCTGGAGAGTGGTGCAGGGAGCAGTGCCTTCTGTCCCAGCATACTGACACCCTCCTTTGCATCAGTGCACTCGCTCGCTGTGGAGTCAGGAGGGTGCGAAGTGCCGAGGGGCATTTCTACTTGTAATACTTTTCTCTGGGCTCACGCTGGTCCGGGGCCTGGGCCCCACTCCTCTGCTTGTCCTTTTTTGAACTGATAGCAACACATTTTGCTTTCGTGCCACAAATGTGCCATCTATGCCGAAACATAATAATGAAGGTGGAAGCATGTTGTAGGGGACTTTTCATTATATATTTACAATTCAAGGCATCATAAGACCAGGAATTTCCCTGAATCTCTCCGTTCTTGAATCTTTAGTCTAGTGCCATATTACAGTAATATGGCATGCAGTCCTGGTGTGTGCTGTGCACCCCCATTAAACGCAAACCAGGACCCGGCTTCTTACAAAACAAACGTGCTGTTTGTTGCACGTGCATTGTGGACAGCGTAGCATTGAACGACGCGTCGTCTGTCAATGCCGAGGGACCAGTGTGCTGCTGGGGATTAAAGGACCTTTCCCTGCTGGCGTGCGTGCGTGCGTGCCTGCCGCGTCCCTGTCACTACTACACCAGGTGATAGTTGACGCAGAGTTAATGACCCTCCCAGGACCCAGTGCCCTGTTCGCCCTTCCACCCTCGCTGGTAATAAAGTGTGGTTGAAGGGCACAAAGTAGTTCTCACATGTGCAGGGAGTCATGGCCCGTGCAAATGAGGGAATGTCCCAATCGAGATAGCGGGGCCCAAATTGTGTGCCATCAAGATTGTAATAGAGCCCCGGAAGTACAAAGAAGAGGTGCCCACCCTTTACATCAAAGCCACTTATGGATCATGGACTCAGTCGTGTCCAGTGCTTTAAATGGGCGGGTACTGCCCAGTACTGAGTACTGGCACTTCTTTATTTTAAAAAGAAGAGTACCTGCACTTCTCAGCACTGCTTCAATACATTTAATGGGAAAGTACCAGCACTTCTAAGTAGCAAATAGGTACTCTACATGGTGAGTACTTTTTTTTTTTTTTAATTCTGTTTATTAGATTTTCAAAATAGACAATCATCAAAGCTGCCTCGCAGGGCAGTATTACCAACAAAAAAACAAAAAATAGAGAAAAAAAACAAAAAACCAGAAACACAAAAACATCTGTGATTGGACATTTCGTACAATGTTAGCATTTGAATTCTCGCACTACAAGATCAGATCATGTTCTAAGTAAACCCTCCAGAGAACCTGACATCTGGCCGTCAATTCTGCGTGGTGTCATTTTGGGCTTGGAGTGTTAGATATTGCCTTAAGGGTTCCCAGATGTCTTTAGGTCTGGACTTCGTTGGTAATTCCTCTGCATACAATTCCAAGTGTTCTCTGCAGTATGCTAGATCTTTAACCCAACTCTCAACCCGCGGTGCTAGTTTACTTTCCCATGTCAACGCTATGCGTCTTTTTGCCAGTAACAAAGCAATCCTCACAAATTTCCCTATTGCTCCCTTGGCCTGTGGTACATATCCAAGCAAACATTCCCTGGGTGTACATTGCAAGGGTGTTTCCGTCATGTCATGTATGCTTTTTACTACTGCTACCCAGTACGATAATACCAGTCTACAACTCCATGCCAGGTGGTAAAAATCAGCGCCTATCTGACCACAACGTGTACATTTACTTGAGTCTCGGAGACCTATTTTATAAAGTTTGAGAGGGGTGTGGTAAGTTTGGTGTATGAATTTGAAGTGAATGATTCTGAGGTTGCCATTGGGTGTGAGTTTACCCGTTAATGTGCATATTTGTTCCCATTCAGGCAGTGTTAATTGGGGGTCTAATGTTGCATTCCACCGCTCTAAGCTTTTATCCGCCGGTACGATCATTTCGTCCTTTACTTGTTTATATAGTTTGGTAATTAGCTGACGCCTGGTTGGGACTACCAATAGCAACTGTAGAGAGTTGAGAGGAGAGGGTTCCTCAGGGAAGGTCGTGTAATGATCTCTAATAGCCGATTTTAGGCGGTGGATTGTAAATTGAAAGAGCGCGGTGGGATTAGTGATGTATTTAAGAGAATCTTTAGTGATAAAATGTCCTTCTGGGTATATATCTTGCATGTGATTCAGCCCAACCTCTGTGAGAGAACGGAGGGGACCTGCTTCCTGTGTAACGGATAAAGCCGCATGGTGCGCCAGGGGGAGAGCCGGAGCATAGATGGGGAGTTTGTCTGTAATTTTGCCAATAGCCTGCCAGGCCGCAATTGTAGTGTCTATGGTATTAATTTCCGCTCTAGGAGTGCCTCTGTGGGTGTGTGTTAATACACCGGCTAGCGGGATAGGAGAAGCATCCCCATCCTCCACTGCAATGTGCGGAGTAAATTCGTGAGGACGATACCAATAATAGGCGTATTGTGCTTGTGTGCAAAGATAATACACATAGAAGTCTGGCGCACAGAAGCCTCCCCGTGCATAATTCAGCGTTAGAGTGGTCCAACTTATTCTGGCTTGTTTGCCCCCCCCCCATATAAACCTGAGCAAATGAGTTTGTAGGGTCGCGAAAAAGTGTTTGGAAAGTTTTATGGGGATGTTGCAGAATAAATATAAAAAGCGAGGGATCATAACCATTTTTATTACAGCGATGCGGTCAGCTCAGGACAGCGGAAGATGTAACCATTTATCCACCTGGCTTTCAAGGGCAGTAGATGCTCGGCCGAAGTTCTCTCTAACCACAACCTCCGGATCACGGTGTACCCAGACCCCGAGGTATTTTACCGGGTCAGATGTCCATATCAATGGGTATTCCATAGGAGGGGGAGTGGTGACAGTTGTCAGAGGGATCATAACCGATTTATCCCAGTTAATTGTTAAGCCAAAGAAAAGGCCGAATCGGATATATTCCCGTAAAATAGGGGAGAGGTGACGTTGTGGCTCACGAATAAAGAGGACCATATCGTCTGCGTATAAAGAAATGCCGACGGGATGATGGTTGAAGTTGAGTGCTGATTCTCTATGTGTTGGAACCGGGTTTACCGAGTCCGCCACGGTAGCATGGCGCGAGGCGGGAAAGCACGCGAAGGCAATGTGTAAGGCAGTTGTGCAGCACACTCTTACTTTGACTCAGGAATGCGAACGCAATAACATGACACCACACCAGGCTTGTGTATTTAAAATCAAGATCTTTTATATATAAATCAAGGTAGCATCAGATGAGGCAGATTAATTCAGATCTACATTTAAATTCATTGCATTACTCAACTGGTGCACATTCTTAATAAAGCATCATAGCTCATCAACATTGTAGGCCACTAAGAGGCCGCAGGAATCATCTCCTAAACGTAGCACCAATAATGATCACAAGGTGCATAATAAAACATGGGCCTAAACATGCAGTTCACTTCAAGAATATTCAATTACTTAAAAGAAGGCTTTTCCCGTTACATTTCAATAGGCCTGCATTAATCTAGGCGCACCCACATTCAATACAGTGGGCGTCGCAACTCCAGTACACCTGTAACATAAAACACTTCAATTCTTGGCGGTGTACACTTCAGCTCAATTCAATTAATCACTTTCCCCCTTAGGTAAAGACCTTGCAGTTATAAGCATAGGCCTAGGCAGTAATTACAATAGGTATCAGCATTAAATTAATAAACACTGTGGGGAACGCCTCAACATGTCCTGTATTCTGGGGCTTCTGTGTCCCTCAGGGGTTAATTCCAGGCTAGGCCCACTCCTCTCCGGGGCCTCGCCTCATGGGGAAAGTCACAGGTTAATCTAAGGGTTAATGGTGGCCCCCGGCCCCCAGTGGCGTTTCTGTGGGCCCTAGGGGCCTCCTGGGCTCACCTGATGCGTGGTCGTTGGTCGCGCTTCCTAGCGACTGGCAATCTCCAGACCCGGCCCGTGTTCTGGGGGGCGGGGCACGGTCGGGGTACCTCGGCCCTTTTGGCCGGAATTACGGGTCGTTGCGGGGGCCGGTATCACCCTCCTCCGGCCCCCGGGATCAGGGAAGTGACTTTGCGGGCCTTGCGGGACTTCGGGAAGGGGAGCGGGAGCCGGCAGTCCTCTCCGGCCGGCTCCCCGTCTCCCTCTGCACGGCCGGAGCTCTTCCTCGGCCTCCGTCGGCGCTGGGGGGCGTGGCGGGAGCCGGCGCCCAATCGCTGCGCGGCCTTCCCGGGGGCGCGGTCGACGTCCCCGGTTGCCCAGCAACAGCGTCGGCAAGGCCTGGAGGCCTCGCGGATTGCGCTAGGCCGCGGCTGCTTTACGCGGCCCCCTTGGGCTGCGGCGGTGATTTCTTCGGCCGCGACGGCGGCGGTGGGGCCCCGGCGACGATGTCCTGGGGGAAATTCAGAGGCTTCGGTGAGGGCGCGGACGGCGCACCTCACCACATCCACTCGAGGGGCCTCCCTCACCACAGCGCTTCCTTCGGTGAGGGCGCGGACGGCGCACCTCACCACACGGCCCCGAGGAGGGCCTTCCTCACAGCAGCACTTCTCCTCACGCGGCGGCGGCCGCGGCGGTGATTCCCTCACGAGGTCAGTGACCTGAGGGGGGGGCAGTTTCTCCCTCGTGGAGACAGAACGCGGGGCGCACCAGCAGCCTGTGGGCAGGGCTGACTGGAAAGGTTCTTGGGGGGCAGCCCAGCAGCAGGCAGGAGTTGATAGTGGGTGAAGGTCTAGCGCTTCAGGGTACGGCGCTTTACCTGGTGATCCCCAGTGTGGCAGTTTAGGTTTTAGGCCTTGCTGGACGGTCAGGCCTCCCAGATTAAGGTTTCTTGCGGCTGTTTCAGATTGGTTGCTTCTTAGGAGTTTCTTGTCAGGAGTTTCTTGTCAGGAGTTTCTTGTCAGGAGTTTCTTGTCAGAAGTTTCTTATTATAAGTTTCTTGTCAAAAGTTTCTTGTCAGAAGTTTCTTCTTATGAGGGGGGGAATGAGTTGGTGGTTCTGGGAGTGCTTGATGTTCTTCCCTGCACGCTGAAGGTGGTTCCCTGGGTCCCCTCACACTGGGCAAGGTCAGTGGGTGGTGGGCGTTCCTCAGCTAACTTACTACAGCAGGGCCTAAGCCTTGTCAGCAGCAGTAGTGTAGGTCTCCCCCCTAGGCCCTAAAGCCTGTACTCCGGCAGAGGTTCTCCCAGGATCAGTGGTGCCCCAACTGACTAAAAGTTTTCCCTCCAAGCCTTTTATACCCCTAGGTCAGGTGACCCTCCCAAAGGCGGCAAAACATAACTCCTCCCACAGCCCGGAAGGTTCTGGAACCTTCTACATGTCCTGGCTATGTGGCCCAGAGGCGGGGACGGAATGGATATTGTATCCCTATGTCCCAGCCTGACCCTGGCTACTAGTGTGTATGCATGTAAGGCCCCTCTGCAGTAGCAGGGGCCTGTGGCAGCCATCTTGAGTGAGAGAGCACCTGCACCTCAGCACTGGCTAGCAGTGGCAAGGCGCCCGGAGACCTAGGTCCAGTAAAAATACGGTGGCAAAAAATGAGACGCAAAAGGGAAAAAAAACAGGGCAAGACCACCCTAGGGCTGACAGGTCTAACACGCGTCCCCCCCAGCCGAAAGAGGGGAGAGCTTCCCAACCTCTAGAGAGTTCTCGTCGCTAAGGCGGAGAAACCGGGAGAGACCGTCAGCGTTGGCGTGGTCTACACCGGGTCGATGTTCCACCCGAAAGTCCATCCCCTGGAGGGAAATGGACCACCTCAACAATTTGGGGTTTTCGCCTCTCATCTGCATGAGCCAGCGAAGGGGTCTGTGGTCGGTCTGGATCAGGAAGTGACAACCAAAAAGGTATGGCCTCAACTTCTTTACAGCCCAAACCACAGCAAAGGCTTCTCGTTCGATGGTACTCCACCGCTGTTCCCGGGGAGTAGTCTTCGGGAAATGAAGGCCACTGGCTGGTCTTGGCCATCGTCATTCAGCTGCGAGAGCACAGCTCCTATGACATGCTCAGAAGCGTCTGTCTGTACGATAAATTCCCGTCCAAAGTCTGGAGTCCTGAGCACCGGTGCGGTGCACTTTGCACGTTTGAGGGTCTCAAAGGCTTCCTGGCAGGCAGCCGTCCAGATGACTCTGCATGGCTGCTTCTTTGAAGTCAATTCCGTCAATGGGCCCACGATGGTTCCATATCCCTTGACGAACCGGCGGTAGTACCCCGTGAGGCCGAGAAAAGCTCGGACCTCTGTTTGGGTCTTGGGGGCTCCCAGGCCAAGATGGTCTCAATCTTGGCTTGGAGGGGTTGCACCTTACCTCCGCCCACCAGATGTCCCAGGTACACGACAGATCCCTGTCCAATCTGGCACTTGCTGGCCTTGATGGTTAGACCAGCCCGTTGCAGAGCCTGTAGCACCTCCTGGAGATGCTCCAGATGGTCCTCCCAGCTGCTACTGAAGACAGCTATGTCATCCAGGTAGGCAGCAGAGAAGGCCTCTAGGCCAGACAGCACCTGGTTCACCAACCGCTGGAAAGTGGCTGGAGCATTTTTCAACCCGAAGGGCATCACCCGAAATTGAAAGTGGCCCTCGGGGGTGGAGAACGCAGTCTTCTCCCTTGCTCCTTCCGCCATGGCGATCTGCCAATAGCCTGACGTCAAATCAATGGTACTCAGATACCGGGCTGCTCCCAGCCGGTCAATGAGCTCATCCGCCCGAGGGATCGGGTGAGCGTCGGTCTTTGTGACTGAGTTGAGTCCACGGTAATCCACACAGAACCGAAGTTCTGGTGTGGTGCCCGGTGGGGCCGCTTTCGGCACCAACACCACCGGACTAGCCCAAGGGCTACTGGAAGGCTCAATCACTCCCAGTTCTAGCATCTTGGTAACCTCACCCTGGATACTAGCCTTGACTTTATCGGACAGCCGGTAAGACTTGGTTTTTACTGGCGGACTGTCCCCTGTGTCCACATCATGGATACACAGGTGCGTGATCCCCGGCGTGAGGGAGAACAACGAGGCGTACTGCCCCAAGACCTGGCGGCAGTCCCTCTGTTGCTCTGGGGTCAAGGATGGGGCGAGGACCACTCCCTCCACAGAACCATCCTTCTCATGGGCCGCCAGAAGGTCTGGAAGAGGCTCACTCTCCTCCTCCTCACTTCCATCTGTTATAATCAGGAGAGTGAGCTCTGAACGCTCCTGGTGTGGCTTCAGGCGGTTGACGTGGAACACCCTGTGGGGTTGACGTGGAGTCTTCACATCGACGACATACGTGGTCTGGCCTCTCCTTTCCAAGATCTCAAACGGTCCAGTCCACCGGTCCTGGAGGGCGCTAAGCTCTCCTGGCTCCATGACCCACACCTTCTGTCCAGCGTCGTAACTCTACCGTCCGAGCGTTCCGGTCATACCATTTCTTCATGACGGCCTGACTAGCCTCTAGGTTGTCCGAGGCCTCCTTCCACAGCTTGGCCACTTGGCTGCGGAATGCCAGCATATAGCTGACCACATCACGGGGAAGCTTCGAGGAAGACTTCTCCCACCCCTCCTTGACAAGACTGAGGGGCCCCCGAACGGGGTGGCCATAGAGCAGCTCAAAGGGGCTGAAACCGACCCCTTCTGCGGCACCTCTCGGTAGGAGAAGAGCAGACAGGGTAAGAGGACGTCCCACTTCCTTCTCAAGTCCTCGGGTAGGCTCCTGATCATCCGCTTCAAGGTCTTGTTAAAGCGGTCCACGAGCCCGTTCGTCTGGGGGTGGTAAGGAGTGGAGAACCGGTAGGTCACTCCACACTCCTTCCACATGGCCTGCATGTAGGCCGACATGAAATTCGTGCCCCTATCTGACACCACGACCTTGGGGAATCCCACTCGGGTAAAAATCCCCATCAGGGCCCGCGCCACCACCGGTGCAGTGATGGTCCTCAGAGGGATTGCCTCCGGGTACCGGGTGGCGTGGTCTACCAGCACCAAAATGAACCTATGTCCTGCAGAAGTCGGCGGGTCCAATGGCCCGACAATGTCAATCCCTACCCGCTCAAAAGGGGTATCGACAACTGGGAGAGGTTCTAGAGGGACCTTCACTTTCGTCCCGGTCTTGCCGCTCGCTTGGCAAGTGGTGCAAGTCTTGCAAAAAGTGTCAGAAGTGACGCGCATCCTGGGCCAGTAAAAATGTGGGACCAGACGCGCAAACGTCTTGTCTTGGCCCAGGTGTCCTGCTAGTGGTATTTCGTGTGCCAACTCTAGCAGAAAGGCTCAGTAGCATTGGGGGACCACCACGGCCCTTGATGACCCATGCACCGGAGCCTTAGGCTCACTGTAGAGGAGACCATCCTCCCAGTAGACATGGTAGTTACCAGTCTCGGTTCCAGCTGCTTGGGCTTCGGCCTGTTGCCGCATGCCTTCAAGCGTAGGGCACTCCTTCTGCGCCCGGCAAAATTTCTCCCGGGTTGGCCCTCCTTCCACCTGCCACTCTGCAGGGGTCGGCAGGTCCCCCACGGGAACACCAACCACCTCAGCGGACTCCGGGGTCACCTCCGCGGGCTCCCCATCCATCTCACCGGGTGTCTCCTCCTGGACATCTCCTCGTCCAGCAGTGGGCTGGGCCATTATTTCAGGCTCCAACCCCAGCTGAGTTCCTTGTCGGGCAGCCATGGACCGCGTGACGACGCAAGTCCATCCTGGTAATCCCAACATCTCAGCATGGGCATTGAACTCTACCTCCCTCCAGGCAGTATGTTCCAAGTCGTTACCCAGCAGACAGTCAACTGGCATGGCAGGGCTCACCGCAACCTTCAACAGACCTGATACTCCTCCCCACTCAAAGGGAACTTGGGCCACGGGGTAATGACCCAGGCTATTATCCGCCATAACAACCGGGTGGAATTCCTCAGGAATCACCTGCTCTGGGGACACCAGCTGACGTCTCACCATCGTCATGCTGGCACCTGTGTCCCTCAGAGCCTCCACCTCCTCCCCGTTCACCAGGACCCTCTGCCGATACTTGGCAGTGTTCTCGGGTACCTGAACCCGTGGGATGATCTCTCTATCCCCCAGGGAAACTAAGGTCAAGCCTGTCCACTCACCTCCCCTACCTAGGGACAACTCCTCCCCAAGCGCTACACTGGCCACCCCGGGGCTCTTACCTCCTGTGGGGGCTGGGGTTCTCTTGCGACACTGGGGATCCCCCTTGTAGTGTCCAACCTCCCCGCACTCGTAGCACCGGACAGTTCTGGGCTGCTGACTCCTGTCAGGATAAGTGGGTTTCTGGAATCCAGATTGGGATGGGGAACCTACCCCTCTCCCAGGCGGTCTATTTTGGGGGCCTTTAAAGAACTCCCTCTTTTTATCTCCCCCTCTTTCTTCTGGGGGAGCCCCTGTCCACCTTTCGGGGGGTCCGCCCCGGCTCCCTTGTGGGACACCCGAGTGCTGACCCACGTGTCTGCCTCCTCTGCAAGCTCCCTAGGATTGGTCAGCTTGCGGTCCACCAAGTACTGGCGCAGCTCCGGAAAACATTTCTCTAGGAGGTGCTCTCTCAAGAACAGGTCGTACAGCCCTTTGTAATTGTCAACGTTGCTGCCACGCACCCAACCCTCCAATGCCTTCCGGGCATAATCAAAAAAATCCACCCAGTTTTGTGTGTGAAGCTTGTGGCTGTTGCGGAACTTTTGGCGGTACTTCTCTGGGGTGAGGCCAAACTTCTTGAGCAGGGCCTCCTTCATGATAGGGTAGTTGGTCTGATCCCCCTTATCCAAGGTTAAAAGTGTGTCCCTTACTGGTGGAGGTATGTACCTGTAAAGACCTCCCCCCAGTAGCTCTCAGGAACTCTATGGGCCACCAAAGCCACCTCGTACGCCGCCAACCACTTATCGATGTCATCTCCTACACTAAAACTGGCTATCACCTCTCTTGGTAGATAAAATTTGGGCTCCTGTGGAACCCCAGCAGGTACGCTGCCACCATTCACTTTGCCCTGCATCTCCATCTGCAAGGCTCGGAGCTCTAGTTCCTTCAGGCTAAGCTCATGCGCAAGCTTCCTTTCCTCCATGGCTAGCCTTGCCTGTTCTCCTTCTCTTTCCATCCTAGCAAGTTCTAATGTTAATCGCCTCTCCTCCCTCCTGTCCTCAAATTCCTCTGCCGACAAACTCCCCCTGACGCACTACTGCCTGCCCTGGAACGTCTTCCTGGCAACACATTCTCGCTAACATCAATGTGCAGTAGGCCCAGTTCTCCTGGGTTGTCTGCCTCCCCCTGCTCCTCGTCCCCTCTTCCCTCCGGGTGGGCCATTACCCATGCCCTCAAAGCTTTCTGAAGCACCTCCTTCCTGGCGCCTCGCTTGACGGCCACCCCCCTCTCTAGGCAGAACTCCTTGAGCTGTGTCACCGTATACCTTTCTAGGTTGGCCAACTCAAACTCCATCCTCCTAGGCGGGGCCCCAGACAATTTAGGGAAAGGGTTCTAGACTGTAGGTAGCAGGTCTAACGCAGGAATGTACACAATCGGCAATTACAAAAGAATTCCTAGCACTTGCATTACAATAGGTGTCCAATTGCGGCGCACACTGAGTCACTGTAGGGTGCTGCACAAACACCAGTCCTTATCCAACCGCTGAACACCAAATGTTGGAACCGGGTTTACCGAGTCCGCCACGGTAGCATGGCGCGAGGCGGGAAAGCACGCGAAGGCAATGTGTAAGGCAGTTGTGCAGCACACTCTTACTTTGACTCAGGAATGCGAACGCAATAACATGACACCACACCAGGCTTGTGTATTTAAAATCAAGATCTTTTATATATAAATCAAGGTAGCATCAGATGAGGCAGATTAATTCAGATCTACATTTAAATTCATTGCATTACTCAACTGGTGCACATTCTTAATAAAGCATCATAGCTCATCAACATTGTAGGCCACTAAGAGGCCGCAGGAATCATCTCCTAAACGTAGCACCAATAATGATCACAAGGTGCATTAATAAAACATGGGCCTAAACATGCAGTTCACTTCAAGAATATTCAATTACTTAAAAGAAGGCTTTTCCCGTTACATTTCAATAGGCCTGCATTAATCTAGGCGCACCCACATTCAATACAGTGGGCGTCGCAACTCCAGTACACCTGTAACATAAAACACTTCAACTCTTGGCGGTGTACACTTCAGCTCAATTCAATTAATCACTTTCCCCCTTAGGTAAAGACTTTGCAGTTATAAGCATAGGCCTAGGCAGTAATTACAATAGGCATCAGCATTAAATTAATAAACACTGTGGGGAACCCCTCAACATGTCCTGTATTCTGGGGCTTCTGTGTCCCTCAGGGGTTAATTCCAGGCTAGGCCCACTCCTCTCCGGGGCCTCGCCTCATGGGGAAAGTCACAGGTTAATCTAAGGGTTAATGGTGGCCCCCGGCCCCCAGTGGCGTTTCTGTGGGCCCTAGGGGCCTCCTGGGCTCACCTGATGCGTGGTCGTTGGTCGCGCTTCCTAGCGACTGGCAATCTCCAGGCCCGGCCCGTGTTCTGGAGGGCGGGGCCCGGTCGTGGTACCTCGGCCCTTTTGGCCGGAATTACGGGTCGTTGCGGGGGCCGGTATCACCCTCCTCCGGCCCCCGGGATCGAGGAAGTGGCTTTGCGGGACGTTGCGGGGACGTTGCGGGGGCCGGTATCACCCTCCTCCGGCCCCCGGGATCAGGGAAGTGACTTTGCGGGCCTTGCGGGACTTCGGGAAGGGGAGCGGGAGCCGGCAGTCCTCTCCGGCCGGCTCCCCGTCTCCCTCTGCACGGCCGGAGCTCTTCCTCGGCCTCCGTCGGCGCTGGGGGGCGTGGCGGGAGCCGGCGCCCAATCGCTGCGCGGCCTTCCCAGGGGCGCGTCCGGCGTCCCCGGTTGCCCAGCAACGGCGTCGGCGGGGCCTGGAGGCCTCGCGGATCGCGCTAGGCCGCGGCTGCTTTACGCGGCCCCCTTGGGCTGCGGCGGTGATTTCTTCGGCCGCGGCGGTGGGGCCCCGGGCCCGGCGGCGATGTCCTGGGGGAAATTCAGAGGCTTCGGTGAGGGCGCGGACGGCGCACCTCACCACATCCACTCGAGGGCCTCCCTCACCACAGCGCTTCCTTCGGTGAGGGCGCGGACGGCGCACCTCACCACAC
Source organism: Calotriton arnoldi (assembly GCA_963921515.1). Taxonomy (NCBI): domain Eukaryota; kingdom Metazoa; phylum Chordata; class Amphibia; order Caudata; family Salamandridae; genus Calotriton; species Calotriton arnoldi. Next base: position 775,320 of record CAWUFW010000692.1, read on the forward strand.
GGCCCGAGGAGGGCCTTCCTCACAGCAGCACTTCTCCTCACGCGGCGGCGGCCGCGGCGGTGATTCCCTCACGAGGTCAGTGACCTGAGGGGGGGGCAGTTTCTCCCTCGTGGAGACAGAACGCGGGGCGCACCAGCAGCCTGTGGGCAGGGCTGACTGGAAAGGTTCTTGGGGGGCAGCCGAGCAGCAGGCAGGAGTTGATAGGGGGTGAAGGTCTAGCGCTTCAGGGCACGGCGCTTTACCTGGTGATCCCCAGTGTGGCAGTTTAGGTTTTAGGCCTTGCTGGACGGTCAGGCCTCCCCAGATTAAGGTTTCTTGCGGCTGTTTCAGATTGGTTGCTTCTTAGGAGTTTCTTGTCAGGAGTTTCTTGTCAGTTTCTTATTATAAGTTTCTTGTCAAAAGTTTCTTGTCAGAAGTTTCTTCTTCTGAGGGGGGGGAATGAGTTGGTGGTTCTGGGAGTGCTTGATGTTCTTCCCAGCACGCTGAAGGTGGTTCTCTGGGTCCCCTCACACTGGGCAAGGTCCGTGGGTGGTGGGCGTTCCTCAGCTAACTTACTACAGCAGGGCCTAAGCCTTGTCAGCAGCAGTAGTGTAGGTCTCCCCCCTAGGCCCTAAAGCCTGTACTCCGGCAGAGGTTCTCCCAGGATCAGTGGTGCCCCAACTGACTAAAAGTTTTCCCTCCAAGCCTTTTATACCCCTAGGTCAGGTGACACTCCCAAAGGCGGCAAAACATAACTCCTCCCACAGCCCGGAAGGTTCTGGAACCTTCTACATGTCTGGCTATGTGGCCCAGAGGCGGGGACGGAATGGATACTGTATCCCTATGTCCCAGCCTGACCCTGGCTACTAGTGTGTATGCGTGTAAGGCCCCTCTGCAGTAGCAGGGGCCTGTGGCAGCCATCTTAAGTGAGAGAGCACCTGCACCTCAGCACTGGCTAGCAGTGGCAAGGCGCCCGGAGACCTAGGTCCAGTAAAAATACGGTGGCAAAAAATGAGGCGCAAAAGGGAAAAAAAACAGGGCAAGACCACTCTAGGGCTGACAGGTCTAACACTATGCCTCTGTCTAATTATACACGCGAATGGCTCAAGCCTAAGAGCAAATAACAGAGGCGAGAGGGGGCACCACTGCCGAGTTCCTCTTGCTATATGGAAAGGGTCTGAGGTGAGGCCTCCCACACGCACACGTGCTGAAGAGTCTGTATATAGGACTTGCACCCATCGTAAAAAGACTTTCGGGAACCCCATCCGGTTTAAAATGTGGAACATATAACTCCACTCGATGGAGTCGAAGGCTTTGGCCGCGTCGAGCATGATTGCTGCCGCCGGCAATGTAGGGTTCAGAACATGAAACATGGCAAATATCGTCCTGAGATGATGGGAGGTTGAACGTTCCGCTATAAAGCCGGATTGGCCAGGCATTAAGGGTTGAATTTTAGTAGCGAGAATTTTCGCCAGAATTTTCGCATCCAGGTTAATCAAGGACAAGGGGCGGTATGACTCGCACGAGAATGGTGTTTTATCTTTTTTAAGAAGTGTGATAATTAAGGCCTGCCTAAGGGAAGGGGGCAGTATGCCCGATTCGTGGGCCTCTGCATACATCTCCAGTATATAAGGGGTAAGGAGATCCACGTACATCTTGTAAAATTCTGCCGTGAGACCGTCCGGTCCCGGGGCCTTGTTGTTGGGAAGAGATAGTATTGCAGCTTTAACATCGGCTTCATCTATTGGTTGGCTAAGATATTCGCGGTGTCCATCCGATAGCCACGCACAGGCTATATTAGATAGGTAATCGTTTAAGGCAGCGTCATCCATGCTCCCCCTGGAAGTGTACATCTCTGTATAGTAATCCCTAAACTGGTCAACTATTTCTTGGGGTGTAAAATGTTCCTTCCCGTGAGTGTCGACTATCTTAGTGATTTGATGATGATCAGTTCTAAACTTTAATCGAGATGCTAAGTGTCTGCCTGGGCGCCCACCCTCCCCATAGGCTCTGGCAACGTGTCGACGAGATATGTAACGTGTTTCAGATTCTGCTAGTGTGTTGTAATCCGTAAGTAGTTCATGAATGCGTGCGAGAATGGAGGTCGAAGGGGAGTGCGAGTATTGTTTTTCGAGATCACTTAACTCCGCCTCTGTCTTGGAGATCTGACCCCTAATGTCTCGCAATATGCCCGCTGATGTACTAATGCAAACCCCCCTCATAGTAACTTTAAACGCTTCCCAAAGCGTGGCCGCACTGCTCACCGATTCCACATTTAGTTCGAAGTATTGCATAATGGCCTGTCTAATAGTGTCTACATATGTGGGATCCAAAAGCGCCTCAGCTCGGAAGTGCCATGTGAAGGGACGGTGTAGACCTGTAGGAATGTGAAGATCCAAGCGTATGGGATTATGGTCAGATAGAGTGCGTGGTAAATTGTGAACGTGTGTAACCCATCCGTTGGCTTCTTCATTTAGCAACCAGTAGTCGAGACGAGACCAGCTATTATATGCTGGGGTTACATGTGTACCCTCTTTGGTGTTCGCATTCCGTACACGCCATATGTCCACCAGACCCAACTCTAACATAGCGTCTCTGATGCACTGGGCTACTTTAAGAGTGCGTGCGCCAAGCGGATTTGATTTGTCCAAAGTAGGGTCCAAATGCGTATTAAAGTCTCCCCCCCCCCATATGATGGCAGAATCTGGCCAAGTGCGCAAGCTGTTAAGCATTTGTATAAAGGTATGTGGGTCATCTACTATCGGCCCATTAATATTGACAATAGTTACCATCGACCTTCCCAATTTCCTGTGAACCATGGCCCAGCGTCCCTCTCTATCCGTGTGAGTGTCGATGGGTGTGAAGAGTATACCCCTTTTGATTAGGGTGAGTACCCCCCTGGCGTAACTGGAGAATGACGACGCTAGTTTGTAACCAGCCCATTTACGTGCTATTTTGGATTCTGTTATGGGAGTCAAGTGGGTCTCCTGTAAAAGCGCTATATTGACCCCATGTCTATCTAAATAGGCAAACACCTGGCGGATCTTTTTGGGAGAGTTCAGTCCGCGTATGTTCCACGTTAAACAGGTATACTTATCACCCATATTTTATCCTGTCAGTAACAGCTGTGATCAGGTCTTGAGTTACAACACCACCATTTTCATATGTTTAAGCAGTGCAGCTGAAATGATAGTCCAATCACCTTAAACAAACTTGTTAAAAACAGAAAAAGAGCCCCTTCCCCCACCCACTTTGACAGCCCCAATTTGCCAAAGCCATATCCCAACAGTTGAAACAACCACCTGAAGTTGAAAATCTGCAACTAGTAGTTTGGGGAACACCCATTGGGGGACGTAGCGGCGTAATCCACTCCCGTTGAAGACAGGGAGGGGGCCGCCATATAGAGCATCGACCTCCCGTGGGGTAACATCGACAATTAGGAAATCAGGTCGTATAATGATGTAGGCCCTAGCATGTCAAAACTATATTGTGCACACCAAGACTATATCAACTCATCACCCGGTGCCCCCCCAACCAATACCGCACCCACATTGAGACCATCAAAACGCACAGCATGTGCGGGGCACTCGTTAACCTGTAAAAATCAAAGTGAATATTACAATTGGTCGCAACTGTGGAATGCAAGATAATACCATTAACTACAATTGACTTGACGACCTCACATTTAAATGTTTAACACAAATCCATCAATCGTCAATATCCGATGTGTCCGGAGGGGCTTTCTTTTTACGGCATAGAGATTTAGCAAAGTCCATGGCTAGTTTGGAGTTGGTGAAAATTTTTGCCTTATCATTCTCGCCGATCCGAAGGCGGGTGGGATAGAGCATGGCGTATGGAATCTGTTCAGCAAGTAGCACTTTCTTAACATTTTGGAATTCCTTCCGTGCCGCCTGCACCGTGGTTGTAAAATCTGGATAAAAGGACAGTACATTACCCTGATAATTGATGGTGCCTTTTTCACGAGTAATACGTAGCACCGAGTCTCGATCAATAAAATTTAGGAGGCGCACAATGATGGGCCTTGGTGCGGCGCCAGGAGGAGGCCGGGCTGCTAGAGATCTGTGGGCCCTCTCTACAATCAGCAAAGCAGACAAATTATCAGCGCCACATATGTCACGTAGCAAAGACTCAACATAAGTTTCCAGGCGGCCCACCTTTGTAGACTCCGGCAGACCAAGAATGCGTATATTATTGCGCCTTGAGCGCGCCTCCAAATCCTCGTTCTCGGCCTGAATGATCGCTAGTATTTTTTCAATATCAGTAGTCTTAGCTGTGACTTGTTGCAGGCTATCCTCATTGGTAGAGATGCGTTCTGCCTCGTCGAGTCGTACAGACTGGTTGTCTAATTTGGAAGACATATGGTCCATGCGATCATTGAGAGCTTTGATGTTGCCATCAATGGATTGAAGACTTGCCTGAATGGCCGTCAGAGTTTTTTCCAAAGCCGTGGGAGCCGGGGAGACTGAATCCAGTTCAGAGTCAGAGACCGCAGTCTGTGATGATTTGCCAGACTTGCGTGTCTCAAAATTGAGACGTGGTTGATTTTTTTCAGGCTTACCCATGATGAACAAGAAGCCAGCTAGTCGGAGGCCACACAGCGCCCACCAGGTCTCAGCTATTATAACACCGCTACAAAGAGCGTTCCAACACCGCTCAGTATAGGTGCCAATGCCTGACGGCGTAGCGTGCAGTGTCCTGAACAAACACTAAAGCGTGAATTCCGGTTCCCCCGTATGGGCACAAACTGGTGAGACACAACCACTTCTTAAAAACGCACTCCGCCCCCGTAGTGGGCCCTGTGACCATGCAGTGGGTTTACCCTGCCCGCCGGTGTGGCAAAGCAGGTGAAACAGTATCGAAATTGCTGAAAGCGCCGCAGTATTGAAGCAGCAATCACAAATATCCAGTAGTGAAGCTACGGTGGTAATCCAACTTCACGGGGTGCCAACGTGCAGGCAGACACCGGGCGATGGGCCTCTAGCAAACCAGTTCGTCAGACCCAGCAGCAGCAATCAGGCCCCACCACAGGCAACAGCACGGTATTCATACAATGTACTCACTGTGTTGGAACATGCATCTGCGTGAAGTAAATACCATGCGCCGCTTCTTCCAGTCTCCACATACTCACAGCTGCACAAGTGGAAGGAGGCGCGCACTCACCGCTCTGTTTGCAATCAGGTCCGGGTGGCGGGCTCACGAATCCTCCAGCGCCCTCGGGACCCCAAAGAGCATGACGACCGTTAATCACACGGCCCGGAGCAGCCGCAGCACTCACCGCCTCCGGCTCTCGCTAGAACACTGCAGGGAGCAAGGCTCGCTCCCGCCCGGCTCCCGAGCAGCCTGACATCAGGATCCAATGCTCCGCGATGAGTCACTGCAGGCCAGCCTCGACCCCCGCTCGCCGTCCGCACGGCGCCAGGACAACAGGCACCTGCTGTGCGTGCTCAGGTGCACCAGCCGGGGCCCCGCGGGCGGCATCTCACCAGTGTCGGTAGCTCCAGCTACAAGAAATGTCCAGATCTGTGGCAGGTAGGCACCGTATCCGGCGGTCAATCCACGCAATTCGGCCTCCGCTCTTCATAGCAGTATGGCCGCCATCTTGTACCCGGGCCCGCACTTCGGCGATCCCATCACAGGCATCAGAGGGCTCCAACAACCACCAGCTCGCCTCAGTCCGATGCCCTTTGCGCAGGCACACACCACCAGTTGTAGAGCGGCGTCGATGACTCCCAGAGAGGCAGGATACTGACAGGATAATAACGGCGGCCGGCAGAGCTGCACTACAGTGCGGCCATCTTGCCGCGCGCCAAGCCACGCCCTCATGGTGAGTACTTTAAAACATTGGTCGTGTCTATATTCCAGGATCAATAAGTTGGTCTTTAGACCAAATCTCTAACAGACCTATACTGCTTACCGTAAAATGAAAAGCTTCAGTTATTTTTCTTTTAATTTATAAAAATGAAATCAACATCCTAGGAGAACACCAAGAATTTCATAACCCCACAATTGCTTGTATAATATTTTCTCAATAAAAGTGGTTACTGGGATGTTAATACAGAGTGACTTGTTACCCAGCCAAGTCATCCGCAGTATGCGCTGCAAATGTGTTGTGGACGCCTTAAAGGTTTTTTTTGAGTGCCAAGTGACATGGGTGGGAGGAGTCAGTACTCCTTACTGTGCTGTACCTTTTCTACTGTTCATCCCAATTCTTATTATATCGGCGCATTCACTACTTTCATGGAAAATTGATTTCTTTCATCACTTGAGTAATTCATTCTTTCTTTATTCCAAAACCCACATAGTCGTAGTGCATCAGTTCATACCATGTGATAATGTACATACACAGCCTTATGATTCGTTGTGCATTACTGCTGCTCTCAGAGCTGGCACGTGCTCTGCTGGAGGCCGGATTTCTCAGTGAGCTTTCGTGTTACTCTTAAACCTGCTGTATAATGGAGAGAGAGGAGTCCTCCAGGCGGTTTCACCTCTCGGGTTTCTTGAAATCCGCTTTTGAAAATTTCATTCATGGAATGTGTGATCTGAAAACTCCCAAAAGCGAATTCAAAATTAATTCAACTATTTGCATCTCAGCTGGCCATTAACTTCATATTATTTCGTCGGTTCAATATAGAACAGTCTGTTAAACAAACAATAAATGTGTTTCTCTCCTTCCTTTAGACGATTGTTGCAATAAACAAGGACCCAGAAGCTCCGATTTTCCAAGTGGCTGACTATGGACTGGTGGCTGATTTATTTAAGGTGTGTATTTTGTTTAAGTTATGCATTACATTTAACTCAGCAGAGGATGCTTTTGCACTTCTGAACATGTCCCTGTTCACCTAGATTTACTGTTAGGTGTGTGTTTTTTTTTCCACACTTTCATCTTGAACACAGAATTCTGCCATTGTTTACCACTTTGTAACTTTCTACAGTGCATTATTATTTTGCCTGTTCAATAATTGAGGGGTTTTTTAAACATTGAACAACTGTCAGATTTAATGACCTATTTTCTTTTTTTTTTTTTCTTTACCCACACGGTGAACTTTACCAGAAATTTTTTAAACTTTTTTATTCACTTGATAGAAGCAGTTAATGGAACCAACCAGTTACTAGAACGGGTGTAGCACTTTATTTTTTTGAAGAGGTTGGGGGTTTCGATCAGTGTTCTCCTACATCTTGCTCAGACTTGATCTATTTGAAATGAACATCCCTGAATATACTCAAAGTCTAGAGTAACACAATGTTCAGTGGGTTAAGCTCACAGTTCTTCAGACAGTTATTCTTAGTATTCCAATAATCAAGACATATTCTGATCATTAATGACTTGAAAACTTAATGTAGTACAATATTGGGAAAGTTTAAGTAAAAAATATGAACATTATGAAGGTAAGAAACCTTATACATAATGTGGTGTGGTTAAAAGCCACTTCATTAACATTAATATTTTACCAAGATTAGAACTTATATTTGATTGCATACTGTATATGTTACTAAAAAACATAAGCCCATATATAACCTAACTAATGAATTTGTGTATAGATGGCAAAAAAAAACTCCCTCGGAAAATATTGCAAATTCCTAAAAATAGAGGTGTGTTTGGGTGTCCCAATTTTTACAAAGCACAAGAAAGCACAAATGAGGGAAAAACATTCTGACTGGTCCCGACGTAACAACACAGATAGTACCTCATGGATGTTTATGGAACTAAATGATGTACAGAACTTTATGTGAAAGCAGGTATTTTGGCAGACTTGAGATGGAGTAAATATCAATTAAAATCTGTAAGAGTGTAATTACAAGAATGGGGCTCTGCCCTGAAGAAGCTGAGACGAAGTTTCAATTCTTCGGTAATTTTTTCCTTTTGGTTTAGTGCATATTTCAGGAGAAATAGCCAAACATTATTTTGGAAGACCTGGGCTTAACGTGGAATTGCTAGTTTGACCAACATATGGGAAGATTGGCAGAATGGCTTGGTTTGAGACTTTGAAACTCCAATATAAATTAGAAAATACAGTAATAAATAAATACAACTGTTTGCAATTGATGTTAAAAAAATAAGGGCATTGTCTAACTCGATAGAAGTTACTAAGCTTTTTTCGTGCTGGCTTAAAGATTCGTTAAGATAATTTGGGTGTATATACATTTTCGCTAAGAGCAATGTATCCTTGAGTTAGTTTTGAATTATGAACTTCCTAGTAAATGCAATGAAATCAGGCGATTTAAGGTGAAAATATCCTGAAAACAAATAAGAGGACACCCCCTTGGGATCATGTGGGTACGGAATGCGCATCTGTACAATCCATATTACTTAAGGGGGACGCGTAAGCGTCTGTGGCCACTTCTGTAATCCCAGCGTGCCCTGGGGGTGCAAGAAACTGGTGTAAATGTCCATTGTGCCCCATGAAACTTGGTTTAATACGCCCTCTGTTTGTTTTGTGGAAGCGTAAAGTAGGAACTTGATTGGAACATATTTGCCATTGGGTATTTGCTGTAACAGCTTCATATACTGGAAGCTAACGCTGCAGGTCTGTTGAGTCAATGCTAAAAGGACAATACCCTGACAGCTTGCATGCATTATTCAGTAAAGTAAAATCTGTTTGGCATGTTGAGGTGGAATTCATCTTAATACGCCTTTGTCCTGGTGTGAAAGAGGAGTCCAGTGTGAAGGCGCTCTTATTATCTTACAAATTAACCTGTTACTTGAACTCACATTAACTTTGATACCCCCATGTTTCTTGAGCATCCCTCAGCTGTTTCTTCTCGAGTATCCGGAGTGTCTCTTAAATTTTAATCAAGAGCCCTTACTGCATTCTGACACCACCTGGCACGGTAATGACCTTTAAGGGGAAGGAGGTGGTGTTTCATATCCTTGGAAGAAAGATGCTTCGTGTATCTCTTCGAAAGCTTAAACACGCTTCTTACAAATTCTTCGGTTGTTTCTGGAACAGTAATGCAATGATACAAACAATGTGCGTAGTAGCATATTCTACATTACGCGGATATGGGTAGGAGACGGGCAAGTAACTTTTTTTCAGCACTTTTCTGTTCATTAAGTACATCCATATACCATATTCTAGCATTTAGATGAAGCCTTTGCATCCACCAGCGCTGCAGTGAGTCCTGCATAGGTAATCTGCATATCTGGCATGGGCTCGCCATGTGCACCAGAGCGGAGGCGGCCTAGGCTTTGCCAGCACTTAATGCTATTCCTGAACCAATGCCTGCTGGCTGCACAGTAAACATGGGCATTTTAATAAGCTGGAGACAAAGTGACATTCGGAAGAAACAACATGTAGGCAATTTCCTTAATAAATTTTGTACGAACACATTATTTCCAGCTAATGGAAATGTAGATCTCCTAAATAATTGAGTGGTGCTATTCATCAGTGGTGAGTTCAGCGGGGACCTCTCCGAGCCGGGGCAACCTTCCGCCTCATGAAAGAAGCGGTAATTGATATTTTACACTAGCGACAGCGATAGGTTTTCAGGTGCATTCTGTGTGGTGTTCACGGGCTCTTTACATGCATAGCTGCTCTTAACAGAGCGTCTGTGAATGCCGTGAAGTCAGCTCCCACAGTTAAGAGGCAAAAGCGGTCATTGTGCCAATCCCTTGGCAGGGGCTGACTGCGTGTTTCTCTGTGTATTTAACATTGAAATATCGAATGTAATGCCTGATCTTTTTTATTCTGATCCAGTGAAGAGCATTTAAATTAATGTCATGGTTTACGTAATGTTTAGTGCATATGTGTAGCGTATCCCCAACATGTGATGGTCCCAGAGCACTTTTCGGAATCTAGGAGCTCTCTAGAATTCTGGGATTCTCATGACCAGAGTGGCCTATTGACTGCGTTTTGTTTGTGTTCCTTTCTGTGTTATATTCGTTGAGTCATTGGATAGTAGCTGTCAAGGCTTTGGCAGGTTGGTGAACATCTTCGCCACAGATGGTATTGGAAGTGGGCGGCTTCCTGATCCTTTTATGGAACTCTGTGGCGTACGGTGTCAACAAACGTGTGTGCCCAAGGACATTGCCAGGTGAAGCTGCTTGAAGTTCATATAGATTTACTAAACACCTTCCATTAGTTAAGTATTACATGTACAGCTATTAGACCCGTGTTTAGCGCTTCTAAAGTTGTAAAAGGCAGAGGGCGGAGTTTCCTAACTGAAGTAGACCGGGTCCTCGCTCTTCACTCACACTTTCACCACCTTTAATTGTTACCAATCATTTGCCTTTGAGAGAAGGTCAAGTTGACACGGTCCTGGCATTCGGAATCACTGGCTGTGCTACAGGTAACTTTAAAGCTCATTTATGGGAGTTACTGCATCATGCTGTTGCAACACAAGGACACTGGATAAAGAAGTCGAGATCACTGAAGATTAATGGGAAAATGATTTGCAAAATACCCAAAAACTCCTTCCAAGTACCACTCTACTGAGAAGCGGGGCAGCTGTGTTGTTTATACTGCTCGTGCACAAATGCTGCTAACACCATAACTAGTGCCTGTATTCAGAATTACCTCTAACTCAACAGAACAAGAGTGGCCATCGAAGAATTATGAACACCGTCAGTTAACTGTTTGTCTGGACTGTAACTCCCTGCCCCACGCCTGTCGAGCACTCTGAAGTAACTGAGAGGAGAGATGTATCACTATATAAAACTACTCAATAAATGCGATCATTACTAGTACTATTGACACGGCCACTAGTTGCATGAGTGATAAGTAGTACCACACGTAATACATAGTCATGAGCTCGCCGGGACAGCTCAGTGTTCAGCATTTTGTTTCTTGCACAGTGAGCAGTTTCTTGGCACACTCTTACTGGTGCAAGGGTCATGAGTCGGCTAAAATGATTCCCAGCTCAGCCCTTTGCATTCCGAATCCGGTGGATCCTGGAGACCATGCGAGCCACCAGTAGAATATCTGTTTTTTCTGATGGATATGCATTCCTGCAGGCTCCACACCGTATGAATTTCCTGCAGACACCAGACTGTATCTGGAAGCGTTTTTCCCCAGCAATAGCTCTCCAGTGTCGAGAGGTGGCTTCACATGGCTCTAGCCGTGACTTCTCCCGACCAGGAAGTGCTGCCATTGCAGTATGTAAGGTGCCAGTTTGGGAGCTGGAGTCAGTTCTTGCTTTTACATGCCTCTTTGATGCCGTCTGGAGCTCTTTTCTGTATTTCATTGACGAAATTCCTCTGCTTTCAAAAGCAACTAGGGCAGGGGTCTCTACTAAGACTTCGAATCAGGTCACCGACGATGTCCTTATCAGACACATACAACATCTGTATGTGATGTTCAGGCACGGAGCTTGACCCCGTGACCTGCGACTCCTTATAATTGACACAGGTAAAGGCCATCAGAGAGCTGGAGTCCAAGCTATTTTTGGACGTGACAAAACATTTCCTTTTTCCTTTAGGTAAGTTTCCTGACAGGAAATGACCGCCCAAGATGTCTTCCCACAAAATATAAATAGGACTCTATAGGAAGGAGAAATCCCTTTCTTTCTCTAAGGGAGTCCCCGCTCCTGGGGCCTTTGAGCCATAATGCTGGTTCCCAAAGCCAGGCTCGTCCTCATCGTTGGAGATGATTCTGATGCTGATATAGATGAAGCCGGAAATTCTAACTCTATTGCCCAATCTTGCACAGGTCAAGGCCTCTGGCAAGCAGGCACACTTGTTCAGTACTGCTACTATGCCATCTGAGCCACTCTTCGAGGATGAGAGCTATCCTGCTAGTTTGGTGATTCTGCAGATGACCTGACACCTCCTGGCTCAGCACTGCCACAGGTTCTGTCTTAAGCCTCTACCTCAAAAAGCAGCAGAGACACTGTATATTCACTGGTCCCAGTTTTCCTGAGAAAAACAGTTCTATTAGCTTCACAGGAAGTTTCTATGCTATCCAGGGCACAGCAGTCCTGGCCGCACTCACTTTCACAAACGTTCTCGACACCTCAGCAGTTGGAGCAGGAGTGGAACAAAGGGATGGCATCAGCAGCTCCAGTGCCCCGATTCTCTGCTTCAATTGCTTTCTCAGTGCCTCTCTAATTCCCTCTTTTACACCACCCACTTCTAGTGGAGGGGAGGGTGTACAGTTTTTTTCACCAATTTGGAGATGATCACGGCTGATCTAAAATCTACCTTTTATGTCCTTGCGTATGGACCACTCTCCTTTCACCTGGATATGCTCTCTGGCTCATGTTCCTCGATTCTAAAGGCAGATGTTATTGCTCTGCCTCTGTTGAGCAAAGGGACCATAAAAGTGGTGCCAATGGAGGAAAAGGGCACAGTTTTATTCTCAAGAAGGACAGAAGTAAGAGACCAATCATGGACCTTCACTTTTCATTTGCTGGGCAAATGCTTTCCCCGATTTAGGTTCTGTTGGCCCTCAGTGCGGGAGATTAGGTACTGTCCTTGGACCTCTAGGGTGCCTAGTGCCATCTGCCTATCTACCAACCCCAATGCTTTGTGATGTTTACCAAGGGTTTCCAGCAGTATAATTTGGGGTTTTAACATTTAAACTGACAGCTACTCTGTGAGTATTCCCCAAGGTGATGGCCATGGTTGCACCTTCACTCTGGAGGTCAGGAGTATTTCCCTATGTAGACAGTTAGCTGAAGAAACCAAGGATCTCCTGACCTTGTCACAGAACATCAGCAGTTCTCTATCATGGGCTGAGCTTCGCAATACATGGCCAGTTCCAGCTCACATCCACTCAAAGGCCAATGTTCAGCAGGGGTGGTGCCGGACGCAGTCCCTAGAAGGGCTTTTTGTCCTTCTCATACAATTGTACATTGTGGGATATGATGCAGCTTTTTCTGACTTAAGCGCCAATCCTAGAGCTTCAAATCATGCACTTTTTGGGCCTTTTGACCTCCTGCGTCATGTTTGGGCTGCATGACAGTGGTGTCCAATGAAGCTGTGGTTTCAGCATGTTTCTCAGCTTGGTTCCAGTTCCAGGATTCTCTTCTTCCGGATCCGCCTTGCTTGATGTGCCTATCCAGTCTGTCAGCAGACTATCCCTTCAGCGCCGCACAGCTGCAGGCTACCATAGTTGGTGATGGCTCTTCGTTGGTCTGTAGCTCTCATTGGGTGACTCCATGGCATGGGGCCTTTTTATTCCTTAACTATTTGATCCACGCAATCGCTTGGAACTTATCAATCAGGGATCTTTCTGAATAAGTTTTGCACAACCTTCAAATAGGATATATTCCATTTAATGAGTTATACCTAAACTTCGACAAAAATTATTAATTTCCATGTTCCTTCCATTTCTGTTGATTCAACGTATAACAATAAACTCATATACTCAGTGCCTTTCAGGAATACTCTTCCCCCTTAATTAGGATGGTCATAAATGACAAATTGTAGTCTTGCGTCCTAAAGAGGCTCTAAAGAGTGCCTGGTTTCTATGTCACAAGACTTCACTATTGTTGTCTTTTGCATCCCCAAGATGCTACCAAGTGTGTTCAGACAAACTATGGAGCATCCTTGGGGCGTAAAAGGCTGCATTTGTGAAGTCCTGCAATGTTGGAAGCTAAACATGCCTTTTATGCCTTGCCATGAAGGTAGTCTTCACTTTTATCACAGAGTGCTATTGAAGTTTTGTCAAATTATACAACTTCTTTCCACTACATCAGCAGGCAAGGCAGTGTGGAATTGTCAGCCCTCTGTTTGGTGCTGATTCAGCTATGGAGGTGGGTGCAGCAATGTGGCAAATATCCCAATAGCAACAACCCTTAAAGGCTTCCTTACCGGGTGAACGGAAGCTCTGAGTCGCTTTTCCGTAGAGGATCACCAAGGGGGGGTGGGGGGGGGGAAGTCCAACCTGATGTGACAAGAGTAATGGATTGGAGTATGTTAAAATTTCTTGTAAAGCGCGCGTACACCAATTGGTTTCTTGGCCCTGATTCTAGGATATGCCGGGTCCCTGTTGGTTTATCCTGTGCTTGAGCTTCAGTCATAAGCTTGGGTGAAGAACCATGTCTTAAGGAGCCTTCTAAATCTCAAAAGTTCAGTGCAAGCTCTGATGTCAGATGGAAGGGAGTTCCAGAATCTGGGTGCCAACACTGCAAACCTACATCCGCCTTGTCGCTTCCGTTTGTAGGAGGATATGACCAAAAGATTCATGTGGGATGAACGCAGGTTACGGGTGGGTATATGCCTTTGAATAAGGCTAGAGATGAATTTTGGGCTTGCGCCGTGCAAAGACTTAAAGATAAGGCAGCCAACTTTGAATGCAGCTTTCTCATGAGAGGGGAGACTTGTTGCCACCTGGGCTGCTGGAAGATCATTCTAGCCGCCTGGTTCTGCACCAATTGCAGTCTTTTAGTAAGATATAGTGGTAATGCAAAATATAGAGAGTTGGCATAGTCTAAATGTGATATGACCATGGCTAGGACAACCTGTATCAGTGCTTCCTTAGTGAGGAGTCTTCTGATCTTCCTTATCTTTCTTAACTGAAGGAAGCAGGTCGAGTTCACTGAGCCAATCTGCGTTTTCATGATAAGGTCGTTGTTAATTATCACCCCGAGGCTCTTGGCTGAGGGGCAAGGAGTAGGGGGAGAGCCCAACTCAGTTGGCCAAAAATGGGAGCTCTATGGGTTCTGAGTACCACCTATCAGAATAAGTTCGGTCTTGTCCGGATTGAGTTTTAAATTGTTGCTGTTCATCCAATTACGGATGTGCAGCATAGTAGTTTGGAATTCGGACACAGAATCAGGTGTGTTATTAATGGTAAACATTAATTGTAGATCGTCTGCATAATTGATTGTGCACACCTTCCTTTCTTTCAAGGACCGGATCAGTGGGTGGAGATATAGGTTGAACAAGTGAGGGGATAGCGAGGAGTCCTGAGGTACTCCACATGTTATACTTATTTTAGGTTCTGTGAACTGAGATAGGCGGACTGACTGGGAGCGGTTCTCCAAGAACAACCTTATCCAGATAAGAGCTGATCCCTGGAGGCCGGCGTCCCGGGCAATCAAGATACCATGGTCGACTGTGTCAAATGCCGTGGAAAGATCCAACAGCACCAGGGCCTGGGGAGATCCTTTATCGGCTTCTTTCATTTGGCATACATGGATCTTTTGCTTTGGCCCAGAGCAGGCAGTTTCCTTTGTTTTATGCCATGCACTTCCCTATGAGTGCTCTCCTGAGGCATGCCTACAAGCTCAACAGGACTCTGGTCAGATTTATGCAAAAGTCCCACAGATAATGCAGAGGATTGAGAGCAACTGACCCTAATGGCCCCAGCTTGGATGAGGGTGATTTGGTACACTGATCTGTTGAAACTCTGCTTCCTCTCCCTCTCTTGCTCATAGTGGAACTGCTCTTGCAGCAGTTTTCTCCAGGTTCTCTCCCCCCCCCCCCATGTCCACTGTGGTTGCTCCTTTGGAAATCAAGCGTTGCCAGCTGCAGTCCTTCTGCTTGCCACCCGAAGTGGCAAATATTATCGTGGCTGCCAAGAAACCTGCCACATAGTCTATTTATGTGGTTCACTGGAACAAGTTATTTCACAGTTGTAAGTCAGAAGGTCTCGATCTCATTCAGTCACACTTCTCTGATGCTGTGCACCTCACTCTGTCTCTTGCTCCGCAGAGTCTAGCAGTGGCTTATGTAAAAGGCTATTTGGCTGCCGTATCATTCTTTGTGTTTTTCATGACTAGTCTTCTTGTTCGAGTCACAATCAGTAGTGTGCTTTCTGAAAGGTTTGCTCCACTTGTTTCCTTTCACTCTTATTATTGTACCCCATTATATTTGGATCTTGTTCTTGACTTAACATTTCTTGTGGCTTCTCCATTTCAGCTGATGCAACTATTTGCTTGGTCCAACTCTGACTCTTAAGACTGTCAACATGAACTCCTTATACTCTGTAAAAATCTTTAAAGGAGCTTCTATCATTGTTGTCAATGCGATGTCTTTATTTTAAGTTCACCCTCACTTCTCACGTCACGCTTATTGTCACTTACTGTGTGAGCACCTGAATACCTTCATTGTGTAATAAACACTTGTCATACATTGACCTACATGTCCCTCGTTATATTTCCTACTGCTCTCTTTTGTGAATCAAGTTCCTAATCCTTTACTTACCTTAGTGCCCTCTACAGGGTTACTTCCCCTTGGACCTTTTAGGCCACACTAGAACCATTGTTCCTCTAAACAACGTATCACCCCAGGTTCACATATTGGGGCACCCTTGTCTTCCTAAATACTTGCTGGTAGCAAAGACTTCAGCCCAAAGAGTTGGTGAACTTCAAGCGTTCTTGGTGTGACCTCCACTTATAGTCTTTTGCCCAGATAAATTATACCTGTCTTTCCTTTTACTGCCTTTCACATGGACCAGTCCATCACACTGCTATCCTTCTTCCCTCCCCCCTTCCCACCATAGAGGGAGAGTATCTGCACATCCTCACAAAAGTTAGTTAACTCGAGCTCAGTCACCACACCACCACCGCAATACCTATGTTAATACATTCCTGTAAAACCACCCAATCGTCCAAGCTCTGCCGGAAACAAGAAGGTGCAAATTGAAACCATTTGTACGCTGGTATTTCGAACACCTCTAGCAACAATGTTTTTGCAAATAGTAACAGAGATGGAAGGAAAACAGACTCCCTCTCCCGGTACATCTCATCACATCAGCTAAATAATGCACTGACACCAGCTGTCAATGACACATCCGGTAGAACAAGAACACTGTTTAAGAGGACCACTGTGGAACCACCATCTGATCCACTGATAAGTTCAGCACAATCAGCCACTTCTTCAAAAAAATGTACATTATTGAAAAGCTGACCGCTTCAAACCTGCATTCCTCCCAGCAGCTATCCCATTTCATATCAATCTGCAACTGTCATCCTTCAATCCTCTCTCTAACTTTCCCAACATCTCCAACTGAAAGGCATCACTGGGGAAGTTCGCGGACTCCTGCACTCCATTATCAGCACCTCCCTCACTCAAGGGATTTTCTCAGATGTCCTCAAGACTGACCATATGCTCCTACTCCTAAAGAACCTAATATAGAATGAACTCTTGGGTGCAAATACACTTAAAGTGCTAAAGGAAGAGCTGAACTAGCTTCTCCCAATTTCTTCAGTGCTTCTTTAATAGTGAAATAACTTTGGGCCAGATGTACAAAGCATTTCTTCTTTTGAAAACGCTCCAATTCGGAGTTTGTGACCACAAAAATGCTTTTTCCTATTTACAAATGCCATTATAGGAGCAGGTAAACTTTTACCGACTCCTAAAATTAGATTGTGACCCCATACTGAATAATCATTTGGAAAGGGCATGTTGTAGATGTTACTTCCAAGTACCCAATCAGTATGATATGTATCATTCTTTTGCAACAGATGTCTGATTGGGGAGAGGATTTAGCCTTACCGCTAGAGCGGTCGACCTCGAAGCTGTGGAACTGGGTTCGGCAGGAACGCTCAACATCCTGTGATTCTGGGCAAATCACTTCATTTCCCAGTGCCTAACAAAAATGAATTTGTCCATCTGTAACAAAACTGGTGCTCATGTAAAGCGCTCTGATACCCGATGTCTCGGGTCTAGTTCGCGCTATATAAAACGCCCCAAAAAAAATAAAAAATTGAGAAACTACTGGCTCCTTTTTTGGGTCGGTAATGCATTCACAAAAGAGAATTTGTGGACTGAAAATAAAAGTTTCAGTAGGGAGTAGGCAGTGGTCAAGGGACTACCATTTTTACCAGCTGGCTGACAAACGCTTGAATTAAAGTTACTTTTTTATTTAACAGACGGCCTATTTCTTATATAAAAAAGGTCCCCGTTTTAAAAAGTGATAGCAACCATGGTGGCCTGCTGACCATAGTAGGCCACCATCCCTGTGATTGCCTCCAATCGTAGTGAGAAGTAATTTGGGACCTGTGGTAGGTCTGATTATGACCCGCTATGATTCAGAATTTTACTAAGCATCTCATTGATATATTGGTCTGTTTGCAAAATTATTTTCTGGTCACAACAACCAGTATTTTGTTCCCATTTCTGTTAATCTTTCTGGTGGATACTTAGTCTAACACAGATTCCTCACCTTAAGAATTTCTGAAAGTGCCTGATTGAATCCGGAAAAATCTTTAGCAATGGTCCTGTGCACCATTAGGTTGTGCACTGTGGCTTCACAGCGACTCCATGCCACCCTGAAAGTGGTGGAGCTGCATGTAAGAGCCACCCTGAGCACTAATGTCTGTTTCCTGTTTCTTCTCCTATGGTGCTCTCAGTCAAAGAGTGTAGAACACTTTATCTGACTTATAACTTTTTAGATGTTAAGGAGGCCGCCCCACAGAATGGGTAGGTGAGAGGCGAGTGATAGCGTATCCACCAGAAAGAGCGTTACTGAAGGAAAATAACTTATCCTTCTGGTGGATGCTTCTAATTGAAGATTCACCTTTACAACAAATACCATAGAGGTACCTCCCAAAGATGGATTGTCTGGGGTGTGACTCAGACCAAAAGCTCCTACAGAAATGAGATAGGGAAGTGACATTACCACTAGATCTGATTTTTTAAGGCAGTAGTGTTTCCTGAATGTATGGTAGAATAGGCCCGTAGGCCTTCATGGGGCTGCCTCTTGGCCAGTGCTTTGCAGGTTTTGGTGCATCTTGACTGGATCCTCTTATGAACTGCCTTGCCTTTCTTTGCACCAGAAAACCCCTCAAAGAACTGATCTACTTGACGGGTCCCTTGTGTGGTCAGTGTAAAATCTCAATGCCTTCTTATTGTTGACGCAATGGTCTCTCTTCTCCTTTCAAGGAGTGAGGCAGGGCTAAAGAAAAAATGCAGACAAAATGATAGATTGGACAACATGGAAGGGAGTCACAATTATTGGTAGCCTGGCTGCCCAGGTCCTCAGCACCAGTTTGTCTGGGAAAATGGTGGTGTAGGACGGTTGTACTCAAAGCACCTACAGTTCGCTCACGTGAAGCGACATGCTGACATGAACGCAATGAGGAAGATAGTTTTAAGTGTCACAAACCTTAGAAACAGCTTTGTATAGGCTCAATGAGAATCAAGACCAATGTCCTATCCCGTTTGGGGCAGAAGAAACGAGGAGATGCATACAAGTTAAGCCTTTAATAAAACACTTCGCAACTGGTGATTTAAACACAGATGGTTGGCCAAGTAAATACTGAAAGGCCTAATAAATAATAATTTGTCTCTGTTCCCACCGCAAGGCCTTGCTGGGCTAAAGAAAGAACTAACAAAAGACCATCATAAAGTTTGCCTTGTTATGGGTCTGTATTTTGGGCACCAAACCACGCCAGAAATATGTCCCAGTGCCAAGCCTAAATCAACTTCACTGGTGGGTGTGTAGTCGCAAGGATGATGTCCACCTCAATTGGTAGGACAAACTCATTTAACTGCTGCCGCACACTCTCCATACTTGGAAGTGTAGGTTTTGGAGACTGTGATGCAGGTCCCTCCCCTGTTGCTTAGCCAGGAGGTCTTTTGAAGGAGAAATATAAATGGTAGACAAATGCTCTGGAACTGAGGGTACTGCACTTTCCTGGCCCACTCCTGGGTGATAGGAATGACTTGGGCTTGTTTTAATTCCTCAGACCTAGTCAGGAGAGGTAGTGATGAAAATGCATATAGGAGTCCTTCCTTCCATTCCATCTGGAATGCTTTTCCTAATGGATGCGTTGGAGGAAACCCCAGCCTGCAGATTTGTTGACACTGCAAATGAATGGAGCTGCTGCTCAAAGGCACCCTGCACTACTTCTGGGTGAAGACGCCATTCATGGTCTGCCATACGAAGCCTGATCAGTTTGTCCTCTCTATAGCTCTCCACCTCCCCCACCCCATTCCACAGGCGGTTGACAACCCAGTAAAATGTTCTGCTGCTCCATCTACCCTGAGAAGCATACCACCTCCTGACACAGGAGCCACGATCCCAATTCACCTTGCTTCGGGCATTATCTCATGGTGGACGTGTTGTCTGTAAGGCCCTACAAAAGCCTCAGTGACAGTGACAGGGGGTAGGAACGGGGTGTCGCCTGCTGCAGTCCAGGTTGGGGTCTGCCAGCCACCCCTGAAGATCTTGCGCTGTGTCCATTGAGATCTGAATGAAGCTAGAGAGGCATCCCTGGGGCTGGGTCCACTTGGATGTGAGTTCCCACTGCAAAGTTTATATGTCAATATACAAAGAAGGGTTCACAAGTGCACTCCGTTTTTTTCATTTTCCCATAATTTATCCTTGTTCTGAAGTTGTAGCGTGCAGCCCGATCGTGGTCTGCCCCAGAGCCACGTATTGGAAAATACCGTAGAAAGGTTGAAGCATCAATTAACTCCAACTCTCGGACGCACTGCGTAATCCAAAGTGTGCAACAAAATTACACCAAATTCATCCAGATTTTTATATTTATTCCTTTTTGTCAAAAGTTCATTACTTTTCATCGTGTTACACGGTAAACGATAATATATGTATGTGTATGTTCAGCTTCTACAACGGCAGATATGCCTTGGGCCTTTTTCTGTCGCATAAATATAAAAATCTGGATGAATTTGGTATAATTTTGTTGCACACTTTGGATTACGCAGTGCGTCTGAGAGTTGGAGTTAATTGATGCTTCAACCTTTCTACGGTATTTCCCACTGCAAAGCCCGCATGTGCCACCTGGCATTCAGATGAGGAGGATGCATGAAGCCAGGAGAACAAAAAGCCTCATTCATCTTCATCAAAACCCATGACTAATCCAAAAACATTGAGATCATATCCTGAATGTGTCAGACTTGCTGCATCTTGGGAAAGACCATGCACCAATCCTGAAATGAAGGGAAGGCCTCTGCCTTGGGTACAAGTGCGACTGTGGCTCTTTAATGGTGGAAACAAACAATTTCAGGAGTTCAGCTGTCCTCCAAAGGTGGTCTACGACTGACTGCGGCAAGCCAGTCTTTAGCAGCCAGTCATCGGTGTACAGGAATAAATGTACTTCCAACCTCCGATGGGCAGCGATAGCTACCATCGCTTTTGATAGCTGCCATCGCTTTTGTGAACAACCGAGGGGCCTTGGTAAGGCAGAAGGGGAGCATGGTGAATTGTATGTATCCCTCACCCAGTTTGAACTGCAGGTAACACCTGTGAAACCGCAGGACGGGTGTATGGGAATACACATCCTGCAAGTCCAGTGGCACCATCCAATCTCTCGGGTCCAGCATTGAAAGGATCTGAGCCAGACTGAATGTTTTGAACTTGTTCCTTCTCAGAAGGGGGTTCAGCATGTGGAGGTCCAAAAGAGGCCTGAGAGAACCATCCTTTTTTGGAACGAGGCAGTAACCCGAATAGCAGCCAAGGTGCCAAATCCCAGAGAAGGGAAGACCCTTTTGTGAGTTTGGCATCTGTTCGATGGGAACCTTGGACAACAAAGTTGACTTCCTGCATTAGATTTGTGGACAGCTCCTCCAAATGCTGCTCTGGTGTGGGAGGAAATGAACAACAGGGTACCCGCCTGTCTTGATGTGATAGATTTCCAGCCAATGAGGACATTTTGTATTCTGCCTCTAACTGGCCAGGCATGAACTATAGACAGCAAACAATAGCGACTTGGTTGCCACTGTAGCAGGGAAAAAGAATTGAAAGACTGCTTTCCCAGCTGGCTTGAACGGTTCTTGCTAGTGCCATGTCCATAACCTTAAAAGGACTGTGCTGATTTATGCGGTACAGGTTGAGAGGGCTAGTGTTTTTTGTGAGCCATCCTTCTGGAATAGCCTCTGAATTTTCTGTATTGGTGGATGCTTTTATGTTTCCAGAAACCCTAGTTGGTTGCATCCAGATGTGCCTCTGAGCACAACACTAGCGCCAATATCTTTGCCACTGCAGTCCGTAGTGTCCAGGCCAGCTCGGAGAATATATTTTGCTTGGTCTTGAACATCATATATTCTTTGGACTAGTGAGGCCCTGAGGTTCTCCAGGATGGCTCGCAGGATGTTGCTGGTCATGTCCCATAGCTCATGGGTGTACTTCCAGAGGAGACAAACTACTTTAAAATATCTGAATGCTAGACTGGCCATGGAAAAATCATTTTTCCAAAAGCATCATTTATTTTCGAATCTCTAAACAGAGTGTTGTTCTGTTAGGAATTTGGATTAAACTTACTTGTTGAAGCTTAAACAAGCAAGGCTGTCTGATGTAGGGTGCTCAGTTAAAAACAAAAATCTGGATCACCGAGGGCCTGTCTGTCGCCTAACCACAGATCAACTGACTGGTGGTCGTGAGCATGGCTTGCAACATGTAGCCAGAAGGGCAATAAAGGCACAGATGAAGCTGGCCTTGGTTGAAAATTCTCAGTAAATAGATTTTTTTCATCTCTATAGTGGGCAACGGCAATTCTAGTGCTTCACCTGCCCTCCGAACCACCAGTGCAAATGAAGTACCTTCTTCCATTGGTGGCTCAGGTGGTATTTAAATGTGGCTCTGCCCATTCACTTCCGGGGTGGCATGGAGTAACAACGGTGCCACATTTACCATGGAGCCACATGGTGCCATTAATCGGCACAGGAATATTGCTGAAGAATTCTGCGGATCCAGACTGGCACCTGGAAAATACCACAGAGGAGGAATACAAGGTTCGAAGTATCAACCAGAACGAGCATTTCTGCAAAAGGCTAAAGTTGCCTCTTTTCTGAACAATAAGGAATAATGATTATACAAATGGCCACCTCCATATAGCTTCAGAACCATCATTTGAGGTACAGCTTACCAACAGGCAATAAGGAAAGTGCTTCTACATCTATGGGTTTAAGTGCTACATATATGATAAATCGACATAATGTGTAATTGCTAGCTGATGTTTTTTTATTGAAGATGAACCTTCAACAAATCTCAGTGACATCTAGTGGAAAGAAGTGTAGTTATCGCTGTTGTTTGATATACAGAACAGTATTTGAATCGAAAATCACATGTACACTCCTGGCGTCGTGTTTGAAAGTAAGCTTTAGTTCTGTGAGTGTTTTAGGAGCTGGATCACTTAAACATGGCTTTCGATACATGCAGGTCGCACACAAAGTTAAGAGATGTTTGAATATATTTATATAAATACCACTCTCGCTCTTCTAGTGTTAAACATTTTTAATCTGTGGAAAAATGTGACCTTGCCAACACTTGAGGTTTATCATAGAGAAAACATTTTGCATATTTGAAAGTATGAGGCACACTTTGTGGCAAATCTATCACCATCTTCCTTTATGCCTGATTGGATGTCCCAACAACCGGAATGGGATTCGACAGCAGTGCATTACCAACAGAATGCCATTAACCATTTGTGTTCCGTGGACTCTGATAATCATTGTTAGATGGTTGTTTCAGTATTGGGCGGAGAGGTCACCGTATTATTTTCTACCCTAAATTTTTCACCATTCTCAGGATCATGCTTCAGTTTTGAGGTTCAGTTGAATTAGCTTACAAGTGAAAACAAATCTAAGATAAAACTGGCACGTTTCCCAACTAACTTCAGCATCTGTATGTGATTTTACTTGTGTGTGCATCTTTTGTGTCCAGTGGGTGTTTCTTTTTTCGAAGACTTAAAGATAAATCCATTCGAAGAATAGAGATATATTTGCCTATAACTGGTACATCTTTATCTTACAATGTTAATGTCCAGCAAATGGTAAGATAACGTATGTATACTGAACAGTCCTCACTAGTAAAACCTTTCAGTGAAATATTTAGTTCTGGTCACTAACCAATGTTATAAGCATTTCTTGGGAACATTAATTTGGCATGCAATCAATTCCCAATAGAAACTGTGATAATTAAATATCAAAACTTGGTAAAATAGAAAATGAAAGTATATTCTTAAAAATATCTGCAATGTTTTATTGGAATTAACGCAACTAGTGTTTTCTATTTCATGTCACACTGAAACAGCATGTCACTATCATAAATAATTCTGTTTAATAAAGATGCTGAAATATAATGTTTGTGCCCAGTGCATGCTTTAAATTACGGTTGTATGACATTACAATGCATGCCTTTACCATCCATCTTTTACCATACAATGCCTTTACCACGCATGTCTTTACAACGCAAGGTAAGTATATATAATGTAAGTGAAATCCCTACTTTAAAAAAGTGTTTATATACACACTCCATCATAATTTAACATTTTTATTATTAGGGGGACCCCAAACCCCCATTTAAAAAAATTATTATTAAACAAAATTTCCTTTTGGGAGGAACTCCTTCACCAACACCCCCTTTATACCCTTACCTATCCCTAAACCCTAAAAACACCCTTACCAACCAATACCCCTACCCACCCATAAACCCTGAAACACCCTTGTCATCCAATACCCTTACCCACCCCTAAACCCTAAAAACACCCTTACCGCCCAATACCCACCCCTGAACCCTAAAAACACCCTTACCCTCCATTAAAAAGACCCATGCCACCCTATACTCTTACCCGTAAGGGTAAAGTGGTAAACCCCTTTACCACCCTATACACCAACCCACCACTAAACCTTTAAAACCACCCTTGCCACCCAATACCCTTACCCACCCCTAAGCCCTAAAAACACACTTGGCACACAATACCCTTACGCACCCCTGAAACCTAAAACACCCCTACCACTCAAAGCACCCACCCCTAAACCCTAAAATACCCCTGCCACCCTATACTCTTACCCACCCTAAACCTTTAAACGCTCTTACCACCCAATATACTTACCCACCCCTAAACCCTAAAAACAACCATACCACCCTATACTCTTACCCATTCTTAAACTCTAAAGACACCTTTGCCACTCTATACCACTATCGACCACTAGACCCTTAAAACACCCTTACCACACAATACCCTTACCCACCCCTAAGCCCCCTTACCACTGTATACCCTTACCCACCCATAAACCCCCAAAACACCCTTGACACCCAATATCTTTGACAATTGGGAGGGTCCCACTTAACGTTAAGGAAGCTAGGGTAACCCCACTGCTGAAAAAAGCAGGGGCAGATGTTGCCAACCTGAAGAACTATTGCCCTATATCTCAGCTCCCCTTCCTGGCCAAAGTTACAGAACAACATGTACTTAAAACCCTCTCACTATTTACTGAGAAACATCAGCTACTCCAGGTACGGCAGACAGGTAGGCTTTAGGGCCCACCATAGCACAGAGTTGGTGATGGTATCGGTGTTGGATGAGCTCAGGCTTACGGCCGATAGGAAGAAGCCTTGTGCCTTAATTCTGCTAGACCTTACAGCAGCGTTTGACACAGTGAATCATGACCAACTACTGGCCCGTATTCAGGAAATGGGAATTTGTGGGGTGGTGCATCAATGGATCTCCTCCTTTCTGACAGACCGGACACAAAGAATCCAACTAGCAGACCGAGTGTCCAGTAAAGGTGCACTGACCTGCGGAGTTCCGCAAGGCTCTGCACTGTCCCCATTGCTTTTTAACATTTATATCCAACCATTGGTGGCAGCTCTGGCCCAAATGGATTGTCAGGTGTTCAATTACGCGGATGACACCCAACTGATCCTTAGAATCAACAGATCCCCTCAAGCCCAATCGTGTGTACAAAGTATTCTCAGATATACAGTCAACTGGATGACGGTCAACTCGCTCAAAGTTAACCCCGACAAAACAGAGGTACTAGCCATCACCACGGGAAGTAACCCTTGGACTGACCTCTTCTGGCCACAAGAGTTAGGTGCCACACCAGTACCGGTTGTAAAGAGCTTAGTCATCAAAATATACGCCAAGCTCACACTGGTAAATCAAGTGTCCACCGTGGTTGGGACCTGTGTGGGCCTGCTGAGACAACTGAGGAAACTGGCTCCTCTCCTTTCATTCTCAACCTTATGCATGGTGGTGGCAGCACTGATTCTCCAGTATTGGGGTATCTTTCATAGATTCACATGCTTGAATCATTCCCCGTCGTCGAAGTGGGAGTCCCACGGTACATAAAAATAGCAATATATCCATATAATAGCCTTAGCATAGCTAAGAGAGTAACAGGAAGAAAAATTACATAGAAGTCAATAGGATTTTTTTTTCACTTTCATGACTCGTCCAAGTCATTATATATAGTCCAAACTACAGCCAATAAGCCGACAGCACCTCTTAGAACCTTCTCCTCAAAGGCTCAGGCTCTCAGATTTTCTACCGCACGTCGTGTGAAGGGAGTCTCCCTGAGCTCTGCTCAGTACTTCTTTCCTCTTCAGGATTCTTCAATATTTTCTTCATTAATGATGTCTTCTTCAAAGAAATCTCTCTTCAGACCTTGTGAGTCTTGTGGTAAGCTCCGGCTGTTTTCTGAGGACCCCCACAAGAAATGCATTTACTGCCTTTATCCCGACCACCAGGTGAGAGACTGCAAGATATGCAGAACTTTCCCTCAAAAGACTTTGAGAGACAGAGAGGGACGTCTTCTTCTGTGGCTACAGAAGTTTAAGGACCAGGACAACCCCTTATCTGACATTGAGAGTACTTTCTCTCTCAAGACTGCTTCCTCTAGAAAGAGGGCTAATGTCTTCTCCTGGGGCTAAGGTGTTAAAAAAACTGCACACCTCCAAACTGGATGAGTTGCCTTCCTCCTCAAAAAAGGCTCCTCCATCTCTTAAGGGTAAGCCTGTACCCTCTACACCCCCGATAAAGACTCTAAAATCTCAGGCTTCTAAAACTAATCCTGACAAGAATTTACCTCAGAAACTGGGTCCCTCGTCGACCAGCTCGACGACGATGCCCTCGTCGATGAAGCCTGCCGTCGCCGCGACGACTACTTCAACTGCCACATTTTCATCTCCAAAGCCTCCGATGATCCTATCATCGGCATCCTCGCCGTCGACGCTGGTATCCGTTGTCGTGAGACCTCGCACGTCTATCACTTCCTTCTCCTCGTCGTCGACGAAGAAGGTAAAGGCTGCTATCGACGCCCCTTCGTCGACGAAGACTACGATGGCCCCGTCGACGTTAGTCCCGTCGACGTTAGTCCCGTCGACGTTAGCCCCGTCGACGGCCGCCTCGTCGACGACCGCCTCGTCGACGACCGCCTCGTCGACGCTACACATATCTTCATGCACTGACCTCCAACTATGGTCTTCGTCTACGGCCGCAGCGTCGTCGGCATCTTCTATGGTGCCATCTACAAATTTACCACCGTCTACAGCAGAGGCTTCCTTGCTTCAGAGACGGAAATCTTCTTTGGAGGCCCTCTTACCTATTCACACCTCCCCCAGTAAAGTACCTCTCGCTTTGCCTGAGCAGTTATTGGATTATGAGGCCGACGAGGGAGAATCGGAGGAAGACGATAAATTTCGTACAGCTCGGAGCCCTTCTGAGCTCCTCATTAAGTACCAGGATGACGACCAAGAGGATGACTATTACCCTGAGGCTGCTGCTTCAGTTCCAGTAACAAACCCTACTGTACAGATGCCTTTGTCTCTTATAAACAACTTGCAACACATGTTAGATGACTACTATCGCCGATTCCCTCCATCTGAATCGGCCTCTTCTGTCCCGCAAACACCTGTTCCTCAGTCTTCCTCAGTACTTAGGTCGCCCAGACCGCTTTCTCCGGTGGTTTCAGTGTCCCAACACCTTCAGGACGCGCACACTACGGATGACGACAGAGAAGAGGGAGAGTTAGATGACAGATCTCTCCTTACTGAGTGGGATGACTATCAGATACAAACTCTGGCTCCTTCCGCTCCTGCTCCTGTTGACTCACCTCCAGTTGACATCGGCGGTTTTCACGTTCTAATGGAGAGAGCGGCCCAACGGTTCCACCTTCCTATGGACATCAGGAAGGATGATTCCTTTACGATTTTAAGCACGAACCAAGGAAACAGGTGCGAACAATACCTATTATTGACTTCATTTGGCAGGAATGTCTGAAGGTCATGAAGACCCCTGCCTCCATTCCTGCGGTCCTGCCTCGTCTTGAAAAGAAATACAAGGCACCTGATAATTCACCAGCATGTTTGATCGGTCAGCCAAAGGCAGATTCCGTTATTTCTCAAGTGGCACAACGTCGAGCACGGAATCCCTCCTCTCCGTTGTCTGCTCCCCCTGATCGGGATGGGAGACGTCTGGATTCCATCGGTAAGAAAGTTTCTACAATGGCGGCCACTACTGTCCGGACAGCCAACTCTCTGGCCATCTTAGGCCGCTACGATAGACAGATGTGGTCAGACATCTCTCCCTTTATCGAGATGTTACCTGATCCTTCAAAGACAGAAGCGCTAAAAATCCTCCAAGTGGGAGAGCGAATCTCGGCTGAGATTATCGACTCTGCTGTGGATGTTGCTTCTACAGGTTTTCGCCAGCTAGCAGGAGCTGCAGTCCTTCGGCGTCAGGGCTGGTTGAAGGCCACTTCATTTCGTCAGGAAGTGCATACAAAGATAATAGACATGCCCTTTGACGGCGAATCTCTCTTCGGTCAACACATTAACGACGCCCTTAAAGCTATTAAAAAAGATACAGAGACAGCAAGATCTCTCGGTACTCTTTAGTTTCGGAAGCAGCCCTTTCGAGGCGCTAGGGGTCGTGGATCCTTCTCTGTTCGAGGAGGTTACAATCAGTCCAGACAGTACCAGTCCTATCAAGGGAACCAACGTTACTCTTCGCAACGCCAACAATCCTTCCGGCAGCCACCGACTGCATCGTATGCACAGAATAGAAGGAAGTCCTCCTACCGGGGACGTGATGCAGCTAAGAAACAGTGACAACTGCCACCTGCCACCCGCTTTACCGCTCAACCCTGCAAAAGTTGGAGGCAGGATCTCCCGTTTCTACTCAACATGGTCTGCCATAACCACAGACAAATGGGTCTTGGACATAGTAGCCAGGGGCCACGTCCTAGAATTCGTCAAACTTCCTCCAAATTCTCCTCCCAAGGGCCCGCCTCCAGCTCATCTCAAAGAGCTTTTCTCCCAAATAAATCTAATGATAAAGAAAGGAGCGATCGAAGTGGTTCCAAGATTACAAAAAGGCACAGGTTTCTATTCCAGATTTTTTTCTGATAAGAAATCGGGAGAATGGCGCCCCATTCTCGACCTTCGTTCCCTCAATAAATTTCTCAAAAAACAATCCTTCCGGATGTTGACTCTCCAAGAAGACCTTCAGCTTCTCTCTCCGGAGGATCATATGACCACCCTGGACCTCCAAGACGCATACTTTCATGTCCCGATATTACCCAGACACAGAAAGTTCTTAAGGTTCAGAGTGGCTGGCAGAGACTTCCAATTCAAAGTCCTCCCCTTTGGGCTACGTTCTGCGCCCCGTGTCTTCACCAAGGTTCTGGCACCGGTGGCGGCACATCTTCGACAAAGTGGAATACAAATATTTCCTTATCTCGACGACTGCCTTATCAAGGCGAATTCATTCGCAGTCGGAACCGCCCATACTCAGAGATGTCTGTCCCTTTTCCAATCTCTAGGCCTCTCCATCAATCTGGACAAGTCTCAACTCATCCCTTCGCAAAGGAGAACGTGCTTGGGAGCTACTATAGACACGCTGAAGACACAAGCCTTTGTCTCAAACGAAGGCAACAAAAGATTTGCAAGCTTGCCAAGTTACTACGCTCAAGAAGGTGCGTTTCTGTCCGACAGTTCAAGTCACTTCTGGGAATGCTCTCATCCTGCATTCCCCTAGTTCCCAATTGTCGTCTCAAGATGAGACCCTTGCAAGAGGAGCTAAACAAACAGTGGCTACAGATTTCGGGGTCCTTCGACGATCTCATCCACATCACGCCTCAGATAAGGAAAGCGTTGCTTTGGTGGACTTACATAAGGAACGTTGCAGCAGGCCTCTCATTCTTGGTGGACGCTCCAAGTTTCGTCATCACCACAGACGCCTCCCTCGAGGGATGGGGAGCGCATCTTCAAGGCCTCACAGTCAACGGCAAATGGGATTCTCAACAACGGACTTGGTATATCAACCTTTTGGAGTTGCTAGCGATTTGCCTGGCTCTGAAATCCTTTCGCACCATCATTCTCGGAGCGTCCGTGTTGATCCGGACGGACAACACAACAAGCATGCACTACATAAACAAACAAGGGGGCACAAGATCCACTTTGCTGTCTCAACAGGCTCAGCAAATTTGGGATTGGGCTATTCAACATCAAATAACTCTGACAGCGGTCCATGTCCCGGGAGTGTCCAACATCCTTGCGGACTCCCTCAGCAGGTCGACCTCATCCAACCACGCAGTGGGAACTCCATCAACCAACGTTAGACCGCATCTTTCAGAAGTGGGGTCAACCCAATTTGGACCTATTTGCGACCAGCCTGAACCGCAAATGCCCATTCTACGCAAGTTGGCTTCCCCATCAAGATTCGTGCGGAAATGCGTTTTTGATGAACTGGTCAAAAATCTATGCCTACGCTTTTCCGCCGATACCGTTAGTCCCCAGAGTACTCCGGAAAATGAGGAAAGAGCCTTGTCCCCTGCTTCTCATAGCTCCCAGGTGGCCTCGCCAGTTCTGGTTTACAGAACTCCTTCTTCTGGCCGAATGCGATCCCATTCAGCTGCGACCAATACCGAATCTACTCTCCATACAAAACGGCCAGATCTGCCATCCGGATCCTGCATCTCTGCGCTTAGCGGCCTGGCGCCTGAGCACCTTGAATTTGCTCACTTAGACATTCCTTCAGATTGTAGAGAAGTCTTCGCTAACGCCAGAGCGCCTTCCACTATAAAAACTTACATGCTCAAGTGGAAACGTTTCTGCCTTTGGTGTCAAGCCTCCAACGTCCACCCAATCCATGCAAAACCAGAACAACTTTTACCTTTCTTTTTACATCTGGCAAGGTCAGGCCTTTCTCATTCTACTCTTAAAGTATTCCTAGCGGCTATTTCAAGATTCCGACAGGATGGTTCACACTCTCTTTACTCCTCTAGGATCAGTCAACAATTCTTCAAAGGATTGTTTCGTATGTTTCCTCCCATACGTCGCCCACCTCCGCCCTGGCATCTTAACATTGTTCTGTCTCAACTCATGCGACACCCTTTTGAACCTATTCATAGGGCCGATCTGAAATTTGTTTCTTGGAAAACGTCTCTGCTGTTAGCCCTCACATCGGCTAGGCGGATCAGTGACATTCAAGCCTTCACTATAAAACTGCCTTTCCTACAATTCACCAGAGACTCAGTAGTGCTCCGCACTAACCCGGTTTTTATTCCCAAAGTGCCTTCTGATTTCCAGCTGAATGAGCCGGTTGTTTTAAAGACTTTTTTCCCTAATCCACAAACACCTGCGGAAAGGACTTTACATTCTCTTGATGTCAAGAGATGTCTAAAATTTTATTTGCAAAGGACAGCCTTAATACGCAAGTCTGATCAGTTTTTTATAGCCTACAGCAGGATGCGTAAGGGGCATCAAGTATCCAAACAGTCCATCGCACGTTGGATTTCTGCTGCAATCTCTTTCGGTCATCAGCAAGCGGGGAGACCTCTACAGACAACTGCTAGAGTGCATTCTACAAGAGCAATCTCCTCTTCTACTGCTCTCTTTGCTGGTGTGCCTCTTCATCAGATATGCAGAGCTGCAACGTGGTCCAGCAGACACACCTTTACCAAACATTACTGTCTGGAAGCTGCCAGCAATGCCGACACGTCTGTGGGACAGGCGGTTCTGCGCAATCTTTTTCAATAAGGTGAGCCTCTGTTTCTTCCCTCCTCCTGTATTGAGGGTATATGTTTTATATATTTTTATATATATTTATGCCTACCTGATTATGTATATGTATATATATATTTTTACGTATGTTTCCTTTCAGTTTACATACAATTTTTTCTTCTTGTGTACACGGTTATGCTTCTCTGATGATTTCACAAGCATGATTATGGGATTACTGCTTTCTACTCTGATTCAAGCATGTGAATCTATGAAAGATACCCCAATACTGGAGAAGAACAAAAGTTACTTACCTGTAAACTGTGGTTCTCCAGTATTGGTATCTTTCATAGATTCACATGCGACCCACCCACCTCCCTCAGAGGCTCCCTCTTCTCCTTGGCTCTTATATCACACTTGTGCTGGAAAATCTGAGAGCCTGAGCCTCTGAGGAGAAGGTTCTAAGAGGTGCTGTCGCCTGATTGGTTGTAGTTTGGACTATATATAATGACTTGGACTAGTCCTGAAAGTGAAAAAAAAAAATTCCTATTGACTTCTATGTAATTTTACTTCCTGTTACTCTCTTAGCTATGCTAAGGCTGTTTTATGGATATATTGCTATTTTTATGTACCGTGGGACTCCCACTTCGACGACAGGGAATGATTCAAGCATGTGAATCTATGAAAGATACCAATACTGGAGAACCACAGTTTACAGGTAAGTAACTTTTGTTCTTGTGTCTCGATTGGATTACGGTAGCGCTCTGTACATCGGGCTACCTGAGAAGCTGTTGGGTAAGCTGCAAGTAATAATGAACGATGCAGCAAGATTGACTTTCAAACTCCCAAGACGCTCACATGCAGCACCTCTTCTGCTGCAGCTGCACTGGCTCCCCATCAAGCAGCGAGCCAAGTTTAAGGGCCTCTGCATTGCTTATTAAAGCTCTCCATGGGCAAGCTCCAGAATACATCAAGGATCGCTTCAGGAGCTATGTGCCAGAACGTACCCTCCGCTCGGCTGAGGCAGGCCTGCTGTACTGTCCGCGTTTCAATAAAACTACCATTGGTGGACGGGCTTTTTCAGTTCTGATCCCCCACCTATGGAACAAGCTACCAGAAAGCCTACGTAGGGAAACTGTTCTTCTTCCATTCAGGAAGAAGCTTAAGACCCTATTATTCACGGAGGCTTGGGAATAACACATGCTATGACCAAGTGTATGGACAGATAGCCGATGGTGGGGTTCAGCCACTCTCTCCTAAGCGCTAAGAGACCTGCTGGTGATTACGCGCTATATAAATACCAATTAACATAACATAACATAACCGTTACCCACCCTGAAAACACCCTGACCACCACATACCCTTACCCACCACTAAACCATAAAAGCACCCATAGCATCCTATACCCTTACCCGCATCTAAACCGTAAAATCACCCTTGCCACCCAATACCCTTACCCACCACTAAAAACACCCTGACCACTCAACACTTACACACCCCTAAACCGTAAATTAAATTATCTATCCATCCAAACACACACACTTACCTTAAAAATACGTACCTTTCATTGTAAAGGCATATTTGTGGCAAAGGGTACGTGTTAAAGGCATCCCATTGTAAAGACAGCGTTGTAAAGGCTGTCTCCCTAAATTACACTGTAACATGAAGAGGACTTGGTTTTACTAAACGCATTCATTGCAGTCTTCAGGTTGTAATTACACTATTAATCCTTGCTACTATTCAACTATGTGGTGTAGTATTGGGATTATTGTTCAATATGAAGATTTAATGTAATATGTGCTCACACCCAGCCCCCGTAATGGACTTTAACACTCACTATAATTTTGTTTTGCAGGCTGTTCCTGAGATGACCGAAATTTTGAAAAAGAAGTGAAAATAAGCTGTCCAAATTTTAAGATTAATAAAATCACAATTCCTTGAAATTCGAAACCTGTATATGATGACCTGTTTATGCATTTTAATGTACATTTTGCCTACATGTAAGAAAAAATTGATGTTACACTCTACCGTTATTGCTGCACTATTTTTGTATAACTAGACTAGTCTTTTGTCTGAGACTTCTAATTCTGCAGTTAAATCCACAATTAATGTACCGGTGAGCTACTATAATACCCGGAGCTGTCCATCCTCTGGATAATGTGAAGTACTTTTTGGGCTATAACTGTATTGAATGATTTGCGTCACTTTTGATCAATACTTTACTTAATGGTAAGTCGCAAATGGTCACAATTACTATAAATACAGAGAAAGCTGGCAGATGTCTCTTCAGAATAGCATTTCTCTGGTTGAATTGCACAGGCAGAATACAGATGTAACCTTGCAGAGGGCATCATTAATACCTTGAGAATGACAGTAAGCTTTCTGTCAACACACCTCTGATAAACAATTATGAGGGTAGAAGACCAGGTGGACAGAGCCGACAGAAGCAATGAAACAATCTGGGGCAATGGAACCAGTCACTAAAACTTTTATTTACAAAGTGCTGCCAAAATATAACTTTCAAAAAACTTTTTACCCTATTCTCAGTGCCAGACTGGCCTATAGGGCATTCGGGCAGTGTCCAACGCCCGGTCTGACAGATCGTGTATCGGCTGTGGTTTTTTGTTGTTGTTATTTGGGCTGTTTGTGGAGTGATTTTATGGTCTGGAGGGGCTGTTTTTACTGTTCTTTCTGTGATTACCACAAACATTGCCTGCAGGAAGCACACATACATACAGTATCCCGTACCTTGCAAAACAACAAATCAGTTAAAAAAGTTTAAAACTTCCTTGATTTGTAGCTGTGGGCTGCTTTTGAGCTACCTGATTCGCTAATCAAGGCCTCTTTTAATTTGATGCCAATTCTGTCTTAGACTGACCCTGCCTATGCTGGATGCCAGGAAAGGGCTTAGAAGCAGTTTGTGACAGTAAAAGTTGCTCTCATAGATGAAAATACACAGCTGCCACACCTTTCTACACTGAACTGAAAAGAGCCATGTAAATGTGTGTGCAGAAGGACCTGTAATTCGTTCCTTTCTAGCCATGTTATGCACTGCATAGATATTGTTAATCACACAGCAATGCTGGGCCTGCTCAGCAAGGTTTAACATAAGATAACATAATGTGTATTTGTAAAGCACACGTTCACCCAAGAGTATCTTGGCACTGAATAACAGATGTTTATTGTTACCCAACTCAATAGTACTCATTTTATCGACCTCAGAAGGATGAAAGCCTGAGTGGACCTGCCGGGATATGAACTAGGTTTACACCAGTATGGCAGATACAATGGCATGAGATTAAATGGGACAGCCCATTGTTCTTGGTGAACTAGAGCCTTTATCCAGGCATTTGGTGGGTGGATAAGTGATCCAGGGGTAAATGTTGCAGGCTGGCAC
Source organism: Calotriton arnoldi (assembly GCA_963921515.1). Taxonomy (NCBI): domain Eukaryota; kingdom Metazoa; phylum Chordata; class Amphibia; order Caudata; family Salamandridae; genus Calotriton; species Calotriton arnoldi. The sequence continues at coordinate 810,294 of CAWUFW010000692.1, forward strand.
AAAGGCAGAACTGTGCTGCCATTAGAGCACCATCCATGAGGACCTATGATGAAGGAAAGCCGCCAGGCGCCTTCCGGCCCTTTCGTGGCTGAGGGTGTAGCTTACAAAGACAACGCCCAGGGCATCAGAGATAAAATGCAGATCAAGCAATTACAGCAGCAAAAACACTTTAGTGTGTCCTTTCAGGCACACAGCAACCTTGTCAGAGGCATGATGTGACATTTCCTGCAAGGGTGGTAAGCAATCCCTTCAGACAAGTGGGTCCTCCAGATTGTCCATCTGGGCTATGTCTTTCCATTTCTTTCCACTCCTCCGCATCTTCCACCACTATCAAGGCGGTTGACCGAGGACCACTTGTCCGTCTTGCAGTAGGAGGCCCTTCTTGCCTAACTGGGTTTTGGCAATAGGAGCTGGGTGTTATTCCCACAACTTCCTGGTGTCGAAAGATTGAAGCTTTTGTTCTCTGCCTTTTCAACACCTTACTGCGGAAGGACAAATTCAAGATGCTCACACTAGCCCAGGTCCTGTCTGACCTAGACCCTTGATGTCTGGCGTAGGACCTGCAGGATGCACACTTCCATATCTCCGTCCTGCAGACCAGTAGGTGCTACCTGCAGTTCAAAGTGGGCCAGGAGCATTTTTAGTTTGTGGTGCTACCTTTTGGCCTCACCAGTGTCCCTCGGGTCGTCATGAAAGTGATGGCAGTGGTCGCAGTACACCTTCAGAGGTTGGGGGTAACGGTCTTCCCCTATATCTACAACTATTTGTTGAAGGCTGGCTCACCCAGGCAGTTGTCAACTACCTCCAGATGACAAACCCCCTAACATCTTTGGAGTTCACTATCAACGTGCCAAAGTCTCCCCTGACTCCTTTGCGGATGCTCCCTTTCATTAGAGCCATTCTGGATACGGTACAGTTTTGTGCCTTTCCTCCTGAGTGGAGAGTCCAATCAATCAAGCAATCATAGGTTTGTTAAGCGCAACTACTCACCTGAAAAGGTCTCAAGGCGCTGAGGGGGGGGGGGTCCATAACATTCAGGTTATGATCCTGATGTTTCAGCATCTGTCCTGGATCTCCGTGCGGATAACTCTGAGACTTTGGTATTGCTGGCCTTCTGCATCCTGCTGGCCAAACATACCTGGAGGCACATGTGGGCCCTGCATTTGGACCTTTAAGCATTAGGGGAATGTGTATTGGGACCACAGCATCAGGGGAATCTGGCGGATCGTATCCAGATTTCCGAGTAGACTGCAGAAGATCTGCAGTGGTGGCTACTGGACCGTGATTGGGTTAGTGGCAGACCCCTCTCCTTACCCCACCCAGAGCGGATGGTGGTCACAGATGCAACACTACTGGGTTGGGAAGGCTATCTGGGAGAGAAGGAGATCAGAGGCCTCTAGTCTCTGGCAGAAGCTTGACCCCCCCCCCGCCCCCATCAAGTGTTTGAGTTGACGGTGATTTGCTGGGTGTTGAAGGCCTTCCTGCCCACTGTCAGAGAAAGGCTGTTGCAGGAAGTCATGGACAACACCACCACCATGAAGTATTGCAACAGACTGGGTGGAGTCTTGGGTCTTCTAGCCGGAGGCTCTATGTCTCTGAAAGTGGCTGGTCCCCTAGGGAATTCTTGAGGTAGTGAACCACCAGATGGGATGTCTAAACACAAAGGTGGACAAACTCAGACGCATAGTGCACCACGAATGGCAGTTAAACCAGATGGTGGTGCAGGGCATCGTCCATCAGTAGGGAGAACCCATGGCTTGATGTTTTGTCACCTCCTAGAATATGCAATGTTGGCACTTTTGCACATTAGCGTTCTGAAGGAGGCTCTCTCGGAGATTCATTCTGCCTAGAGTGGAGCTCAGAACTCATTTATGCCTTCCTACTCCTGCCTCTCCTGTTCAGAGTTCTGAAGATTAGGAACACCCAGGCCCAATTCATCCTAGTGACACTGGACTGGGCCAGGAGAGTGGTACCCAGAACTATTGGGTATGAGCATCTGTCCTCCGAGAAAGCTGTGACTTCAGAAGGATCTTCTGTCGCAGACGCAGGGCAGGGTGCTGAACATGGACCTGCAACAGGTTGATGTGGAGAAGAGGTCTGGGCAGAGACAAGTATTCTGATCTCCACCTCTCATAGAAGGCTTCCCCGTCCCAGCAGCCAAGATCCGTCACCACTGTCCGCTGTGGGTGGGGCAAGGGTGGGGTCTGCCAGCTCTCTAATTGCATTTGACCCACCACTGCAGAATCTGATAGGTTCCCCTCGTGCTGGGCCCACTGAGACTTTAGATTCCACTGCAGAGCAGCATGTGCTACTTTACATAATCTGCAAGCGGGATTCTAAGAGGAACAGAAGCCTTAGAGCCCATCTGACCGAGGCAGAAACATCTGAATCACATCCCGAATGTCACAAAGGAGGAAAGGCCTGAATCTTCACTGTATCCAAGATGGCTCCAATGAAAAGGAGAATCTGCAAAGTCAGGTCTGATTTTTGGCATGTTGATCATGAACCCCAGTGATGTAGGGATGTTTGCCATCGTTTGGTTGTGGTCTAGGTCTGACTGTGTTGACCCCTCCTTCAACAGCCAGTCATCGAGTTGGAGGGAAAAAAATGCAATCCGCAATCACTGACATCACTTTTGTGAACATCCGAGGGACAGTGGTGAGGCAGAACGGGAGCACTACAAATTAAAAATATAACTGGCCAACCTTGAACAGCAGTTGAGTCTGTCAGACTGCAGGACTGGTACATGACAGTGAGCATCCTGCCACCATCCAATTGCCTGGATTCAGGGCTGACATAACCTGGTCCAGTGTGAACTTCTTGAATTTGTCCCTCTATCAAGCAGGCATTCAAAGGGCATATATCTAAAATAGTATGAAGGCCTCCGTATTTCTTCAGCGGAACAAATAATGGGAGTAAGATCCTGTGCCTCTTTCCTGGGCCAAGAACCTCTCTGTGGGTCCTTTGGCCAAAAGAGCTGCCACTCTTTGGAGCAAGATGGCCATGTTCTGCTCTGTGAGATCTTCTGAAGTGGATGGAAGGTGCGGTGGATCTAAAAGGAATGGCAGGCTATATCCTCGTTGTACCATGTGGAGGACTCGCTTGTCAGATGTTATCTTTTGCCACCCTTGGAGTTAATAGTTAATATCTGATCCTGCCTCCACCAGGGTGGTTGCTAAAGGCAAATTAAAGCAGATTGGTGGTGGATGCTGGAGCTGTGGGGGACTGGGAAGTTCCTTGTCCCCGATGGCCTGGGTACTGTATGCTTGATCCCTGCACCTGACACTGTAAAGACTGGGGTGTTGGATCCTGGTGGCTAAGTCTGTCATCTTTATCGCCAGAGCGAGGGATGCCCCCACTTCCTGCCCCAACAGCTAATGTGATTAGAATATGGAGAAGGGCGACGCAGATTCTGGGTTGGAAGGGCAAACTGACACTTGAAACTCCCCTGTGGGAGTCGGATGTATTGAAGGGGTTACGGGGCCATATAAAGCTATAAGAAATGGGACATATTAGGCATCTTCAAGGTGGGAGACATCTGATGGGATAACAAACCATTCTACGAGCTGACTGGGAGCCAGTACCTCAGATACCTACAACTACAATGTATTCTGTGGAACTACGATGACATGGCTACAGGACATGGCTGAGGAGAGACCCTTATAGTATAGGGTGCTGTGGGCTTCCCGATCAGTCATGCTGTTTCCCAAATATACACCACACTCCTGAATAACAGTCTCCTGCCACTGAGAGATTGGTGGTAACAGGGCCTGGGTTGGTTAGACAAAGATTGGGGTATGGCCTGCAGATACCTAAGGGAGGTGTCAATAAAGGTTGGATTTCTCCTTCTCCAATTGAAGATACTCCACAGGGCTTACTACATGAGTGCCAGATTGTTCCTGGCGGATCTTTGCCAAAGGGGCTGCCCGCAGAGAGGTACACTGCTACACATGATCTGAAGCTGCCCTTGGGCTCAGGGGCATTGGGGGAAGGTGGGCTGTAAGATATCCATAGGGGTTGACTTTTCAATGGAACTCACCCTCGGTTGGTGGCATCGGGGAGAAGGCTTGATGATTATACATTTCTCTTTTGTTATGTTGCCTTGATGGTGGCAAGGTGCAATATAATCCAACACTGAGCGAGTGGGGTGGGGGAGGAGTTTGCGTTACGGTCCCGACCCTGTAGGAGTGGGAGTCGAACATGGACTGGTGTATGAGGGCTGAAAAAGTGGTATATGAGGCATAGAGATGCTCGAATATGTTTGAAATAATATGGGGCCCTTGCAATGTTCCCTCTAATTATTTCTCTTGGTGTGCGGCAGCACAGAGCCTGTGTGCATTCTTTTCTGAGCTGTGTGCGAAAATGAAACTCTACAGGAACCACAATCAATCAATCAATCAATTTGTTTTGCTAAAAGCAACAGGTTTTACAGAAAAGTCTGGGTCAGGTGGTAGTTTATGAAAATATTCCAGTATTTCATGATCTTCAGCACACCCAGAAAATTTATTGTTCTGAGAAAGAAAATTTCTTTATGTACGTGTCATTTATTTATAGAGTCAAACGCACAAAACCAGACTTGGGTTGCTTGTTGTTCAGTTTAGAGAGGACCAGACTTGGCAGTTCGGGCTGGATTGTTCATACTGGAACAGAGTCAAGACTGATTTGCATATGGTTGGGTCTAGGCATTGTGGGGAAAAGAATGAGGAGTTGGAATGCTACCCGAGCGATTGCTAGTGGTTTGCCATATTGCAAGCATCCTCCCATCACCTTGTGTGTGTTTGATGAGATGTTCTAAGTGGTCCAGGGTTTTTCCAGACGGGGGTCCCTTGCTCACTGTGCCACTGGAATCAAGTTACTCCAGACTGTAGAGCAGCAATCAGGAGAAACCGGTCCTGGGTTGCTTGTGTACTGGTTCAGACAGGACCTTGCTTGGCAGTTCGGGCTGGATTCCTATTGGAACAGGGTCAAGACTGACTTGCATATGGCTGGGTCTAGTCTGAGGTGGAATGGTGGGGAAAAGGAACGATGGGTTGGAATGCTACCCCGAGCGCTTGCCAGTGGTTAGACTTATTGCAAGCATCTTCCCATTGGCTTTTGTGTGTTTGATTTATTTGTAGAGTGCCAGATGCTGCTTAGGTGCATGGTAGAACTTTTAGTAGCACACGATTAACCATGCTAATCTGGGAAATGAAGCCATGTCTTATAGCAAGAACAATTGCATTCCATCATGTATGCCATGACATGAAATGTAATGGCTATCTAATGTACTATGACAGAAAAAGTCCATCAGAATTCATGTGGCAGGAGAATACATCCATCAGTATTACCCTGCCACAGAATAAGTCAATCAGAATTTCTTCGCACTTTAAAGTTATTTTGCCCCAAGAACAGTGCCGAGAAACAAGCTGTCAGCAGAGTTGTGTAAATATCTAACATAATAAGCTTATGAATATCTAATCGAAAAATGCAAATCGGAGATAATGTGTCAACAAGCTTTTGCCACATAGTTTCAACACTTCAGTTACTTCTTTACCAAACAAGTCTCTGTGGGCAGCCATCTCCAGCATTTAAACTTAGCCATAGCCACATATGTGCCCATGTTATTGCCACAGTTCAAAACCTGGATTCTTCTGTTTACATTGTTGAGAACCACCTGTGCTCTTACACTCTCTCAGATATGTTCTCTATCACTCAATCAAACTAACGCTTTCACTTATTTTATATCTCTCTTGCTCACTTTCTAACTTACAATAAACACTTTTCCAGTGGTGGCCGGTGGGGATCGGTGGTGGCGGGGGCAGGAGGTGGGGGCGGAAGGAGGAAGGGGAATGTAAAAAAAAACAAAAAACACTGACCTCCGTCTCTCTTCCGTCAGACTCGGGCCGAACAGCAACAAGGAAGCACACCCAGAGGCTCCCCTGATCAATTACAACGCTGCATTGCAACGTTGTGATTGGTAAGCACCCAGGCTCCCCTGACCAATCACAATGCTGCGTTGTGATTGGTCTGAGCTCCGGTGTTCGGTGCTCAGCCAGGGACTGGGGGCCTGGGCATGTTCTCCATGCAGGCTGTAATGCAGCCTGCGGGGAGAACATGCAAAGTGCGCATGAATGTTTGGCCAGCCCAAGAGGGCCACCAATCATTCATGCACACTTGGAGTGGGCAAACCACTCCTCCCCTGCTCTGAGAGCAAAGCAGCCCCGCCCTCCCGCAAAGCAGCTGGAAACAATAAAATTATAAGGACAAGTTATTATCATTTTATTTTTCCTTTCGTCACACTGCCTAAAAGCAGTGGGGCGACGCTTCTCCGCCTTAGCGGAGGAGCCGCCACTGACTCTTACTCTTTCATACTTGCTTTTCCTGTTTTACTAACTGGTTCACTCGGGCACTGAATATAATTGGGCCGCTAATTTTACTTCAGGTATAAAAATTTCACTTATACCTACATTTGTAGTATCGTTCAAGAGGTTTTCCCTCTGGATTTTCACCAGGTAAATCCCAGCAGAAATCAGGGGGTAAATAGAGTAAAATACCCATTTGTGCATCATGGACTGCATAAAAACGTGAAATGTGCATGTAATGTATGTATTCCTTATTCGGAGGTCTGCAACTAAGATGTGGGTGCAAAATATGCATCTGCTAATTCCCACACTCTGTGCAAAATATTGTTAGTGGGTGTGCAATTTCAGGGCCTCGCTCTCCTTCACTTCCTATCTTATTTCATTCCATTTTTATACTTTCAACCCAAAACACTCGCAAAGTCCACTATCAATCACACATATTTACTGGGTCATTTGCCTTCCTAACAACTAAGGAGATACATTAACATTTTAGTACAACTCTGTAGTCTAGGCCACTGCCCAGTGTTCAAAACGTATTATAAACGTACACTCACTCATCCGCATAAAAACAAATCAGATTCCGGTGTGAGATGGAAACGTGGAAAGTCATCTCCTTGACGGTTTAGCATTGCAATGCGAGTGGCACAACTGTGTGCTATGAGTGCTAGTTAACCATAATAAATAACTAAAACCCTCTCCTTCTCAAATACATAAAAAATAGACAGATAGAGGGTGGAGCACTGTTAAAATATGTACACATTGTGTTGCAGCACTGAAAACGGTACCATAACTTTTAAACCTATATTTCAAATTAGCTAAATATAGTTTCCAGATGAAGAACTGATATTAGCTGGACATGGTTTAAAACCGCATTTGGTCAAAAAAGTGAATGGTTTTATTTATTTTTGTATACTGCCAAATAGGCCTAATGGCTATAAAATCGCTTTGCACAGACAAGAAAAATGAAAGTCTGAACATAAAGACAAGAATGAGAAAACATGAAGAGGAACAGCAATATTTAAAACAAAGTGCACGTGGAAAATCAACTTTCGAGAGAAGAAAGGGAAAAGGTGTATGCACTAATTTCAAAATGGTTAGACTGAACAATAGATTGTGGTGCATTTAATCACGGTTTCTTCCCCCAGATAGACACTGTTATGCACACATTCCTTACATTAACTTAAATTACCAATACAAAGCCCAGTCCTGCCATGTTCGACAGAAATCAGCTTCTCTCACTTGAAGCAAGAGCTTTCACTTAGCTTTTGCTTTTGTTTTCTTTTCACGTCTTTATTTGCCATTTACAGGGTGCTTCTGTTGCTCATCAGAAAGGTTCTTTGTAATGCGTGCTCGTGCAGGCTCCCTGCGTGGATGTTAATGAGAGAATGCGCGGCCGCCCATGCGCGCACCTTGTAGGGAACTGTGGGCCCTTGGAGAAGTGCAGAAGATATCCAAGCCTAACAGGCGGGTGGAGGCCTTGGTTATGGAACAAGACTGCGGAAAAGTTGTTCTACTGGGGAAACCGGGCGAAAGTAAATACATGTTGATGGTTCAGGATTGTAAGTGTTTGCCCATCTAAGCGCTACCAAATGTGGACTACAGTTCGTGTGATTAAGACCTGACTTGTAAGCCTCTTACATTTTACTCTAGTTTTTTTTATGGTACTTTGTTAATGTACTGAAAAAAACAAATAAGATTTAAAAGAAAAAGAGATCACAGGGCAGGCTCTATTGTTCAAAGATACTTAGGGCCACTTCTGGATGGAGGCTCCATTCGTGGGGCCCCAGCCGTCACCTGCTCATCTTGTTTGCTCTGATGTTCAGTGACCTTGCCAGGTGGTTAGGCACCAGGAAGATTTGCTACTGGTCCAGCCATCTCTAAAGGTGCAAGGCCTTCTGGCACAGAATCTAGGACACCACTCTGTCCTGCTTGGTGCAATACTACAGGGCAGTCATGTTGTCTTTGAGAACCTGCACCACACTCCCCCGGTGGTCAGCAGGAAGATTTTCAGGACCAGCCAGATTGTACTGAGCTCCAAAGGATTGATATGGAGCTGAAGCTCTGCTGGAGACCAGAGGCCTCTGATCTCGACGTCTCCCTGATGACCTCCCCACACCAGAAGTGACTCATCTGTCTGGATGGACAAAGGAGAGTGGCCTGCCGCAGGTCAGGTTGGTTCTAGTCTACCACTACAGAAGATTCCAAGCCATCTCCTGAGAGTTCTGGATGAAGTCTGAGAAACACCCTTGATGTTGGGCCCACTGAAGCCTGAGGTTCCACTGTAGGATCTTCAATTGCTAGCTGGCATACAGAACAAGGCAGATGCATTAGCCTTGGAACCCAAGGAGTTTCAAAACCATCCCCACTGAGATTTGAGACTCAGCCCGAAACATCAGATCTTATCCTGAATCTCCCAGACTCGCTGCAGTGCTTTAAAGGCTTTGAATGCCATTGTATGCAGGATAGTCTCTATGGAGAAAATCTTCTGCTTAGGGCTCAGGTGGGACTTTGACTCACTGAGGGAAGACCCAAAGGAGGTTAAAAGGGTGTCTGTCATCCAAGGTTGTCTACAATTGATTGCGGCAAGCCTGACTTGAGCAGCCAGTCGTCAAGGTACAGGAATACATGTATCCTGAACCTCCAGTTGTGAGTTATGACCACCACCATCGCTTTTGTAAACACTTGAGGAGCTAAGGTAAGGCCGAGGGGCATTACAGCAAATTAGAAGTGTTCCTGTTCCACCGTAAACAGCAGCAATCATCTGTATGACAGGCGTCTGAAAACACGCGCCCTGCTAGTCCAAGAACACAATCCAGTTGCCATGATCCAGAAAAGAGGTTTTACGCTACAGTGAGCATTTTGAACTTGTCCTTTCTCAGAAAGATGTTCAAATGCCGGAGGTCCAGTATAGGCTTGGGGCTTCCGTCCTTCCGCATGAGGAAGTAGCAGGAGTGGCATACCTTTGCCCCTCTCAAAGTCCTGCACCCATTGGCTGGCAACCTTAGGCAGCACAATGTTGACTTGCTGCATTAAGATTGAGTAGTCTGCTGAAATTTGTCCTGTTATGGGAGAATGTGAGGTGGGCAAGAAATGAAAGGTACAGTGTAGTCTTTCGAGCAATCTGAAAAACCCATCTGTCTGATGTGATGGATTTCCAGCGAGGGTGTAAAATTGATCCTGCCGCCTATCTGGCTGGCTGAGAGTCTGTGAAGGCAAATCAGAGCAGCTTGGGGGGCCCCTGCAGTTGGGGAGGAGTAGGTAGATGAATGTTACCTCTCCTGGTGTGAATGTGTTTGACCACCGCCACATCCTCTGCCTCGAATGGGATGGGCAGGTTGCTACATCGACTGAGAAGGTTAACATTGCTGGTAAGCTAGGCCTCTGGAGTAACCCCTAAGAACAACTTACTTACGCTTTCTCGTGGATACTCTATGTAATGGCAGATTCCTCATTTTAGGAATATCCCCAGGAACTAGATTGGATCCAAAAACTCTAAAAGCAGTGCTCCTGCATGTTGGCAGGTGGTGCCATGCGGCTCTACGCCAGAGTTGCTGTGTTATGTTAAGTAAATGTTAAGTAAGTATTTATAAAGCGCACAGCTACTCGATAGAGTGTCCCGGCGCTGAAGTGACAAACTGAACGGCATATAAGCGCCATCCATGTGCACTGATGTCAGTTTCTTTCATATGCTTGTATGCGCCCTCCGACGTGGTTTCAAAAAGCGGATTTCTACATTTGGGTCCTTTTAAATGGAAAAAGAGACCATTACCTGGGAAAGGAGTGCTGCCTGAGTATACAATGGGTACATTGGTGTGAATGTGAGCAGATCATCGTTACACGAGTGCGCACGCTGGTCACTGAGGGAACATTGTGCGTGCAGTACACTGAAACAAATCTGTGCGCATCAGCTTTCGCTGGAAAAGAGGCTTGCTCCATCTTGTGGCTTTGCTGTGGAACGTGACGATTCTGCTATCAGCACAATATGCGATACCAAGCAGCGTGTCACATTGATATGGTTCTATGCAGCGTACCATCTAGCATTTTATAGGGCTGTGGCTGATATATACTGCAGCCTGTGAGCAGAACTGGCCAAGCTTACCTCCTGCATGGATCTGATGTGCACTGTTGCCTTGAATTCTTGATTAGAGTTTATCAAATGCAATATGTATTTCAATTGGCTCCTGTGTTGGATGGTGATTGGTCAATGAGAATCTCGCTCCTATTGGTCAATCCTTTTAGATGTGCAGTAGCTTGTGTGGAAATCAAGAACATCTGTGACTACTTTAATTGTGTTAGTTTATTATTTTGATGATAATTCGATGTCCAGATGACGGTGACTACGTTTGTTGTGTACAAGGTATTGAAAGGAGTTATACAACACCTTTGTTATTAGTCACATTGGATTGTATTCTAGTAATAACCTCACATACTTGTTCTAAGTGGTACTAGAGAAAGTATGGCATCTAATATGCAGTCAATTGCATCTCCACCAACATTTCTCACTACTCCTGGAGAACTTATCATGCCATGGGAGGCTTGGTGGAAATCCTTTGTGAAGCATCTAAAAGCTGTAAGAGGTGGGATATTTGTTTCAACAAGAAAATTGGCTATGTTAAAACATAGTTTAGGGGTAGAGAGGAGGAAGGTGCTAAAAATCGTGTCAGGAGTTGTGGGTCATGGTGGCGAGAGAGACACAATGGTTCTAACATAGAAGATGTACTTGATGATGTATATGTGACTGCAATGAAGGCACTAGATGAAAACCTTGGTAGAAAGGTTAGCATTGTAGTAGAACAACATAAGTTTATCTTTCCCGAGGTGAAACTATAGATCACTATGTGGCAATGTAGCAAACCTTGGCTACAACTTCAGATTTAGGGACTTGCATGAGGAAATGATAATTTATGATCAATTAATCACCTGACTTGAGATTCGAGAATCCAAGAGAAATTGTTGAGAATGGAAGAATCGTCCTTTGAAAAATTGATAATTGTAGCTAAATGTATTGAGAACACTTCACGGTCTGTACAGGAATTGAAGGTGCGGGGTGGAGAGTGTGAAATTAAAGCTGAATGAGTGTAATCTACTTTACACGTGCCGGAGAGCTAAAAAATCAGGGAGGTGACCAAGCTGAAAGATGTATCTGGAAGTGAGAAAAGAGCATGTTACAGATGTGGTAGTGTGGAGTATGCTGCATCTTCTAATAATTGTCCTGCTGCAAAGGTGAAATGTTTTAAATGTAAGAAAATAATTATAACACAATTGTACAGAGTATGTAAGCAAGAAGGTGTGGATTGTACGGGTAGTGTGAATTTGTTTCGATAGAATGAGGAAAAACTAAAACCCATGAGGTGTCAGATTCTTGTGATGCAGTGGATGTTTTGGTAGTATATGATAGGTCGGGAGAAGCTGATTCTGGAATTAAGGCTTGTATAGAGCCATATAGACCTCCAAAATTGATGGTGGAAGTATGTGGTGTGGCAATTGTGATGTGGGCAGATTCTTGTTCACTGTATACCTTGATTGATGAAGAGACTTTGAGCACTTTGGGTGCAGGGACTTTGTTGGAAACTGATATTGAACCAGAAAGGTACTGTGGAATGAAATTACCTGTAATAGGGTATTTCCAGGTGAAGTTAAGTTTGAAAGGGAGAAGTACTGTAGGTCAGATATATGTGTTTAGGAAAGGAAGGACTCTGTTAAGATGGCATCAGCAAAGGGCTTTGGGCATTGTATTAGAGACCAATAAGATAAAGCAAGTTTTAGTTTTGAACCAGAGTTAAACTCGGAGGTGGGTTCAACAATTTCAGAGCTTGTTTGGACAGGATCATGGCTGTTTCAGGAAATCTGCTCTCAAGATAATGTACTGTCGGTGTAGCTGCCTCCTTCAAAATTAAGCGTGTAGTATTCCTGTAGCCTTAACAGAATCCCTAATGGAGGAGTTTGAAAGATAGATTAAGGCCAACATCATTGAGTCAATAGAATCTTTGGAATAGTTAGACCCTGTCGTTATAGCACGCAAACCCAATGGCAAGATTAGAATGTGTATCTATCTCAGATCTTAATGACATTAGGTTGAATCGCCATCCCTACCCAACATTAATAAGTTGTTAGCTAGTATCAAGGGGGGGTGGGGGGGAGGGCGTATTATTCTGATTTGTCGAATGTGTATCTTTAGACAATGTTACACCCTGGTTCCAAGCATTTGGCTTTTTGTTACTCCCAAAGATGCATTCCGGTTTGTGTGCATGCCCTTCGGGCTTGAGTCTGTCTCAGTGGTTTTTCAATCAGTTATGCAGCGTCTTTTGGGAAATTTGAGGCACATGACATTTTTCCAAGAAGATGTATCAGTATGTGGAGTGGATAAGGAGAGTCGTGACAAATTGTTGGAGATGGTACTTATTGTATTGGAGTAGGGCACAGTTGTAATTGACAAGTGAATGTCAGCTGTCAAGGAAGTAGAATATTTAGGACACACAATTTCCAGCAAGGGTAAAAGACCAAAGATGAAACTGATGGAAGGCACTGAGAAAGCACTGTGTCCCCAAAACAAGGAGCAACTGATACCTTTGTTAGGTTTAGCGGAATAATATGCAAAATTTGTTGATCACTTCTCTCATAAGGTACGTCCTTTGAGCGCCATAAGGAAGACGGGTCAAAAGTATGAATGGTCGCAGGAATTTTAAATGAATTTAACCAGGTAAAATGGTGCGCTGTGTGTGCTGTGCAACTCAAACTATTTGATCCAGGTTATCGCCCTAAAATTGCATTAGAACAGCCCCTAGACCATACATACTAGTGTCTGTGGCAGTGTAACAGAGGACATGAACGAATTGTGACCTTTGCCTCTTAAACATTGAGAGGTGCAGAATCTAGTTATTCCACAACAGAGAAGGAAGCTTTGTCCTGCGGGTAGAGCATTCAACATTAAAAAAATTAAATATGGGGTGCAGAATTCGAATTAAGGACCGATCACAAGCCCTTGGTTGATTGATTCACCTCAAAAAGGGCAAGTAAAGTATGACCACATATTGCAAAGTGGTTGTATCATTTGCAAGAATTTTCCTTTGTTGCCGACTGTGAGGACGGAAAAGCCCTCTGCATGGTAATGAACATGTACCCCTGTCCTGAGTGCCCAACTGTACTGTTTTCTGGATCCCTAATGCTGTTTTTTTGTTCTCCTGAGGGACTCGCTGCTAAAGGTTCTGTGGCACCATAGACGCTTTCGACTGTTATCTAAGATTGGAGTGGACTCTTGAGTAAGGCCTACTAGTGAGCATGCCCTGGTTGTGACCATCAGTGAATGGGGAAAAACCTACACATCCCCAAAAGTGAGTGGAACCTAAGTGTGGCGATTGATGCTGAAAACCATTGAGTTGTTGCCTCAGCTATAGTCACTTTTGGGTGATGATATGTGGGTGTAACTGATAATAGATATTTATGGCGTGAATTATTATATCAGGATGGCATTCTAAGGCGCAGTGACAGGTTGTTGGTCCCACTGATGTTAAGGCAAAGAATTTAGGTAACATTACATGAGGGGCATTGAAGAACGTCCACTATGAAAGGAAAGTGAAAGAAGATTTTTGGTGGCTGGGATTGGATTGTGACATGGACAGATTTGTAAGAGGATGTGTAAGTTGTGCTTGCAGTGACTAGACTCCATTTCGAACAAGACTCCTGTGGTATCAGTAACATTTCCTGAAAAAGTGAGGCAGAAGTTGTGTGTGGCCTGTTTGAGCTTTCTTCTATGTATACAAAAGTATGTTATAGTTCTTATGGATTATTAGTCCAAGTAGCTGGAAGTGAGTCTGGTGAACGAAGTGAAATCTAAAGCGTTGATTGAGTTTTGTGAGGAGATATTCCGGAGGGCAGGGTATCCCGAGGAAATGATTACTGATAAGGGGCAACTGTTAATCTCAGAAGAGTTTAGGACGTATCTTGTGCAGTATGGGGTGAGCCACAGAAAATAAACATAGGACATCCATGTGAGTGGTCTTGAGGAAAGGTTCAATAGAGTTTTGGGAGGGAATGGGCAATTGTCATTGCAGAGGGGGCTTGATTGGAAAGAATAAATCAAGAAGGTGATGTGGAGCTATGAGAACGACTCAACACGCAACAAGGGAATCACCTTTTGCGCTATTGAAGGGTCGCAAACCATGCACAAAATCAGTTCCCGGATGGCTGTGTCATGGCAGAGTGCAACAGGTTATTGAGACGAGATTAGGAAGAAGGGTGCAGGAGAAACAGATGAAATATGCTGTTGTAAAAAAGGATGAGTTGGTGGAGAAGAGATGCAAGTTTAAGGTGGGAGATTTTGTGAGTAAAGTTGTTTGCAGGAGTGAAAAAAAGATCATCTAAATGGTCAATGGCTAAGCGAGTGTTGAGAACAGGAAAGATTTCAGTGGTACGGGAGGATGGAAAGAAATGGAACTTAAGAAATGTGGCAAAGTCTGGTGAGTTTGAAATGAGCAAGTGGAGAGTTGGTGGGAAGCTGTCTGTTGGTCCAGAACAGCTACTTGCACCAGATAGCGATTTGCCTCCACAGCTTTGCAGGTGTGAGCGTCAAAGAAGTGCGCCATTGAAGTTTAGGGATTATGTGTAACATCTACGTTTTGAACTTTTAATATATTTGTGTATATATATATATATATTCCTCAGAACACACGCATCCTTCACCAGCGTGTGACAGGCCACACGCACCAATTCTCCCTCCCTACCACTCACAGAAACCCCGTTCCCCTCGAGCAACAGGAACCCCCTAAAAACCACTTCTCCACGCACCCCCAAACCGCACATTGGATAACATTGCAAACCGGGCCTTCACCAAAAATGCTGTTTTCAGCACTTCCACTGCTTCGATCATCTTCAAACTTACTGGGACACTAGTTCCACCGATTCCCAACAATCTCAGCAAGGCACAACGCAATCGATCCACTGCAACGGGTACGACTTTTCAACCAAACATCCCCCACCCGCCAACCTTCTAAAACACCCCAAAATCAGCCAAATCTGGCCCAAATCCAACCAAACCACCCTAAAACCTTGCCAACTCCATTATGCACAAACCTGAAACGGGCCCTGAGCCCTAGACTCCGGGAACCCTACCAAATATATATATATACACACACACAAATATATATATTTACCATTAGCTTGTGTATTTCAGTAATGCTATATCACTTGTACTGTTACATTGTTTACTATTTAAGCTAATACCAAAAAATGGGTAAAGATGTGTTGTATTTCAGTTTGTTTGAAGATTAGAATTTTGAATTTGAATGTGTGGGCCAGGAGATGGCAGTTGCTGACTTAGGCTCCCTAGGCTGGTCGTATTGTATTTACTGGAAGTAAACTTCTCATCCAAGCTCAACAAGGTGTCTTTGGGATATGCGTCTTTTTATGCTCCACACGAAATGGAGTGACCACTTTCGGGAGAACTGAAGCTTGGGTCCTCAAAACCAACTTATCTGAAAAGAATGTTGTATAAGGTGGATTGGCAGAAAGAGCCTGCAGCATGCTTAGTTGAATTTATGATGATTAGAAAGATCGTTTTCCCTATGAAAGCCTTACTGGATAAATGTGCTGTGGATCAAAAGGGGTGGACATCAACAAAATGATAACTAAGTTCAAGTCTCCTTGTAGCATCACAAAAGTTGTTGGCAGGAACAAATGTTGTTAACCTTTCAAAACTCTTATCGCAACTGGTGACATAAATAAAGAAGGATGATCCAGCAACCACAAAAACGCCAAAAGATCCTTTAAGAGTGTTCAAAGCAAGGCCTTGTTGGGCCAGAGACAAAACACTCCAGACCACCTGGCTTGTAGTGGGTCAGATGCTGCACCAAGCCACAAACTTAGCCACGACTAGTGTACACCAATCTTGGTGGGGGGGATTTTAAGGGGGGGGGGGTGCCTTGCTTCCAAAATGGCATCAAGGAGGTCAACTCCTTCCACTCAGTCACCAAGCACGATCCGAGTCCTTGGGCAAATCCAAGAAGTGCAAAAAGTCCAAGTGGGACTTGGCCCCTTTCCACCACTCTTGGTCTCCTGAGAAGTGTGCCTTCAGGTCACACTCCCAAAGTTTTTCTACTTCAGGCCTCTATTCCAAACCTTGTTCTGCACAAACTGGCATTTCCGGGGCCATCTTTGAAGCCACAGCAAATAGAGGACTTCAGCGGAGCCATGACGTGGCTTCATGGCATGTTAGCAGCTCCCTCTGGGATGCCTGTGGGTTCCAAGGAGCTAGGAGACCTCCTAACTGGGTTCCTGCCTGCAGGTCCACCCTGTGCGCCAGTTCGACCTTATGGATCTGCTCAGACCTGTGGACCGACTTTAGCAACAACTCCCTCCCGAGCGCCACGATCCATGTCGGAATGTGATCCCCCAATGCCAGTGCCATTGATTTTGGACGACTACGGCCAACCCATAGTGCTGTTCGACAAAAGGTGCCGCTATCCCGACAGAGGCTGCCCGCTTCTTTATCTGAGCTACAACCTTCTGACTTCAAAACAGTGCCTCTACCTTCTGGAAGTGCTCATGTTCTTTCTGAGTTATTAGGCACGGACTCCAATAAGGGGGCTATGATGCTGGGGATGAGATTGCCCAACCATACCAAGAGGACAACTGGTATGGAAACCTCCAACACTGCACTAATTTCCTTCACCAGGGCCTGCCACAGAAGCCAGTGTCACCTTTACTATGGTTATGCGAAGGGCAGCAAGGGTTCTTGAGCTTGAACTTCCTACTCAGAATTTTCTTTTTTTAAATTTTATTATAACTAGTTTTTATTTTTTTAACAATCTCGCACCATACATTGTAACAGGACATCATAAATGCTGATTGCAAAACATTGCATTAGTACATTCCAATATAGCCAGTTACCAAGTAGGGATATACATTATATCAATCCAATATTGGGGACCATATCCTAGTACAACTAGTGGCCCCAAGGCATCCTCAACTGTGAATACCATGATTATGATATATGGTGTGATGTGAGAATATGATGCATTAACCAAACAATGAAAAAGATGATGATAAGAATGAAAACAAATATTTGCAATAACTATCAGCAACTAACGATAGAGGCAGCAGCTAACCAGTGCAGTGTCATCTCCCCCCCTCGACACCCGTTTATGAGAGAGAGGGGAGGAGGGACGGGGAACCAGGGGAGCCAGGTCATCCACTTTACAAGTTGGGGCAGAGTGGGGGAGTCCGCATAGGGCCAGACTCAGAGCAGCAGGTTATTGGTCAGGATTACCTCAAGCCCAGCCCCACAAGAGACGTCCTGTCCCTCCTCGATCACAGGGGGTATCAGCCAACATCGCAACACGTATACCGTCATTCGTTCTACTCAGAAAGTTAAATCAAATGTTCTGATGGAGTTGTTATAGCCTGGCCAGTCAAGTTTTGAGCCTCTATTCTCATTCAGTGAGACCCTTACTTACGCCATTGCTCTGCTCCAGGTGACCCATCTTTCCTCACCCAGCAACCCCCCACTGAAATCCATATGGTGCAGGCCAGCAGAGTCAACCCAAATTTGTTGCCCACTACTCCGCCCCATGACAGGGAATCGAAGATGATAGAGGCTTTTGATTGGCAGGTTTTTTTGTCCTCTATAAGTTGAGCCCTTCACTCAGCGAACTCCAGCTGCTTCTTAGGCCACTACCCTCTTGCCTATTGGGACTCCATAGCCTAAGTATTACCCATGATCCCGGAAGATGCCTGGGCCATACTTTCCCATTCAATGCAAGATGTTTGTGATGCGTCCAAGTTCACCAACTGCTGCGAACTGGATACCACTGACTCCCTCAGCAGGGCTATTTGCACCAGTGTGGCCATTTGCAGACACACCTGGATGTGGTCCACTGACTTTTGGGGTGATATCCAGGCCAGCCTTATGGACATGTGATTTGATGGCTCCCAACTTTTTGGGGATAAACCGGACTCGGTCGTGGAGCACTTCAAAGGTAGCAGGGTCACAGTGCGCTCCTTGGGCCTTTCTGCTGCTTCACGTCAGCCGCACCAGCACTTTCGCCCTCTTTGTGGCTATGGTAGGGGTTTCGAATATCACCAATAGCCCCAGCCGGTGCAACCGCAGCCACAGTACTCATAGGAGAGTGCACCATGGCAAGCATGCAGCCCAGTTTTCTCCCTCCCAACTGTCACCCTCACACCTCTTCAGTGTGCCCTCTATGCCCCACAGCCACTCTGTCAGAGGCAGGATCCAACATTTTCTGCCAGGGTTGCGGGTGACAATTTCGGATAAGTGAGTCCTGCAAATTATTCTGCGGGGTTACACTTTACCATTTCTTGAGACCCTGCTGTACCTTCCGTCATCCCCAGACCTGCTGATGGAGGACCACCTGTCGCTCCTGCAGAAGGAAGTGCAGGCTTTTTTTTAGCCAAAGGAGCCGTAGAGATGGTACCGGTGACAGAAGTTGGTTGTGGTTGTTTTTTCCCACTACTTCCTGGTGTCGCAAATGGATGCAAGCCTTTGTCCCATTTTAGACCTTTGCATTATTTAATTTTTTTTTATAACACATTTTATTGCTTTTATACTTAGTCAACATAAACTGTACAAACATCAAGCTCAAGCCGTGGGGCTCCAACATAAACATCGAGCTGTTCTGATACTCTGCATAGGGACATGTACAAACAACAGTAGTAAAAGGCAGCCGTCACTACCACCAACACAAAAAGTCATAGCCATTACAGTTGGGCATAGTCGTTAAGTGTAGGACATTTCCACCCACATTCCCCAGATTCGGTTGCATTTTTTGGAACGCCCCTCGCCTTGTACACCAGTTTTTCAAGAGCTGCACGAGTCCATGCCGTGGACTCACTCTTGTAGGGATGGGGCCTGCTCATTTCTCCAGTGTCTAGCGAGATCCCTCTTGGTCACCATGTATGCCGTTGCAAGGAGTGAATGGGTTGCCCTGGACTGTCTCACAGATTCCATTAGCTCCATAAGCATGATTTTAGGATCAAGTTCCAGTGTGATGCCAACTACCAGCCTAATATGTCTGTTGACAGATGCCCAGTACGCCTGTGTGTGGACATGTCCAGATTTTGTGATAAAAAGTACCCTGAGAGGAGCTACAGCGCAGGCATGCCGGCGCACGGGCCTGACCCATGTGCCAGAGGCATTCGGGGGAATAGTAAATCCCAAGGAAGTATTTGAATTGTATTAGGCATAGTCGCATCAATATCGCCAGCTTCCTCAGGCCATCATTGCATCAACCCACTCATCATCTTCTAGGGTACCAAAGTCCTCCTCCTATCTGGATCTCAATGCCCTCAGGGGGTCGGGTGCATTAACAACCAGGCATTTGTAGCGCCGAGATATCCAACCACTACCCAAGCGTCAGTCACCAACTTGCATTTAAGCGGGTTGAATTCAGTAAAGGTCGTAAGCCTGTCTTTCTAGTGCTCTAAGGCATGCCACAGCTGGAGGTAGTCATAAAAATGGGAGCGATGAAGGCAGACGTCATCCCCCAGTTCTTGGAAGGAGCGCATATGGCCACTTCTCCAGACATCTCCCAGACCTTTGCATTCTTAATGACTTTCTACAGAAGGACAAGCATCAAAATGCTCACCCTGGTCTTGTTTGTGTTCGATCATGGAGATTTGATGGTTGTGCTGGACCTGCAGGACGCTTATTTACACATCCCTGTCCTGCAGACCTATAGGTGTTACCTGTGGGTCACTGTAGGCCACGAGCATTTTCAGTGTGCACTGCTCCCTTTTGTCCTTACCAGCGCCCCTCGGTGTTCACAAAAGTGATGGCAGCAGTAGCGCATTTTTGGATGGCGGGGGTCCAACTCTTCCCCCCACCTCGATGACGGGTTGTTGAAGGCTGGTTCACGCCATTAGGGTTCACTATCAATGTGCCAAAGTCACATCTAACTCCTTTGCACACGCTCCCCTTCATCGAAGCCATTCTCGGCACGGTACAGTTTTGTGCCTATCTCCCACAATGGAGAGTCCAGAACATTCAGGCTATGATCCCGATGCTTCAACCTCTGTCCTGGATTTCTCTGAGGCTACTGAGACTGATCCACTCCTGCACCTTGCTGTTCAAGCACGCCAGATGGCTTATGCAGGCTCAGCATTGGGATCTGAAGTCCCAGTGAGCGCTGCACCAGATGGATCTTTGTGATCTGGTCCAGATTTTGGAAGAGACTGCAAATGATCTGCAGTGGTGGCTGTAGGACCACAATTGGGTTTGTAGCAGACTCCTCTCCTTACCTCACCCAGAGTTCACAGTGGTGAAAGATGCTACGCTTTTGGGTTGAGGAGGCCATCTGGAAGAGTTGGAATCAGAGGCATCTGTTCTCCGGCAGAGACCTGGCTCCATATCCATCTTCTGGTGCCAAAAGCCATTCACTTGGGGTTGAAAGCTTTCCTGCCCTCAGTCAAAGGGAAGCTGGTGCATGTGCTCATGGACGACAATACCGCCCTGTAACACTGCAATAAGCAGAGTGGGATTGGGTTGTGCCCCCCTGTGCCAAGAGGCTTTGCGTCTCTGGATGTAGCTAAATCGGCAAGAGATTTTTCTGTTGACACCACCTGGCGGGTTCCCTGTATGCCAGAGCAGACTACCTAATCTGTTGACACATTACGGATCACAAATGACAGCTTCATATGGAGGTGGTGCAGGGTTTTTTTTGCAAATGGGGAAAGACCTGACTCAAATTTTTAGCTACTGCTGAGAGTCAGCACTTTTGTACGTTGGAGTTTCAAAGTCATCTCATGCTCAGATGCGTACTGTGTCGAATGGAACTTGGGACTCCTGGACATCTTCTCACTGATAATTCTCCTGCCCCGAGTGCTAAAGTAAATCGGGAATGACCAGTTACGTCGTCCTAGTGGTCTCAGACTGGGGATGGAGAGTATGATATCCTGAACTCTGGGCATGAGCATTTGTATTCTTATCAGGCTGCCTCTTCGGTAGGATCTCCTGCTGCAGCATCAGGGCAGGGTTCTGTACGCAAATCTGCCCAACCTGCAGCTCCATCATTGAAGATTGAATGGGGACAGTGCTTTCAGCCTTCCTACCAAACTTGTGGATGTCATCTTGGCAGCCAGCTGTCTCTTTACCAAATCTGTATTCGCCTGTGTAGAGATACGTTTGTAGTCTGGTGCGCTGCTAAACAGATTGACCCGCTGCATGGCAAACTGTTCAAAGTTCTGCTGTTTGTGGTCCTCACCCAGCAAGGCCTTCCTTTGGGCACTGTCAAAGGGTACCCGTCTGCTATTTCAGCCTTTTTAGGGTTTCTGGACCAGGCAATGTTATTTAAATCACCCTTTGTGATGCGTAGCCTCAAAGGGTTACTAACATGTTTCCCCCTTTTCCATTGAATATTCCCCAGTGGGACTTGAATTAGGTCCTCACATTCCTCATGTGTGCAACTTTTGAGCCCCTCCACACTTATTCTCTCATGCTCATTACCCTCAAGACCGACTTTCTTGTTGCTATATATGAGAAATTGCGTTGTTAGTTGATTTGAGTGTGAACTCTGGTCAAGCAACAGCCACATTCCCTGGCAGGGTGTACCACAAAAAGTCACTAAATTAACCTCTGCTTAACCCTGGGTAGCTTGGCACAAAAAGCAGTCAGCCTTAACTTTGAGTGCTGCATAAATACTTTCGCTAGCACTATTGCTTAAGGGTTGGAATTCCTCTTGTCCTGTATTCATTCCTTGGGACCATACCTTCATTATGAAATTTCGTTCCCCCCACAGACCATGCCTAGATGCCTTCCCCTTGACTTGATTCGCTCTAATCATACAGGCTCCTCGCAACCTTCACAGGTAGCCCTTACTCCTTTTCATTGACCTTTTTGCCATCCACTGGTACCTCCCGGTTCTTACCTCTCCCCTTTCTCCTCTTAATCCCCTATACAGCACTCACCTTATCCATGTAACCCGGTCCTGATGATGACCTGAAATTGTACAGGTCGAAACGCCGTCGACCTTCCAGCGCATTTGTGGGCGTTACTGTGGTTTACTTAAACAGCTGAATCTTTTCTTGATAAATTATTTGCTGACTGTTTTCGTGACCATCAACTAATTTGTTTCTTGCGCCTTTTCTCGCTGTTTCTTCACCTTTGTCACGCGTCACTTGCGCCGTTCACCCTCTTCACGAGCACGTATGTGCACACTTACAATTGGGTTACCTATGCATATAATGTAATCTAGTGCTGATATAACTACTTTCATTCTAAATAGACAGTTGTTTTTTTCTCACTAATTATTGTGGTCTCCCTTATTACCTTCTTTCTCACATTGAATTGTTTTTCTAATGCACCTGTCTAACTTAATGATTACCATTTGAGACATTATTTTGTTAAACATATTTACTTGTGTCTCAACTGGGTTAACAGGATTTCTCCTGTTCTTGTTCTTTGGCATAAATACTTTACACAGTGCCTCTAACAGTAATAAAATGCACACACAAGATAAGAAAAATCCCACACAAATTTAGAAAAATAGGCTAAATTATTTGACA
Organism: Calotriton arnoldi; assembly: GCA_963921515.1. NCBI lineage: Eukaryota > Metazoa > Chordata > Amphibia > Caudata > Salamandridae > Calotriton > Calotriton arnoldi. The sequence continues at coordinate 833,150 of CAWUFW010000692.1, forward strand.
CTAAAACAAATAAAATCCAATTAGTAGAAGCGGAGTTATGAATTATTAAACCACGGACATCTAGTTGCACGATACTGGTTTAAAGTCGAAAAATATGGCTGATCGCAATGGAGCGGGTTGAATACAAGAAGTGGATTGGACAAGGTCAGCACTTACCTTTGGACTTAGAGGAAATTTTGAGAAAAGTGTTCTGAGAAGGTAAAGTTCAGAAGGGCAAGGCTGCAGGTGGAGTCCAAGGATGGAGTGTCGTTGTCGGGAAGCCTTGGGTCAAAGCCGAGGTGAATTTTCTATATTTGAATTTAGTTATTTATATGGAAGTTGAAAATGTCCGTCAGGACAAGGCAGAAGGCTTCAGTCGAAAACAGTTCCTGGGACTTGGATACATACCCCTTTGGCGAAGGACCGCTGAACAGGATGTACTGCTGCGCAGAACGTAGAGGGAAAAGCAGCAAAGTCAATCCGACTGGCGATGCACCTCAGGTGGATAGGCGAGCTTGCAGGTCCCGGTCTCCTCTTGATTCACAGAGCACTTTTTAGCCCAAAAATTACTAATGTACTCTATTTTGGATTTTAGCTATCTGGGCACCTTTAGCACCACAACCAAGGGTCCAGGACTGATGGGGCAGGACTCACTCAGCCTGGGTCCAGATGTGGTTTCAAGATGGTGTGAGCCTTTTGTGTCCTTGTGGCTATGAACAGGAGGCCAGAAAACTAGTCCTTGGATTCACTCTGATAGTCCTGGGTTCAGGTGAAGATGCAGGGCTGGCCTTAGAGGGTTCAAGCCAGCAAAGCAGTCTGTCTAGGTACAGCAAAGCAGACTTTCAGAGTGCGCAGCAGGTCACTGCAGCAGGCAGTCCTCTGTGAGTCCTTCCGCAGGCCCAGGAGTGAACTGAAGAGTGGGTCTGAGGATTCTATTTTTATATCTAGTGCCCTTCTTCTGGAAGGTAGTAGAAGCTTCTAGAAAGTCTCTTTGAAGTGCATGGAATTTCCTGACTCCCCTGCCCTGGCTCCAAGCTGTCAGTAGTGACAATGTGGAGGTGAGAAGTCCTTAGTATGAAGCTTTTAATAACAATGCAGCCTGCCCTAAGGGCTATCTTGCACCTACCTTAGGGGGTAACATATTCAATAAAAGGGGAGTTTAAGGCTTGGCAAGGTGGTTATTTTGACAAGTCGAATTGGCAGTTTAAAACTGCATTCAGGCTGAAATGGCAGGCCTGGGACATTGTTTAAGGACCAATTAAGTGGGTGCCACAAGAAGTGCTGCAGGCCCACTAGTAGCATGTAATTTACAGGCCCTGGGTATATAGTATACCACTCTACAAGGGACTTAATAAATGTGCCAATCAGGTGTAAACCAATTTAACCATGTTTAGAAGAGAGCACAAGCACTTTACCACTGCTAACCAGTACTAAAGTGCATAGATTCCTATGGTTAACAAAAAACAAATTCAGCAAAAAAGTGGAGGATAAAAGGCAAAATGTTTGGGGGTGGCCCTGCGAAGAGAGGGACAGTTCTAACACTATCACATCAGTGTGACCAGTTAGCGAGTTACAGCCCCTTTCTGGTAACCTACCCCACACCACATTCTACCTAGATAAGATGGTTCTGCGGACTCGAGTGTCCTTTCTTCTGAAGGTAGTGACTCTCTTTCATGTTGGTCAGAACATCACCCTTCAGGCGTGTTTTTTTTTTTTTTTGCTGCACCACACCCCTCTAAGGAGGAGAAGAGTCTAAATTGTTTGGATCCGAAAAGGGGTCTCGGCTTTTAGATTGATCATTCCATGGAACAACGGGTGGTCGATCAACTCTTTATTGGCTTAACTGGAACAAAGAAAGGTAAGGTTTTGCAGAAAAGGATCATTATGCACTGGATTTTACTCTGCATTAAGATCTTCTATGCACTTACCAGCAAACAGCCCCCTGAGGGCCTGCGGGCTCATTCTTCCAGAGCCAAAGCTGCTACCACTACATTGGCATGCGGGGTGCCAGTTCTCAACATTTGCCAGGCTGCTACAAGGGCGTCAGTACAGAGGTTCTAGGGGCACTATTGGCAAGGTCAATGAGGTCTGCTGAGAAGGGCACTGGCCTGCTCGGTCCTTCAGGACTTTTTAGTTTGAGTCAGTTCATTAACCCACCACTGGGGAGGTATTGCTTGGGTATCTATTCAAAAGGTAAGCTAGCTTTGTAAGAGCTCTTTCTGGTAGAAACTTTCTGCAGATTCATCACCAACCCTCCTGCCTCTCCCTTCCATGAACTGGTCTCTTCACATAAAAAGATCCCACTTTAGGAGTTGGCAAACCGATTACAGTCAATATGATTGGCGCCTTGTCTACAGACGTGGAAGTGTCAAGAAAGCAACTGATATCAGCTCACATGGGGAGCGCGAATATAAGCCCGAGCACGTCACACTGAGTATGGAACGATGATGCGGCACCTGCCGGCGCACAGGGGTACTGCTTAGAAAGAGGGCTACCAAAAGTAACTTACTTGTTCGTCATGAAGGAGGGTGAGGATCTGGTTGACTGACCACTAGCTGCTCCTTGGTAATCTCATCACATAACGTAGGCCTGGCGTGAGCTGACATAACGTGTATTTGTAAAGCACACGTTCACCCGTAGGCATCTTGGAGCTGAATAACAGATATTTATTGTTACCCAACTCAATGGTACTCATTTTATTGACCTCAGATGAGGTTGAACACATGCCCCAGCATTTGTCCACTGGGCCACCAGACCCGTTCCAAGGTTGCACACTGGTGTCTGAATTTGATCAGATGCCACATGGAAGAGACTAGGTTGTACCTTGGAGCTGGAGTGGAAGCCTGGACTGGCGTTGCTACAGAACTGAAACCAGATCCTGAGGGGCAGTCTGCGCTGGGGAGAGTCTGCTGGCAGAAGATTGACTGGAAGCCCCTGCTGCTTGATAGTACCTGAAGGCTCACCAGAGGAAGCCGGCACCATCTGAAAGATCTGCAGCATGTCTTCCATGAAGGCCACAATTTGCTGTTGGATCGATGACGCCCTGGGGAATTTGGGGCATTTGGGACGAACTGAGGCACTTGATCAGATTTGCAAGGAGCTGGAGACAAGGAGCTCTTTGAGTATCGCCTGATTTCAAGTAGTGGCATGGGGTTGACTCCTACTTGGATCATTGCGCTAACGGTGCATTTTGAACTTACCTGAATGCTTTGAGTCAGTGCGAGACTTTGCAAGTGATTGGCTGCAGGACTGGGAGCAGCTAAGCGATTAGGAGTGGGATTGAGAATCTGTTTTTTTGTTCAGCAATCTAGAGTTTTGCCTCCTGCTCTCTGATCGCTTTAGGGGCATGAGGGCACAATGCTCACACAACCTTACATCTAGACAGGACCACAGGTACCAATGAAACAGTCACAGCACAGCTTGAATCCTGATGTGTTCAGGAGACATCTTCTCTAGCACACTATTGGGAAGTTTTTTGGAGTCGTCGGAGAGCCGACCAAGTTGTGAGTGGAGCTCCAGATCTGCATCAAAGGACAGGGAAAGAAAGGAACTGAAGTCGGTGCGCAAGGGTGGTTCCTATATACGGCCCCACTCTGTCGCCTCCAGGGCGGTATAAGATAACCCCATAGTGAAAGAGGGAAAGTCACACTTGGTTAGCCACTTGGCTTGTAACCTACACCTGTTCCGGAACACAGTTTCCCTATATTGTGCTAGGCTGTGTGGCACAAAGTTTGTAGCATAGTCGGAGATAATATCTTCTTTTGCTAAGTTGAAGATCTCTCTGACTTGTGATCTTCCTGTTGGATTAAGGAACATATCCATGTTTTGGAAATCCAACATCCTGAATCGTTCCCTGTACTATGATGCAGTTGTTCTATGATGTTTGTACCCTGTTATGGCTTTCTGATGGCAGTACAAGTTCTTATAAAATCCATACAGAGAAACGCCTGGAAGGCCTGGTGTCAATCTCAAGGAGTGATAGGACAGGAGGGTTTATTAGATGCAGACCAGTTGTTTCTTGAGGAGAATAGAGGAGCAGCTCCTCAAAGCTCAGACATCTGAACTACCACCAAGGGTGCTGGCCAAGTGTGTTGGAACTGAGTTACCTTTTGGGTGTATTGTGAAACAATAAGGCCCTCACTCTGAGTCGTTAATGAATGTGTGCCCGAGACAGGATTTAATATGTTAAAACCAGCAGAAGTCTTGTACTAAGATAAAAACATCACAAAAGCCCATCTACTCAAATTTATCTTTAACAATTTGAAGAGACAGCTGCACTGATCCAGCAGAAGACAAAACCTTTCTCTATTTCCGGTGCTGCCATCTCCTGCTCAGAGCATAGCTGCAGAGACCCTTGACTGCTGCCAAGACGATGAACTCAAACAACAATTACTGTGCGCTGAAATGGTCAAGGGCTGACTTTAAGACATGGATCTGGTGCACGTACAACAGAGATATCGAGTTTTCTTGACTTGCAACACCCTTTACTGAACTCCTCAGCATACCGGGAATAATGTGCTCACACAAAATCAATGATTTTGATCAAATTCCTTTAAGTGCCAATATACCCCATAGCCCAAACCCACATGCCAGTCTGCTCTGCCACATTGATCCTACACTCTCTGAAAAGCCTGTTAGGCTGTGAGACAGTTTCTTGACTTTGTTTGGACTCCCATGGGTTTGAACGAACTTCCATAGGAGCCGAGTATAATGAACACTCATTTTGGCTTACAACTTTTTTACAATCATTTCACCAGTTTTCGCCCCAAACCTTTTACTGGTTCCTAGTAATTAAATGTGTGTGTGTTTTTTTAATATACTTGTTTATACCATGAGCCATACCTATTGACCGTATTGCAAATGTCTTTATTCACACATTACCTCAGGCAAAATTCCTTCATGCCCCTGGTCTGTCCTATGCAAGGATGAGTTAAGGGCAGATCTGAAAGAAACCGTTAGTTATAGATTCCTTACCTTAGAATTACCCCCAGGCGTCATGCTGGATCCGGAGAATTTTTCGTCAGCAGTACCCCTGCGCGTCGAAAGGTGGCGTCGGTCGGCTCCGCGTTCATCGTTGGCGTCGTGGTCTCCGGGATGACGTCGCGGTAGCTACTTAGACGCCGCCCTTGCGTGTTGACGTCAGTTCTTTCTTTATCCGCGCCAGCCAGCGCAGATCCGGAGAAAGCGGTACCTCCAGTCACTTTTTGACTGACTTTTTGGCGACTTTTGTCGACACTGTTTTCGAGTCTTCGACTCCTGGTGCACGAGGGATGCCCGGTTTCAAGGCCTGCGGTTCCTGTAGCCGACTGATGTCGGTGACGGATCCACACCGGGTGTGCCTGTTTTGCCTGGAGCGCGACCACGACCCCAAGTCGTGCTCCGACTGCCGGACCATGAATCCGAAGTCTTTGCGGGAGCAGTCCCGAAAGCTTCTTGGAGGGTGAGGAGGACTGAGAGGGGTCTGGTGAGTCGGCGGTATCCAGCCCACAGCGGATGGTAAACTTTGCTGCGTCTCTCCCTTCGGCAACTGCACGGGAGAGTACGGCCCGGGCCTCCTCCGGTCACTGAGGCAGCACTTGCGCCACCGTATCCCACACGGAGTGGGTGTAACGGCCCAACAGACATGCGGTGTTTACCAACGCAGTCCCAAGCTGGAGGAAGAAAACATCTTCTTCCCAAGATGGTCCAGCTTTTTGGATTACCTATCAGGTGGTGCGTTAGGGAATGCGCCTTTGGAGGTGGAGGCTTGGACCACCAAGCTCTCAGGGGTGGGGTGTTGGGAGAGGAAAGTGGGGCCGCCTGGGGCCGGGCGGTGGCGTCTGGCAACCATCCTATCCACAGGAGCCCCTGTATTGGCCTGGACCAGGTGCCCAAAAGTATGTCGGTGAGGGCTTCATTAAACGGCAGCAGGGGCTCCGAAGAGCTCGCTGCCGGTTAAAGCACCTCCGTCAGGAGGTTAGTCCTTACTGCCACCGTAGGTAGCTCGAGGTTGAGAGCCTCGGCTGCCCTACACAACAACACCACTGCAAAAGATGCTCCCTCCTCCGTAGCTACGGTAGGAAGAGACAACATGCCAAGGTCTGGTGAGGTATCCAGACCACTGGCTTACCCCAGTACCTCTCTCCAGTCCGGCTCGTAACCCAACTGGTCAGTTAAAGGCCCCTGCGCGGCTGGGGACGTGGGAACCATCGCCGTGGTTCTGGGGGCCAGCGGGCGGGCCAGTCCACCACAGCCCCCCCTGCAGCAGCCTCTAAAACCTCCTAGTCCGACCTTTCAGGGCAACTAAACGCCAGTAGGCGGCAGGATTCGCCATCACCTCCCCCACTGGCGCACCATCACGTCGGACAGGTGGGTTTTACAAATAGTCCGAAGGGGCTACTCCCTCCCCTTCAAGACTACCCCTCCATCCATGCCACCTCAGTACCATTGCATGTCAGAGGATCATCTGGCCCTTCTCCAACAGGAAGTTTCGGCACTCTTGGCCAAGGGGGCCATCAAGCGAGTTCCTGTCCCAGAAGTAGGTCGTGGTTGCTATTCCCACTACTTTCTAGTGCCCAAGAAGGACAAAGGCCTGCGTCCTATCTTGGATCTCAGGACCGTCAACCGCTTCCTCCAGAAGGAGAAGTTCCAAGGCGGCACTCGTTAGGTGACGCTTTTCGTCGCCAGTGGAGTTGTGGTCTTCTATATGCCTTTCTGCCTATACCACTTCTGCCCAGAGTGCTGAAGAAGATCAAGCGCGACCGGGGTCAAGTCATTCTTGTGGCTCCGGATTGGGCATGAAGAGTCTGGTATCCTGAGCTGCTACACATGGCCATCGATCCTCTGATCAGACTGCCTCTTCGGGAGGACCTTCTGTCGCAGCAGCAGGGGACGGTCCTCCACCCGAACCTATCCAGCCTCCACCTCCTTGCGTGGAGGTTGAGGGGCAGTAGTTGACGTCGTTTGACCTGCCTCCCAAAGTCTGTGATGTTATCTTGGCAGCCAGGCGTCCCTCCACTAAGACGGTATACGCCTGTAGATGGAACAAATTTGTGACATGGTGCGCAGCAAAGGCTGTGGATCCTCTTTCTGCCCCTCATTCTGAGGTTCTCTTGTTCCTTCTTTCTTTGGCCCAGCAGGGCTCTGCTCTGGGCACTCTTAAGGGATACCTCTCGGCCATTTCAGCCTTTCTTAGGCTTCCTGATCAGCCTTCTCTTTTCAAGTCCCCTGTTGTAAATCACTTCCTAAAGGGCATTACTCATCTTTTTCCTCCTATTCCCTTCGTAATGCCTCAGTGGGACTTGAACTTGGTTCTGACTTACCTTATGTGCGCTCCCTTTGAGCCACTTCATAACTGTCCTCTTCGTCTTCTTACCTTAAAGACTGCTTTTCTGGTTGCCATCACCTCTGCTCGCAGGGTGAGTGAGCTCCAGGCTCTTTCTTCAAAACCTCCTTTCCTGGCTGTTCATCCGGACAAGGTCGTCCTCAGAACCAGACCTTCCTTTCTTCCCAAGGTGGTTACTTCTTTCCACATTGGCCAAACCATCACTTTGCCCACCTTCTTTCCGCCTCTGCATCCTTCAAAAGAAGAAGAGAGGCTCCACCGTCTGGATCCGAAACAGGCGCTTTCCTTTTATTTGGATCGCACCAAACAATTCCGGGTGGATGATCACCTCTTTGTGGGCTACGTGGGCGCTAAGAAAGGTCGGGCCGTGCACAAACGGACCATCTCTAAGTAGGTCGTTTTGTGCATTAAGGCTTGTTATTCCTTGGCAAAGAAGGAGCCTCCAGTGGGGCTGCGCGCCCATTCCACCAGGGCGACGGCAGCTACTAATGCTTTGGGACGAGGAGTCCCCAATAATGACATCTGTCAGGCAGCTACGTGGGCATCTCTGCACATGTTTACTAGACACTACTGCCTGGACAGCCAAGTCCGGAGAGACAGCTTCTTTGGCTGTTCTGTTCTCCAGGACTTTCTGGTGTGAACTTGGTTCGCAGACCCACCTCCGGGGTTGGTATTGCTGGGGTATCTATTCTAGGGTAAGGAATCTATAACTAGCCGTATCTTTCAGATGAACAAGTTACTTACCTTCGGTAACGATATATCTGTAAGAAACATAGGTTAGTTATAGATTCCTTACCGCCCCGCCCATCCTCCTCGTTCTGCGAACTGATTTCTAGGGTCAGGAAATCCCTTTCAGGGCCCTAGTTTTGTGCACCAGTGGTCAGTGTCTTGCATGACTCTGCGCTTCTGGAATGGAATGGAATGTCGTGTAAAAGAACTGACGTCAGCGCGTGAGGGCTGCGTCTAAGTAGCTACAGCAACATCATCCCGGCGACCACGACGCCAACGACGAACGCGGAGCCGACCGATGCCACATTTCGACGCGCAGGGGTACTGCTGACGAAAAATTCTCCGGATCCAGCCCGACGACTGGGGTAATTCTAAGGTAAGGAATCTATAACTAACCTATGTTTCTTACAGATATATCGTTACCGAAGGTAAGTAACTTGTTCTTCATGGATTTCTTTGATCTGCAAACCGCTTTCAGGGGATATTGTGGGTGCATGGCTATATTTTCCTGTGGAAAAAGCGTTTTTCCATCAACTCTAGCAAATCTGTGGGCAAATCGCTGCCTTGAGTTACACTGCGTTGATAAGGCGTTCCCATTCATCCACCCATGGATTTTGACGCAAGCCGAGATTTAGTAAAATCAGTAAACCTGGGATTGAGTCAAAATGGTATGTCTTCCCAAGTGCAGCATAATGAGGAGAAATATCTTTTTCTACTGTTAATTTCTTCTTTCCACGTGTGCTGCACTCTGCAGCATGCGCAGAAAGAGGAAAACGCCTCGAAGGATTGTTTTTGTGCAGGAAGTAATTCCTTCCTGCACAAAAGCAATTCTCCCTGTAACGCATGCACCCTTGCAACATGGTGCAATTTTGCCTGTGTTGACGCTAGGCAGCACACGGTACACTAGCGCAGAGAAATCTTAGTAGATTATGCATTTCTGCTCTCTCCCTGTCATGCAATGCAGCACGGCAAGTTGTTTTGCTGTGTCGCATGACTTCCTAGTAAATCTTCCCCATCATTTATCTTTTGAATGTGTCTGTGTCTTGAAAGATCTTCTTAGACCACATTGCTCTCTGGACCATATAATAGCGGCCTTACTCAGGCACCACAATAATTTCGTATTTTTAATTTGCTGTGTCTCTAAACACTGTGTATTGTATACAATTTAATAAAGACATACACAAAAGAAAATGTAACATTGTTCAGATCTCTTTAATTTGCATCATTCAAAGTAATCGCAAAAACTTTTCTGGAGATCAAAAATATTGCAATTTTTGTACAAAGTTTTTAGAATTGTCATGTACAAAGGCAATGTAAGAAATCTGGCACAGAGAATGTGTTTTTACCCTGCTGAAGCCTGACCTGATAATGATGGCAAATATTTCAGAGTTCAGTATAAACGGCGTAAAAACCACAAACTGAAGATTAAGAATCTGTACATATTTGAGGTTGTTACCAACATTAATTCTGATTTCACTCATTTCCAAAGCGACAGTTGCACAGTGTATTGCAGTGCTGGCTCTTAGAATGCATGCATTTCATGATATCAAACCGATTCACGTCACACAGAAACACATTGTCCAGCCGGTATAGGTACCGCTGTCCACGTTCGTTTTGGTGGACATGCCAAAGCGCTCATTTTGAGATCCACCAAAGAAAGCTAGGACTCTGGGAACCTGTTTAACTTCTTTTCTTTGGATTCCAAAGACCTGTGTTTCTCATCAAAGGCTGGGGTGTTTTGTGGAAAGTGAAAGACTGGGCTGATGTGAAAGACATCCACCCCCTCCTGGTTCCTCTTGTTGTACAAGTTGACTTTGTGCTCAAGCACAGGGCTGACTTTGGAGGACCCGGCTGGAGAAGGCAGCTTGAAGTTGACTGGATCCAGTACCTTTTGTGTCAAGGAGGAGTCGTCTGAAAGAGATGACAGCAGTTCCTTCACCACCGCGTGGTTGACCCTGTGTCTGACCGGCTCAGTTTCACCACCCTTCATGGCCCTGGCACTGGTCAGAGCACAGTACTCTGATGTCTCCTCCTCGCGTGTTGTGCTGCAGTCTGTGGAGGAACCAAAGTTTTGACTGCTGATGCTCTGGGCTCTAGTTCCAGAGCTTTCTGGAGACCTAGAACCACTGTCAGAGGTGATGCTTGTAGACGTACCATTTCTCTCTATCCTGGTTGGCACTTCTGCTGAGAAAAGGTCGGATGAGATGTTCGGATGGTGCACATCTATGGCTGCTGTTGTAATGACACATCTGGCAGGAACGACACTTTCTATAAAAAATAAAAAAAACACCAACAGAATTAAAACATGCAAACAGGTCTATAGAAGTTGCAGATATTTTGCTGTACACCAGCCCATCACTGCCTGCAAAATCTGTGCATAACCAAATTTTTGAATTTTAATATTTTTGCATGTAGTCAGGAACTACAACTGTGTACAGTCTGTAATATGTAAAAGGCTATGGACCATATGTACACATCTTTTTTAGAGGTCTCATACGGCCTGATGTGACCGCAAAAAAAGCATTTTGAAATGTACAAAAGCCAAATTACGATTCGGTAACTTGTTATCGAATTGCAATTCGGTTTTGCAGTTTAGTATGTGGAAAGGGCGTGCTACAAATACCGAATCAAAGTTTGGTCGGCCCTCTCAGGCTGCCCAAAACAGTCATGCGCACTTTCCCTGTTCTCCATGCAGCCTGCATCAAAGCTTGCGTGGAGAACATGCCCAGGCCCCCATTCCCTGGTAGAGTGTCGAACCAGGATGCTCAAAACCAATCACAAATCTGCATTGCAGCGTTGTGATTGGTCAGGGGAGCATGGCTATTCTTCCTGGCTTCCTGTTCCGCGAGTCCCACGTGGAGAGCAGAAGCAGAGACATGGGACCCAGCGGCACAATAAGTGTAATCCAGTGGTGTATATGAACTACCAGATTTTGGGCCACATGTACGAAGCTTTTTTATGTTTAGATGTGTTTATTAGCATTTTCAAAAAAATAGAAAACAATACAGAGGCATAGATCACACATTGTAGTAGAAGGTACCATCCGCATACATTCTCGAGACAGAAAGAATCATATTGTCAGCACAATGATTGCCTTGATAAAACCGTTGTGCAACAGTAAGCTGACAACACCCGCAAAGGTTCTGCCTCTGTAATAAACCAAATTCGTAAACTCTCCCCCCCTCCCCCCACCCGGTAGTCTCTGTTTCGCCTTGAGCGGGTCCCGCTTCTGCATTTGTTACAACACTTACTAACAATAAGAGATTATGCTTGTTCTGTCCATAAGTTCGAGAGGCGCAGCACTCTTAGATATTTGGGCTGGGTAATTTAATTGAACTCAGACGAGAGCAGTGTTAGTAATGGGCTCCATACCTTCTGAAAAGTCATTGGTGTTGTTCAGGGTAGCCGAAATCCGTTCCATCCCTAAAATATGCCAGAGCCTATGAAGCCAGCCTATATGTGTGGGGGAGATGGAGGAACCCCAGTGTGACAATATGTTTTGCAACGCTGCCCCCAATGCCAACCCCATCTGGCGTCCTCTCATGCTTTTAAGTGGGTATGTGACCTGGTTGGGGAGGCCTAAGATGACGTAAACCGGGAGTCTCGGGATCTGTGTGTCAAATAGCTCGTCTATCTCATCAAGAATTTTAGTCCAATAGTGAGACAACAGTGGGCAATCCCACTGAATATGTAGCAATGTTCCCTCGTTGTCGCAGCCACGCCAGCAAGTAGGGCTCCGTTGTGGGTTACCCCTATGTAGGCGCGCAGGTGTGAGATACCAATAAGTAGCTATTTTCATGGCGGTTTCTATGCTGGTGACATTTCGAGCTGTGTGTTTTGCCCTATAGTAAATTCCTTCCCAGTCTTTCTGCGTGAGCTCCCCACCCAGTTCTCTCCCCCACCTCCGTTGACTCAGTGTGGCCTGTGGTTGTGGGCTATGTCTAATCATGTCATACATGTCGGATATCAGTCCTTTATCTGTGAGTTTGGTAATTAGCCATTTTTCATATTTGGTCAGCCGGCGGGACCCTTGCCTCCTTCTGAAGTACCCAATGTCGCAATTGCAAGTATCTCAATCTCTCGGATTCGGGAATTCCATACTCAAGCTTCATTTGAGAAAATGGAAGTATTCCTGATAGATCAAACAGGTGACCCATCGATCGACAGGAAGTGTCCCGCCATGCCGGAAAAGCTTTGTCCGACATCCCAGGTGTAAATTCGCTATTGCCAAACAGGGGGGGTCAAGGGAGACAGGAAGGTAGTAAGGTTCTTTGCTGTCGCCACCCCCTCCCAAACTGTCATCACGGATTTGGTGATTGGTGACCCCATCAGTCCACTTTGACGTTGAGCCTTCTTTAAAAAGGGGACCTTCCAGAGGGGGATCCCGGCCAGCGCTCTATCCTGAAAAAGCCATCTTTTTTCGTATTCTGGCTGTGCCCATTCCACTAAATACCTCAATTGGTCAATTAATAGCTGAGAATGTCTGGTATCCCCAATCCTCCAGCTTCGGGCCTCATATATCCTAAAACAGATGAACTGATTGATGTCCCGTTGTAGAGAGACAATAACTCCCAGGGGAGGCAATGCCGGCAGGGTTTGGAACAGGTAGAGTGCCTTTGGTAAAAGGGACATTTTGACCGCCGCTATTCTCCCAAGTAGCGACAAGTGGTGTTTACTCCAGGCGCCCATGTCCTTCTTCGCTTGCCGGGCTAACCTGGCATAGTTCAGTTGGGTCGTCTGGAGCACTGTTGCCGCTAAATCCAAGCCCAAGTATGGAATAGAATCTACTATTTGAATACCGGATAGCCAGTCCTCCCTGGGGCTGAGAGTGGCGGATGCTGGGTTTAAGTTCAATATCTGCAATTTCCTGACATTAACCCGGAAATCTGAAACACGGCCGAATGTGTCCAATTCTTCCAGAAAGGCGGGGAGTGACTCCTTCGGTTCCGTCAATGCCGATATCACATCGTCTGCATATAGGCTGATCGGATGTGTTTCCCTCCCCAAATGGAATCCCTCTAATGTTAGGGTTGTCCCTGATCTTTTGTGCCAGGGGCTCAATATAGAGGGCGAACAACAGGGGGGATAGCGGGCAACCCTGCCTAGTGCCTCTTTGAATGGCAAATGGTCGTGAGGAGATGCCGTTTACTCTAATGGAAGCCGATGGCCTGTTGTAGCAGCAGCTCACCCATTCCCTGAATTTATCTCCCAAACCGACCTTGGATAGCGTATGACTAAGGAAGCCCCAATCCACACGGTCGAACGCTTTTTCGGCGTCGACTGTCAACAAAAGTGCGTCCATTTGTGTTTGGTGGGCCTTGTCTATAAGGTGGAGTACCCTCTTTGTATTATCTCCGCATTGGCGGGACTGAATAAATCCCGCCTGGTCTGGCTCGATCAAATGTAGCATGCAGGGGCCTAGACGTGTAGCGAGTATTCCAGTAAAAATGTTAAAATCTACATTGAGTAAAGATATAGGGCGGTATGAGCCACATTGTTCCCTGTCTTTGCCCGGCTTAGGCAGAACCACAATTGCTGCCGCTAACATCGTGGCGGGGATCGGATTTGCACTCCCAAAGGAATTGAACACACTCATTAAAATCAGGGCTAGAAGGTGACAAAATTTCTTATAAAAAAGAGCGGGAAATCCGTCTGGGCCGGGGGATTTGAGTACCTTGAGACGTGATATTGCTGTGATCACTTCCTCCACTCGGATGGGAGCATCTAGAGCTGCCGCGTGGTCTGGGGTTAGTGTGGACATAGTCACGGACTGAAGATAGTCAGAGATTTCACGTTCTGATGTGGTGTCAGCCGTGTACAGTTTTTCATAAAATTCCCTGCAGGTGCAAGCTATCTCCTGGTCCCCGGTAACCTCTCTCTGTCCATTCCCCTGTAGCGATGAGACCTTTGCCCGCTGTCTTTGGGCCCGAAGCCTATTAGCCAGGAGACGGCCGGTGCGGTCGCCCCCGACGTAATAAGAGTGTTTTAACCCGACTGCCGCGTACTCCGCCCTGTCCAAATCTATCCCGGCTAGCTGTGCCCTTGCTGCTTTCAGCTGCCTCCAGACCCTGTGCGCTCCTGTTCGGCTATGTACCCTTTCCAGTTCCTGTACTTGGGCTGCTAAGCTGGATCTCAGTTCCTTGCGCTCCCTATTGTCGGCAGCCGACAGCGCTATTAGCTCCCACCGCACTACCGTTTTCATCGCTTCCCAGAGTGTCGTTGTCGCTATGTCTGGGGTATCATTAAGAGTGAGATATTTCTGAATACATTTAGTAAGTTGCTGTTCCACTGTTTTCCTGTGGAGCATATTCTCTTTAAGTCTCCAGCAGCCAGCTTGACGGGGGCTTGACGGCAGTGATATATGTGTAGTCAGTGCGTCGTGGTCTGAAAGGGCCGCAGGTTCGATACTCACTGCTTTGACCACCCTATTAATCTCCCCCGTCCCTAAGAAATAGTCTATGCACGCATAGGATCTGTGGGCGCGCGAGAAAAAGGAGTATTGCGTCGAGGTGGGATGCGCCTCCCTCCAGATATCTACGAAACCCATCTCCTTCAGCCATTTCTTCCCCTCCCCTGACAATTCTCCCTTGTGCCAATGTGAAGTCCGTGATCTATCCTTGCTCGAGTCCATTACTATGTTGAGATCCCCCCCGATCAATGTCATGCGATTTTGTGTGGCCATGACGTCCGTCAGGGCTGCTTTAAGGAAGCTTTCCTGTCCCGAGTTGGGGGCATATATAGATCCTATCACTACGAGTTGGGAGCCAAATTGTATAGTGTAGGCCAGTAATCTCCCTTTTAGCTCAGCCACCTATTCTCGCACTATCCCCCTGCAGCGATTGGATAGGAGCAGGGCCACCCCCGCCTTTTTCCCCCCTGCGGAAGAGAAATATTGTTGGGGGAATGCTCTCGATCTCATGCGGTGATGATCTTTGGCCAGGAGATGTGTCTCGTGTAGGAGACATATATCGGCCTCCGTATGTTCCAGGTAGGACAGAATAGCTCGTCTTTTGACTGGATTGTTGAGACCCTTAACGTTAATCGTGAGTATTTTCACCTCTTCCATAACCATGATAGATGGGTGTAGATTGATCTATTACAGCCCCCTAGGGCGCGCCCTGCTCTCGAACACAACTGAGTGCCCCCCATGTGGGTCATGTCGGTATTGATCGGTGTGGAAGTGCGTTAGAAAATGTTCCGTGAACCCCAGGGACCGCCTGGAAGGAAACTGTTTGCGTACCGGACCCTCCCTAACCCCAACAAACAAAACAATATTTACCCCAGGAAATAGTTCAGAAGACGCAGTGTTCATCCGCGCCTCCTTGGTGAAACAAGTTGTAGGGTGCAGCTTGTAGCCATCAATGCTCCCCCAGCCGCCCACCCGCCACTCCCCGGCAAAGCACTAAACCACGTATCTGACCCAATAAGCAAATTAGTCCTTGGGTTTGGATCCGGGTTCAGCGGTCAGCGAAGCCAGCACTGCCTGACGTTCCTGAGCTATAGTCTTTGAGTCTGGCTTGGAGGTGGCCTCTAGCCTCTGTCGTCCGCCAACGCGCTGCCATCTCTCTCTCTGACCTTTCTTATCTCCGTCATCTGACTCGGCTGAGTGGGGGTTATCGATGCCCAGGACCTTGCAAGCCTCTTGCAGCGACCTTATTTGCCGCAGCCTGCCGTCCCATTTGAAAATTATGCGAAAGGGGTGCCCCCACGAGTAGGAGACACCCTGGTTTCGAAGATGCGTTGTGACTGGTCTGAAGTCTCTACGTTTTTGCAACGTGATTGCTGCTAGGTCCTGATATAGGGCGATGTCGTGCCCTCCATAGGTTAGCGGTTGCGCTTCCCTGGCTTTCCTCAGAATAAGTTCCTTAAGTTGAAAGTCTGGGAGGTAGGCCAGTATGTCGGGAGGGGGTGCCGGCACCTTCCTTTGCAAACCCACCCTATGGGCCCTACCAATTTTTATAGCAAAGTCCTGTGATTCCTGCAAGATGTGGCGGAAGAGGCCCTGGAGATACTAAGTGATGTCAGTGCCTTCTTTTGAGGGAACACCCTTCACGCGAATGTTGTTTCTGCGGGAGCGATTTTCTAAATCCTCTGCGTGGGCCTGGAGGTCTATGTGTTGGGTTTGGAGGCGGATCACCTCTTGCTTCAATTGCTCCACTTCTTCATCCCGTGATTCTTCGTGGTCCTCCATTGTGGCCACCCTCTCTCCGACTGCGTCCAGGTCTCATCGCACCTCCTTAATCTCATTGGAGAAGTCTTTCCTGAGGGCCTGTAGGTCGTCCCGTAGGGTGGAAAATAGTTGTGCTAAGAAAGCACGTGACTACGCCTCCTGCCCTCCCAGTGTGATTGGGGATGCACGGCCATCTCCTCCGTTTGCCCCCGCCATCTGAGTGAACATATCCTTCACGTTCCTGTCCTTCTTCGCCCGTGTTGAGGACATGTCCGAACTGTGGCTGGGCACTTCAGGCAGTGGCGGATAGGTGCAGTTCGAGAGTGTTGCCAGGGATCGTGGCTGCACGTGCATTGGTGCATGCCCTTTGTGGCGCGGTGGTGCGTGAGCAATGGGCCTTATAGTCGAGTCCCCTGGGGCAGCTATGGGAAGGTGCGTGCACGACGTGGACACCGCCGCGTGCCGTGCAGGTTTCTCTAATTCCGGCTCCAGCAATATGTCGCCACAAGGCCGCTTTCCGTCCGGCCTGAGCCCTGTCTACAGCTTCCTGCAGCACTCCTGCCCCTGGACCGCCCAGGCCCTCCGTCCAGCGCTGCTCCTCGCGCCTCCTCGTAGCCCCAGGCGCACCGGAAGGTTGCTGACGCTCCAGCTCGCTGAAGCGATGTTCGCTGCGGAGCTTCGGTCCTGGGACGCAGCCCGGTGTGGTGCGCAGCGCAGGGGCGCGCCCCCAAGGTATTCAAATGGCCGTTGGCTCGCCTAGATGATCCCCACCTCCTACCGGCGGCAGAGCGTGTTGTGCCCCGTTTCGCGTCTGTTGGTTCCTCGCTCCGACCCACGGGTGGCCGCTGAGGCTCTAGGATCGCCTCCCTCGGTGCTGCAGTGGGGCGTGCGTTGAATGTGAGCAAGGGGCCCACCGATTCGCCCAAGTGCAATGTGGGCCGTTGGGTCGTTCCCCTGCAACCTCTCCTGTCCCGGGGCCCTCCGCACTCAGCGGGCTTCGGCGGGTGGCCAGGCGGGTCTTCGCCCAATTATATGGTAGGCCAAGTCCTGCAGAAGGTTATATGGAGGGGGGGGGGACCCTTTACTTCTCCTTTCCCCCCCAAGGAGACCAGCGCGGAATGGCAGCCCGGGGCCCCTGTAACAAGCTTCCAGTCTTTCAGGGGCGCTTCCGCAGGGATTTTGCTCCGCCGTCCCAGATGGGGCCACGAGCCCGAAGCAGCGTTGCGCAGTGCGTCCGCTCCGCCGTGCAGGGAAAGGGGAGTGCCACTGTGCCGCTCACCTCAATGTCCAGAGACCCAAGGGTCGCTGCACTCGGAGGCCCCAAGCGCGTGGTCGTGGGCCCGGCCGTCTGGCCTGTTCCGACTCCACGCGGGCCACCGCTCTCCGTCGCTCCTCCTCCGCTGCTCCCTCTGCCGCCAGCGATCGTCGGGGAAGAGGGGGGGAAGCACCCCTCTCGTCCTTTGAGCCAAGGGCGGCCAGCAGAGACCCACAGCTTCTACGGAGCAGGCGCCGCCAATGTCTAGGCTCCCCACGCAGTACCGCTACATTTTCCGGGCCGCCATGTTAGCTCACTGGGGCCGGGCTGCTGGGCACGTCGGCCGGGGCCGTTCCCCCACTCGGGTCCCTCCACAAGCCAGTCCCTGGGATCACTGCTCGTCTCCGGTGCACAGTCGAGGGTCCGGTGCTCTACTACAGTGCCGGGAAGCCAGCGTGCGGCCGACGGGAGCGGGGAGACAAGCGAGGCACGCCTTACCCGCTCGCCATCTTGGCCACGCCCCCACAAAGCTTTTTTAAGGTCACAAATGGCTTGATTTATAGAATCGGGCTACTTGCAACTGCAAAAATGCTTTTTTTGATGTACAAAAGCCAAATTGTGAATCAGTAACTTGCTACTAAATCGCAATATGGTTTTGCGATTCAGTATTTGGAAGGGGAGAGTTAAGGGCATCCCTTCCAACCACTGATTCGCATTGGTATTTGTTTAATGTTTTGTGATCAAATTCCAGTTGTAAAACATTAGTATTTTACTGACACTTTGAAGGAGGCGATCGGATTGTAAAACATTAGCATTTTACTAACACCTCGGAGGAGGCGGTAACACATTTGCATATGGGAAGGGGTCCCCAAGGGACCGCTTCCCCATTGAGAATGTTAAAAGAATACATATATTATTGAGGAGCAGGCATTGGTCCCAAGGACCACTGCCTATTGTTAGAAAATGAAACTTACAAGTTTCTTTTTATTTTAAACCCATCCTGTTCTTTTTTTAAGGCAAACAGGCTGGATTGAAAAAAAAACAAAAGTTTGATTTAATAAAAGCAATAACGGACATGGTGGTCTGCTGACTCCAGCAGGCCACCATCTCTGTGATTGCTGTGAATTCTAGTGGGTCACAAATTGTGACCTACTTCATTAATATTCATGAGTAAGTCTGTTTGTGACCCCACTAGGAATAGCTATTCTAAAAATAATTCTATAATACATTAGGAATTGAGATTTTCAAATTGCGATTTGGTAAGAATCGCAATTTGGAAATCGCAATTCCTAATATTGGTACATCTAGCCCTTTATCTGCTAATAGGTAGTGGGGGTCGTTGAGACAAAGCCAATGCACGTTTCAGTGTTCCCTATTATGATCTGTAATCAAGACATATACAATTATAGAAGGATAACAGTGAATTATGGGGATTTTTTCACCAACGGCTTCGGAGTGATGTCAAATAGACGAGAGCGAAGCTAGAGTTGGTTATAATGTCCTCAGAACCCTGAGTCAAACATAACACAGCCTCTCTCCCTGTCCCAAATTAAAAACAAATAATCTTACCTGCAATCCCTAACCAACCCTGACGACCTTTCCTGTCTTCCTTCCCCGCCTTCGTGCCCCCTCCTGCAGCTGTGCTTTCTGCTTTCAGTCAAAGCAGACAACCAGAGATGCGTTGGTGGGCTCTCGGAGAACCCTGTCACCGGGCCTGGAAGGCCTTTATGACTTCACAACTGTTGATAACCAGTTTTGTTATCAACTGTTGTGTTGTCATAGCAAGGAGTTATGACGTCCAGAAACTGAAATAAACGACAGAGGCTCTCCATGAGAGCCATGCATACAGCAATATTCCCACTCCATTTTCACTTTCACAATCTAGAACCCACCACAAAACTACTTTCTCACTGTTTGTTTCACTTTTCTTCTAATTGAAATACAACAACGAGGGCTAAGAAACCTACCTTAAATGAGTAAAGTAAGAACAGGGCTGCTGTAGTTATGCAATTCTGCAATGTTTTTCGGCATAATTATGGATTTGCCACTGTTTCCACGTGATCCAGCATCTGCTGATTCATTTGCAGATGTTGACAAAAAAATAATAGCTTAAGTTAACCAAAAGCTACAAAAAAATGCTCCAAAATATGGTTTCGCCTAATGGCAGAACCTTCACAAAAGTTGACAGTTCATTTTCTTATTACTGTATTCATTTGTCAGATTCGTACTAATGAAGTGCAGCTTTGCCAAACAGCATTATTAGCTGTTGCAACGATAAAAAAAAATAATACTGTCACAAATTCTACCGCATAATTTGCCCTTTGTTAATGCATAATTCTTTCCAACCTGCCCCATAATTTGGCTCTCCGCTGTGCATAATTCCAGTGACCTTGGCTAAGATTCGCACAAATACTGTCAAGTAGGTGACATAGATGTTGGCCTCTCATATATGTTTAAAACCCTAGCGATGATATTTGATAATGTTAAGCATGAGGAGCCAGATCTACCAATAACTAAGTCATGTTGCCACCATATCAGTATGCCTTCCAAACTACAGACTTATTTAACATAAGAAGGCAGAGCGATGGCTGCCTCTGCTGCTGTAGGCGTAACACTAGCAGGGCTATCCTTGTGTGCACCTCTAGAAGATCTTGGGTCACCTGCAAAGAATTCACAATTAGGCTGCATAGATGGAGGCTGCTTTAATTCTCCCAGCCATCGTTAGTCGTACGCCACAGAGACGTCACTGGCTTCTAGTTGACACACAAGTTAAATTCCACACCCTCCCTTAGGCCTGATTGAAAGCTTCAACACCCAGTAGGCTTTGAGTTCATAGGATAATGGATGGCTGGAGGTCGATGGATAATACGAAGAGGGATTTAAACTGCTGTGTTTTTGATCTACATGGTGAAACAGTCTCCCACTGGGCACACACCTTCCGGTGTGCTTACTAGTTCTTTTTAAGTGTGTCAGTACCTGACCATCCATGGATTTTGGTACCCTAGAAAATCTGGCTTGACTTGCCTTAATCATTCCAGTTAGGAATGCAGACTGTTAACCTGCAAGCATAGGGAAAATGCTTTTGGGATCCTTAGTTCCTCGTAAGAAATTGTTTATCCCCTCAAACAAAAGATGGATGTTAGTACCCGCTTCCATAGCAAGAACATTTGCTGAGGTGGAAGGCTGCTAATCTGCAGGCAAAAATATGTCATGCTAATGTAGACATCACCCTAATGCTTCTCATGGATACTTCTAACTGCAGATATCTTACTTTAAAATATTCCAAAGGTGCCAGATTGGATCTGGATATTTATCATAGCAGAGCTGCTGTGTCCTGCTAGACGGCCTTGTGCAGTTCCACGTTGGCTCCATGCTGCCCTGGAAGTGAAAAAGTGCAGCCATATATGAGCGCCTTCCCTGTGCGCTGACGTCAGTAATTTCTTGCCGTGACAGCTGGACACAGATGTCGGTCATGCACCTGCACGACATATGTTTTTGGTGCCATGGCTCAGGACACTAATATAAGTCCTGTGATAAGTGCACCAAAAGGAGATTCGAGACTTGGAGGTGAAACTTTGTCACTGAGCACAAGATGAAGTTAAGTCCTTTGTGTAGATCCCACTCCAAGTCATAGGCCTGGATTCTGTGCCGGTCAAGGTTCCACGCTTACAACAATTCCACTTCCCACTCAAAATCTTCCAGTAAGTACAGATGGAAGCATAGAAAAGTGAAGCAGGGCTCAACCCCATCCTGCCACTCTAACTTCAAGGAAAAGGTACAAGGGCTTCTAGATGTAAGTCACCGATCACTGAGCCGACCCTTCAGCTGGTCCCGATGCGCCTTGAGTAACCTTGGGCCATCGTCACCCCTGCATCAGATCGAATCCTTCAAAGACGCCCTGTTGCAAGTATACAGGCCCAGATTTATCAAACTTTCATGCAACGTAATGCAGCAAGACACCCTGCTACGTGAAAGGGAAAGGGGAGGCATGCTTCATATTTAACATTATATGGCACATTACTGTCATCCTCTTGTTGCGCTGGCGCACATTTGGATGCCTTGCGCCAATGCGGGTACCCATGCGTCATGGTGCAAAAGTGCCTGCGTCATAGGCAGGATTGTTTTGCTGCACGAAGCGACACCTTCCTACACAAAAATATCCTCTGAGACTTTTTCTTCTTTCTATGGGGCATATTCTCAAGGAGCTATTGCCGAGTTATCGGCACTTTATCGCAGCCAAAGTCGCGCTAAATTTATCGCCCCATTCACAAACTGGTGCTAACAGCCCATAACACCAGTTTTCCTGCGAAAGCAGTCGCAAAAAACATCGCCACAGATGACCCCGGCAACTAACGCTAATGAGATGCAGAGTAGGCGTTCCCGAGCAAAAACCCGCGACAACACCACACCGCAACATTCTCAACGACCAGCCACATCGGTGATAAGACCACAAAACAGGCGATAAGGCGCGTTAGCAGCAGGAAACTAACACCTGCTCTGACCTGGTGTAAAGTCAGACGACAAGCTGCACCATCGAAGGGAGCCCAGCCCAGAGCCACACATGAAGAACAACAGATGCCATGGAGCCACTCACCATGCACCCCGGAGCCCCGAGGGGGCAACAACACCCACCGCCACCACCCCCAGGACCGCCACCCCCCCCAACAGATGCACCCCGCCCCCCCACCCCCCGACCACCACAGAGGCAGCGCTGACAAAGACAGCAGACATTCAGGAAATGCACCAGCCCTACAGACCCAACACCAGACAATGCCAATGCCCACTACAGGCCCAAAAGGACAACCATCCTCCGCATCCTGAACATCATTGCCCACAGGCTGACGGTACCAACACAACGGACAAAGCTGCTGGCTGTGCTGCACCTGTTGGCCTCTGGTATCCTCCCAAACAACAACCGCCAGAGTCGGAGGAGTCTCACAGCCAGCCCCATCCAAGTTCCTCACACCTGTCCTGGATGCCCTCACCAGCTAGGGACCCCAGCACCCATACGTCCCCCACAATGCGCAGGAACAGCTGGAGACCAAGCAAGGACTATACGCCATAGCTGGATCCCCGCACGTGTCGGGGGTAATCGACTGCACACTTGTCCCACTTGTGTCCCCTGCCAACA
The DNA here is from genome assembly GCA_963921515.1 of Calotriton arnoldi. NCBI lineage: Eukaryota > Metazoa > Chordata > Amphibia > Caudata > Salamandridae > Calotriton > Calotriton arnoldi. The sequence continues at coordinate 855,738 of CAWUFW010000692.1, forward strand.
CCGCACACAATTACCGCAACAGAAAGCACACGCATCCCATCACCGTGCAGGCAATAGTGGACCACAGGGGACTCCTCACCAATGTCATAGCCAACTACCCAGGCAGTGTGCATGATCCCTTCATCTCCCGACAGTCCAACATCAACCAGCGCTTCCAGGATGGCACCCATGGGAATGCACTGCTTGTTGGCAAGTACAAAATGAACACACCACAACCCCACAATCATGCAACTCACAACTCTGGCATTGCACACGTCACAAAATCACATACAACATGCCAAACAACATGCCCCCCCACCAGACACAACAGCACAACGTACTGTGGCAACCTTGGTTAGCCATGTACATGAGCCATCAACGGCATGGCACCTCAGCCACACAATACCGGAATGTGGGGAGAGGTGGGAACCAGGCATGTGCGAAGGAGGCAAGTGACCCATGAATGAGAATGTACACAATGCCAAGTGTGGCGGAGATGTGCTGGACAGACTGCAGTATGCAGACCACAGACATAGCCATGTCTACATGCATTGCTGGTGTTTGGAGTGTAGTGGACAGTGGACCCAACCATGTCACCCCAGCCAGTGGGGAAGATCGCGGAAATGTAGCTTGTGACGTCCCCCCCTGTAAGCGTGTGTGGAGTGGGCTGGCCCGGAGGATGCCAGGCCAGCGTAGGGGTGTGAATCAAAAGCACGTAGCACTGGGCGTGGTTCTCTTCCGGAATGCCCAACGCGTCTGCCAGGGCGGCGCCTCACACCCCGCCACCAGGCCGACGCCGTTGCAGTGAGCGGGGTGGCCGGCGATCCTGTGCGCCTGCTGCACCCCGGGCCGCTGGTCCCCGAACCCGTCATGCCCACCCCTGCGCAGCCAGGCCTCACTGCTCACCTGCCGACACCGGCGTGTGTCAAAGAGGGCCCACCACGTGCCGGCGCAAGCTCCAAGCCCGAAGCCCGCGACCTTGTGAGCCTCCTCAGACCATCACGGCCTCCGCGACACAGTCCCGCTTTACTCCTTTTTCGTTTACGTACTCCACCGCTGCCTCCGGCCTACACTACGGTCAGGTAGGTCACACATTTGGAACTGAGTCTTGATTACACAATGGCAGAGTACATATTTATGGCATCGTTTATATCCCTACACTCCCTTCGATGTGGTGCCACCAACTCTGTCAACCAGGAATCTTCTCCACATGCCATTTCAACGCCGTGTGTTAGAGATCCAGGAGGAGATGGCTGCACAGCGGGTGCCCCGCGCTGACCGCTGCCTCCGGCACACACTGTGGTCGAGTAGGACACACAATTGGAACTGACTCTTGATTTGTTAATTTCAGAGTTTATATCATTGTACAGGCCTCATCGCTGACTGCATCCCCTTCCGGCTCTGGTGCCACTGACTCTGTGCCACGGGAGTCATGGACACTCTCTGGTTGAACGTTGGTGGCGTCTGAGTCTATGTCCTGGGGGTTGTCTTCATCATCATGTAGCTGGTACTGACATTGTGGGAAAGAGGAGACTGTAGCATTCAACTCCTCCATATTGCATTTCTCTGCTTGCTCCTGCCTTTTGCGTCATGCCCTGGATGGACACCTTCCACTGTCCCCCGTAACACTCCTCGACATTCTACTTGGACATCAACGAGTACCCGCTCAGATCCCGTGGCCCTACCTCAGTGCATCGCCAGGCACCGTCCCGTGGCGGTGTGCCTGTGCCGGCCGCTGAGCATCCGGGTCCACCGACTCTGTGCAGCTCAAGTCATGGACCCTTGCTGTTTGTACTTTGAACTCCTGATTGTCTGATCACTGTTGTAGTTGTTGCCATCACCATCCAACCCCTGAGGGGTGGCTTACACTACCCAACACCCATCCAGCACAGGCGTCACTGGACGTGTGACCCTGGCAATAAAAGCTGCCGGGCGCACGTGCCCGAAGCCAGTTCCACTGATTATCTCAGTGTGTCCGTGTGGTAATTCTGTATGCATGTGGGCCCCGGGCCATACCACATTACATTGTGCTGTGTAAAAGCGTGTGCAACCTTGTCACCTCAGGCAGTGGGGTGGACCTGGGACATGTATCTGTGTCGGACCCCCTGTGGGCGTGAGGGAGTGGACCGCCGTACGGCAGTACGGCGTAGGGGTGTGGTCATTCAACACGTGGCCCTGGGCATGGTTAAGTGTAGGCCTTGCCAAGGCGGTTACTGATGCGTGTGTCTCGGGTGTAGTGTCGGCGCCACCCGTCACGCAATATACAATGTTGCTATGTAGCATGCCCCCGGAGTACGGGCTCGGCCGAGGGGTGTAGATGAGGGTGCGCAAGCCCGCTCGGGGTCAGGGATCAGACATGCCAACTGTTGTGTGTGTCGCTATTTCCGCAGCATAGGCCAAAGGTCTACCATCAACCGCATGGCGAGTTCAGCCAGGCATGACCTCTACATCTGTGTCCTCCCTGTCCTTACCATAGGCCAACACACACGTGTCTGTCCACCTTCAGCGCACGACATCACTGTGTCATTGTCAGGCTTGTGGACATGCGCAGACAGGCATGGCAATAGTGTGCCGTAGGGGTGCATGTGATGCAACCGCGCTGCGCACACTAGTAATTAGGCTCGGGGGGAGGGAGCAGCAGCAGTGAGGCTACGTAATACACATTGATGCCGCTCACTTGCAACATGCAGTACATGTCATGCAGGAATCACGAGGTCACACATATCAAACACCATCACCATCACATCTTGCAGGGCCGACTATTGGCTCATGTCTCTCTGCACAGTCACAGGTGACCAAGGATATGCACTCTGCGCTTGGATGATGCCACCCCTCCGCGCCCCGGACACACAGGCCCAGAGGCTGTACAATGCGGCCCACAAGCGCACCAGGGGCATCGTGGAACGCACATTTGGCGTGTTGGAGTCACGTTTCAGGTGCCTCGACGTCACAGGTGGGAGGCTCCTGCACAGCCCAGGCATTGTGTGCAAGATGATCGTTGCATGTTGTGTGTTGCACAACATATGTGTACGCAGCAAGGCCCCATGGATACAAGTGCCAGATGCACCGGACGATGATGATGAGGATGGGGCAAGTGGCCCACACCCCACTGCGGCCGCAGCAGGAGTTGCCCGTGGAAACACCATCATTGACAATTTCTTCACATGAGCACGTCACATTGTGACAGTCCTTGCCAATCGTGGGACAGTACAATATGGCCACAGGCACAGCATGTGCTACTGAATGCTTTCAGAATACACATTCCCTGAGTGCATGTCACTCATCTGTACAGGCACATCACTCAGACAAGTGTGAGTGCGACATGTATTGCTGTCAATTTTGTGATTTGTTCAGGGATGGTGGGTGTGTCACCTCTGTGCAAACGGGCTGTTTAGGGTGTCACGTATTCGGAATGCCAGTTCTGTGTGTCGCAGTTAGTGTGGAATCCCACTCTTCGACGTTTCACTTGTGTCCAAATTCATTCCATTTTGGCTGCCATTTCTGTCCTACAGGTGACAACAGGGCTCCTTTTGGGGTCAGATATGTGCCACCATGATACAGGGATGCCCCCTGTGGCTCGAGTCCCACAACATGGGAAACATGTACGTAAGCGGGAGTCACTGCCCCTACATTCGTCCACGCTTTCATGGTGGATTGCTCATGACACGTCTGTGAGCAGGAGGGGTTGCTTGTCCCTCTGCAATGTGAAGGGGAGATGCGGTTTCAATGTGTGTTCCATGCATGTTTCTGCATTGGCGCAGTTTACATGCAGACTGCATGTCAATGTACATTGTGACTGTGAGGAGATGCCTATTTGATGCTGCACAATGGTCATCTGTTCTACGTCAGGGATGTGTGGTTGTGCTCGTACATTGTCATCTCACCGTTTTTTTTATCTGCTTTTATGCTGCATTTTCCCCACATGACGCGTGGGGATTGCAGGCCTATGGCTGGTTATCGCTGAGTTTGGTATCGCGTTTGGCATCATCGCTACTATTTTCGCGTTCGTGTTTTGCGTTTTTTCTGCGTTGCGTTGGTTTTAACACGTTCTTTTGACGCGTTATCGTGGGACTATCGCATGGGGCCGCCGTGTTGTGAATACCACGTTGACACGGAGTTGTTTTCCCGCGAAGGACTGCGATGTGGAGAGTTGCGTTAGACTGATTTTGCGGTAGTTATCACACGTTCTTGAGAATATGCCCCTATGTGTGCTGCACGCGTAAAAAGAGGAAAAAACCAGGAGAAATAAAGATATTTCTCCTCATTATGCCTCCCCTGGGAAGGCGTAGCATTCTGATGCATTCCCAGGTCTACCACTCTTAGTAAATCTGGAAATGCGCCAAAATCCAAGGGTGGATGCGTGGGAATACACACACTGCGCCCATGGAACGCCCTCCCAATGCATAATAACGCAAGGCAGCAACTTGCGCTGCCTTGCGTTACTCCAGATTTACCAAACACCACGGGGTCATGCAAGGAGGCCTTGCGTTGCTTAGTAAATCTGTTGCGTTGCCCTTGTGTGATGGAAGGGCAACACTATGATAAATCTGCCCAATACAGTGTGCTTCTGGCTTACTGTGGTGCGTCTTCGGGCTCCATGGGCCCGCAGGACCTGTTACCAAGCCCTGCCTGACTCAGGTACGGACTTCTACTCCAATCCCACTATCAACACAGGTTCCCACCACCCCAAAACCAGTGCTTATGCTGCGAGAGGATGATTTGGTGCTGACACCCATGCTGGAGCAGTGCCTACGAGGGCAGGCATGCACCCTGTACCCCACAAGGTTGCCCCCTCCCCCCCCACCTTCTGGACTATAGAGGGCTGGCTTATGCCCTTTGCCCCATTGTCAGATAACCACTGCAGGACAACAGAAAACTGGGGCTGCCACTAGGACTATCTGATGCCTTAGACCACATTTCATCCTGCAACATTGAATACCCTGTGTGAGGTGAGTTAAGTGCTCCCCACACTGCTCAGGGAAACATCGCCTCAGCTTCTTGCTCGAAATCATGTAAGATTACCAGGAACATTATTAGATTTAGCAGCCATCTTGTGGGGAGCTGGTCCATAAAAGGCAGCTCTACACCTTTCCATCCACCAGTCAATGCAACATTTCCTCGGCGGTAGCAGCACTTGATTGCGGTACTTGATGGCGGTTTTCTACAAGACCGAAATTCCACAGTAGACCTTCAGGAGACCTTATGGAGAAGAGGGATGTTTCCACTAGAAATGCAGTCCAATAAAGAATCCTGCATGTTGGTGTCAGGAGAACTGACATGTAGGGATTCCTTATATTCATTCTTATTAGGTATGTTATTACTAGTGTTCGTGACAATGCCCTGCGGTACATTTTAGTTGAGAGACCTCTGACCTTAAGAGATATGGGCGGGTGTCCTGCACTTTGGACAAGACTTATTTTTTTAGGTTTAACTGTGGTGCCATTTCTTGAACAAAACCACCAAAGATGTCATGTTCCGACCGCTGGTGACTACTTTTGGCACAGAGAATTAAGGGTATTTTGCAGCCTGCACACAGAATTTTAGTTAGAGGTCTAATATATATGCCCCTTGCCTTACCATCAAAGTACTTGAGATACTTAACCCCTAACGAACTGCAGTCTGCAACCAGAAGAGGCATTGATGTGCAACAACCTAGTTGCTGACATTGGTGAAAAGTTGGCTTGTGGGCAGGTTTGATAAGTTTATGTTTGGTAGAGGCATGGTGTTCCTTTGATCTTTGGAATGTGAGTAACTATTATTACTTTTTACAGGGCTTCAGCTTAGCCTCATTCCCCTATTTTCTCATCTCCAAAAGCCAGGTGTGCAGAAGAGTAAGGGCATGTTCGTTGCACCTCCCTCTATGATCCATTTTCACAAGGATTCTAGTAGGAGCATCTATAATATCCATAGTAAAACATATCTGATAACTCCCTCATCCGGAAGACATCAATGATCAGATACTTCGTTCAACAGGGGATCTACTACCTGATGTCCCCTTCCTATTCCCCTCCACCAGAATCTTATTGTGGTTGACATTTGATTTTTTCCCTTGGCTACTGTTGCACAGTAAGGGCAGCGAGTGGTACCATTCTGCTACTGTGTAAGCATCTTATCCTCACAGTCTGATCCCAAACCGATGTTGGTCCAAGCCCAACCGATGTTGCGCTATGAATTAAAAAAAGTGAAACCGATTGTCATGACTCTAATACTGTGCCCTGTTGCGTCACAGCAATCAGCAGAAGCTCCACTATCTTTTTGGTTCTGACTCTGACACTGTACCAAAGCAGGGTGCATCCCATTGTGATGATGATGATAATGGTGAGGGGAATGGTTTGATTTCCCCCTCATTAAAACTTATGATGCCTTATACCTTGATTTACACAATGCTGTGGATTTCACACCTCTTCTGAGACAGGTTGACTTGCTACATGGCCCACCAACAGAATAGACTGCCTCCTTCGCAGTGGTGGTCCGGAGGGCACCGAGGCACTAGCATTACAGTCACCCTCCGTTAAGACTAAAACAAATGTCATCTGAACTCTTACTTCTATTTAAGGATGCCCAAACAAATACTTTGATGGCTACCTGTTCAAAACCATGTTGTTGCCAGCCTGTGAGCCGGCAGATGTCCAGATGTTGTAGACTGGCACCCGGTGACCCTGATTTTCTCACCAAGCACCCCATGCCCGAGAGTGTTACTGTGCAGGCCTCGACCATAAAAGTGAATCCTAATTAATTTCCCAACACAACTCTGGATAGAGAATCTGAAAGGACTGATGCATTTGGCAAACATATGTTTTCTTTAGCCAGTCTGGCATTGTGGCTGATACATCTAGATCCTTTGGAACATGGCAAGTGGGATCTTGCTGAACGATCCTAGGGTCTCTTTGGCATAGAAGATACATGAGATAAGAAAATGCTGGTCTCCAGTGGAGGGCTGGCTCCTCATCAATCTACTGGAGCTGGACCCAGCTATTCATCTGGCCCTGAAGCCCTTCATATATTCATCAAGGGGAGGCTGGTGTAGGTTCTCACAGACAATGCCACAGCCATGTGGTACTGCAAGAAGCAGGGCGAGTGGGGTCCAAGATCTTGTGCTCGGAGGCTTCTTGCCTCTAGAAGTGGCTGGAATTTCATGCCATCTTTCTGGTGATCGACCACATGGCAGGGTCCAAGAATTGCAGAGTGCGCAAACTGAGCAGATTCTTTGTGGCAGAACATGAATGGCATCTACATATCGAGGTGGGACAATGTATCTTCCCACTGTGGCAAAATCGTTTCGCACCATTGAGAACGCGCAGTGTTGACAATGTTGCACATTGGAGTTTCTGCAAGAATACTCGTTAGGAGACACATTCCAGTGTAAGGGAACAAAGGACTCCTTTACGTCTTCCTGCCACGTCCTCTCCTGCCAGAGTTCTGAAGAAGATCAAGAATGACGTGCCCGAATCAGCCAGGTGGACCCAGATTGGGCCAGGAGAGTTTCTGCCTGGACCCCCTGAGCATAAGCATCTGTCCTCCAATTAGACTGCAATTTCAGGAGGACCGCCTGTTTCAGTGACAGGGCAGGGTCCTCCACCTCAATCTTTGCAGCTTACACCTCCATGAGTGGAGGCTGAGCAGCAGCAATTGACTGTTTAATTTGACAACTGAGGTGGTGGATTAAATCCTCGCCGCTAGGCGCCTGTCATCAAAAAGCCATTTAGGTTCATTCCTGGAACTAATTTGTGATCTGGTGTGGTGCCTGGAATACAGACCCTTACAATCAAAGCTATCGATTTTTTTGTTTTGTCTCTATCCCAGCAAAAAGTTGCAGTGAGCAGTGTAAAAGGTTACTTGTCAGCACTTTTTGCCTTTCTATGTGTACCTGACAACTGTCCTTGTTCATTGATTAGATTTATTAAAGGTTTGACACGTTTCCCCCCCAAGCTGTTTGTGATGCTACAGTGGAACCGTACCTTGGTCTTGACATTCCTCATCTGTATGCCTTTAGAGCTGATGCATAGTTGTTCGCCGAATCTCCTGATTTTGAAGACTGTCTTCTTTGCTCAATCGGTTGGACCCCCCCTAAGTGCTTTAAGCTTTTACATAGACAGTACTACAGAGAACAGAGTGGACAATCAGCTTTTTCGAGTTCCCTGGAGTGAAGAAAAGAAAGATTGTGCAGAAGAGGACCTTGTCAAGATGGATCGTTCTCTGCATTAAGATCTGCAACATACTGGCCAAGAATCAGCCCTTGGAAGGTCTGAGGGCCCATTTCATTACAGCTAAGGCTGCTACCTCTGCGTTAAAGTGAGGGGTGCTCATCGTTGACGTTTGCCGGACATGGTGCAGCCTTCATTATTTCAATCTCCTGTTGTTATGCGGTTTCTTAGCGGGTTACACTATATGTTTCTTTCTTCTCCTTTCAATATGCCCCAATTGAGCTTAACTTTGGTCCTCCCATTCCTCATGTCTATGCCTTTTGAGCCCCTTCTCAGTTGTTCTCTCATACTCCTTACCCTCAAGACAGTCTTTCTTGTCACTATCAAATCGGCACGATGAGTCAACGAGCTATAGGCCCTTTCTGTTAACCCGCCTCATACCCTGTTCTTCCTGACAAGCTAGTCTTTCGGACTTGAGCTCCCTTCCTGCCAGAGGGGGTGACTCCATTTCATGCTCGCCAGACCATCACCCTTCTGGATTTATTGCTCCACCTCTTCCTCTCTAAGGAAGAAGAAAGGCTTCACTTGTTGAACCTGAAAAGAGCACTCATCATACCAGAGACCGCCGCGTGGATGATCAGCTCTTTATCAGGTTCGTAGGAGTGAAAAAATGCAAATATGTGCAGAAAAGGACTATCTTGTGCTGGATCGTGCTCTGTATTAGGATCTGCTACACACGGTCCAAAAAGCAGCCTCCTGAAGGCTTGCAGGCTCAGCCTACCTGAGCCAAAGCTGCTGCTACTACAACATTGGCCTGTGGGGCGCTTTCGCTGGACATCTGCCAAGCCGCTACATGAGCATCACTCCACACGTTCACGAGGCGCTATTGTCTGGACAGCCAGGTCCACCAAGAAGGGCAGTTCGCCCACTCGGTCCTTCAGGACTTTCTGATTTGAGCCAGTTAACTGACTCACCACTTAGGAGCTATTGCTTGGGCATCTATTCAAAAGGTGAGGAATCTACGATTAGAAGTCTCTATCAGAAGAATAAGTGACTTACCTTTGGTAATTCTCTTTCTGGTAGATTCTCAATCTAAGCACAGATTCCTCAGCAACCCTTCCACCTCCCCATTCCCTAATCTAGTATCTTCACATAAAAAGATCACAATCTCGGAATCTGCACACTGGTCACAACTAATCTGCTTGGTTTCGTGCCTGCAGATGTAGAAGTGTAAAGAAATAAACTGATGTCAGCGCGCAAGGGTAGCGCCCAATGAATAAATTACTTATTTTTGGTAACCCTCTTTCTGGTAAGGTAAGTAACATATTCTTCTGATGGAGACTTCTAACCGCATAGTCCTCACCTTTTGAATAAATGGCATCAGACTGAATCCGGAAAATGTTCAGCTGTACTCCTTGCTTCACACGTCACATCTGTCGCTTAACAACGTCGACGCTGAGCCGCCTTTGTTACCTGCTGCTGTGCAGTAGTATAGCTGAAACAATTTCCAGATCCAGATGCCACTGGATTCAAGCAAGCCTGGCTGATGACGGCTGGAATGCCAGAAACCGGTCCTAGGATGCTTGTTTCCGGTCCAGGGAAGACATGGCTTGGCAGTTCGGGCTGGACTGTTCCCATGAGGCACAGGGTCAGACTGATTTGCATATGGCCATGTCTGAACTGGGGTGGTGGAGTGAGCTAAAGAATGATGATGGATTAAACCCAGATCAGTTGACTGGGGGTGAGTGTTTGATTGGCTCAAACGTTCCGTCCATCATCCCCTTTTGTATCGCTTTGTTCGCCCTAAGTTGGCGGGGGTATGCCCAGACGTGGGTCCCTTGCTCACTTTGCCACTGGATTCAAGCAAGCCTGGCTGATGACGGCTGGAATGCCAGAAACCGGTCCTAGGATGCTTGTTTCCGGTCCAGGGAAGACATGGCTTGGCAGTTCGGGCTGGACTGTTCCCATGAGGCACAGGGTCAGACTGATTTGCATATGGCCATGTCTGAACTGGGGTGGTGGAGTGAGCTAAAGAATGATGATGGATTAAACCCAGATCAGTTGACTGGGGGTGAGTGTTTGATTGGCTCAAACGTTCCGTCCATCATCCCCTTTTGTATCGCTTTGTTCGCCCTAAGTTGGCGGGGGTATGCCCAGACGTGGGTCCCTTGCTCACTTTGCCACTGGATTCAAGCAAGCCTGGCTGATGACGGCTGGAATGCCAGAAACCGGTCCTAGGATGCTTGTTTCCGGTCCAGGGAAGACATGGCTTGGCAGTTCGGGCTGGACTGTTCCCATGAGGCACAGGGTCAGACTGATTTGCATATGGCCATGTCTGAACTGGGGTGGTGGAGTGAGCTAAAGAATGATGATGGATTAAACCCAGATCAGTTGACTGGGGGTGAGTGTTTGATTGGCTCAAATGTTCCGTCCATCATCCCCTTTTGTATCGCTTTGTTCGCCCTAAGTTGGCGGGGGTATGCCCAGACGTGGGTCCCTTGCTCACTTTGCCACTGGATTCAAGCAAGCCTGTCTGATGACGGCTGGAATGCCAGAAACCGGTCCTAGGATGCTTGTTTCCGGTCCAGGGAAGACATGGCTTGGCAGTTCGGGCTGGACTGTTCCCATGAGGCACAGGGTCAGACTGATTTGCATATGGCCATGTCTGAACTGGGGTGGTGGAGTGAGCTAAAGAATGATGATGGATTAAACCCAGATCAGTTGACTGGGGGTGAGTGTTTGATTGGCTCAAACGTTCCGTCCATCATCCCCTTTTTGTATCGCTTTGTTCGCCCTAAGTTGGCGGGGGTATGCCCAGGCGTGGGTCCCTTGCTCACTTTGCCACTGGATTCAAGCAAGCCTGGCTGATGACGGCTGGAATGCCAGAAACCGGTCCTAGGATGCTTGTTTCCGGTCCAGGGAAGACATGGCTTGGCAGTTCGGGCTGGACTGTTCCCATGAGGCACAGGGTCAGACTGATTTGCATATGGCCATGTCTGAACTGGGGTGGTGGAGTGAGCTAAAGAATGATGATGGATTAAACCCAGATCAGTTGACTGAGGGTGAGTGTTTGATTGGCTCAAACGTTCCGTCCATCATCCCCTTTTGTATCGCTCAGATCCAGTCTGATGCCTGGGCAAGTATTCAAAAGTTGAGGAGTCCGCGGTTAGAGTCTGTACTAGAAAGAGTGTTACCGAAGGTAAGTAAATTATTCATTTAGATCACCCTCAAAATATTGTAATATTAATGGAAAATCACTGTTAAATCATCACCAGGGAGGTATACCACCCCATCCTGCAAACTAATTGATGCCAACCATTGCTGCTTTACATAATCTCCATAGCTGACCAACCGTTCTATTCAACTGTGTTTTCTCTCAAGTGAGCCAGCAGTACTTTGTGAGTAGGACTAAAAACCCACTCGCCAGGATTCCCAGTCCTGTGCTGTTGGAGTAATGCTTTCCCTTCCCTAACTGTACTTCCGGCACCTGCAAGAACAACCACCTTTACCTTTGGTACCTGCTAGCAACACAATCTATACCTGTAATAAATATACTATATAACAACTAAACTATACCTGTGAGCACCACCCATCTGCTGTACCTATGGTAGCTGTGAGCACTATCATCTGCACCTGGGGTACATATGAGTATTGACTACTGTACTTTCAGCACTTACAAGCACCACCAGCTGTACTTATGACACATCCGCGTATCGTTCAAATCTATGTACTTGCATGGGGGAAGCATGGTGAAACCACACGCATCATACAGTGATAAACACAAATTCATATACAGTCCATTCTTAGAAACTAGGTGGGAAAATTAAGTACTTCTCTAGAGTTGAGGTTTGTTCATATTTCAATCATACACATATTCATTGATTCATTCAACTTACCGCTGCTGGGCTCATTGTAATACTGGCTCATGTAGTTGTTCATGTCATCTCTGACAATGGTCTCTGGAAAAAAACACAACCGTTGTAAAAGCTTGGTAAGTCTGAACTCTAAAGTTAAGGCAGTAGAGAACACAGAAAAAAAATGAATTCTGACCAAATAGAGTGGTTTTCTTTCCCTACTCCTGGCCTGAAACAGATGGTTGAACAGACCAGTGAACAAAAAAAAACTCAAAAAGTGAAATTGGTATGTACACGTGGACTCAGCAAGATTAATTACACTTGGACGGCAGTGAAGCGGTGCAGGGTGGTACTGTTTTTCTGTAAGAGGTATAGCGCTTCTGTGGGTGGTAGTGTTGTATTGGACAAGGCAGTGTAGCCCTGAAAGATGATAGTGTGGTGTTGTAGGGGTGGTAGTGTTTTGCTGTACGAGGTACAGCGCTTCTCTGGGTGGTAGTGTTGCCTTGGGAGAGGCAGTGAAGTCCTGGAAGATGCTAGTGTGGTGGTGCAGGGATGGTAGTATTTTTCTGTAAGAGGTATAGTGCTCTGTGGGTGGTAGTGTTGTGTTGGACAAGGCAGTGTAGTCCTGGAAGATGATAGTGTGGTGTTGTATGGGTGATATTTTAGTAGTAGGGGTATTATGGTGCTAGAGGTAGATAGAGGGATAGTATGATGGTAGGGGTGATGGTGTAGAGGTGCAGAGCAGTCATGCTGCTTTGTGGGGTGGTAAAACAATAGTGTGACGTCACAGCACTTGTTTTAGTGGGTTGGTATCATCTTGTGGAGTAGGATATTGGGTGGCAATTCAGCAGTCTAAGAGTCATAATGTGGAGTAGCATTGAGTGGTGATAGTGGGGTGCCGGTAACGAATTACATTATTTTTCATAATAAAGGCCTGTTCATGTATGGGGAGTTATGGCAAGATTGAAGAAAATCCATCCTCGCAGTTAAATATTTCTAACATTAGTATGACTGTGGCTTCAGCGTTGGTAGAGGCACCACAGTAGTCCAGCTCTAAAAAGCAAGGGCATGTAATAGAAAAGCCTGGCGTTGTCACTTTAGCTCAGGGCAATACATGTTCTTTTGAACGTTGGAAGGTTCATAGATGAAAATGTCAATAGAATTATGAGTATGAATGGTTCAATTGACATAATGGGTTAGACTTTTGAGAAGGTTTTAATCTTCCGGGTAGATGTTGAGTAAGAATGTAATTCACAGGGAACAAGTAAATGGTATTGGATAATGTTCATGTTTCATGTGTATTACAGTAAAAGGAGGAATCAGAGCTCACCCGTGGTCAAAAACTAGGCAATATGTTGGTAATTTTTGGGGTTTGAAAGATACACTCAATGGAATCCATTAGTTCTAATGCGTCATCAATTCTAATGATATTTAGTGGCACCACACGCCAGGTTTGAACCTCAGCACCACAGACAATCAAGATGGCCCAGGGGTCCAAGCCAAACATCTAGACCTGCAGGCTCATAGTTCACTCATGTTGTTTCTCTTCAGCGCAGGTACAACCAACAGAGCAGGTGCCTGTCGGATATGAACTGTCTGACTACCCAAGAATTCTCCCTCAGTCTGCTTAACTCATTCCTCGTTTTGGTTGAAAATCAAGCTCAATTTCGTGTGGGCTTCTTTCAATGTATTAAAAATAACTTTTTTTTACTATATATTTTAAGGACACACAGGCAAAAGTTTGTTACCAGATTCTTAAACAGATACACATATTTATCAAATTAAGAATGATGGATGAGATTGAAGAGGTATTCAGAGGGAATTTAAAGCAATTTATGAACACATCTTTCAAATCTGTTGTCCATGCCTATGTGGTGGACACTGGCCAAGGGGAGAATATAAAATATATCATTATGGCCCTAACACAGCCTGATGATGGAAGCAGGAATGTGATTCCAGTTCTAACATTGATAGAAGCCTAGACATAAATATAGTGACTTTTCCTGCAAAACCTACAGCCCAAAAAAGCCTTCAAGATTCAGCAAGTTGAAAACACTGGCCTATGGGTTCAGGATCTCCTACTACCAGCGTTCTGGTGGCGTCAGACCATTGAGATAGAGTGGTTTATCCTCACATGATTGTGGCAGTACATCATTCAAAAGACCTCTTTTAGAGAGGTGGAACCAAGATACAGAAAAAGATCTCATACTGAATTTGATTGCTCTGATGATATGGATGTAAAAATGTTCTCTCTAGATTCTGATTCTGATCCACAAAACGATTCTGACCTCAATTGGTTCGGTTTTAGTAAGAACAAACTAAGAAGGGTTTCAAAATTCCTTAAAGAAAAGAAAGAATCCCATATTGAACTTTATGACACTGCAGCAGAGCCTTCATTTGATCCATCGTCGCTATTTCACCTGTTACCAATGGAGTGGTCCGCAGTCCCCCATGTGGAAGAATATATTAGGAAATGTAGAAGAACTATTTTGGATAATATAACCAGAAACAAACTAAAACTGAAATGACCTCTATCTACAGTTGCAGCTCGGGTGCTGGTAACACCTTCCATTGCCCCAAACATCTAATATTTTTCTCGGAGTATGGGGAAAGACCCAAAGAACGAAACTGACAAAGCCTAGCAGGCCTGATAAATTGTTTCATTCTATGAGCCCCCATAACAAAAATATTTGAAATGGCAGAACAAACCAAAGAAAGCTCAAATCCAATTGGTCCCGCTGAATTATCAAAATGTTTCTAGCAAGAGAATAGTTTTTTCTGGCAGTGCCAGCTCAGCAATTTCTTTAGAAATATGCAAGGGCCCCTTTATAAATTTGGATTACAAACTCATTGGATTAGCCTATTCTGAAGAGGGACTAGCAGCAAGAGGACTTTTATTTGGGGAAAATTTGATAAAGAAAATTTACAAAATATTTTAACATAGCTTTATAGACAAAGCACAAATATTGCTGAGAAAGGTCTTCAGCCAGCGTGTTTTTCCTGGACTGATAGAAAAGGGGGATGTTCTTACATTCCCTTATAATCTGACAACCGATTCCCCTTCACAAACAAGAGGGGGCAGTTTGGTTTCCAATACAACAGACCAACCTTTTACCATGATGCAGAGGACCATGAATTAGTTCCTAGGACAAACAAGACCTGTTATTACCAACAGTAAGTGTACAACCAGTTCCTCCAATTTGGCGAGAGGTCAAATATCCTTATGTTTAGGTAATTGCCATCAGGTCACAACAGATCCAAGGGTTTTACAAACTGAGATAGGTTAGCCGATTTAATATTACAGCCATTCTGTCCAAACCTTCCGTCCATACTCCATACATCTTTCTCAAACATGTGCTCATTTAATATATCAGGCTATCCAAGAGTTATTAGCAAAAAGAGTAATAAAATCTACCACCTACAGTCCTGCAGGTTTTTAAAGCAATCTATTTCTGGAAAAAAGTTAAGACCAGTGATAAACCTTCACCAGTTCAATCAATGTGTTCTTTATAGACACTTCAAGATGGAGACCACTCCATCTCAGACACTGCCTACAACCTTTCAACTGATCTCAAAGATGCTTATTTATAAGTTCCCATCTTTCTACCTCATTGATTGTTTCTCCAAATCCAACGGGGGAATGAATGCTACTGGTTCACAGCATTACCTTTTGGGCTCCTTGTTTTTTAACAAAACTCTTAAAATTGGTAGTGCCCCCTCTGAAGACGTAAGGCATACACTTGATAATCTACCTGATTGACATTTTGATAATGTCCCAGGACAGGAACTCTCTCATGATCAAATTGCAGGTTTCTGTTTCCTTCCTGGAAAGATTGAGTTTTGTTATGAATCAACCAAATTTCGCTCTCTCTCCTGCACAGTCTGTAGAATTTCTAGGATTACTAGTGAATACAAATACTTGTATATAACTACTTCAGGAACAAAAGCTTCTTACTGCCAGGAAATAATGATCTCAGTTGGCAGCTTGTTCTCATATATTTCTTTGTCAATTGGCCAGGGTAGTAGGTCTCTTGGTGCTTCAAGCCAGGCAGTTTTTTCCAAGTCCCCATAGCTGTTATCTAAAAAAACAAAAAGTCAGAATATCTGGATTTGATTCCCTTGACTGCAGAGAATAAGAAGCAAATGGGTGATTAGATCAGCTCCATACTTGGAATGGCAGATTACTTTCAATTCACTCCAAATCTTCTATTAGAATCAGATGTAAATTGTTAACATGAGATGCTTATTGCGTCCAGTTCGAGACTGGTGGTGCCGGGGGTCTTCTAAGCATATACATTATTTAGACTTTCTATGAATGGACAACCTCACAGCAGTGAGACATCAATCATTTGGGGCGTATGCAAGCCAAGATTTTAGCCAATCTAGCAGATATAATTTTGGAATACTGCTTGCAGTGCAACAGCAGAACATCTCCTGGGTCATCTAAACTCCGTAGCAGATTGGTATTTTTGTCAACTCAGGGCTTCCAGTGATTGGCGCCTTCTCATTCAAATTTTTAACACCTCCAAACAAGATGGGGTCCATTCCCAATAGATCTATTTGCCTCCAGACTGAATACCCAGATTTAGAGCTGGAGACCAGACCTTTTGGCTCTAGCAACAGATCCCTTTCTCCATCCTTGGAATCAAAGTTTTCCCTACACTTTTCCCCATTCTTCATTATCTCCTATTGTCTATCCAAAGACAGAAAAAAAAAAATCCAGTTGGTTATAACTACTCCTATTTGGCCGACCCCAACCTGGTTCCTGGATCATCTTCAGATGTTAATGGACCTCCCAATTCTTCTGCCCATTTATCCCCAACTTCTACAAGACCTGCCGGGTCAATGCCAATATTTAGTACTATCAGTTTCAACAAAAACGTCTGGACCCCTGGAACAGGCAGGGTATGCACGTCAGCTTTGGTAGCTTGGATTCATGTGTGCGTGGAATCAAATACGGATTCCATTTTATCTGATGTTTCTGCAATATCAATTTTTTGAGTCACCTCTCATCTTTAGGAAAGTCTTATAGAACTGTCAACATACATAGATCTGCCATTTCCTTACAACATCATCACATAGCAGGGATGTTGGTGAACATCCCCTTAATTTGTATTAAGATACGCATGTCACCCATTCCTTAATATAATTGTTTATGGGGTGTTAATTTAGTTTTGAAGTTGTTCATTTCATGGCCTGATTATTCTGCTTTATGGTTGAAAGCATTATCTGCAAACTTGACAATGTTGTTATGCCTTATTTCTTTTAAGAGAGAATCACATATCATATATTTGTCAACTAGGCAGTTTACTCCTTCTAGAGTTTTCTACTCCTTGAGCACGAGAACTCAGGGGCATATATACAAGGGCATTGCGCCACCGGAGCGTCACTTTTTACGGCACTGGTGGCGCAGTGCCCTGCTCCATATTCACAATGCGGAGCTGAGCCACTTTACATGGTTTAACGCCGCATCGTAACTATTGTACCCTTTCATGCAGTATTCTGCGTCAAGGGGGCGTGCAATGGGTGTTGCTGTGGGCGTACCACCGCAACACCCATTGCTTTTTGACACTGCCCTAGATTTACAAGGATCTGTAAATCTGAAGCAGCGTCAAAAACTAATCCCACCTAAACTACACTCATCCCTGACTTCTAAACTCCAACCATCCCTGAACCCTAAAAGCCTTTTCTACCTCTAAACTCCACCTGTCCCTGAACCCAAAAACTCCTCACTACCTCTAAACTCACCCATTCTGAACCCTAAAAACCCCTTTCTACACTTAAACCCCACCCATTACTGACCCATGAAAACCCCTCACCACACCCAAACTTCACCCACTCATGAACCCGAAAAAATGCTCACTGCCATTAAACACCACCCATGACTCCTAAAATCGCCTCGTGACTCCTAAACTCTACCCATCCCTGAACCCTAAAAATCCCTTTCTACATCTTAACTCACCCCACCCACCTCACCATCCTAAACTCAACCGAATGCTGAACCCTAAAATTGTTTCAGCACCCCAACCACTTACCATCACTGAAACTTAAATACCCTCACCAGCCCTAAACACTGCCCAACCATGAACCATAAACACCTCTCAACACCCCTGCACTCCACCTATCCCTGAACCCTAGAAATACCTCCCCACCCCTAAACAACACTCATCCATAAACCCTAAAACCCCCTCATTATGCCTAAACTCTACCAATTCCTGATGCCTATCAATCCCTCACCACCCCTAAACTCCATCCATATCCGAACCCTAAAAATACCTTCCTAGGACTGAACTCCACCCATTTCTGACCCCTAAAAACTCATCACCCCTAAACATTACCCATCCCTGAACAGCCTTTACAATGCGGCATTTACAATGCAATGTAGTGGCAAGTTCTCTGCGGCCAGGCTGCCGCATTTAAATCCAAAAACAAAGTTGCCCTGAGGCGAGAACAAGCCTGCTGCAGGTGGCTTTCACCACGAATTTATTAACACAGCTTACACAGTCCAGAGTAAAAGTTCACCATTCCTGACGCGTTTCAAAGCATAACAGCTTCTTCTTCGGAGGAAAGTCACAAGTAAAAACATGGAAACGCTGCCCCAAGCACTTTTACGCATGCGCTGATAAATTGTTCCCAGGTGGGCTCCATGCAAAGCATGCTGGCGCTTGTAGTTTATGATAATATGCACTGTTTTACCTCCGTGGGTTCCGTTTTAATCTGTGACACATAAAGTTCCATACAATGCCCAAGTGGGCCTCCAGGCCGAGATAGCTGCTAATTACATCTTTCTGCCCTGCAGCGCCTTGAATCCAACATGAAAATTCATTCAGTAGACAGGCCCCACTAGTCCTACAACAATGTTTAGCTGTATTTTACTTTATCAGTATGGCTCTGTGTGCACATAATCATACGTGAACAAGGCTTCTTGTGAGGCTGAAACGCGTTGTTTTGATTAAACACCCTTGGATTTTCCGTGAGTCTGTGGTTCCTGAGAGCATTTGTCAATAGACTTCTTTGTGATTTAAGTTAACCGGCACGCTCCGCCGGTGTATATGCCACCTCCCTCGGGCCCCCATATATATATATATATATATATATATATATATATATATATATATATATGTGTAAATAATGCTCCATTTTGCCTAAAAGACGGGGGTGCACTCAAACAACAGTGTACATCCTGCCATCCATCGCATCTTGGGCTGCCTGGCCTGACGCGTTACGGAAATCACTTCCTTTATCAAAGACTTGAGACACAAAGTTCACCACATCGTCTGCTTTCACGCAATTATTCAAAAAAACACCTTCGGATACGCTGCTGTGAAAGAGTCTTTAGCCTCCTAATAGGCTGCTCAAATGAGTCTTTTGCATATCGCATTCTGGGTAATGTAGTCCCAAATGGGTGCCGTGAACTGGTGGTACCTTCTTCATGCCCTCAGATGGGCCCCAAGGCGTGGATGGTGAAAATCCTCGGTGCTGTTGCTTCATGGGTGTGCCGCGCACAATTCAAGGCTCCATGCCCGCTGTAATTGCGATGGTGCACCCCCCACGGCATAGGCAGCCGTGTGTACATGATGCTCCAGTTTGCCTAAAAGACGGGGGTGCACTCAAACAACAGTGTACATCCTGCCATCCATCGCATCTTGGGCTGCCTGGCCTGACGCGTTTCGGAAATCAATTCCTTTATCAAAGGCTTGAGACACAAAGTTCACCACATCGTCTGCTTTCATGCATTCATTAAAAAAAACACCTTCGGATAGGCTGCTGTGAAAGAGTCTTTAGCCTCCTAATAAGCTGCTCAAATGAGTCTTTTGCATATCGCATTCTGGGTAATGTATTCCCAAATGGGTGCCGTGAACTGGGGGTACCTTCTTCATGCCCTCAGATGGGCCCCAAGGCGTGGATGCACAAGGCAGCACACATGGAAAAAGCAAAAACGAGGATAAATAAAGCATTTCTCATCGTTTCGCCACCTTAAGACCAGGATTTTTCTGGTCTTAAGTTCTGCGCTGCCACCTATTATCGCCAAACTTGATAATAGGTGGCAGCGTCGACTTCAATGGGTGTTGCGGTGGAACGCCCACCGCAACACCCACTGCACGCCCCCTTTCACGCTAAGTTTAGCGTGAAAGGGGCCCTATTATCAAGACCGCGTTAAGCCACTTAACGTGGCTTTAAGCCACGTTAAGTGGCTTAACGCTGCCTTGATAATAGGGCGCTGACCCTATCGCCACCACAACGTCACAAAAAGTGACCTTGTGGTGCCGATAGGGGCTTGATAATATGCCCCCAAGTTTTCCTTTGTGAATTGGGCCCAAAATCTTTAGCCTCCAATTTCAAATACTTTCACATTTACAGAACATTTAAATATTTTCAATTGTACATTTTGCTTCTTTATTTATATTCACTTTATCAATCTGTTAATATTATTTAATTTTCTAAGCAGTTGTGGACCCCCTGAGTGGGCTTTGCGGCCCCCGGACCACATGTTATGAACCACTGCCCTAGCTCATTGACCAGTTTGAGCTACATGACAGTTCCTTTATGACATATTGCTCATTATTGCACACCCTTTGTGCTAACTAGGGGATCACTGACTGGGAAACTGAAACCCACTCTTTGATACAGTCCTTATATACAATGGGAAGTGGGAGAAGAACTGTTAGCTGGCTGTACAAGACCATCCTGGCCACACCTAACTCCCGCTACAACCACTAAGAGATGCCTTGGAACTTGAGTCTGTTAGAGCGCTACATGGAAAAGAATGGGCCAGTGCGCTAGAATACATGCACAAGGTATCTCGAGGTGCCCATTTTAAAATTAATTAAATTTTTCATTCTGCATAGAGCCTACTTTTCCCCGTCCAAAGTCCGCCACCTTTTTTCTCTCCGCCATTGCGGCCTGCACCCATTGTGGGGACATATCTGCAGATTTCTACCACATGGTAGGGGGATGCCCCATACTGACATCCTTCTGGTTGGGAGTGCTTACTCATATAGCAGATCTAATGGGTCTTCCAAAGCTGGAGTCATGGGAGGCCTTTGTTTTGGGAATCTTCAAGTGGCCCAAAAAACGCAAAAACTGCGTTGCGCTCCCTTGACGTAATACTTTTGATGGCGAAGAGTACCATCACCAGGAAATGAAGATCAGCTCTCCTCCTTAAACAAATGGGGTTGAGACTTGTTACACTGGACTGAAGGCGAGGGCATGGCCCTTCGCAGGGAAGAGGCACATGGTCTCACAAACACCCCATCGCCAGCAAATGGGATGCATTGTGGATGTTACTCATTGACCTGCCCCAGCGAAGGGACCCTATCACCCAGTTAGGCTCTCTACCCTCCCCATGTCCAATGGGTCTGAACAGTCCCCGCCTGTCCTGCTACACCTTTTCTACCTCAATTGCTACAGCACCCTCCCCACTAGCTCACCTCCCTCCAGTTGCCATCCCCCTCCAATCCCCCCCCAACCCCCCACCAGCTCTAATGGTGTCAGCACAATACTCGGCATATCTCAAGCCTGCGGTCCTTATCAACCCCTAAATGTTTTCCCCGTCTACCAAGTACTCTTTACTTGGTTTTCTTATTCTATGGCCGATTTTGTCATTACTTAGGGGCATGTTTACAAGGGTTTTATCTCCGCTTTTTTGGCTTTTAAAGCCAAAAAAGCGGAGATAAAACTATCGCCCTATTTACAAGAGGGTGCTAACATGCATAATCGCATGTTAGCACCCTTTTACCCGACGCCTCCCTTTGCATCTCTAATGAGATGCAAAGTGGGCGTCACTGGGCAGTACAACCTTGTAAATATCGCTGATGTGCACATCGCGATATTTACAAGGCTGCCAACGCATCTTAGCAAACGTTAGTTTTGGGCGAAAACCGCTGTTTTCGCCGAAAACTAACGTCTGCTAAAATGCAGACTTAGGCATACCTAATATGGGGGTGGATTGTGCTGATACGACCACAGGGTCGTATCAGCAAGGTTATCGCCGTTTTGCAGGGAACATCGCTGGTTTTCCAGCGATGTTCCCTGGAAAACGGCGATTTCCCCGCTATCGCTGGTAATTATATCGCCCTGGGGAAATGCGTTGTAAATAACGCGCTAACAGGGCGATATAATCCAGCGATAGACGGCGATAAATAGAAAAGCGCTAAGCGCGCTTTGCGTTTATTTATCGCCGTCCTTGTAAATATGCCCCTTAACTTGTATCATTAAATGCTATAGTCATAATCCAGACAATTCGACCTGTTCAGCCTTTTATGTGCCAGTAGCATTGAGATTAGCGCCTATGTTCCGGATTGAAGAGGCTGTAATATTTATACTATGTTGTGATAAAGGACAAAATTATGAATTGTCCAGCTTTTTGCGTCTGTGTATCCTTGAAATGTGCAAATTTCAATAAAAATTATTCGAAATAAAAAACAGCTGCAGTCATTTCGGAAAAAGACACAAATAACTTTTGATAGCTAGCAATTTAAAAGACATACTACTAAGTTCAAGTGTATCATAAAGAAAAACAGAACGATTGTGGCTGTAACCCGTGCCAAAAGACTTTCATATCTGCACTAAATTCAGAATATTGCATATTTTGTGTTGGATAATAAATTTACCATTGGAATTACTTCTTAGAAGAAATAACAAACCTGATTTTGGATGGATTTAGTGAGTATAACATTAACTGTTATAGTCAACAGCAAACACTTACCTCAGTGGACCATTGTTCATGCAATGTTTTCTTTTCCGAAGAAATCATAAATGTGTACACTTCTTTCAGCTTTGATTCTTTCCTCCCATGCCACCCTCCTCTTAAACACAATTTGTGCACTTCACCTTATTTTTGACCCAATTTATGACTGGTCCATTTGGGTGTAAATTAGGTGTTGGCAAAAGATTCCAAGAGGATTTTCAAACTATTGTGAATGCCCCTAAAGTCTACAACTTTGTGTTTGCCTACAAAATTTGCCTTGAATTTCTTTGACCATTGTATTTCTCTTTTTCATGATTACATCCCGTGGAACTCTCACATCTTTACAATTACCCACGTCCTATTCATGTGTGAATTAAACAATACTTGCACAAATTACACAAGCGTACCTAAAAACTCTTTAAGTTTTTGCATGTGTAATTTAAAAGTTTATGACGTTTTGGATTGCATGTAAATTGGATGTATAAATTACAACTTTTACCCTGAATAAATAAGACTTACGCATGTATGTAGCTTTGTAAATCTCTCCAAAAGAATCGGCGGTCAGGCCATTCATCTGAACAGGTTTGGTACAGCTTCTGACTCAAGTGTTTAGAAGATTCTGGCCACTGGACTTCTAGGTGCTTATTTACAAGACCCTTGCGTCGCCGATGAGTCACTTTTAATATGGTAAAAAAAGTGACGTACTGGCGGCGCAAGGGGCTTGTAAATAAGCCCCTGTATTTATAACCTCACCCCATATGCGGTCTTAAAAATCGAATTTCAATAATTTATTACAAATATAGTACAGCAAAGACTATTAACAGACAAGAAAACCATATTTAAAGCTTGTTGTTCATGTATAGCATTTCCCTCTGCATTTTGTAAATGGACATTTATGGTGTTTAAATGTTGAAGTGGGTAGGAGGGAGAAAACAATCTTAGAAAGCCATGTCAAAGACAGCTGATGGTTCAAGGACAATAAGGAGGCAGCAGTCCCTTTTACCAAGAGCGTATGGTCAACTATAACTCCATAGTGAAACTCTGCAGTCGGGGCAGAGATCTGCGCTTGGTACAGTATATGGGAAAGTTTCCTATCATTTACCATAGAGCGATCGCCGCAGTAGGGGCGGAGATCTCCGCAGGGTAAATTATAGGGGAAAGTAAAAAAAATACTTAAAAAAATATTTTTAGGTTAAATATTAATGTAAATTATTTTATGTATTTATTTTAAATGTAGATACAAAGTAAGATTTGCTACAGCACTATTAAGTACATTTTGACTTAAAAATACATTATCTAAAAGATTAAAATATATTCAAATTATTATTCTCAAGGCTAAATTAGAAAATACATTCCTACCTAAAGTAAATAATTAAATTTGTTTTTACTATGCATTCATAATTGTTATAAGGGATCTATAGAAATAATTAAAAGTAGTTTACGTATATTTAATAAAATGTATTGTTACATTAGTTTTTAAATGCAAAAACATTAAAATATTGTATAATTTAAAAAAATATATAATTTCAATACAATTTTAGTATTAAGTTATATTTATTTTTATGTTCAACTGTTTATTTTAATTTAACATTATTTTCTATGGGGTTTACATGTAAATCCCTGACTCCATTATTTGCTATGGGAGGGTGTTGCACTACTAGGGGTTGGCCATGTGTGGAGCTAGACTTACTACTGGTATTTTTTACATGTAACTTACACTTGTAACTTATGTTCCACCCACTTTGTCAGGGGGTGGAGTCGTGCATGTCTACAGTTTTGAGTAACTTTACACTCAGATTTTGTGACTAGACTAAAGTAGTCAAGTTATTCGAAAGTGGAAGAGCAAATTCATACATGGAAAGTCCTTACAAGTGTATTTTACCTTTGTGAATAGCCCTGTTCCCTGGCAATTCAGGTCAGTAACCTTCTTGATTCTAGGCCTGCAATGGGCCTGTCTCAGAGATTGTCTGGGCCCATGCATCAAGCCAGCCTCAGTGTTTTACCATAATACTGAGTTCTAAATATGGCTCTGCAATAATACTGTGTCTAGAATATCGAGCACTACAATATTGTGATATTATATAAGTATAAGTAACTCTATAGCTTTACTCATAACTCCACATATACGTACCTTGACAATATATATCTTCAAGGTAGGTAGATGTGGAGATCAAAACAAACAATGGTGGCTAGGGGATCCATTTGTCGCACAATCACGTGTAGCTAAGAGTATCAGAAGAAATATCAAAATACAAAGTTGCCCACCTCAAGAAATGGTTCGCCACCAGTTAGAACCACAAATAATTCAACAAAAACACAAGGATCTGAGAGGCAACCACAACAACTTATGACAAACTATTGGCAAAATTGCCGGGCATGAACAGATGAGATGAAAGAATGTCTTTATAAATTCATCCTTTATTTCATATTCTTTGGAAAATTATGACTACAGCCAACGCCTTTCGCCCGTATCTGGGCTTCTTCAGGGCATCCAAGAAGACAAGCTCCTCGGTCTCATGGTTATTCCCAGTGCGATATCTTTTTGAAGACCCAGAAGCTATGCAGCTAGATTTCCCTCCGCACCGGAAAGTGCCAAAAATACGAACGCTGGAAGGCTTCAATGAAAAACTGTGCGACTAAGGTTCTTCGCACCCGTATTGGAGTTAAAAAGCTGTAATCAGCATCGCCAAGAACACTGTGTCCGGTTCCGGCGTTAAGGCAACGTAAGTTTCGATTGGGCAGCCCAGCTTTTCATTGAAGTCATCATCCCAGCTCTCATCCTGCAGTTGTTAGGCCTGCCTCCATGGGTGCATCTGCCTCCTCCTGCCAATTGGTAAAACTGCCTGTGATCATTATTTCTCAGAGTAGCAGCAAGTGATGGCGATGCGGGTCACTGGCCTAACGAAACTTGAGCCCCCTCCCCCCCTCGCCCCCCCCCGCCTGCAAGGCACGTGGAGGGGCTCCCTCCGGACTCGATCAGGAGCTCTCTGGCCACAGTACTGTGCTAAGGGGTCCCCCCGCACCGCAGGGGCTGTGGGGGCCTGTGTTACGCCACTGATGCGGGTATAATTGGCTGACTCACTCAAAAAAACATTTAGTTGCCTTTTTGTATGGAGCACATGCAAACTGAATCACGTCTACATACTCTAGGATTTAAACAAAACCACCAGTTCATTGCCTTGATATGCAAAATTTGAGTGTTAAATCTATGACACTTTGAGGTGGAAATTAATTCGCACTATCCCCTAGGAAGGTCTTAATTCTCTCTATACATCACCTCATATTAAATGCGACTATGGGGCATTTTCAGAAAATAAATATTTTCTGTATTACATGCATTTATTGGCATGTAAAAAAAAAAAAACCACGGGTCACAGTGGCACATTGCAGGACATTTCCAAATTCAATGCTAAAAATCCTGTCTGACAAAATAAAGGAAAACAAATTAGGCACATACAAATTAGTTCCTAGTGAACATGTCTCAGGAAGATAGATTGCCATAGTATTCACTGTGTCTCATTCAAGCCTGTTAAAGTGAAGGGTAGAGCACAGCGACAAGAAACAGAAAAACATAACTGAAGCACGCTAGGCACCCTCTCTTATCCCTCTAAGAAGCATCTCCAGGCCTTTGCCAGGACCAAGCCATTCCCTAAACCTAGGGTATATTCAGGACATCAAAGCACCTTCAACGTATTTGGACCAGGACCATAATATTCAGTTGTAGTGAGACACAAAGTCATCCAGTTCCTGACCATAAGCTCCTTTGAAATGCCTTTGCAGAGTTAACCTGTGAAAAGATAAACCTATTTCCCCCATGGTCAATCGTTAGGCAGACAGTGAAACCGCCTGAAGCTGTAAACCCTCCTGATGAGATGTTTTATATAGCCTCTAGTAGGGCCCTCTTCCTGGTGAGTGTGGTGGGGTTCGAATCCTTGGAGAAGAAAAAATAAAAAAGCTTTTCCACCACCAGTATTCTTTAGGATTGCCTCACACAAAATCCTATCTCTCCAACCATTAGATTACACTACTACTAACACAACTCCTCCTTTACCCATCTCTGATCTTCTTGGTTTGGGGGAAAGTGTATTTGCCTTCCAGATCATTGTATGAATCTCAGTAGGTGACAGGTTCATCAAATTTAATATCATCTGCATTTCCCCAGGTTGGGTTTTTGTCACAGTCTCAGTTGGGATTCCTAGCACTCCTAAAACTATGCCACTCAGCAGATTATATAGAACCTCCAACTTCTTCATCCTTACCAAGACTTCTCACAGTTCCGTCTGAGTTGCATATCTGGACTGCTCTGTATTATGAAGTGCAAATTCAACATCCTATGTATTACAATCATAGACATGAGGTGTTCTGTCCATGAGACATCTTGTGTGCTAACATCCTATCCTGCAAATATTTTAAAGGAAATGTATGCTGGTAAATGCAGCTTGACCAGAATATTAACTAAACAAATGCACTCAAAATTCACCATTAGCCGCCAATTTTCTAATGCAGCATGAGGTGAGGGGGACTAGTCAAATCTCTTCAAAACATTTTCTACGTTTTATTTGGCTGCAACCAATTCAGCTAGGCTCAGGTCATTTGCTGATCGCAGCAGAAACTGGAACAAATTCCTTCCCGGTTTACTACCACAATGTGCACTCAAATGCAGCACTTAACAGAGCTGATTTACTAATGGGACTGCCCAAGAGTAATTTTGACTCAGGCTCTGAAGTTCGCTCCACACCCACTGTTCAATTTCTTAGGCCCCCCCAAAGTTCGGGTCTAGTTGCACCCCATTCACACAAGTAACCGTTATTGTACAATAACACTCCACCAGTACCATGCAGTTATTCATAATGGGGAATAACTGTGTGGACAGGGAATTATTGTGTGGAATTCTTCACAGTATTGGCTATTTAAAGGGGTTCAATGCGTACATTTATTGCCTTAGCAGATGATAAATGTGTGCGTGGAGGGCCTACTCTGAGGCAGAGTAGGAGAATTGTGAAGAGGGTAGGGAAGGGAAAGGAAAGAAGAGTCATGGCGAAGGGGAAAGCATTGTATTTCCCCTTTGCCAGAGAAAAAGGACTACCGGATTTGGAGGACAAGGCTTGGCTGCTGTTCCAGCCGAAGCCTCAAGCAATTTTAGTGGCTGGAATGGAATTTCTGACAAGTAAAATTGGGTCAGTTATCCCTGCATTCAGGAAAACCAGGGACACTTGTAAATGGGAGGAGCGGAATTTCACATGGGAATTCTGCATGGGCTGACTCATAATCTGGCTTTATTTATTGTTCAGATTCATTTTTTTGGGGCAACCACACTCTGGGCCAGATGTACAAAGCTTTTTTCTGCTTGCAAATAGCCTGATTCGCGGAATTAGGCCATTTGTGACCATAAAAAAAGCATTTTCTGATGTACCAAACCCTATTTGCTATTTGGTAACCTATTACCAAATCGCAAATAGTTTGTGAGTCGCTATTAGGAAGGGGTGTGTTATGGCCGTCCCTTCCTAATAGCGAGTTGCACTGGTATGTAGGAATGTTTTGCAGTTACCACAAACTTCAAGTTGCAAACAGGAAGGGGTCCCCAATGGACCACTTCCCCTATGTGAATGTGGGTGCCAACTTTTTTTAAGAGCAGTCAGTGGTCCCACGGTTTCCCTTAAGGAAAAACGAGCTGCATTACAAAAAATAAATTGCTTTATTTACAAAGCAATCACAGACATGGTGGTCTGCTGACCTCAGCAGGTCACCATCCCTGTGATTGTACCCATTCACAATGGTGAATATTGATGAGGCAGGTCCATTTGTGACCCGCTGGGAATCACTAACAGTGTCAAAAACAGTGTTGTACATCGCAGTTTGCGATTACCTAATAGCAAATCGCTGAAATTCACTATTAGGATATCGCAAACACGCGATTTCGTATATCTGGCCCTCTGTAGTCCCACTCTCTCCTGTCCTCTGCATTCCCCCCCTTCACCATGATTGGCCCAGTAAAGAGAAGCCTTATGATTGCGGTTCTTCATTGGGCAGTACAGAGTGGTTGGAAGTTTGCTGAAACCAGGTAGATAGGACAGGGGGTCTAAGTAGGAAGCCTGACAATCTGCTTTGGTACTGTGTCACTACTCCTCCTTCAACTTCTTTTGTGAAGCAAACCTGACACAAAGTGTTAGTAAATCTGAGCCATGATTGGTTAATGGTGAAAAGATGCCCTGCATTTTAAGGCACTCTTGCATCATCCAAAGAGCCACTGAAAGGACAGGCCCCAATACCTAAAACCAAAACTCCAGCGATATTCTTAAACAGAATGCTTTGCTCAAGGCTCAATATCAACTTACAGTTCCTTCCTATAGGAAAATATCCATCGGGTGATCCTCATTCTCAGGTGGCAAAACTTTGGAACTCTATTCCAGCCAAATTATGAAACACACAAGACCACTCAAAATTCAGGAAGGAAGTGAAAAGTTGGAGATAATGAACCTGAACAATCAGATCCACTGACACCAGCATCAATCGGCCACGAACACCAGAGAAAAGTCTGCTAGAGAATGATCAATGTCTCATGCTCACCAAATGCAGAATCAGATGTGAGCAATGCATCACCTTCTGCCAAGAATGATCAAAAAACCCTGGATAGCTCCACCTGGGGTCAGTTCTGGTGCACACATTACAGAAGAATCTTTACAGTCAGTTAACACAACAGCCTATCAGTCCAAACTAAATAACAAGCACATACCCCATCGATTGTGTTTAAGCACTTGTAGCAGACTGTCAGGGGTTGTCATATCCTAATTAAAATGGTTGTTGTGGCCATTTCAATGGAAAATGTGCTGTTTGCAAATGAAAGTGCACATTCACATCATGCTTTAGTAATATATGTTTTGCAAGTGGGTTTTTAGACATGAACTGAGAAACATTCCGGCCTCCGCCCTGATGACAATGTTAGTAGTGAACTAAGAGGCAAGTCAGGGGTCATGTTTACCCTATATGTGGGCTAGACTCTTATTATTGATGGAGCAAAAGTTTAGTCTATTGAATCAAACAAGAGGTTTTTGTACAGCAGAAATGCTGTACTCACATTTTTTAAGTTGCTCTCATGTGATAATGAAGAAAAAGGAGGCTCTGTAAAATAAGATATTTGCCTTAGATCACACAAATTGAGACCAGTTTACGGGTCATTCACATTACAGATAGGTTGAGTAGATTATTCAAGTCACTAGAGCTGCAGGTCTGGTAACATTTTTATGATTTTTTGCGGCCTGGAAACTTTTTGAGCAAAAACTCTGGCTAGTTGTATTGCGGTTGGTTAGAGTTACTTTGGGCAACCAACTCCGACAGTGAGCCAGTCAGCGAGACCAGTAAGGTTGTCAGAAACAGTTACCTCAGCATGTGAAGCAGTCTTCAGTCAGTTCCAGGCACTTTTATCCTTTGCTATAGGTTCCCACGGAAGTGTTCCTGATACAAAGGATACAGGATGCTGAAGATGCTCAAGGATGCTGTGGATGTGATGCGGCCAATGAGGGGGGGGGGGTCTTTCTCCAGCTACTCCTCAGTCCACAGAAGGGGCGAGGTGGTCCTGACCACAGGGTCAACGTCCCTCGAAGTCCTCTCAGTCCTGGTAGAAGTCCAGTTGCCAATAGGCTACCTGTTGCCCTGTATCACGGTCACAGCCAAATTCTTCCCTGGGCAATAACTTGTCTTCTTGAAGACCAGCTGCACTTTGACGACTCTTCCGGGTCCAGTGGACTCGGGTGCAACTTTGAGCATTGGGTTCTGGTCTCTGGTGCTGCATGGCTGCGATTGACAGCTCTGTGAAGATTCTGGGCTACCAACTTACCCCAGCAGGCTTCTTCAGCTGTTGTGGCCTTTTGCTGCAAACAGGAGGTTAGTCAACTGACCCTTGGAGTCTCTAGGTTCGACTGGGCTCTGGGGATGACTTCTCCATGAACAGGACTCAGTAGGCACAGTCCCTTCTCATTTACTAGCCACCAGGTTCAGCAGATGCAGACCACGCTGATGCAACGTCTGTTTGCCGGGCCATTGGTGCAACAGGGCAGTCCGTCTTTGGTCCTTCTTCGAGTCCAGATCAGAGGTCTGGGTGCCAGGGGCGCCCTTTTTATGCTCAGAGAGTGCCCACAGGGTAGATGCAGTAAGTATCCAATGGGTTACTATGTTCCCTCCCTCCTGATGACCACTACCTGGGAGGTGTGGCATCTGGCTACCCCAGAGGCACCTTTATGCCCACTCTTAACATGGAAGAACCCTTCTCTTAGCACCCAGAGCTCCCTAGCCCAACCCTGAGGTGCGCCATTGGAAAATTGGTTTGGCAACCGGCTTCCCCTTCCTTTTCTCAAATTCCAGCCTGTGTGATTAAACAATAGAGAAGCCCCTCTCCTAAGTGTTCCCCATTTGCCCTTCAAAGGTGGGTTCTCCTGTGAAGCTCGCCTTTTGAGCTAACACACACGTGGCTTCCTGCAGGAGGGAGGTAACTGCTCTGTGTAGGCTTCTATTGTAACCTTTTCTGGGAGTCATTAGCACGGTTCTCCAGGACGGCAGAAAGCTTGTCTCAGAAAGAAAAATCCCCATGTGCAACCATTGAGGGCACAGGAGACTAAAGGCAACAAAGAGGCAACCTTACAAAAGTTGCACACTGCACCATGTTACATTAATTTCGACTTGAGAATCAAGTCAGGCTTAATGCAATGAGTTGTTTGATACTTTGGAGTATCAACTTTGGCCTGACTATTTCAGAGTTAGCACAACTGAAGAGGTTAGCGTGTAACCCCGTACTTGCCAATTGGGCGACAAAGTCTTTCCATAGTAAAAACAACCGTTTCACATTTTTACTGTCAGCACATGTCAAATACATGTTCTGACTGTGAAATATTCTGCGTCTTTCCTTAGGGCTCTGTAGGCCTGCCATAGGGGTGACCTACACAAATATGCCAGGGGGAAGTCTGGTATTGCCATAGCTTTAAATAGCAAAGTCAGGCTAACAGTTTAAAACTACTCTTTCAGATCAGCTTTCTCCCACCGCATGAGGGGGGCTTGGGGATCCCTGATCTCACCCTATATTATAAGGCGACGCAGCTACGCTATTTGGTGGAGTGGAGCCGGGCCGAATCGGAAAAGAACTGGCTCTTTCAGGATCGGGCGGTGGCGGGTACATCTTTGCGGAAGGTCCCCTTTCTCCAGAGGATCCATCGTCCTCCTAACTTGTATGCCTCCCAAGTGACTCGTTCACTACTTAAAGTTTGGGATCAGACGAATCTGAGCCACGAGTTGAAGTCCTTCCCCTCACCGTTCACTTCCATTCTGGATAACCCGGCCTTTACTCCAGGACTGGACCCGTATTCTTTCCGCCAGGGGCGGGAGTCCGGCTGCTGGGCACTAGGCCCCCTGTTTGTTGGGGGCGATTTTGTGACCTTCCCCATGCTTCGGGAGGATTTTGGCCTCCCAGAGACGGAACGTCTGCACTACTTCCAGGTACGGCACTGGGCTTTGCACTCGGATGTCCGCCCGCACGCGGCTCGGCGACTGACACACTATGAGCGCTGGCTGGCGACTCGGACATCAGATAGAAAATTGATATCAGACTTATATAAAATGCTCCAATCTAAATACACACATAGTTACCACGCTGGGCGGGCACGATGGGAACGGGAACTTGGACGGGACCTTACCTCTGAGGAGTGGGAGGGCGCCTGCTACAGGGCTCGTCACACAGCGACACATATAGGACTAACAGAAACCCTCACTAAACTGGTCTACTACTGGTACTATACCCCGGAGAGGCTTCACCGGGTTGACACGGGACACAGCCCAGATTGTTAGCGGGGGTGTGGGGAGAGGGGCACTCTTGTCCACTTATTGTGGGATTGCACACATCTCAAAACATACTGGGCCCATGTCCTGGACGAAATAGATACTCACCTGGACACCGAGATCCCCAGATTCCCTGCATATGTTCTCCTTGGGGTGCCCAACGCGCTCACATACCCCCTCAAGGCTAGGAGAGGGAAACAAATGGCCATAGCTCTAGGCTCAGCAGTGCAGAACATTCTAATCCACTGGAGGTCCCCTGATATCCCAACACACACCGGATGGTACCACCGCCTATGGCATGTCCTGGGGATGGAGAAGATCTCTTTAACCCTAGCTGGGAAGGGCGCTTCATTCAGTGAGCTATGGCAACCCTTCATTGCTCTTCTTACACAGGACTTCCGTGAGCTGACTTGTCCGCGCTATCTACGCCTCTTACGTCTCACTGCACCGGAGTCTTCCACGACGCAGAGCGATCACTAGCTCTACTGAGTCGTCTGCCTTATCACTTTGCCACCAGCCTGGACCAGGGGTGGGAGGGGGGCGGGTAGTTTTCATTTTCTTATTCCCTTTTTCATTTTTGGGGGGGTATGGGGGGGGGGGTTGTTTCTTGTTTATTGTTTCTATTGAATCATTATACTGTTGCCCTCAATACAATCAGGCCCGGAGTGGCCTTACTGTAATGTTTTTATCATTGGCAACCTACAATAAAAAAGAGTTAAATCATAAAACTACTCTTTCAGTCTCCAATGGCAGACCGGAAGACTCATTTTACCGGTGTCTCACCCAGGGTGGCACAACCAGTGATGCAATCCCTGGGGGTGACCCTATAATTACATGCCCTGGGTACCCTGGGCACCATAGACTAGGGATTTACAGGCATATCAGCAGGGCCACAGGAATTATGCGATTGTGTGGCGTTTTTTGCATGATTATAGATTTGCTGCAACTGCCACATAATCCATCATTTGCTGCATAATCTGCAGATTTTAACAAAAAAATGTGTTTCTACCTCAAACGGTTCAAACGTTGCTAAAAACGCATCGACGTGTTGCCGCACACTGGAAGGCTCTTTGCAAATGTTGACTGGTCACCTATGTGTTGATTATTGCTATATAGGGGTGTTAAACTGGTACTAATAAGGTGTAACCAATGCCCAGACAGTGTTAACATGTGTAAAAATTACAAAATAATTTAGTAATACTATTATGAAATGTGCCGGATCACAACGCATTAGTTGCCATTTCTTGCTGCATAATTTACTCAACCCTGCTGCATAATTTGGCCCTCCGCTGCCACGTATTTCCAGTGGCCCTGGGTATAAGCCAATCTAACATACACGTTTTAGAGTCAGGGCACTGGCACTTGAGGTTTGGTAAGCAGGCTTCAGTGCACTCGCAGGGTAAATAAATTAGAAGCATCAGTCCAAAAATTTGGGGTGACCTTACAAAAAGAGAAATTTCCTTACAATTACTATATGCTGTTACGGTAAAAAAAAATGAAAAACATAACAGCTGGGTGTGGTTCCTTACTACATAACTCATGAGTGAAATAAATACAAAACATAATAAAAAATATTTTTGGTTTCAAATTAGATCCCAAAATGTAACAGCCTCCTTCACTGTCAACAAAAGGGATGCTAAAACACTGTCCACGCTAAGAGATGGGATGAAAACACGTCTTTTGAAATCTAGAGACTGTCTAAGAGAGCCCGGATGTTATGAAAGGTGAAAAAGCAGCAAGTGTGAACTTTCCTCTGAAAAGCCGCCCTTGCTGTCCAGCTTCTGCCATATCATGTGCTCTAAAAGCTTCTTGGCTTCTAAGTGGTCTTTGATACCCTGCTTCAGAAAACCCTGCTGGTCCCCGGGAGGCAGATTTCGCAAAGCCCCCTGGGCCGCTGCGGCCGCTTTGCAGCACATTGTGGTTTCCAGGTGAAAGGAACAGATGTTTTCGGTGGAGCGCTCTCTCCACACAACAAGGCCCAAACCACCGAGCACTCTGTACCTGAAATAGCCGCGGCCCTGAGACGGGATCGGAGCTGACACTGAAAGGAAGCGCGGTTGCTCGCCGGGTCTCATTGGCGCTTAAAAGCTTTTCTGGCCCCGCCGATGCCTCCACGCCTGCAGTCAGAGGCATGCTGGGTGCTAATGTCTGCCTTTAAGGAGCAGCCCCGGTGTGGCTCTAGGCGATGCCGCTGCATGCGGGTCAGAGCTTCTCCTCAGACATACTTAATGCCCGGTGTTCATAATTTATATGGTAAATGCCGCATCTAGACTTCACGAGTAATCAGTTTTAGGATTCGAGTTTTAAGATCGGTAGCTGCTGCTAGGTCCATGGACTGTAGGAATGGGTAAGAATCTGAGAGCCTGCCAGCATGTTTACAAATCTTCATTCTGTTGTAGGACCAAAAAAATGCCGAAAAGTGTAAGATATTGTACGAGTTCACCTTAATTTGACATAAATAATTAATATTTACCACCAAACTCCTGTTTGTGGGTGCTTTGCAGCTATATGTCAGGTGTGGACATGCTAATAGTGAATTTCTTTTGGGAGGGCTGGAAATGGGACAGTAGATACTAGCCTAACACCGAACCCTACCACCTTCAAGTGGAACTGGCCTCTCAGCAATCACCTACCATCCCTACAAGCCAACCTGCTTCTGGTAGTTTCTTTCTGTTGACCTTACAGTCTGTTGCCCTGCATCCCACTTTATCTCAGACTCCGCTATTCTTACATCAGATGAAACACTGCATATTTTGCAGCCTTTGCACAAGCAGATAGGTTAACAAGGCATTACTAGTGTCAGAGGGCGGCTGGCCTTTTTCTGGGTGAGTTGTTCAGTCAGTGCTCTTCTTGCAGCCTTTCTTAACATGGATAAATCCCGCGTCTCAGATTGTTTTGCATTAGGACTAACAGTGCTCTTCAGCCTCCCCGCTTGTCTCTAAAGGCAGAGAGTGGATGGTCAGTGTGGTCTGTCTAGCAGCTCGCTGGTATGTTGCACCCCGAGGTAGGTGGATAAACTTGGCCTGGCCATGATCTCCTTCCCGGTATCACTCATCCGTCATAGGTTGAATCTCCCTCTGGTGTCCGTTGGTTGATCCACGAACACCGAATAATTGAAATGGAATCCTGTACTAATTTAAAAATCTTGTGACCTTTAGAAATGTATTATACAGATTAACGGAATTGTAAATATCACTACAGCATAATCATGAGAACTACGTAAACAGAGCACCACCTAACCACCCCTTGACATTACTCCTACCGACACCATACCACCCATAAACATCACTCTTCCGTCCCTAGCGCATCCCTCCATCAGATTACAACCTGCTTCTCACGCCCTACTTCCCATGCTCCCATGCTTTTATCTCCAGAGAATGCACTTCTGAAGTAGAAGATCAAACTGAATAAGTGAGAACACATACCCTTGTGACAAGAAATTTTACATCCTAGTGCTACTAATTGTCGGGCAAGTCACAACTGACAGAAGATCAGTAGGGGTTGAAATGACCAAACAAGCCTGGTCAGAACCTTGCAACAAAATAAACGAATAAAGTACTATGTTGAACCCAGTCCTACTCCCCATATATATTGGCCACTGAACAGAACCAGGTCTAAGCCATGGCAGTACAAACAAGTAACTTACCTATGGTAACACTCTTCCTGTTTGAGACTCTATATAATCGCACATTCCTCACCTTTTAATATTCCTCCAGGTGCCAGACTAGATCCAGAAAATCTTGTGCAGTACTCCCGCGTGCCGGTAGGTGGTGTTGTGTGGCTCTGCGGTAACATTGGTCCGCTCCGGAAGTGATGTGCAGAGCAGTGTATAGGTGCCACCCATGCATACTGACATCAGTTGCTTTCTGAACTGTCGGAGTACCAGAAAAGGGATCCTGTACTGCAGCCAGTATGGAACCTGGTGTGAACCCAGAGGGCCAAACTGGTGCAGAGCATGGAAACACCCGTGAAGGCCCAGTTGGGGGGCCTCTTGTCTCCCTGGGGCCCAGAGGCACGCCAGAGGGAGCCAGAAATATGCTTAAAACCCGCAGAATGGCTTCACGAAATTCGTTGATTTACTACGGTGTCGCCGAAGACCCCAGAAATTCGGGCTGCCTAGGGACAAGGGTCGGAATCACCTCAGAAGGGGAATGGCTTCGGAAGCAAGACCAGGAGGTGCGTTGACGACCTCAGAATATCGAGAGTGGCAGGAAGGGGCCGAGACCCTGTTTGGACTTTCTGTACTTTTTTTTTTTTACTTACCCAAAGACTTGGACTGCGACAAAGTTCTGCCCCTCGAGTAACTTCAGGAGTGGACCCAGGATCTTCTCTTGGACCATGGCCGGTCCCGGCATGGAGTCTTGAGGTGTTTGTCGACGAAGACCCTAGCTTCACGACCGCGAATGGCCTTGAGGTGCATCAAACGCAGTTGCTGCAGGACTTTGAATTGTGGTCCGACCCCAGGCACCAAAGGCAAACCATGGGAGGATCTGTCACAGACATTTGTTTGTTAATTCCATACAAGTTTTAAACCCTGTAGATTTGGGAGGTGACATTGTTCTTAGAAATAACCTTTGGAGAAAATATTGAAAAATACTGTCTCAAAGAGATGAGGGGTAGCTCCGGATCTGTGTCTGTTGGCGCGGAAAGAAAGAAACTGACGTCAACACACATGGGTGTCACCTATATACAGCTCCGCACGTCACTTCCGGAGCGGTTCGATGTTGCTTCAGAGTTGCACAATGACACCTACTGGCGTGCAGAGGCACTGCTGAAAATTAGAAAAGCATCTACCTTGAATGCCTGTAGCAGGAAGACATCATTTTGCCCCTAGAAGAAGCATTAAACATAACCTTAATCCTAGGGGGAGGCCATGACAAAATGTCACTTTGCCTAGGCACTAGCAATACTTGGATGTGCGATGCTCCTGAAACAGTTATTTCCTTTTTGTATTCATTTCAGGTAAAACCTGTGCAGATTTCTTTAACCTTTCTTCCTAAGAGTGACGCTGATTGAATAGCTGGATGAATGTGTCCTCAGGGAAAGTCAAGGGATTTACGGTGAATGATCGGGCAAGACCCACGCTGTTCTGTTTTTTTTGGAGAGGGATATATTAGTATTTTTCTTACAAAATCTAACTGTGGGCTTCGGTACGTTTCACAGTGGAGCCCCAAGTGAGCGTAACGAGTGACATTTCGGACTCAGTCTGGCGGATGCCGAGTTGGCACCAGGAGACGTGCTCAGAGAAAGCCACGAATACACAAGAAGTTCCAGACTGCGCGCGCGCGCGTCATGATTTATCGCAATAACAACGTCCGAGGCAGATACACCGCTCAGCTTTCCACCGCCCTTTCCACGATCACCGTGCTGCCAAGAGACGAGGAAGGTTTGTAAGAAATCTTTTACCCCCTTCTGCCGTCCGAGCCTTTTCTTGTCTGCTTCTGGTGACGCAGCTCCCGTTTCTCACAGACCAAAACTGGCGCCAAAAACGGTGGTGGCTTTTAAACGGCTCATAATCTAGGGGCAATGCAACACGGAGGCATTGTAAATGGAATACAGTAAACAGAAAATCTAAGGAACACCTCTTCAGAAATAGACCATCATAGAAAGAGGAAGGCCGGACGAGGTGGCTCTTTTCCAAACGTCTATGACTGAAAAAGAACTAAACAAATATTCAATCTAAATGCTAAAATGATGTATTGTAATAAAGAAAATATGGCATGGTCACAAGGGAATTTAATTCATATAACATAGGAGAGACTCCAGAGTAATACATTTTCGAAGGAAGTATTAATGACTGTGGGGCATTGGGAACTGGCAGCGCCTCAGACCTGTAAAGTTGCATCTTTGGCTTTGAAAGTGATTTGTGGTCCAAGAAATTGAACAAGAAAACACGGGTGTCCTGACTGTAAGCTATAAATACGGCTCATCCGTCGTGCATGTGAAAGACAGCTGCTCTTGTCTGCGCTTGCACCCCCTTTCCTGTTCTTTCATTTCGGGCCTGACGTGGACAGCAAAGCGTCCATCTGACGGGCCCTTTCTTCATGCTAGTATCATTAGACCGGCCCTCTCACATGGCGCCGCAATAGCCCGCTCTGCACACGGTCACCCATGGAGGAGCCGATATCACACAGTGTGCACATAGTGTGCACCAGCTCTCTTCACACGGTCACCCGTTGAGGAGCCTCTCTTCACACGGTCACTTGTTGAGGAGCCCCTAACACACAATGTGCACACAGTGTGCACCAACTCTCTTCACACGGTCACCCGTTGAGGAGCCGATATCACACAGTGTGTACCATCTGTCTTCACATGGTCACCTGTGGAGGAACCGATATCACACAGTATGCACCAACTCTCTTCACACGCTCATCCGTTGGTGAGCCGATATCACACAGTGTGCACCAGCTCTCTTCACAAGTCACTCGTTGAGGAGCGATATTACACAGTGTGCACCAGCTCGGCACACGGTCACCGGTTGAGGAGCCGATTTCACACAGTGTGCACACAGTGTGCACCAGCTCTCTTCACACATCACCCGTTGAGGAGCGCTATCACACAGTGTGCACACAGTGTGCACCAGCTCTCTTCACACAGTCACCTGTTGAGGAGCGATATCACACAGTGTGCACCAGCTCTCTTCACACGGTCAACTGTTGAGGAGCCAATATCACACAGTGTGCACACAGTGTACACCAGCTCTCTTCACACGGTCACACGGTTGAGGAGCCGATATCACACAGTGTGCACACAGTGTGCACCAGCTCTCTTCACACAGTCACCTGTTGAGGAGCCAATATCACACAGTGTGCACCAGCTCTTTTCACACGGTCACCCGTTGAGTAGCTGATATCACACAGTGTGCACCAGCTCTCTTCACAATGTCACTCCTTAAGAGCAGCTAACACACAATGTGCACACAGTGTGCACCAGCTCTGCACACGGTCACCCGCTGAGGAGCAAATATCACAGTGTGCATACAGTGTGCACCAGCTCTCTTCACACGGTCACCCGTTGAGGAGCAAATATCACAGTGTGCATACTGTGTGCACCAGCTCTCTTTACACGGTCACCCGTTGAGGAGCGATATCACATAGTGTGCACACAGTGTGCACCAGCTCTCTCCACACGGTCACCCGTTGAGGAGTGATATCACACAGTGTGCACCAGCTCTCTTCACACGGTCCCCCGTTGAGGAGCGATATCACACAGTGTGCGCATAGTGTGCACCAGCTCTCTTCACACGGTCACCTGTTGAGGAGCCTCTCTTCACACGGTCACTTGTTGAGGAGCCGCTAACACACAATGTGCACACAGTGTGCACCAACTCTCTTCACACGGTCACCCGTTGAGGAGCCGATATCACACAGTATGCACCATCTGTCTTCACATGGTCACCCGTGGAGGAACCGATATCACACAGTATGCACCAACTTTCTTCACAAGGTCATCCATGGGGAGCCGATATCACACAGTGTGCACCAGCTCTCTTCACAAGTCACTCGTTGAGGAGCGATATCACACAGTGTGCACCAGCTCTGCACACGGTCACCAGTTGAGGAGCCGATATCACACAGTGTGCACCAGCTCTCTTCACACATCACCTGTTGAGGAGCACTATCACACAGTGTGCACACAGTGTGCACCAGCTCTCTTCACACAGTCACCCGTTGAGGAGCGATATCACACAGTGTGCACTAGCTCTCTTCACACGGTCAACTGTTGAGGAGCCAATATCACACAGTGTACACACAGTGTACACCAGCTCTCTTCACACGGTCACCCGGTTGAGGAGCCGATATCACACAGTGTGCACCAGCTCTCTTCACACAGTCACCTGTTGAGGAGCCAATATCACACAGTGTGCACCAGCTCTTTTCACACGGTCACCCGTTGAGTAGCTGATATCACACAGTGTGCACCAGCTCTCTTCACACAGTCACTCCTTAAGAGCAGCTAACACACAATGTGCACACAGTGTGCACCAGCTCTGCACACGGTCACCCGTTGAGGAGCAAATATCACAGTGTGCATACAGTGTGCACCAGCTCTCTTCACACGGTCACCCGTTGAGGAGCAAATATCACAGTGTGCATACAGTGTGCACCAGCTCTCTTCACATGGTCACCCGTTGAGGAGCGATATCACATAGTGTGCACACAGTGTGCACCAGCTCTCTTCACACGGTCTCCTGTTGAGGAGCCAATATAACATAGTGTGCACCAGCTCTCTTCACACAGTCACCCATTGAGGAGCCGATATCACACAAAGTGTGCACACAGTGAGCTGGAAACCCCAGCAGAGAGCAGGTTTCCAGCACATTGTGTTGCAGCTCTACCCATAACATCCATCAGAGGTATAGCCTTCCCAGGATGCAGCATCAGAAGCCTCTATAATTCGTTTTTTTTTGGGCAAGTGGGAGGAATGGATGCTGGGCATTAGGCCCTAACCCCTCTACTTGCCCCCCACTCTCTCCTTTGTTGACCAGTGGTGTTAGGTTCAAAACTCGTCTTTCCACACGAGACCCTGCCCCTTCAAGGCCCGCCCCTCCGCACATAGTAGAAGTAATTCAAAGTTGTCAATTCTGTCTTTACGTTATTTCGAGGCGGTTGTTTTGTATTGACTGCACTAAAGTGAAAAGGAGTTCATTGCTCTCTGAGTAGGCAAGAGAAAGTCATTCTTAGAAAACATCCAGGGCTTTTTCTATAGTTGGGTAGTAAATGGGCAGCAAATACAAATTGACAGCTGTCTCATCTGCACACCTCTGGTATACTGTAGGAGGCTGGCTTAGTAAATAGTGCACACTCTAAGGAGTGATGCACCTTGACTAATCCAGGCAACCCTTATGGTGATTTTAGTAGTCTTTGATAACCTTTGGCTCTCAAAGTGGTAGCTGTGGAGAGCAACCTTCAGGCTTATTTTGAAGGAGTGTAAATCAGCTTGTTTTACCACATGTAATTGACAGTGTAGATTAGAAGAAAAGAACCACACAGTGTCTATAAAAATAAGTCTATTTATTACACAACACAGTCACTAACACATTGGTCTATCTCCTAGCCGGAGATATCAACAGGACACATGAAAATACTTCAAAGAAATCAGGTAAGTAGCACAAACATACACTGGTCTCCAGGGGGAGACCAAACCATATACTGAAGAAGTGGAATGTGAACTGCAAGGGAGACTAGAACTTGGACCAGAAGACTCAGAGGAGCCAGGGACACAAGGAACCACCCAAAGTAAGTACCCAGAAACCCCATGGAGGCTGTGTGCAGAGTGGAAACACAGCCGACTGCCCAATGGAAGTTAATGAAGAAGTCGCGTTGCAGTTTTAAAGAAAAAGGACCCTTCCCAGAGACCCCGAAGAAACATTTTGGTGGACAGAAGGTTGGAGAGCCACCCCACCTGTGGATGCTCCAGGAACCAGGTTACCTGCATCTGGGAAGCCAGGTGCATAGGGATAAAGTGACGTCAGAATCTCCTGTAGATGACAATGGAAGACTTGGGAAGAAAGGCCTCCGGAGAGGTCTCTGAAGATGTCTGGTGGAATCCAAGGGTGGATTCTTGAAGAGAAGAGCCTGCAAGCAAGGGGGACAGAGTCTATGCCACCCGGAGGTGACCAGGAGGCACGGAAGCACAATGCCGACCCTTGGCAGGGAGCTCAGGAGAGTTGACGAGGACCTTGTCGCTGCAGCTGTGGGGACCAGCCAAAGCTGAGGAAGACCATAAGCCGTACATGAGCTGTCCCACGTTGCATGTCGGTGTCTAGGTGGTCAGTGTCCAGCGGGAGCACCAACAAGCCTTGGTAGCCGCAACTGGCGTGGAAAAAGACAAGATGCAATCGTTGGGACCAGCATGGTCCAAAGGATTCACCAAGTGCTGGAGAGTCAGAGCAGGCCCGAGCAAGCAAGGGAGCCACCCAAAGCAGGTGAAGAGCCTTGAGAGGACCGACAGACCGAAGGCACAGGAGTCACAAAAGGACCACAGGCAGCTCACCAAAGATGGAGGCCCACGGTGCAAGGGATGCAGTGAGGATGCTGATCTTCGAGGGATGAGGTGCTGGAGCCTCTTGTAGCCTGAAGATCTCTGGAGTGCAGAGGCAACAGGTCTTGGCAACAGCAAGTTGACGCAGTGCATGGGGGTTTGTTCCCAGGGGTTCCAACTAGGGATCCTGTACTCCAAACTGCAGAGAAGACAGGTCAGGCCTCTGGAGAGCTGCAGAACCACCACCTGTGTTGCTGGACCACGGGAAGTCCGTAGGACGACAGGAGCAGCAGACCGATCAGCTTCGCTGCGGTGCCTGCAGATGCAGGGGAGTGACTCCCGTCAGTCTAAGGGAGATTTCTTCAGATGTTCTTGATGCCCACAGGTCTTCTGCAGAACCTGAGTGAAGCACAGACACAGACGAGGCAGAAGACTTGAAGAACAGCGGGAAGAGGAGCAGCAGGAGTCTCCCTTGAGGCAGTCTTGATTCCAGTCGAAGTCCAAGTGTACAGACAGTCAAAGTGTGTCTTGGTTTCAGAGGTGGGTCTTGTTCCACAACGAATCTGAGGATCCGATCCACCCACGACAAGCCCTTAAAAACCCAAGAAAAGGGTTGGAATGACTCGTGGGTCCCTCCCAGAGGAAGGGCTGAACAGAAGGGAGAATACTCCCCTGTCCTTTGTCCAGTTTCGCGCCAGAGCGAGAACCAAGGATTCCTGAACTGTCTCAAACCGGAGTATGCAAGGAGTGCACCAAATGTGCACTTCAATGTAGTCTGGTGGTGCTGGAAAGCGCACCCACCCCAGCCCAATACACTAAGTCCTGTTCTACCTTCCCCTGCTCGAGCTCAGCTCAGCATCAGGAGGGCAGAACAGTGTCTGTGGTCGGCAGCAGCACTAGCTTGCTGGCAGACCCTGAAAGGCTGTACCTGGGAGTACAGGGGTCTCCCTTAAGGGGCCACCCAGTACTTGGGATCATACCTCCAACACCAGAATCGGTGTTGGGGTATGATTCCAATCTGTTTGATACCAAACATGACCAGGTTTGGCGCAGCCATTATATAGTTAGACATCTTGTAATGGCTGATGTCCACTATATGTCTTAAAACTTACAAAGCCTGGAGAATCGACTACAGAGTTTGTAGGGGTGCCCTGCTCATGCAGGGACACCCTCACACTTATAACCAAGCGACCTGTCCTTAGGACTGAAGGACTTACCATAGGGGTGACTTGTAGCTTTTAAGTGTAGTGACCTAAGATATAAGGAAACGTATATCTGTCGTAAGAAGTGCGAGCACCACCTCACACAGGCTGCAATGGCTGGCTTGTGGTCTGAGTTGAAGTGGATTCCCATGGGTGTCACAATACACGCGGGAGCCCATTAGAGACTCCTGGTGTACCTATGCCCTGGGTACCTTAGTACCATATACTAGGGACTTATAAGAGTACACCAGTAGCCAACTGTGGAGGTACAAAAGTACTTACCAAAGCCATTTTGGGAGAGAGAGCAGAGATGCTGGGGTCCTGGTATGCAGGATCCCAACAAACTACAGTCAAAACACACTGACACCAGGCAAAAAATAGGGGTAACATGGAAGCAGATCCTACTTTCCTACATATGCCTTTCTTTTTTTAGCGTGAGGGGGGATATTGATTTCCTGATCGTAGACTGTCACTCACTCTGGTGTATGGAAAACTAAAGCGTGGGGCAAATGGTGGTGTAAATGGAATCAGATAAGCTGCCAAATTTAGGGTGCCTCCTCCAGCATCTTGGCTGTCAGATATTTTCCTTTCTATACATAGAGTTGCTCGACATAAAAACATGCTGATATTCTTTAATAAACTCTCAGGTTACCAGGGGCATTAGTCTTTCATTTCGCAAAGAAAAGCCACCACTAGATGTAGCCTTCATTAGCTACAATACCAACGTTTTTTTGATCTTTCCCAGAGTGAATTCAGTTTCTGAATTTTAAGAAAGCAAAGCCTGGGATTCTGATCATTTGTTTATAAAGTACACTAATGTTGAGCTGACCCTCAATTTAAAAAGAAGACCTCTAAAGCTAAGTGCCAATCCTAAAATCTGATCAGACTTGTCTTCAAGCACTAGAGGCTCATTTGTGAGCTCCTGTGTTTCGACGAGGGCTCAATTTCTGGGTAAGAGCTTCTCTGTTACCAGGTCCGATTCGCCCTGA
This sequence comes from Calotriton arnoldi, assembly GCA_963921515.1. Taxonomy (NCBI): domain Eukaryota; kingdom Metazoa; phylum Chordata; class Amphibia; order Caudata; family Salamandridae; genus Calotriton; species Calotriton arnoldi. The sequence goes on from CAWUFW010000692.1 coordinate 900,402, forward strand.
AAATTCGAAGCAATCCTATCTCGTAAAGCAGAGGTGAGATTTCAGCCATCTTGAACTCCAATGGCCCCATGCACTTGAAGATAGCCTGAAGGAGAGAGCGGACAGAGGTCTCACTGAACCACCCATTGATTACTTCATGGGACACGTCAGTATAAAGATTACACAGAACTACAGGAGACCCCATCAAGGTTATTTTAGATGAGCTTCCACTTTGACTCTGCAAAGTCAAGAAACACGACAATATAGCATCGACAAAACTTTATTATTCACCACTCTAGTGTACCAAAAACCACAAGTAATTATTGCAATTATAATTAGGTCATTAACACAGACAAAAGATAAACAAAAAAATAAAGCAAAGAAAAAAGCTACCATCTTATTAGAACAGTTTAACAGAATAATTCTGTTTTACATTCTGTGGTACCCAGTCCCCCATTCATTTACTATGAGGCCCTCACATTTTCTTCATGTCCAAGTCACTGGACAGAGGAATCATATCTTTTGGACCTGCCCCTCTATGCAGGGTCACCCCTAAACGTTTTGCCTTTACCCTCCACTTTTTTTGCTGAATTCAATATTTGTTGGCTTTAGGACTCTGTGCACTCTACCACTGCTAACCAGTGCTTGTGCTCTCTCCTCTAAAACATGGTTAAATTGGCTTATACCCAATTGGCATATTTAACTTACTTGTAAGTCCCTTGTACAGTGGTATACCATATACCCTGGGGATGTAAATTAAATGCTACCAGTCGGCATGTAGCACTTATTGTGCCACACACATAAGTAGCACCTTAAAGCATGTCCCAAGCCTGCCACTGCAGCCTGAATGCAATTTTAAACTGCCATGTTGACTTGGCATTTAAACCCCAATGGCAAGACTTAAACTCCCCTTTTATTACATATGGGGCACCCCAAATGTAGGCCCTAGATAGCCCATAGGGCATGGTGTTGTGTAAATAAAAAGCTGGACATGTACTTTTAAGTTTTACATGTCCTGGTAGTGAAAAATACCAAAATTCGGTTTTCACTACTGTGGGGCCTACCCCTTTCATAGGATAACATTAGGGATTCCTTATTACATTTAATAAGGTGTTATTTCCAATTGGGAGCAGGTGGCTATCTCATGTTTGGTGTCTATGAAATTGTAATGATAAACACTTTTAATGGTAAAGTTGGATTTTCTATTACAAATTTGAAAATGCCACTTTGAGAAAGTTGGCATTTCTCTGCCCTTAACCCCTTTGTGCCTGTAGCCTGCCTTGGGTCACATGACTGAGTGTAACTGACAGTTAGACTTTGTGAATTCCTTCCAGACAGTCAAACAATAGAGGGATTAGGTGTGCCTGAATGGGCCATCTGCAGGCAAGATGGGGGACGGAGCTGAGCTCTGCTTTCACACAGAGGGCATAATGACCTCACATTGTCACTGCAGCCAGTTTTTAGCCTGGACAGGGGAGTCAGGAAATTCCATGCACTTCAATACCACTGCCTAAAAGCTTCTCCCAACTTCCAGGGCACCAGGGTATAAAAACTGACTTCAGACACCAACTATTCAGTAAACTTCCAGATCTGTGTATACTCTGCCAGAAAGAAGGACTATTGTGTTGCTGAAAGGACTGACACTCTGCTAGACTGCTGGTCTGCTGCTGCCTTGCTGAATTGCTGCCTTTCTGTCCTGCTGCCCTTTTGCCTGGGAAAGAAGAACTGGACCTGCAACGTCATCTTGAACCCAGGACTACCAGATTGAATCCAAGGGTTATTCTGCTGGCCTCCTGATCTGAGCCTCAGGGCCATAAAAGGCTCCCCAACATCCTGGACCAGCCCCGGGACCCAGCTGAAATGAGTTCCTGATCCCTAATCCTGGACCGTTGGTGTGGTTCAGAGAGCTGTATTCAAGCTTTTGGGCTCTTTGCGACTGTGAACGGCTGCTCGCACCTCGATTCAATGTAAATCTCCATCATCCCGATCCTTTGCACTAGAGCATTGACTACTTGTTGGGACCGCAAAGCTAAGCTTCAGCAATGTCTGTGAGTGACACCTGGCCTGCTCTTTGCACTACGCCGGCAGCCTCTCGCAATGCTCTCCCTGGTCCTTGCGGCCCACTCCACTGCGAATGAGACTCTTGGCACAGATTTGAGAAGGTAAAACCTAAACAGGCCTTATCTAGTGACTGTGGTCGACCTAAGCTCCATCGTGGTTGGTCTGAACTTGTGACTTTAACCCGGTCCAGCGTGACTAGATAGCCATAGTTAGCGCTTTGTGCTTTTTTGCGTTGTTTTCATTTGTACTAAAATCTTTAAAAATTCATAAATCCAGTCTCACTGATTGGACTTTTGTAGTTTTGGTGTCAAATAATAAATTAGACTTTATTCTATTTCTGTAAATTAGTGTGGGATTTTTCTTGTGTAGTGTTTTCACTTTTTTAATGTTTGTGTGCTGCATAAATACTTTACACATTGCCTCTAAGTTAAGCCTGACTCCTTTTTAGGTCTCGCCTACGCAGCACGCATGCGCTGCATAGGAGGACCTTTAGCCGCCGCCCTGGTCATTTTCAAGCACACACTCGTGCTTGTGGCGGCATCCACCTTGCGGGAGCGAGCAGGGGCGCGCCACAAGCACGAGTGCAGTGCTTGAAAATGAGCAGACTGCGCGCGCACGCACGCAGCACTCCCGGGCTCTCTCGCTCTCTCTCTCCTCTCGCTTTCTCTCTCTCTCTCTCTCGCTCTCTCTCTCCCCCTCTCTCGCTCGCTCTCTCCCCCTCTTTCTCTTTCTCACTCTTTCCCTTTCTCTCTCTCTCTCTCTCCCTCCCGCCCCCTGCTGGCAACTGTACGTTCATGCTGCCGCTGCTGGTTAATCAGACGTCGCTGGTTGCCCTCAGAGTTCACATCTCTTGGTGAGTGTTGTACAAGGTTTCTGCTTTAATTCTGTTATGCATATTGTTGCCTTTGTTGTCTATTAGAGCGCATGCCCTGTTCTTCCAGGACTTCATGGCTTTGGTAATAGACACGAGCAATAGCAATGTATCACCAGGCACTGGGTTGCCTTAGGCCAAGATCTGTTGAACCAGACATCTTTGATGCTCACAGGTGGAGGGCAGAATGAGCCTGCTGGGGGTCACAAGAATGCCTCTTAAGAGCGGTCAGTGCTTCTATTGGCTTTTGGTACCTTGTTGTGAGGGGTAAGCGACAAGTGCACTCACTGGCACCCATAACCCTGGCCTCTGGAGAGATGTAGAACATTTAAAAATGCATCGTGGTTTGCAGGAGGGTTCTTAGTATCCTCAGAATTATTGAGTATTTTGAGGTATTAATAACCCATCCCACGCTTCCCAAAGAAACTGGTGTCAATGATTTATTTATGGGCAATGTACATCTTGCAGTTGCAGTACCACTCTTTACCCATCTTGTTCTCTGGGGCGTAACGATTATTAGTGAAGCGGCAGGTGCAGTGGCACTGAGTCCCATGGACTTGAGGGGACCTCTACACTCCAAATAACAGTCTATTTGTCTGCCTAACCCGGAAGCAGTGGGTGCATGTTGTTCCCTTGGATTAGACCCTGTGTTGCATAAAACTACTTTATCGGAATCCGTTTTACATTTCTAACCGAAGAAACAAAAAACTACCAAAGTGCCGAACTGCAAGAAAACTCAAAATGAACAAGCATTGGCATAGCCAATAGGTCTCGCCTTTGGGACCTTATAAGTGTTTAGTTATCCAGCACAATATCCTTGGTGCAACAACATCAAGTGTTGCATGGCTAAACACTTATAAGGTCCCAAAGGCGAGACCTATTGGCTATGCCAATGCTTGTTGTATCAAGCTACTCAGGGGTAAGCACATGTTAATTTGGTGACTTTTTGTGGTTCACCCTGCAAGGGATTGTGGCTGTTGCTTGACGAGGACTCACACCCTAGTCAACCAACAACCCAATGTCTAACAATATCCAACACTCATACTTCAGAATGGTCCCCAGCACAGAGATTTTCCTCTCTAGCTACAAATTAAAGCGTGGGCTTTTTATATTGTGTTACACTAGTGAAAAAAAAGGTGTGAACAGACTGTATTTGTTTGCAAAGACGCCCATGAAAATCAGTAAGTCAGAATTGAACGTCTCAGCTTTTTCCCCCCCAGATGTCCTATACATGCTAATGCTAAACAAATGCATTAATAACAATATATGAACTATCCAAGCATAATCAAAATCATGATCCTGCAAGCTTTCATAAAAAAAATCTTTTGCATTCAAACCCATATTAGGTTACCTTACAAAAAAAGCAAAGGCAAAAAGTCATAGATTACAAACCCTGGGTCTAAAATCAAAGCCCACAACAGAGGAGACTCTGGTTTATTTTCTCCTGGTGAGAATCCTGTGTTCCTCACCTGCCTCCTTAGTAGCCTTTCAGATTGAGTTCAAAAGGAGCAATGTGAGCTTGGACCTGCCAGGGAAGTTAGTAAGCACACTATTTATGATATCTGTTCATCACATACATGGTAAGTCCAGGCACACCAGACACCTGTTTTCATGTTGGATGTAGGTTAGAACTTGTTTATTAAGTAACATTATGGAACCCCTTATAAAATTAAGACTTAGGAACCATAGTCTGTGAAATCTATAGCAAATGATTTTCATCCAAAGTCACATACACTTTTCGAATTTTCTCAGGTCACATGTTCCCACCCAAAAAGTTAATTTATAGGTCAAAGAACATGAAAGATGGAGAAGGATGAACAATTCTCTAAATTTCATTTTATAAGCAACATACTTGTGCAAGAGCATACAGGTCACATGCGCCTTGTACATTTAATAGGTAGACTTTTATTGAAAACAAAAGGCTCCACTAAAGATCCTGTGGAATTTCTGATTGGAGCGGAAACAGTGTTTCTGCCCAATAGGGAATTGTGTGAGAATACTGTATTCCAGGAAATTCCTCGGTGGACAGTCATCAGCAAAAATCTCCGGGTGCAAAAAAGGCTAAAAATGGGAATTACAGACAAAATCGGTTGCATTAGTTCCGATTCCAGTAATATTTTTCCATTTCAGGGGACCTTCGGAGAAAACTTTTAATATAATGCTACTATAATATTGTACCAAAAATATTGCTGTGCAAAGTAGTGAGAAGGAAAGTATGTATTAGTAAGTATAGATTCACGATTATTAACTACACATCTATGTAAAATTGAAGATATATATATTTATAGTCAGGGTACATACAGATATGGTGAATTATGGAAAGTAAAGCAATAATTGCCTATATATACTCCAGCCTTGTAGATATTTTGGATGATGATATATTTGTTATGATGTTATGTAAACATGACATTAATAGCTGGGTATTCTGGCACTATCCCAGATTATCACCACACGTAGTATCAGCAATGGCATGTGCAGGAATAAATTGTGATTGTAATTATAGCATTTATAGAGAAAGTTAAACCAGGAGGCATCAAAGAGCTAAACCGAAAGAGAACCGTGTAAAAGGTACAGACCCAAAGCAGAGACATCCTCAACAAACAGGCAACTCTAAGGGGGGACAAATTCGAAAATAACCATGTTTTCACCTGCTTACGAAAGATCAGGTACGAGTTTAAACTCCTAATGTGTTCCGGGAGGGAGTTCCACAACCTGGCAGCCGCCACTGTGAAGGCCCGTTCCCCCCCCCCCCCCCCGGCTTTCTTACATCTAGGTACCACCACCTTACTATAATTACTTCACTGTAATTACAGGTTTCATTAATGGTACCCGAAGTTCTCATGCTCTCATCAGCAATCCTGACCTGAGAGACATCACTCCTGATGCAGGTGTAATGTGCAAACGAGGGGGGGTGGCCATTCATACACATGCACACGATGGCTGAGTCAGGTATAAGGTCATCAGGGAAGTGTCATAACCAGTGCACAAAAAAACTTTGCAGATTACAGTATAGGAATTCAATGAAAGTGGAAGAACACATTCTGGGTGATATGGTTAATCTATGGGGTGAATAAATGCGCTGAGCTGAAAGCAAAACCTAAGTGGTTGACATCAATGACTCCCCCAAAGTAGTTAGTAAAAAGGCGATCTCAATAGAAGTAAGCAACCTGACCCCTGTTTTGTATTTATTAAGGCAGATCTATCTAAGGCCCATAAATTGTTAGATATTTGAGAGGCACTCTATAATAGTTCAATGTTTATTGAGGTCTTCAGGCACTCTGATGTGGTCCAGGGTGTCATGCTCATACAATGCTCGTGCTAACATACATTATGAATGTGAAGGGTGGTATGAGGAGCCCCATAAAACATAGATGAGAGCAGGTGACAGCACTGATCACCACAGCAGGACACATTAGAAGTTCATAGTCTTCAAGGAGGGAAGTTACTTTATTATGTATGGATAGGAATGACCCGAACCATTTAAGAGTGTTTTCCCCAATTGCATGGAAAGACTTTAGGTAGTGGAGAAGAAAGCTGTGCTCTGTATGAACTGCAAGTAGAACCACACATTGAGCGTCTGTAGAAGGATGCTAGGTAAATTGCTGTTAGACTTTCTTTGCAGGAATTTTGCACTTGGTCTACTGTCAAGCATGCCTCACTGGAACTGTCACTCTAAGACACCATTCATATGATAAATCTAGAGGAAGATGCACAGGCATTAAAATGGAATTTTAAAATGTTGTTCGATGTGACGTTGGAAAGAAATCTATAGGGAGAGATATCTTTAGCCAGGATCACTAGCAACCTCCATACATATGAGCCAGCCACAGCGTCAATGCCCACTAAGGTCCTTCAAGGCAGAAGCAGAAGCCGAGGCTGGATCTATTCCTTTGGTGGGTGCAAAAGGTGGGGATGTGGGACTGCTTGAAAGGAAACATTGGGTTCTCCAGGTTCCCCTCATAGGCAGAACACTGCGGGGACAGAACCTTCCTTAGACATATTGAGGGAGAAATCCTCACCCATATTTGCACAGGTTTCCCAGAGGAGGATGTGGCTGAGGAAGGAGAATGTCCTTAGGAAGTAACTCAAATTAAGGTAACAAGCATTGGCAAAGCTAATAGGACCCGCCTTTTGGATGGCAATGCAGTCCTATTGGATTTGCCAATGCTTTTCACTGACGCTTTACAGTATAGGCAAAAAGAAAAGCTTTATGCCAATGCTGTGTAATACTGGCAAAAGAAAGAAAGCACAATGCCTTCATGGCGGCCCAGCGTGGTGACATGCATGTGCATGCACCAACACATGTACACATGCATACAGCATGACACTGCTAGCAATTTTTTTTTTTTTTAAATTTGCAGTTCCAGGATGGAAATACTAGAACGTGCATTTTGTCAAAGAACCACCGTGGCAGTAAACTGCAGCTGCAGAGCCGTCCAAATAATTATAAAACAAAGAGTTTTATAAAAATAAAAAATAAATGTTTCTTAAAAAAAACTAAATGAAGACCACATTCGGTGGGGAGGGGAGTAATGGTCTAGCAGGTGGAAGGCGCAACGGAATCGCAGGGCAGATGAGCTAAGGAGGAGCCTGAGGTGGGGGAATAAAAAAAAAAAACACAAAAAAAGTTGGATGGGAAGGGTGGAGGAAACCAACCTACAAGCTGAGGGGGCGCGAAGGAGCAACAGGAAGTGTGCTCACGGGGAAGGTATTTGAGGAAGAAAACAGCACAAATAAGAGACAGCACGAAAATACACCAGCACCCTTTGAGTTTCGAACGAAAAGAAGAAAGTAGTTCCTTGAATGTGAGCAGTGAAAGGATATAAGTTATCCAATTAAAAACAAAGTAAAGATGTTATTCTGCAGTTGAGGGTCAAACACAAGAAGAGGAAGGAAAGCCATTCAAAAAATAAAAAGCAAGCAAGTGATAATGACAAGAAAGTCAACCAATGAGGTGGACCAAAGCCACATAAGACTTGTGATTTCCCACAACGGGCGAGACCTAAAAATACAGTGCAGAAGAGGGGAACTGTGTCGAGGGAGGAGCGATGGACCAGGAGGTGGCTGGAAGTAAATAAAGAGGGGGTACTGGTAGTTGGGTCTAGTGTTGCCAGTCCGATGTGTGAAGTCTGAAAAGGTCACTATTCAGCCATTTGGAATGAAAACAGCAATAGATGATCGAGTCCAGAACTCTCGATTCACCTTTCAGCCTCACAGAGAAAACCGCAAGAAGTCTGCTTGGCATTTTCACAGCTGACTTTAAAACCCCTCTTCACTGTAGAAAGAACTCCTGTTGTGCAGTTTTGTACTTGCCAGCCCGGAAACCCTCCAAAGATTCATTTTCTTATAGAGTAAGAGGTCAAATAGAGCTGGGGAGCCACTAAGCACTTCTCCAGTCCCGCTGTTCAGACTAGAAGCACATAAAGGGCATTGCCAGGTGACCCTCTCCAGTTCCTGTTTAACCCAAAGATGATGGAGAGATTCAAGCAAAAGGGCTGATTTTATGCACTTCAAAATATACTATTTTTTAAATCCTAGATACGCAATCCGTTTATTTTGCACATTTACTTATGGAGGAAATCTCACGATTTGAGCCTCTCACAGAAGTTCCACGCACATTTTTCTATTGCATTATAGTTAATGAGTTTTCAAAGACAATACACTTTAAGATGCACAGGGGGTTCATAAACATAAAATACACCTCATATATACTGCCATATTTAGAGTCTAAACGTATGACATCAGCACTGGTATTGGTGCACTCTGGGTCATCAAAAGTAGGGGCAGCAGGGGTGACTTATGACTCCCCAGGTCACGTGCCTTTTCAGGCCCCCTGGTGCTCGTGCTGCCAAATGTATTTATAGATTTCGAAGCAAGCCTGCCCTCTTCATTAGTGATAAGGCAGCCAACATGGCTACACCATCAAATGGCGCCAGATGCTGGAGCTGCCAGGCTTTCTCCCCCCCTGGAGGATATTTAGTTTTAACCTAGAAACAGGTGTCCACGTATTGCACGCCTCTCAAACACTACAGACATGTCTGGATGCATTTCATATCTTATGCTAAGCAAGCTGTTTGTTTGCCTTGTATAAAGTATGTACTGCATCGCATATATGATATTTACAAAAGACTATTGGTTTTTGGTCTGGCCGGAGGGAAAGGTGATGACCGAGGCAAAGCAACTATATTCAGTTTCTATCCTTTGCTGCTTTTATTTCTCTCCTCTCAAGCTCTGAGACGGTAGGGCCATCTATCTGTGTGTTGTTTGTGGATAATCCTGCGCCCATCTTTACCTTTGTTTATGGCCCTCTTGAGGTGTAATCTGACTCGCCTCATGGCACTGCTTTGAACCCTGGGGTGCTTGTGCACAGTGTGAGTGAGTGTGCTGTGCACATTTGTGTGTGGAAGGGTTGGCTCTTCGCAGCTGACGATGCAGCATGTTTTCGTCCCTTCTCTGCTTTAAGTAAGTCTTGCAACTTGACTATGAATGACACGAGACCCTTGCAGTCTATTTTCACGCAGCTGGGTCTTTGATGCAGGCTGGACCAATTGCTACCTACAGTCGCCTTAAATTTTTTTGTTGCAGTTTTATATATAGCGCGAACTCGACCCGAAGGTATTGGGGCGCTTCACATGAGCAACAGACACATTACACAAGGACACATTCATTTTTTGGTAGGCAGGGGGAGATTAAGTGATTTGCCCAGAATCATAGGATGTTGAGTCGACGCCGAGACTCGAGCCTGGTTCCCCAACTATAAAGTGGCCATCTCTGGCCGTTAGGCCACATCCTCTTCCAATATTTCCAACGTTCCCTATATTTCATCTGTCCGCGCTGGTGCTTGCACAAACTTGACCTTTTCTGAATATAGTCTGCCCAAGTGTTGCATGTGTAACCATTGGTTGATTTTTTAGAGTTATGCCATGTCAGGTAGTGACTTATATGTGCCCACTGGAGGGCAGGCTGAATCTTAGAAGAAAGGGACTGGGATGCTTTATCCACCTGAAGGTTGAAAGGAGATAGAGTCTCTCTGGCTATCAGATGTTACAATAGCACTCAGTACAGAGGTGGGATTTGGTGTAGGCTTCTGTTGCAGAGATGGTCCAATATTTTCCATCACTTTGCATCACTGCTGGAAAGATTACTAGGACTTCCACCAACAACTCCATTTGCAGCAGCGGAAAGTTGGAGAACGTTATTGCTTTTATGATAAACTACTTGCATCTGTTTTTGATACGATCGCACTCGTGGGTATTGTTAAAAACCCTTTGAAATGGACCTGTTACAGTGCAGTAAAGGTATTTGATTGGATGCAGTTGTTTCTCGAAATGTGCTCTGTTAGAACATTGGCTCTGGCATTAGCCTGCAAGACCTATATAACTTCTACATTCAGAGACAGTGCAGGGTGTGTTGTGACAAGTTGTGGCAGCTGTGGAACAAGACTGATTTGACTACAAATCACAAAGCATGTAAGGAGGAGAGGCAGGGATGTTTGTTGTGTGTTTGCGTGCTGCAGAAGGCAGATCTTTTAGTGACCTCGGTGGCATGTACTAATGAAAAAGTTACTGACCTAATGTAACGCTTTTTCTGGTGGATACTGTATATTCCGCACATTCCCCACCTTTAGAATATCCCAAGCGCCACGCTGGATCTGGAAAATTCTCCCACCAATGGCTCCTGTGCACTAGCAGAGGGTGCCACGTGGCTATGCAGGGACACTGTAGGGCCCTAGAAGGGACAGAGGCGCCCACATATAGACATCACGCCTGCGCGCTGACCTCAGTTTCTTAATTGTCTTCCTTCCCTGCCGTCAGGCATGGATCGTTGTTAACAAATCGTAGGTGAAAGTGTGCCGAAATCTAACTTGGGACCTTATTAAACTCTGTGGATGTCCACCTTACAGAATGGGGAAGAGTGAGGGCAGTGAGGAATCTGCTGTTAGATAGAGTAGCCACCAGAAAGAGAATTACTGAAGGTAAGTAACTTGGTCTTCAGGTGGATACTTCTAACCACAGATTCCTACTTTTTAGAATAGATACTCAAGCAGTACCTTACAAAAGGTGGAGGGTCTGAAGAGAAGACTCAAACCAGGAAGTCTTGCAGGACAGAGTAGGCAAAATTGCCCTCTCTGCAGACATGGCTGTTAAGACAGTAGTGCTTTATAAACATATGCCTGATGCCCATGTTGCAGCCATGGATATGTCCAGGACAGGTACTCCCATTGTCAGCACAGTTGTTGCAGCTTTTGTCTTTGCGGAGTAGGCTCACAGGTCTTTAAGGAGCTCTAGTTTTCACCAACACATATCAAATCTTTAAGCAAAGGTCTATCCACCTTTGCAGGGTCCTTTTCTGCACCACTTTGCCTTTCTTGGTCCTGTGGGCACATGAAGAATGTGAGGACCAAATTAAGGACCCACTGTAGCACGGTGTAATGATTCGGAGGACAATCGAAAAGGGCATCATGACAGATGATCTGAAAAGGGAAAACTGATCTGGCAAACATAAAAAAGCTGAAACAGGTGAGATTTAACCCTAACTGTGCCTGCTGTAAAGCCTTGAAGGGCCAACGACAAAACAAACAACAATAAATAAACTTTGTTTCAGGCCATCAAGCTGCAAGGATAACAACCACTACCTGAGGTGGTAAATCAAAAGAACGGATGCTCTAACTCCATGCAGAGAACTGTAGGTTGCAGATATTCAGCTGTATGCCCCATCCATATTGCTGAAGGAGGTCCTCCGGAAAGATATAGTCTGATGGAAGGCAAATGCTCAAGCTAAAGGGAACTGGGTAACACGCCCTCTTGGCCTAATCATGGGCTATCAAGATGACTTGAGTACGGTCGGGCCTGACTTTCTTCAGAACTTAAGGATAGAGAGCTAATGGTGGGAATGCATACAAGAGACCTATGTCCCATCGCTGATGGAATACATCTCCCAGTGACTCTGCTGGAGGGAACTTGGAGCACAAAAGTTTTGAAACTGCGTGCTCTTAGTGGTACCAAGCAGATCTAACCAAGGCAAAACCCCCTGTGCAAAGATGCTAGTGCCACGTTTGAATGTAGAGGTCTGATAAAGGTCGACTAGACCATCTGGGTGTGAAATCAGATCCCTCCGGAGTGATCACAAGATGTATCTAAATAGACCTTGCCGCCTAGCAGGGAGTTATTTTACAAGTGATCTGACAGATGCTTATGACCCAATACAAATCTAATATGTATAGCAACAGACCTTTACAACTATTGTTGAGTGATCTTAGTATCTACATTCTTATGTTCATTCGGTCCATGTGTTATAATGAGATGGAACTGTTTGTCTCATGTTAATCTGGTGAGCCACTTTCTTTGTGTTTAAATGCCTTTTTTACATTGTTGTCACAACTGTTAGTGCTATATAACTTGTGAAGCGCTCCGATACCCAATTGGGTCATGTTTGCACTACAGAAAATACAGAATAAATAAATAAGACGTCTTTTGTGGTCCACCAGCTGATGCCTGCTCAACTTGTCCACGTGATGGTTGGCAGGAAGGCTTTCAGGGACAGCTGGATTGCACAAAGCATCAAAGGTTGATTTGAAACTGGACCAGAAGTCCAAATTCTACCAGTTGACACCCCCCAACTCAGCATTGACGCCTCTGGCACAACTGTTATGTCCGAATAGGGAAGGGAGAGTGACCTGTTACTTTTACAGGTCAGGTTAGTGGTCCTCAATCACCACTGAAGATTCTGAGCCGCCTTCCAGGAGATCTGGATGGAGTCAGAGAGACGTCCTTGGTTGTGGGACCACTGAAAATTTAGGTTACACTGTAGGGCTCACATGTGCCAACTGGCGTAAGGGACAAGGAGGATGCATGAAGCTAGGAGCTCAAGAACCATCAGGACTGAGAATCTAGGACTGAGCCAGAAACATCAAGCTCATATCTTGAATGTCCCAGACAAGCGGTGGTAGAAAGGCCTTGAATGCCATCATGTCCAGGATACACCCTATAAAAGGAGGCCTCTGCGTAGAGCTCAGTTTATAGTCGCTGATGGACAATCCCAAGGATGTCTAGAAGGCTGCAATCATCCACATGTGGTCTGCGACATACTGCAGCGAGCCCACCTTGAGCTGCCAGCCATTGAGGTACGGGAATACATGTATCCCCAAACTCCAAAAAGGAACCTCAACCACAATTATCACTTTTGTGAACATACATGAGGCGGTGGTAATCTCAAAAGGAACACAGCAAATTGTGTTCTGACCCCACCAATGACCACAGGTCGAATTTGTGGGTCAGCAGGCCGAGTATCTGAAAATACACGTCCTGCAAGTCCAATGACACCAAACAGTCTGCAGAAGATAGGGTCTGGGCTAGAGTGAGCATTTTGAACCTGTCCTTTCTCAGAAAGGTGTACAATAGCTGGATGTCCAGAAGAGGCCTGAGACCTCCACCCTTCTTTAGCATGAGGAAGCAGCAAGAGTAAGCATCCCTCTACCTTATATGATGCTGGCACTCATTTAACCGCACCTTTGGACAGCAGAAGGTGAACTTCCTGCATTAGGCATTATCTGCCGAAATTTGTCCTGTTGTGGGGGGAATATGAGGTGGGGAAGAAATATAAGGCACAGTGCAGAACTTTTGAACAATGTGTAAAACCCATTGGTCTGGCTTGATAGATTTCCAGCTGAAGAGAATATGTTGATATTGCCCCCTACCTGCTGATTGTGGGTCTGTGAGGGCAAATCAAAGTGGCTTGAGGACTCTGAAGCAGGTGAGGAGGAATCAGATATTTGCTGCCTTTGCTGGTGTGAACGATTTTGATCACCGACACACCCTCTGCCTCGAAAAGGCTGGGTGTGTGCTACAGTGGCTGAGATGGTTGATGATGCCAATAAGGTAGGCCGTTGGAGTAGCCTGTAAATTTCCTATACTGCTGGTAGAATTGGTGGGCAGGTGATAACTCGAATGATCATGCTGTGGAGTCATTTAAAAAAAAAAATTGCTTAGGCACGGAATCATTTATTTTTAAATCGATAAAGAACTGAGTTTACCTTCTCTGTAAAGAGTCTACATCTGTCAAAGGGCATGTGATTGAGGAGCGGCTGGACATCTCCACGGAATATCAATTGCTTGCAACCGAGTGTGTCAACTGAGCACTATGCTGGTGGCAATTGGGCAGCCCATGCAGTCGGTCGTGTCAATGCCAGCCCTTATTTTCTTGCATTCTCTCTATCCTCAATCTTTGGACATGTGACACTCTGAGGTCTTCCGAAATGCGAGATGTTACAGGTAATGTCCCACAAAGTGTTGGTGTACCTTCCCAGAAGGCAGACCACATTCAAGGAGCATAGGGCCATGCCAGCTGATGAAAACATCTTTCTGCCAAAGGCATCAATTTGCTTTGATTCCCTGTGCGGGGGGCTTAATAGGGGTCTCATTTGGATTTAGTTTACTTTTTGATGCCTGTACTACAACGCTTTCAGGTCCATGGTGCTTTGTCAGGTAGTCAATGTCATCCCGGGCCGGCCTGTGTTGCCTGCCTATAGGCCGACTGACCAAAGGAGTTGAGCATGGTTTTGTCCAAGTCGGCGCTAGTGAGTGCTTTGTTAAATGGCAATAGAGGATCTGACAAAGCCAGTGCTGGTTGGAGTATTTCAGTCAGTAAATTAACTTTTGTCTCTACAGTAGGCAACTGCAAATCTAGGGTCTGTGCTGTTCTGCGCATCACAACTGCAAAGGAGGTGGTTTCTTCTGTTGGTGGACCAGTTGGTGAGCCCATCTGGGTGTCTAGCCCACTGGCATTTTATAGCTCTAGCTAATGTCCTGCATCAGTGTAATGGGGATGGGAGAAGATTTTCTGTCTCCTCGTCATTATCAGTGTCATGGGGAATGTTTTATAGGCCGTGGACTGCGTCAGAATCACAGCCGAACAGAGCCTCCAGCCTCTGGTAATATTGCCATTGTGGAGGAAGCTGAGGATCTGGGTTGAATGACCACTGACTGTGCCTTGGTAATCTCACAGCATGGCATACGCCTGGCACTGGCCAATATCGTTTTGGGGTCAGATACTATTATAGGGACCAGATTCAGCACCAGTAGAGTCAGTAGAGGCACTGGCACAAAAGGAACTGGTGTGGACCTTGGAGCCTGAGTCATTGTCTGGACTTGCTATGGTATGGGCCCAGAAGTAAGTGCCGAGTGAGGGACTGCCTGGCGAAAGTAGCCCAACTCGAGGCCTCTGCAGCTCTGTGTGGCATGAAGTCACTCCAGAGGAAGCCAGCAGCGTCTGAAAGATCTGCAGCATAGCTTCTTTAAAGGCTGAAATGTGCTGCTGGGTCGATGACAGACCAGGAAATTTGAGCTAAACTGGGCCCAACTGTAAAACAGATCAAAGTCAGAAGAAACTGGAGGTGAGGGGCCATTTGAGGGACATCCTTGTGACTTCTCACCTGATTTCAAGTGACAGGATAGTGTTAATTCCCACTTGGCTTTCTTGCACTGATGGCAAGTTTTCTACTTCGAATTACCTAGGAGTGAAAGCGTGACTCCACATGGACTTGCCCCATGACCAGGAGTGGGGGCGGACTTGCGACGTGGAGCGGGAGTGGGACCGCTGTTTCAAATGCAACTTCTTATGCTCCTTGACATGGAGTTTTACTTCTTGCTCTCTGATTTCCTTTCATATGCATGAGATCACAGTCTCATATTTCTTTGGGGCATGGCCAGAGCCCAGGAACCAAAGTCACATGTCGTACGGGTCCGTAACCAACATCTGCTTCCTGAAGTTGCAGCATGGTTTGAATCCTGTCATCTGTGGGAAGCCATCATACCTAGTACAATGTCTGAAAGACTTTTTGGAGTCTTCGGAGAACCAACCAATGATGGGAGCAGAGATGTAGATCCACGTCGAAGGACGTGGAAAGAAAGGAACTGATATTGGCAGCACACAGAGGTATCGCCTGTATGCAGCACTACTCTGTCGCTTCAGTGGTAGTGCAAATTTGCCAGCCACACGGCAACACCTATTCACGTCCAGGTGTCATTGACTGCTGGAGAATTTTCCAGATCCAGCGAGGTGCCAGAGATATTCTTTAGGTGAGAAATCTGCGGTTAGAAATACCAATCAGAAAAAAGAGACCTCAGAAGCAAAACGCTGGTGTAAGACCACGGCAAACAAGAATATGTAGAGGGCATACCTGGTGCAGAAACATAACAGGTAATGCATTTCCCTTGAGGGGGTGGCATTAGAGGAAGAGGTGCAGCCCAATATATTGGCACTAAAATATGCACACAAGTTTGTTTGTGTAAGGAATTGGGTTATTAGTTGAGAGGAATGAGAGCCTCACTCAAGTAATAAACATAATCCTCATTAGGGTGAACCACAAAAGTCGCTAAATAAACCTGTGCTTACCCCTCTGGTAGCTTGGCACAAAAGCAGTCAGGCTTAACTTGGAGGCAATGTGTAAAGTATTTATGCAGCACTCAAACAGCAAAAAGTAACAACACAAGAAACATCCAAAACCAATTTAGGAACATGGAGTAACATTTAATAAATTAAATTACACCAAAATCTCAAAAATCCAATCAGTAGAACCAGAGTTGAAATTTTTAAAGTTTTGGTAAAAAATAGGGCCTAAAGAACAAAGTGCCAGTCCTGGTTATCCGGTTGCGCTGGGAACGGGATAAAGTCACAAGTGCAGGGCGACAACGATGGAGCACGGGTCGGATACTGGGACTAGGTTCATCCCGCTGAAGCATTTACCTTCTTGAGTCCAAGCATGTGCTAGGAGCTGCAGGTGGAGGTTTGTGTTGGTGGGGGGTTGCGAGGAGTCTGTGGCCAGCGGAAGAAGCAGGTCGGGCATCGCAGACGGTCGCTGTTGGTGTGAAAAGTCGCTGGAGCTTTGCTTTGACGGACGATGCGGACTGTCATCATTGAATCTTGGAGCTGAAGCGAAGAACAGGCCACCACATTTGCGGGTGTCGCGGATCTTCATCATTCAGTGCAAAGAATCTGCTTTGGGGCGTGAGGAGCCCAAAACCTTACACCTTTAGTTCAGGAGGAGTGAACTCTGGTGCCAGCCTAGGGTCCAGGACTTAGGGGACACCTTTTGGGGATCAGGACTCACTTCAAGCAGAAGCCAGCAGTAAGGTTCAGGCAGTTCAAGTTAATGCTGGTCAGCTGGGCTATTGCAGGGAGGCCCCAGGAAGCCTGGTGTGTCCCTGTAGCTCAAATAGGCCAGCCAACTGACTGTTGGAGTCACTTTTGGGAGCCTGGGGTTATGGCAAGCAGGTCCAGTCTTCCTTAGTAAGACAGCAGGGCAGTCTTTCTTCCAAATCTTCCACAGGTCCAGGAGTGTTCTGATTAGAGTCTCTGAAGGTGCTCCTTTTTTCCCCCAGAGCCAGCTTGTGTGTGGGAGATGCCCTCTTTGTCTAACCTTCCTCCTTTCATGGGCTTGGCTCCAAACTGTCTAGGGTAACAAAGAATAGACAGGCCTAGGTTTGAGCTGTATTCATCAATGACAGAGCAGGCAGCCTTAGAAGTCAGGAAGGGGGTGAGCAAGCCTTTGAGGCTACCCGTTGATGCTCAGGAAGGCGGAGTACAATCCCCAGAGGACATCCTGCTCAGGAGTTAAACACCCTGCCCCACACCCAAGGCTCTTTTGTCCCCATGTCTGGAAGAAATACACAAACCACAACAGGAGATCCATTCACAGTTGTATGACCCTGGACACTGGCAAAAAGGCACATTTGGTTTAGGCAGAAAAAGCCAACTTTCTAAAAGTGCCATTTTCAGAATGGTAACTTAAATCTGACTTTATTATTAAAGTAGATTTTAAATTACAATTCATTTGAGTCAAAGAAGCATTTCTCTATCTGTTCCCAAGTTGTAGTTATGACGAACAAGTTACTGTCGGTAATGCCTTATCTGGTAGAGACTATCTAGCTGCAGATTCCTTACCTTTAAATATCCACAGGCGTCAGACTGGATCCGGAAGATTTTCGATCAGTACCCCTGCATGCCAGCAGGTGGTGTCCTACTGTTCCATGTCTGCAGCGTGGTCCACACCGGTAGTGACAGGCGCGGTATCTATATAGGCTCCACCTTAGCACACTGACATCAGTTACTTTCATGACTTTCCACGCCAGGAGTGCAAAGCCGCGATGAGAACTGACCACAGGTGTGGAAAAGACTAAGGCCCTGAAAGGGGGTGTCCTTCATAGCTGAACTGGTTCACAGGTGGGTATGATGGGAGGGTCTGTAAGGAATCTGCGGCTAGATAGAGTCTCTTCTTGATAAGGCATTACTGAAGGTAAGTACCTTGTTCACCTGATAGGGACTTCTAGACGCAGATTCCTTATCTTTTAGTAGATACCCAAGCAATACCTCCCAGGAGGTGGGTCTCCGAATCCAATTAAACCAAAAAGTCCTACAGCACTGAACATGCGAAGTGCCCATCACGATGGATCTGACAGTCCAGGATGTAATGTTCTGTGAATGGGTGCAGGGATTCCCACGTCGCTGCCTGATGAATTTCCAGGAGAGGAAGGCCGTGTGCTAATGCAGTGATCGCTGCCTTGGCTCTGGTAGAGTGAGCCGGCAAGCCCACTGGAGGCTGTTTCTTGGCCAACGTGTAGCAGATCTTAATACACTGGACAATCCATCAACAGATGGTTCTTTTCTGTACAGCTTTACTCATTTTGGTTCCCCGAAACTCTTTCGTGCAGTCAAGACAGAATGACAGCACTCTTTTTGGGTCCGGCGGTGGAGTCTCTCCTCTTCTTTGGAGGGATGAGGAGGAGCAAAGAAGGTAGGCAGGGCGATGTTCTGGCCTACATGGAGAGGAGTGAAACTTTGGCTGGAAAGAGGCACATATCTAGAGGACCAGTTTGTCTGGGTAAAAGGTGATATAAGGGGGGTGCCCAAGAACGCTTGGATTTCGCTGACCCACCTGGCCGAAATTATGACCACTAAAAAGGCAGTTGTGATGGTCACCAGCCTAAAAGGACAATTATTTAGAGGCTCAACGGGGGTGCAAATGAGAAAGGTAAGGACAAGGTTCAGGTCCCACTGAGGCATAATAAAGGGCTTAGGTGGAAACATATGTTATAGGCCTTTAAGGAATCTAGCCACAACAGTGACTTAAAGAGAGAAGGTTTGTCCTGGGACCGCAAAAACGTCAAGATGGCAGACAGTTAACCCTTAACTGTGTCCAAAATAGAGCCCTGCTGGGCCAAAGACAGTGCAAACAAAAGAATTCTTGATAGAGGTGCATACAAGGGGTCTACATTGTGAGAGGCACACCATTATACAAAATTTCCCCAACTGCAGGTGTTTACTGTCTTGGTGGAGGGACGCCTGGCTGCCAGAATAACATCACAGACTTCGGGAGGAAGGTGGGAGGAAGGTGGGAGGCTGTCAACTGTCGCACCTCAATTTCCACACATGGAGGTGGAGGGTGGCAGGTTCGGGTGTAGGACCTTGCCCTTTTGATGCAACAGAAGATCCTCCTGAAGAGGCAGCTTGACCGGAGGACCGATTGTCATGCTCAACAGCTAGGGATACCAGACTCTCGGTGCCCAATCTGGAGCCACAAAGAATGACTTGGGCCCAGTCGTTCCTATCTTGAGATCTCTGGGCAGGAGTGGTATGGGCATAAAGGCGTGCAGGAGGCTTGAGCTACACTTGAAATGAAAAGCGTCTCCGAGCGAGAGCCGCCTTGGAAACTCCAGTGCGCAGAACTGGTGACACTGTGTGTTCTCTGCAGTTGCGAACAGATCTAACCAAGGCTCTCCCCACCACTGAAAGAGACCTTGGGCCACCTCTGGATGGAGACACCATTCGTGATTCGCTAGGCATCTATGGCTGAGTTCATCCGCCTTGGCGTTCAGAGAGCCCGCCAGGTGTTATGGCAGGAACGTCAGGGAAATACCCCGACGTTCCAGCCATGGCTAGAGGTGCAGGGCCTCTTTACACAGGGCCCACAACCCCACCCTGCCCTCTTTTTTGCAGTACCACATGGCAGTGGTGTTGTCCGTTAACACCTGTACCAGCCTTCCCTGGATCAAAGGAAGAAAGGCTTTTAATGCCAAAAGGATCGCAGAGACACTCCAACAGGTTTATGTGAAGCTTGGACCCCACCGGAGACCAGAGTCCTCTGATCTCCACCTCTTCCAGGTGGCTACCCCAGCCCAGAAGTGACGCATCTGTCACTACAGTCAACTCTGGTTGGGGAAGGGAGAGGTGTCTGCCATTGACCAAATTGCTGTTAATTAGCCACCACTGCAGGTCCTTTACAGTTCCCTCTGAGATCAGGTCCATGTCGGATAGATTCCTCTGATGCTGTGCTCACTGTGACTTAAGTGGGCATGTGTCACCAGCAGGATGCAGGAGGCCAGGATGCCCAACAGCCTCAGAGTCGGTCTCACAAATATCCAGGATAGAGGCTGAAACATCAGTATCATAATCTGAATATCCTTGACTCGCAGCTCAGGAGCATAGGCAACACAACAGCGGTAGGAAGGAGAGAGCACCGGGAGCACCTCCGCGATCTTGGGAGTCTCTACATCGAGAGGTGCCGAAGTCGGGTGAGTGCTTATACCGCGATCGCAGCTCAAGGGTCCCAACTACACAGGGGAGCCGACAGCTGACAGAGTGCTCTGCCTACTTGGATTCTCTGAGCCCGCGCCCGAGTGATCACCGGGGGAAGAAACGGGTGAGAGCTTCGTCTCCCCGCCCCGCCTCTTCACGGAGATCGGAACTAGAAAAACTGCGGGAGGCTTCCCCCGAAGAAAGACGCTGGCGGGGGGGGGGTCGATAAAAATTAAAGGGGGGGAGCACCTTATCTAACTTCCCCCACTGCGCCGCAAAATCTTTCTCTATTGCCCGACACCGGAGTCTCACGGCCACATGCTGCAGCACTATAATGTCGCATTGGGCCTCGGAACAACACTGAGGTTTTCCCGGATTGGCAGTGTTTTTGAGCCGGTGAAGAGCGAGCTCGAGGAGGGAGTTTCCGATGCTAATGGAAGGGAGGTCTGGGAAGGGAAGAAAACAACATGAAGAAGGGACTGAAAGAAAAGGAAGTGGGTAATAGGGAACGAAGGATACAGGACTACTCATGCCAATTGCCTGAAGATTACATCTAGCAAATAAATCTTCCCACCATTCTAGATTGCCAACTCGAAGAATCACTCAAACCACACAAGATGACGCCCCCCTGAGCTCTGTTCTGAAAAAAGAAAAGAAAAAAAAGAAAAAAAAAAAAAGAATACTAGAAATGAAAAGAGGACTGCCTTATTTACCATTTCAAAAAGACCCTGCAAAACGGGCAGACATCTTGAAATGGCACACTAATCACTAGCAGTACTACACGCTTGGAACTAGTCACATGGCAACGAAGGGAACAATCTCTTGACAAGGAAAAAAATCTATATTCCCCACAACTCCAAATTACCACTAACAGAGTTATTAGCACAATTACTATGTCCTAGACTCCCCAAATATTCCTACATTAACCTTCAATATCACTAAAGATATCAGCCCTTGACAAAGCTGGGGTGACAGGTTTCTTCCCTTGCCATCGCTGTTCTCCTCGGTTTACGCTCACCATGGCGGCCAACACCAGCATCCTGAGTGAAGGATCGCTCTCTAAAGTGGGCCTCAGTGCCTTTAAGATCACTTATCCACCTAACCTCACTAAGAACGCATCAAAAAACTCAAACACAACTTAATAAAAAAAAAAACGGAAACACTTATATCAGACACATATTTCAGTATGTACAATGGCAACACCATGTCCGACTTAATCTTCTTCACGAACAAGAGAGCCCAATGGAGGAAAACTCTCATATCATTTTTCCAGTGCACACAGATAAGGAAAACACCCCATGGATTTAGTCTTTCTATTACTTCCTCTCCTATCCACAAAATAGATCTCACCATTACCATCTATAACAATGGGATCGTTCTCATTCAAGCTTCTAATCGAAACCTAGAGCAGTTCGACAAACTCTTTTTGAAGATCAAAAGCTCAGTAGCAAACAACTCAACCTCAGGGCGACTAGATACAACACTAACCACCTCAAGTTCACTCCAAATCATTGCTCCCATTTCCCCCTCAGATTTACATCCCTCCTCTCTCACCTCCCTTCCCTTGCCGGATGCTGAACTGTTCGGATTACATATTTCGCGACCATTAACCCTATCACCACTTCCAACCCCCTTACCAATACTCCCTGGAACACCTCTAACACTCAGTGACCAACCCTCTCCTCGGGAATCTCCCATTATCGTCTCTGACCCCTCTAACGCACATCGGCACCCTACCGCCTCGGCAGTTCTCCACACTCAATCAACCTCCGGGTCTATGCATCCTGGAACACCGCTCATATTCAGGGACCTACCTTCTCCCAGGGCATCCCCCATTACCGCCCCGGACCCCTCTAACACACTTAGTCATCCTCCCCCTCTCCAGATCTACACACTCAATTTCCTTCCCTCGCCCAACACCCAGACATGTTGGCACGCTTGGACGAGATCTCCCGCCAGCTGCACCTTCTTGCCCTCGAACTCCACGACTTGAAAGCCCTCTCACTTGAATATCTCCCCTTGTTAAGCCCCCTCCTCTCTAGTCTGAACCGGCCCAGAGCCCCCGCCAGCGCCACTTTCACAGCTCCCCGTGACCATCCCTTATCACCTACCATCTCCAATTCTGTTCCCCTACCTAACGCAGCCTCTCGCCCAAGAAGAGCGTCCTGTCTCACGCCCATTGAAATTGACTGCCTTCTCAAGTCTTATTCAGCCAACACGGACTTTATCACGAGTCCAAAGGGAATAATTCAAACCATTCATTCTAACCCGAACAGAGTACCCCACCACAACCTCAGAGCCATAAACAACGATAACCTCAAGAGAGTGAACATCACTCAGACTCCTCACCCCCATACTCCGGCTCCACTCAAATGCATACTACTCAATTGTAGGTCTGCTAGCAAACACGCGTCCGAGATCTTCGACCTCATACAACAGAATGAGATAGATATCATTATCCTCACAGAAACTTGGCTCAACCCTTCGTCCACTCCAATTCTTGACCTCTTGGTGCCCTCCACCCACGACATAATTCGTCTTGACAGAGTTAAGAAGCTGGGTGGTGGCCTGGCTTGTATACATCGGAGCACGCTGGCGGTCTCCCTTTCAGAGTCCTCCTCTCCAGTAACTTGCGAATACCTTTGTCTCAACATCTCCAGTAACAATCATCTGGTTTGCAAACTACACACATTCTATCACCCCCCAGGTGACAATCTCCCCTTCATTGAACAATTAATGGAAATCATCTCCGGCAATGTGGACTCAGTTCAGTCCCACATCTACCTTGGGGACTTTAACCTTCACTGGTCTAACACTAATGACCAAGCAGTCTCATGCCTCAGTTCCTTCTTGAATGACCACGAATTGATTCAACATTGTGACCAGCCTACTCACATTAAAGGAGAAACGTTAGACCTCATCATCTCCAAAGGTCACACCATCTCATTGGATTCCATCATACCATGTGATTGGTCGGACCATCACATCATTTCCTTCCATATTAACTCGGAGGTTTATCAGAGTAAGGCTCAAAAAACCAAACCAAAGATTTGGAAAAGGGACCTCAGAGATTTTAACACAGCTGACCTAGCAAACCGCTGTAATCGGGCCCTATCTCCCCAAATGGACATACTTGAAGCCCATGCTCTCACAGACTTCTACAACTCTTCTATTTCCAACATCATGGATTCGATGGCCCCACTCCAACAAAAAAATGCACCTGCAAAAATATCTAAACCTTAATTCAATGGCAACCTAAACTCGGAACGTCGCAAGCTAAGGACCTTAGAACGTTCCTGGAGAACCACTCCATCTGCGGACCATCTAAAAAACCTTAGAGCAGCCAGAAGTTTGTATAACAAATCAAGACAGCGAAGGCGGAGTATTTCAGATCCCAACTTAACCAAGCGGCTAATCGACCCAAGAAACTGTTTGAACTGGTTAAACAACAATCGGTGGTAGCCCCTAACCGATCGGCCTCGGAAGTCAGACCTCCCTCATGTGATGATCTGGCTGCCTTCTTTACTGAGAAAACTAGACTTATTAACATGGATCTGGAAACCAGGAGGGCTCTACTGCTACCTAATGAACCTGCACCCCCACTGGCCATACTAGACAAGATAGCACCATGTAGCTGGGGTATCAAGAACAACGCTTCCTGGGACACCTTTACCCCCTTCACTGAAAATGATATCAAAAAGGTTCTTCGGAGTATCAACCCATCTAATCATTTCAGTGACCCGTTACCACCTACCATCTTCAAAGTAATTAAGGATGAAATCTCCCCATTCTGGACAAAGATCATCAATGCATCTCTGGCACAAGGCACGATCCCAGAATGCCTAAAAGAGGCTCAGGTAACACCTATATTGAAAAAACCCACAGCTTACAGTACAGATCTTAACAACTTCCGACCTATCTCCAGCATCCCCACTCTAGCCAAACTCCTTGAAAAATGCGTCCAGTCACAACTATGTGCGCACATCGAAAATTTCCATCTCCTGGACCAACACCAATCTGGCTTTCGTAGTGGGCACAGCACTGAATCGGCTCTTACCCACGTGATGGATGACATCTTAATAATGCTCGATCGAAATGAATCCTGCCTACTTATCCTACTTGACCTTTCCTCCGCTTTTGACACTGTCAATCATGACAACCTCCTATTCATTCTGGAGCATAGGATGGGCCTTTCGGGTCAGGTGCTGCATTGGTTCTCATCCTTCCTGCAGCACAGGACCCAAAGAGTTAAAGCGAACCACTCTCTCTCCCAGCCATCCCCAGTCAGCATGGGGGTTCCCCAAGGGTCCTCCCTATCTCCCATTCTCTTCAATTTGTTCCTGGAACCATTAGCTAATGTTCTAAAATCATTGGACATTCGCTTCCATATGTATGCAGACGACACCCAACTCTATCTGAAAATCTCCTCCCCGGATGATATCACTTCACTCAACTCCACCCTACTGACGACCCAAAACTGGTTAACCGAGAACCACCTACTGCTAAACACCGCCAAAACAGAATTCCTCCTCATCTCTCCCCAGAAACATACTCCTATAATCGACCTATGGATGAACCAACTCACCGCCTTCAATTGCTCCCCCTGCACTATCGACTCAGCTAAATCTCTAGGAATTACCCTGGACAAACATTTGAATATGAAGACTCACATTAGCAACGTGTGCAAGGGAGCTAACCACCTTCTGAGAACACTCAGGAATCTCAAACCTTTCCTACCGCAAGCAGATTTCAAGCAAGTGGTCCAAGCGCTTGTCTTGCCGAGACTTGACTATGGCAGTGCTACACTATGTGGCCTCCCCAAATACACTTTGGCCCCCTAAAGGCGTCAGTGAACGCGGCGGCCAGATTGATTACGGGCACTAAGCGAAAGGCACACATCTCCCGGTTTTAAAATCTCTAAACTGGCTACCTTACGAAGCTAGAATTCAACTGAAGATTGCCTGCCTATCACACAAAGCCCTCCACTTCAAAACCCCCATCTACCTGGCACAAAAACTAGAACTATCCGGAGGGGGTAGACTGTTAAGGAGTGCAAATTCCCTCCTCTTAAAACCACAGATCTTCTGCAAAAAGAGAACAGGCCAACGAGCCTTCTCTGGCTCTGCTCCAAAATTTGGAACTCTCTTCCACCTGAAATTCGGAGGATCTCTTCAAAGGAGGCCTTCAAACTGGAAGCAAAAAGATTCCTCATGAATAAGCTCTTACCTTAACATGAGGGACATTTGTTAGCTCTAGCGCATCGGACATACCACAGCATTTGTTATTATCCCTGTATATGTTTATTATGTTGTTTTGGTTATTATTCCTGTATATGACTATGGTATTTACTCCCCTTAAGTCATTAGGCCCCATAGTCTAGCCCACTCTGCGTTCACCCAGGTGTATAAAGGATCTGGTAGTTGTTCACCATCTGACTCAATGCCACTAGACTCCCCATTTGACTCATGTTTTGTTTATTGTTTTGGTATTGGTTTTTATTCCTGTATATGATTATTGTACTTACTCCCCTTATGTCACTTTGCTCCATCGTATAGCCCATTCCCCGTTCACTCAGGTTTATAAAGGATCTGTTATATGTGCACTATTTGATTCAATGCCTATTAGATTCACCATATTAGACTCATGTTTTGATTTGTTACCTTCCTTTCCCCCAAATTGTACAGCGCTCTGATATCCTTCGGGATCAAGTTCGCGCTATATAAAACTTTATAAATAAAATAAAATAAATAAATAGGCCCAAAACTGTACTGAGTCCAGAACAGCTCAGATGAAAGGGAGCGTCTGAGAGGGAGTCAGGTGTGACTTCAGCATGTTGATAGGGAACACCGGTGAGTGCAGGAGGTTCGCAGTTGTCTGAAGGTGGGAGACGACTGCCTGGGGAGAGCCCGCCTTCAAGAACCAGTCGTCGAGGTAAGGGAAAACTGATATACCTGACCTCCGCAGATGAGCTGCGACCACCACCATCACCTTGGTGAACACCCGAGGGACGCTGGTAAGGCCAAAGGGGAGTACAGCGAACTGAAAGTGCTTGTGGCTCACCGTGAACCGCAGATAGATTCAATGGGCCGGGTGGATGAGGCTGTGGAAATAAGCATCTTGCAAGTCCAACACTACCATCCAGTCTCCTGGATCGAGGGCAGACAAACTTGGGTGAGCGTGAGCATTTTGAATTTCTCCATCTTCAAGAAGAGGTTGAGAAGGCACATATCTAGGATAGGACGGATTCCTCTGTCCTTCTTTGGCACCAAAATGTAGCGAAAATAGCAACCACGACGTAATTCTGACGCTGGCGCCCTCTCAATGGCTCCCTTGGCCACGAGAACCTGCACTTCTTGATGGAGCAAGGAGAGATGGTCCTCTGTCGGCTGGTCGTAAGTGGGTGGAATGGGATGAGGGGATGTCACAAAGGGGAGGGAGTAACCTCTTTGGAGTATCTGTAGTACCCAACGGTCTGATGTTACTAACCACCAGTAGGGGAGGTGATGGTGTAGCAAACACAAGGAGATGATGGATGGAGCGCTGAAACTTTTCAGACACTCACCTCCAGTCCCAGATCTGGGCTGAATCCATCATCGTTCTTTAGCTCACTTTGCCACCCCAGTTCAGACCCAGCTATATGTAAATCAGTCTTGACCCTGTGCCTCATGGGAACAGTCCAGCCCAAACTGCCAAGCCAGGTCTTCCCTGGACCGGAAACAAGCATCCTGGGACCGGTTTCGGGATAACACCCCTCATCGGCCAGGCATATCCTGCCTCCCACTGGTTGGCCCTGAGGGTGGACTAAAGAGGAGTGGAGGCAGCAGCTGTCGGGGAGGTGGTGGACTGCCTGGCCGCTGGCTGCCTGCCCCAAGTGGTCACTGGACCCGCGCCCTTGGCCAAAAAAAGGCTGGGAAGCCTGCTGACTGTGGTGGCTGGGAGGGTATGGGCGTGGCTGAGGACCCCTTCCGTTCCCAAGGACCTGGCCATAGCTCTCCTGTCCTTGAGACTCGCCAGCGCTGAATCTGCCTTGTCTCCAAATAGGCAAAAGCCAAAGGCGCTCTAGAGGGACCGGGCCACCCAAAAATAAGGCACATGGCCTCATAAAACTCCTTTACCAGGGCGAGGGTTCCTCCGGCTATGGGAAAATCGGGGAAGCGCACTGCAGACTCAGATTCAGACCTCGCCGAATTGCGGGTCTGGAGTGCCAACACTCCATCGTCTCATCGGATGACTTCGACGGATGTAAGGACATTTGAAGAACGCTTGGACTTCTACGACTTTTTGTGGGACTTACCTGACTTCCCTGATGACTTTGAGTGTGACGAGGAACGTCAGGACAGGCTCTGCTAATGGTCCCGGGAAACGTGTCTGGGCTCCAGGCACCACAAAAACACCAAGTGGGTCTATCACCACATTTGCCTGCAACAGGCCCCACATGGTTTGAAACCAGGCGGTTTCTTAGGTGACATCCTCACATCAGGGTAAAAATCTCAGAAAAAGGTTGACAATAAGTCAAAAAAGACCAATCAAAAAGTGACTGAAGGGTAGGTCAATCCAGATCAGCGCTATCTGTCTAGGAAAGGAAAGAACTGATGTCAGTGTGCCGAGGTGGTGCCTTTATAGGTACCACGCATGTCACTTCCAGCGCGGACGACGCAGAACTGACCAACGTCACCTACTGGTGTGAGGGGTACTGCTCGAAAATCTTCCTGAACCAGCCTGAGGATATTCAAAGGTAAGGAGTCTGCAGCTAGAAGTCTCTATCAGATTTATTCTGTAATAAGGTAACCCAGCGTTAGTCTATGCGAGAGATAGCCTTTCTACAATGAAAAACGACTTTGGGATTTTTTCACTGACAGGACATGTAAAACATAAGTACACATGTCCTACTTTTTAAATATCATGCACCCTGCCCTATGAGCCTTTACAGCCTACCCTAGGAGTGACTTATAAGTATTTGAAAGGAAGGTGTAGACCTGGCAAAAGGGATTATTTTGCCAGGTCGAAATGGCAGTTTAAAACTGAATTATGTGCTGCAGTGGCAGGCCTGAGACAGGTTTTACAGTTCCACTTTGGTGGGTGGCCCAGTGAGCACTGCAGCCCACTACTAGGCCACTGGAACCAAGCTATACCTGGCTGATGAGTCCTAACTAGGGCAAAACCGGTCCTGGGTTGCTCGTGTTTTGGCTCAGGGAGGATTTGGCCTGGCAGTTCATGCTGGACTGTTCCCATAGGAGCAGGGTCAAGCCCGATTTACATATGGCTGGGTCCAAACTGAGGTGGCATGGTGCGCAAAATAACAATGTACTGGGATGCAGCCCTTAGTGATTGCTAGTGGCTGAGATTAATTCAAGCATTCCATCCATCACTTTTTTGTATACTTTAGAGTGTTGTCCTATTTTGGACGGGTATGCCCAGATGTGGGTCCAGTGCACATTGTGTTACTGGAACCAAGTTATACCTGGCTGCAGCCCACTACTAGGCCACCAGAAACAAAGCTATACCTGGCTGATGAGCCGTAACTAGGGCAAAACTGGTCCTGGGTTGCTTGTGTTCTGGTTCAGGGAAGACATGGCCTGGCAGTTCAGGGTGGGCTGTTCACAGTTGAGCAGGGTCATATGGCTGGGTCCAAACTGAGGTGGCATGGTGAGCAAAATACTGATGGACCGGGATGTGGCCTGAGTGATTACCAGTGGCTGAAATTAATTCAAGTATTCCATCCATCACTTTTTAAAATACTTAAGTGAACTTGCAACTCTTACATTCTTGGAACCTTCTTTTACTCTTGCTCTTGTGCAGGCAGGCTGTCAACTGGGACATGGTAAGTGGTGGTAACAGTAATCGACGAAATTCACGCTTTATTGGACTCTGATGTGCCTGTTGCTCTAGTTTTGTTTGACTTGTCAGTGACATTTTACACTGACTCGCACTTCATCTTTTATTTCCTTTATAGGAGACTAGGGTGTACCTTGGGGCACTAAAGTGTTTTAATTAGTTTCTTGCCACCGTACTCAACTAGGGGCTCTTCCTCCTTTTCGTTCATTATGCTCCTTGTGGGATACACCACAGGGCTCTTCAGTCAGCCTCATTCTTTTTATTACCTATGTTTCACTACTCGCCTCAGCCATCAGAGCCTCTGTTTATTTTGATTACAGTTATGTGGCTGACTCACAATTATTCTTTCGACTTCATCACAACGATTCAGAAAATTCTCATGTTCACTCTCCTGTGCAACAAAACAAACAGGGCGGAGTATGAGCTGACCCCTCCTCACTCCATATAGCACCATGAATAAGAAGGGTATACAAGGAACTCAGTAGCAACTGGCATCTACGGGAAAATGGGGGGTGGGCGCGGGTGCAAAAAAAAAATTAATAACGGGCGAATGCGACGTCCTCCGCTCTGGACCTCCATGGGAACTGGAAGCTGGAGCGTGGAAATCCTTTGACCAATCAGGGCACTGCTCTCATGCTGTGAGAGCAGCGCCCTGATTGGAGGGAGCAGCCTCACTCGGCACTCCACAGCGCCCTGGAGGCCTGCACTGACTCTAACCCAGCTGTCTTAAGAGAGCTGGGTTAGAGATGTTTAAAGTGCGCATGTGTGGCTGGCCATCTCAAGACGGCCGGCCAAAAAGACATGCACACTTTAAACGTAAGTGCATAGACAGCCCACCCTCCTCCCTGCTGCTGTCACTCAGAAGCGACCCCGTCCCTGTCCTGATGCTTGGCTCAGGACGGGAATAAAAAATAAAATGGTAATAAATTACCATTTTATTTTTCATGGGGTTTTGGGGGATTTTAAGTGGGGCGACGCTCCTCTGCTCTAACGGAGGAGCTGCGCCTGATACTGGTGCAGGGATGAGGTTAGACACACAGGCTGGTGGCTGGAGGGATAATCAAATACAATGTTCCTACTTCAGGCCTGATGGAATAATAAGGTACATTGGGAGGCCTTGCATGGCTTGGCATACCATGATAAACCAACACAACTATGCAGGTAGACAGCTGCTTATAATTTAGGTAAGATCTTAGACTAGTTGACTAGGAACATGTGATGAAATATGACTGGGGTTTATTTAACCTTTGTCCTGATGTGTATAATACTTCCCGAGCTGCTTACTACATTTAAAATCATTATAATGCACAATTTGTACGAAGAACAGTGTAAAATAAATAATCATACAGTGTACAATACGAACTACTCTTTGTACCTACTGATTTGGGGGACGTGGGCAGGCCGATAGCTTAATTTTGCACCCGTCCTGGAACATTATTTCATGTGAGATCCTCCCTCTTTCTGGACATGCTGGCAGGTTGGATCAATTTTGGGAAAAGAAGAAAACAGGGAGTGTTCCTTGTGCTATTAGGTGTGAATGCACAATACCTGATCCTTCAGAGGATCCACCAGTTCTTGGTGATATTGCCGAGTAGATCCTTGCCTGCTAACTGAAATGCAGGCATGACTGGCGGGGGGCGGCACTCAGTTCTGGTACGGAGGAAGTGTAAGCGATGCAGAAGGTGCATGAAATACAGAAAGAAATAAGGTTATTCAGGCCCATATAGATCTGGACCATATGGAATTTCCCTCCAGTCAGCGTTTATTGCTAGTGACAAAGATGCCACCTAGGCATGGTGCATTGAGGGGGGGGGGGGTGGAGTACTTCAGCCTCCCTATATCATGGACTTTCTGTAGCCATAGGCTCATGGGGATTCATGAATGTCACTCATGTTGGGCAGTGTCGAAACAAGCGATCAGGGTTTTTCCTCCACCCTTCAGGGCCTTGGGTTACTGATGAGTTATATATTTCAACAGATAGGCAGCTTGCCCACAGACCCATCCTCAGCACCTATAGGGTGAACTTTCCACACCAGACCCTTTCATGTGATCATGAGTGTTAATGATCCAGACAGTAATGCTCCTGCTCGCTTCTGACTTGCTCCTTGGATGAGTGGGCCAGAAGGAGAGCCGCCTGCAGGCACCTGACCTAACTTACTCTCAAAACTGTGTTTGTAGTTTGAGTCAACCATCGGGTAACATAGGTTTGTACTGGAGATAGTAAGAGATGGAAGATGCAGTCTGGGAAAATAATCATCTATTAAGATTATAATCTTGAGCGGTACAGTGCTTACCATTTGCTTAATCTATTTGGCATGTAATTGGCACTTTTCTGTCCCTAATTGTAATCAATTACTATAACACCCATAAAAGAATATTGATAATGAAAGCGAAGAGACCTCTTGAGAGAGCCAGTAGATATCAGCTGTGAAAGGCTAGACACATTTAACAGTCATGCTGAAGACAGGAGGCTAGAATCCACTCAGTTTAATAATGTAAGGAATTGTCGGAAGCTTAAATTTTAACTTTATTTCTTGGCGATTTGTAAGGCATCCGCAGCACCTTAAACAACCATTGGCATAGCCAATAGGTCTCGCCTTTGGGACCTTATAAGCAGTGGTGGCTGGTGACATTTAAAAGTGGTGGGGCGTAAAAGTTTGAAATGAGTGACCTGTGGCCAGTGTGCAAAGAGTGGGCAAATGGTGTATTTTTAAGCAAATTAGAGAAAGCAAGAAGGTTAATAAGGCAATTGTGAAAGTGTAGTTATGACATCAATAAAGGGATTTCATATGATAATGATGTAGGTAGCTGCTTATTCAGTATAACCACAGAACTTAATGAAGCCAAGACACAAGGTGGAATGTGTGAAATGTGCTGTTTGTGCAGCTTTGTCAGATGTGGCTAGCCTTTTTCTGTTTATGTTGGTGCCATTGTGTGTTGAGTGTTTGTGACACTATCTCTTTTCAGCCTGGGTTGCGCTTGCGCGGCCTGCTGCCGACCTTTAAAGTGGAAACTCAGTTTCTGTCGTGACTCCTGGGCAAATAGTGCTAGGCACACGCCTAACCACATCAAATCAGGGGGCAAGGATGAGAAGAGGACATGCTTGTGAGACTGTGTGTGGCTCTATCCGCTTATGTCATTTATACTCTGGGTGTGAATGCACATTGTGTGCAGACTACAGAGGCCTGCTGCCAGCCTACCATTGGCACACATAGTGCCAGGCTCATGCCTAACCAATGATGGCTCCACAGTGCTGTTCGTATTGATCAGGGCTCCCCCAGTGCTGCTTCATATTGACTAGGTGCCACAGTGGTGATTCTTATTGGTCACGTCCACGGAGTGCTGCTCTCTGTTAAACCAGAGACCTCAAACCAGTGAGAACAAAGCAAATTCAGCTGTCATATCGAGACAGACGATTTCTAGTAGCCAATTTCTAGTCATAGTGGCCGTTTTTTTTTAAAGCAGAGCCAGGATAGGTGTCAGAATTGCTGGCAATGCATAGCCAAGGGGCTGCACTGCAGTGTACATCCTCTGATGCTCCTCTACGTCATCCTAATCGATGTGTTCGCAAATGTATGTTGGTCTTAGCAACCAAGCCGTCATGACCTGTTTGTTGAGCTGTGACACCCAGGGTAACATGTAGGTGGCTTCAGCAGCCCATGTGTGACTTAGACGCACCAGTGCGGAAAGGCACCATGTGAGGGAGGTGACATGGTCGCAATGTGATCATCCGGTGCGCAGAGCTGAGGTCAGGATTGACTGTGGCCCTGCTTTGTGAGGTGGTGGGATCGGGCCAGGCGAATCTATTCGCGCACTTTAATCTGGCACACACTTTGGGTAGAGGATGTTGGGGAGAGGATTTGGCCTAACGGCTAGGGGGTCGACCTTAAAACTAGGGAACCAGTACGAGTCTCAGCAACGACGCTCCACATCCTGTGATTCTGGGCAAATCACTTAATCTACCTGCGCCGTGCGTAACTGGTGCTCGTCTAAGCGCTCTGATACCCAATAACTTCGGGTCAAGTTCGCGCTATATAACACTCGAAAAAAAAAAAACTACAGGCCTCTCATGATGAAAGTATGTAAAAGGCAGTTTTACTTTTCTGAATTCACAGGCCAGCACATACATACCAACATTTTAAAAATGTCGGTATGCCTCAGAGAACCCACACCTCGGACTTCCTTGAGGGCAGTGAATTTTCAAGAATATTTAACACACAAACCATAATGGCCAACAGCAGTAACAGCCAGAAACAGCCAGACAAATGTGTTTTGGCGCATTGAGTCTTTTCCGTGCTAGCGCGATTTGCCTTTGCATTGCCCTCTATCAGATCCAGACATTGAGCTGAATTTCATTAGCTTTAAAAGTGGGCACATTCTCTTTGTTTGCAGAATACGTGTTCACGTTCACTCACATTTTCTACTTAGGGCACATCATTATTCACATTTAATATATAAGTGTACTCATGCAATGTTGTTATAAAACTGTGCACACTGATCATAGCTATACGAGTGCATTTTAATTATTTGAGGTTTAGTACAGTGCAAGGAACACACCGTAGGTTAACAAGGTGCTGGTATAAACTAGAAATAATTAGTTCTTCCTCCACTGGGATTGAGTAGCAGAGTTAAGGGCAGACTACCCGCATCCTGTTTGTTTGGAAAAGAGTGTTGGTATGTGAAAATAGGAACATGGAGGTCTAAAATGGCTAAGGTTCAACTCCTGGAGGGTCCTACCCACTTTTAATATATACAATATGCTTTAACAGCATGTGCAACTGTATGAAGAATGGGGTAAGTGCACTGATGAAAACACATGCATTTTACACTGAAACTATTTAACGATTAACGATCTTAAACAGAAATTAAAAAAGAAAACTTGTGCGTTGGCGCAAGGAAGCCCTAAATTATCAGCAGGACTCTCAAGTCGTCATGGGTGTTAAAATGCCCAAGAAAAATTGAGATATCAGATTAGTCACATTATTTTAAAGGAGGCTTGCTTCCAGTCTCTCTCTTACCCGTTCACCCAAATCACAGATGAGATTATTAACGCTAGTGAGGCGGATGTCTTAGATAGCCTGAATTACCCTAAGCCTGCTGATCGAGCTGGGGTCCTCAGAAATGCACCAGCCCGTACACCAGTTGGCTGTGCAGAGCCTGCTGACGGACAAGCAGATGGGACACAGGGAGCAGCATCCAAGTTAGATTTTTAGGTCCCTCTAAAAAAATCGGCACAACCAAGATGACCTGACCTTTCTCTGAGTGGGCTCTGTGACCCTGAGATGAAGGCCTGAGGACAGGCACGGATGGGAGGCCAAGATAAAACAACTGCCCACCGGCGCTGGAAGCCCCTGAGTGGTTCTCGACCAGCCCAGAGGCAGAGCAGAGTAAGGGGCTGCCAGCACGCATTAAGTGGCACTGGGCCCCACCCAGCCCCCGAAGCAGAGATCACAGCTGCTGAATCTTCAAAGCAACCGAGTGAGTGTTCGGCCTTTTGGAGTTCTAGGGCCCTGGGAGGATGACTGCTGCCTAGCAGACTCGGCCCTAACGAGCCTCAGCGCGAAGTACGCTTTGGTGAAGGGGTGGCCGTGTTGTTATTATAAATGCTTTGGTTTATACGAACAGCCTGCCTCTCTTATTCCAGCCGTCGAAGTCCGGTACAGGGACATACCATGGCAGTGGGAGAAACCTGCGGCTGGCCACCACCAGTGGGTGTAAACAAAGAGGAAGCCCCGCCCGCAACTAGAGCTGAGAGACCGGTACCGGCTGCCACGCTACAGAAAGGCACGCGTGACGCGATGTGCTCTGCTCGTGCGCAGGTTCTAAGAGTCAAGCAAAATCCTTGGCTCTGCTCTCCCATTCAATTTGTTGGCTCACCCAACACTCTTTTCCTGGTCAAAAATGTCGGCATATATGAAAGTGCCACCAACAGGCGAGTGCACTGATAGGCGTCGACACGAAACAAGTACAGTTCATAACAGCTTAGGAGCAGTGTCAAACTGCTGTTATGGGGGGGGGGGTAAATGCACAGCTACCCTCTTCCTACCCGATGCTGGGACTCCGCCGCACCACGCTGCAGTCGCGGTTTCCGTCACGGGCCAACTGGCGGGGAGGGCAACAGGTTTCAAAGGCGGGAGTCTGGATCCGGAGCCCTAGAATGCGACAGGGAGGCCATGGTACCGGTACACTGTGGGGATAGAGACAGACGGGAGGGACAATCAGTCCGTTGTAAACACTGCCCTCTTACAAAGCAGTAAGCACTTCTCTTTGGTTTGTAACACGCGGGGAGAGAGAGCCTTACTTTGGCGTTCCCACGCTCATTGGCTAAACTTCAACTCTTAGTCCGCCATTGGCCAATGAGCAACCTTCAGGAGTCTATTGGTTAAACCATACAGCGGAAAAGACAAGACTGCACTTATCGGACATTAAGAATATCCGAGCGGGCCCCATGTTGGAGTGTAAAAGACTACATCGCTTCTGGAGCAGATATCACGGATATGGAATTTATATATTCATTTTGAACCAGAAAGTTGTTCAGATTTGCAGTGATATGATTATTTGGACTTAAGCTGTAACTGTCATGCTCCAAGTATCTGTGCTTACTGTTTATGACCTTGTGCCATGTACCAATTGGTGCTCATTTAAAGTGCTCTGATAGCTTTGGTTCTAGTTCGCTCTATATACAACTACAACAAGCGCGGCAGGCTGCCGGCAGCAGGGGGAGGCGCGCGCGCGGTCAGCAGGGGGGAGAGGGGGGCTGCGCGATTCCCTTGCGAGAGCGATAATTGCTACCATATGGTGGCGCTCGCTCCCGCAAGTGAATCGCCAGACGTGCATGCGTTGCCATTGAAGGCAATGGAACGCGTGCACGTTATTGGCTGAAAAGCCATGGCGATAGCAAAAGGTCTTTTTGCCTATGCAGCGCATGCGCGCTGCGTAGGCGAGACCTAAAAAGGTATGGCCTCTTGGCCTTTGAAGCTTTTGATAAACTAACACTTCTGTGGCAACATATCTTCACTTAACACTAGTCTGTAGTCTTTAATGCAAACTATAGACTGTCTCTGATCCCGAAATAAATGTTGTTATTCAGAGGTACATCTAGAGGAATAAGGGAGGGAAAGTGTGTGAGGCAGCTGGGAAGGATGGAGACCGTCAGATCATTGCAGATGCCAACAGCAACCGTTAACTCACTGAGCCTATGCTCTTATGTACTATTTTATTAAAAATATATTAAAAGTAGTACATCAAAATTTAAAGAAAATGCTCAGGTCAATACCATAATAAAAACCACGATCAAACCCCAGTCACCCTTGGTTGATCATGGAGAGCCAACAAAAACCATGGTCTGTCAATCAACGTAAGCACAGGGCATCCATTTGAGAGACATCCATAGAACCATAAATATGTATTTATTTATGGAGTTTCGGATAGCGCTGATGTGTAGTCCAGAGGTCACTTCAGAACACTTGGGAAGGGAAACAAAGAACAGGACCAAAAAGGTAAACAGGACAAAAAGCCAAGAACCAGGTGAACTGGCGGAATGAGGGACGCTTTATAAAGTGAGGCTCTAGGAAACCCTGGATTTAGATGAAGTCCAAGACGATGCATTTTGAAAGCACCTCTGAAATGGAAGGTTTTCAAATCTTCCTGGAGTAATCACTTAGGAAAATAAAGAGCTGTTATGCTATTTCAGTTTGCTGACAAAGGCTTTACTTGATGCTAAACGCCATGTCAGAGATTTATAATCCCCAGCTGCAAGTGAAAGCCTAAAACAAGAAAGAGGGCCCAAGCAACAAGAGAAAACCCATAACAAGAAAGAGGGCATTCACCAACTGCATTAAACAGCCCACTGTGGTCAGAATCCTCTAAAATAATCAAGGGCAAATAAAAGAGAAGTATTGGAAAGAACAGATGAGAGTGTCTATAACGACAGACAGACCTTTTAACAATCGAGATAGCCCTCGGCAGGGCTGTAATGCTATTAGAACATTCTACTCATTGTTTTTTTAAAGATATGTTTTATTGACATTTCGCAAGAAACAAGTATACATCTCTGTAAGTCTTACATTACCATCCCATATATAATGGTAATCACCATAAGATTCAGGGGCATATTTACCAACAAGTACCACAGCGCAGCAAGTCACCTTGCTGCGCTGCGTGATGGGAAAGGACAGAAATGCCCAGTATTTAACATATTAGGGTGCATTCCTGTCTTTTCCTAGCGCTGGCGCACAATGTGATGCCTAGCGATAACGCAGGCACCCATGCACCATTGTGCAAGGTTGCCTGCGTTGTAAGCAGGAATCTTTTTGTGCAAGAAGGGGTTCCTTCCTGTACAAAAGCAATCCCCGGAGGAATTTTCCTCTTTCTATGTGTGTTATTTCTCCTTGTTACGCCTCGTTAACGCATTCCCAGTTCTACCACTTATGGTAAATCTGGGAATGTGCCAAAATCCATAGGTGTTGCATGGGAACACCCACGCACCACCCATGGAACACCTCCCTGGGGCCAATGCTTAATTTGTAAAATATGAAGTGCAGGTGCTCTCAGTTTTTTAAGAGGCCACACCCACTCTCCCAGCCCTGCCCACTTTTTCCAATGGCTCCACCCACTTCCTTTATTGGCTTCACCCACATCCACAAGCCTCAACACATCAGAGCGACCTCCTCACTTCTTGAGTTCCGCAAGAAGCTAAAGACCTGGCTCTTCACAAAAGCACCTCTGGCACCTCTCACCTACACACCTGCCCAAGCCCCTGGATACCCTCCTGGGTGATAAGTGAGCTATAAAAATCAATGTAACATAATATAATATAACATATAGGAAGCCTATGACAACAACTTAAAAGTGAACTCAAATTAGAGAATGGGTGTAAATCTCAAAATGCAGCTTTAGAAAAGGTCATTTGAGGACTTAAGGCAAACAAAAGAGAATGTGCTTGTACTATGCTGTTTAAAAGAAAGGAAAGGAGGAAGGAATACATTAAAGAAGGCAGCAACAAATGCAGGCAGGAAGAGCACTGGAGTAAGGAAATAAATAAGTAATGGATGAAAGAAGGAGGAAATAGGAAAAGAATGTGAATGGAAGAAATGAAGGGATAGAGGGAGAAACACACCATGTATATTTGTAAAGCACATATTCACTAGACGGGGGGCCTTGACACCAAATTACAAATGTTGTTATCCAGCTCAATTGCACTAATTTTATCTAAAGATGAAAGACTGAGTGGCCACACCCAGATTTCAATTTATGACCCTGAGATAGAACACAGATTCCTGAAGTTGATATAAACATATGTGCAAGAAGGAAAAAATGAAAAGGGAGAGTGAGGGAGGAGGAGACGTCCGAAGACAAAGATAGATACGGTAGACAAAGAATGTGAAGAGAAATGTGGAAAGTAGAGATTGGGATTGGAGTGGATTGTGATGAGAAGGAAAAGTGAAAAGCGGAGAAAGGCAAGGGAAGAAGAGTTGTCAGCAGAGAGCATGTGAGAGTAGAGTGGAAGGGAAAGATGGAAAGGTGAACAATGAAAAGCATATAACGAGGGGAGGTGGTGATTAAGAGAAAACGCGGATGTAGGGCAGGAAGTAAAGGAAGATTGGAGAGAAGGGAAGGAGTGAGGTGTGAAGTGGAGGAAAAAAGCAGATACCGAGGGAGAGCAAGAAAAGAGCACACCTCTGCTTTATTAAATATACAGTAATTAATTATGTAAAGTTGAGGAGTGACAGGAGTGTATCATTCTTTTCCTGTCTCATCAATGCTTAGCAGTGTTGTCCAAGACACACAAAAGCGATTCTTTAACTGTGTTAAGTTTTATGCCATCAAAACATGTTTTGTGCCATCACAATAGGTATTCCTTTTAAAACATAATAAAGTGTCAGTTATACCATTGGGATTATGCATTGATGGAGAACCACGCTCTCATGCTTCAAACAAATAGTTCTATTACATGATCAGGCTATAAGTCCCGAAATCCCACTGCCACCTATTTTCAAATGAAGTCAGACATTCAACTCCATTCAGAGAGGCTTCCACAAACACTTTTTAACTAAAAGCACGAAATTCAACTGAGTCTGCCGCCTGCGCTATATTAGGATTGTAATTTATGATCAGCGAGTAACAAAAGGACGTCTGTGACAAAAAACAGAAACCCACTGAGCTATCCACATAAATACAGTTCTGTCATCTTCATGGTACATGTTCTACATTACCCCTCTGCGCTACAGTCAAAACTACAACTGGACAAAACTCGGATCTCTCTCCAACAGGGACATAAGGCTGTAAGTATGAAGCAGGGGTTTATGGGACATGGGTCTTTGGAGGTAAAGAGACGGTGTGGGGTGATAGATCTCAGCAGGCTCGTGGGGGTGGGGGAGCGGTACAGAGCACCCAACACAGCCTTGCCCCTCTGATAGCACATTTTGAATCAATGTTATTTTTCTCCAGGTCGAAGTTGAGAAATTCCCAGTGTATCCTCTCTCTGGTTAGGGGGTAATTGGGAAATCCTCCTGGTTCAAGTGGCCAAGACTGAGAAGGGCTTCTCGGTCTCACGTGCGAACTCTTAAAGTATGGATACTCAGGGCCAAGTGCAGGCTTTAATACAAAGCGATGGTGGGGAGGGGTGCTGTGAGAGCGAGGGCGGGAGCCAAGGGGCACTGTAACAGGAGTGAGCAAGTGCTGTGGCAGGGAGGGGCATTGTGATACGGAGGGGAAGGGGACTGTAAGCAGAGGGGCACTGAGATACAGGTGAGAAAGGCACTGTGGAGAGAGGGGCACTGTGATAGCGGGAGAAGGCCACTGTGGAGAGAGGGGCACTGTCGGAGGTAGGGGTGGGGTGTAGCGCGGCGGGGCCACGTGGGGTAAGGCCTCGGCTACGCTTTGTAATAAGGCACGACACACACTTTTAGTCACTAGTTGGCCGGAAGACCCCGAGCGGTCCTCGGCCGGTTATTTATCCCCTCGGGTCAAGCCCGCCCCAAGGGGTGTGGGGATGCGTGTAAAATGCAACACAGTATGGGAGAGCCCGGGTGGCTCTATACATCCCTCCTTTCTTTTAGTGATGGAGCCTCAGACACTTCAGACTCAAGGGGAGGTATATACAAAGTCCTTCAGTCTTTGGCTAGGCGCAGGGTTCGGCCGGAGACCATACCTCTGGCTCCGGGAGCTGGAACTACCCACTGCGTCAGCTGCGGTGTTTGGAGTTGGCCCTGTCATTACGTCATGACTGAGTCGTTCGGTCCTTGGGCCACCTTCTCCCCGGTCCACCTGCGAACTTCCCTGTGAAGAATCCAGCAACACTGGCGAACCAGGTGGGGTAAGACTCTGAGTGTCTTCAGGATGTTCGGTCTCTTCATGACCAGAACTTTGGCTGTCGATCTTCTTGAAGTTGGACACATTCCTGGTGACGGACTGCTGGCCACGTTGGGCAGTGACCATGGTCCCCTGGACATCGATTACTGTCCACTTTTCCGGCTCATAGGGTGTTCTGAATTTCCATCCGGGGTGTCGGTCTTTGACGACTACCTGGTCTCCTACTCTCAACTGCGATTCTCTGGCTCGACGGGCTTCGCTCGCCTTTAGGTTTGTCATGGCTCTTCTCGCTTGGACAGCATCATTGTCTCGTTCCGGGGGCACCCACGACGGATCTGTCGGAATGCCATCGCGAAGGGGTCTCTTGAAGAGCAGATGCGAGGGGGCACACTTTGTCGTGCTGTGTGGCGTCTGACGGTAGGCATCAAGGAACTGATCCTCTGCGTCTTCTCCTTGGTCCACTGCAATGCGCAGCGCTCGGTTGATTGTCCGCATGAGACGCTCTACTTCCCCATTGGCTTGAGGCCAAAGCGGGGTGATCTTCCTGTGGCGGATTGCTTTTTGCTCAAGAAACTCCTGGAATTCTCGGCCTTGGAAGGGTGGTCCGTTATCTGTTCGAACCTCTTCTGGTAAGCCCATGAGTGCAAAAGTCTTGACGAGGACCCTGTGGACGTGGGTGAATGCCGTGGATGCCACGATTTCTACAATAGGAAACTTTGAGAAAGAGTCAACCATCACCAACATGTTGCGCCCATCTGGGAAACTCCCAAAGTCTAGGCTGACCTTAGTCCACGGGGTGTGGCAGGGTTCTTCAGTGATTACGGGCGCCGGGTCTCCTCCCGTGATCGTGCAGGCATGGCATTGTCTTACCATTTCGTCCACCATGGAATCCATGGCCGGGAACCACACTTTGTTCCTCAGTCTAGCTTTTGTCTTGGCCATCCCTTGGTGCCCATCATGCGCCAATGAGAGTATCCTCCTCTGTAGCTTCTCTGGAACCACGATCACATGTCCCCGTAGGACGACTCCCTGTTCCCCTACACTGAGTTCATGCCGCACCTGCCAAATGTGTTGCCGCGCGTGGCTAACCACTTCCCTGAGAGTTCGTGCACCGTCCAGGAAGTGCGCCTAGCTGTTGCCTGCCAGCGCTGTTTTTACTCTCGTCAGAGTTTCATCTTCAGTCGTGGCCCGGCCAATTTCCTCCAGTGTCATGGCGGTGGGGCACGCTCCTTGCGAGATCATCTTCACGAACGCCTCGGACTGAGACGCATCCATTGACGATTCTTGCGGCTCAACGGAGTCTGGATGGCGGGACAGGTAGTCGGCGGGGTTATGGGCCCCAGGACGGAAGATCACCTTGAAGTTGTACGACTGCAGCTGCACCGCCCATCTCTCTATCCGTGGGGGTGCTAGCCTGGATGACCCGGCAAACAACGGTATCAAAGGTTTGTGGTCAGTCACAACTTGGAACTCCTGGCCGCACAGATACAGGTGAAAATGTTGACACGCCCATTTTATTGCCAGGGCCTCCCTCTCGATTTGGGCATACCGCGCTTTGGTATCTGTGAGGGCCTTACTGGCATATGCCACCGGCTTCCAGGCTTCAGGGCCATGCTCTTGAAGAAGGACCGCCCCAAGGCCCACGGGGCTAGCATCAACAATGAGTTCAGTGCGCCGTCCTGGGTGGAAGTACGCCATCACTGTCTTGTCTAGCAGCGCCGCTTTGATGTCGTGGAACGCCTTGTTGGCGGCCACGGTCTACTCCCACTTGTGGTCATTGCGGGTGAGGGCACGGAGTGGTTCTGACAGGGCAGCTAGATTTGGTATGAAGCGCCCACAGTATGTGGCCATCCCCAGAAAGCTTCTCACCTCTGTGGGGTTCTTCGGGGTGCTGGCTGCTCGGATGGCTGCGGCTTTCTTGGGGTCCACCCGGAGTCCTTCTCTGGTGAACGTGTACCCAAAGAAATCGACGGATTCCTGATAGAACAGATATTTTGCTTTGTGAAGAGTTAGCCCACAGTCCTCTAGTCTCTTCAGGGTGGCTCTGAGATGGGTGTGGTGATCTTCCAGGGTGTCTGAGAACACTAGGATGTCATCACTGAGGTTAATTATGCCCTGCAGACCCGACAGTGCTTCCCTGATGGCGTTTTGGTAGACCTCAGCTGCCGACGACACCCCGAAGCTGAGCCTCTTGTATCTCCTGAGGCCTACATGCGTTGAGAATGTCGTAATATACCTGCTTTCGGGTTCGAGTTCTAGCTGGTGGTAGCCCGCGTTCAAGTCTAGTTTCGAGAACCACTTGGCCCCATTCAAATCTGCCACTATGTCGTCCATGGTGGGCGTAATATGGCGTTCCCTCTTGACAGCCACATTCGGTAACCTCATATCTACACAGAGCCTGATGGCTACGGGCTGCTTGGGCTTGGGTGCCACGACCAGCGGGGACACCCACGGGGTGGGGCCAGATACCTTTTCGATCACGTCGAGGTCTTCCAGCTTTTTCAGCTCTTCTTCCACCTGCGGGCGGAGATTGAATGGCACCCTCCTATGCCGTAGGGCGACCGGTCTCACCGTGGGGTCGATGTGAAGTTTGAATCTCTTCCCTTTGAGCTTCCCTAGACCGGTGAACAAAGTCGGGAACTCTTTCAGGATCACTTCGGCATGGGAGTCGTGGATCTGGTGGGCAAAGAAGACTAACCCCAGGTTAGTATGGCAGCTGAGCAGCGTGCCTTTCTTTCCTTCCGTGATGTGGAACTTGGTTTCCGTGGAGTGTGTCCCGCTGACGACTTGGGCGTGGATGACTCCTCGAAGAGGGAGCGGATCCGTCCCTCCGTACGTGTAGATCCGGGCCTTTGAGGGTGTGAGCGGGGGCCGTGGCGATAGACGGTCGTACTGTTCAGAGTCCATCACGTTGACAGAGGCCCCTGTATCGATGAGGGCTTGGACAGCTGTCCCTCCTACCGAGACGGAGTACATGGGCGGTGGCCTCCGTCGATTGCCGGATCTGCTGACATATGATATGACGAACACTTCGTAGTCATCATCGTCATCTTCGAGTGTAAGGCAGCGTTCTTGCTGCTGGGCCTCGCTTGTCGAGGGTGGGTCGTCGATGGATACCTGGCGAAGGCGTTGTGGCATGCCTCTTGGCCTTTGCGTGGCCTGCCTTGATCGACCACTAC
Source organism: Calotriton arnoldi (assembly GCA_963921515.1). NCBI lineage: Eukaryota > Metazoa > Chordata > Amphibia > Caudata > Salamandridae > Calotriton > Calotriton arnoldi. Next base: position 944,211 of record CAWUFW010000692.1, read on the forward strand.
GACATACCCTTGCGAAGTGATTGATTTTTCCGCATCGGGAGCACGTCTTCCCTTTTGCTCCGCAGACCGCCGTTGTTGGGTGCTCTTCCCCACAGTAGCCACATTGCCCTCCAGGTTGCGGTCTTGGTGTGTGCCGAGTCGTGTTGGGACACCGTTGGATCGCCTCGATCTTCTCCTCCTTGACTGATGCTTGCTTCGACATGCGTGGTGCCGCGAGGGGAGTGTGAAGGGCAGTCTCCATTTCCTCCGCCCGAACATCCGACAGTTTGTGTGACCGAGCCAGGACAAGGATCTCGTCCAGCAAGATCCCTGGTTGACGAAGGATCAGCTTCCGCAGGAGTTTGGAACGGCATCCGAGGATTATCTGGTCCCGTATCTCTTCCCTGTGATCCGTGAAGGTGCACGTGCTGGCCAGCCGGCTTAGCCGTGCGTAGAACATGTCGACCGACTCTGTATCAGCCTGCGATGCCCGCCTGAACTTGAACTTCTCGACGTCGGGGTTGAGTTGCGGGTCAAAATGTCTGTTGAGAGCGGCGACCGCCGCCTCATAGTTGTCGCCTTCACCTGCGTTGGGGAGCGTCTCAAAGAGGTCGTAGATCTCTGAGCCTCCATAGTAGATGAGCAGCGATCTCTTTACCGTGCCATCAGTCTCCCTGGTCCCCTTGAAGTAGTGGTTGAGGCGCCCGGCCACGCTTTCCATCGCGGGGCCACTGTGGCCGGGTCCGCTGTCTCGCTGAATGGTGGTAAAGGGGCGATGGGCGTGTGACTGTGGCCTGGGGGTGGAATGATGGCACCCCTGGCTGGATTGCTCCCTCCGGCCTGCCGAGCCGCGGCGTCGTCAGAGCCCTGGTTGCTCATGGTGCCTGTTTTTTTTTCTCTTTTTTTTCTGGTGCGTTGACGCAGTCCTGGCGCAAAGGCTTGTGGTGAGCATGCCCGCTGGCGAGTGGTCACGTGGCGACGGTTGTCACAGACCTACGGGCCTGGTGGATGCAGGCGAGATGGCTGCAATGCCTTGAGGGGTAATGGGCAAGGTGGCTTAGTTTCCCACGGGAGCAAAGGCCGCTGGCTTCCTGCTTGTGTGCTGAGGGTGAGGGTCCAGGCGAGGAGCGTGGGGGTCCCTGTTCTCTGACGTGTCTGGCTGTCCTCCTACGTGAGTGTGCACCTTTCTCCTCCCCCACTTTTCTTTTTATTTCAGCACAGGCAATGTTCAGGGCAGCACTTATTGCAGAGGGGGCCTGGGGCCACACGTGTGCTCGTGTACAGTCAGGGGCCCAGGGCGCCAGCGCTCGCTAGGAGAGGCGGGGCAGCAGCCTCACAATAAGAGTTCCAGGCAGACAGGCCTTGAGTCACGTCGTGGAGCGGGGGGCAGCGAGGTCCGCGGAGCCGCAGAGCGTCACGGCCGGGTGAAACCCTCTAACGGGCCAGGCACTCACCCGCGATGACGTCGGCAGCGCACACCGCCGGCTGAACTCCTCCCGCAGCTCAGGGGAGGCGTGTGAGCAGGTGCGAGAGCCGCGGCAGGACGAGGGGCGAATCCGGGTCCCTCGCGGCAACGTGCAGAGGAGCAGGCCGAGGTGCAGGAGACAGATGCGGAGCGTCGCGGGTGGGCTCCAGTGGCGCTCCGTCGAACGAGGATTGCGAGGCAGGCATGCGCAGATCGCGACCGGCCTCGTCGCCAATGTAGCGCGGCGGAGCCACGTGGGGTAAGGCCTCGGCTACGCTTTGTAATAAGGCACGACACACACTTTTAGTCACTAGTTGGCCGGAAGACCCCGAGCGGTCCTCGGCTGTATATTTATCCCCTCGGGTCGAGCCCGCCCCGAGGGGTGTGGGGATGCGTGTAAAATGCAACACAGTATGGGAGAGCCCGGGTGGCTCTCTACATGGGGCACAGTCACAGTGGCAGGGATGGGAGGTGTTCTTCAAGGCGCTTGTGGCTGCAACGGTGCCCATTGCAGAAGGGAGAGGACGGGTGTGATAGGGAAGAGACGGTACTGGGACAGGTAGGAGCGGGTATGAGTATACAAACACTTTCCCCACAAGCCTGTGCATTCTGTGTCGTTGAAGCGCCGGAAGCCGCATGCGCCCTGCCAGCGTCAGCAAATCCTTTGCCTGCGCACGCCTCATTACACTGCCCCTCGCGACAAAATGCTTTATTAATCACTCAGTAACATACAGTGTACTGTTCACAAACTTCCCGGCAATCATGATTTATTTAAAATTAAGCTTTCTCAGTATCGGACAAATCTCAGTGAAACCAGGTTTCACTCTAATGCTTATTGAAATGCCATCAATAGCGTATAATCTAGGTAGTAATACACTAACTGGCAGGAAGAAAAATTTCACTTTCGGACCACCCTCGGCTCCTTCTGGTATTTTGTGACGCTGCAAGGCCTTGTCTGTGCTACTGAGGCAGGTAGTTACTGGGCAGTTTGCTGCAGGTGCCGCTGTGCAGGAATTTATGGATGGTGTCCCACGGCCAAGCACTATTCTGTCACTCTGTTACCTGTAGGATAACAGTTGTGTGTAAAATAACGCACACACAACTCACCTAACCTTGCAGCTTCAGCTACACTGGAAAGTGCAGACCGCTGGCTGGCACCGCTGAAATTATGCTCCCGGTTCATCGTGTGTGCAGTTCATACTGCGCATGACACAACACATCCGCCCTTCCCCCACCCTGAAGACCAGCACTGACGCGCACCAAAGCAAGCACACTAGCAGCATGCACCAAATCGGAACGTGCGGCTGCACAAGCCTCGCTCCGGGGCTGGTGCGTTTTAATGGCCTGTGCAAAGTGCTGGCTGTGCATGGGACAAAAATCCAATAGACCTGGCCCTGAGAAATAGGTGCCGGTGCTCAGCACCGGAAAGCACCGGCACAAATTAAGCACTGTCTGGGGCACAGTAATGCAACAAAGAGATTTGCACTGCGTTGCGTTATTAATGATTTATCAAGCCACACAAAGCCATGCAAGGTGGCCTTGCGTGGCTGGATAAATCACACTTAAGGGTTTTGTCGCTTTTGCACCCCGTTGCATAAATATGCCCCTCAGTCACTAAGGATACTTGATGCCAACATCAACAAAACAGAGTCCTTATTAGAGCTAGCGACTCAGATTAATGCAGGCAGCATCTTCAGATTATGTCAGAACACGCCAGCCAGGCAAGTCTATGGAGACCGATCAGAATGGGTGATCCATTCTTACAATAAAAAAGAAACTCCCCTCCCACCCTCCCAGGGAGCCCCACCACAACAAAGCAAAAAAATCATGTCACTCTAAGTTCCATTCACTCTTCCAGATCCCTGCACCCTATTTATATGAGGGCGTGGGCCGACCAAAGGGACCTCCAGGAAGGAACAGAGAATGCAGTGGGAGCGGGGCCTCGCAGCCAAATGCCAGAAATTCCTTCCCTCCTAGAGGAAATGATGCTAAGGCCCAGTGTGCTTAATTAATGTCATATTGAGCGGCTAACCAAGACAGATAGGTGGTCTAATGTCATTTTGGGATTGCTCTGCAAAGTCATGGAGTACTGGATCCCAGTAGAACGCCAGAGGTCACCTGCATAGACCTATCTTTTTCTCCCCCGGAGGGCTGTGCTGTCGGCCTATGCCCCACTGATAACCTCCTGGAATTTGATACAATTTTGACTGGAAGTGCACTGAGTTCCTGCTAGCCATGTCCCCAGTGCCAGATCACTTTCCCTAAAACTGTGCAATTGTAGCCCAATTGGCAATATCGTTAGCACCCCTGTAAGTCCCTAGTAAATGGCTCCCCTGGTACCTACGGCATGGGGTACTAAAGAGGGTCCCGAAGGGCTGCAGCATGAATTGCGCTACCCTAAGGGACCCCTCACCAAGCACAGGCAGACTGCCATTGCAGGTAGGGAGAATGGGTGGAGGCCTGGGCATTTTGTACAAAGATGTCTACTCTTGCCATAGTGAGCCACTTACTACCTCCTCCAACCTTTACCAGGCCCTATATTTTTCCCTGAAGGCTCTCCCGACTGAAAGCTTCCCTGGAGTTGCAACCTATCGGCAGCCAGGACCGAGAGTGCTGTTCAGCCAGGATTTTAGCAACTTAATTGAACCTTATCTGGCAAGATCCAATCTTACACTTCTGGGTGATTTTAATTTTCACCTGGAGAAGACCCTATGCACAGAAACGCAAATCTTTTTAGAAAATATGAATTGTTGTGGCCTAACTCAACTGGTTATGAGCCCCATCCATAAGGCAGGACATATATTAGATGGCATCTTCTCCAACGATTCCCGGATTAGGGTTGAGGAACCTATTCAACTCTCCTGGTCTGACCACTACGCTATTCCCTTCAAGCTTCAAATTTCGGTATCCCATGTAGCTCCTAAGAATAAGAAGAGGGTGGCTCGCATAGGTGGCAAAATATGGTGTTGTGGCGATCATTATCGCATACTGCCATTATCCATATACTTGTGCATACGTAATCAAGGTGAATCCACCCGTGTCACTCACACTCGACAGCGCAATGCTGCTATCAGTCGCCATTTTTTAGTCATTGTGTGGATAATGATCGCCACAACACCATATTTTGCCACCTATGCGAGCGTGGTAAAAGTAAATGAGTGTCATAATCACATACCAATGTGTTTATGAGAGATGATGTGTTTTTTCACACCGCGTTGACAACACAGGTGGACCGGCTAGCACATCACACCTGGGAAGCATCCAAATGTATTCAATGAGTAATACACTATGATTTCCTTCTTTGTCTTTGTTTGTATTCACAGATGGAGTGATAAGAGGATTAAAGAGATAAATTATCTTTTTTAAGCAAAAAATAAGGAGCAGCTATCTGCCCTTAGATAAACAGCAGTATAGGGAATCTCCTTCTGCGTTTTTCCAGGAGGGCGTGTTGTTGCCCTGAAGAAAGTCCAGGACCTTTACGGCCCTTGCGGGACTGAAACATGTTGGCTTTAGGGTCATAGGACCATAAATACTCCTATTTGACCCCTTTTAAACCTTTTTTTATAACCCTAGCAGATCCAAGAATAAAGGGATACTGGGATTTGCTTGAGGTGTTTTAATCTTTATTCCCCCTGGTCACATTTTCACTAAGAGCTCCCTGAAATACGGTTGAGCCCACCCTGACTTTTAGGCGTCAGGGTGACCCGATGATGAAGCATGTCACCACTAGGGTCTGTGAGGGTAATTAAAACAAAAGGAATTGTTTCCTTCCCCACTCCTTAGTGGGTCTCTTCATCGTAGGACTTCCCATTTGTACCTTATCAGGGTCTGTTATAGAAGAGACGTGATTATCATCCACGCATGCAAGGAGTACTTATTGTGATACAGTGTTTTGCACACGGGAGGGTGTACTCCCTCATGAGATTTCCTCTCGGCCCTTACGGCATAGAGAAAGGGCCCTTTCCCTTGTTTGCCATAGTTGTGTTAAAAAGTGAAAACACGACATGGCACACATCACTGTGTGCCATGCCCTCAGGCACTGCATGCAGCCTGGGTAAGTCATAAAGCAGGCCTTACAGACCTAAGGCAGGGTGCACCATACTGCATGTGTGGACATAATCTGCATGAGCAGATATGCCCCTGTGCTGGTCAGTTCAATTGCTGCCAGTACAAGTGACCAGGGAAGCCATTTTAAGTACATGTGCTGGACACTGGTGAAAACGAGTTCCCCAGCAACATGATTGCTTCACTGAAACCCAAGATGTTTGATATCAAACATCTCATATTAATAATCCCACACTGATTCCAGTAATGGATTTATTAATATATGCACCCAGAGGGCACCTTAGAGGTGTCTCCTGAAAACCTACTAACTGCTAGTGTGCCTACTGACTGGTCCTAACCAGCCTTCCACCACAGACAAATTTCTGACCCCCAGGGTTGAGGGCCTTTGCTCTCAGGAGGTCAGGAACAAAGCCTACTCGGGCAGAGGGTGTTTACACCCTCTCCACAGGATGACCTGCAAATTAGCATTCCAAGGCAGGGAGTGTCAAAGAGCCCACCGCCTTTGGTATGCAAATCTGGCTTTCCTCACAGTAGTGGGTGCCGACCCCCCAGTGTCCAGGGCCCTTTTGGCGTCTGGACAGGTGGGAAAATTAGTAGTCAGAGAGGTGTGTTCACCTTCAGGCTAGTTCCACCCCTAAGGTGGGATACCTGAAGTGAATACGAAAATCAGAAGTCTGCCATTTGTGATGGCAAACTTAGGAACTCTTTGACAGGGTTATGCCCACTTCCCACAGAAAGTGGTCATATAGGAGGCGTAGTGAGCCCAGGGGTAAGTAGCCCCAGGCTACTACCCTACACTCCCCTAACGCCCCTTAATCTAGTATTTAGGGGAGCCCCGGGCACCAGGAAACCAGATTCTGCCAACCTAAAAGAAGAAGAAGGGCTGAAGAGTTGCGACAAGCAGGAACTGTGGAAGAAGCAACTGACTTGGTGCCAACGCAGCCGGCCTGTTCGTTGTTCCCGACGATTGCGCCAAAGTGGACCCATCCTGTAAGCTGTGGGCCTCCAAAAGCCTGGGAGGACTACCAGCACTTCTGCCAAGACTCAGAAACTCCCATGGAGCAGCGGAGTTGCTTCCCTGCACGCTACAGGTACCAAAGAAAGAACTGTGAGGACTTTGGACCGCATAAACCCAACACCAGTCAGCACCATTGCACCCGTCGCTCCAAGCCGAGTTGGAATGGGCCAATGGTGCCAGTGTGGTCCCCCAGCCCTCCAGAGAAGAAGCCCACCTTGGTTGTGCTAGGAGGGGACGCCTCGATGTTGCCTGCAGCCTCTTTCTGCAGCCCCCCCTGACCACGAGTGACTGGGCTGTAAAAAACCGATGCCTCAAGACACCTCTGCACCGGTTGCCCAAAGCTCGAGTGGAAGTGGACCAAAGATGTCCCCACATCCCCGAGCATTGTAAGAACTGAGCACCCTTGTTGGTTCAGCCTGACTGGTTTCCCAGCCCAAACCTGCAGCCTCTTTCTGACTAGACCCATCCCCATTGACTAACATTGGGCACCCGACACCGTAACACACTACTGCACCCGGATGCCCCAGAGCCTCCAGAGGTGACCTGTTGGTGTGGACTTGGACCTTGCCCCATACTTACCATAAGTCCAGGAGATTGGTCCCGTAAGTCGCTGTGAATTAACTCTATGCAGTATTTGTTTTTCCCCCATAGGATAACATTGCTGTCCCTGAAAATTGCACTGTCGACTTTTGAAAAGTAAAAGTATTTCTATCTTGAAACATACTTACCTTATCATATTGATTCTGGTGCCTAAATATATATAAAGATATGTGTTATTTTTATAAATTGGTGCAGATCTCCTTATTGAGTCGTGTGCATCATTTATTGACTGTGTGTGTATTTACAGATGTCTAACATTTCTCTCTGATAAGCCTAAGGCTGCTCGACCACACTACTCTCTAGAAGAGCACCTTGGGATTGCTAGAGCAAGCCCCTGTCCACTTATAAGGGTATACGTGGACTCTTTCCACAGTATATCTCTTTTTGGTACACTATATAGAGAGTCAGCTTCCTACAACCACCCCCAAAATCTGTTGTAGCCTGCAGCACTTCCAGAACATATGCAGTATATCTGCCTTAGGTGCTTGCCAGCAGGGACATAAATATGTCACACTTGGGTAAATTTGGGGTAGTCTATTGGCAGTTAAATAAGCTCTTTGTAGAATGTAAAACTGGATACACTTGAAATAGGCATTCCTTGAGACTCTATGATGATATTCTAGGATTCTTAGCCAGTAGAAGTCAACATTCGTCTGCACTAGAGAGTTCTTCCATTTATTTTTCAGCTGTGCAAGGGCCATTATGGGGTCCCGCAGGAATGATTCATAAAGCCATGTGATAAGTCTCTTTCCTGGTCCGATGGTATGCAAGGTGTTTAAGAGTGGGTTGGTATCTGATTCCTGTTTGCCAATAGCCCAGTGCAAGGCTAGAGCAGTCTAATGGTGCCATATGTTAGGAAGGCCGCGCTTTGTAATCCATATTGTTCTCTTACATCTTGAAAGGACATTAGAGTTCCTCTGGAGAACAAGTCCCCTAACGTGTTAATGCCAACTTCCTCCCATGCCGATAACATTCCCGCTATGAGTAGGCATACCCTTAAGAGGAATAGCAGTGGAATAAGGTCTCGGTCTAGCAAATCAGGGGAGAGCGTGCCTTAAACAGCCTAGGACAGCGTTTAGTAGTAGAGAATGGGGCCCCTGATAGCCACAGTCTGGAAACAAGGCCCTGTGTAATGTTCACTCCCATATCTGTACATTTGTCAGCCCCGTCTCATCAAGGTGATGGCCATTAAGACAATACGCCACCCACTGGATTCGTGAAGTTAAGCAATAACTTGAAAAATTAGAAGCTTCAAACCACCACCTGCAGTAGGGAGTTTTAATTTAATTAGTACCCCTACTCTCATGGCCTTTCCCCAGATAAGGTCAACCAGAAGGGCATCCAACTCACAAAACATTCAGGGGTGGAGCCGGGTCAGGTAGGGTGGTGAACTAAAGGGGGCAGGAGAGCATTTCCATTTTAGACAGGGCAGTGTGGCCCTCCGTGGACAGCGGGAGGAAGGTCCAGAATGTGGCGCATTGTGAGCACATTGACCTAACGGCTCTGCCTAAATTACCCTCCAGTAGGTCTGTTTGTGTATGATATAGTTGAATGCCTAGATATATTAGAAGGTACAAGGTGCCCACATGAGTTGTCTGTAACACAATTGAATTGTATGTTCTTGTAAATTGTTACAGAAAGGGAATATAAGGGATTTTTTATAATTGATCTTGAGTCGAGACAGGGTATGTAGCTCCAGTAATGTGTTCGCTAGGAAACTCGGGCTAGTAAAATATCACCTGCATATAGGGAGGTGGTGTGTATGCAGTCACCCATTGGAATGCCTCTTTCTGGACCCAAGTATGGATCTTGGCCACGAATGGTTCAAGGGTTAGAATGAACAATAAGGGGGAGAGGAGGCATCCCTGTATCTTGCATCGGTGTACATCGTAAGAAACTGATATGTGCTGCCCTGTTTACACTCAAGCCGTGGGGACAGAGTATAGTAAATGGATCCAACCTAAGAGCTGCGGGCCAAATTCCAAGGCACAAAAGACTTGAAACATGTTATCCCAATTTAGTGTGTCAAATGCCTACTCCAGTTCCAGGAAGAGGCAGACCGAGTGAGGCCATATTAAAGGGGCTTCTCTCATGATTGAGTATAAACAACGAATGTTGAGGGAGGTGTTGCCTCTAGGGATAAACCCATTCTGATGCACTAACTCTGGCAACAGGGGTTATATTCTTTCCACAACTATTTTACTTAGAATTTTGTATTCTGAAGACAGGAAGGATATAGGTCGGTGTAAGGATAGACTAGATGGGTTTCAGCCAGCTTTGAAAATTGGTATCACTAGGGCCTCTTCAGTAGTAGTCTTTAATTTTTCACCCTTGTTCGTGCAGTCTGTGCTGTGTAACGTTAGACAAGGGTTTCTGGATCAATTACTTCCCCAAAACAACTTTCTGCATGAACAAGAGTGAAAAATTAAAAACCTACTACCGAAATAAGTGTTATTATGCACTGCATTTACCATGATGCACTGGAGCAAATTGAGTGCTGGGGTGTGAGGCGGTGTGCTCCCACCCTCCTTCTGTTTGAAAAGGCTCCCTTGAGCTACTGAGCTGACGAGCTTGTGTTGATGCACCTGCACAAAGTGAGTGGCACAGAGACCTGAGAAGACTTTCGGCAGCATTTTTCAGCACCCCCAAAACGACTTGCTGCTCTCTACTGATGAAGGGATGAATCCAGAAACCTGTGTCCAGAGTTACACAGAACAGGCTGCACGAACAAGGGTGAAAAATTAAAAACTACTACTGAAGTAAGTGTTATCATGCACTGCATTTACCATAATGCATTGGGGCAAATTGAGTGCTGTGATGTGAGCCGGTGTGCTCCCATCCTCCTTCTGTTCAAACTGAATTTGCTTGGTTTCATACTCAATAAGAAGCATGCTCCAAACCAATGTGCACTCCAATTTTTGCCCCAGCACAAAACATATCGCAATATGTGTCTTAATAGTGATACTTAGGGATAAGACTTGAAGGCTGCTGTATTTAATCAAGCAGTGGCAAATATTATATAATGACACAGTAGGAACCACCAATGCAACCATATCTCACAATCACAGATTCAGAGAAACCCAAAGTTAATTTTCACCTGGAGCGTAAATGCACTGCGATAACGAGTCTTGAGACCCACTGATTGGACGTAATGGGTTTTCATTTTAGTGTGTACAAAGCAATGTGGTTTTAAATGTAACCCCAAGGAACTTTGCATAAATTATGAATCAATTCCCCAAGAAAACCACAGAGAAGATGAAAACTGCAAATGCTCCTAATGAGGAAATCACAAAGGAGTAATTAGTCTAGCAAAATGTGTTGATGGGTCTAGGGGAAAACAAAAACACTTAGTGAATGCCAATACCCGGAAGTTCTAATTCAGGAGGTAGTCAAGAGGATTTACAGGAATGCTAAATCCGACATATTACTCTTCGGCGACTAATGCATTTTCTTAATATGCCAACCCTGGTGACCAATCTTACCTATGCTTTTGAAACCCACTGATAATTATTTTTCACTTTGCGCGTGGCACTACTATTGGGCAACACTCGTAGTCTGATTTAGAGAAGGGTAACGTGCTAATCCGCTGATACGTAGAGGAAGTTGCAAGTCTTTGTTCAGGGGATTCTCCTGTGATGGACATTTGTACTCCCATAGGGATGGTAGGATGGAGATAATTCTGCTGGAGGATTGTCCTCCTGTAATTAATATGCCAACAAAGGGCTCCACCTTTACTCCACAAATCAGTGGATTTACAATTACTGCCCAACTCTAAATCCGCCCCAATGTTTTTGGGGTAATGCTATACATTGCATAGAATATTAAAAAGATGGTGTTTAAAGGTACATGGCCAGTCGTTGTGTTTATTCATACCCTTTGCAGTGGGCTCGGACCAATGGCTAAAAGAGTTCGGGACCCTGATAGAAAATTGTCCTCGGCATTGGACATTGCCTGTGTGTGGTGTAAAGAAACTTGCATCATGGTCTCTCAGGGTGGGCATGCGCTGGCGGCTCTTTTAAAATTGTGGGCGGTCACCAGGGGCATCAATTTACCAAAATGCCTCGGGTAGCGGAAGAGACATCACACACCATTTGGCCTTTATTTCGACTCACACACATGCCTAAACATACACACACATTCACGCACTCCCTCTCAGATAAACACACTCACCTGCAGGCATACATAAAACATACATTTAAAAGCATTTTTTACGTACCTTAGCTATCAGATATGGTCATAATCCCACTCATTGCACTCTATTTTTTTAAATATTTTTTTCAATAAAAACTGATCCTGTCACAATATATTTGTAATTGGCAATATATACATAAATTGCCTGCTCAGGCCAAATCTATAGAAAAACCTGAAAACATTTGGTAGTGCCAGGATCGAGACATTCAGGATTTTTGCTTTCTGTATGAGCGATCCTACAAAGCGCCTTCACATTTACCATAAGACTTCAGAAATGGGGGTTGCATCAATTAGTAGTTATGAATGCGCTGGTAAGGTACACGTACTTGGTATGGATGCACAACAAAACAAGAGGTATACGTGTTTAAATGACCACCTGGCAATATTTTGAAGAACAAGTTACTTACCTTTGGTAATGCTCTTTCTGGTACAGATTCTATCTAGCCGCAGATTCCGCATCTTTCAACACTCCCCGGGTGTCAGACTGGGTCCTGAAACTTTTCAGCAATACCTCTGCGTGCCGAAAGGTGGCACCTTGCGGCTCTGCACTGACGCCGTTCTGCTCCAGAAATGATGTGCGGGGCTTATATAGGCGGCACTTCTGTGTGCTTACATCAGTTGCTTTTGAGATTGTCTATGCCCCCAGACGCAGAGACCCAAAAGCAGACAGTGTCCTTATTCCTAGACTTTGGATCTTATTAATGGTTAGAGTCCAAACACAGAACGAGGGAGGAGGAGTGTCGGGGAACAATCTGGAGCTAGAGTCTCCACCAAAGAGAGCCCTACCAAAGGTAAGTAACTTGTTCTTCTGATAGAGACTTCTAGCTGCTGATTCCTCACCTTTTAAATAGATAGGTGGATCTGTGAATGGACTCAAACCAGAAAGTCCTGCAGGACCAAGCGGGCAAAATGTCCTTCCAGCAAACCTGACTGTCCAGTCAATAATGCTCCGGAGGCTGCTTTTTGGCCAATGTGTAGCAGATCGTAATGGAGAGCACGATCCAACAGGAGATGGTTCTCTTCTGTACTGCTTTGCCTTTTTTTGCTCAAAAACCCCCCACAAAGAGCTGATCGTCCACCTGGTGTTCTTTGTTATGATCAATGTAGAAGTCCAGTGCTCTCTTGGGTCCTCCTTCTTAGAGGGGTGAGGCAGAGCGTAGAATGCTGGCAGGGTGATGGTTTGGCCAATGTGGAACGGTGTCCTACCTTTCAGCAGGAAGGATGCCCCCGTCCACAAAAAAATGTTTGTCTGGGAAGAAGGAGGTGTAAGGCTGAGTGACACAAAGAGCCGAAAGCTTACTCACCAGTCATGTCGAAGTGATGGCAATACGGAAAACAGTCTTGATGGTAAGGAGCTGTAAGGGACAACTGTGAAGCAGATCAAACGGAGTGAGCATCAGTTAAGTCAGGATCAAATTAAGGTCCCATTGGGCTTGACAAAAGGAGATGGGGGGAAACGTGTTGCAGCCCTTTTAAAAAATGCATCACAACCGATGAATTTAAACAAAGAGGGCTGATCTGGCAACCATAAGAAGGGCGAGAGGGTCGAAAGATAACCCTTAACAGTCCTCAAAGAAAGGCCTTGCCAGGTAAAACATGGAACAAATAATAAAACATCAGACAGTTTGGCCTAGAGGGGGTCAATCTAGCGAGTGCTGCACCAAACCGCAAATTTGTCCCAACGACAGATGCATACAGTTTTCAGCGAAGGATGCCTGGCTGCTAAGACTTCATGAACCACCTCTGCAGGAAGGTCGAAGGTGTTCAGCTGTCACCACTCAATCTCCATGCATGAAGGTGAAAGTTGCAAAGGCCCGGGTGCAGAACCATGCCCTATTGCTGCAACAACATATGGTTAAACCCAAAAAGTTCTTAATATCATACTCTCTTTGCCCTATCTGGAGCTAGTAGGATGACTTGGGAGCGGTCTGTCCTGATCTTCTTGAGAACCCTTGGCAAGAGTGATGATGGTGGAAAGGCATACAGGAGTCCCACACACCACTCAAGGCAGAACGCGTCTCCGAGCAAGAGACACCTTGGAAACTCCAATGCGAAGAAGTGCTGACATTGCACATTCTCGGCGGTGGCGAACACATTGTACCAGGGTTCTCTGCATTCACGGTAGAGACCTTGTGCCACCTAGGGGTGTAGTTGCCATTCTAAATCTACTAGGCGTCAATGGCTGAGCTTGTCCGCCCTTGCATTCAAAGATCCTGCCAGGTAGTTCATCACCAGGAAAATAACTTGGTGGTCCAGCCATTTTCAGAGGTGCAAAGCCTCCTGACACAGGGCCCGTGACCCCATTCCGCTATGTGTCTTGCAGTACCACATGGCGGTAGTGTTGTCCATGAGCATATGCACCAGCCTCCTCTTGATGGACAGGATGGAAGGCTTTTAACGCCAAGCAAATGCCCCCGTCTCTAGAAGGTTGTTATGAAGCCAGGACTCTGACAGAGACCAGAGATCTCTGATAGCACCTCCCCCAGATGGCCGCCCCATCCCAGAAGCGAAGCATCAGTCACCACTGTCAACTCTCTGAATGCGGAAGGAAGAGGGGTCTGCTGCTGACCCAATTGTGGTCCAAGGACTACCACTGCGGATGTTTTGCAATCTTCTTCATGGTCGGAGAGGTCCCCTTGATGTTGGACCCACTGGGATTTTAGATCCTACTACAGAGCCTGCATATGCTACCTAGTATGGCCAAACTGTAGGAGGCCATGAGTCCCAGCAGCCTTAGAGTCAACCTTACTGAAATCCAGGACTGAGGCTGAAAGATCGGTATCACAGCCTGAATGTCCTGGACTCTCTTTCCCAGGGGAAAGGCAGGAAACCGAACCATATCCAGAATGGCTCTAATGAAGGGGAGTGTCTGAGAAGGAGTCAGGTGTGACTTCGGCACGATGATAGTGTAATCCAAAGAAGACAGGATGTGCACTGTAGTATGGAGGTGAGTGATAACTGTCTGGGGTGAGCCTGCCTTTAACAGCCAGTTGTCGAGGTGGGGGAAGACTGGTACCCCAGACCTCGGAAGATGACCTGCCACCACCGCCATCACTTTCGTGAATACCCAAGGGGAACTGTTGAGCCCAAAAGGTAACGGAGCGAAATGAAAATGCTCCTGTCCCACCAAAAACTGCGGGTCCAACGCCACCATCCCGTCTCCAGGGTAAAGGCCAGAGAGAACCTGGGCTAATGTGAGCATTTTGAGTTTCTCCTTTCATAAGAAGGCGTTGAACGAGCGCAGGTCTGAAATAGGCTGAAGGCCTCCATCTTTCTTGGGCACCAGAAGGTAGCAGGAAATAAAATGACGCCTTACTTCTGGCACCGGCACACCCTTGACTGCCCCTTTGGCCAAAATGGCTTGTACTTCCTTCTGCAGAATGGAGAAATAGTCCTCCATCAGAATGGTAGCGCATACCACCTACGATCTGCAGGTGCAGCACCCACCTGTCCGAGTTGATCATCTGCCAACCCGGGAAAGAATCGCCAGGTTTTCCCTCCCACCAGTTGGCTGTGCTCTGTTAAGGGCACACTAAAGACGTTTGGCAGGTGAAACAACAATTTGGTCCAGCACTCCTTATTGTAACATCTCAAATAACATCACATGATTAAGAACAACATCAATTCAGCAGGTGTGTTTTCACTTTTCTTTATTTGTGATCTCTTCTTCACAACAAGTAAAACCGAAGCCAATGCGTTTCGTCCTCTCGGACTGCTTCAGGGCAAAAAGTGTGTTGGCCTTCTAGTCTGTGTACTATCACTGATGTTCAATCCGCTTTCTGAAAGTGGTAATGGTAGAAACCTGATCAATGTAAATACTCTTCCTACGGCAAGGTATTAAAGGATATGGCAATTTTCTGGTAAACAATCTTCTAGTGTGATTCAACCTCTAGCCTAGATATGGCATGACAATGGGTGTTATCCCATTCCGCAACTTCCAAAGCGGGAGTGTGTGGCTCGCGTAGTGTCTGCAGATCATCTGTTTGGCAGGTGAGGCTGTATGTGGGTGCCAGGGGTGGACTGGTCTGCATGTTGACCGTGGGTGTGAAAGTGCTGAGTCCTCCGAGGGCAGGCCTCATCCAAAACTGCAAAAGGAGCATTGGAACTTGTGTGGTTGGAGAGGAGGGCGGAGAGGCTCAGAGAGCAAGTGGTAGCACCATACACCTTAAATCACTCAAGAGCAGAACGAGCCTTGTCCCCAAACAGGCGCATCCCTTGCACACTGGAAACATTTTGAGGTAAAATCTCTTTGAGAGACACAAAGGGAGCTCCAGGTCTACGTCTGGTGGTGCAGAAAGAAAGGATCTGACATCCGCCTATATTGGCCCCACACGTCATTTTTTGGGCAGAACGACGTCAGTGGGGAGCTGTAAGGTGCCACCTTCCGGCACACACAGGTACTGCTGAAAAATGTCCGGATCCAGCGTGCCGCTTGGGGAATATTCAAAAGGGGAGGAATCTGCGGCTAAAAGTCTCTATCAGAATAAAATATACCAAGGGACTGCACAAATACTCAGGTAGTGAAGGGTTAAAGAAGTCCAAATTCTCCTAATGGCAAATAAGGATCGGAAAAATACATGTGTAATTGTCAAAATTACGAGGCATCATCTGTCCGAGACAAATGTGCTGTGTGGTATGTCTCACTAAGCTAGTAGATAGCAGCATCTTTTAAGAAAACTAAATAAATGGCTTAAAATTAAAACCGAAAAAAAACAATATCTGATTAGTTCAGCTAGTTTTTGGTTAATAAGTAGATTTATGAAATAGCATTTGGAGCGAAGTGACTGATGAAAGTAAAATCAGATAAAAGAGTAAAAACAACAGAAGCAGCATCTTCGACAACTATGAGAAGCGCTCACTGCAGTTCATGGCGGATGGTCGCATGTTCTTCCATGAATGCTGTGCCAAGGGAGCCTGTATTTATTATGCAAGTTGTATAAGCACGGAATTTGTCTATTTGCATCCCTCCCTCTGACCAAGTACTGCTACGTAATTCAGTGAAAGGTGCACTGATGTACCAATGTCTGGGCCATGTTAAACAAACCCTTAAATAAAAATATAGATAAATGAATAAATACTTGTGCTTGGGCCGAAATATATATATATATATATATATATATATATATATATATATATATATATATATATATATATATATATATATATATATATATATATATATATATATATATATATATATATATATATATATATATATATATTTTTATTTTTTTAAACTCGAGTCACACGGCTTCGTTAAAAAAAACAGAGGTTGATGTAAATATGTAAATAAGCCTGAAAAGGCACCTCTGACAGTACTCACCGCGAAATGGTCGTGACTCGACAATATTTTCGGTGGCCTCGTCGTCGGAGTCCCCGGTCGCCACAACATTGAAGCGGTTGCTCTGCTTGTTCAGCGCGTGGGGCGCCTGCAGGGCAGCCTCGCGCTCCGCGCTCAGGTCCAGGTCTTGCTGCGCGAGGTGGGCCCGCAGCTGCCTGATCTCAAACTAAAGAAACAGACACAACCATATCATCAACGCCAAGACCACTCCTAGAGCCCACAATCCAAAGAAATCGACAATTGCATGGGTTTGTACACGAAGCGGTCTCTCAATACTTACTGCTTTCATGTACTGTATTCTTTGCAAATGGTGGCATAGCACAAGTCATCTGATTTCATTACACACCACAAAATATGATCATAAAGTGACATGCCATGTCTTTATGAGCCAGTGAGGACAAGTGCGGTAAACCATCTTTTCCTACTGCACGTTCTGCTGCATGGAAACTTATCAGCATAGTTGTTCCTAAGTTAGTTTATATGCAGAACAGGTTCCTCAGATCTGGCCGATTGAAACTGAACATTGCTAATCCCATTCAAACTCTCTAAGACCATTTTAAAATGGACGTTTCTAGTTACTCTTCTTGGAGGGAGGGATAACTTTATAATATTTAAAAAATGGAGACAAATTCTAATCTCTAAAACCATTTTAACATAGAAGTAGGTTCAACTCAGGCACTTTTCAACATGGTGGCAGGTTCAAATTTGTAAGCCCTGGTTCATATGGAATTGGGTATAACTCGCCAAGAGAGTTTCAAGACATTCTCAAATAAAGAGTGCAAGGAAATATTCAGGAGGAAGGTTCAACTCTTTCAGACCTTGTCAACATGGAAGTAGGTCACCGTTTAGAAGACCTTTGGAAAATGCCAGCTACTTTTAACACACCCTGTAGCTGTAAGTAAATATTTGAACAAATACATTCTGAATGCAAACAATTGAATACAGAAGCACATTCCATATTCTCTCAGCAGAATCTAGATTTCAAATCCTGTTGGAACGACAGAATAGAACAAATTAAAGTGCACGGAAGAGGAGAAAATTAACAACGAATCTTATCTGTTATTATGCTGGAAAGATGGAAATAAAGCAATATCATTACTCGTTCTTAAAAGTCTCTTGCAATGGCTTTGCCATTTCCTGAATTCCCTGGAGGTCCAGTGAAACACTAACTGGACACAAAGCTAGCCCCCAAGGTGCAGGAGAGACTCACGCACCTAGGTACACAACCCAGGAAACACAGCAGTGTCATCCCATTACCACGCACATGTCTGTGCCACCCCGTGTTACAGAGGTGGCCAAAACATTGCGAGCTGACGACTGCCAGGAAAAGACCAGCTTCCTTCTGATGATAACAGAATTACCTTGTGTTTTAATAACAACATCACCATGGTGGGAATAGTTAACACATGAAGGATGTAAGAGGAATTAGACAAATACATCCCTCAGGCCTCTGTCCCTATGCTCCTTCGAGTGGCATTACACACACGTGGATCCGTTATAGTCTGATCCTATCCTTATAGTGAAATGCAGAAAGACTCACCCAGAGCCCCCATAGGGAGTAGAACTGAGAGCCCACAGCAAGCATGCCTGGTGCTCATAAGGTAAGACAAATCTGACACCAAACACACGTTTGTGGAGCACGGGTGGGCATTTTCTGCTGTTTGTTACTGATCTTTAGTGGACATCTCTTCCACAGTTCTACTTCAGTACTGTAGGATTGAGCCTTAAGGAAGTTATCTGACACATCCTCACAGGATCCAGAGGGTTTCCTTTCATGAGAGATCCGTTCTGCTTCAGAGAGCACGACTGTCAGATATTATGGGCGAGGGATACTAACTCGAACATGTTTTTCTTCCTAATGCCTTTACCACGTGACATGGTGGGTGTGGACAATTAGGACTTGCATAAAAGCATACCTGAGTCTAATGAAATTCTCTCTATCCAGTTCACTTCCCTTTCCATGCTCTCGTCAGGATCAAATGTTATCATTTCATACAACTCATACAGATGCTCACAGTCTTCACACACCTCTTGTTGCCCACCCAATATGTACACCCTGTACTCAACTGAACCTCAAGTATGGCAGGTACTAGTTTGGCGGCTGTGGGTAATGACTGCAGTGAGACTTCATGAGTACGACAAACGGAGATACTAGGTAGATTTCTTCTCCTTTCTTAATTTTAGGTACATCCCACCTCTGTCTAATTCTCAAAATTTTGGAAAGTGTGGAGAGTGCAGCTTCAATGAAGCCTGAATAGAGCCATGATGTAAAGCATCTCTCGGCAGCAGATATCGACTTTTAGGTTTTGGTTGCAAGCCAAGAGGGCAGGTGGGTAGATGGGAATGAATACGATACACTGTTCCAACAACAATGTACAATATTTAGTGGAGATTTCCTACATGGGAATCAGCCAGTGTTCAGATGTTCTGGAGACCACACTCTCCTGGCTCAATCTGGAGCCAGTAGGATGACTTTGGCCGGTAGTTCTTGATCAGTCGTTCTTGGTCTTTTTCAGAACTCAGGACAGAAGAGAAAAGGGACAGGAAGGCGTACCGGTGTCCAGGGTTCAATTCCAGCCAGAATGCATCTCCTAACGAGTGTTCTTACAGTAACTCCAAAACGCAAAACTTCCAACATTGCATATTCTCGATGGTGGCAAAAATATTTAGCCAGGGTTCTCCACACTGTTTGAAAATGCTGCATGCCACCTCAGGATGTAGACTTCACTAATATCTGCCAGATGCTGCCTGCTCAATTTATCGATTCTGGCATTGATGGACCCATCCAAGTGGTTCACAATCAAGGAAATGCCCTGGTACTCCTATCAACTCCTGAGGCATAGCACCTTTCAGGACAGGACCCAGAACCCCAATCCGCTCCGTTTGTTGCTTACCACATGGCAGTAGTGTTGTCCCTGACAACCTGCATCAGCCTTCCTTTGATGTACGTTAGGCCTTCATAACCAAGGAAATAGTCTGCAGCTCCAACAGATTGATATGGAGATGAGCTTCTGTTGGATACCAAAGTCCTCTGATCTCCACCTCCCCCAGGTGGCCTCTCCAGCCCAGCAGGGACTTGTCCAATAGTAGTCAGTGGTGGGTAAGGAAGGGAGAGGTAAGTGTCACTGGACCAATTTAGTTTGAGCAGCCACCACTGCAGATCGTGATCCATCTACGAATCTGAATGACATCCTTGATGCTGGGTCCACTGAAACTTCAGATACCATTGCAAAACCTGCATCTGCCACTTGGCATAACTGGATGCAGGAGAATAATACGGCAAGAAGTTTAATAACTACTTTCATTATGAACCTGGAACGAGTCTGAAACATCAGGACTGAATGGCCTGGACTTGGTGCAGCAGAGGGAAGGCCCGGAACTGTACTGAGTACAAGACAGCTCCAATCAGTGGAAGTGCCCATGGCCTGCCCTAAACGCTGGTAATGTCTGTGGGACTGCAGGACGGGTATATAAAAACACGCGTCCTGCAGGTCAAAGAAGATCAGTCAATGGCTGGGGCCCAGGGCAGACAGGATCTGGGCCAGCAACAGCATTTTGAATTTGTACCTCCGCGAGAAGGCATTCAAAGGTCAAAGGTCCACAATGGGACATAGACTCCTGTCCTTTTTTGGGACAAGAAAATAACAAGAGTAACAACCCTCTTCTCTTTTTGACTCATCTATGCTCTTAATATCACCCTTGGAGAGTAACGGTCACACTTCCGGCAGAAGAATAAACAGGTGCTCTTCTGAAATTCTAATGTAGGGGGAATGCTTGACGGGGCAAAAAGAAAAGGTAGGGCATAGCCATGCTGAACGATTTGTAATACCCACCTGTTGGGCATGAAAAATTGCCACCCTTGTAAGAAGTACTAGATCCTGCCCCTCAGTGGAAGAGCATGTGCCACTAAGAGCAAATTAAAGTGGTTTGGTGGGTGTTGCAGCAGGGGAGCGTGGAATGTGAGGACGAATCCCCCCACTGGCATGCGTACTATCTGCCAAATCCACATCTATGGTGTCGAAAGGGCTGAGTTGATTGTACTACTGGTTGTGGAGACTGTCTTCGCCTATACGCCAACACTCTGGAATAGCCTCTGAACTTTTTTAATTGGTATGGAAACTGCTAGGCAGGGGTCAACAGACTCACAGAGGTATGGCTCTACTTTCCTTAAAGCAAGGGGTGGCTCCTCCATTTGAGCAGAGGAGCATCACCCAACAAGCCCCAGAGCTGAAAAATGAAATGATAATACATTTTATTTATTATCATTTTATCTTTCAGTAACCCGTCCCGAACTAAGTGTCAAGACGGGGTGGAGCCAGTGCAGCCGAGGGGCAGCAGCAGAGAGCTGTCTGCTTTAAAATGTGCATGTCTCTTTGGGCAGCCGTCTTGTAACGGCCAGCCAGGCATGCACATTTAAAAATTCTTTAACCTAGATGTCTTAGGCAGCTGGGTTAGAGAAAGCGCAGGCCTCCATTGCTCTTGAAAGCGCTGAGTGAGGCCGCTCCCTCCAATCCTGGTGCTGCTCTCATGCTGTGAAGCAGCTCCAGGATTGGGTAATTTAGTTTCCTGGTTCCGGAGAAGACACCCGGGGGAGGAGGACATTGCGCTGCAAGCAAGAAAGGTAAGTCGATTTTATTTACTTTTTGCGCCCCCCTGCCCCACCACCCTTGGTACATGTCAGCCCCTACTGCTTAAAGCGCTCTAACATAGAATCTGTGTTTTCACCCAAAAAGGTATATCAATGAGAGAGGCTTGTACATCGCCGGAAATCCTGTGGAGCACAATGCGTGTCGGCGAAGCACAATACTGGTTTACCCTCCACAGGCAGTCAGTAGTATTTGAGCCAATACAGTTAACATATTTGGCCGTGTTTTGTCCATCATGAATTGCCCTAGCCAGCTAAGGCACTAAGGTCTTCTGGGATTCCTGGCAAGGTTATGTGCTGTCTATGCATGTAGTGCATGCATGTGGCAAACCCACAGGCAGACAGCATTAACCGACTGCAATGCTAGGCAAGGCGGAGAAAAATATACAATTGCCAAAAGCCTCAATTCTCTTGTAATCACTATCCGGAGGATTTATGGGGGATGGATTGGAATTCACTTTACTGACTGCAGTAACAGCGCTCAGCCCCACTGTTTTCAACACATACATGATCCCTCTGGCCAACTTCATCCGCACACAATACATCAACATCCTCTCACACGCAGGTGCCACGTAACTCATACTCTCCCTCTTGAAAATGGCCCCCAACACAAGAAACAAGTTAATCGCCTGTATGACCGAAGTTGCCAAATGGATGATAGCCAACTGTCTCATACTCAACACCAACAAGGCAGAAGTAGTAATCTTCGGAAAGAACTCCAACTGGTGGCCGGCTGAACTTAGACTCACACACACATCCAGAATCCACACCAGGAACCTACGAATAATCATGTACAACAAACTGGACATGATCGCACAACTCAACAACGTCCTACATCCTGCTTCCACACCCTGAAGATGCTGAGGAAGATCTTCAAATGGCTCCCAAGTAACAGTAGAAAAACTGTCACTCATGCTCTAGTCACCAACAAGTTGGACTATGGGATCACTAGAAGACTACAAACCATCCAGAACTCAGCTGCTAGACTCATCCTCAACGCCCTACACAGAACTCACATCACACCACACCTCAGACAACTACACTGGCACCCGATACACAAGCACCCAATTTCAAACTCCTCACACACACATTCAAGGCACTATACAACTCAGGCTCCACCTACCTGAACAGTCCCATCTCCTTCCACCATCCACCCAGACACCTCCGCAGGACTTCTTCACACGCACATCCAGGGCATACACAGAACCAGCTCAGGAGGATGGAGCATTTTCTTACATCGCTCCTAAAGTGTGGAACAACCTCCCACTCGACATCAGAGCCTCCTACACTCTTCTTGAATTTTGCAAGAACCTGAAGATCTGGCTTTTCAATGAACTAACCTACCATAGGCAGGCTAGGCACAGACACTTGCTCAGTGCCAGGATACCCTCACTGGTGATAGTGTAATTTACAAATACACATAACAGCCTGAACCACAAGGCTCTCTGGTGTTTAGTAAGAAAATCCAGATCATCAGTAGCCGGTCGGTAATGCCTAGCCACTTCCCTATTCACAGTTGGACAGGAGCAGCAGTTTAACCCAGTGCCCATCAAAGTATTGGTGAGAGCCTCATTAAAAAGGAGCAGAGGCGCAGACATGCCTGGCCCAGACTGCACACGTTCTGTAATGATATTTGTTTTGGTCTCACCTGAGGGCAGCTGTAAATCTAAGATCTCAGCTGTCTGTCAGACCGCTGCAAAGGAGGAACTTACTTCCATTGGCGGCTAAAGTCAAAAGTTAAACCCTGCCTCTGGAGGTGTCAAGCCCATTGGCCTCTTGGAATTCCATGTAAAAGTTAGCATCCATGTAAGGACAAGAGAGAGAGAGAGAACCCCCATCATCATCCCTGCCTGGGGTGTTCCTGGTTCAGAGCCAAAAAGATAATGGAGCCTCTACTGGTGCATCTACCCTGGTAGAGGCACCAGGTCAGAGCCCAGATGTATGATAGCCAGTTCCACCTTTGTACTGTCGTAGCATGACATTGTTCAAGAAGGAGCCAAAGTCAGTTCGGTCATCAACATCAGAATCTGCAATGGATACTCTTCCAGCGCCTGTGGAATTGGAATCTGTGTCGATGTGGAAGGGCCTGGTCTTGGAACTGGAGTGGAAGCTTTTATCAGAATCAGTGCAGGGCCCAAAGTGGGTCCTAAGGAGTCAGACAACACCAAAGAAGGATACCCTGGATGTAACTCGACTTGGGACAAGTTTGGTTCCTGGGGGCCCAAAGGCACACCATATGCAGCTGGAAGCACACCAAAAATGTTCAGTAGGGCCTCCTTAAAGGCTTCAAACTGCTACGGCATCACTGATGGGCCTGGGAACTTGGGGCACATTGGGATCAGCTAAGGGATAGGCTCCATGACCAGAGACCTTGAGGATTAATGACTTACATAATGATGCCTTTGTGCCTTCTCTTTTGGTTCAGAGTAGTGGGATGGAGTTGAGTCCTACATCGCTTTTTTATGTTTGTGCTTTGTCTTAGACTTATCGAGCATGAAGCTGACCACTTGCAATAAGTGCCTCGGGAGCGGGTCCAAGTCCGCACCAGCAACTTGGAGCGGGAGTGCATGAAAGCTACTACCGCTGGGGTTCGGCGATATCCAGCTTGGTCTCCCAGCCCTGGATGCCTTCAGGTGCATGGGAGCACATTGACTGCACGAAGTTGAGTCGCGGCCCAAGCTCAGACACCATAGTCACACCTCCTGCAGGTCTGTTACTGATATCAGAAGACGCAGAAAGCAAGGAACTGAAGTCAGCACGCAGGGGTGGCGCTTATATGTGCCTCTGCTCGGTCACTTCACTTCTGGCGGTATGAAGATTTCTGGCTCCAGTCTGGCGCCTGGGAAGTAGTCTAAGTTGAGGAATCTGCTTTTAGAAGTATACATCAATAAGTTCAGCCATAAGGCAAACGTCCAGTGAGGTTTGAGATGAGTATGAAGTGTTTAAGAGTGTTCTCGATTCTGGACGGCAATTTTGTGGAATAGGAAGTAGGTATTCAGCATTGATTTTAGACTGCATGGATGCTGTCATGTGTGCACATGGTGTTTCCACGCAGGCTCTTCTTACTTATGTACGGGCATACTCATGGTGAGTATCAGGGTGTATGACTTGGTGGCTTGGACATCTAGTGTACCAAGAAATCACAGATTCATTTGGTGTGGCCAGTAAAGGAAGAGTCCTCTCATTAT
This sequence comes from Calotriton arnoldi, assembly GCA_963921515.1. NCBI lineage: Eukaryota > Metazoa > Chordata > Amphibia > Caudata > Salamandridae > Calotriton > Calotriton arnoldi. The sequence continues at coordinate 968,703 of CAWUFW010000692.1, forward strand.
GGTCAGTCAAGGTACCAGTTATCTAGTCATTTGGAGGGGTTGGTGGATATTGTACGGGCCTGCCGGCATCCACACTATGCGCACCTGCATGGTTGAAGTCATGCAGGCTTGAATACAATGTGCGGCCGAGGTGTATTGTTTGGCTGTGACTGCGCAAAGCCTAGGTTGTTGGTGCAGGGAAGGCAGTGCAGGAACTTCCTAACTTTGGGGCTGCATCAGTTTCAGCGCAGGCCATGTGGAAAGTTTGTGCTTTTGGTTGGCATAGAAGAAAAGGTTCTTGCAGCAGAGCATGCCATGGGGGTGCTCACTTGTCTAGCCTTGTGTAGGCTGCACTGGGAGTCATCTTCTTGGTAGTTCGGTGTAGAGCAAATGGATGCAGACTTTCATGGTTCCCTGCCATGTATAATTAGGCTTGCTTATTTAAGTTCAGACCATGTTGGTGGCCGCTTGCCCGCAGTTTTGGGCATAATGTGGACAAATAATGAGGAGTAATCCAGTCCTTTTGGAGGCAGACTTTCTCTATTCAATGTCAGACGCTGGGGGGTGGGGAGGGGCTCCCAGGAGCTCAGTACAGGGCAGAGGGGGCCTTTTCTGGCTCTTGTGCTGAGTCTCTGTTGGCCTTGGCTGAGTATTCTACAGCTGGTGGTGTGCATTAGGGGTGTGACGGCACCGTCCACTCTCTTTAGTTCTACAAGTGGCATTGGATGGCCGCTGGGCACAGTGTGGTGGTGCCCGGCCCTAAGCATACCAGCAGTGTGGATCTGACGGGGGTTGCCTTGGATTATCATGTGGTGCCTTTGAAATTTTACTGTAGGTAAAAGACATGCCCCCCCGCTACCCCCCTCAAGTCTTCCAGAGGTTCTAATGGTCTACAGGAGCTTCAGCTCCGTCAGTGTAGCAGGCTGTCAGGAGTGGTAGCAGCCATGCGCCAGGCCTGTCTCTGGAAGCGTGGTGGGTCAGTGGGTGTGAGCAGGGGCCTCGCACCACGTTGATGTGCGTGAAGAGTTCATGCTCATGGACAAAATGGAGTACACGCACGGTAGTGTGCTTTGAACCGGTCTATAAGATGGCGGCCACTTTTATTACAAACAGGTCATATAGCCTACTTGCCTGATGCAAGAAGTACATTTGGCACGGTTAATGTTGAGGTTTGGAGCAGTGTGTGAACCTTTAATGCTGGGGCAAGTACTCAACGCCAGGTGATAAAAATCTCTGATAGGTAACATGACCAGGTAACCATAGGATGATGGAAAGATCTGATAACACGCCCAGCTTTGGACTTAACATTGTTGACTTTGTGAAGTTTATTTTCCACTGCACGGAAGCAGACAGTGTACTTTTAAATTCTGATGCCAATCCATCTTCCTGTCTTGAAGTGAAATGTGTGTTGTGCTTTCATTCCCCGGTGTACTGTAGTCTACATTATAAAACATGCATATATTATTCAAGGCAATTAGCAGTCTACTCCAAAAGGGCTCGCGCTGGAAGTATATGAATATTGGATTTTACGCTAACACTGGAGTACGGAAAAGATATTTCAGAGAACAGGAGAAATTCCCCTCACCACGGTTACCTTCTGCTTGTTTCTTTTGCATTACATACCTAGCGGTCTGAAGCAGCCAAAGAAAAACTGGCAACTCTATACAAAATCTCTAAATAAATCGGGAGGGGGGGGGGTTGTGGGGAGGGGGTTCTCTTTCTTCTTTTACTTGTTCATTTAATGGGTTTTCTTGCTCCATCGAACAGAATCCAAAAGTTTTGAGTGATCGAGGACAAACATCTGCAGTGCATTACATGCCGAAGTACAGCTTCTAGGCGGACTATGAGAAGAGTGTGATTTGTAAAATGTATGTATGTATTTGTCAGACATAAGGTTATTACTTTTGGGAGGGTGTGACTCCTATCAACTTAAGAAATACAATCTGGTTAGGCTAAAATAGAGTTCCTACAGAATCCGTACTCAACCCCTGGTAGATATGGCACAAGCATCAGGTGCTACTCAGAAGAGTGTGTATTCAGTTTAAGCGGTACCCACAATTACAAAGTCAAGAAAACAACACAATCAAATATCCATACCAATTTAGACAGAGAAAAATATAATAAGAAAAATTGGATAAGAGGAAAACTACCGAAAAACGTAAAGCCCCATAGAAAAACAACAATTCACTGTTGACTTGGACCTAGGTGTGATCTCTGACCCAGCGCTTTGGAGCAGAGGTCAAATACACCAAGAGGGTTGTACTGGTCAAAGATTTTACCTTCTGACTTGGTCTCTGAGATGGAAGGCATCAAAAGATCGGAGGGGGGCAATGTTGGAATGTGTAGCCACCAAGGTAGCTTTAAGGGTCAGATAGGTGTGCCATCTTTCCCCAATCAAGGTTTTCATAGAGTTTGAATCTAGAAAATAAATGATGAAGCTGTAGCAGATTGAGGAACAAGAAGATTTATTGCAGGAAGAGAAACCCCAAGTTTCATTCTGCAGGCTACCAGTGCTCTAACTACTTTCACAGCTTCTCACTTGAATCCATAACATTTTATATGAAACATACCATTGTCTGGGGTAAACACACATGACCATCAAGACAAACCACTCAAGTGCAGGGGAAGATAAGGAAAGCAAGACAAAGAACACAGTTTTATAGTCTGACTTAGTTCATTTTTTGGTACTTGAAATCATCCAGTGTGGCAAGGTTGGAAGCTACAGCAGGGCATGGCTCTACGAAGGCAGATACCTTTACTGTGAAGTTCTGCTGAAATAGCTTTCAGTGGCTCAAAAAGCTCAAAGCGGGACATGCCTGGTTTTCTTGCCCATCCTAGGTGCGACCTCTCTGGGCAAGTCTCAGTACCAATATCCCAGTCACCAAGAGCTGATAAAAAATTACTAAGTACCACCTTCTCCAACTGCTGGCAACATTCTTTCTGGTCGTCCTATAGACCCCAAGTTGTGAGGGTAGGTGTTCAGGGACTAGACAACCCACTATCCAGGGTTCGTTAGGGTCTAGGCCCCTGTTATGAGCTGGATCCTCTTCGAGTTAGGAGTCTTTCTGCTTTTTGTTTCCCTGGAGAAGGCAGCGATAGGCTGACAAGTTGGCCAGCAGGAGCGAGGAGTCACTGAGTTTTTCTTCTTGCAGAACAAGCCTTCTTTCTTCCAACAAGGCCTTTCTTTTTCCCAGTTCCAGGAATGTTCTGAAGAGGTGGTAGCGAGTTGCCAGTCTTATTCTGTACATTAGCCAGTGATTAGAGCATCATCCCTACCCAGTCCTGGCTACTATTTCACCCTATCCCCACCTCCTTTTGCAGCAATTTCTCTTTGCCTTACTGTAAAATTACTAGGAAGCTGCTGTTCAAAAATGGCCGAACCCATCAGTCAACAGACAGGCCTCTCTTCATCTCCCTCACAACTCCCCTATTTAGACGAGCTCTTCTTCCAATTCCTGTATAGATGAGTTCACCCTCATGTTCAGGTTGGAGCCAAAGGGTCTAAGAGGGCTCTGGAAATGCACAGGAGCAGATTATGTCAGTCCATTCGAGATCAGCAAGTCAAGAGAAGCAATAAAGCAGCCCTTTGTAATGCCAGCTTCCTGCACCCCACCCAGATGGCTAACCCTATGCTAAGTGGCAGGCAGTTAACACTACCCTATTTTTTCTGGGCTCGAAGGCGGGCTATTGTCTTCTGATGCAGAGCCATTACATCTCCCGGCTAAGGTTGTGTACGCCAGCTCTGGAGATTGATGCATTGTAGAACTGATTGTAAGCCATTTCTGGTGGAGGACAATGAGGATTCACCTTCTATGGCCCCAACCCTACATGTAACTCATTCTGGCTGAGTATTCTCCACTGGCTGTCATTAGCTCCCTGCCTCTACAGGTTGAATGGGTGCCGTGGTGGTCTTGGTGCACTGCTGCATTGAGGTTTATAGGCAGCAGCCACACTGACCATTCTGACTATCGAATTCAGTGACCATTGCTCCCAATTTGCCTCATAGCATTCGAGCCATAAATGTTAACATGGTTATAATATAATTTTTGTTCTCCATTATGTTTATATGTTGGTAATCAATGTTACTGTGTCTGAACTAATTTACGATTGTGAAAAAATGTAATAAACAGATTTGAAAATAAATAATCCAGTTTTGGCTCAGCAAGACTAAAGTAGATTTTTCAAAGTTTGATTAAAGTTATTAAAATCTGATTTTTCTTTTTTGATAATCAACTTTATTGATTTTTGAAAAAATAAAAAATAGTAATAACAGTACAGCACTTAGATCAGTATTCAATGGTATGTCAAATATGCTAGTGGCAGTAATGTACATACATGCACAACGATCAGGGTACATCGCAAAAACAAGCAATCAAAAGGTGAAGAGACAAGCATACAGACCCCATTATCCCAATTGGTTCATCCATTTGCCCCATATCTTTTGGTGTTTCGCTGGGCATTCCCTGGCCTCAAACAAGGGTTTCTCCTGGGCAGAGCACCAGTCTACCCCTCTACGCCACTTAGCTATTTTGGGAGGGTCGGGTTGTGTCCACGCCATAGCGATATCGCGTTTGGCCACCATAGTGGCTGTCCCCAAGAATAATTTGTCCGCTCGGGAGCTGTCTAGGCCGTCCATGACTCCCAGGAGGAGGTGTAGGGGGTTGTGGGATACCTGCCAATCCAGGACATGTGTGAGTTCAGATTCCATCTTATCCCAGTATTTTATAAGTCGGGGACAAGACCAGACCATGTGATAAAAATCCGCTGATTGTAGTCCGCAGCGCGCGCATTCAGACGAGGTGCGCAATCCTGCCCTATGCAGGCGCTCCGTGGCGAGTTAGGCGGTATGGAGGTAGTATAATTGGATGAGGCAGAGTCTGGCGTAAGCGGTAATGGTCTTGGGGGCCATAAGGGCGTCTCGCCAGTCTTCGTCCTCCAGAGGGCCCAGCCATCCCTCCCACTGGTGCCTGAGCGGGTCAAGCGTTAAAAGGCCGTTATTCGTAAGGGTGCGGTATATTCGTGATATTCCCCTTCCCCATTAAAATCTGATTTTAACAGTAAATTGAATTTTAAATATTAAGTGCAAAATAACTTTGAATAAGCTAGCTAGTATCTTCCCTAGTGAAGATAGAAAACATTTATTTTAATCACAGGTAGAACTATCTTATGGAAAATGTAGCTGTACCTACACAGTGGAAACAGCTTTTACGTCTCCAGTCATTGGCACATTTCTTAAATATATAGGGGCAGATTTACAAGCCCCTTGTGCCACTTTTGCGTAATTTTTAACATGGGAAAAATGACGTACGGGTGGCGCAAGGGGCTTGTAAATAAGCCCCATAGTGTGCCATTTTTTAAATATATTGGGCCATGCCTTGTGTGCTTACTAGACACCTCAGGGGTGACGTAAAATACAGGTTTTCCTGCATGGTAAAGGAATTTTTCCTTGTTGTGTGGTACTGCACTTCCTTTAAAATACAGCCCAATAAGGGCTGCACCTGTCAGCCATATATTTTTGCTATCAAGTGGCTTGTGTAAATACAGACTGCAGCCCACCGATGACATTTGGCTCTTTGGTTATTGGTGCGTTTTTCGGCATAATCTACTATGGCTTTACAGAAAAGTTAAATATACCAACTGGGTGAGACCAATTTTAACAATACCGTTTTAGGGCCAGTGCACACACACTGTATCACTGAATAGCAGTGTCGCAGTGCAAAGAGTGGGAATACCAATAAAGATGCTGTTCAGAAAAAGGCAAAACATTTGAGTTGATCATGCTGTAAAGGGGAATTTGCTACAGTGTTCATATTGGGTAAAAGGGTGTTTTTTAAGACGATTTTGATGGAGAATTTTCAGTTATTTATATGTATTTATTGAGATGGTATTGTATAAAATTCACTTGTCTTTACAACCCCTTCTGCGTTCTAAACAAATTAGTGAAGGAAGAGCAGTATGAGGGTAGTTTCTTTCAATCGTCTGGTCCTTGGGGTGACACGACTATAAAAAATGGGCTTGAAGTAGGCCTTATGGCTACCCTGGGCCTGCAGGAAGCAAGGATTTTCTGAGACTCAAATAACTAATCTTTGAGTTTGAAAAGCAGGGCGAGGGAGCTCCACAGGTTGAAACTCTGGAAACAGAAGGGTCATCTCCCAAACTGCTTGTATGTAGCCCAGATGAATGGCAAGTCAGTTTAGAGCCTCGCATAAGGTGTCTGGTCAGATGATATCGCAGAAAAACCTTGGGGAACTATTTGAAAGTATTTCAGAGCCCATTCACATGGACCTTACTGGACAACAGATAGTGCTGTAGTTGGATCTTCTCTTTATTACGAGTCGATCCAGAGCTATCCATGCTGGAAGGAGGTGGTCTTAGCAGCCCAGCATAAGGATGACCTGTGAGGCTTGATCTGAGTTCATTCTGATTGGCAAAGCTTCCTTGGGAGTTGTTTGCAGTTTGCATATATATGTTTCCCAGGAGTCCAATGCAGATGGCTTTACAGTAGGCTATAAAAGCACAAAAGCAGAAACAGGTGATGAGTAACACGCTTGATGACCTCATTTCTGGCCCGATTCCCAAACTGCATTTTGTAGTACATAAGGTACTACTTACTACAAAATGTAACTCATAAACCTACGATTGTAATCTGCTATCAGGGTGGAGATCTCCCTATGGTAAAGTTAAGGGAAAAGTAAAAAAAACGTTATTAAACTTATTACCTTATTAACTTAATTTTGAATGAAATATTTAATTCATGTAAATATATTTAATTAATCTAACATTATTCTGTTTAAGATTTATTTAAAAGAATCCCACCTAAATGAAATATTTCTATTCATGCAGTATGTATTTAAAATTACAAAAAGTTATGCATATAATTAATTTTAAATCCTTTAGTTAGTTCCTTAAATTAAAGTTACATTTAATATTTAAATTTAAAAGGTTATTAAAATATGTTATCATAAAATAATATGTACTTTTGAATTATGTTTTAAAATGTCACCATTACATTAAATATATATAAGCCTCAATTGTTCTGGAGAATTAGGTAGGAACTGACACAGAGAAGGAAGTCTTGCCTAGGTCAAAGAATGTGGTACATAGGATCTCTAAATCCTGCTTTTGAAAATGGAAGAGTAGGCAAGTTACGTGGCAACTGCCGTTCCACAACATGTCACAAGCAGCCTCAGACTAGAGATAAACTCCTTTTTGTTCTTAATAGAAAATATCAGATCACTTCTCATTTTAAAATGACGTAGAAGTGTGTTAGTTTTGGTAATGTGAGCTGCAGGAAGATGACAAGGACAGATTTCTCAGTGGATGTAATTTTCTGTAATCTCCTGTTGAGTGATTACAGAAGCACAATTTTGGGGCTCTGGGAAACCGTGCAACGTTCTGAAGCCCAAAAGAAGCTGGGGCTCACAGCCTTTTTGAACTTTGCATGGTGATATAGTCCCACCTGCCATGGAAAACCTTCATGCTTCCCTTTAGATCTGGTTCCTTGCATGATGACAACACATCAAGGAAGGACCTGATCATGAGTCAGGTGGCGGGGAATTACTATATAGTGTTCCATTCTGCCTCATTCTAAATCGGCTGGTGTTCCTGCACCCCGTTATTCCTGGTGTTGGCACGCTGGACCTGATTATACCCAGTGGTAAATCCACCTGGAAGAATCGCCTGAGACTTTGGCTGCAGTAGCCAGGACTTCCCATCCTAGTCAGAGGCCGCAGCATACATTTAAATGTATTAACCCCCTTGGAATTGGGAATTCCATGGGATTTAACGACCAGTAAATGCAGTCCCCATGGTAATTCCCCATTCCATGGGGTTTATCACATAACTGCATGGTACTGGCGCAGTGTCACTGGCAGAGTTAACACCCGTCAGTACCGTGCAACTAGTAATAAGTCCCTGAGCAGTCACTCCAACTCTATCTCATATATCTATGTATCTGACAATAACCTTTTGCTGCTGCAGGTTAATTAATACTTAATCACACAGTCATCATGTTGCAGCGCTCGAAGTACAGCCTAGCACAATCATACAGAAGACCACACTGCTAGGGGCACATGAATCTGGCCTGCCCTCCTGAGAGTGAGGCAGTCGTCGAACTTGCACAAGAGGATGGAATAAAGGGACTAACAAAAGCTGCTAATGGAAGAACTAAGAGGAGAAAGCAGACATTAGACTTCAATTTAGGTGCTTTTTAGACAGTAGGACGAGTGAGCTCTGCAAATGGCCAAAATACAAAGTAACATAAATTGTGCAGGCCTGGGAAAAAATATCTTGCCTACGCCATTGCCAAAGTAGATTTGTTTCTACCTTTTGCACAATTTCAATTTTCCTAATCAGAAAGGACAATATGTTAAAAGGAAAGACATTACAGCAATGCGGGAGAAAGGTGCTGGTCTAGAAACATGGAATTCAGCTACAGCAGGTATGTTACCTTCAGTCCGCATTGCCTTTACTCTGCAATCTTTACTCTGCAGGTAAGTACAATGCAGGTAGGTACATATATTCGGTTTTTAGCTTTACTACGCAGCCGTTACCCCCGGGACATTACCATGCAGGTAAGTGTGTGTATATATGTATTGTATGTATGTATGTATACTGGCATATCTGGCAGTCGCCAGTAGGTAGTTATAGTTAGGAGCATTATTCCATAGAAAAAGCGTTTTTTGACTTGCCTATATCTTTTTGCACTACTTGACGAATCTTTACAGAATTTTCCAACAAAAGTGCCCCGGTGAATCTTGTTGTGCATGGAAAGTTTCGGGGCGACCCATTATTCGGGGAATGAGAAAAAGGGTGGGGGTGTAAAAAAAGTGTATTTTCTCATGTTAATTCTCATGGGATATTTAGTCGAATCTGCAGCCCGAGCCACTGGACCGAATTACACCAAGTTTGGCAGAAAGGTAGATTTAGTTACTCAGATTAAGCTTACAGTTATTTGCTGTAAATATGTTCAGTAGTTTTCAAGAAATTACAGGAAATCCAAATTTGTATATCTAGGGCCGTCGATCCATTGCGAATAATTGCGAAAAATGATGAGCTTGTGCAGGGAAATGCAGAGCTTTGATTGGCTGCCAACACTTCAACCAGGAAGTCTTGGTAGCCATCTTGGGACTCGGCTTCAGCCGAGTCCCCCCCAAAAAAACAAAAAAATAAAGAAAAAGGGGCAGGGTAGGAATACCCTGACCCCACTATCTCTGTTACTGGGGTCCGCCAGGGACCATGCCAGGTCAAAAAAGCATTAAAAAAAAAATTGCTGCAAAATCGTGAATATTCTTGAGTTCGCTGCAAATTAAAAAAAAAAAAATAAGCGCGGTCTCCCGTGCTTGTTTACACTTTAGCCCAGGGTGGGCCAGGCCCTGGGGGATTATGAATATATATAATATGGGGAGAAGGGGCCCATGCCGCCTCCCTCTTCATGGCCATTCTTGGCCCCAGGGACCTCCACCTCCCCAGGGCAGGCTGATAGCTATTTTATTTGGAGGGGGGCCATGCGGCACCCCTCTGAAGGCTCTTAAGAGCCCCGGCGACCATCACCTCCCCGGTGCTTTATCCTCCACAAGTAATAGATGGCATGCCCGAGCTCATCGGAGGCCCCACCCCCTTTCTCCACCACTCTGCAAACGGGCCTCTTGGTGCACTACTCATTGGGGAATGAAGTCCCCTTGGATGCTGAGGGTTCTTGGGGGCCAAGAACCCTTCCTGTTACCACCACCAGTAAGCCCATACAGTGAGATTGCTAAGAGATCCTTAAAGGCCCGCCCCCTTTCTCAACCACTCTGCAAATGCACCTCTTGGTGCACTACTCATTGGGGGATGAAGTCCCCTTGGATGCTTAGGGCCCTTGGGAGCCAAAAACCCCTCCAGTTACCAACAGTAAGTCTCACACAGCGGGATTGCTGAGAGTTTATTGAGGCCCCGCCTCCTTTGTCCACCACTCTGCCAATGCATCTCCTGGCACACTACTCGTTAGGAGATGAAGTCCCCTTGGATGCTGAGGGTCGTTGGGACCAGGAACACCTCATGTTACCACCAGTAAGTCCCACACAGCGAGATTGCTGAGAGCTCATCGGAGGCCCCACCCCCTTTGTCCAGCACTCTGCAAGCATGCTTCCTGGAGCACTACTCATTGGGGAATGAAGTCCCCTTGGATGCTGAGGGTCCTTGGGGGCCAAGAACCCCTCCTGTTACCACCACTAAATCCCACATAGCGGAATTGCTGAGAGCTCGTCAGAGGACCCGCCACCTTTCTTAACCACTCTGCAAATGCACCTCCTGGTGCACTACTCGTTGGGGGATGAAGTCCCCTTGGATGCTGATAGTCCTTGGGGGCCAGGAAACCCTCCTGTTACCACCACTAAGGCCCACACACAGGGATTGCTGAGAGCTCGGAGGCCCTGCCCCCTTACTCAACCACTCTGTAGATGCGTCTCCTGGTGCACTACTCGTTGGGGGATGAAGTCACCTTTGAGATGACGGTCCTTGGCGGCCAAGAACCCCTCCTGTTACCAACACTAAGTCCCACACTTTGGGACTGCTGAGAGTTCGTCGGAGGCCTAGCCCCCTTCGTCCACCACTCTGTAAACACTTCTCCTGGCGCACTACTCGTTGGGGGATGAAGTGCCCTTGAATGCGGTGGGTCCTTGGGGGCCAAGAACCCCTCCTTTTACCGACACTAATTCCCACACAGAGTGATTGCTGAGAGCTCGTCGAAGGCCCCACCCCTTTTTTCAAACACTATGCAAATGTGCCTCTTGGTGCACTACTCGTTGAGGTATGAAGTCCCCTTGGATGCTAAGGGTCCTTGGGGGCCAAAAACCGCTCCAGTTACCTCCACGAAGTCCCACACAGCAGGATTGCTGAGAGCACATTGAGGCCCTGCTCCCTTTGTCCACCACTCTGCAAATGTATTTCCTGGTACACTACTCGTTGGGGGATGAAGTACTCTTGGATGGTGAGGGTCGATGGGGGCCAAGAACACCTCCTGTTACCACCAGTAAGTCCCACACAGCGGGATTGCTGCGAGCTCATCGGAGGCCCCACCCCCTTTTTCCAGCACTCTGAAAACATGCCTCCTGGCGTACCACTCTGTGGGGGATGAAGTCCCCTTGGATGCTGAGGGTCCTTGGGGCCAAGAATCCCTCCAGTTACCACCACTAATTCCTACACAGCGGGATTGCTGACAGCTCGAAGGCCCCACCCCCTTTTTCAACCACTCTGCAAATGCTCCTCCTGGTGCACTATTTGATGGGGGATGAAGTCCCCTTAGATGCTGAGGGTCCTTGGGGCCCAAGAACCCCTCCTGTTACCACCAGTAAGTCCCACACAGTGGGACTACTGAGAGCTCGTCGAAGACCCTGCCCCTTCTTCCACCCACTGTACAGACCCATACAGCCACTCATACACCCACTCACAGACTCATAAAGCCATTCATAAACCCACTCACAAACCCACTCACAGACACATACAGCCACTCACACACCCACTCACAAACCCATACAGCCACTCACAAACCCACTCACACACCCACACAGGTACTCACACACCCTCAGAACCACTCACATACCCAGTCACAGACCCATACGGCCCCTCACACACCTACTCACCGACCTATACAGCCAATCACACACCCACTCTGAAAGGTTACAGGTTACAGTAAGGAAATAAAAAAATGTAAAACCTTCAAAATTCATTGATAAAAACAAAGGTTACAGGGATGTTATAGTTAGGAAGTAGTAGTAAAAAAAAAACTTAGAAATTCACTGAATAAAAAACAAAGGTTACAGTGACGTTATAGTTAGGAAATAGAATAAAAAAACCTTAGAAATTCAATGAGAAAAACAAAGATTACAGGAAAGTTATAGTTAGGCTCACATTTTACTCGTACAGAACCATAGAAATTCAGCAGTTATAGTTACCAGAGCTAATTATAACGTACGTCCCCGCAATGCACTGCTTATGACCTCACATTTACCATCACTCATGACATGGTCAGTGACATCACTGTTGACATCTCAAATTACTTCACTGATGAAAATATCCACAGAATCACTCACACACCCACTCACACCCCCATACAGCCTCTCAGAGACCCACTCACACACCTCCACAACCACCCGCATACCCATTCAAAGACCCATACAGCTACTCACACACCCACTTATTCACCTATACAGCCACTTACACACCCAGTCACTCACCCAAACAGCCATGTACACACCCAGTCACTCACTCATAGAGTCATTCAGATACCCACTCACTCACCCCTACAGTCACTCACTCACCCATACAGTCACTCACACACCCATTCAGCCACCCATACAGCCACTCACACAGCCAGTCACTCACCGATACAGCCACTGACATACCCACTCTCCAATGCAGCCACTCACAAAGCCACTCTTTCAACCACACAGCTACTCACACATCCACTTATACACTCATACAGCCACTTACACACCCACTCACACACACATACAGCCACTCAGACACCCTCTCACACACGGATACACACAGTCACACAGCCACTTCCATAATATGAGTTAGAAATGGTATCACTCATTAGTAGTACACAAAGTAAACTACTTTAAATTTTGTGGTACCGTGGTATCTATGTTTAACAATAAAACTTTTACAAAACACTAACACTCACTGGATGATGTCAGTGATGTCATTTGAGATGTCATCAGTGATTTCACTGACCATGTCATGAGCGATGTAATATGTGAGGTCATAAGCAGTGCACTGCTGGGGCATAAGTTATAGTTATCTCAGGTAACTGTAACTGCTGAATTTCTGGTTTTGCTGATTTTTGGTTTTGTACGAGTAAATGTGAGCCTACTGTCCTTATAACCTTTGGTTTTTTAAGTTAATATATATATATATATATATATGTGTGTGTGTGTGTGTATATATATATACACACACATACACTCAAAAAATGTATAAATCATTTAAAAAAAAAAAAAAGGAGGTTAAGGCCTGGGTAGAGGTAAAGGTGGGTGAGGTGATTTAGGGTTAAAGAGTGGATGGAGTTGAAGATAAGAAAAAGGTGATTTTAGGGTTAAGGGATCAGATCACACCCATGTCAGTTTCTGCATATCCATCCTGCAACACTGCATATCAGCCACCCCCAGACCTTCCCGTCTCAGCTGGAAAACATCTCAGAGAAGGACTGAACTTCCACCTTCTCCGCACAACAGCAGCCTACTGGAAGCTATAGAGAATTTCAGCAGCTCGATCACCACATACGCTGACATCCTGACACCCTCCAAATGCAACACAATGGCAAGAGCCCAGCCACAACACAGTTGGCATATGGAGGTACTCAGGCTGACGAAATGCCACTGAAGGAACTGGAGCACAAGTAGAAAATGAGCCAAGACTCCACGGACAAAGACACCTACAAATGTGCCAGGAGATGCTACCACCAACAGATCAGGTACACCAAGCACACAGCACTTGCAGAAGGCATCGACGCCAGCACCAACAGCAGCACGGAAATATTTGTGAGTGTCAAAGATTTCACCTCAGCTGCTGCTGCTTCCAGCAACACCACACTGTTGCAAGATCTCTGCAACAAAGTCTTGGAATTCTTCAGCGATAAGATCAACTCCATATACTGCAACTTTAACTTGCAACCGAACTCGACTTCCCACCACACCTGAAGATTGGACCTTGACAACGAGCCTGTCATCTGCAGAAAGGAAATTGCAGCCACCATGAAGAGGATCCACTCCGGAGCCCCGTTGGACCTCTGGCCCCAGCACACCATCTCTAAGGGACTCCTACCCATCAGAGAATTGCTAACACCCATCCTCAACGCCTCCATAGACTCTGCCAATGTCCAGGGTGACTCGTAACATGACACAGACATACCCCTGCTTGAGATACCTTCCGCTGACCCAGCCACACTCACAGCTGCGGCTTCTCCGCTAAGGCGGAGGAGCGCTGCCCCACTGCTCTTTGAGCAGTGGAAAAAGGAAAAATAAAATGATAATAACACTATGTTATTATCATTTTATTTTTCCGTTATCAGGTAGGTTTACGGGGCGGGCGTCATAGCCAGCAGGGGAGGAGTGGTTGGGACACTTAAGTGCGCATGATGGTTTGGCTGGCCGTCTTGGGCCAGCCAAACCGTCATGCGCACTTTGCATGTTCTCCACCAGCTTTATTGTACAGCCTGGGTGGAGAACACGCACAGGCTCCTACTCCCTGTCTGAGCTCCGAACCGCGGCGCTCAGACCAATCGCAATGCTGCTGTCATGGTGACAGCAGCATCGTGATTGGCTTCCTGCTTCAAGCAGGAACAAAAAAGAATGGAGGAGAGGTGGCGGCCAGCAGCAAGGTAAGTAACTTTTTAATTTATTTTTCTACCCCCACCCCACCCGTACTAATCGGTGGCATCCGCTCTGCAACTATAGACCAATCTTCCGTCTACCATACCAGGCCAAGGTCCTAGAGAATATCATCAACAGATGCTTCACTGACCACCTCAACAACCACCAGCTCCCGAGCCACACAGTCTGGCTTCAGGCCCAGCCACAGTACCAGTACAGAGCTCATTGCTGCCTCAGACCACATCCCCTTGATCCTGGACAGAGAAGACACTGTGGCTCTTGTCTTCTGGACCTCTCTGTAGCGTTCAACACTGTCTCACACTCCATTCTCATCAGCCAACTCCACAAGATCATCAGCCAAAGACCTACTCTCCGCTGGATCTGCTCCTCTTGACGGACAGAACACAAGGCATCTGCCTAGCACCTTACTGTTCGAAAGTCTGCAAACTCATCTGTAGATTGCCCCAAGGTTCCTTCCTCAACTCCACCCTCTTCAAAGTATACATGAGCCCTTTGGGAGTGTCATCTGCACAAACGACATCAACATCCTCTCCTATACCAACAACACATAAATCATAGTATCCCTCTTGGACATGACCTCCTACACAAGGAACAATTTCACTGCCAGCATGATCAAAATCATCAACTGGCTGTAGTCCAAGTGTCTCAAACTGGACCCAGACAAGTCATAAGTAATGATCTTTGCAAGGACACCACCCCATGGCACTCCACTTGGTGGATGGTCGACCTTGGATCTGCATCCACCCTCAGCACACAAGCCAGGTCCCTCTGGATCATCGTAGGCAGAAACTTGACATGACCGCACAAGCCAAAGCCATACCAGCATCCTGCTCCCACACCCTGAAGATGCTGTATAATATCTTCAAATGGCTTCCTAGTAACATCAGAAAGACAGTCAAGTATGCCCTCATTACCAGCAAGCTGGATTATGGAAACATTCTGTATGCCGCTATCACCAATTAACTCAACAGAAAACTATAAACCATTCAGACCTTGACAGCCATACTCATCCTCAATCTCTAACGCCGAAAATATATCACACCTCACCTCATGGAGCTCCACTGGCTCCTGATACACAAGCACAATCAGTTCATACTCCTCACTCATAGATTCAAGGCACTACATAAGATAGGCCCCGCCTACCCGAACAATCACATCTCCTTCCACCAACCACACAGACACCTACGCTATGCTGGACTCCTACCAACACATCCCACACATACACAGAAACAGAGCTGGAAGCCGGACCTTCTCGCACAATGCTCCTAAACTGTGGAACAACCTCCCACTACACATAAGAGCCTCCTTCTCCTTCTTGATTTCTGCAAGAGGCTGAAGACCTGGATCTTCGAATAACCTAGCACTCTGGGCTCGGCTACCAAAACACAGCTGCCCAGCACCAGAATACCCGCAGGGTGACGGTGTGCTTTACAAATACACGTAACACAACAGAACATATAAAGGGGTGGATGGAGGTAAGGGCAGCAGCAGCCACCATAAAACGAAGGTGGGGGGACGGCCAGACAGGGGGGCGGCGGTGGGGGGGAGGGGGAGAGCAGAGAAAGGACGGGGAAAATAATAATAAAAAAACGTATCTATCCTTTCGCTGACGCTGCCTCTGAGGCCCACCTCCATGCTCTCCCTGCAGTCTCTGGGAAAGCAGGCTCCCTACCCAATCCAGACGCTGCTCTTATGCTATGAAAGTAGCGCTAGGATTGTTCTGTTGGCCTGGTCTACCGCCCAGACAGTGCCTGGGAGCCTGCGGCTTTTCTCTAACCCAGCTTTCTCTTTCAGACCTTTATAAGGGTACTTCGGCGCTCTGTGACTATAGTACCGTAGACCTTTGTGAGAGTACTTCAGCGCTCTGTGACTATAGTACCATAGACCTTTGTGAGAGTACTTCGGCGCTCTGTGACTATAGTACCATAGTAGACCTTTATGAGAGTACTTCAGCGCTCTGTGACTATAGTACCATAGTAGACCTTTATGAGAGTACTTCAGCGCTCTGTGACTATAGTACCATAGTAGAGCTTTATAAGGGTAATTCGGCGCTCTGTGACTATAGTACCATAGACTTTTATGAGAGTACTTCGGCGCTCTGTGACTATAGTACCATAGTAGAGCTTTATGAGAGTACTTCGGCGAGTAGAGCTTTATGAGGGTACTTCAGCGCTCTGTGACTATAGTACCATAGTAGAGCTTTATGAAGGTACTTCAGCGCTCTGTGACTATACTACCATAGTAGAGCTTTATGAGGGTACTTCAGCGCTCTGTGACTATAGTACCATAGTAGAGCTTTAGGAGGGTACTTCAGAGCTCTGTGACTATAGTACCATAGTAGACCTTTATGAGAGTACTTCGGCGCTCTGTGACTATAGTACCAGTCCATAGACCTTTATGAAGGTACTTCAGCGCTCTGTGACTATAGCACCATAGTAGAGCTTTATGAGGGTACTTCGGCGCTCTGTGACTATAGTACCATAGACCTTTACGAGAGTACTTCGGCGCTCTGTGACCATAGTAGACCTTTATGAGAGTACTTCAGCGCTCTGTGACTATAGTACCATAGTAGACCTTTATGAGAGTACTTCAGCGCTCTGTGACTATAGTACCATAGTAGAGCTTTATGAGGGTACTTCAGCGCTCTGTGACTATAGTACCATAGTAGACCTTTAGGAGAGTACTTCGGCGCTCTGTGACTATAGTAGCAGTCCATAGACCTTTATGAAGGTACTTCAGCGCTCTGTGACTATAGTACCATAGACCTTTATGAGAGTACTTCAACGCTCTGTGACTATAGTACCAGTCCATAGACCTTTATGAAGGTACTTCGGTGCTCTGTGACTATAGTACCATAGACCTTTACGAGAGTACTTCGGCGCTCTGTGACCATAGTAGACCTTTATGAGAGTACTTCAGCGCTCTGTGACTATAGTACCATAGTAGACCTTTATGAGAGTACTTCAGCGCTCTGTGACTATAGTACCATAGTAGAGCTTTATGAGGGTACTTCAGCGCTCTGTGACTATAGTACCATAGTAGACCTTTAGGAGAGTACTTCAGCGCTCTGTGACTATAGTAGCAGTCCATAGACCTTTATGAAGGTACTTCAGCGCTCTGTGACTATAGTACCATAGACCTTTATGAGAGTACTTCAACGCTCTGTGACTATAGTACCAGTCCATAGACCTTTATGAAGGTACTTCGGTGCTCTGTGACTATAGTACCATAGACCTTTACGAGAGTACTTCGGCGCTCTGTGACCATAGTAGACCTTTATGAGAGTACTTCAGCGCTCTGTGACTATAGTACCATAGTAGACCTTTATGAAAGTACTTCAGTGCTCTGTGACTATAGTACCATAGTAGACCTTTATAAGGGTACTTCGGCGCTCTGTGACTATAGTACCATAGTGGAGCTTTAGGAGGGTACTTCAGCGCTCTGTGACTATAGTACCATAGTAGAGCTTTATGAGGGTACTTCGGCGCTCTGTGACTATAGTACCATAGACCTTTATGAGAGTACTTCGGCGCTCTGTGACTATAGTAGACCTTTATGAGAGTACTTCAGCGCTCTGTGACTATAGTACCATAGTAGACCTTTATGAGAGTACTTCAGCGCTCTGTGACTATAGTATCCCTGGGCAAAGCACTACGCTACGCTCGCGTAGTTTGCGAAGTTTGCCCTACTTCGCACAACGCGAATTGCACGTAGCACAGTGCAAACACGCGTAGCGTAGCGTAGTGCAGCGGTCATTTTTTGCTTGCTCGCGGTCCTTAACGTCAAGTTGGCGACCGCGAGCAAGCAAAAATGACATCCCGGCGAGACTTTTTCGTCGTTCGCGATCAGCAACATCAAGTTGCCGATCGCGAGCGTGGAAAATAAACCTCCCGGCGAGATTCTCAACGCGGGGAGGTCAGGTTTCTCATTGCGAGTGGTCGCGTATGCTCGCGACCGCTCGCGATGAGAAACTACCAGTCCGCGTTGAGAAGCTGCCGCTCGAGTAAAAATCTACTCGAGCGGCAGTAAAAGACAGCTCGCACTGTGCAAGATGCCGTTTTCAATGATTGCACAGTGCGGACAAGCATCCGGCACTGTGCAATCATTGCGAACAGTGCACTACGCAGTTCGCGTAGTGCTACGCGTAGCTCGCGTAGTGCGAACTGCACTTTGCGTAGCTTCGCGTAGCGCTACTTCGCGAACTACGCCCAGGCTTAGACTATAGTACCATAGTAGACCTTTATAAGGGGACTTCGGCGCTCCGTGACTATAGTACCATAGACCTTTATGAGAGTACTTCGGCGCTCTGTGACTATAGTACCATAGTAGAGCTTTATGAGAGTACTTCGGCGCTCTGTGACTATAGTACCATAGAAGAGCTTTATGAGGGTACTTCGGCGCTCTGTGACTATAGTACCATAGTAGAGCTTTATGAGGGTACTTCGGCGCTCTGTGACTATAGTACCATAGTAGACCTTTATGAGAGTACTTCAGCGCTCTGTGACTATAGTACCATAGTAGAGCTTTATGATGGTACTTCAGCGCTCTGTGACTATAGTACCATAGTAGAGCTTTATGAAGGTACTTCAGCGCTCTGTGACTATAGTACCATAGTAGAGCTTTATGAGTGTACTTCAGCGCTCTGTGACTATAGTACCATAGTAGAGCTTTATGAGGGTACTTCAGCGCACTGTGACTATAGTACCATAGTAGACTTTTATGAGAGTACATCGGCGCTCTGTGACTATAGTACCAGTCCATAGACCTTTATGAAGGTACTTCAGCGCTCTGTGACTATAGTACCATAGTAGAACTTTATGTGGGTACTTCGGCGCTCTGTGACTATAGTACCATAGACCTTTATGAGAGTACTTCGGCGCTCTGTGACTATTGTACCATAGACCTTTATGAGAGTACTTCAGCGCTCTGTGACTATAGTACCAGTTCATAGACCTTTATGAGAGTACTTCAGCGCTCTGTGACTATAGTACCATAGTAGACCTTTATGAGAGTACTTCAGCGCTCTGTGACTATAGTACCATAGTAGAGCTTTATGAGGGTACTTCAGCGCTCTGTGACTATAGTCCCATAGTAGACCTTTATGAGAGTACTTCGGCGCTCTGTGACTATAGTACCAGTCCATAGAACTTTATGAAGGTACTTCAGCGCTCTGTGACTATAGTACCATAGTAGAACTTTATGAGGGTACTTCGGCGCTCTGTGACTATAGTACCATAGTAGAGCTTTATGAGGGTACTTCGGCGCTCTGTGACTATAGTACCATAGACCTTTATAAGAGTACTTCAGCGCTCTGTGACTATAGTACCAGTTCATAGACCTTTATGAGAGTACTTCAGCGCTCTGTGACTATAGTACCATAGTAGACCTTTATGAGAGTACTTCAGCGCTCTGTGACTATAGTACCATAGTAGACCTTTATGAGAGTACTTCAGCGCTCTGTGACTATAGTACCAGTCCATAAACCTTTATGAAGGTACTTCGGTGCTCTGTGACTATAGTACCATAGTAGAGCTTTATGAGGGTACTTCAGCGCTCTGTGACTATAGTACCAGTTCATATACCTTTATGAGAGTACTTCAGCGCTCTGTGACTATAGTACCATAGTGAGAGCTTTATGAGGATACTTCAGGCGCTCTGTGACTATAGTACCATAGACCTTTATGAGAGTACTTCAGCGCTCTGTGACTATAGTACCAGTTCATAGACCTTTATAAGAGTACTTCAGCGCTCTGTGACTATAGTACCATAGTAGACCTTTATGAGAGTACTTCAGCGCTCTATGACTATAGAACCATAGTAGACCTTTATGAGAGTACTTCAGCGCTCTGTGACTATAGTACCAGTCCATAGACCTTTATGAAGGTACTTCAGCGCTCTGTGACTATAGTACCATAGTAGAGCTTTATGAGGGTACTGCAGCGCTCTGTGACTATAGTACCATAGTAGAGCTTTATGAGGGTACTTCGAGGCGCTCTGTGACTATAGTACCAGTTCATAGACCTTTATGAAGGTACTTCAGCGCTCTGTGACTATAGTACCATAGTAGAGGTTTATGAGGGTACTTCGGCGCTCTGTGATTATAGTACCATAGACCTTTATGAGAGTACTTCGGCGCTCTGCGACTATAGTACCATAGTAGACCTTTATGAGGGTACTTCGGCGCTCTGCGACTATAGTACCATAGTAGAGCTTTATGAGGGTACTTCGGCGCTCTGTGACTATAGTACCATAGTAGAGCTTTATGAGGGTACTTCGGCGCTCTGTGACTATAGTACCATAGTAGAGCTTTATGAGGGTACTTCGGCGCTCTGTGACTATAGTACCATAGTAGAGCTTTATGAGGGTACTTCGGCGCTCTGTGACTATAGTACCATAGTAGAGCTTTATGAGGGTACTTCGGCGCTCTGTGACTATAGTACCATAGTAGAGCTTTATGAGGGTACTTCGGCGCTCTGTGACTATACTACCATAGTAGAGCTTTATGAGGGTACTTCGGCGCTCTGTGACTATAGTACCATAGTAGAGCTTTATGAGAGTACTTCAGCGCACTGTGACTATAGTACCAGTTCATAGACCTTTATGAAGGTACTTCGGCGCTCTGTGACTATAGTACCATAGACCTTTATGAGAGTACTTCAGCGCTCTGTGACTATAGTACCATAGTAGAGCTTTATGAGAGTACTTCAGCGCACTGTGACTATAGTACCATAGTAGACCTTTATGAGAGTACATCGGCGCTCTGTGACTATAGTACCATAGACCTTTATGAGGGTACTTAGGTGCATAAAATAAAATAACTGGATTGTTAATAGTGTCAAATGTCGCAGAAAGAGCAAACAGTACAACGCCAGGGACCCAGCTTCCGTAGCCCCCCCTAGTGAAGTTCGTCCAGGAAACAGAAGTTTCAAAGAGCCTCCTCTGAATGTGCGACAAGTAGCAAATTTCTTAATTATTCACAATCCTAACATACATAAGGGTAGAAGCCCACTGAGAGAACATGTCCAATAGGCTGGCTCTTTGCCACGGAAAGGCCATTATTGGGTGGTGGATCGATTCCACAACATCTCATAACATATTCAGTTTCCAACAGATAAGCAGTCAAAAGTTTCCATTTTAAATTCGCAGCAGATCAGAGCTCATGTCTGTGGCGACGCAGGGCGTGTAGAAATATTCCCTTCGACATGGAAGTGTGGAGAGAAGCGCGTGACTGCTGAAACACTGTCCCTCTGAGAGACGAACCTCTTAATGTTGGTATTTCTCGGGAACCGATACAGCCATCGTGGTACTGTTCTCTGTACCAGCCAGGCAAGTGGTGGGAAGGGCTCTGAAATGAGTGTCTCTCTCAACAATTCTGAGCCCTTCTCATGCAAAACAAGCATTGGCATAGCCAATGGGTCTCACCTTTGGGACCTTATAAGTGTTTAGCCAGAGCTATTGGCTTTGCAAATGTTTTTAAGCTATGTTGTAGAGCAAAGTGGCTGCTGTGCAGCATGTTGAAAAGTTAAAATAAACGAGATTTAGAGCTATTGTCGCTGTAAATGACAGACTCTTTTACCTATGTTTCATGGTTTGGATTGGAGTGGATGTATATGGTTTGGAGTGGAATTATATGTGTTGTATTGGAATTGTTAGTTATGGTGTGGTGTGGAGTGGATTTGTGGAGTGGAATTATGTGGCATGGTGAATAGATAGGGTTTGGGGTCTGTAAAGATTCATTAAGAAGACAAACGTAGGAGCTGCAGTTGCAGCAGTAACAGGGAGTTAGGGGAACAACAGAGGAACTGGATGGGATGTGGGCTGTGTTTGCCTAAAACTAAACATTGACGTTGTGAATGATGATGTGTTTTACCTAAGTGTTATGGAGTGGAGTGGATGTATGTGGTGCGGAGTGGAATTATATAGGTTGGATTGGAATTGTTAGTTGTGGAATTGTGCGGCATGGTATAGTATGGTGTGGAGTGGATTTCTGTAGTGGATTTATGCGGGTGGTGTGTAGTGGAATTATGTGGATAGTAATTATGTGGTATTAAGAGTGGAGTGTAATTATATGAACTGGTATTTTGTGTTGTGGAGTTGTATGTAGTGGAGCTTAATTATGTGGTGTGCTGTTGAATTTTGTGCCATGATGTGGAAGTCTGTGGTGTGGTTTGGATGTATGTGGCCTGTTGTGGAATTGTGTTGTTGATTTGAAATACGTTGTTTGTTGTCGAATTATGTGGTGTGGAATTGAAATATGTGGAGTTGAATTGTGTGATGAATGAAATTATGATGATTGGAATTATGTGGCATGGTGTGCAGTGTTTTTTGTGGATTGTTGCTATGTGGTATCAAGTGGTTTTATGTGGGATGAATTTATCTGGTATTGAGGTGAGTGTAATTATGTGGAGTTGAATTGTGTTGAGTGGTATTATTTGGAGTGTAATTATGTTGGGAGGTATTGAATTGTGTGGTGAGAAATTGTGTGTGTAATAAGTTAACCTACCCTTTAAAACTGAAGTGCAATGTTACCACGTAGATGAATAGCCCATGATAGAGTGTTCTCTCTGCCTCGAATCTTTCTTTAACATCGAAGTATGTATATTTCCGTAGAGTTATTGCTGTATTTGGGTGTACAACTGGTACTGAGGTGAAACCTAAGCCCTGACGGGTAAGAGTGTAAACATGTCAAAACAATGAAGTAATACTATCACAACATGTATTGCAATGGGCCGCATAATTTCCTTTCCTTGCAGCATAGTTTAGTCTACCATGCAGAAGAATTTGGTCCTCCCCTGCCACATAATTTCAGTGACTCATTATAATGCTCTAGAACGCCACCTGACCAATGCACTGTAAACAATGTGTTCTACTTTGCTGCCAATCAACGCAGGGTTGACTTTGCCTGGTGTTTTCATATCTTTTCTCTATACAGCGCTCTAAAACCCGATTGGGTAAAGTTTCCACTTTATAAGGCGACAAATAACATCACATCTGATCACCGTCTGCATATCTCAGTAAGTGTGGTCAGGTGGTAGCTGTCCTGGTTGGCATGACCTTGCCATCTGCAGTGTGCAGTGCCAGAGCAGAGAAATTTGGAAAAAAGTCTACATTAATATTCACTACCTCTTCCTTAAACTTTGTGAAGCTAACTATTTAAAAAGCCCCAGGAAGATACCTGGCTGATTTTTACGCTTTGTGCAGAATTACATTGCAGACTTAAGTGTCGCACAAAAATCAAGAAAAAGTGTGCTTTTTCATTTTCTTTCATGAGGGGCAGACAATCCTCTCTGCAGACCAGCTTGGGAGTAGACAGCAGGAGGGCAGCTGTCTATAGAAGGCATCGTTACCTGCCAAATATTGTCTTTCTCCTTATTAAAGACTCAGTCAACCGTGCTTCGAAGTAATAGCGCTTTGCAAAGACCTAGATAAATAAATGAGTTCTTCAGATCAGATTCGCTGTCAAAGGAGAGCGATGAATGCCCATGCATCTCCCAATAATCCTGCCCGCCCCGCCTCCCGGACTCCTGAAATATTGATGAGTGACCAAGAGTCCCCGACCCCAGGCACCATGAAACAACTTGCAGTCACATGCAGCGCTGACCATGCATAACTAAAAACAACATGAAAAGAAATAACTGAAGGGAAATGAATAATAGACAAATGCATAAGTAGATTAGCTATATATAGAATTAAAGGTACATGCATAATCGATTTGTAATACATAATCGATTTGTAAATGGATAAATACATGGGTGGATAAGCGGACACATACATAAAAGAATGAACAAAATAGACAGATAGTTTATTAGCAGTGCGGCTGGGAGCAGCGCCGAAGATACGATCAGCTGGGAGCAGCACCATCAGAAAGCAACTGAGCAGGAGCAGCTGGGAGCTATGTTGGCTGAAAACAACCTATTAAGAAACAAGATAAGCGTGAAGCGCATTATTGTCGGGAATCGAGCACCGGCAAGCCACCCAAAAAAAAAAAGAAGCATTGACAAAGCTGCAGCCGAAAGTTAGGAAAACGCGCTATGATGCAGCCAGTGCTAGCTGTGTCATAGCGTTTTTTTCTGGCTGGAGTACTTGGGGGGGAGAGGGGGAAGGGGGAATAAGGTAGGTGGAAGAGGGGCAAGCAACATGAGGTGGGAGTGAGCAACAAATTGAGAGCGGGGACGTGACACAGCACAAGCACAAACAACAGGGCAAGGAAAGAGGGCCACGGGGCAAGCACAAACAACAGGGAAGGAAGAATGTGGGAGGGGCACCAGCCAAGCAAGGACGCAGGATGGGGCATGGGACAAGAACAAATAACAATGGAGGGGGCACGGGGCAAGTGCAAACAACGAGTGGGAGCAGGAGACAAGCAACAACAGAGCAATGATTTTAACATAAAGCAGTGAAGGCAATTATAGACCGGAAGCAACACAGAGCAACAGGGTACCAGCGTGAGCGCGCAGCATTTGCCAGTTAGTGGCCGTAAAAAAACACATCGATCCATGGGAGCCAGCGTTCAAATATCAAAATAAACAAGTGGAGAGAGATCAGCAGCCTTGTGCGGGCTGCAGTGCAGAAAATAACCCGACAAGCAGGAGGGAGGAGGAGGCAGCTGCAGCCCGAGGAGAGGGAGCGAGCATTCGCATATGAGAAGAGCTGTTCAAAATAAAAATAAAAAGTTGCTGGGTCGAATGTAAATTAGGAGGAGTGGAAGAAGACAAGTCCTGGGGACGATCCATGGGAGTCACCAATTGAGAAAAAGGTGGGACAAGCAGGAACCGTTATCCAATTAGAAGCAACATTTCTTAAAGGACACTGACAAAAGCCAATCGAAAGCTGGAGGCGGGCTGTAAGCCCCCTGACTGGATATAGCATGTCAAGAGAGAGCGCATGCACTGCCTAGGCTCGACCTGAAAACCTCTCAAGTGAATCATTCCTCTGCGCTGTGTTCATTGCATCATGTTGGCACAGACATTCATTTTTGGCAACCAGCACTTAGTTTTCCTCTTCAAACTTAAACCAGAGCAAGAGAAAGACAGAAAAGGAAGAAAGAAGAGCATAAAATATAGGAAAAGGGTAACAATAGGTGAGTGCCTGTAATTTAAAATAAATAACTGCAAGAGTGACATTAAGAGACAGGAAGTGCAAGGTTGTGGCCGAAAGAGATCATGGAATCATTTCTCAGGAAACCCTTATCTCATACAAATGACTGAAATCGAAGGATATCACGGATATAAAAGCGACCTTAACACCTATCGCTCCCCCGCAGCAAGGTTGTATTAATGTAATACTAAGACAACACAATGGCCACTGCCATATACTGACACATACACTCACTCACTCACACACTCACTCTCTGTAAATGAACTTAGCTGCATCAGCCCCATAGCTTCAAGTTCTTGCTCGATTCTACCGCTCCCTAAGGGTGAAAATGTTTAAATACTCATCGCCTGCAGTGAGCTTATTCATCTCAACAGAGCCCCAGAGGGGATGCAGCGCCTTCCACTAACAAGCAGAACTACGAGAAAGAAGCCTGAAGTAAGAAAACTAATTACAGCGCATAAGGCTTACCGGTGCAGCTAAACAGGGGAAGGGACTGGCAACATTTTTGTGGTGAATTATTGACCCAATTCCTTCTTTAGGAAGTGTAGAAAACGACAATGTCAGATGAAAATATGTTCATAACTTTAATACTGGAAAAACGATAATAACTTTAGGAATCAAAAATACTATTGTAGTACTACATGTGCTAGTGAGAAAATGAAAACAATATGATGCTTTGCTGCCATCTTCTGGACAGAGGTCAAAAGGCACAGCAAATAAATACACTGCGTTAGAATAGATCCTACTAACCAAAATACAGTGCGTGCTCTTAAGATGTATTTATGAATTTATTTACGTAAGGTTCAAGACAGCGAAAATGCAGACATTGGCGGGAATAAGTACTAAGTCAAGCTGTGGATTAGTCTGAACTTCATTTAAAGACCCAAAGAATGTTTCTGTTAGGAAAGAATCAGCAATTGCTGTACACCACTGAGATTCGGTTGCAAATTCTCCGTGCATTGGAATACTTTGTTAAATTTCACACACCCTTTTAGAATGTGTGTTGTCGTTTGAGAAACTATCTTCCAGGGTGCATGTCATCTTAGCTTCTTGTCCTTTACGTAGCATCTTATATAGCGGGCGGGAAAGAGGCACAAATCCTGACAGAAACTTGGCTCAATGAAGCTAGCATCAAACAGCATCCTCCACCTTTTCTTGCCACCCACATTATTCCATAGTACAATGTGACCCTGAAGGCAGAGACAGTGGCGGAGCAGCGGAGATTCACAGAAGCGCTACATTGGGAGCGTATTCCCTCAGCCTGTCACTCCATCGTCTCTCCCTGAGAATCTCTGCCCCTAAAACACCTCATTTCAGAATGAATGTCGTTTACCACCGTCCAGGTGAAAACAGCACATCTGTAATGCTTGGAATTTATTGTTATTGTTAATTTGAATTTGTAGAGCGCTTAACCCGTTTGCTGCGTGCGTCGGCCAACGGCCGTCGCGAGCACTACCTCGGTAGTGCTGTGCACGTCCGTTGGCCGACGCGGCACCGCCCGTTTAATAGAACGTTCTGCACTGGCGCGGAACGTTCGGAGCAGCAAACGGGTTAATACCGGAAGGTCTCTAAGCGCTACAAGAAGAGTGGCGTCAGTCCCGGGCGAGTGGAAGACAGTTAAGCCCAAGCTTCTGTGAAGAGAATGGTTTTCAGTTTTTTTCTGAAAGGAAGAAGGTGGCTTTCTGCGCGGAGCTGGCTAGGCAGCTTGTTCCAAAGGGTGGGTAGAAGGATGGAAAAGGCTCAGCCCCCCTTGGTGGCATAGTTGAAGCGTGGGCAATTTAAGAAGCCCATCGTGGATGATCTTAGCGAGCGGCATGGGGCGTATTTCTCCAGGCGTTGTTTAATATAGGTGGGTGCCTGTCCATGAAAAGCCTTGTGAACATTGCAGAGGCCCTTAAATTTGGCCCTCTGTTTTATGGGCAGCCAGTGAAGACTTTGCAAAAGGGGGGATGCACGCGTGTGCCTGGGTACTTTAAAAATTAGCCTTGCCGCGTCATTCATGACTATCTGGAGTTTGCCTACTAAGGAGTCTGGCAGTCCAATGTAGAGCGAGTTGCCATAGTCGAGGCGGGACAGGATCATGGCAGTCATGACTGTTCTCATGGTCGAGAAGGAGAGAATAGGGGAGAGTCTCCTAAGTAGCCTGAGTAGGCCCACACAGGTTCCAAACACAGTGGAAACTTGGTTAGCTAGTGAAAGCTTAGCGTCCACTTTGATTCCCAGACTTTTTTACCACTGGGACTGGGGCCGGAGCATCACCCAGCTCCTGGGGCCAGTAGAGGGAATTCCATGGGTTGTCAGCATCGGTCATGGCCAGAACCTCAGTTTTGTATGGGTTAATCTTTAGTGAATTGGCCGTCATCCAATTGACCGTGAGACGTAGAACATCTTTATGTCAGCACAATTGAAAATCTCTGAGACCACCATCTTCATAGGGGATTTTAATCTTCATTGGGGAGAAGATAACAACAAGCCTGTGAAGCTGTTTTCTTCCCTCGGCAACAATGACCTCCTGCAACACTGCCAGAGGCCAGCCACCTCAAAGACTACATTTTTGACTTGATCATATTAAAGGCCTCGCTTCTAACTGCTGACAACCCCATTCCAGTAGATTGGTTTGACCACTTTCAAATTCCTTTGACTCATTCACCAGAAAATCAAAGGGCAATTTAAAAGGAAGAAGACGTGGTTCCCCAACACATTGACATTATGGCTCCAGCCATTCGTGGTAACCTCTTCACCCCTACCTCCAAGAGCAACAACAGTGTCATGACAGAAGAACACAAAAAAGCATGGAAAACCTAATCAATGAACCTGCCCCACTAAAAAAACAAAGGGAAAAAATCCTAAACCTCTCACCCTCGGTTCTCAAAGGATTTTTATGATGAAAGAAAACAAGCAAAACTTTGAGAAAATGTGGAGACAAACCCCGTCTCTATCTACTCTCACTAAGTCTGGGGATTCTAGAAGAAACGACAAAATGAATATCTTTAGAGCAAAGCAAATCTCTTCGTGCAAAACGTCAGTCTGACATTGTTAAACAGGCAAACAGCCTTCTGCCATCAGCATGCCCCCGCGCCAGAAACCAGATGTGAGGAATGGGCAAACTCCTTCCAAAGAAAGTAAAGTCTATTGAACAATCTCAACTTCCAACATAGGACTTCTCGGTTGACCACAAGTCGACCTGCAAAGCCCAATGGACTTGGTCGTACTTTGATACAATTTCAGAATCAGAGCTACTCGGCATCATAATCAAGGTCATACCATGCTGTATCTGGCTCTAGTAGCAAGGAAGTACCCACATTCTGTTACCTTACTAGACTTCCCTTATGAATCGCTTAATAAAAAAAGGTATTTTCCCTGACTGCTTGGAGATCAGTCAGGTTTCTCCCCTCCTGAAGAAACCACTCAGCTGACACAAGTGACCTAAATAACTTCCACCCTGTCTACCTTCCATTTGGGATTCAGCAGAGCGCCTTCGGTCCTCTCCATGCAGGCAACTCTTGCCTTCTTGCTACGCTGGACCGTTGACCTGCCTTCGACACAGTCAACCACCGTGCACTAATTAAAATCTTGAGAGATCGGATGGGCAGCAATGGTGCTGTCCAGAACTGGTTCACTGACCTGCCAGACCCATAGCAAATAGTAAAAAGAGATGGCACTGTTTCTGGCAAAATCTACTTTAAACAAGTTGTTTCACAGGGTTTCTGTTCAATTATATCTTGATTCTCCGCAACAGATAACGGAAAGTTCAGGAATTCTGTTTCACCAATATGCTGATACCCTGATGTACCTGAAAATGTCTTCCCCAAATGACATCATCCTAATCACCAACACCCTGGACACAGTACAGAAAAGGATGGTGAACTACCACTTAGAACTCAACCCTACAAAAACAGAGCTCTTCCTGATTTCACCAAAGAAACCAAAACTTCCCACCTAAGAATGGTTAGAATACTGTTCTCCCTTGAACTGCAAACCAGCCATTGTAGATGGTGCCAGATCTCTGGGATTCTTCCTCGATGACCGTTTCAAACTTTAGAAACACATTTTGACTACGGCAAGGAATGCCCCCAACCAGCTACAACTACTATGGTGCACAAGGCAGTTCATTCCAGAGCAGGGTCTAGAGCCCTTTGTCCAAGCACTGGTCCTTTCCAGGCGGATTACAGGACCACACTCCTCCCCTTTCTCTCAAAATTGCATTTATCACCCCTGAGTACAGTACTTCATGCAGCCGCCCAATTTGTCACAGGAAATTCAACCATGTCACCGCTGTCCTGCGCTCCCTAAAATGGTTCCCCAATAGAGCAAAAGCTCAATTTAAGACGGCGTGCATCACTCACAAAGCACTTCACAACTCTTGTCCCTACTATCTGGCTGGAAAGCTGAAGACCTCTGGCGCTCAGAGGGGATCGAGGAATGCTGAATCTCTTCTTCTGGAGCCTCCGACATTCAAGCATGAACGCTACATGAATGAGACCTTCTCGGGCAGAGCCACAAGGATTTGGAACTCCCTTCCATCAGACTTCCCACAGTGAATCATATCAAAAGGAACTCTAAACCCTCTTATTACAGACAATTTGGTTACTGCAAACTATGTTACAACCAGTAATTTATCCTAATTGTTTGACTGAAGCCGTTTTCTCTGTTGTTCTGAGTCTTAAATGTGATTGCTAGAGAATATCCATTTACATATATGACTATCTGCTCTCTTCAAAAGCGCTTTAATGCCCATGGGCAAGGTTAACGCTAATAAAAAATTGAAAACAAATAAATAAAAATAAATAAATAAACATATTCTATGCCATGCTGTCTGCAAGGAGCGTCAGTGACATCAACCTGACCTCTCTAAATCCTTGCAATTAGCTTCTGGAAGAAAAAAATCTGAAGCTCTGGGTATCTAAGCAGTGTCCATTCTAGGGATCTGGAGCAGAACTGCGCGGAACAATAGAGAACTGATGCTTGGAAAGCCAAGAGTTTTCACAAATTCCCAGAAGTACCCGAGTCAAACTTTGGAGAGTGCAGACTTGTGCAAAAAGTACGTGGACTGAGGACTTCAGCTGCACAGTGCTGTGTGGGCATTTGTAATAGGGGCATAGGGTCATGCTGGGCAAGACAGTTTATTAGGAAAGGGTAGGCAAAGTTATGTTTTCAGCACATCATAGGAAGAAACAGGACACACAGAAAAGGCAGCATTCCATAGGAGGCAGCCTGGAAAGTCAAGATACATACCAACGATTTACATACCATTTCAAACAACCAATTCAGAAATAAAAACAAGGTATTTACATACAGAAGTGCTCTTTCTGGAACAGACTCTACCTAGCCGCAGATTCCTCCCCTTCTGAATATTCCCCAGGCAACAGATTGGATCTGGACTCTGCGCATTGGTGGGGGGCATCATGCAGTTCCACACTAACGCCGTTCCGCTGGGGAAATGAGGTCCAGACCCTATATGGGTGCCACTCATGTGCGCTGACGTCAGATGCTTTCAAAGTTGTCTGGGCCCACCGACGCAGAGCCCCAGAAGCAAGCTGGAGTGACCAGTTTGCAAATTGCTAGACTTGGGATCTTATTAAAAGATAGAGTCCATTCACAGACAGGGGAGAACGGGGGGGAACGGTGAGGAACCTGTGGCTAGATAGAGTCTCTACCAGAAAGAGTGCTATCGAAGGTAAGTTACTTGTTCTGATAGGGACTTCTAGTCGCAGATGCCTCACCTTTTGAATAGATACCAAAGCAGTAAATATATGGAGGTGGATATCTGAATGAACTCAAACCAGAAAGTCCTGCAAACCAGAAACGCCACTTCTGTTGAACCAGGCTGGCCAGACAATAAAGCTTTGTGGACATATGGAGGCACACGCACATAGCTTCCTAGCAAATGTCACGGAATGGGACTCAATGTGCTAATGCAGCGGTAGCATCTTTTGCCTTGGTAGAATGAGCAGGCAGTCCTTCTGGAGGCTGCTTTGCAGCTAATACATAGCAGATCTTAATGCAGAGAACGATCCAGGGGGAGAGGGTTCTCTTTTGCGCAGCCTTGCCTTTCTTCGCTTCAGAGAAACCCACAAAGAGCTGATCGTTCACCTGGTGTTGTTTGGTACAATCTATATAAAAGCTCAGCGCTCTTTTGGGGCCCAAGCAATGTAGTCTCGCCTCCTCCTGAGAGGAGTGGGGCTGAGCATAGAACGCAGGCAGGATGCTGTGTTGACTGAAGTCACAACTTTAGGCAAGAAGGAGGCCGGGATTTACAGAACCGGTTTGTCTGAGAAAAAGGTGGTGTATGGCGGGTTGACACAAAGTGCTTGAAGCTCACTCACACGCCACGTCAATGTGCACTGTCTTAAGGATGATGAGCTGCAAGGAACAGCTGCTCCATTTGAGGCTCAAATGGAGTGCACATCAGAAATGTGAGGGCCAACTTTAGGTCCCACTGTGGCATGACAAATGGAGAGGTAAGAAACAAATGCTGTGAACCTTTCAAAAAGTGGATAACAACTGGGGACTTAAACAAAGAGGGCTGATCCGGCAATGGCAAAATGGCAAAAAGAGCAGGCAGGTACACTTTAACTGTGCCCAGAGCAAAGACCAACCGGGCTAGGAATAAGTCAACAATAAAACATCAAACAGTGCCTGGAGGGGGTCTATCTGCTAAACACTGCACCAAGCCATAACCCTGTCCCAACAATAGGTGTATACAGTTTTGTTGAAGTATGCTTGGCTGCCAAGATGACATCAACCACCTCCGGAGGAAGGTGTTCAACTGCCGCCACTCAATTTTCAAGCATGGAGGTGGTGATTCGCGAAATCCTGGGAGTAGAACTTTGCCCGGTTGTTGCGACAGTAGGCCCTCCCAGAGGGGCAGCCTGATTGGAGGACAGATGTTCAAGCCCAAGATTTCTGGATACCATACTCTCGGTGCCAAGTCCAAGCCACAAGGATGACTTGGGTTTGGTTGGTCCTGATCTTCTTGAGGACTTGAGCCAAGAGTGGTATCAGCGAGAAGGCATACAGGAGTCCAGAGTTCCACTTGAGGCAGAAAGAGTCTTTGAGCGAGAGACGCCTTGGAAAGTCCAATGCGCAGAAGTGCTGGCATTGCACATTCTCAGTGGTGGAGAACAGATTGAGCTAATATTCTCCCTATTCTCAGAAGAGACAGTGCGCCACCTCAGGGCGTAACTGCCATTCGTGATCCGCTAGGCGCCAATGGCTGAGTACTTCCGCCCGGGCATTGAATGAGTCTGCCAGGTGGTTCACCAACAGGAAATCCCTTGGTGGTCCAGTCATTTCCAGAGCACCGTGACCCCTCCTGTCCTGTTTGATGCAGTGCCACATGGAGGTGGTATTGTCTGTGAGCACCTGTAAAGCCTCCCCTTGATGGATGGATGGAAGGAAGGCTTTCAGTGCCAAGCAGATGACCCTCGGCTATGGAAGGTTGATATGGAGCCAAGACTCTGCCGGAGACCAGAAGTCTCTGATCCCCACCTCTCGCTGAAGGCCAATTAAACCCAGAAGCAATGCATCAGTTACCACTGTCAGCTCAGGGTGGGGAAGGGAGAGGGGTCTGCAGCCGACTCCTTCAGGGTCTAATAACCACCGCTGCAACTCTTTTGCAGTCTCCCCTGAAATTTAAATGTGGTCGGAGAGGTTCCCTTGATGTTGGGCCCACTGAGACTTCAGATTCTACTGCAGAACCTGCATATGCCACCTGGTTTGCTCGACATGCAGGAGGCCATCAGTCCCAGCAGCCTCAGAGTAAACCACACTGAAATCCAGGGCAGATGCTGAAAGATCGGGATCATTGCCAGAATGCCCTGGGCTCTCTTTACTGGGGAAAGGCACAAAACCAAACTGTGTCCAGCATAACTCCAATGAAGGAGAGCGTCTGACAAGGAGTCAGATGTGACTTCGGCATGTCGATAGTGAACCCCAAAAATGACAGGAAGTTCATCATAGTCTGGAGGCGACTGCGTGGGGCAAGCCCGCTTTCAACAACTAGTTATCAAAGTTGGGGAAGACTAGTGCCCCTTACCTCAAATGAAGTTCTGCCAACACTGCCATCACTTTTGTGAACACCCGAGGGGCTCTGTTAAGACCAAAGGGAAGCACAGCAAATAGAAAATGCTCCTGCCCTAGCAGGTCCAACCAACAACCGGTCTCTGGGGTCAAGGGCAGACAACACCTGAGCCAGTGTGAGTAGTTTGAATTTTTCCTTCCGGAGAAGGGCGTTAAGAGGGCACAGGTCTAATATAAGCTGATGGCCTCAATCCTTCTTGAGCACCAGAAAGTAGCGGAAATAGCAACCATGTCCTACTTCTGTCACAGGGACCCTTTCGATAGCCCCTTTTATAAATGGGCTTGCACTTTTTGCCGTAAAATGAAAAGATAATGCTCCGTCAGTTGTTGGGGGAGGCAGTGGAAGATGCAGTAGAGAAGAGATGAAGAGCAAGGCATATCCCTTGTGAACAATCACTTATTGCTTGCCACCTCAGTAAGAAATATTGGATCCTGCCTCCAAACAGGAGGCTGTGCTCCTGTAAATGTACACTAAAGGGGTTTTGCAGGTGGGGTTGCAGGAGGAGCAGTGGACTGAGTGGCTAATTGACCTTGACAGTGAGAGCCAAGGGCACTATGGCCTTGCCCGCAACACTTCTGGGTTTCTTGCTGAGGCTGGAATAGGCTAGCAGTATGGGGCAGCTCTGCCAAAGCAGCAGAAAGAGAGGTATGGTTGGTGCGGCTGGCAAGGTGGGTTAGGTCGGATAAGCACAGAGAGGGTGCAGTTGCCCTGCTCTCTTTGAATCGCTCTAAAGCTGAATCAGTCTAGTCCCCAAACAGGCGAGTCCTGTCAAAGGACATGTCCATCAAGGAGGACTGGATATCGCCTGAGAACCCAGTTGAATGCATCCACGCCTGCCTCCTTATCAGGTGGAGTAGTCGGAAAAGTATTGGGGTTAGATCTGGTCCTGGACACCTGCAACACCAAACTTTTGGAGGAAGAGTGCTGAAACAGGAACACAGGGTCACCAAGTGGCATGACTCGTTGTGTGAGTCATGCCAAAAACGGAGGATCAATTGTGTGTTCTCAATTGTGGTGGTGGCAGATTAAGTTGGGAAAGCAGTGCCTCAACAGCTGTCGGGCAGAGCTTCAACCGAGATCAGACTGGCTCAGACTCAGAGTAGAAGAGTACCATAGGTATCCCCTTGTCAGTCTCCGTGGACCGCGGTTCCGGAAGCGAGCTCGGGGTCAGAGCTGGAGAAGTAGTTATGGGATGGGAGGGTCCAACTGGCACAGAGTGTGAATCTGCTGGCAGTACTCCAGAGGCAAGGCCTCTCTGCTCCTTGGGGCCCAAAGGCACACCAGTGGGGGTAAGCAACGACCCAAAGAGGTGGAGCAAGGCCTCTTAGAACTCTTCAATCTGTTTTGGAGTGGTGGATGGCTCTGGAAACTCAGGTTGTGATGGAGCCAGTTGCAGAATTGGCTTCAAAGTCAACAGGCTCCAGGAGCCATGGTGCCGCCACCATGCCTTCTCAGGCGAATGCGAGTCGCAACAGGGGGCCGGAGCCCGTTTTGAGCTTCATGCTTCTTTTTGGACATACCAGACGATTTGCATCCTGACAAAGATGGGCCACTGGAACAGTTTCATTGACTCCTGGAGGGAGAGTGGGACCAGGGCCAAACTTTGAGTTGGAGAGTGACTGGGACCGGTCTTGCCATCTTATTTTTTGCGATGTAGAGTTTTGCCTTGCGGTCCTGGATGACCTTTGGGTTCATCAAAGCGCAGTCCCTGCAGGCCTTGACATTGTGACCCGAGCCCAGGCACCACAGGCACAATGGATGGGGATCCATCACAGACATTTGCTTTTGACAGTCCCTACAAGGCTTAAAACCTGTTGTTTTTGGAGGTGACATTCCCTTGCACACCTGCAAAGCCCACCTACATGGTCCTCCACGTACAAGCTACTTAGGCGATCTTGGGAGAAGTTTAGAGTATGGAAACTCAAATCCAGGTCACACCAGGTTGTGAAGATGCTAGGGGTCAAGATTTCAGCAGAATTTGGAAGGCTCCGATTCTAAACCTAATGCTTCTGTCCTCCCAGAATCTTGAGCAGCTGTGGAAAACTGTTGCCAGGAAGTGAAACAGAAAGCAGGTCGGGCTGTTCGGGTATCAATGGGTGCCGGGGCCTGGTCCTAGAGATCCACTCATGCTAATATTACTGGAAAACTATGACTGGCAGAAGTTATGAACTCTCACATTGTTTGCCAGTGGTGGGCATCCACGGACAACTTTCCTCATATGCAGCACAGCTCGGGGAAAGTACTCATCACTGCATACTTTAGATGTGAGGCAGTAATGCTTTGCAAACGGACACAAGGACAACCACATAGCTGCCTGTCATGTCAGAAACTGGGACACCGCTAAAAAGAGCCATTGCCCTGGCAGAATGAGCACGAATGCCTCAAGGAGCATAGTTTTTGGCCAGGGGATAGCAGAATTTAATACGAACAATGACCCAAAACGAAATGGTGCATCTGGGCCCCGCCCTACCCTTTTCAGCTCCAGCAAAGCCCACAAAGAGCTAGTCATCAACTTTGTCCTGTCCTGTCGATGTGTTCAGAAATTACATTACGGGGTCCAGCTTTTGCAGATGTTACTCCTCTCTATTTGGATGTGGAGGAGGTAAGAAAGACAAAAGGGTAGTAAACTGGCCCATCTGAAATGCAGAAACCACTTTGGGGAACTAGAATAGACAGCTGGAAAGGACTAACTTATCCAGTAAGAAAACTGTGAAGGATGGATGAACTGAAAGGGCCTGAAGTTCTTCAACGATATGACTAGTCATAATGACCACCAACAGTAGGTAGTCTAACCAGTGAACTCTGCATCTGCTCGAATGAAAAAGCCCTCAAAAATCTCAAAAGACGATTGAAATGCCAGTGACGAACATTAATCGAAGTTTGTAAGAAATTTAGTTAGTTACAAAGGATGGATCTCCTCATCAAGTAATAAGTAGCCCTTTGTACGACTTGACTTTCTCAGGTTAGCGAAGCAGAGCAATTCAAGGACTATTTGAGATGTGGTGTGGGCTGGTGCCCCATCTGCAGGTAAACAACACCCAATAAACTACTGTCCAGTCAGTGCCTTTTCTTAGAAAAAGAACAGTACTTTTTTATGTACACACTACTTACTACTACACATTAATTTACAAATATATGCATGGTGGCAGGTGGAAATACCTATGTTGACACCCTCCTAAGAGTTCACACCCCTAGTGAGCCATGACCCCTATAACCGTAAGAGTCCAACATCTATTAGATGCAACACAATGGAGGGTAGTTGTTAAAATAATTACAATCTCTAAGGGTGGCACGATCTTACGTGATATTTACTCACTTATCTTTATGATTGTCAATAAAGCATTTTCATTGACCTTCATTAACACATAAAATGATTAACTGTTAGCATGTCATCGTCAATAAAACAATTCCACGACTTTCAGTAAAACTTAATGATTCAGTGTAATTTAATCACTGTTAATAAAGTATTTCAATTTTTGACAAATTGCGTGCATGATTCCTTCTTCTACTTGAATACATACTGCCACACAGCCTTAGAACTCATCAACTGGTGTCCCTGCATTTAAAGTCTTTTGGGCGAAAGAGAGTTGATCAAACCTCTCCAGGGGTCACTAATTTAATGCCCTGGGAGACACAGTGAGCCTTACAAAACTTAGCAGGGTATTCCTACGGTGTAATGGAGGCCGACTCCTGTACCAGGATGGCCATCTAATACTTTGAAAGTAGTGCAGCGGTGCCTCTACCCTTCTGGACACTTGGTGCAAATTAATGCTGCTAGGCACTGTGGGACGCCACTTTGCCTGTGGCCATTTTCTTTGTACCCGCAGACTTGTGCCACTATCAAAAAGCCTTCTTAATTTTGTATGCGGCCTCATGTTATTCCCCTCTTGTTTTAAACATGGGTGCCTGACTCCAATCGGACACCCGCCTGTGGCCTGGTTGGGCAGCTGCCAGGGAGCACCACTGCTCCTTGTCCACTGCTGGCTCCCTGCAAGCCTGGCACAGCCTGTGTGCCATGTGGGAGCCAGCTTGCTTTCCTGCTCTCCCACTCATCTGCAAAGAACATGGATAGGAGAAGGAACAGAACCTTCTTCTTCCCACCCGGGGCCATTGTGGGCGGAGACTCTGTGTGGAGCGCACCCATTCCCTCAGAGCCCTTGGGCGCCAATGGAAATGGGGCTCCCCGGAGTCAGAAGAAGTGACAGCTCAGAAGCGCTCCTTTTGTTTTTCTTTTCCTATTTCTCAGCATCGGCTCCCAGGTAGTTGGGGCTCCCAAGGACATCTTTATGAACCATTGGATGGGTGGGGAGTGGAGGGGGTGGCTGCACATGTGCCCTCTAGGCCACTTTCGTGTTCTGTGGTATCAGGGAGATGGTTCTCCAGGGAACATTTCCTAGGCAAAGTAGGCAGACACCATGCACACCCGATCCCACCCCCCAAACCCTCCCCACATCCCCCGGGGATCAAACGTCTTTGATTTCTCTGGCTCCGGTGGGCTGTTTTGCTCAAGGAAACTTGCATTTTTCTCCTGATAGAGCACTCCAGACACTAGGAGTAGCTTATTCAGGCCTCCTGGCCTCTAATATTTTTTCTTCTAGTAGGAGCTTGATCTTTATTTCCTTCCTCTGGACCTGTCCTCTGTCCACTGCCTGTAATTCTCCTCGGCCTGAGGTCACCTGCAACAGCCTTCCAGACAAAATACCCATCATGCCTGCACTCTTTAGGTCTCATAGCTTCCGTGACCATTTGAAGGGCACCTGTGTGATCGAGGAAGCCTTTGGGTGGCATTCTGATGAGGATTACCCCTCTGAAAGCCAAGACCTCACAAGGTTCCAGGGGAGCCATTCTCTTCTATGGTTCCCCAGCATGCCCATCCCTCTACTGCCCTTCAGAGGGTGTATGGCGGCCAATACCGCTGGCCCAGAGAGGTTAATCCACAGAGTCCCTTCCACTAACTCCAGGGTGCTGCTGCACCCAGACAGGTCCAATCTTCTTCAGGGTCCTGCAAAAAACCTTCTCTCTTTCTCCTGTTAAGGGGTTTTTAAGTGGGGGCAGAATGTTCTCAAAGGTAAGCACCTCTGTCCAATTCTATGATGAGAAGTCCACTAGAGAAACCTATTCCAAATGATATCTTTCCAGATACACTAGTGATCACTGAGGAAACATTTTTTTCTTCTTAAAATAACCCTCACCCACCAAAAGGCCCCTTGGTGGCATGCTTCATCATCAGGTTCTTCCTGCCCTGCTGCGGGACGGGGCGTGCTACGACCGACGGAGACGTGGGATCACTTATTTCGGAGGTGTGGGCTATATTGCTAGAGTAGGAGTGGAAGGGTCAGATAGTAGTAGAAAAATTCTAAAAAATACCTGCCCACTAGGAACCTAAACTTTATTAGACCCTGTGGCTGGTATTGCTTAAAAAGGGGGGTTGGGAGTTGCACAATGTCATGAGTGTGTTACTCCCGGTCTACATTTTTCAAGACTACCCCTATGGCTTTTCGTCTGGACCAAGGACAATTGATCCCTAATACCACTCCTGATTAGTGCCTGGTGTATTATTCAGTGCCAAGTCAAGGTATGATATGTGTGCGTTATACAATACCTAATTGGTATGTCGCTTCAATGCAACCTATTTGGTATGATGCCTCAAAACAATCTGAAAAGATAAAAATATATAAATGCGATTAACTTGCCAACACATATGAATAGTGTAAAACAACATCACCATAGTGTGGAAAATGAGTGATATATTTTTCTATAGTCGTGACATTGTCATGGTGCCCTTTATCCTGTATAAAAAATAACGAACAAGACAATACACAACATATAACCGTTGAGAGGTTCCTCTGTCGAAAAGGGCTCTACCAGATTAAAGATTCCCGTGTAAAATAGGTTATATCATAGATAAGGCTGTCCCGTGGACAAGGCATTCTTGTCGAGAGGGCCTCTCAAGGACAATATTTAATTTGCCTCCAAAAATGTTATCTCCCAAGAACATAGTTGCGTACTGTTATCAGCATAGAAATCAACTGGTGGAAAGATTTTATTCAAGACTCTAATAGTGTTTGAAGTTGTTATGTCTCACATGAATTCTACATGAAGCTATCTACTATGAACATCACAAGTGCAAAATGTTTAGAATCAGGGAGACACCACATGGACCCGGATCCTCAAAATGCTGTATTGTGCCCCCTCCTACCTACAATCCCATCTCAACTTCCCTACACACCCTGCATATCTTAACTCTTTGTATAATTTCCTCATTCTTTTTTTGCCACAAAAAACTCACTTTTACTCTCCTCAGGTTGTGAGACTACACTAAGTTCAAGGCACTCCACAACTCAGGCCCCACCTACCTGAACAGTCGCATCTCCTTCCACTAATTATCCAGACACCTCCCATCGCACGCATACACAGAACCAGATCGGGAGGACGACTGTCCTTTTACATTGCTAAAGAGCGGAATGACCTCCCTCCCCACATCAGAGCCTCCTCCTCTGTTCTTGAATTCCACAAGAAGCTGAAGGCGTGGCTTCTCAATTAACCAACCTACCATAGGTAGCACTAGGCTCAAACACCTACTCAGGGCCAGGATACCCTCGTGGGTAATAGTGAGCCTACAAATATACATAACATAAGTGTCCCTCGTGTGCCAAGTCAATTTTTCTCTGCCTTAGCGCATTGGAGGGGCAAATCTCTCACCTCTCATTACCACATTTCCTTCCCAGTCATAAGTCGCTCTTAACGAACAGTCTCTCCTTCACTACCAAACAACAGTCTCTGATCAGTCCATTTTTTTAAATCAATTTCCTGACTGACTCGATGATCTTATCACCATCAGCTGACACTTACTCCATTCTGGATGTAGGCCACCATTTCTTCACACTTAACGGGATCAATCTCTCTCCCACTTTCTACAGACAGTCTTGACAGGCAATCCTTCTGTTTCTCCTTCCAACTGTGTATCCATTCAACAGTATAACTATAATCCTGAAGTTTTGCTGCCAATCTGACAAGCCTATCTGAAACATTGACCATTCCCCCCACCATTCACCCCACCGGCTGTTCCACTTTAAAAAAAAATATATCTCTATTTAATTTTCTTCATTTCCCTGCTCAAAACCAATAGTTCTATAACATGTAACACTAGCACTTTCACATTATCTGACTTTTGACATACAGGGAAGCAGAGCTCACACCACTTATCAACAAAGCTCCGGCCACACACTCCTTTTCGTTAAAATTATTCTATCTATGTAATCTCAGTATAAGTTTCACAGATTTAATGCAGTTCATAGAGGTCATTCATCGGATGGGCATCACAAATTCCTAGAGTTCTCTTGCAACAGTTCCAAGTCCTCTGGCAGCTTATCATCTCTTCTTGTAAGTTTCTTTTTTATTTCTTCAGCTAGAGATCCTTCTCCCACATCTCTTATCCAGTCTTCTTCACTAGGCACTTTGGGGCCTAACCAATGTACTGCCAGTCAACTTTTAGAGTCTAAAATGAATAACCTTTCTTCTCATCTTAAATTTTGATTAACTTCTGTACCAAGAAGGCACCTTTGCAGCGGCAACACCTTGTTATACTCCTATGCCTTCTTTGTATGTCTGTTGCTTGTGCCCAATACCCATTCATCTGTACATAGTCCCACATCAAACAATAATACGTTGCGCCTAGCTCTTTAAATTTAGGACATTTCACACTCTTGGCGGGATCAAATTTGAGCAACGTCACCAGTGATAAATACGTTCGATGTATGGACTGAAACTGTATCAGCCTAAACATGGTGTGGATTGATGCTGTGCATATCAGTGGAAGGTCCTTTTCCCACACTTGGTCTATAAACTGGTTATCACAGTCTGCTTCCCACTTTCGCTGTGTGTCTGATGTTTAGTCGTGTCAGCACGAATGGCTGTATATATTCTAGTAATAATTCCTCTCCAACTATCTGTTTTTACTAGTGGTTAAAGCATGTTTGAGCTGTGTGGTTCCCCATAGAACACCATTCTGGTTGTTATCTACTAACTCATTAATTAATCGGACTAACCAGGCAGCCAATATGATACCTAAAAGTTTGTTGTCCGTGTTCAGCATTGACAATGGTATACTACAGGATTTATAGTCAGTTGGATCCTTCCCTTCCTTCAGCAATTCTATTATCAGGGCTTCCTTCTGTGTTTTGGGAGTTCAACCTTATCCATAGACTCTTGGTACATCTGAAAGGGTTTGCCGCCACCAGGTCAGAACAGACCTAGTGCAACTCCGTTGGGAGCCCATGTATTTCCGGCACTATAGAAATATTTAGATATTTTATCACAGCTGTTATTTCTTCTAATGTTATTGATACTTCTAATTGTTCCCTCTGTTTTTGTGACAATTTCCGTGTACCCTGCGACTAACTCCGATACAGGAAAAATGACAATTTCACCCAAATGAGCCAGCTGCATGCACAATTGTTTAAACCATCCATGAAAGACCTAATTAATTTGCTCGTGTGTGCAGATTCCACCTTCATCTTTAATCGACGTAATAGTGACAGAGGCCTTCCCGCCGTAATACCTGAGGAAATGACCTATTCTGAAAGGCTCTTTGTCTACTGTAAACAATATGTTTATTGATTCAATTAAATAAAACTGTTACAATACATACAGTTAAAATAAAACAGATAAAGGTGATGCAAAATTACAGAGGCGTTCAAACAAATATGATTACAGCCATGACAGGATAAACGTGATGAACTGATTTTGAGGTGGGCGGTTAGTTGAAGAAGTCTAGCCAGTGGCTTTCAGTCACTACGTTTTCTAAAATAATTCATTTTATTTGCTATTATGTTTATATGTTTACCTGCTCAACTGAGTGTTCTCTTCTCCATGCCCTCATCAATTTCTCTCTCTTCTCTCTGCTTCTAATTGCGCGGCTCTAAATATTAAGTGGGTTATGGCAGTCCATCTTAAGGGTGTCCCATTCCACTTCCCTACTGCTAACTGTAGCCATATTAGTTTCAAAGTATTGAATAATTTTGTCTCTCATTGTCCTCCTAAATCATAGCTGATAATCCCCAGATCAGTACCCTGGGTCAATGTCTGCCACACAAATATCTAAATGTCAACAGTGAGTGATCCAACAGTACGCTACCCATGTGCTGCACCTCTTTTACCCACTGCACGTGCGCCTTATCCACCAATACAAAATACAACCTGAAGTATGTGTCATGTGGTAGTGGGTGGGAGGAATATTCCCTTCCATGTATAATGTGCTATTTCACGCTTCCACCATACCTAAATGTAGCATTGGTTGCTTTAAGGTCTTATTCATTTTTTGTTTATAATTCACACATGGTGGTATCCTATTTTTATCACGGTTTAGCACACAATTAAATTTACCAAGTAATTTCGGTCATGTTGTGTGTCTTTAATGTTGGCAAAATCAATAAACTTGGTTATCAGAAAATCATTGCCCTAGTGTATTGGTTGCCAACTAAGATTTATCTGTTGCCTTTCGGATCTTAGGTCTACCTTTTTCCACCCAATCCCACGCTTATGGTGCAGATGTGAAAACGTATGTTCTAGTTTCATAGAGGATTTTTATATTTTGAAAGGAAGAATAACACATTTTAGACTCAAATCTCTGCATTTCCTTTTGACTAACTCAAATGACCTGCGCAGCTGCTTCTGTACTTGTGTAGTCCAGAACATTATTCTAGCACCATCTATCTGCATACGTTGTTCTCTCGGGTGCTCCTGGTAAGGGCTGGAGTAAAGCATGCTATGGACTTGTTCGATTGAAAATAAGTTTGACAGTCCTTTTGTTTCATTTTATTAGCAATCCAGCCCTCCAAATAAAGCTCCAGACGCTCGCCCATAATCCCTACCAGCCTTATAATATTTAGTCGGGACCTCTCCACAGCATCTTCTGTTCGGCTATCCAATGTCTTTGTTCTGTTAAGTTGGTCATCCACTTTCTATTGAAGTGTCATCACCATCTGCTGCATGTCTGTCGCCTGCAGCTCCATCTGTGCGACCTTCTCAGTTCTCGCCAGATTTAAATCTATGACCACATCATCTACTTTTACTTTCAGTGACACTATGGTATCTTGTACTGCCAGCATAAGGCCCTTTTAAGTGGGCGCACTTTGACCCAGCTTCTGTTTTCCCTCGGAGTTGGACGCAGAGAGAATTATTTTTGTATATTTATCTATGTTCTACAGGTTGGTGAGCACTCT
The DNA here is from genome assembly GCA_963921515.1 of Calotriton arnoldi. Classification (NCBI taxonomy): domain Eukaryota; kingdom Metazoa; phylum Chordata; class Amphibia; order Caudata; family Salamandridae; genus Calotriton; species Calotriton arnoldi. Next base: position 1,012,460 of record CAWUFW010000692.1, read on the forward strand.
GAGTCTTATCTTTCACCGTCCGACTTTGTTCTACAAATGTTTTCCAAATGACTGCCTCGTGCCCCTTCCACTTTTATCTGCAGTGTTTCGGATTAGGCAATTCACCCCTCTGCGACCCTTTAGTTAATAACCCACAGCTTTTTTTTTTATATAGTCAGCTTCCCAGGTTATTGAATTATTGATGTCCCACTGTCCAGGCAAGCCTGCATCCTTTAACTATATCAACTTTTGAACTCTACCCAATCACCTAATTAGCAATCTCCGATCCACCTCCAAGCATCTTTGTGCAAAGCAGTGTGCATGAAAACACAAATGAAGGAGAGGAGAAGGGTATGGCACCGTACGTCTCTTCACTAACTTAGCATAAACACAAAAGTTGATACGGTGACAGCTAAAAAGCGAACTAAGTGGTGTACTTTATGCATAAATTTATTTAGTCCAGTACACATCTACAGACTTTTTTTTGGGGGGGGGGGGGCTGCAACTTGATAGTGTCATGCTTCATCATCGGAATCCTCCCCCCAGCCCGGTAGGGTAATGCCACCGAGGCGGACTCAACCTCTTCGAAGAATGTAATGGAAGTGGGGAGTTCTTAAATAAATCTTACTGGACAACACCGACAGTAGAGGGGATCCAGATTGAAAGTAAAAATACCTTAGTGTTCCTCGGATAATACCTTTATTCAACAGGACACTAGGTATGATTAAAAACCTAAACTAAATGGGTACATGGAGAATAATGCCTCGCACTCATTTGCTATGTGCCAACACGTTTCTGCCCATTTGTATTAACCTATACGGTCTGGGGCATTCTTCAGGGCATGTGGATCCCCATTGGTCGGAGCCTTTACGGCCACATTGTAATGGGCCACTCCGTTTCCTTTCCGGCCGCCTCATTAAAATGGAGGCAGTCGGAAAGGAAACCGACCGGTCATTCCGGCTGGCCTCCCACGGGCTCGGAGAGCCCGTCTGCCAGTCGGAAGTCGGGTAGTAATCTCAAGGGCGGGTTTTTCCTCCCTTGAGTTTACGATGACGGTTTCCGACATGGTTTCAATGCCGGCCTGTCCAACATGGAAAGCGTCTTTGGAGGGCCTTCTTTGGTGCACACTCCGGTTGGAGGTCAAGGGGGCACCTATGGTGCCCCCCCTGTTGATCCCAGCACTTTGTGACAGGCACCTTGAGGTGCCTGCCACGGGGTGCAGGGATTAACCGCACCTCCCATTTCACTATGAGAGCATGCATTACAACCGGAATGCATGCTCCCATAGTGGAATATAGGCATGCGGCTAAACAGTGTTCAGTCACATTCTAATGGGGCGGTCAGGTGTTGGTCAGTCCCATGACCGATGCGGTGTCGGGCGGAAGTGATTCCACCCGACATCGTAATGACCCCCTAAATATTCCAGAGTGGGGGCTATCTTATTAGATCACTCAAGTTGGTCCTACCCGATACTTGATGAGTAGGAACTTGATACCTAAATTAGAAATATAATAAGACAAGAAAAGGGAAATTACACACAATAGGAACGCAGAGACCTTTCCACAGATTCCTCGAATTAAGAGACATCAAGTCTTATGGATATATTCATGGCATACAAAGGCTGTGAACATGCAAGTGCTCTTTATTACCAGTCTCCTGACCATGGAGAACTGCATGTGAACTATAGTGGTAAGACCGAAGGGCCTACTTGAGCCTGTCAATTGGGCTATATCATTAAAAGCTCTCAAAAATTATTTGGAGATAGTTCCTTTGTTCTTACCCAAAGCTTTTGGGGATACCAGCATCTTGGTCACAGAGGGGGTGGTGTCCTTTGTAGTCACACACTACCAAAGAAAGGGATAATATAGTAAACCTTACAATAGGATATACTGAACACGCTTTGTATATGCTATATGATCTTAAAAGGAGGTTTTTGATGTCTATGGCTATGAACTTTCTCTTATAATGGATTCTCAATTAGATATATATAAAATAGAGAATTTAAGACAATTGATCCACTGTCAATCTCTGCTGTACATGCATCTCAGGAATAATAAGACAATTAAATAGGGAATTGGTCTTACTAACTGTGGCTGCTGTAAGTGTAAGTTGAATATATCATGCTGTTATTCATAAGGTGACAGTTACTACCTCGTACCTGTGTCATATATATTGGAACGTCTATTTCTGCAATGATAGCCTTTTTTTAATAAAAAAACAAAACATCTTCCGTTTCTTTTGACCCAGATGTAGAAAGTGATCTATACATACATAGTTATCACTCACGTCTGTACAACATTCATGGAGGTCATATTCCCCATTGCCCAATCTAAGTGCCCTCCTACGTGGCATCCAGCGTAGCAAACACCACTACGTTTTGTATAAGTGATAGAGCCGTCTACGACTCAGGTAAAATTCCATCCTTTTTAACAATCTCTAAAGTTGTCAAAAACTCGTGAGTGCTGCCTTTCTCCTTGCATTTAGCTTGAAGGGACAATTTCCCAACTAGAATAACATAATAGAGGGGAGGGTCTCTCACTCTCTATTTTACTAAAGAGAAGTCGACCTGAGCCCTTACAATTGTACCATAAATACTAGTATGTGGCAGGGTGTGCCAAGTAACTGCTGTATTTTGCATGTATCCAATAAAGAAGCATTGAATGCCTACTTTTCTAAAGTGCCTTCATTCTGTCCTGTCATTATATTGATGTACTGAAATAATTTCATCAGTACCCAGTTGCCCGTTTCTTTGTTTCAGAAGTGGCAGACAGGGTTAAAGTTAATGTCACACTAGAGGACAATATGCTGTCCACTCCACTTAAGTGTACAACATTATGTTTATTATATGAAAAAAGAACTGGTAAAACGTCAGCATATTTAGTAACATTCTCTTAGTTCACTGCATTTCAGATTCTCATCCACATAATAACATGTTTACTACTCAATCTCTAATGCTTGTGAGGGCACCTTTTGAACTACCTGTCAGTTCTTCCGTGCTGCACAGTTCAAAGGAAATAATAAAGGATGTAAACTACTTTAATTTAGCCTGCTTTGTCTTATAACCTGTGGTTATAGGTAATCTTGTGAGCCACGCCATGTTCTCTAAAAATGTACGTCTGATTAGGGGCATCATACCCTCCTTGTTTGGTTATTCATTTGGAGTTTTCCATAATCCATGTTTTAGGGGCTTTCTGCCCTTTGCTCTATCGTAGTAACTGAATTACGGTCTGCTGCATATTATAGTGTACTCCACTGAGGCACATAATTATATATCAACCTGACGCACACCACCTACTGCACTCATCCTTCGCTCTGTTGTTGCACAACACTGTGCCCTGTAATGTACATGGTTAATGTACGACTGTTCACCTGAGTGCAAGATCCCTAAAGGTCTGTTGGTCTGTGTGTATGCTCTTTGTGCCCATGCAGTCGCATGTTGTGTGCATTTGTGTGCAAGCACTTAACAAAAAAAAAACAAAGTTGTTTTGTCAATGCTTCCTCTAATTTGTGGCAGTGAAGATTAAGGCATGGAAAAACGTTTAAATAGGCTGATGTGGTCAAATGAGTGCTTCTCCCAACATCTAGCTATTGAGTATAATGTTGCTGAAGCTGTTTTGTTGGGTTCAGTGACTACAATGGGAATGGCCCACTGAATCATACACGGTCTTCAGTAAATGGGTCAAGCGGGTCAAGAAGCGCGAGCAGTCGTATAGATCTCTTTCAAACAAGTGTAAGGTATATGTAATTTCTTTTTTTATTCCTTCATTCCAATATGACGGCCGGCTCTCGACTCCATGGAGCACGGGTGTTCTATGGTGAAAAACCCAAACGGAATAAAGGATTCTGCAGGAGTATTCAGCAGTTTTACATTCCTGTATCCCATTTTTCTATTTCATTCTTTTTATGGCGAGGCCAACATAATAATGGCCAAATGCTTCAATCCATTTCAAGATGCCCATGAGCCTCTTACCTCAAGTCGCTCTGGAGTGCGGATGCTTTTAGGTGGCCATTAGGCATCATATCTGTGCTCACAATACACCGAAAAATAGAGAACTAAAAAGGCTGGTGGCTCGGTTAAAACATTAAATTGCCCAACTTGGAGGTCATCTGTTGGAATGCCCGTTAATGTGAAGAGGTGAGGGCAGAGTAGAACTCTTCAATCGTAGCAGCATACATTACCACATGCAAACCCACCATATACTACCTTCTTCCCAAAACTCATAGGACAGGTCAAAGACCTCCAATTTTTCTACTTTGAGACATCAAAAGCACTAATAGGTGTAAAGGTAATTTCTCCCCACAAGACATCTTAGTGGGCGCAATGCCTGTTCTATCCACATTCCTATACTCGAGCTGCAGTGCTGAGGGTTTCAAGATGCTCCATCTCCGTGCATCACACTCATCATCAGAGAATTCCTCTCTTGACTTCATTCTCCTCTTTCACCAGGTGACTGAAGGAGTTGTGTGCTCCCAATGCGCTTTGGTGGACTAAAAGGAGAAACAATTCGCTCAAAGTTTTAAGTCTGTGTCCTTCATTTGGGGCGGAATACGCTGGAATCGTACATTTACAGTTCAACTAGCACTGCCCGAAAGCTGCACAATTCTGAAAAACCTCAAATGTTTTGTATGCAGGTGGCAATATCCCCATTTCTCTTTCCAACAACTCCTCTTTTGTTCGGCATCCCAATACGCCAGCCTCCAACATCTTCACTTTCGCTTTAAGACTTACCAGGGAGGCCTCAGTGGCTGACACTGTGGCTCAGAGTTTGTCACTTTTGTGAAATGCCGTTTTAAAGAATTTTTTTTTTTTAAAGGACCCACTATACCATTACCCTTTTACCACTTCTTGTAAGAGCATGTTTTGTGAAGCTTTTACAGTTCTGTATTTCTACTTACCCCATGTGCATACTTCCAGGAGTAGCAGTGGCCTCCCCTTTTGAAACTTTTGCTACCCTTTCCATTAAAAGAGACTTCTCAGTGCGGTTTAAAATACCTACACCGCAGCTTCTTAAGCTCTCATTGATACCATTGGCCTACGAAGTCTCTCTACTCCACCTCGCCTCTGCTGCTGCATGTTGTTGAGAGAGTGTGTGGAACTTGCAGTGATGGGAAAAGCCGGCTCTGCTCTGGCTGCCTTGCTTCCTCTCACCCATACTTTGCAGTCCACTTTGCTGCCATTTAAACAGTTGAGAACTTGCTATGCGCTCCATTCCCACCTGTCCTTGACTTTTGGTGGACACACTGCAGCTGGCTCAATAGACCCTGCTAAGTCAGACAGGAGCGCCTCCCCCGAGTCTCATGAAGCCCACCATCTTGGGACAACTGGCGTGTTGTGGGAAGGTGAGCCGAAAAGACACTGGTCAACAGTTCTCCAGGTACCCCCTGTATGCCCCTGCACGCAGAAACTGCTTCACACTGTGTTGGTGATCTTGGTGGCAGCTGGTGACCACAACAAAGCACAAGATATTGGAGAACGATCAGCAAACAGGCAGCACTCCCAGGCTGCTGCCATTTTTCCCTCTTTCTTTTCAAAACCTTGATTAATGTTTAGCCTCGGTAGCCATTACAAGCCCCTTTGTGTCAGTCTTGAATGGCAAACCTCTCTCTCAATTTCATTTTTTGCAATAGCTTACATTTACCAAAAACAATGAGCTTATACACTTCTAGCCAGCTTATCCCTCTGTCAATCGGATCTACGTAATAATACAAAAATGAAGAAAAAATTATGTCGAATTCATTAGGAAAAAATACACACTGCACTGAGAATTATAAAGAAGCCATTGCAAAAATTAGAGAACGATTAAACTATCTGATAACATCCCTAAGCTTACTCCCTAACTTTACCGAAAAGGTATCCCAGTCCTAATGCTAAAACATCACCAACTACAACCCTAGGTCTAAGCCTAACCCAAAACATAACCTGAGCTCTGAACCTAAACATATCTCTAGCACTTACCCAAACACAACATTTAGCTGTACTTTAACCCTAACCATAAAACTAACTCTATATATAATTGGGAACATACGTCTAACCTAAACTCTACGCCTTCAAACAACCCTAAGCTGTACAAATATTCCTAACCCTACAAATCTGAAATCATTAATAATGTTTAAGGGTTTAATGGGTTTTCTTCCATGTCACTGCAAATACATCACCATATTCTCCTTCGCAATGCTTCCTTCATAACGGTTTTTGGATTGTGCTATTGGTCAGTTTGCTCCACATTCTCTCCGATAGGAAAGGTGAAGCCTCGTTGGACGTCCCAGAGTTAAGAAAATGAAGTATTTTATGTAGGTCCCGCATATGGTTGCTTTAGAACTTCTGCTGAGCACCATAACAAAGCCATCTCAGCAGGAGGCCTGGATCAGGTGTAGGCTCTGAGTGACAGGAACGTCACCGCTGACTAAAATGTTGCTGACAAAGCCATATATGCAAACTGACCCAAATTCCAGATTGTCTTTCCAAACAAGGACTGCATTCAGGGATTCCAAGTGTAGCGTGAACCCCGCAATAGAATCCTTTCACAAGTCTTAAACAACCATTGGCAAAGCCAATAGGTCTGGCTTTGGCTGCCTCTCGTTTAGCTTTGTAACTGTTTTTATTTGTCATAGTTTTGTAAAACTTTATTTGGGGGGAGTGAACAGAAGAAAAATATGAATGACAACAACAGACCAACGGATGAAGAGGGCTGGCTGAAACACACCTTAACTGTGTGTTTATGTGTGTGTGTATGTACGCAGGGCTATAAGTAGATTGAAAAAGCTGGGGGGTCTCCTAAAGGGGTGTGGCTGATGTAATTAAGGAAGTAGCTAAAAACACGTCAGCTAAAAATCTGCGCTTAGCATACTGTACCGCCCAACTGGTATTTTGCTGCTTCTGTCACTGCATTCAGATATGCAATACAAGTAACATTACACCTACAACAAGCAGGAATATCTACTTTGTCAATGGTTGTAAGTTGTATAAAATAAATGAGCAACAATGGCTTCGTTGTATAGAATATTGAAAATGCTTCAGTTTTGAAATGATGAGACTGTGAAAGAACTATAACCAGAGTATTTGAAGTTACCTTAAAGGCAGTGAAGGTTGGCACTGCTGCAGAGTTATGATTAATTATTTACCCTGAGGGTGAGGGCAAAAACGGAGAGCCCCATAGGGACCCGTCTCAGCACCTGCTTTTTAGAACTGGTGGTGCTGAGCACCAGCAGGGCCCGGCCTACTTACAGCCCCTTATATATGTAGGAGTATATGCATGTGTGTTTTTTTTTTCCTCTCTCTCTCTCTCTCTCTGATTAGGTCCCTGTTTATTACTCATAAAATGCCTTTTCTTGGAGTCTACACGCCATCTACCATATTATTATATCTATTATGTTACAAAACCCTCACTTTATTGGTTTAGAGACTGGACTTTCGGAAGGTCCGCCAGTCCACCTTTGCAGCACTAAAGAACATATCCCCTTTCAAAAAAACCTATCGACACAGCTCTTCACTCCTTTTGTCTGCGATTAATTTCCAGCACACTGAACAAACACTTCAGCAAAACTAAAACAGAGCGCTGCTAAGGCTGTGTCTGAGACCTGGACCCAAAAAACACATCTGATGTACTGCACAATGTAGGAACTAGCCAGACTTAGCGAGAAGGCAGTGGGATCATGCTCCATTCGAGCTTATAAACCTACACTGGCTGATACTGATGCACCAGATATGATCTAAAATGCACAAGATCATCCATAAAACAATATGTATGTCAGTTCCAAGAAAAAGTAGTTGTGAACCCCTTTACAAATCTGAGCCGCTGGACAAAGTGATTTTTTCCTGATACAATAAGCAGCCAAATCCCATTATATTTTTTCATTCATCTTTTTGAAGGGTACTTCTAACCTTGACTTTACTCACCGACACCTGTACCACCAGGCTGTGAGGCATAGGGCGCCTCTCAGAAAATGGCGATAGCTGGGGACCGGTCTACGTAACCTAGCAACAGTCCACTGACCAAAAGGCACGAGCACAGCTTGGACCAAGTGGCCATGAGCATGTCTGTAAGAGCCTTGCTGAAGGACAATGGTTGCTTCGAAGAAGTTAGACCTGGTTCATGGATATCAGTTAACAAGTCTGCCTAGGTTTCAAAAGTAGGCAACTGTGAATCAAGTACTTCCTCTGCCCTTTACACAACTATTGCGAAAGAGGCACTTTCTTCCGTTGGTGGCCAGGTAGTGAGTCTAGCTCAGACTCTGAGTTTGTATCTAGTCTACTGGCATTTGGTAAATCCAGATATAGCCCATCCTCGATCTAGTAAGGGCAGGGGAGAGAAAGTGCGTCCTCCTCATCACCATCAGTGTCATAGGGACGTTTTGCATACCCTGAACTGCATCAGTCAGATCCAAATAGGGCATCCAGCTTCACCGAGGCCGAGAATCTGGTTGCAAATTGACTATTTGCACCTTTGTGATCTTATTACAAGACATAGGCCTGGAGCTGAGCTGACAACGGCTTCGCGTGGGATACTGGCATCTGTATCGCTCTGGCCCAGTGCTAGCCTAGTAAGCATCAGTACTGGCATGAACCTTGGGGCTAAAGTGGAAGCACAAACAGGCATTGGCATGAGCACTGTTTCAATGGGGTCATCTGGTGCAGAGGGTGAATGCGCCAGCGGAAGTCCAACTGGAGCCCATCGCGGCTGTATGGGGCATAAAGGTGCATCAAAAGAATCTGCAGCATAGCCTGCGTAAATCCCTCAATTTGCTGCAGGGTCAACTATGGCCTGGGGAATTCGTGTCACGCTGGGATCCACTGGGGGAGCAGGCTGGACTCCGAAGGAGCTTGTGGAGTATGACTCTTAGATTCCCCTCACTTCTGGGGTGGTACAAAGTCATCGCACAGCCACATGCTCCCACCTAGAAGCGCAAAGTAGCACTGCTGAGAAAATTCTCTGGATCCTGTCTGGTGCCTGGGGTTATTCTAAAGGTGAGAAATCTGCAGTAAGAAGCATCCATCAGAATGAAGTTGTTTAATAAAAGTGACGTCAATGCTCCATTCACCATGCCGACCTGATTTTCCATAACACGCACGATTTTAGTAGGTTTATAAAAGGAGTTGATGTCCCTAGTAACCAACCCTTCCTGCCTTAAAAAGCACCCAAAAACCACCTCCTTGAACTCACTGATGGGCACCAGGCCTCTATCCCAGTCTGCCCCTGTGCACTATAAAGCTGGTCGCAGTGAGCAAGTTTCACAGCCTTCTCCCACAAAGTCTCCTGCAGTGCTAGCGTGTGTGGGTCTGAAGCACTTTTATCAGGAGCACATTGCTTATGGTCTCCAGCACCTTAATTGTGATGCATTCACAACACTGCAAAGTAAAGGCCTTGCTTAGGAACTCGCCTTGAATATTGATCATACAAACAGTGCTGTTTTTTGAGGGGTGGGGGCAGCGGTGTGGCATGGGTGGCAAGGCAAGTATCCATCCACATTTCTTTTGAAATTTTGCGCCCCTAAGAATTTTGCGCCCAGGGGACCCGCCCACGCTACGCCACTGGGTGGGGGCATGGGAGGGTGCCAACACCCGTGAAAAGTGTGAGTGATGTTGTGTCAGAGTGCCACCAGCCACTTTTTCAAACAGATCATGATGATCCTACCGCCACAGAACAGGAGACTAAGAATCGCTGAATAGCTCAATGGGCGGGAAACAATTTGTAAAATATCCGCGAATAACAACATACTTGCTGGTTTGTCCGTTTTAACTGCGTGTTGCATAGCCATCCTCTCGTTAATGCCATTTAGACTCGGCTGCATCAAGATTTAGTACTGCAGATTATATATTTTAGTAACGAACAGTAATAAAGTTCAAGTGGGTGCACAGGTCGAGCTCCACTTAGCTGGATAAAAATGTTTTTGGATGGGGCCCTAATTCTATTAAAATAGCTAGCCAAAAGTCTCACTAACAGCTTTCCGTATGCAGGTGTTTTTAGAACTGCATTTACAGTTTTGAATTGTAAGAGTTGTCTTCGATATAACCAACAATGAGGCAACATTTTCCACCTGTAATTCTGACTTCTGTATGGGAAAGATCATACTTTACACAAGTGTGGATTTCATGTGATGCATAAAGTGTCAAATAGTCATAAATGCATGTAATCCACTTCCCTGTAGTGATGTTTATTCGTGTGCACTGAAACTTAATCGAGGGCGGTGGGCATTCACACTGAGCTACCAGTTAAATAGTAAGAGAAACACTGTGCAAGGGAGAGTGTGACCGCAGTCCTAATTTATTGGGAATTCACAAATATGCTAGTGTGATTTTTCTACTTATCTTCACTTATAACTAACAACTGAAAGTGCACTAAGTGTGAACGTGCATCAAATTGTGTAGAAATCGAGTTGGTATTGGATTGGGATACACTTGAAAAACAATCTTAATGGAAATAAAAATAAATTAGGTAAAATAAAAAAAAAAATAAACACACATTTTCTAACCCTAGACGTGCACTAATGCACACATGTAGAGTTTGAAAAACAGCCATACATTATTAAAGTACATGAATTCTATGCATGTAGACCATGGAATTAGCATGCTATGCAGGCACAGGCCATATACGTTGGCAAAACGCATGAAATTATGATCACCAAGCTGTTTTAAGCAGATCATATATTGATTAGGGGAGAGAGCCTTCATGGCAAATCTGTTTAAGAAGACTAGTTGCATTTACGAAATATGTAGTAGTTTGGCTCCACATTTCTTAAACATAGCTGCAATTAATTATAACACTAATACAATATCAACAGTAATTTCAAAAACAAAAAATACAACACTAAAATAGTCAAATGAATTAATAAACAGAACTATAAATAATACAGATGACAAAATAATGCAAATAAATGTGATATCAAAATAAATATTTTAATGAAATACATTATCAATGCGACAAAGTAGAGCATCACATTAAAAGAATCACATAATGAGTAACATATAAAATGATAAATAGTAAACAGTAACAGCAATAAAATATAACAAATATAAAATGAAATGCCAGTAACAAAAAATATTAACATAAAAGAACAGTATTCATGAAATAAACACATTACAACTATAATACATTACACATAAGGATGAAAAATGATTATTTCCAAAATAATACTTATAACAATTGTTGTGGGTTACTGTCATTTCTATTTTGCATAAACCCATTAAAAATAATTCAGTCAAAATAACACAATCTGGAAATTCCCAAAAATAACGTATTCAATTAAAGACATGACTAAAGGACCGTGAGAGTAGGTGTCTAAGAGGGTAACTGCAAAGAGTCACCGTGATTCTAATGGCTGAACAGGTTAAGGCATAAATGAGTAGCTATCTCGTACCTCTCTTTCAAGGTACAAACGTCCATTCAGGCCTCTACAGGATTTAAAATATTCTGAGTGTTTAATTCGTACAGACAAGACAGGAATGAAAATAAACAACCACTGCTGCCAGAAACAGAGGAATCACTTCCAATGTCACCATGGCCAGCATGGTGTTGCAAAAAAAGCAAGTAGAAGAGTCCATTTTTATTACATTTTTTAACGAATGTGCGGCGAGATAGAGCGCAAGGAAGGAAGTGTCCACAAATGAAAAGCACAGTCTCCACCTTCACTATCAGTCCCACTATTATGATTTTAACACAAGCCACTGGTAAACATGTTATCCACAAAAGGCATGTTTGGGTGGGGACATTGAAAGACATTGCTCTCTTTAGTTCTATATTTCAGCCTCCTATAAGATTTGACAGAAGTAAAGGAAGTGGGACCCCTTATAGTGCTCAGGGCTGAGGAGTGTTAGGTTTACAAGGAGAACTCGACTTGTAAGAAGGGTTCTGATGGGACGGTCTCATGAGGAATCCCGGATGTTGATGTTTTCTTCTTAAGGATTAGATTTTTCGGAGTACCCAAAAATTCAGAAGTTTATACTGTTGCGGACTTAATCTTCTTTAGGAGACTGATAGTACACGCCTAAAATATACCAGCCTCTAAAACCAGCGGAAAAAAAACATGCAACCAAAGGTTATTTTCTAAGTAGCCCTTGGCTTCTCCATCTTGCATAGTCAGCAATTCCAAGACCTTCAAATGTTGCTTTGACATGAATAACCCATCCCAGAAAATACAAGCCATCTCCCCTTTAAGAAAGCAAGCTAGCTTCTCGGAAATTACATACTAAGATGACAAAAGGCTTCAGTTTTATGAGTGCTTGCTCCAAAATTAGCAATTTCCAAAGAAGACTTTCTGCAGGGTAAGATTTCCTGTTATTTTGAAGCAGATTCTTAGTCTCCTTATCAAAAGGTGACGAAAACAAACGTTCTATAGCTTAACGCTATTTCTGGAAGCATTTACATAAGTTACTATAGAAAGAGTGTACTTGTGAAACATCAGACCTTTTCTTTTACACAGTTAATACGACTTCTTCCAAGATTCCCCAAAAAATGTAATTCTTAAAATGTACCCATGAGTGTCAGTAAATGGAGACCTTTTTATCAACACAACTCCCAGAAACAATGTGGTTTAAGGATGTGAAATTGATAGTGTTCAATACTCATGTGAGGATCTGCCACAGCTGGCCACAGGCACATCTGTCACAAAGATGTTGGCATCCGCCAAGAGTACCCTTCAGAGGCACCATCATGAGACTTAAGGTTAGATATCTCAACTTCTACAAGGAGCCCTAGACATCTGAAAGGAAGGACTTATTTATTTCGGTTGACTTCTTTGACTAACAGCTTGCCAGGGTAAGTGTACCGTGCTTTCAGTGACAGGAGGGCAATATCTTAGAGGATGCTGTTTGTAAACTGGTTACAACACAGATTACAGAATATAAATCCATTTCCTGAGTCTTCCATTTAAAACCACAGCTTCAGAAATTCTAACCTTTCACACATAAGCAAAAATTCCTGGAATCAGAAACACTGGTAGTCAAAAATGTAATTAAGTGACTACAGAAGCCATCATCACAAAGATTACAGTAAAAGAAACTTTGAAAAATGCACCAGCTACTACAAAGTCTTGGTGTTGGCGAGAAACAAATACAGGAATCCCAAGTAACAAACTCCAAATGCATGTTTAAATGAAAAACCTATATCTACTTGATTAACACAAGGTCAGTTAGTGTTAGGTGATGAGCTAACTCTGCCACAGAGCTGTCAAACCGTTTTCTGAAAATGCATCCACACTAGCACTCATAGGACTACAAAGGACTGGGCTGCAGAGATCTGGGCTTGCAAGACACTGCAGTGCAAAGCTATTGCACAACCCAATGCTCCAATTCAATAAGATTTGCTACTGGAAATAGGAGTCTACCCTCCACTATGAAATCTAGGCAAAAGGTCAGATGACCTGATGAGGGCATTATAGTAGAGGAGTGATCCTATACTGACAATTTCGGTCACTAAATTGTTAATGAGCAGGACATTACAGACTGGTACATTGTGTAATATTAGAAGGGTACTAAAGTAGCGTCCCCTGTTTAGGGGCAGTCCTCCTGAGCACTGCACAAAACCCGCCTGGCGGGGTATATAAGGTCTGTTAAAGGATCATAGAAGCAGTAGATGAAATATCAAATTGTAGCGATACATTTGTAAAGGTTTTATTCTTTGCTGGATATTAACTCTTCATATCGATGGATTTATCCGTGAGGTATACATCATATTAACGGAGTTAGATGAAGCCATCACAAATTTCAATCATCCCTTCCGATGCATTTCGGGCTATCTCAGCCCTTCGTCAGGGGAAAATTTCTACAAGAGACAAACAGAGGTAGTCACCTCAGTCCGTGTCAGGACTCAGTCCGGGACACTGGCATGTGTCAGGGACTCTGGCAACGACTGGTGCCAGGGAAGACAAAGTAGGCAGAATACTTGGTAAAGAGCTGCCCAAGATCACACAGCGAGTCAAAGGAGAAAAGGAATCCAAAGAAGAAGCTCTGTATAAGAGAATAAGAGAGGCAAGACTCAGAAAGGACAGGCCCTCAGAGGCGATTTAGCATTCAGACTAACTACACCCAGGACGAACGTGCAAGACATATATATAATACAACATTAACAATAAAGGGAATGTGGGCTAAAGCACTCAGGAGCTCCACACGGTAAGACTGAAGCTCAGTAATTTCCTCACCCACAATTGCTGTTACAGATACTGACTGAAAATACCCACACATAGGATATGTATGCAAAGGCAGGGTCTGTGGAGCTTATACCTATGGTAATGTTATAACTGTAACTCAAAGACAATTCTCACAGTGAACAAGAAACACCACCTAGGTATTCAGCTGTGCCCACGGATCCTGGCGATCAAACAGGAACACGCAAGGCGGTAACAGCAAAGGGGTAGAACTAAACACAAGCACAATAGACAAGGAGCTAGCAAGGAGGAGGCTTAACAGGAAAGGAAGGAAATCACAGGGCACACTTGGCAGAAAGCAGGTAACAAACATACATGGTAACAGAAGCAAGACAGCAGAATAGAAAGACAGCAAACTAGAACTGGAACCAAGGAAATGGGAAGAAAGGCAGGGACTGGAAAAGGATATACAGAAGGGGAGGCTACAAGGGTATACTAGAATAGTGCAGGTTCAGGAAGCAAGAAAACAAAGTAGCATAGAAGGCAGTGCTGGGGCAGGAACAATAATTGAGCTAAGGCTCAGGAGTCAAGGTAGCACTGCAGGCAGTGCTAGTGTTCAAGAACAGGGAATTACTAAAGCTCAGGAGTCAAGGTAGAACTGCAGGCAGTGCTGGTTCAGGAACAGGAAATAGCTACAGCTCAGGAAACATGGAGTCAAGAGAGCACTGCAAGCAGTGCAAATCAGGAACAAGAAATAGCTGAAGCACAGGAACAGGAACAAAGACTAACTATAGCTTAGGAAACAAGGTAGCACTGCAGGCAGTGCTAATTCAGGCACAAGGGATGGATATAGCTCAGGAATCAAGGAACAAGGATTAACTATAGCTCAGGAACCAAGGAATAGCAAAAGCTCAGGAACAAGGACTGGTCTCACCGGATAACAGCTACAATGACCAACACTGGACTGAAGAGATCACAGTAATCACATGCATCAGGTGTGAGCAGCCTAGCAGCAGCCAGCCACAGGTGAGCTGAATTCCTCCACCCATCCTTGGCCTGCGGGGGTGGAGACAAAGCAGTGAGCAGGGGGTTATAGGTAATGTAGTTTGCAGCATGAGCAGACTGGCTTCCACAAAACCCGGCATGGATGGGGAATGGATGTCAATTCCCAAATGGTGTCCAAATGCCTGGAAGTCAGGATATGCATGCAGGGGAGTGTCTGGAAGCATATTAGAAGACTGGAAAGCCCCACAATTCAGCCCCCTGGTGGTGGGCACGAGAATGCAGGGAGTGAATCGTGATAGTCCGGGTGAGTTACTCAAAAATGAGTAGGCATGAGAACGAGTTAAACACGGTGAGCATGGGTTAAATGCGGTGGAATGAGAAACACCCACTGGAAAACCGACGTGAGCAGGCATGAGCACGAGTTAAACACGGTGAACATGAGTAGACGCGGTGGAATTAGGGAAACACCTCATGTGAAACATCCGTGCTATCAGCGAATGTGCACGAAATCTAGAAAACTGAAATGTGTATGGACGTGGAGTAAGAGTGAATATTCAAACGGGCAACAAAAAACGGAAACTCAGTGGAAAGCATTCTTGCTCATATGCGTGCGGATATGTGCGGCATGCGCGCTCAATATTGAAAATATCAAAATAAGTTAAAAAAATGCTAAGTGCCGGCAGACATAGCAACATGCAAGCCGTATTACTTACAAGAATGGAATAACGATAACAGGCGTGTGGCAGCAAAGGTGAAACGCCCGGAATGAGACTGGGCGCGTTTGAAATAGAGTGTGAACAGTGAAAAGGGACTTGCTAAACTGAAGCAATAGTTGCCGAAAACGGGTGCCATCTTGAAACATGCAAACTGCATTACAGTGTGAAGTCTTGACATGGGTCTATGGGAGGTTAGTATGTATCAATGTGGTCGTGGGTAAAGTAAGAACACGAAAGTAGTCAAAATAGCAAAAAGGTGAACAAAAGGGATGAAGAAAGTCAAAGCCAAAACGGCAAGTAGTGAAGAGTACATGTGAGAAAAGTGTCTGTAAGCTAAGAATAGAAAACCACAATAGAAATATCCAGAAATTGAGGAAAGCGGGAGTGTGACAAAGAGGGAAAAGTACTAAAGGCGTTGGGATCATGGACGAAAGGTGAAAGAGCAAAAATAGGGTGATGAGGATCAACCATTCGGTGAGTGTGAGAATCACAGCATATCGAGAAACAATATGTTATGCGAAAAGAAGAGAGGGTTATGAGTCCGGTATAAGGAGCTGAAAGTCCGCGGTAGTATTAAAGGTAACATGAAAATTCCATTCTGTCGTTGAGGCCATGAGGTTTTAAAGAGTTGAGGAATTTGATCCAGAAGTTTTCTCTTTGGAGGAGACGGTTGTTATTGTCTCTCCCTTCCTGCTTCTCCACCACTTCCAGAATCAAGAACTTGAGTTGACTGATATTATGGTGATTTTCAACAAAGTGGGCGGCAACCACTGATTTCATGTTTTTAGTCCGGATGTTGCTCTTGTGTTCATGTATTCTAATCTTAATTTTTCTTTCGGTCTTGCCCACATATGCCAGGCCACATGGGCATTTCAGTAAATATATGACGTTGGTGGTGTCACAGTTTGCAGTCACTCTCAAATTGATTCTAGTACCTTTCATCGGATGGGTTATCCAGGATCCTTTAATAATGTTGTTGCAATTGCTGCAATTATAGCAGGGTGTGGATCCTTTTATGTATTTTTTGACGTGTCTTGTGGCCGTTGTGTGATCAATTCTTTGATGTTTTTGCCTCTACTGTATGCGAAGATCGGCGTCTCGGTGAATATGCCTTTAAAATCAGGTTCCAAGGCTAGAATGGACCAATGTTTATAGATTGATAACCCATCCGATGAAAGGTACTAGAATCAATTTGAGAGTGACTGCAAACTGTGAAACCACCAAGGTCATATATTTGCTGAAATGCCCGTGTGGCCTGGCATATATGGGCAAGACCGAAAGAAAAATTAAGACTAGAATACATGAACACAAGAGCAACATCCGGACTAAAAACATGAAATCAGTGGTTGCCGCCCACTTTGTTGAAAATCACCATAATATCAGTCAACTCAAGTTCTTGATTCTGGAAGTGGTGGAGAAGCAGGAAGGGAGAGACAATAACAACCGTCTCCTCCAAAGAGAAAACTTCTGGATCAAATTCCTCAACTCTTTAAAATCTCATGGCCTCAACGACAGAATAGAATTTTCATGTTACCTTTAATACTACAGCGGACTTTCAGCTCCTTATACCGGACTCATAACCCTCTCTTCTTTACGCATAACATATTGTTTCTCGATATGCTGTGATTCTCACACTCACCGAATGGTTGATCCTCATCACCCTATTTTTGCTCTTTCACCGTTCGTCCATGATCCCAACACCTTTTGTACTTTCCCTCTTTTTCACACTCCCCCTTTCCTCAATTTCTGGATATTTCTATTGTGGTTATCTAATTTTGCTATTTTGACTACTTTCGTGTTCTTACTTTAACCGCGACCACATTGATACATACTAACCTCCCATAGACCCACGTCAAGACTTCACACTGTAATGCAGTTTGCATGTTTCAAGATGGCACCCGTTTTCGGCGGCTATTGCTTCAGTTTAGCAAGTCCCTTTTCACTGTTCACACTCTATTTCAAACGCGCCCAGTCTCATTCCAGGCGTTTCACCTTTGCTGCCACACACCTGTTATCGCTATTCCATTCTCGTAAGTAATACGGCTTGCATGTTGCTATGTCTGCCGGCACTTAGCGTTTTTTGAACTAATTTTGATGTTTTCACTATTGACCGCGCATGCCGCACATATCCGCACGCATATGAACAAGAATGCTTTCCACTAAGTTTCTGTTTTTTGTTGCCCATTTGAATAATCACTCTTACTCCACGTCCATACACATTTCAGTTTTCTAGATTTCGTGCACATTCGCTGATAGCACGGATGTTTCACAGGAGGTGTTTCCCTAATTCCACCGCGTCTACTCAAGTTCACCGTGTTTAACTCGTGCTCATGCCTGCTCACGTCGGTTTTCCAGTGGGTGTTTCTCATTCCACCGCATTTAACCCATGCTCACCGTGTTTAACTCGTGCTCATGCCTACTCCTTTTTGAGTAACTCACCCGGACTGAGGTGACGATACTTAGTTTCATGGTTTGGTTTCCTCAAACTACCTCTGTTTGTCTCTTGTAGAAAATTTCCCCTGACGAAGGACTGAGATAGCCCGAAATGCATCGGGAAGGATGATTGAAATTTGTGATGGCCTCATCTAACTCAGTTAATATGATGTATACCTCCTGGATAAATCCATCGATATGAAGAGTTAATATCAAACAAAGAATAAAACCTTTATAAATTTATCGCTACTATTTGATATTTCATCTACTGCTTCTATGATCCTTTAACAGACCTTATATACCCCGCCAGGCAGGTTTTGTGCAGTGCTCAGGAGGACGGCCCCTAAACAGGGGGCGCTACTTTAGTACTTTTACCTCACACTCATCGACCAGAGAGTGATACTCCTGAGGCAAGCAACAATCTACCAACTTTCCTACATTCAGTTGTGCGTGTTCCACCATTTATTTCTAATATTAGAAGGGGTCAATACAGATTATGGAATTCACAGTTTCT
Organism: Calotriton arnoldi; assembly: GCA_963921515.1. NCBI lineage: Eukaryota > Metazoa > Chordata > Amphibia > Caudata > Salamandridae > Calotriton > Calotriton arnoldi. The sequence goes on from CAWUFW010000692.1 coordinate 1,031,186, forward strand.
TCCAGTTTATTTGTAGAGGTGTGCAAAATGTACCTAACTTCATTGGAAATATTATATAAAAATAAGCTAAATGCAAATCTGGAATTTATCACTATATTTTAGGGGAAAATTCATCCTCGTGTATTTTGCCAACGCAGAAGCATTCCATACTAGAGAAAGAAATATCATAAAAATACAAATGCCGCAAACAGCTACTTGCTTTCTGTTCAGTTGTGTTGTTCCTGTGTGCCTGCAACAAGATTGTTAACCAAATGGACTCTAGAGTAATGAAAATTTGGCTCAGGCATATTTATTTTCTCTCCTCCCTGCCATATCTTCTTTTGTGACAGTGTTTTCAAAGTAATTCACATACTTCAATTTGAGAAACTTGAAACATCGAGAAAGCGGAAATATGTTCATGATTCTTTCTTGATGATTGCTGCCTGTAAAGAATGCTGCACTTAAAACAAATGTATTTTAAAACTTGCCAATTGAAAAAGTAACCTAACAACAAATCTAGGAGAAAAGGTCCCTAAGACATGATACTACTGTAAACAGAATGTCAAGACGGTCAATGGACTTGGTGCATCCGGCGAAATTAGCAAGAACTGCTTCATAGATGTTTACCGCTTGCTCTTGGCAGATTTGGGTCAGTCTCTCCAAGTGCTCTTCCTGAATGGCCTTTCCCTTCTCGTACTGCTGAATAACCATTTCCATCTCGACTTTCACTGGGACCACATAGGCTGAAAAATTGAAACAGTATAGGGGTGTGATATAAGTTTAAGGGCAATATTCAACCACAAACACCACCAGTTTTCAATGAGAACATGCATGCCATGTGGAATTGCTTTGGTTTCTTGAGCCTACGTAGGTTAAGTGAACAAAACCACAGGGAGAGTGTGAAGTAGGGCTTAACTCCCTTAGTCTCTTCTTCTGACTTCTCGAGAAGATAAATATGGCATAGGTTGCAACAGAGCCCACTACAAGGTAACACACCCCGTTGTACACCTTCAGTGAATGTAAGCAGTCTTTGATACGACCATCGCATTACCCAAGACCACACAATATGCTGGTATCATGTTCACTTGTTTTTATTCAAAGTGCATACTATTCAAGGATAGACATCGAAGATCAGCAACATCATATTTCGTACTGTCTCCATTGCTACTACAGGAAACAAACATCAAACAGGACGCACTAGACAGAACATATACTCTACACAGCCCAAGTATGCTATTTTGTAGCCGATTATCACATGACTCAGACAGCACTAACGACTCCGAAACAGAAGACAATAGAAAAACTAGCTTGCATAAATTCAACACAGCATAATTTTGGCATAAAGTTGGTAATCACGGTTTTCAAAACAGCAATTCCTGCAATACACTAACATCCAACAGAACACTATACAGAGCCCCTAACATACATCAAACACCACAACCCATATATGCTATCATGGCGCCTGGGTAAAATTAACCATCAAGGAAAAACATACAAATAAACACATCCCCCCCCACATTTACAGCTGTCAGTCAATAGGCATTTCAATCTCCTGAGAAGCTACATAAGCAATTAACAGTGCACTGCAACCGTAACAATTAAATATGCAAATCACACGGCCATGGCTAAATTAATAAGAAATAGCCACCTGAGAATAGGAACACAATATGATGGGCTTAACACATCAAAATGCAAATTAGACTCTGGTCTACTACTACCGAAAGTGCTATAAAGCTATACCAGTTACAGAATGTACTCTATGCACGTGGCAATAACATAACTCAGAACTTGTGACCACTTGAAGCCCGTAAAAATATTGTTAATGTCTGGATGGTTGTACCTACTGTGACAAAGCACATTTTCACTTTTATTTGATATTAAGTGCTGGTGTGTTTAGACTCTAGGGACTGCTAATCAGCAATCCAGTGCAAGTCCTCTGACTCTTGAAAATGGTGACAGATAGATTGGCTAATTCTAACTGATGTGTTGAACTTTTAAGTAAAGTCAAATTAAAACAGTGCAGGAAACGTGGTATAAAAGTTAAATCTCACATGTGAACTGTTCACATTTACTTCACCCATTCAGTGACTGTAAAACCATACCTTCAGATCTGCTATTGCAGCTCCGAGCTGCTATGAACAATGCTGCCACAGCCCCATGTCAAATGAAACCATCTTTAACATGTTTAAAACCTACTTTTGACATTAGCTGTCATCCCTACGTATTGTCTCCAAGCCCACAGTGACTGAGTGCATAATGTGCCAAAATAAGACATGCGTAATATTCGGAAACTATCCAGCATTTTCAAAACGTTCTTTCTTCAGAAGAAAGGGCTAAGGTGCCAAAGCTCCCCAAAAAAAGACACAATCCTACTGACCAAGATTTGGCAATTTGCTTTGAGCTTTTTCAAGGAATTTTCGAGGCTACTACAGGATTGCTAAAATCAAATATCCAACATAGTTGAGCTTTATCAACTTCAGCATACTGGCTTGCCCCACTGTAGGGCTCTGGGAAGGTAAAATTATTGAAAAGCTCCCCTGTTCCGCTGCAGTTGGCCTGAAGAACAAGTTACTTACCTTCGGTAACGATATATCTGTAAGAAACATTAATAGTGATAGATTCCTTACCTTAGAATATCCCCAGGCGTCAGTCTGGATCCGGAAAGTTTTCGTCAGCAGTACCCCTGGGCGTCGGAAGGTGGCGTCGTGCGGCTCCGCGTCCGTCGTAGGCATCGTGATCGCCGGGATGACGTCGCGGCAGCTACTTAGACGCCGCCCTCGCGCGCTGATGTCAGTTCTGTACACGACTTTCCGCGCCAGGAACGCAGAGCCATGCAAGATACTGACCACTGGTGCATTGAAACTAGGGCCCTGAAAGGGATGACCTTAACCCTAGAAATCAGTTCGCAGAACGGGGAGGATGGGTGGGGCGGTAAGGAATCTATCACTACTAATGTTTCTTACAGATATATTGTTACCGAAGGTAAGTAACTTGTTCATCTGAAAGAAACACATAGTGATAGATTCCTTACCTTAGAATAGATACCCCAGCAATACTAACCCCGGTGGTGGGTCTGCGAACCAAGATCACACCAGAAAGTCACGGAGAACAGAACGGCCAAAGAAGTCGTCTCTACGGACTTGGCTGTCAAGGCAATAATGCTTAGAAAAAGTGTGCAGCGAGGCCCACGTGGCAGCCTGACAGATGTCTTGCAGGGGGACACCACGTCCCAATGCAATAGTAGCCGCTGTTGCCCTGGTAGAATGGGCGCGCAGCCCCACCGGAGGCTCTTTCTTAGCCAGAGAATAGCAGGCTTTGATACACAAGACGACCCAGCGGGAGATAGTCCTCTTGTGTACAGCCCGGCCTTTCTTGGCGCCTACGTAGCCAACAAAGAGCTGGTCATCCACCCGGAACTGTTGAGTGCGGTTGTTGTAAAATGAGATCGCACGTTTTGGGTCCAGACGGTGGAGCCTCTCTTCCTCTCTGGAAGGGTGCAGAGGCGGAAAGAAAGTGGGCAAGGTGATAGATTGCCCAATATGGAAGGCAGTGACAACCTTCGGCAAGAAGGATAGACGTGCGCGTAGCACAACCTTGTCCGGATGAACAGACAGAAAAGGAGGTTTACAGGAAAGAGCCTGGAGCTCACTCACGCGCCTAGCGGAGGTGATGGCAACCAGGAAAGCAGTCTTCAAAGTCAAGAGACGAAGAGGACAGTTGTGAAGCGGCTCAAAGGGAGCGCACATCAAATAAGTAAGAACCAGGTTCAAGTCCCACTGTGGCATTACAAACGGAATAGGAGGGAAAAGGTGAGTAATGCCTTTGAGGAATCTATTCACGACAGGGGACTTGAAAAGAGAGGGCTGATCAGGTAGCCTGAGAAAGGCGGAAATGGCAGAAAGGTAGCCCTTGATAATGCCCAGAGCAGAGCTCTGCTGGGCCCAAAAAAGAAGGAACAGTAGGACCTCAGCAAGAGGGGCAGAAAGGGGATCCACAGCCTTTGCTGTGCACCATGCCACAAATTTGTTCCACCTGCAAGCGTATACCGATTTAGTGGAGGGACGCCTGGCTGCCAGAATGACATCACAGACTTCAGGAGGCAAGTCAAATGGAATCAGCTGTCGCCGCTCAATCTCCACGCAAGGAGGTGGAGGCTGGACAGGTTCGGGTGGAGAACGGTCCCCTGCTGCTGCGACAGAAGATCCTCCCGAAGAGGCAGTCAGATCGGGGGATCCACGCTCATACTGAGTAGCTCGGGATACCAAACTCTTCGAGCCCAGTCCGGAGCCACAAGAATAACTTGGGCCCGGTCGCGTCTGATTTTCTTCAGCACTCTGGGTAGAAGTGGTATAGGCAGAAAGGCGTACAAGAGACCGCAACTCCACTCGCGATGAAAAGCATCGCCGAGCGAGTGCCGCCTTGGAAATTCCAACACGCAGAACTGCTGACATTGCGCGTTCTCTTCGGTGGCGAATAGATCTAACCAAGGCTCTCCCCACTGTTGAAAGAGACCTTGCACCACGTCCGAGTGAAGACGCCATTCGTGATCCATCATGCACCTGCGGCTGAGTTCGTCCGCCCTGGCGTTCAGTGAACCCGCCAGGTGTTGAACCACCAGGGACATGCCCTGATGTTCCAGCCATGTCCAGAGGCGCAGAGCCTCCTGACATAGGGTCCACGACCCCACCCCGCCCTGTTTGTTGCAGTACCACATGGCGGTGGTGTTGTCGGTGAACACCTGCACTACTGTCCCCTTGACAGAGGGGAGGAATGCCTTGAGTGCAAGTCGGATCGCCCGAAGCTCCAGAAGGTTGATATGGAGCTTGGACTCGGCCGGAGACCAGAGGCCTCTGATCTCCGCCTCTCCCATGTGGCCGCCCCATCCCAGGAGGGACGCGTCCGTCACCACTGTGTGCTCCGGTTGGGGAACAGAGAGGGATTTGCAGCTGACCCAATGTTGGTCCGTGAGCCACCACTGCAAGAGTTGTGCAGTGCCCTCCGAGATCTGGACGTACTCGGACAGGTTTCCCTGATGCTGCGCCCACTGGAACTTCAGGTCCCACAGCAGAGCCCGCATATGCCACCTGGCATGATTGATCAGCAGGATGCAGGAGGCCATGAGGCCCAGCAGCCTCAGGGTCATCCTGACCGAAACCCAGGATAAGGGCTGAAAGATCGGAATCATAGCCCGAATATCCCGGACTTGCTGTTCGGGAGGATAAACCCGAAACTGCGCCGTGTCCAGAACCGCTCCGATGAAGAGGAGCTTCTGAGAGGGGATCAGGTGTCACTTCGGCACGTTGATGGAGAACCCCAGCAAATGCAGGAGGTCAGCCGTAGTCTGGAGGTGGGAGACGACTGCCTGGGGCGAGCCCTCCTTCAACAACCAGCCGTCGAGATAGGGGAAGAGTAGAAACCCCTGATCTATGCAGATGAGCTGCGACCACTGCCATCACTTTGGTGAACACCCGAGGGGCGCTGGTAAGGCCAAAAGGGAGCACGGTGAACTGAAAATGCTCGTGGCCTACCGTGAAACGTAGGTAACGCCGGTGGGCCGGCAGGATGGGAATATGAAAGTAAGCGTCCTGCAAGTCCAACGCTACCAGCCAGTCTTGTGGGTCTAGGGCAGACAAGACCTGAGCAAGTGTGAGCATCTTGAACTTCTCCTTCCGGAGGAAGAGATTGACGTCCCGAAGGTCCAAGATAGGACGCAGGCCCTTGCCCTTCTTTGGAATCAGAAACTAGTGGGAATAACAACCACGACCTACTTCTGGCGTCGGAACGCGCTCTATGGCCCCCTTGGCCAAGAGGGCCGCAACTTCCTGCTGGAGAAGTGCCAAGTGATCCCCCGACACGCGGTGGTACTGAGGTGGCATGGCTGGAGGGGTAGTCTCGAAGGGGAGGGAGTAGCCCCTTCGGACTATTTGCAAAACCCACCTGTCCGACGTGATGGTGCGCCAGTGGGGGAGGTGATGGCAAAGCCTGCCACCCACTGGCGTTTGATCGGCCTGAAAGGTCGGACTAGGAAGGTTTGGAGGCAGTGGTGGCGGGGGTGGAGGTGGACTGACCCGGCCGCTGGCCCCCTGAACCGCCGCAGCGGTTCCCACGTCCGCGGCTGCGCGTGGACTGTTGCGCCGGCCTGTGGCTCTGCTGCAAACGTGGTGGGTTGCCCCTTCCGCGAGCGCGAAAGGCAGAAGGCTGAGGAGAGCGCGTGGCCGAAAGGCCCAAGGACTTAGCCGTAGCCCGTGAGTCCTTAAAGCGCTCCAAAGCCCTGTCTGCCTTGTTGCCAAAGAGGCGAATGCCATCGAAGGGCATGTCCATCAAAGTGTTTTGGACATCCCCCGAAAAGCAAGTTGTCCTCAGCCAGGCGTGGCGGCGGAGCGCCACTGTCGTGGAAATCGCCCTGCCTAGCGAGTCGGCGGTGTCAAGGCCACAAAGGATTGTGAACTTGGCTGCATCTCTCCCCTCAGCAATAGCCTGGGAGAGTGCCGTCCGGGCCTCCTCCGGACAGCTAGGCAGCACCTGCGCTACCGTATCCCACAAGGAGTGCGAATAGCGGCCCAAGAGGCATGCAGTGTTCACAGACCGCAGCCCTAGGCTGGCGTTAGAAAAAAAATCTTTTTTCCGTATTGTTCCAGCCTCTTGGATTCCCTATCCGGGGGTGCGGAAGGGAATGCGCTTGGGGAAGCAGAGGGTTGGACAACCAAGCTCTCAGGGGTGGGGTGTTGAGAGAGGAAAAGGGGGTCGCCCGGGGCCGGGCGATGGCGTCGGGCCACGTTCCTGTCCACAGGAGCCCCTGTGCTGGGCTTGGACCAGGAGCCCAGAAGAACGTCAGAAAGTGCTTCATTAAAGGGCAGCAGTGGCTCCGCAGAGGAAACTGCTGGTGAAGCACTTCTGTCAGGAGGTTAGTCCTGACGGCCACAGTAGGTAGCTGAAGGCGGAGTGCCTCAGCAGCCCTACGCAACACCACAGAAAAACTAGCGCCCTCCTCCGTAGCCACGGTAGGAGAAGACATCATGCCAAGGTCTGGAGAGGTGTCCAGACCACTGGCGTCCCCCAGCTCCTCAGCCCAGTCCGGGTCATACTCACATTGAGCTGTGAGAGGGTCTTCAGACCCCTCCCAGTCCTCCCCTTCCTCCTCTTGCTGTTGTACAGGCCAAAAAGGAGGAGGATGGATATAGGGAAACAGATTCCCAAACGGTGTCGGAATCGACGTCGGTCGACACCGTTCCGGCACCGTATCCACGTCGGGGCTGAAACCGGGGCCGACGTCGTCCGGCGTGCCGGGCGACGTCAAACGTGGTGCCGGTGGGGTCGACGTCGGTGGAGGTGTGACTAGGTCAACCGGCGTCGACCGGGATCCACAACGGAATCCATGGGAGTCCTGCGGCGCCGAGGCCGGTGCTGACGCAGGGGCCGGAGCTACCGGCATCAAAGGTCAAGGACTCCAAGTCGGGTCCGCGGGGCCGGAAGGCGCACCGGAGGGGCCCCGACGGCTAAATAGGCGAGCCATAGCGGACAGGAATTCCTGTACCTGGGCTGGAGTCGCCGATGAACCCGGAAAAGGCGGGTAGGTCACCGACGACTGCGTAGGCTCCGCCGGAGCCGCGGGGGTGGCACCACCCACACCCTCAGCCGAGTCGCGCGACCGGCGAGGAGAAGTCGAAGAACGAGGACGTTTCTTTGACTTCTTTTTGTGCTTCGCCTTACCAGACCCGAGTGCTAAGACTTCGATTCGGACGACTTCCGATGTGGGCGGCTCCGCGCCGTCAGAGGTCTTGGTCCAGAGGGAGGTCGAGGGACCGATCGCGGAGCCGCCCACATCGGAAGTCGTCCGAATCGAAGTCTTAGCACTCGGGTCTGGTAAGGCGAAGCACAAAAAGAAGTCAAAGAAACGTCCTCGTTCTTCGACTTCTCCTCGCCGGTTGCGCGACGTGTGGGTGGTGCCACCCCCGCGGCTCCGACTGCCGGGCTTCAAGCAGCTTTCGGGACCGCTCCCGCAAAGTCTTCGGTGCCATGGCCCGGCAGTCGGGGCACGACTTGGGGTCGTGGTCGCGCCCCAGGCAGAAGAGACACACGCGGTGCGGGTCTGTCACCGACATGCGATGACAGTCCTCGCAAGATTTAAACCCGGGCATCCCTGACTGCACCAGGAGTCGTATCGACTCAAAAAATCAGAGACAAAAAATCTCCAAAAACTCAGTTAAAAAATGACTGGGGGTACCGCTCTCTCCGGATCTGCGCTTGCTGGCGCGGAAAAAGAAAGAACTGACGTCAGCGCGCGAGGGCGTCGTCTAAGTAGCTGCTGCGACGTCATCCCGGCGATCACGACGGACGCGGAGCCGCACGACGCCACCTTCCGACGTGCAGGGGTACTGCTGACGAAAACTTTCCGGATCCAAACTGACGCCTGGGGATATTCTAAGGTAAGGAATCTATCACTATGTGTTTCTTTCAGATATTGTGACTAGTTAATTGAGTGCCACATCCTTAAACATTATCTAAACAGTCATACCTCAAGTTCCCCTTACTTGAAGTTTTCATTTTGGTCTTATTTTAATCACTACATTCTACCGTTACTAAACTGGTTTGGTGATTGTACTGATTTGAATTCCGACTTTACCAGTGTTATGGTGCTGACTAAATACTGGACTCACCCAGACCACTGCCTACTCTTAAAAAAATGAAACTTTAAGGTTTCATTTGTTTTATTTTAAACGTATCCCGTTTTCCTTTAAGGAAAATGGGATACATTAACAAAAAAGAAATAGAATAAAACCTGTTTTCCTTTAAGGAAAATGGGCTGCATTAATAAAAAAAACTGCTTTATTAAAAGCAATTACAGACATGGTGGTCTGCTGACCTCAGCAGACCACCATCCCTGTGACGGCTGTAATTCCTAATGGGTCGCAAACTGCGATCTACCTCAATATTAATGAGGTAGGTCGATTTGCGACCCACAAGAAATCTCTAAATGAAACTCAATGAGTATCATACATTAGGAAGAAATGTTTCTTACCTGTAATCTCAGTTTGCTCTCAGGGAAATCTCCATTGAAGTCATAAGCACTGAATAGACCCATCAACATGTGGGGAACCCGGAGCACTTTTTCATAATATGCCTTCTTAAGTGTAGATGTTTGCCTTTCTTCAAGGAGGCCTGTAGAGACACTTAAGAAAAGAATATTGTACAGCCTAAGGCTATAATGGCCAATTTTTCCAGATTGCGTTTAAAAAAAGGGTAACAAATACATATATATATATATATATATATATATATATTTATTTAAGGTCAAATACGTTGGGAGAATACATAAATCTCTTTCACAAACTCTTTTTTAAAAGGAGTAAGATGAAGGAAAAGAGGACAGTGTAGCCCTACAGGCTGCCATTATGTGAATGCAAGAGCAGCATCTGCGCCTTTAAGGGCCTAGAAACCACCTTTTTTTTGACGAGGTGTGGCAGTGTCATATAGGTCCAATAATTGCCACTGTCACCTCCACTGTGGAAGCAGGAGAGTTGCTTATAACTTCAATGGAGCTTCCCCCGACCGAGAACTGGGTTTACAGGTGAAAACCCATTCCTTCTCTCTCGGGGGATATCCATTGATAGTCATAAGCACTGAATGGAATAGCAATCCCATCCCCACCAAGAGCGATGGAAAAGACAATCGGCCAAATTAAGCAAACAAATTTCTTAGGGAAGCCTGTCTACTTGAACATCTGTTTTAGCATCTGTTTTAGCATCTGTGTTTGATAAATGTGTGAACAGATCTTCATGTAGCTGATTTAACAGATTTCAGCTATCGAGACATTTCTCATTAAAGCAGCAGAAGCCACTTTCCCTCTAGTGGAGTGTGATTTAGATCTACCGAACAAAACCATATTTGCCTTCTGACAGAATGCAAGATACTATCCATCAGGATATGGACTGCTAGGACGTGGCTAGACCTGTACAGACTGGGTCATAATTCACTAACAATTGGCCCGACCTGTGGATATCTTTTGTTTTATTCAGATAAAACTTTAAGACTCGCCTGACGTCTAGAGAATGGAGAGTACTCTCAGCAAGTGTGGAAGGGTATTGAAAGACAGTAGGTAAGGAAATGGTTTGATTAACGTTAAAGTCCAAAATGACTTTAGGTAGGAATATTTGATGAGTCCTCATAATCACCTTACTGGAATGAAAAATGGTGTATGGTTCGTGAGAACATAATGCCTGGATTTCGCTAACCCTACCTGCTGATGTGATCACTACAAGGAAAGCAGCTTTCCAAGAGAGATGTTGCAAGGACGATTAGTGAATGGGCTAAAAAGGAGCCTGCATGAGACGTGAGACGACTGTATTAAGCTCCCAAGGAGGATATGGATGCCTTAAAGAAGGGAAAACCTTTTTCAACCCTTTAAAAAAAATCTTTGATAACGGGGTTTTTGAAAAAAGAGGTTTGTGAAGGACATTCTCTGTAGGCAGTAATTGCAGCCAAATGAACTTTTATGGAAGAGAATTGAAAGCCAGAAATGGCCAAATGAAGTAAGTATGGAATAATCACATCTGCTTGGCAGGTTGTTAAATTCATGTTCTTGTTAGAACACCAAATGCAATATCTCTTCCATCTGAATAAATAAGCTGAACGTGCTTACAGTCGTCTAGCCTCCTTGAGAATGTTCATGCATTCTTGTGGAAGGTTCATATGCCCATGCTGAACGAGCTCAGGAGCCATGCTGCCAACTCCAGGAGTAAACATTGGAGTGAACAATCTGACCTGCGAATTTCGCGAGAAGATCCGGTCTGCACAGCAGCTTAAGATGTGAATGCTCAGAACTGTAGAGAAGGTCTGTGAACCACCAATGACGTGGCTACTCTGGAGCAATCAGGATCATTCTGACCGTCGAGTAAGACAGTTTGGTGAGAACTGACGGGATCAGGGGGAGCGGAGGAAAGGCGTAGAGAAATTGGCCGGACCAGGGCATTCCCCAGTGTCCCTGGTTGGAAGAACCTCGAGGCGAAGCTTGGGCATTTTTTGTTTTCTGCGGTAGGGAATAAGTCGATGAGTGGAGAGCTCCACATTCTGAAAAAGTTTTGTACGACGTCGTTGTGAAGGACGCATTCGTAGTTTTCTGGGAGGGGTTTGCTTAGGGAGTCTGCTTGAACATTTTGAACACCTGAGAGATGAGTTGCAGTGATCTGAAGGTCTCATTCCCCCCAGCATGTTGAGGTAGTAGTAGTTTTTTTTTTTTTTTTTTTTAACGGATTTTATTGCAATTTTCTGAAACAAAGGAACAGCCTTCCATTTCAAATATAACCGAATAAACAGGCCGGACAAAAATAATCTCTGTCAATACGGTACAGTCAGAAACATCTGTACATAGTTAACAGTGTAATATCAAGGCAGAGTTGAGTATTGATAAGATAATCTTGAAAGAACAAGAAAACTAAATTAAAACATCCCATCCCTTCACCATAGCTTTCAGCGGTGCCCCAGTGTAGAAACTGTTCCCGCCAGCATGCCACCAGCAGAGATCTGGAAGATGTCCACCACCTTGTGATCTATTGCTTGGCCAGAAGAAGCGCAAGGTCCACAAACCGTGCTACTATCTTAAAATGCTTTGGTCGGGGATACAGGCCCAACAAACAGTGTTCCATCGTATTCCAATGGGCGAGCCCCATGATTCCTGAAAGGGTATCCCCTATAATCGCCCCAGTAAGACGACAGCGAGGGACAAACTCACAGCATATGCAAAGGGTTAGCGGCATCTGCCTTACATCTAGGACAACTGGGTGATTCTGTTGGGAAAATTCTAAGGAGCTTCAGCGGTGTTAAATAAGCTGTGCAAGAGGGAAAATTGTATACATTTAAAATGGGAGTTGTGGGAAATTACAGTGGGATATTCGAGGAGGAAAAGCAACTCTTTATCATGTAAAGCAAGATTTCAGTCTGTTTCCCATTGTGCTTGGAAAGGAACTATGTTGGTATGTAAATGGGCACGTACACCCCTACAAAGCCACTTGACTAGATATCTACCCATCCCCATTTCATATACTGCCTGAATTAAGGCATGTGCATCTGGTTTAGTCTTTGTAGGCAATATGTACGAACATATTATAGAATAGTGGCGTGTGCCAGGAAAAGAGTATTTGGAAGGCTGTGAAGCAGAGTGAAATCAGGATGCGTCAGCAGCATACCCTTCGCGAAAAAGTCTCTAACCGCAGAGGCCCCACCAGAGTGACAGTCTCCCCGAGGACAGCATACCCACAGCAGTGGGCAAGCCCTGCAGCAGAATAGTCAGGGCCTAACGTGGGGGTGGGTTAGTTTACTGGAGAGCGCTTCTCCAATACGTTATGGCATTGTTGAGCAATAACGGAAGATGAGAGGGCATCTTTACTCCTGGCAATTACAACCTATGTAGCATGCCCATTCGCAACATACTTGGCGTGTAACCAATCTGATGTAAGTGGAAACCTGCTAACCAGTAGGAAAACCACTGTAACTATATCGCCAAGTAAAAGGCCCTAAAATCCGAGACACCCATGCCACCTTCCACAGATGGTAAATGCATTTTCGGTAGGCTTATCAGGCGCTGCCCAGTGCCTCAAATCAAATCGTTCAACAAAGAATTCAAAGTTCTAAAGATAGAGGCTGAGACAATCACACACAAATTGAAGAAATAATACAGTAGGCGGGACAGCATCACCATCTTTGACAGTGCAACCCGACCCACCACGGACAGGGGCGGCGTTATCCAAAATTGTATTTAGGATTTCAGTGAAGAGATGGCCTTCTGCAGGTTTCCATCTATTAAATCTGCATCAGATCTATAGATCTGGATACCCAGACGTGTGATGCGTCACCTGCATGGATTGCGTTCCCAAAAGCAGCATGTCGAGGGTTATAGTGTCCCGAAATGAAAATACATAAGATTTAGCATAGTTAACTCGGAGGCCAGACAGCTCACCGAACAGATGAAGTGTGCGAAATATTGGTGTTAAGTCCGCCCGAGGTCCAGGTATATACAATCATATAGTCGGCGTATATGGAGATCGCATGGGTCTGTGGCTCCTGTGAGATATCCCAATCATCTAATATCTGCCTGAGATGCTGCGCCAGGGGCTCCACCAATAAAACGAATAGCAAGTGGACAATGGGCAACCCTGTCTGGTGCCGCTGAAGATTCACATTTCCACATTTGTAAAGTACAAACTTATCACCCCTAAGGGTATCCAGGCGCTGGGGGGCTCTCGGGGAGATTAAGTGATCTATTGCCCAGAGTCACATGATGCCGAGCTGAGATCGGGGATCGAACCGTGAGCTCCCGCACTTTGGAGTCAGCTGCTCTGGGTGCTGCACCACACCTCTCCCACTAGATCTGATATTGCGATATGTGTCTCTCCATTCACGCTCTTGCAGTGGGGTTGGCATACAGAAGTTAACCCAGTGAATAAAAGTGAACAAAAGATTAAATCTAGCCAGTGCTGCAAACATATACTCCCACCCCAGGGTATCAAATGCCTGTTGGAGATCCAGAGAGAGACAGCCTGATGAAGGATAACTCTCTTTAGCTCCCTCCATCACTTGGTAAAGGCGGCATATATTCATGGAGGTAAAGAGAGCAGTCATCCCGCTAATATTTTATACTCTGTGGTAAGAAGGGACTGAGGTTAATAAGAAGATAGATCTTCCAGATTACGACCAGATTTAAGGAGGGAAGTGACAAAGGCTTGGCAGGTTTTAGGTGGTATGGCGTCCGCCGCTAGGGATGCATTATACGGACGTTACAATTGTGGAACCAACCAGGTGGCATAAAATTCAATGCGTAAACCATCTACACCTGGTGTTTTATTATGCACCATTTCTCCGATAGCGTGACGCAACTCACCTTGCATCAATGGGTCTCCCAGCGTTTCTCTACGAGTAGCCGAGGCCTGTGGCAGTCTCAGGTTACCAAGGAAGTCAGCTATACTATTAGAGGACAGAGAGGTGGTTGCACTATATAACTCAGCATAGTCCTCACGGAAGGCACCATTAATATCGAACTGAGTTGCACAATGGATAGCGGAAGGCGTAATCACTGAAAGGCCCGGTGTAGGTGAAGAGACAGGCAGGATCATACAGGCCAAGAGAGCAGCCGCTTTATCACTCTCTGCGTGCAGTTTGTGTGTATAGCCAGTAAAATCAATAACTCAGTCATTCGAAGAGTTCTGCAAGTTTGACTTTAGTGTCTTGTAAGGCATCTGCATGTGTGTCATCCGGTACTGCCGCTTGTTCGAGCAGTCCCAGTTGGGTCTTAGTTTTGTGCAGGTCCCGCATCACAGACTGGCGCGCCCCGGTGATGGTGCCAATAGTTACCCCCGTCAGCACTATTTTAAAGCTTCCCATTCAATTAATGAGGAGGAGGCTATATTGGCATTATCCTCAAAGAAAGAATCTATGGTGGTAGATAGGGTATCCTTAAAACCAATGTCTTCTAGAATAAGTGGTTGTAAGCGCAATGTGGTAATAGGAGTTGGGACACTGCCCCAAGTCAGCTTCAACTCAAGGGGTTTATGATCCGAGAGAGTTTTACCTAGGTAGGGGACGTTAACAGCCGCTGCCTGCAATGTCGTAGGGAAGAGGATATGATCCAAACGGGAATGCAAGTTTGGGGTGGGGGGGATAAAAAGAATATATTGTGTGCCCGCCATGCATAAGCGAAAGACCATCCCGACACCCACTCACTCAGGGCCCTAGGTTGTTTAACCGAGGTAGTATTTGGTAGCGGAGAGTGTGAACGGTCTAAATGAACATCCAGGATCGCATTAAAGTCCCCACCAATGAGCCACGGGAGATGTGACCAATCATCCAAGACAAAGGACAGGCATGCTAGGAAAACATTCTGGTCTATGTTAGGGGCATAAATATTACCCAATACCAGAGTTTCAACGCCCAATATGCCACGAACAAGGACATATCTTCCATGTGTATCTACTGTGATATCGGAGGCTGCAAATGGCACTCCAGCACTCAACCATATCGCTGCCCCACGGGCAAATGCTGAATACATTGTGGCAAACAATTGGCCCCTCCATCTGGTCTTCAGTTTAAGAGACTCTGAAGTGGAAAGGTGAATTTCCTGTAAATAAACTATATGCGCTTTACGGTGATTAAGTTGAGCAAGGATACGGGGGGCGTGGCCGAACCGCGCTGCAAGATGGCCACTTGCTGAGCGCGCTCTGCCGGTCGGGCTATAATCCTCCAAATATCCGTGGCACAGGAGAGTCATCCACCCTTGCCAACTGCACCAGAGCATTACCCGTGGGGAGGTGCGGTGACTGAGCCGTCCCCTGCCACCACAACCGAGCCGGAGACGAGGGGAGGACCAGCGGGGGCCTGCCTGCTTGTCATACTACAGGCCCTGCTCCCGGGAGGCGGTGCGGACGGGACCTGTCGCAGGAGGTCGGGCGGAGGCCCTGTTGTGAAGATCCGAGCGCTCATGGTACACACGTGATGCACATGAGGGTCCTACAGAGGGCTAGAGTCATGACTAATGTTACCACGAACTGGGTGGCAATTATGGGGGGGCCCACTACAAATACTCACCACCAGGTATCTACCAGATCGCAACATAAATTACCATGACATCTTTCAATCTACTAACATGGAACATCCGTGGTCTGAACGACCACAGAAAGATCAGACTAGTTCATGCCTACCTACTGAGACATAATATAGATATATGTTTCTTGCAGGAAACGCACTTAAAATAGCACTTCATCTGCTAAGCTGCAACACAGACGCTGGGGACACGTATACTCTTTCATCTATTCCAATTATGCACGAGGGGTGGTGATCCTAATTCGGCGGGGACTGGATTGGAAAATGTCTGTATCCCATATAGATCCAGATGGTCACTATGTGATGTTGCTTGGGGTGCTGGCCGGTGTGGAGATAACTCTCGCCGCGGTGTACGGACCAAATACGGACTGCCCGGAGTTCTTCCAGACAATATGGGCAAAGATTCAATTTATGGGGTGTGACACCATAATATGGGGAGGGGACTTCAACACAGTGCTAAATGATGCTCTTGATAGAAAGGGGTTGTCTCGCACACTACATCCCAATTCCAGTGCTACTCTAAATGCTATTAATTTAGACAGTAATATCTCCGACATCTGGCGGAGGCGAAACCCGAATTTGGCGGAGGGCACCTGCATCTCTGTCCATCACAGTGCCTGGTCGAGATTAGATAATTGGCTAGTCTCACGAGACGTAGAAGTGTGGGCACTAGATGTTGTTCATCTTCCCAGAACACTTTCAGACCGCGCTCCATGTCTCTTACGGTTGCTATTACCCAACACACCCCACAGAATGTTCAGTTGGAGACCCCTACTCCCCCCTCCCCCCAGCGCTTTACTGGATGAAGCCTTCAAGGAAGAAATACGCGGGACATTGAGGAATACTTCTCGCTGAACACTGGCTCAGTTACATCTCAGGCTTCCTTGTGGGAAGCCTTCAAGGAGGTCAGAGGGAAATGTATAGCACGTCAAGCTGGGGTCCTGAAGGCAATAAGAGGCACACTGACCTCCCTCGAAGCCCGTATGAGACTTTGAATCACAATTCTTCACCACGAATAACGCTGTACTCCTAGCCTCAATTAAAGAGGCAATCACGGAATTTGAGGAGGAAGCACAGAGGGAGGTGAAATTCATGGGCAAACATGCACAAGCTACACAGTATGGTGAAGGAGACAGGCCGGGCAGTACCCTAGCAAACATGCTCAGAATGCCTCGCTCCGCTACCGTACATGACTGAGGTGCTGGGAGAGGAAAACACTCTGATCAGAGGCCTGCAGGGCATTGTAGATCGCTTCACACAATTCTATGCTAAGCTTTAGAAGTCCTCACACACTGCGGTACCTGTGGGCCTTCAGCCATTTCTGGAATCCCTGGAGCTTTTTTGGCTAGGGAGGGGACATAGGGAATACCTAGATGTGCCGTTCTCGGTCGAAGATATAGCCCAGACTATACGCAGCCTACCGTTGGATAAGGCCAAGGCCCTGATGGGCTCACCACCGCTTTTTGCAAGACCTATGCGACAGAACTGGCCCCACGTCTGTTAGCAGTTTACGAAGAAGCTCAGACCTCTGGCATTCTACCGCCATCTATGCGTGAAGCCATGATAATAACGCTGCTGAAACCAGGGAAGAACAACAATGAAGTAGACTCGTACAGACCACTCTCATTAATTAATGTAGATGTCAAAATCCTAGCCAAGTTGATAGCGGGCAGACAACAGCCTTTACTTCCGTTGATTGCCCGACCAGATCAGTCGGGATTCATCCCTGGGAGGTCAACATCCCACAATCTCTGCACCTTTTTTACAGTACTACATTATTTACATCCACAAACCCAGGCAGTCGCCATACTTCGACGCCACAAAAGCGTTTGATACGCTGGAGTGGACGTATTTATTCGCAATACTAGAGAGAATGGGGTTTAGTCCCTTATATTTGAGTCTCATACGACTGCTCTACACGGAGCCGACCGCAAGAATCCGCATGAATGGCATGATCTCGCAGCCCTTCCCTATTACCCGGGGAACGAGACAGGGTTGTCCCCTCTCCCCTTCGCGATGGAGCCGCTGGCGGCGAGGTTGAGACAGCATCATGCCGCCAAAGGGTTAGGATTTAGCACGAGAGGTCTATTGGTCTCTCTCTATGCAGACGACATCACCCTTTACATTACCATTCCTGCAGTGAACACCGCCCCCATTCTCCGGGAACTGATTAAATTTGGGGGGTTATCAGGCATATCAATAAATTGGGCTAAGACTACACGTTTCCCACTCACAGATAGTACAACCCCATTCCCTGTGGAGTACCCCCTCAAGTGGGCAGACGGCCCAGTGAAATATTTGGGTATATGGGCTCAGTAGGGATGAACAGGAAATCTGGAACATGAACTTTGGACGGGCTGTTGCGTGGCTGGAGGGGAAAGTGAATGCCTGGGCTAGGCTGCCACTCTCCCTGGCGGGGAGGATTGCGATAGCCAAGATGGTGATACTACCCAAATTCCTGTATTTATTTGTTAATATCCCGGTTCCCATCACCCAGGCGTTTTTTAAAACTATTCGCACTTTGTTAATATCCTTGGTGTGGGCGGGGAAGCAAGCACAAATCTCATGGGAACTCCTGTCACTACCGCTGACTCAGGGTGGGATGGGCGCCCCGGACATGCCATTATACGCTTACTGCGCACAGGCACAATTCTTGCATCACTGGGTGCACCCCACCCCGTTTCAGTCACACACGGCGGTCGAGCTGGATGTCGCGGCCCCGGTCCCCCTACAGGTGGCACTCTATCAACAATATAAGCGTCCACGCGACGCGATCGACACGGTCGAGACCCTGCGCTGGGCGTGGGACCGGCTGCGCAGCAGAGCCCAGTTGCAAATACTGTACGCTCCTTCTATCCCGATAGCGCACAATCTTATGATCCCCGCAACGAGGGAGCAAGTAGGTTGGTAGCAAAGTCTCTAGGACTCCGCACATTTGAGGACCTTTACCCCGGGGATGTCTTTAGACCCCCGCCAACAACACCGGAGGGAGGGGCTAAGAATTTCTCAGAACTTTTTCTGTATTACAAACTTCGGGCGTCCTGCAGGCAAATACACGCTACATTCCCGGCTCCCCCGCCCACCCTTATGGCGCTTCAAAATGTGCTTCAGACCTCCTCCCCTCCCAGGCTCATAACTCGCCTGTATGGCAATATGCAGAATACAGCCCCCTTTTTAAGGCCGAAGTCCCTCCAGGGCTGGAACTCGGAGCTTACCACTCAGATCACGGAGGCTCAGTGGGCATTCTGTTGCAATCAGCTCACTGCGCTATCCCCAAATTACAAATTGAGACGAATCCATTTTAAATACATTCACCGCTTTTACAGAACCCCAGCTCAGCTATACCGCATGGGAATCAGCGAGGATGACCGCTGTTGGCGATGTGGCTACACACCAGCTACCTTCATACACATGGCATGGAGCTGCCCACCTCTGGCGGCCTACTGGGTTGACATCTTCAGTAAAGTACATGACATAATAGGCGCTTCTCCTGAGCCCGCGCCGCTTATCGGTCCACTGGGTTATGTGAAAGACACGGAGGCAGCAACGCGCAAGCTACATGCCATATTGCTGCTGCTGGCTAAGCGCAGGGTAGCTATGTCCTGAGGAAAGAAGAGGGCCCCCACAGCGGCAGCCTGGGTGCAAGATGTTGTATTCAGCCATACACAACTGACAACCTTCTGGGAGCTGATGCCATCTGCGTCTAGACCAAAGGACATCTGGGCTCCGTTTCTTGACTGGGCTCGCTCGTTACAAGATATGAGGGATGAATCCCTGGAGCAGACCGGCTCTGCAGGATCATAATAATAGGTTGGGATTTTAGTGCCTGGCGACATAAGGTTACATTGTGGTCTACAACTCTCAAGTGTATTAACTATAAACTGTAGGATGGCTGGTCTGATGTTCCCCCCCCATACTGGGATGGGCTAGACAACCATACAAGCTGGGACCCGCCCGAATCCCGTGTCATGGAACACCTCAAACATTATGATATACTATGTACGTATTGTGCGCATGTGGAACTGCTAATTACTTATGTAACACAAATGACGTTGAAATGCCTCTCTGACTGAACTGTTGTTTTTGAAATGCCAATAAAAAAAAAAAATTGAGCAAGAATTCTGTGGCGTTTATGAACAGACCCCATCCCCCGGACGGACATTCGAGGTCAATATTTTAGTAATGTTGTATAGCAGTTGACATTCAAACATAAGATAAGGAATGCATCAATACACCTTCCACCATACGCATAATGTACAAAATGAGACCCATAGGCAAAAAAGATGGCAGAAAGAAAAAGAACAAGTCCCCAATACAAGATCCAGCAAAGAACAATCATTCCACCCAAACTGTAAAACTGTAGAAACAAAGTATAAACATGTGCAACCGCTTTGGGGGGTAGGCCAACAAGGCTCGAAGGGGAGTCAGAGACCTACAAAAACCACTAGGGAGCAATCTCCCAGCAAGGGCTTCTCAGGAAGCCACATCGGGGAAAGATGCAACAGGAGGGAGACAGTGTGCAGGTACAAAGAAAGGACACCTACGAGAGGGAGGCAGGAAAGGAACAATGTACCCAGATCGGACCAATCATCCTGGAATATGAGAGAAGGGGAGGGAACGGGAGCAAGGGGAGGGGAAAAAATACGGGACACACATCGTATTAAAGAACAAGGAAGTCTCACAGCTCGATAAAGGAGCAACAGAGCAATGGAGAACAGAGAAGATTGGTCCAGGCGTGGCTAAAGGAGATTTGGAAAGTGAAGTGGTCAAGACTTAAGGAGAAATAACCAGGGCTAGAGGAAGAGCACCCCCCAAGTTCAGGACCCACCACATGGGGCAGCAGCAAGAGATGGTCCCCAAACCTACTGTGACAGCAAGGTTACAAACAAGGCAACAGCAAAGTCATTTTCCATTGCCCACCGTTTGTGAAGTCACTGATGGAAAAAGTGCAATACCAGCATTGGAGTGTGAGTCAGAAGCGGAGCTTGCGGAGGAATTGGAGAGGAGCAGCAGCGGCTGTGATCTAATGGAGAACACTGTTGCAATTGCAGCCCTGATGCCCTCCAGGGCCTGCTGCGGGGAAGGGACCACTCTCAATGTCATTTGCGAGGGACGCCGCATCGGAGCCGCCAGGGTGACCTCCGTGCCTCATGAGAGGGAAGCTCTGATGGAGGAAGGCAATTTGCATTAGGATAATGTTGCTCTAACCAGACCCCACAGTCTCTGGGGTGTCAAGGAACAGAGTACTTTGGTCGAGCAGAACCTTCAGCCGGGCCGGGAATAGCAGCGCATACGTGAGGCCTTCCAATCTGAGTTGTTTTTTGGTGGCAGGGCTGGACTGACCGTAGCGGGCACCGGGCGTTTCCCCGGTGGGCCGGAGGAGATGGGGGCCGGTTTTGTACCCGTGGGGGGAGAGTGGGGTGGGGTTTGCTGCAGTGCTGCAATATATCAGCCCCCTTCTCACTAGAACTCCCTGCTCCTGTTTGGTGGGCAGGAATAACACTCGCTGGCGCTGCACAGCTTGTGTATTCTGGAAAGAGTGAAACATTGGTATTATCCATGACTATCAGTGCATTTTCTCTGGCCTTCTGAAGAGCTATGTCGCGATCACAGAAATTGAGAATGTGGGCGATGATAGGCCGTGAAGGTGCCCTTGAGGGGGACGGCGCACTCTATGCGCTCTCTCCACAGTGAATAATGCAAACAGCCTTGCGGGCCACCCCAGTCCGAAGCCAGTTCTAAATAAGCAGCGTGGTGTTGGGACCTTCCACTCTTTCTGGCATGCCAATAATGCGCACATTTTTGCGACTTGCCCAGCCTTCAGCATCCTCCGCCATATCTTGTAAGGCAGTAAACTGCCTACGGAGTTCTTCCACAGCAACGGATTGTGACACTTGAAGAGCCAGCTCCGACAAAGTCGTTTCAGCAGACTTGACCCTGTATGACAATTTGCGGTGATGGTCTTGTAACAGTCCAAGATCAGCTGCCATGGTACCAGTGCGGTGTTCAATGGCGGCTCTGAAGTCACGTATTTCTTGGAGAATTATATCCCGTTTATCAGGGAGGTGGCCCACTATCGTAGGAGGGACACATTCCTCCATCGTTAGGGTGGAGGAGCCATCAGAATGGCTATGCTGAGATGCACCACGAACCGGTAACTGTGTTGTTCTGGGAGATTTGGTGCGACCCATGATGAAAGTTATTGAGGCCCTTGGCAGGCACAGAGCTCTCCACTCCAGCAAGGAGTAGTGACACCAAATGCAGTCACCTATGTGGCGAAGGGGCCCCTGCGGAAGCTGTTCCCAGTAGTTAGTCAAGACTAAGAAGCAGTGGAGTGCACAAACCCATGGAGTATAGGGCTGAACCAGGGACCAGACCACTCGGAGGCGCACCCCAGTGCGAAGAAGGGGTAACATGCACCAGGTCAAACGTTCTGCGAGGTTCAGGGGGAGACTCAAGTTGCAGCGTCACACAGGATCTAGATGGGTGGATTCCCCAGTGAAGGAAGAGGCAGCGTGCTATAGAAATGAGTATAAGGTAGTGTAGTTTCGTGGGGGTTCACCCATGAACCAATGTCGGGCCAAGCACAGGGGTGAGGGCAAAGGTGGGTCTCCCAAATAGGCAATGTAAGTTTCGTCAGCCAGGCATGCAGGTTCACTCACTGTTTCTCCTTTGGTCATCTGCCATCAGCCTCTAGGCTTGGCCGCCATGAAGGCCAGGAAGGAAAGGAGAGCAGCGAGCGGTTCTGGCCGACTGCTCACAGTATTAATGTCAATAAAAAAATCCCACCGCCCCGTATACTCAACTCCATCGGCCACTCAGCATGTGTCACTATGAGCCGCCCACACGGCACTCTGAACGTGCAGGAAGCCTAGAGTCACTCCGATCCCGCTTCAGGCCAGAACAGCGCCGTGATTAGAAGGCACGTTGAGGGAGAGGCAAGGTCAGCACTTCACAGTGTTAGCAGTGCTCCTGTAGGTAGTGGCAGTCGGGCAGCAGAATCCTCCCGGGCCGGCTCCGCCGTCCAACAGCAAACCGGGGATACCCAAGAGGGGGAGGGCCAAGAGAACCCCCCATATGAAACTGTCTGTGCTCAAATTGCGGAGCTCCAGTAAGGGGTGTTCAAGGAAGGGAGCCGCGCTCCAAGCCACATCACAGAGCCATCTGGGCTCGCTCCATGCAGCCCACCCAGGCCGTTAGACAATCCCGGCTCCCGCATCATGGAATGGAGTTAGGGAAGCTCCGGAGTGCGCAAAAGTCGTGCCCTCTCACAATGGCCGCTCCATATCCCTTTGTGTGACATAGATGGTGTTGGATAACAGGAAGATACCAAGCGGCCGACGGGAGCTCTAAAAGGTTGCGTCCGCCATTTCGATGGTTAGTCACGCCCGAGGTAGTACATAGTTGCGTCTTGAAGGACAGGAGAAAAGCCTTCAATGCTAGGTGAACTGCTCGCAGCTCAAGGAGATAGATATGATAGGTCATCTCTCTCGGAGACCATGTTCCCTGGATTTGGAGGTGTTCCATGTGCGCTGCCCATCCTAACAGTGAGGCATCTGTTACTATGGTCTGTGATGGGACATCCTGATGAAATGGCATCCCTTGAGGCAGATTTGTCGAAGAGCACCACCTTTTTTTAAAGACTGCTTTGCATTAGGGGAGAGTATGATCTTGTCCTCCCAACTGCCCGTAAGTTGTCCCCACTGATCCTCAAGATATTTCTGGAGAGGTTTCATGTGAAGACGGGCGTTCGGAGACAGAAAGATACACAAAGCCATCAAGAAGAGAGGACACTGTTCTAGCTGTGGTGTGAGAGTTTCGTGAGTGACACTTCAGATGGATTGTTAACAGTCTCTTCTCTGAAGGACACATTTTTGCTTGAATGCCGTCGATGGAGGCCCCCAAGTAATGCAGCGTTTGGACTGGAGAAGAGGTTGACCTGGTGTGATTGATATGCAGACCTAAATGCTGGAGAAGATTGCTGGTCAACTGGTAATGTAGTTGGGCTTCCTGAGGTGTTGACACCTTGGTAAGCCAGTTGTCTAGACATAGGTAGACGATAACTCGGAGCTTACTGAGATGTGCAGCGACCAGTGCCATACAGAAAGCTCTGGGGGCTGACATGAGGCTGAACGAAAGCACTGTGTACTGGTAATGATCTTGTCCCACGACAAACCTCAAGAATTTGCAATGCTTCTTGGCTATTGGGATATGAAAGTATGCATCTTGGTAGTCTATCGAACAGAGACAGTCTCCATGGTGTATCTGGGGATAGATCTAATGCAGTGCCAGCAATAATCAATTTTCTCTACAAATCCACTTGTTGCAATTGCTTGCCAATCTGTTAGGCAATGAGATGTACTTCCCCCATACCGGAGTGGATAACGGAAGAGCGGGAAGTAGAGATTCATTGTTTACAGTCTGCTGTAGGCTTTCCCCCCTGAGTAGGCTGTTGAGTGACTCTTCCTCTGGGTTGACAACATTGCTCCTGTTGATAAGGTTTCTGCAGTTGGTTTTTCTTGCGACCTTGGTACCAAGTGAGAGGTTTGAACCCTCTGTAGGTAAAACATCATTGGTAAGATTTTTAGGTTTGCCTTTCTGCTTTTCGAGACCTACTGCCTTTAGGGATTCCATTTTGGACTTCATCCGGGTCATTTCATCATCCGTATGACTGCCGAATAGTGTGGATGTCGAGAATGGAAGGTTAAGAATCCGTTGCTGGGATTCATGTGTAAGGGCCGTAAGGCGGAGCCATGAATGCCTTCTCAAGGCCACCCGGTGGCAGTATTCATGGGCTGCTAGTAATGAGGAGTCAGCAGCAGCACTGATGATTTGGTTGGAGACCATCATACCCTCATTGATCACCTACCTCAAGGAAGTCCTGTCTCTATCTTTTTTTTGTGTAAAGTCTCCCACAAGGCTCTGTTGTATCTGCCCAGAAGAGCAGATGCACTTGCTGCCTTCATGATGGTGGCAGCTGTACCAAAAACCTTGCGCCCCACTGAATTCAACTTTTTACTATCCTGATCTGGTGGCACTGTAGACGAAGGAGTGGTGGAATGTTGTTTCCTTGCCGCAAGGATGACCACAGAATTCAGGGGAGGGTTTGAGCAGAGAAATAGAGGTCCTGCTCTGGAAGTCTGCACTTTTTTTGCAGCCTCAACGTAACAGATTTGGCTGAGGCCGGTGTGAGGAATAGGTCCATTGCTGGCTCTAATAGACCTGGAACCAATAGCAGGAGAGGCCTAGACGCTGATCTATGATGAAGCGTCTCGGAAAGGACCGATGTGGATGGATCAGGCATAGAGATGTTTAATTTTGAAGCACGTCACACCAGGACCGCCTGGAAGGTGTTGATATCATCCCCTTGGGAGACTCGAGGCTGAGGAGAATCAGACAGCGTTGGTATCTGCCTGTGTTGGAAGAAGAAGTGGAAGAATAATAGGTCAAGTATGTCGAAGTATGTCTTGAAATTGTTCGTGACATGGATCTAGACCTGGATGCATGGTGACAATATGCGCGCATGGAGGATGGCCAAGATAACGAACACTGGGACCTGTGTCGATGTCTGTAATGGCGCGAATGATGGCGAGATCTGGAACGCAATCATTGCAAAGAAGGTAAAGGCCTCAGAGGAGGAGCTTCCACAGGTTGTGGAAGAGGTATTGGAGGTGGAAGAAGCTCCGGAGGAGGTAAAGAAGGTGCTGGAAGTGGAGGCGATGGAGAAGACGGAGGCGGAGTAGTAGGAGAGTCAGGCAGCACTATAGGCGACGATGGAGAGTATACCCTGGAGTACTCAAAGTCCAGGGATGATGGTAGACGTCTTTGCCTTGATTTTGTGGCCTTTTTCGCAGGTTTGGATAGACTTCTCCTATGTCTCGATGTCGACCTTCTCCTATGCCTCGATGTTGACACACTCCTCGACTTCGAACTTCTTCTGAGCCTCAACATCCTAGTTTCCTTGGACGTCGACCCAGCCCTCAAAGGTGAACATGTAGGCATATTACCTTGTCTTGACGTCGATGCTCTCGACGTCGACCTGGTACAACATTGTTTTTGGGCTGTTCTTCTCTTTTTGGATCTCCCACGCCTGGAGTCCTCAGAGGAAGGTGGATGAGCCCTGGTAGAGGACTGACCCTCTCCTCGCTCTCTGGTTGGCCCACCTTCTGACTGTGCTGGCTGCCTCCGTCACTCCTCTGTCCCATGGAGGCAAATCTTCTCCCTTTCCCTCAGTGTAGGTCTGAAAAACTTCCTGCAGTGTGAACATCTGTAAAGAACATAGTCCTCAGGAAGACCGATGATGCAGACATTTTGAGGGTCTGACTTGGCCTTCTTTCTTTCACAGGCAGAACACTTGTCAAATAAAGATGGCATTTTATTTGACCAATGAGAAAAAAATTCCTGTCAGAAAAAGACAGGAAAAACACAGGGACAGATGAGACCCGTCGAGTAAATCAGGTGTAAGAAATTTCCTAGCGAGAATTTTGATGAAAAAAAGCTAAAAAGGCCGAGCTCAGTGATCCAAGATCCTGTCACCAGAAGCAGGAAACAGAAACTGCCACCTGCTGAGCATGATGTAATACTGGTGGTCTCTGGGCCCTTAAAGGCGCAGATGCTGCTTCTCCATTCACATAATAGCAGCCTATAGGGCTACACTATCCTCTTTTCCCTCATCTTTCTCCTTTTAAAAAAGGATTTGTGAAAGAGATTTAAGTATTCTACCAAAGTATTTGGTCTTATATATACACATGTGCGTGCACGCACGCACACACACTTGCAACCCCTTTTTAAATGCAATCTGAAGAAATAGCCCATTATTGCCTTCCTCATAGGATGCACAATATTCTTAAGTGTTTTTACAGTCTTTCCTGAAGAAAGGCGAACATCTACAATTAAGAAGACTTATTATGAAAAAGTATCCAGGATCCCCACCCGTGGGAGGGACTATTCAGTGCTTATGACTATCAATGGAGATCCCCTGAAAGAGAATACAGATTACCTAATTGCAATTCAGAGAGAATTACAATTAGGAAATCGATATTCCTAATGTTTAGGTGATAGAAGAAAATTGGGACACAAAGATTAAATATTAGCTCAGTAGTTCAATACTTCAGAGTGTTTTCACAGTTGCCTTGTTGGTAGCCACATCAAGCGAGGTGAGTAGCAGCAGCAGTTGACTTTTTCTAAATGTGAGCTTAGGCAATACTGTTCAACCAAGGAATTCTGGTGGCAGGCACAGCATCCGTAGTCTACGGCAGGGCAACTGGACAATAGAGTGGTCCACACGAACATGGGTGACTTACACTAGCCTAGTCGCTGACTGACCCATGCAGGTGATCCAACAAAGGAAGGAGTTTCCTAAGGCATGGACACCAGGCTTCCTTGGTATCGTACAGCAGGTCTGACTCAGTCATCATAAATAAAGCTTGGTTAGAAGAGTGGCTGAATGACACTGATTAGGTAAGCTGAAAACATCAGCAGGAAGATTTTGAAATGTTAGGTTAATGTTCATTTGGGAGGTATGAGCAACTCTTGTTCCAATTAGCCAAGAGCCTAATTGAAGGACTCACAGTGAGACTAGGAAGACGGAGAATCGTGAGGCTCAAGTAGAGTGTGAGGTCTACAAAATGTGAGGTAGGTAGGTCCTCAGTGAGTAACAGAGGTCATATGACAGTGGTGGGAAGGGATGTAAAATGGGTTGTGCCTGGTGGAAGAAGGGTAATAGTGTAATTATATCTTACTTGACAGGTTAGATTTCAAAGCCACTAGTATCTGGTTGATAAAACACCTGAGCTTGAAACTTTTCTGCATAGCGTAGCTTCAGAGTTCCATCTTATTTTGCTACACATTGCAATACCCAATGAGTTCAACATTTAAGCCAAAAAGAAAGAAGGCATTTCGTTTTGGATCCCCAAATAAATTAGAAGGCCTTAAAAGTCAAACACTTTAATCTAGGTCCCATTTGCAACAAGGCTACCTGTGCACAGATGCAAGGTGGAGTCAGACAACATTCTTCGCTCAGCCTGCACACATAACATTTGCAGAGCCTCTTACCCCAGCTATGCAGTAGCAGACCTTATTTTAATAAGTGGACACTGGAGGCTACATTTCAAATCAATTTTAACATGCAGCTTGCAGTGAGTAGATTTCCTTTGCGAGACTTACAGCAGAGGTCCAAAAACCAGGGGTTAGAACCACTTAATTACAGGTACCACCAGCATTAATTGTCAAAATATGACTTTACTGCTATAAGTTGGAAGCAGCAAAATATCACTCTGCATTGAACAAACACTGATCCGTACACCAGTTATACATTTGATACTCATGAAAGCTACCAGATGGATTTCTGAATTGGACAGACAACCCTTAATAGCCTGTGGTGAACACAAGGACCTCCCTACCTTAATGGAGGCAATCCGAAGAATATAAATAAAGAGGAGTATTTGTGGCCCATAAATAGATGTCAATACTTTATGCTATATTACACATGTTCCGTGCTTACCTGTTCAATAGCGAATCAACAGTGTTATTAAAATGCTAAGTTATGTAACATGCAGATCATAAGAAATGTTGCTTCAAAATGGGGCTAAATGATACATTTCACAGCAGAATTTTCCATATTATTGCCTGAAAAAGTCTTGGGCAGGTACAAAGGAAAACAAAGAAATACAGCAGTACTTCAAGATTTAGTACATTGTCAAGGTGGCTCTATATGGGGCTCAGGCATGTGGCTTTATGCTACCTAAGAACGGAGTAATTTGTCAACTTTCATTAGAACTCGCTCAGAACATTCCAGTTCCAGATTTAAGACTAGAACTGGGGCTACAGAGTTTGAATTTGCAGGCTGTGCAAGAAAATAGTGGTTCAAAACTAAACTGTGTTTGTCGGTAGCTTCAGTTTTGAGAGTGGTGTTTTATACTCTGAGGTTTTTGCTACAGCATAAAGCAGATGTTTTGGCATTGATTCCCTCTTCATATTATATTTAAATGGTATTGGATGATGCTTGAAACGTATACCATGCTCACAAAGTAGGTGGACGTTTTATGCAAATCAAGATTTGTATCAGAATAGAAAATAGAGCATCACAAGGAAGTGTAAATGGACTGTATATATATCATAAGTTGCAGGTGTATTGACATTTTCTGCAAGTGATGCTTGGGGTCTGAATACGAAGCATCCTAATGTTTATTATAATGTAACAATTGTACCATTCTTAGCTTAATTGTGCTAAAATGCAATAGGTACAAAGGTTATGTTGCTTTTCAATCAATGGCTATCTTTTAGGTGTGTTGCTATATTAATTTAACATGTCGAACGTGACCTGTAAAATATGTTGCTTTTATTTGAGTAGTGTGCATGATAATGATTTTAATTAACAAATGAAATCTTACAGTTTGTAGAAATCATACACTTTTGGAGTTGGATGGACTGAGGATTTGTGCACACCTGTACCTGCCACCCAGCCAATCATGGGTTGTCCCTGTGTTCCATACAGCTGATATATGCTTCCTGGGATGGCTCGCCCTTACTTTCACACCCTTTAAACAAATGCCTACTCATTTTCTATATTCTAACCCTCACTTTACCTAATTTCAATAAACTGTCTCTTGGCACCTAAGTTATTAGACTACCACTATTGATTGGAGCCAACCTATTCTAAACCCCTACAACTATTTCCTACTTTTAAATCGTATTCAATAAATTACCCGCCAATCATTACAAACCAGCAGTATGCACATTTCTTCTATAGGCTCCCAGGACCTTCTAATAACTCGATTACTCAAAGGGTATACAATATATATTTAGCAACAGTTAAAATGTAGAATTAAATGATACTGCACATATGATTTCCTATTAATTTGCAAAGCATTTCTACATTGTTATGAGAACATACAATGTACGATGACGGACAGTATCACTCACCATCAATTATTCTTTTCACTCTCCAAATTCGCAGAGTTATAATGAGACTGATAGCATCCCATGGACTACTCGGGCCATTGGCTACAGTGGATGCCACCATTGGGGCAAGGGATAGTACTATCACAGCACCATCAAAAACCTGAAATTACAAACAGTAATAAAAATGGGTATGAGAGATTAATGTGTACCTGCACTTCAAGAGTTCTGTTTCCAAGTACCATGAGAAGTGAAAACTCAAATTTTCTGAGGCACCAGATACCCTTGAGCTACATATAAACCTCCTTTGAAATTAGGAAAATGTGTGCATATGTAAATTGATATATGGAATTAGGATCACTGAAAGGATGAATTTATTTTTCCTTGCCCATCAGCTGTTTGAAATGTAACCATTCCTTCAAAAATGTTTTAACTAGAGTATTTTCAAGCAAATGGTTATATTTGGACTATCTTGAAAATGACAGAAGATACATTTCCTAGGGTCAGATGTAAAAAGCAGTTTTGAGGTCGCAAACTTCTCAGAATCAGGCCATTTGCGACAGCAAAAATGCTTTTATGTACAAACCACAAATTGCGATTCGGTAACAAGTTACTGAATCGCAATTTGGTTTTGCGACCTTATACTGATTTGGTATTTGGAAGGAGCAGGTTTAGAGTGTCTCTTCCAAATACCGAAATGTATTAATGTTCAAAGGAGGTGGAAAGCCATTTGCAAACAGGAAGGAGTCCCCAGGGAACTCCTTCCCCTTTGTGAATGTTCCCAAAAATATTTTTAAGAGTAGGCAGTCGTCCAATGGATCACTGCCTACTCTTAAAAATTACATGGACACTTTTCATTGTTTTTGTCTAAACGCATTCAGTTTTCTTTTAAGGAAAACATGTTGCATTTAAAGATTTTTTTTATTTTAAAGCAATCATAGACATGGTGCACACTCCCTGTGATGGCTGTGATTCCTATTGAGTCACAATTTGCAACCTACCCCAGTAATAGTCATGAGATGGGTTGAATTGCGAAACACTATGAATCGGTAATTTGTGTACCGACCTATTAGTATATAGGCTGGTTCGCACATTACTACACTGGTTGCAAATTGCAACCAGTATTTTGCAATCAGTTTTACGTACATCTGGCCCAGAGTTACGCAGCCAAATATTTTAAGGCCATATCGCTCATCTGTAATCTAGAATGGGTGATCCAATAAAATGTTAGACTAAAATTTGTGCGTTAAGGACAATGTTTGATTAAGGGTAAGGAAAAATTGGGTCACAAGAAACTGCAAAGTCATTATAAAACGGTTAGCAAAATCTGTGTTTTGCCCATACATTGTCGTGGTTTCCAATAAAGTAAAAATTACCACAAAGGAAAACATTACATTACAACAACTATATTACATGAATGAAAAGACAACAAGCTAAAAAGAACACAAAGTTGAGCCACAAATTGAGGAATACTGGAATAGCACATAAATCCTAACAATCCCAACATGCTGTGGAATATCTGTGTTGACTATTTAATTTTAGGTTTTCACTAGAGTGAAGGCCTAGATTCATGAAGTCCTGACCCACAATATTCATATTGTAGCAGAAGCATAGGAAACATGAGAGGCTACACATAGAACAGTACAGTGTTATTATCCGGTTCATACCGCATTACATAAATCCAGATGTAATGAAGGCGGTTGTAAACAAGTTATTGGAACAGAAATTGTTTAATGTGAAAGCAAGGCCATGACTGTTTGTGATGAGAGAGCGAGGTTTTTGTTTTGCTGTGAGCTGCTACTGTGCACCAACGCTTCCCATTCAGAAAGACCCACAAAGGTAAACCGTGTTCAGCAAGGGTAACCTTGGATTAAATGTGGAACCTTGACTGGGTTATTTAAAAATGTGTGAGGAAACCAATCTAAATCCAGAGGTTATATTTAAATGTGGCAGAGCCTTTGTATAAGGTACAGTATGTCGTAAGTAAGGGCTGGTGGTCTGCCATGTTTCCAAGACCAGAATATGTATCATCTTGTATTGATATCAATAGCATTGGATGAAAATATATTATTCAATGACCTTTGGGGTTAGGATTTTGTGACAGCACTTTATTGATTGCTTGTGCTATCTTACTGGCTCAGCAACTTAACTGGTCGTTAGAAATGGTGTAAATGTGATGTTACATGTATGTGTTTCCAAGGGTGGTTCCAAAAAGGGGATTGAACGGTTTGCCCGGCTTATTTTCCATCTCCTTTTTTTTCCATACACAAATAACCTGGTTATCCGGAACACATCATATTCTTTATAAGTTATATATGACGGGCATTTAAATACTACACAGGTAAGGCTATGCTGAATTATCTAGTCATGCCTACCTCTAGGTGTTCCTCATTTAAGAATTAACAACCATCTCCAACAGATCTCACCCCACCAAAAAGAGAAAAAATGTGAGAAAAGTCAGAAAGTGCCTCACGTGAGCTACTGATTGGTACTCACCAGTTTGCTCGTTCTGTCATCATTGGCAACTTTCTTGACAGAAAGGAAACGTGTGTGACCTAAACCTTAGACTCATGTGAAGTGGTAAAGAATATTTTAATACTAGTGTGTAAATAATAGTGTCAACTATTGTACATCTGAACCCCGTTGTGTAAAAAAGTGAATAAATCTCCTAATTAAAAGTGAGTTATGAACATCTATTCCGTACATACTTTATTTCCATAGTGTCCATACTCAATTAAAAGATGCGGCATGTTTAGACCATCTTAGCTTGTTTTTTATCTCCCCTGGTCAAAACTCCTTCATGTATGCTTTGTTGAAAACGCTCGGAGATTTCAATGGGTTAATAGGTACCACCTCTGTCTGAAGTTATCATCATTTGGTATAGACCAGATTATTGTATCCTTGTTGATAGCCCTTAATATAGAGATGCAGGAAGAGGTCCACCATGCAATTGGAGGGTCTCTTCCAAGCAACATTTTTGCCCGAGAATGGCTTAAAACAAGGGTGCATATGACACCCTTCTTTTTCAGTTTTCCTTCTTGTAAGCCTTTATGTTTCCCTTATCAATGCATCTGTTCTAAATGACAAGCTGTCAGAAGATGCAGTCCTGATGTAACATACCAACGAGGTCACTCATTTAGAACATCAGATAATTATTCTCGTCGAAGCAGCCTCAACATGAAGGTGGCCAGAACTAAAGTCATATCGGTAGAGGTCATGGTTATGTATATTTAAGACAAGGTTTCTGGGGCCTCGCTAAAGGGCACATTGGCACATATGGAGTGTATATTATGTAGGTCTATGTAAAGTAATTTCCTTTCTAGAAATTACATAAAATTAACGAAAAAAACGACAGCATTTTGCATTATTTTTCGGGAATTTCACATAATTTCTGCAAAGAAAATCACGTAAAATTCCTGAAAAATTAGGCAAAACCTTGATCCAGGATTTTGAACTTTTTGTATGAAATGCGTCCTTGCATTCATCTTTGGGCATAAGCAAATTACACAAAATAGTGTAAAATCACGCATAATTTGGACAGCTGCAGCTCTCAAGATTTTCACCTGAACGGAAGCTGAATTCCTCAATGTGACATAATGGTGTAATTTCGTTTACTCCACATAAGAATTGCAATGTCCAACAGGAGACAGTCTAAAGAAATCACAAGAAGCACTGGAGCATTCCACCACATACTACATTGCTGAGAACATTAGATGCAAGGTGGCACTATATGGGGTCCAGGCATGCGGCTTTATGCTACCTAAGAACGGAGTAATTTGTCAATTTTCATTAGAACTCGCTCAGAACATTCCAGTTCCAGGTTTAAGACTAGAACTGGGGCTACTGAGTTTGAATTTGCAGGCTGTGCAAGAAAATAGTGGTTCAAAACTAAACTGTGTTTGTCGGTAGTTTCAGTTTTGAGAGTGGTGTTTTATACTCTGAGGTTTTTGTTACAGTATAAAGCAGATATTTTGGCATTGATTCTCTCTTCATATTTTATTTAAATAGTATGGGATATTGCTTGAAACGTATACCATGCTCACAAAGTAGGTGAAAGTTTTATGCAAATCACGATTTCTATCAGATTAGAAACTAGAGTATCACAAGGAAGCGCAAATGAGACTGTATATAGATCCTACGTTGCAGGTGTATTGACATTTTCTGCAAGTGATGCCTGGGGTTTGATTACGAAGCATCCTAATGTTTATTATAATGTCACAATTGTTAGCTTATTTGTGCTAAAAAAAAAATAGGTTCAAATGTTATGTTGCTTTTCAATCAATGGCTATCTTTTAGGTGTGTTGCTATATTAATTTAACATGCCGAGCGTGACCTGTGAAATATGTTGATTTTATTTGAGTAGAGTGCACGATAATGAAATCTTACTAGTATGAGATTTATAATGGGGGATAGTTCAGCCACACTATCTAGCTAGGCAATAGCTGAGCTAAGCAGAACTCTCCTTATGTATTGTACATAAAAAGCACAGGAGAGGATATGGTGCCACAGCCATCTTTTGGAAACGCTAGGAAAATTCGTAGCAAGAGAAAGACAACAGAAAAACAACATGGCAAATGTTTTCCATGCATCAAACAACGAAATGATGGAAGGAATACTTGAATTATTCTCATCCACTGGTGATCACATTCGGATATTTCATATTCACCCACTAAGTCACGCTAGACAGAGACCAGACATCCACAACTCAGTCCTGCTCCAAAAGGGACAGTCCAGCCCGAACTGCCGGACAAGATCCTCTGCAGAGCGGAAACACCGAACCCTAGAGCGGTTTCAGCAGTTCAGGCTGGGCTGTTCCTATTGGAGCAGGACCAACCATCATTTGCATATGGCAGGCCTCTGTATAAAGTTGCATATGTAGTTAGTTGAGAGGGTGGAGTGTCCGTACAGCCCATGGGTGCGAGGGGCACGCAGCACTCTCTATTGCGGTCTTTCACTACCCAAACATGGCTCGTGAAGGAGCCCATTTTCCTTGGTTGCATTAAGGCCCATGGCACCATTGCTATGTCACGGTTTATTAAATGAAACATGCTGTGGAGGAGCAGGAGTTCTGCTACTGTCATATTAAGTAAAAAAACTAATTATCAGAGAGGCGGTCTTAGATGACATTTAGTTGTCGAGCAGTGTAAAAAAGGGTAGCACACGGATATATGTATCCAGGACGTAAATTTAGCAAATTCAGAGACAATATGGAACTTTATAAGTCTCATGTGGCAGATTTAGTTATAATATTTTTATAGCGTGCCCTGCAAATGACAACTAACACACTGGACAATACTGCTGGTCAATTAGTTAAGCATATGTTTGTTGCAAAAATTCATTAGTAGGGAAGATTTTATTAACGTTACTGACCTCGATTTTGTTTTCAATGTAATCCCATATTCCGAGCACCACGATTCTCAAAACTGTCTAACACAATTGAAGAAAAACAGGTTAACTGCGCAATCTGCATCCCAAAAAATTAATAATACAAAACTAATAATTGTATGATTACAAACAAGTAAGGCATATGCCATCCACTCTGCAACATTTTTTTTTATATTAGTGCAGTACGAGTAGTATGTGACGGAAAACATTACTCGGCGGCTTGTTTCACAACACATTAGCAGGGAGCACTTTCCTTCTGGCTGTTGAGCATGTGTACATAAGAGTTGACTGCCATGTCACAAAAAGTGCTGCATATGCACTAGGGCAGGCCCTCCATACATCAAAATGCCCTCTATGACTGTTGGGGTGCTTGATGAGATAAGAGGTCGGACAGACACTATGAGAGCGGAAGGCAGTCCGCATCCTTAGCCCTCACACACCTAAATGGGTGTCATGCTTCATCATAAGGCGTGCTCTTCTTCGGGCCAGCGTTGCAATGCCCGATGGGCACCCACAAGGGTGCTTCCTATCGGAGATCTTTTTTCCCAATTCCATATGTGAAGTGTGGGTGTAGGGCCTGTTGTGCAGATTGATGTGTGAAAGTGAATATGTGTAAGGAAGTGTGTATTAAAATAGACTAAGTAGTCCTCTAGATGAGATTTTTAATAAGGGAGTCAACTTGTTTGGTTAAAAATGTAGTGGCTATCACCAGACACAATGATCTATGATAGCTTTAAAAGGTCAACATGTTTCTTGCCATTGGTAAGTCAATAATGATAAGTTGGCAATTCGTCAGGACCAATATTGCCCTAATTTACACAGTGGTTGGAATCTGGGTATATCAAATAGTATCCAATCTTAAATGACCTAGATGTGGTGTAGTTATTGACACCTTAACATTGTTTCCTTGTAAAAGGAGAAGCAGACCTGTAATGGAAAATAAAATCATGACATAAACCACCTGCGTATCACTGGTGGGGTGGTTGTATTATCATCTTAGTGCGGCATGCGTCAAAGTTATACAGCATGCTGCTATCAGTGTATGGTGCCTATAGCACAGTTGAAAGAAAGCCACACAACAAAACAAATGACACACTCTGAAACATTTGCAGGCAATTAGATTTCATACACTGTTTTGAAAGGTATATAGACTTACCCCATTAGGGTAGCAATTCTGCCTCCTCGAGTGGGAGCAGAGAGTACGCTGATTCAGCGTGCTAGAATTAAAGAAGGAAGATAGCTACAATATCATAGCAGAGGTATGGGTCCAATATGGCGACCTGTATGCACACGAGAGATAGTACTTACTAAGTCATAGTGAGGACTCCACGGGACGACCTACCCAAACTCTGCTGCCTCGGGAGAGGAGGAGCAGAAATACGAGTAGTCTTCAAACCCCTTAGTAAATGGTTAGCAGGTGAGTTGGTTTTAGTGCGCGGCAAATCTAGACCATATAATGCTGTGAAAACTATCGGCGCCATGTTGAGGGAACACGTGGGTCCCACAATGATCTCAATGTGACTACCGTTTTGTGTAGTCATGGGATTAGCAGTATTCGGCAGGAAATAGTGATCCCTCACCTCCCCCTGCCCCCACGGGTAGAAGGGGCCGCGGTGTCTGCGGTGGGCCGGTTGCGCATTCGCAAGAGTGTGGCTGGCAGAAAGTGGTCATGATGTGGCTACTGCACCATGTAGGAGTGGGGCAGATCGGCCGGTGCTTCCTAATTTTATGGCGACAGATAGCGAGGTTGCAAGAAGGAGCCCGCATGCGGAGTGCCATAGTTGCCAAGAATCATGAATAATGCGAGGTGGACTGGCCTAATTTATAGTACAGACCAATTGAAACAGGGTAGTAAATTCAATTTTTTTTTTTAAAGTGTGGCCATTTCATAAGGCAACCGCAAACGGAGTGCTTTGGCTGTCAGTGGGAAGTGTTGGCTGCCAACACTTTCCACTCCACTGACAGCCATGCCTCACAATAGTATCATGATCCACCTTAGGTAATCCCCTTTTGCCCCCTGAAAGGATCACCCTTTCATAAAATTTGAATTTTCCACCCAGTTCTATTGGTCTATAATATACATTATGCCCGACAGCCTTGTATCAATTGTGACTCTTGGCAACCGCTGCACTCCGTTTGCGGTTGCTTTATGAAATGTCCTGCAGGACCAAACAGCCAAAATGCCCTTCCCATCGGACCCGGCTGTCAAATCAATAGTGTGTTCTAAACGTGTGCAAGGATGCCTACATAGGAGCCTGACAAATAACCAGGACAGGCACTCCGCATGCCAGCGTAGTAGTAGCAGCCTAGAATCTGGTGGAGTGAGCTGTCAATCCTTCAGGGGCTGCTTCTTGGTCAGCACGTAGCAGATCTTGATGCAGAGGACAATCCACCTGGATAATATCCTCTTCTCCACTGCCATGCCTTTCTTTGCTCCAGAGAACACTACAAAGAGCTGATTGTCCATCTGATGGTCTTTGGTGCTAATGATGTAAAAGTTCTGCGCTTAATAAGAGTCCAAGCAATGTAACCTCTCCTCATTTTCTAAGGGGTGAGGTGGAGCTTAGAACGGTGGGAGTCTGATAGACTTGCCGATGTAAAAGGGAGTCACAACCCTTAGTAGAAAGTTCTATGCAGTCCATAGCAACAATTTGCCATAATGTAGAATTCGATCTACAGGGTCAGGAGACCCAACTGTGTACCAGTCAAATGGGGTACACAAAAGGAAAGTAAGACAAGGATAAGTTACAACTGAGGCATCATGAAAGACTTTGGGGAAGACACGAGGATCAGACATTTGAGGAAATGTATGAACAGGTAATGTGAAAAAGGACCGCAAATCCGGCAACTGCAGAAAGAGCCGACAGGTAACCTAGAACAGTGCCCACAGCAAGTCCTTGCTGGGTTAAAGACAAAACAAACAGCAATACAACAGGCGATTTGGCCTTCAAAGAGTCAGTGTTACAGGTACCACAGCAAGCCACACACTTTCACCATCGTTCAGCGTAAAAAGATTTTGTAGAAGGGAGCTAGGCTGCCAAGATGATATCCACTACTTCAGAAGGTAGATGAAATGCAGTCAACTGTCGCCACTCAATCTCCACGAATGGCGGTGTAGATTGGGCAGGGCCAGGTGCAAAACCCTGCTTTGCTTCTGCGACTGAAGATCCTCTAGAAGCAGCAGCATGATGGTATGCACATGCCCAGAAGTTTCCAAGTACAACATTCTCCTGGCCCAATCCTTCAGAGCCACTAGTATGACTTGGGCCTGGTCTTTCCTGATCTTCTTCAGAACTCGGGGCAGGAGAGGCAGTGGCGAGAAAGCATACAAGAGTCCCGGGATCCACTCTAAACAGAATGAGTCTTCGAGAGAGAGCCTTCTTGGACAGGTTCTAAGGTGTAGCTGCTTTTCGTGATCATAGATGTCACCAGCTGAGTTTGCCCGCCCTGGTTTTTAAAGTTCCAACACGTGGTGTACTATTCAGGACTTCTTCCCACCCTGCTTGTTGCAATACATAATGGTGGTGTTGTCCGAGGACCCGAAACAGCCTCCCCCTTACGGACAGTAAGAAAGCTTTCAACGCCAAGCGAATGGCCTATAACTCAAGCAAACTGATGTGGATGCGACTCCCAGCCGGGAGACCGGAGTCATCTGATCTCCCCCTCTACCAGAAGACCTCCCCAGCCCAGTAGCACAGTATCTGTCCCGACCGCCAGTTCGGGGTGGGGCTGGCCTAATTGCATTCGAGCAGCCACCATTGCAGACCCTTTGCAGTCTCTTCTGAAACTTGGATGAGATCTGAAAAGTCCCCTGATGCTGGGCCCACTGAGACTTCAGCTCGTGCTGCAAAGCTTGCATGTGCCATCTAGCATGGTGGATAAGCAGGATGCCAGTTGATTAAGAGTCTCTCAGAGCCATCCTCACTAAGGCCCAGCACTGTGTGCCTGAATGTCCTGGACTATTTGGTCTGGAGGGAAGGCCTGAATGTGAACCGTGATCATGAGGACTCCGATGAAAGGGAGCCCCTGCAAAGGAGTTAGCTATGACTGTCAGGTTGATTGTGAACCCCCGTCGTCTGGAGGTGGCCCAAGACTGACTGTGGATAGCCAATCTTCAACAGCCAGTCATGAAGGTGGGGGGAAGACCAAAGATGGGCAGCAACCACCACCATCACCTTTATGAACACCAGAGGGGCACAAGTGAGTAAGGCAAACTAAAAATGCTCATGGCCCACCTTCAACTGCAGGTAACATCTGTGGGCCTGCAGTTCTGAGATAGGGAAATAGGTGTCCTGCAGGTCCAACACAATCATCCAGTACGTTGGATTGAAGGCAGATAGAACCTGGGCCAGAGTAAGCATTGTAAACGTGTCACTCTGCAGGAAGAAATAGAGGGGTCACAGGTCTAAAATGGGACTGAGTCCTCTGCCCTTCTTCGGCACAGGAAAATATCAGGGGCAGATCCCAGTTCCAATCCCTTTCTATGGCTCCTTTGTGAGGTTCCAACAGTACTAATATGAGCATTCTGCTCACTGGCATGTATCACTATGCATTTAGGGCTTCAAACTAGAGGTACAACAGCATCGCCTTATCTCATTCAATGGGT
Organism: Calotriton arnoldi; assembly: GCA_963921515.1. Lineage (NCBI taxonomy): Eukaryota > Metazoa > Chordata > Amphibia > Caudata > Salamandridae > Calotriton > Calotriton arnoldi. The sequence goes on from CAWUFW010000692.1 coordinate 1,070,643, forward strand.
AACACCTTTTAGGGTCCCAAAAGGATTAGATGTGGGGGAAAAAAGGACACTGAAATAGCAAAGTGAATGGGTGCCCTACAAAATGTCTTCCAAGGGAGGGTCTTTTGCAGCCAACAACCCAGGCGTATAGCCTAAGCCACACCTTGCAGTCATGCTCAAACCTACCAGTGCCCCATGCTACGGGATAGAGCCCAAAACGTGATTGCACACAAGCGCAAGAGAGAGAGACACAGGAGATAGTGGCCCTTGAAAATAGACTCTGGAATTGGAAAGGGACGCCAATGCAGTCTCCAACCATTCCACTCTCTGTCAGATAGAGGTTACCCGTAGAGAATACCAGGCAATGGCGCATCAAGAGGCGAAAACGCTTTTTTTGGCCACGCGACACCGTCTATGAGGCAGGGCGGGGATGCTCCTGGCATGGCTAGGGAGGAGAGAGATGGAATCCAGGTGGGTGAGTGCCATCCACAGGGCTGGGTATACCTTCACCATGGCACAAGACATAGCAGACGCCTTCGTAAGTTACTATGCCAACCTGTACAATGCCAAACGCTGGCGGAGGAATCGCAGATTCAGGAGTATCTCCGTGATATAGACCTCCCGGCTCTGTCACCGGAAAATTGGGCTACCCTTGAGGAAGAGTTCACACTAGAGGAAGTCATGGGGGCCATAAATTAACAAAAAACATGGAAAACCCTGGGACCAAATGGTTTGCCGGCGGAATTTTTCAAGGCGAATTCCGGTTTTCTGGGCCCGCACCTCCTCGAGATGTTTCAGGCTGCACGGGAGGAGGGCACACTTTCTCCTGATCTACGCAGTGCAACAGTGGTGGTAATTCATAAACCTGGGAAACCTACCACAGAATGTGGGTCCTATCGGCCAATCTCACTCCTAAATGTGGAGGTCAAGATATTAGCCACTATCTTAGCGAGCAGGCTGGCACCAGTTATCCCCTCCCTCATACATGCCGACCAATCGGGATTCATGCCCAAAAGAGCGACAAGGTTTAACCTCCGTCGTCTAGCAAACTGGCTGGGCACAATTAAAGACAGAGCCGAACCGCACTTACAACTATCACTTGACGCTGAAAAGGCATTTGATGTCATACATTGGCCGTTTATGTGGCAGACGTTGAAGAGGTTTGGGTTTGGACCAAGATTCCTGGCTTGGATCGAACTGCTTTACACGTCGCCACAGGCAAAAGTGCGGGTCAATGGGAAAATGTCAGCTGGGTTCCCAATAGAACGCGGCACTACGCAGGGGTGCCCGTTATCCCCATTGCTATTTGCCCTGACATTGGAGCCGCTAGCATTTTTAGTCAGTGCCCACCCAAGGGTGGGAGGATTTACATTGGACAGGGGTGAAGAACGTATCTCGCTCTACGCCGATGATATCCTTCTATACATCACCAGCCCCACTTCCACGCTACCTACCCCTTTCTGCATACTCCGACTACGGGAGACGTGCAGGATACAAAATGAACTGGGATAAATCGATTTTGTATCCGGTTGGAGGACAAATAGACACGCAGGAACTCCCAAAAGATCTACAAGTGACCACTGATGGGTTCAAATACCTAGGCATTTACGTTTCCACAGACATCCCACTGAGTCTCACCCACAACATCAGGAGGGTAGTATAAGACCTGCACAAGGACGTGGCGAGATGGCGACAGCTGCCCCTAACATTATTAGGCAGAGCAGCAATGTACAAAATGATTACACTCCCTAAGCTACTATACATCCTGCAAAACACACTACAAGATTCTGGAGGAAACGTTTGGGACAATAGACAAGGAGGTACGCACACTACTGTGGGACGGAGGGCAATCAAGGATAGCGCTTCAGACGCTCTACCACACCCAATACAACGAGGGGATTGCTCTCCCTGACATAAGATCATACTACCGCGCAGCACACCTGATAGTAATTAATGAGTGGGGATGCTTGCCCGGGACACACCCGATATACGCACTGGTACGGGGGCCATTTTGAGACACACGTACCTGCACTACTTATACGGGGGTAAGGGTACCAGACACCTACTACCGGCTACCCAAAGGACAGTGAAGGCGTGGAAGGGAGCAGAGAGACAAATGGGTTGGGATAAGAAAATTACGAGAGAGACCCCGATATGGGAAGGCGCACGCCTTCCAGAATTAGGGAAACAGAAGGGATTTAAAGCATGGGACACGATCAGAATATCTAAATTAGGTGGCCTGATAGAAGAAGGTAACCTGATCACATTTGGCACCTTGCAGTGAGACTTCCAACTGAGTGACAGTCAAAGATATAAATATCTGCAACTGCAACACGCCTGGAAGGCTGAGGGAGTAGACATAACGAACACACCATAGTATGCACCACTGGAAGCAAGACTTTTTCAAGGGGAAACTGCAGAGAAGGCCATCTCATGGACATATAAGACCCTCATAAACAATGTTCCAGACAACTTAAAAGGTCTGAGGACCAATGTTCCCTCTAATTTGTTTCCTCTGTGTGCGGCAGTATAAGGTCTCTGTGCGCTGCAGCCAAGGTTATGTGCGCCAGGAACCTGGCTGCGCGTGTGGGTGCAGCGACAAATATCAGTGCAGATTGTGTGAGTATTCATGTTAATCGCAGCACCAGTCATGCGCTGCAATTAACATGAATACTTTCTCAGAGGCAAACAATATGCCCCGCACAGGGCCGGCCTTAGCGCTGGTGGCACCCTGTGTGACAATGTTTGTTGGCACCCCCCAATGACCACCTCCGCCAGTGATTCCCTCACTATTACCCTTTAACAGTGCCCCTCAAGTCTCCATTACCCTCTCTCTGAGATGCACTTAATTCGGTTTATAGTGCCACTCATACCAGTGTAGGGTGTACTTTACATTGCACACACATTAAACAGAGACAATCAATCATAGGTATGTAAATCAGTGTGTAAGAAATGTTACATATGACAGAGGACTGCAAGGTGAAGGAGTGACATGTCATTCATACTGGTAGGCAGTATAGTTTAAGAGTGCTTTGTCTGGAGAAGAACAAACTTGGAATTTAAAATGTAAAACCATGGTTAGGGTTTCTCTTTAATAAGAATCGCTTTGTACCCAAATGAACCCTTTTTGCAACATTAGGATAATGAATGGTTGGGGAAAAAATCATAACGCTCTAATCTATACCTTACAGTAAGCATTAAGTTCTTTGATGACAATTAATAGTTTACTGTTCTATATTAGGATTTTAACTTATAAACTGCAAGTAACAAAATTATCTCTCTGACAAAAGTAGTAACCTGCTAACCAATTTTCATAGGACCCGGACCCTCCCAGGTTGTTCCCGGCCCCGCCCCATGGAACCCACAAATCAAGACTTGATTACAAAAACTGTGGGTAAAAAGAGGCCATGTTTATTTCAAACAATCACTCATAAACATGACAATAATCAGCTCAGACATATTAACCATCTGCGCGACCTTAAAACTTTCACTAGAGCAAATTCCCATCTCTCTCCAGGCAGAACATTAATCACCAGAGTTATCTTGACATATTTATTATTGCCTGAAAATTGCTGGAGGCAAGGAACTTTGCAGCTGGTCCTTTTGAAACCATAATATACCTGTGTCCATTCACTCTCCCCTGCAGCGAGTCACAGGCGTGAAGTAAGTCCGTTGACACCACGGGTTGGCACATCAAAGCACGTCATGCTTGTAGTCAGGGCTTTAAGTGGGATGAAAAAACTTGGGGGGCTCTCATAGGGGCGTGGCCAATGTAATTAAGGGAGTGGCTTAAAACACTTAAGTTAAAAATCTGTACTTACCATAGTGTGCTGCCCCACTGGTATTATGCTGCTCAATCAGTGGGTTTCTCAAGGAGCCTAGCATCACACGCCGTCACCCAGGGCTTTAAGTGGGATGAAAAAACTGGGGGCCTCTCAAAGGGGCGTGGCCGATGTAATTAAGGCGTGGCTTAAAAGCACAGTAAGCTTAAAATCTGTGCTTAGCATAGTGTGACGCCCGACATGTATTTTTGCTGCTTTTGTCATTGCATCCAGATTTATAATATAACAAGTAAAATTACACCTACAACAAGCCAGGACTATTGGGTTTGTCAGTGGTTGTTAGTTGCATAAGATAAATAGGCAACAACTATGGCTCCGTTGTATATAACATTGAAAATGCTTCAGGTCTGACATGATGAGACTGAAAGGACTATACCGAGTCTTTTTTTAGTTACATCAAAGGCAGTGAAGGGTGGCACTGTTGCAGAGACAAATTTTTTTCATTCTGAGGCTGATGGCAAAAACCGGTTGGACCCGGCCCACTTAAAGCCCTCCCGTCACCACAGGTGAAGTGCTTTATATGGGACGCAGGGGAGATACATTAGTTTCAGTGAAACAGAGAAGTGTAGAGCTCAGAGAGAAGTGGCAGGAGGGAACCAACTGTAAAGGAAGGAAGCAGGCTGTGGCGTGTGTATAAAACACGACAGTTCTTCACACACCGAATCAAATGAAATGTGTTCACATACACATATCAATTCCATCCCAGGAGGCTTGATGAAGGAAGGATTACTAACAACCTATCCTGCAAAGCGCAGTTTGAAAATGTAGCCTTCTGTTGATGTTTTATAATGTCAAAGTTCCCTGAAAGTAGTGTCACTGCTGAGGTACAAAAAACGTCCAATCCAGAGGTTGCTGTCGTTGCGTTGTCCTGTTTTGTCCAGCCGTGTTGCACTAAGAACTTGCCCCAGGCATTCTTTTCACACACAATTTGCCCCGATCTATTAACAAAAGAAAGGCAGGAAGTCTAGAAGCACAACATGTGCTTTCACAATCACCTGAAAGCACACGTCGTGATTGTAGACTTGCTGCCTTTCATTTGTTAATAGAGCACAGCTGCGGGGCAGATTGTGTGTCTTTGTGAAAGTAATCATGTTAATTGCAATGCATTATCGGGCGCTGCGATTAACATGAATACTTTACAAAGGCAGACAATCTCCCCACGGCCGCGCCCTTTTAACAAAGAAATGCAGCAAGTGCAGGAGGCACTTGCTGCTGAACTTATCTGCCGCTGTGCGCACTTCAAACGCCACACTGCGCGCTCGAGGTGAGTGGGGTGCGCGGGCACGCAGGCGCGCAGCTTACAGGGAACAGTGCTGAGGACACGCTGGGTTCTTACCCTGGGAGAATTAGAAGACGTGGACTGGGAAGCGGCCTTAATGCACCAGAGGGAAGTGGCCATTAAATCAAGACTGCGCTTGACTCAGTTCAAAATCCTTCCCAGGGCATACATGGACAGATCCCGCCTTCACAAAATGGGAAGGATAGACTCCCCTGAATGCCTCCACTGTAAAACAGAAAGCGGAACATATATCCACACTCTGTGGGACTGCGCTCCCATACAAAAATATTGGGCTAAAATAATAAAGGAGCTTAGCAAGATAGTGGGGACGCAGCAGCTTAGAGAGGCCAAACACGCCCTGTTGGGCATACCCACAGAGATAGATGTGCCCAGACACGCCCTAACCCTAAGTAACTTAGGACTAGTAGAAGCCAAAAGAGACATAGCCAACACTGGGGTGCACCACATGCCCGACACTACACGAGTGGAAAGCAGGGATGGACATGTATCTGGGGGCAGAAAAAGTGACGTACAAAATGAGAGGGTGTCCCAAATTTTTTTTTAAGATATGGAGTCTACTACAGCCGTGGGAGAGAGGGGCGCGAATGTACACGCATCTGCTGGGACTGGGGAGGTTGACATTCAACAATAACAATTACCGAGATGGATAAAGTTGACACACGCAGGGTAACTGCGATTTGATGATGGACATGTATTGCCTTGTGTTTCACTTTGTGCCTGATGTAAACTCGTTCTTAAGAAAATGTACCAATAAAAATATTTTTTTTTAAAAACCCTATCAGTGCCAATAGTAGATATTTCATGGCTTGCAGAAAGGCAGGGGATATACAAGGGGTGATTTCAGTGGCAACAACAACAAAGGCAGAGGTAGAGGAGGGGTAAAAAAAGCCTCCACCTCTAAACATATATGGCCGGAGTTCAACCCCCACACCCCCCAATCACACAACACCTATCCCCACTGGGAGGAAATCACCTTAGATCAATTAATTTTAGCAGTAGTCCAGCAGGGCTAATGCCTAGCATTCGCAATACAGGTCGTGCCACCACAACAATGACACAAAGGCATGTACTCTCTGTACCAAAGAAGGGCGGATCCCTCTAGCCCATTATAGGCCTGAGGCAGCTAAACTAGTACATCCTGTTGGAACACTTTGATATGACAATCCTACAGGACGTCATTCCGCTGCTCCAACAAGGAGGCTTCATGACTGCCCTATGCCCTTCATATTCTAATCCACCCTGTTCATCAATGCTGCCTTAGTTTCATGACAAGTGAACAACACTAAGTGAACAACACTACCAATTCAAAGTGCTGCCCTTCAAAGTCACTATGACTGTGTTCACAGAGTTGGTTTAAGTGGTGGCCACATATCTTCGCATTCATGTCTTTCCATATCTCAACGACTGGCTGATCAGGAGCAGCAGCAGAAAAAAATGGCAAGCAAATACTCAGATAGCGGTGTCCCTACTTTACAGCCTAGGGTTCACCAAAAAAGCTAAGAATTTCCACATTCATTTTAAACACAGCCTGCTATTCTTGGGATCAGTGTTAAACACTAATAGGGAAAGCACATCCCAACCAGCAGAGGATGATGACACTTCAGCAGCTGCAGTCTCTTCTCAGTTCGTTCATCGGTCCGTCTGCTCAATGCAAAATAGTAATTAATGTCTTAATTATGATGGCTTCTTTCATAGCAATTGTGATGAACGACTACACCTGCTCCCACTCCAACAGTGCCTCGAAAGACTATAATCATAAGTGGAGGGGAAGATCTAGCATTGACTTAAAGCGCTCTGCAATGAAGGAATGCCAACAATCTGTTGCTTGGCAGGCAATTTTCGGACCCACTTCTACAGGTCACCACCAACACATCACTCACCAGTTGAGGTAATGAAAACATGTCTGTGCAAGATAACTGGATTTTATAGCATCAGGGTAATCACAACAACTACTTCAAACTCCTAGCCATCACGTAGCCCTAAAAGCTTTGTTCAAGCTGGTCCAGGGATAAATGGTGCTCATAAAATGGACATGATGGTAAGATATTACATACAGAAGCACAGGGGTACTCACTCCCTTCAGCTGACTGTGCTAGCACAGGATATCTGGCATTAGGCATTCTACAACAGAATACATCTCTTAACCGAGCATCTGCAAGGGGTGAACAACAACTTGCAGACCTCCTAAGCAGGATGCATTACCAAGTCCGGGAGTGGGAACTCTTTAGGGTCTGAGGTGGTATGTTCTGCTATGAGGGCGCTGTAGAATGTTGTGGTAGAACAGTTGTGCATGGTGAGACAGATATTCCAAGGTCGGCAGTTGCTGCCTAACCACTGGTGCTGTTGGATTGACAAACTCACTACAACATTACTGACAAACCAGGAAAACTGACAGGATTTCAGCTTTATACTGTTTTGAAAGAACCAGTTGTACATAAATTAAGGAGAGTATCCATTGACTTAAGGGCTGAACTTAAATATGAGTTAGACAAATTTTGCGAAAATGAGCATCATTGAACCCATTGAGGGTTCAGAGTAGGTGGCTCCAGTAGTGTTAGCATCCAAATCTGATGAAACCTTGAGATTGTGTGTAGATTTTCGCAACTTGAACACCAATATTTGGATTGACTGCCAACTGCTTCCAAATACAAGTGAATTGTTGGCAACACTCCGGGGAGCAGTTGTATTTTCGTCACTTGATATGTCTGCAGCATACCACCAAGTTAAATTGTGTGAGGAGTTAAGGAATCTTTGCTTGTTTGTGACATCAGAGGAAGCATATCGCTAAAGGCGAATGCCATTTTGTTTGGACTCTGCCTCTTGGGAGTTCCAAAGGCCTATGAACAACCTTTTTAAGAATATCCTAGGAGTGGTGTGTTTCCAAGACGATATTTAAATTTTTTTTAAAACCTGTATTTTCAGTTTAAATCAAAGTAACAGTGCAGCATCAAGAGAGAACAGTTGCAATACACAGTGTACAGCTGAGGGAACAAACCCAATTTGAGCATGACAGTTATAAGCAGTCAGGAGTCAATCATCCAACCACCAGTCAGCGGAATTCACTAGGTCGTCCTTCCTGCCTGGGGGTCACATACATCCTAGGTTTCAGAATCAGTGCCTGTGTCTACCTCACTTGAGGGCACATCTTCAGGATCAGTAAACCTGTCTTCCGGGGCACTCCATGTGTCTAAGTCTTCCACTAACTTGACGTCCCTTCTGCTATTTTTCACATGTATTTCCTCCGCTAGGATCTTGTACCAATGTTCATCAGAAGGGGCACGTTGACCCATCCACGTGATGGTCAACCTGCGTCGAGCCAGCACTAATGCTAGCGTCGATACTTATATGCCATCTAGAGGCCTTTGGTTTGGTAATGTTTCCAAGTAGGCAGAACTGCGGGTGAGGGCCCTGTGCACAGATGTGGCTTGCGTGATTTTATCCATTACCCGGACCCAAGAGTCATGCACTTGTGGGCACCTCCAAGCCATGTGTAGGAAGCCAACACCGGCAAGGCTGCAACTCGGGCATCTGTCCGACTGGGTCAGAGTCAGCTGCCGAAGCAACTGGGGCATCATGCAAGTGCGATGAAGGAAGCTATAAGGAATCAGCCTAACCTAGACCGGGTACTGCTAGACACAGACGAAGTTTCAGTTGTCATCCTCTATGGGGGCGCCTATATCAGTCTCCCAGGTCACTCAAACACACACATAGGTGGCAGCTTACAACATCCGCCTTCAATGCCCTATACAGAAAGGACATCAAATGGCGACCTGATCTACAGTTCAGAAGGCTCCCCAGAGTGCCCGGGCTCCCGGCTCTGCAGGGAAAGTAGTCCAGGTTTGTCGGACCAGCTAAGCTAAGCCGGCCTAGTGTAAGTATGTCCTAGCCCCAGTACAAAGGCAGCCTGGGCATCCCCAAGCAAGATCAAGTGCTTGTTGGGGTACAAGTCTCCCAGTAACTCACAGCCCCCCTCCCTCCACGTCTGAAAAGACATATTTTCCTCTATGCATCTAACTGGTGCAAGTATCCACACCGGCAGCTCCCAGTGAAAAGGAGACCACCGAAGAACCACAGTCACGAGCATCTGCCACGCATGGGTAGTCTGTTTAATCACATAGGGCAAGGTGTTAGATGCTGTGGAGCGATCCATTAGTAACGGTGGGAGCTCAGTCTCGTCGCCCATGCCGGAAACAGTCGCTTCTCCCAGTTATCACAGGTCTCCAGCCATCGGGCAACATGCTGGATTCGAGAAGCGTAATAAAGCTCCATCTGTGGTACCTCCAGGCCGATGTCCTTGTAGCTCCGCCACAGTGTGGCAAGGGTTACTCTGCTACATTTTCCAGCCCAAATTAAGAAGGTGAATATGGTGCCTAGTTGCCTGAACACTCTCAAAGGCAGCAAACACAGTTCTGGTTAGTGTACAGACAGAGCGGCAGGAGCACCATTTTAGATATCACTATCCTGCCCATGAGCGACAGTGGCAGTGTATTCCAAAACGCAACCAACTAGCACAGCAAATCAAGCACTCTCCCCATACTGAGGCGCAGCTGTTTTTCACTAGTGTGCGCAACCATAACCCCAAGGTAGCGGAAATAGTCCTGCTCGTATTGCAACCAGATGTCAGGCAGGCGCTCCACCGGGCCTCACACCAGCTACACCTGTGGAAACAGTAATGATTTATTTTGGTTGATTCGCAGTCCAGACACCGCTCCGCATCTGTCCAACAGCCGTAGCAGTACCCCAAGGGACTCCCGTGGGGCCCTGAGGTAGAACAGGGCATCATATGCATACAAGGACAGGATACGTCGCGTGCCAGCAAGCACTATGCCCCAGTACCGCAGTTCCCGTTGTGTCCACACCACCAGGGGCTTCATGACGAGAGCAAATAAGTGAGGAGACAAGGGGCAGCCCTGTTGTGTACCCCTGCCCAATACCCATCTGTCTGGCCAAGACCATCCCATTTGCACATTGGCTCTGGGCTCCGTGTAGAGAAGCCGGATCCATCCCGGAACTGCGGCCCGAACCCCATGATCCACAGTACCGGTAGCAAGTATACTCAGTCAACCAGTGTCAAAAGACTTTTTCAAATCTGTGGAAACAAGGGCATCTCATCCAAATTGCCCTCCACCTCAGGCAGCATGCAGATTTCCCCTTCCCTCATGGTGGGGGGCAGTATTTCCCTCTTTGGCTTCCAGAAAGACCTCAAGAAGCCCCTACCTAAGAACAGCGAAAAATTCGTGATAAAATTCTATTGGGAACCCGAATCCTCAAGGGGCTTTTGAAGTGGGATCAGCGTGCAGTGCTGTGCGCAGGTCCTCCAAGTCGAGCGCGGAATCCAACTCCTCCGCAGCTCCCGCCCTGATGCTTCCAAGCCAGCCAAGAATACCTGCATGCTATCAGTGGAGATCCGCGGGTCTGCCCTGTACACCCCCTCAAGGTGATGCCAAAAGGTGGTCACAAGGTCAGCTCAGAGGTCACCGTCCCACCCTCTGCAGTTGTCAAGTGTCTATGTCACAGAGATCTCCCTGCGGAGGATCCAGGCAAGCAGCCTACCCGATTTGTCGCCCTCCCTATGCAATTGTTGCCTTTACTGTTTCAGGGTGTATTTGTCAAGCCTGCCCACGTCTCTGCTATATGCCTACGCACGTCTTTCCCCTCTGTACGCGTGCTTGGATCATCCAGGTCCCCCGCCTGTAGGTCAGTCTATCCAGCCTCTGCCGCTAATAAGTGCCTCTGTAGCTGGCGCCTCACTCTGCATGCCATCATCATCAAAGTCTTTATTTCGGTTTTACAGTACCATAAAAGAAACAAGCACATGCAACTTGGTTGACAGTGTTCAGGATGAAAGGTACTATGAAATACTCCCTATAAAGACTCTTAGGAATAAAAAGAGAGGAATAAAAATTAGCAAATTCATGATACAAATGTACAAACACAATAAGAGAACAAAGCTAAACAAATTTCAATATTTAAATGATTCTGCCTATCGGGACAAAGCTAAAGTGCTAGTGCATTGATAAATATTGTTTATATCTCATTTTGCTAATGAATGCGGCCCGATTATGCAACAACAGCCATTTTAAAACCCGTGCCCCAAGTGGCCAATAAAAGGATAAAAAGCTTAAAAGCTTAAAATAGTGACATAAAACCAATTATTTACAGGCCAAAATACTACTGCAGAGTACACACCCGACTGGACTAATCGTTATAATTTCAATTTAATTTATTCATACCAGTTGGGGAGGTAGATATAACCCTCCTTCTAATGGCCCAGAACTGGCCCAGAAATTTTGCAGTTGCACAAGCAGAGAGTGGTCTCACATCTGACTTTAAAATGCGTAGGACATCTTTGTGGCTGCGTGTCCCAAGTTGTCTGCATACCGGAGTTAGCCAGTTCCTTCTAGGTCTGGCATAGGCAGCACAAGCAAAAAAGACATGGCCTATTGTTTCATACAGGCATGGACAGGAGGGACAGCCCTTGGGCTGAGTTTTATTTACCAGCCAGGAATTAGTGAAAGCATTAATGGGTAGACAGCCATGTCTGAACTGGGTGTACAATTTCCTGTCTGCCGGCACTTTAATAAAATCAAAGTAGCTTTCTAGCCGGCTGATGGATTTTATGTCAGTAAAAACATCAGTTAAACAGCCATGACGGATTTTCATGAAATTCTTCTGTTCTACCCATGCCCAATACTGAGACTTTAGTTGATCCAGGAGTATGTGGGCGGGAGACCATCTAGCTCCTTAGGCACACCTATGCCTGCCCGGATGGTGTCTATGTGTTTAATCCACCCAATTTTATGGTATCTATCCAAGGCAGAAACTTCAGTAAAAGCAGCGGCATAGGGGGCCAGGTCAGGGGTTGTGACCATTCTATGCCAAAAGAGCAGTGGGCGCAAGCTCACCTGGTCATTAATTGACTTGACACCCAGGTCAAGTTTCAAGGGGAGTGCTTTCGGGGAGTGATACCAAGTTCCTAAGGAACTTGTTTTCCACTGTTGAAAGGATGTTAACATTTATGGAACCCCACAGTTCTGCCCCGTAAAGCACACTACTCATTACCTTGCAACTATACAGCTTGATTGTGGGGGCTACAGGCTTGGTATAAGAAAGGCAGTGCTGCATGTCAATCCCAGACATTTTCCCCCAGGCACCGCCTTCATAACTTCCCATTCTGTTGCCCTGTGCTCCGTAAAGCCCCAATTGAGCTCCATATAATTAGTCAACGCCTGGGACATTGCCTCTCTTCCAACCGCGTCCGACAACACCTCTGTTGGGAAACGCTCTCTGTTTCAAAGCGCCCGAGTTTAATGTGCAGCAGACCGATGTGTTGTGTGGTCGGAAAGGAACGTGGTGTGACGGACATGCTCTCCATGGGTATTTCTCCCACCAGCACCCTGTCCAGCTTGCTGAACACATTATGTGTCAGGAGTGACATGTATACGGTAACCATAACAGGTGGTAAACCCGACAAGCGCCCGCAATCCCCAAGTTACACATTACCTCTATCAGGGCGTTGCCCCCCCCCCCTTTCCTGGGAAGGCTGTCTATCAAGGCCTCTGTCCGTCATGCAGTTAAAGTCACCCGGCATATTAGGGGTGCATCCGCTTCCTGGCTAACCAGATCTTGCACTCTGTCGAAAAATGTGGATCATTGTTGACCCAGATCAGTACACCCCTAGCATAAGTAAAGTATGAGGTGTGGAAAACCTGGCTCCTCCACTTCTGAGCCAACCGCTCCGCCCCAGCATCGTCTGAGTGTGTCTCCTGTAAACAGGCAATATTGATTTTGTAGCGTTTAAAGAAGGAAAGCACCTTGTACCGTTCAGTGTAGGAGCCCAGCCCTCGTTCGTTTCATGTCAATAGTAGGTAATCACCTCCCGCCACCTTGACTCAGGAGTTCGTGACTCACCTCCGCCCTCCACTGCACTACGACAAATTCTCTCGGCTGCAATAACTCAACAGTTGACTTTTGAAATTGAACAAATACCCCCATCATCCCCCCACGGACAAACATACCACAACATTAAGACTACATATGCCTCCCCAATATATGTGCCAGGAACAACACATCACTCTCACCCATCCAACTGGGACAGGTCCCCTTCCCCCGCCTCTTCACCCAACCGCTTGTCATTGCAAAGTCACGCGTGCCCCAAGCGGGGCCTAGGCCGTAATGCCACACCATATAACACTATATATCCCCTAACTGCAAAGTATTCCTCAAGGCTACTCAGCAGAGCTGGGGTCCCCTAAAAAAGGGATATCTAACAGATAACCTGCACGCCTCAGCCATTTTCCTGCGCCGCTGCCAGACAGCCAGCATACAGCTGCAAACCTCATCCTGTCTCTCAGTACGTGCCAAGGCAACCCCAATATGAAGGAGCGCATACACCGAATTCAATTTGCCATCATCACCATAGGCATTGTGTCCAGGACAGAGTCCATGGTGGCACCAGGTTTGCCAGATTACGGCCCGGTCGATAAAGGGGGTAGAGGGGATGGGGGCACTCCTCCTCCCACATCTGCAGGTTGTCACCACTGGACGACTGCATGTTACTGTCCTCCTGGATTGTTTTAGGGGGGGGGCGCACAACAGGCCAGCACCCGGGAGCCTCCGAGAGCGGCCCTGCCAGGATCCAGCCCGAGACCCTCACCCCAGAGTTCACTTGCACCTCACCTCCAGGAGGGAGCACCGCCGTCTGTCCCCAGACCTCCAGCCATGCCCATACATCCTCCGGGCGCTCAGAGTAGTGGCTCTCCCCTGTGAAATAACCTTAAGTTTGGAGGGGTACAGCAGCATGTACTTCAGCTGCAGCACTCGCAGCTTTTGCTTGACTGCAATAAATGAGTTTTGCCGCTTCTGCATCTTTCTAGTATAGTCCGGATAGATGGCCATCAAACAGGGGAACCACCCCCTCACGGGCAGCCCTCAAAATGCAGTCCCTATCGCAGTAGTTTAGGATCCTCGGGGGTGCCGCCCGGAGGCGGAAGGGGCACCAAGTCCCTGTGCGCATGCTCCACCACAGAGAACTCAGACAAGCTGAGCTTGAGTTGCTACCACACCCAGTCCTCCAGGAAGGTCTCTACCAAACTCGCTTCAACCCTCTCCGGGAACCCAAACACGTGGATGTTGCTACGGTGAGCCCAACCTTCCGAGTCTTCCACTCTATGCTCCAGCTCGCTGGTGACAGTAGTTAGTTTAGCCATCTGTTGTTTGAGGGTGGAAACCTCTCCCTGCAGTGCCTCAATATTACCCTCGGCCATGGTCACCTTATCAGCCAACTTCTGCAGGTCAACCTGAAGAAAATTGACATTGATGGAGACAGTTTCAATTTTTTGCTCCAGCGCGGCACGGGAGCCTTGGATAGCTTCCAGCAACTTGACTCACAAAGGTTCCGCCTGCCTCTCCAGGGACGCACAAGCAGAGTCGGTTCCTCCCGATGAGTGATCCGCTGAGAAGGATGTCGTGGTGTTGTGTGCTCCGTCATAGTGTTGTTGGGGTGCAGTCGCAGAGGGGAGGCCGCAGTTGCAGATGTTCCGTCTGGACCAAGTCCCACGTGGACCGGCTAAGCCCCCGGGTTCTGCCACTAGTCCAGGCGCTCTCCTCCAGTCTGTCTCTAAAAGGGACCTGCAGGAGATAGCCGGTTTCACCACAGGGGTTCCCCTCCTCCAGGCCACAAGCCGTCTGGTCAGCTCCAGTGTGAGCCACACACAGCAAGCATGCTGTAAAGCCAGCAATCCCCCCCCCCCCCCAAGTCTGTTGCCTATGTCACTGCTTAGGCAACCCCCTTAATACTCTCAAGCGGGGGCACGCCGACATATGGGCTAACATGGGACTCCTCATGGCCTGTCACTTCCAAGAGAAGGCATTGGCCTCCCACGCCCCAAGCTCCAGGTCGCCACTCCTAGGGAAGTCCCTCGGGGCTGGCTACTCCCAGGCCTCAAGGATGTCAGTACAGCCACACCCAGACCGCACAGTCCGCGAGCCAGGCAGTCTCTCGATGCTGGGCCCAGGAGGCACCGACCTCAGGGACAGGCCAGATCCCCCACCTCCAGGTCTTGTTGATGGCCCGGGGGCAGCACAGGAGCACCGCTCGGCCGCATCCCCGCGTGGCCAGGCCTGGCCCGCATGGGCCGCAAGGGGGCTGGTCAGCTCTATGCTGTTCTCCCAGTCTCCTCTGTTCGCCAACCTTCAGTATGGCCCCCGCGTCCCAGAAGAAAGCCCCAACACCTATGCACTCTCTGGTCCCCCCTGTCCACTCAGGGTTCGTCCCGGCAGCTCGCTACAACACAGCGCGGGCGCCATGAGCAGCCCACGTGTGAGCAGGCAGTGGGCTCAGCAGGGCAATAGCAGGATCTCCCAAGGGTCTTCTCCAATGCTGCAGAAGGCACCGAACCGCTGGGGGCAGCCCAACAGCAGCTACAGTCTGGCATTATGCAGGATTAGAGCAGTCGAGCCAGGAGCCTTGGAAACTCACGTCCTGTCGGCCATCTTACTTGGCCACACCGGACGATATTTTAATTTATGGATGTGATGATTTTAAACATGAGGAGAGGCTTTGAAGAGTGTTGAAAACTCAAAGTATCGGGTCTTACCCTAAAAAAACAGACAAATGCAAATTTCACCAAGAGAGAATATTATGCCAAATTTAAGAACTTTGCGAGTAAAACTGCCTGCCTGTGTAAATTATTGAAGAAAAATGCAAAGTATGTGTGGGATAGCATGAGTAATGAGGTTTTTGAATTAATCAAGAAAGACATTGTTTCTGCTCTCCCTTTGAACCCCTTGGACACTCGTGATCATAAATAACAACTACTGATTCGAGCAATCTGGGTTTGGGGGCAGTGCTCCTGCAGAAAAGTTATGATGGTAGGGAGTAGGTAATTGCATTTGCATCCAGGGCATTACGTGGGGCAATGAGTCCACATATATTCCCCAAAGAAAAGGAGGCTTTGGACTTATTGTGGGAGTCCAATATTGCAGGAATTTTTTATGGGGTACTCAGTTCATATTACGTACTGATGACAAACCACTAGTTGACTTATTCAGCACAAGTAAAGGGGGGAAGGGTGACTCTTGTATTGCTAAATCGCAAAACTGTTTACAAGAGAATCAGTATAAGTTGCAGTACATTACCAGTAGCTGGAATTTTGCATCTGATTATTAATCACGTTTGCATGTAGAGGGTGAGTGGAATAAGAAGGAATCCAAGGATAAGGAAATGGGGTTGTGTGTTCTGTAGGTGAAGTCACAAACAAGGCTTTGTCAGAAGACGAGTGGAAGCTAGGGGTTGAGGAGGATGAGGTTTTAAAAAATGGCCATCAGTTATGTTTTTGGTCAGTGGCCCAAGCACAAGGATTTGGATGAAAGTGTAAATCCCTATCAGAGGTAAGCAGATGAATTGCCCTTGGTTGAAGGAATTTTGCAGAGGTGTGAGTGACTGGTGGTTCCTCAGGGGCTTAGGCTTAAAGTCCTTAGTCTGGCTCATGAGGCCATGAATCGTAGGATAAGAGAAGATTTCTGGTGGTCGGGAGTAGACAAAGCTGAGTAGCAGTATGTCAGAATGTGGCGCAGGTGTGTTGTGTGACAAAATGCAGATCACTGTAACTTCCCCAGTTACTCCGGTTTCTTGAAGTGGAGCACCTTGATGTAAGTTTGCATTTGATGTGTCCGGTCATTTCGAGGTTTTGTGAAGTTCGCCAAAATATGCATTCGGGACTATATGTGTAAGTGGACTGAAGTGGAATTTGCGAATCATGTCAATGCTAGTTTTGTCATCAATTCTTTTCAGGAGGTGTTCGTTAGGGAAGGGTCCCCTAAAGAACTTGTGATCGATAATGGGCCGCAACTGGTGATGTGTGAGTTTGTGAGTGTGAATGATATTAAATATACTAGAACTTCGTTGCATCATCTCCATAGTAATGGCCTTGTCGAGAGAGTCAACCACATTATCAAAGAATAGTTGCAATTGGTGACTGGTTTGTGTTGGAAAAAAATTATAAAGGATATGTTATGGGCAATGAGAACAACCCAATATATTAGCACATGTATTGCTCCTTTTTCTTTGTTGAGGGGAAGAGTTGCTGGGTCTCATTTGAAGGGAGAGAGGATGGGGAGAAAGTGTGTGCGTAAAGAAAGGCTTAAAAACGTGTTGGATGTACGGAACAAGGTACAAAAGTAGTAGTGTGCCATTGGCAAGGATAAGATCCTTAGTAAATTGCAGGTCAAAATTGAGGATCATGTTCACATTAAAATTCCCCGTCAGGTTCAGAAAGGTCAATTCTAGGTTTTGTGTACCCGTGTTAATCAAAAATGTCAAAGACCAGGTGGTCATTCTTGAAAATGGAAAGGTGTGGAACAAAAGATTGGTGGTGATTGTCCCCAAGTCCAAATCTGAGTATGTGTGTAAAAAGATGGGGAGCGCAAGATTTTCAACTTCATCACAACCATCAGGGAATTGTAACCACTGCTGTTCAGTAAGAAAGAAGTTCTTGCCATGGATGTTTAAAGATTATGCAGCGTAAAATACATATAACCCAGGACTGGGAACTTGTGTTTATCTGCAATACTCCGTTTTGTCTTTAGGATGTATTGAAGTTAATGCCATGCACTCTTATGTATGTTTTAGTAATTTTTATTTTCAGTGTATGTTGGTAATGATTTAAATATTCGGTTATTTTCAGGTGATAAGGGAAGGGGATGTGTAGGATCTGAGGTGGTATGTTCTAGTATGAGAGAGTATTGTGGTAGAATGTTTGTGCATGGTGAGCCAGAAATACCTTGGTCGGTAGTTGCTGCCTGACCACCGGTGCTGTTGGACTGAAATAAACTCAATGTGAACTTACAGTTGCTATCTTTTCAAACTCCACCTGCAAAACCTACATAGGTACTTGCAGTGGTGGGGATCCCCAGCCTTAGACCTCTTTACCACCCTAGAAAAGGCAAAATTACCAAGCTTTGCCTCCAGATAGTTCCTGGCAATGCACTATGGATGAATGGGTCAGGGTTATTTTCCTACGCATTTCCTCCACTCCTTCTAATCCTGTGCATGGTGAGTAAGATGAGGCAGGTGTACATGACCCCTCTCCTAGTGGCCTCAACCTGGGCCAGACAGCTATGGTACTCAATGTTCCTGAGATGTCCATCGGTCTGCATGTGACTATTGATAAGGCTGGACCTTCTCACGCAGCAAAATGGCCAGAGCAGGCACTCAGACCAACCTAGTGATCTGAAGTTGGCTACCTAAACCTCCTTGATGAGTGTATGGCCATACTGAGTGAGGCTAATAGACCGACTTACACATGAATGTTATGCAGCCAAGTAGAAAAGATTTATCCACTATTACATCACAAAACCAATAAAAGTCAGTGCATACAAGTCTATATTTCTTCATCTAGGCGCCGTTGTGGCATGCATGCACAATAGGGAACACTCATTCATCTTTAAAATCCCTGTTGTTAAGGCGTTAATGGAGGGACTTAAAAATGCAACACCCCCAAGAGCACCGAAGACCGTGTGGAACCTGAACGCAGTTCTCACAAGACTTATAAGTCCACCTTTCAAAACCCATCCATTCTTGCAGCCTACAGCTTCTACCCTGGAAAGTGTTTTTTTTTAAAGTAGCCATAATCTTGCTTTGATGAATCAGCGAGCTACAAGCACGCTCTATTCAGGAACCTTTGTTTCAGATGCACAAGGACAGGGTGGTCCTCAGAACTAATGCTAAGTTCTTGCCCAAGTAAGTCTCACCTTTCCAAATCAATCAAACTATTGAGCTGCCCATTCTTTTTCCACAACCAGATACAGAAAGGGCATTAGACACCTTAGATGTCAAGTGGGCACTCACACGCTATACTGACAGAGCTAAGCCCTTCCGTAAAATTAACCAGCTCTTTGTAGCTTTTTCTAAACCTCAAATAGGTAACCCAATTTCTAAGGCAGGAAATTTAAGATGGATTGTCAAGTGTATCCAAACTTGCTATGCTAAAGCTAAAGGTGTACTTAATGTGCTCCCCAAGTTACAACCAAAAAGGGGGTGACTCCGGTTTTCTTAGGTAAAATCCCATTAGCAGACATCTGCAGGGCAGCTACCTGGTCAACACAGATCTTTATAAAGCACTAGTGTGTGGAAATATTAGCCCGTCAGCCAGCTATGATTGCCAAACTGTGTTAAGAATATTGTTCCAAACATCTGCATCATCTGCCCGCTAGCCAGTGCTTACCAAAACTGTTTACAGTTGATGCAGAGCATGTGTATCCACAGCCACAAATGCTGTAACAGACAATGTTTCTTATCTGTTCGTAGAGTGCAGTGCTGTATATTAGCATGCACCCGCCCTCCTACCCGGAAGCCGGCAATTATGGCACATGTTTACCTTTCTTCTTTGTAAACACCATATAATGCACATCTCAGTAATCATGCTCTACACCCCACTTTCGCCTATCACACACTGAGCTGAAAACAACCTAGGGGGAGTCGGTGTCTATGTGCATAGTGGACGAAGGGCGGTGCCTAACCTCTGGAAGGCTGGCTATCCTGCAGACACACACCAATCATTTGAGTCCTCTGCAGAGCACCTCTTTCCTTGGTCAGGAAGAAATTTAAACTGGAATTAAGTGTGGAGGTTTGGATTTCACTTTTATACACATTTTTCAGACAGGGGAGTTGGGTCCACTGTCTGAGGTTTCAAAACTGTTTTTTTCCAGGCTGCTCCCTAGGCAAGCCTTTGTGCAAGGAAGTGGCTCTCACTAAGAGGCTGGTTGCAATCAGAAGTATCCAAAACAAAAGCCACAATAAAGTCTGACATCTCTGTACCTGGCTGTCTTCAGCCTTCAAGGGACAGACAAAAGGTTAGGTCTTTCCTAAAAACTTCCTCATCTTGAAGAACATGAACTGAAGGTTCACACCTCGCCCTCTACCACTTACCAAACTGCGGTGCTCAGGAATAACTCAATCAGCGCATTTTGCTTACAAAGTCTTCATTGAATCTCGAAGTGAAGCTCTATCTCCATCCTCCCACACTTCAGTGTCAGGATCTTCACCCTCTAGTCATAGGAAGGCAGTAAATAGAGGCCCACGGTCTGGGGAAACGATATTCTCCCTATATCTTGTACCATGCGAAAACAGGGGCCCTTCAAACTGGATCCCACTGGTCCTAGTACTCTCACCACAACCATACATGTGCAACACACTCATGACACATACAAACAGTCAACAAACACACAGAATGTCATTGCAAGGATCAGGGGTTCACATAACAGCAGAACTTTACATAGAAGGTAGGAAGGAAGAAAGCACACACCAAAATCGTTTTAGTAGACTGCTCCGTGTTTTAGGGAGAGGTGTCGGCAGACTACTCTCTCCCTAACGCAGAGAAAAATGCCAGGTCAAAAAACCTGGGTATGCTGCCACCACCGCATTATGTGATTCACCTAGGACATGGAGAGTAGTTCAAGGCCCATTATGAGGTCACGCTTGGTGCGCCCCTTCAGATCACAGAACAGGTTCCAGAACTCTCATTACCAGGTACAAGCTGCGGTCTCTGCACACGTTAGATTAAGGTAATGCCAGGACCAAATAAAAAAAAAATCAGGATACCAGTTTCATAAGCTGTCGGGCACTCAAGCCAAGAGTACATGCCCAGTTGTTCAGTGGGGACATTCTATTTCAACCGTGCCACTTCACTTCAGTGACTTCTTTGGAAATTCCTTATCACCAACGGGACAAACTCAAATAAATCTATGTCCAGTGACGAAAATGAGTCAGTGTGCCATTAGCAATTTTGAAATATTGCTCCTATTTAACATAGCTTGTAGATTCCAAGGAATAAATAATCAGGATGAAACGTTAAAAACTTGTAGCTCTGAACCTACTCTATCTCAATGGTCTAAGTGCTGGCCTTCGAGAGGTCTCAACTACCGAATTCTGTTCTTACAAAATGCGTTATTAGTTAGAATTTCTGACTTGTATGGCTCGTCTTTTCTCTAAAAATGTATGATAAAGCACAGGGTCTTTCCCTTCCACACTCACACCCACAGTTAAAAACGCAGATGTTTCTGCTGCTATAGCAGACACCTCTTTTGATTACTGGAAATCATGCCAAAGGATAAGAATATGGGACTTACTCACAGAGGAGGGGAAAAAAGACATGACATGAGAATACAACCTCTTGGAAATACAGATTTACATATTAGTGGTTATAACACCTAACAATAAAGTAACACGCCACAAGACATGTAACCAATTTTGAAAAAGATACCCACTAAAAAAAGATAATAAGAAACTAATCTCGATGTTTAAAGAATGCGGATAACACGTTACACATTTAATGACTCTGGGCAAATGAGGTGGGAAAAAGATCTGGAACAAAACTTCATGGGTAAAGAATGGAAAGATATATTTACTAGAACTGCTAGATCAGTTCATACAATAGAGGTTACGTATAAAACCATTTTAATTGGCTAGCCATCCCCGTTTTCAGACCCAAAACAAAGGGAGGTAAATATCTCTCAGTTATGGGGTCCAAAATCTAGAATCGGCTCTCTGTTCCCCTCAGATTTACTAACAATGAAACAGAATTCAGGAAACTTCTTAAAACTTGGCTTTTTTCTCTATGCCATGATTCCTGTAGGCATCTGACCTACTGATTTCAAGGATCTCCTTTCTTTCCTCGGTTCTACATACTACAATATTTTGTGTTAGGTGGTGGTTTACTATGTTTGTTGCTGAGCTAGTACCAGGATGCTCAGTCATGAGTGACCGTGTGCTTTATAAATACCTCCTATCATATCACAGTGGTACTGCACCACAGTCAAGTTACACTCCTGGTTTCCTGAATGAAATGATAAATGCTGTAGGGGGTGCAGACACAGAGCCACTCTGGAAGCACCTTTTCTGGCACTGCCCGACACTAAATCAATATTGGAACTAAGTCCTTCAGGCAATAGATAACCTATTTGAGGATGCCATTCCTAACTTCCCTGCCTACACTATTCTCAGGCAAGCAAACATACGAACCTTCCCATTCCATTCGATTAAGGAGAGACAGATTGCCTGTTTAGCTGCAGACAGTGCCACGGCTATCACAGCTCAATGGAGGCCAGATAAGGACTTCAGAACTAATGGAACGGCACTACTGCATTTGAGAATTGTTAGTTATGGAAAAATTGACAATAGAGAAAATCTCAAATGATTCTCAAGAAATCTGGGCACCTTTTCGGACATATCTCTCACAAGAATTTAGAGAACTCTCATGCCCAAATTAACTGCGCACTCTAAGAATAATCCCACACACTATGTCACACCTACATCTGGAACGGTCATAGCACTCAAACACTGCAACAACTGTATGATCAAACCCTGAAACTAACCAATGCATATTGTCAATTATTGCTTCTCCTGGCACATCTTTTATTACCTGGTGGAAAAAAGGCAGAGAAGAAAGTCTGATTTACAAATTTTCTTCTTTAAATTTTACAATTTGTGCAGACACTGGATATTCCAATTCAAGGCAAAACATTCGATGCTCCCCGGACTGTGAATGTAGCTGAAGCTTTATTGCTTAAAAAAAAAAAATGTCAATTTCCAATCCTTGATAGTCTGACACTCAAATTGTAAAGACTTATGCTACCTATTCCCGGCCAGACAGTAATGCTGTCAAATTTCCATGAGCTTTGCTGGGATGCCGCACATGCAGATGCTAATGTTGGGACTCCAATAATGTGCTTTGACAGAAAATTAGGTTTACCAGTCAGAAAAGTGCTTAGGCAGACTCCAGATTTAGATGAATACACTGCTCCTGCAGACACCAATGTTTTAACGGTCACAGATCAATGGGAGCATACTGCAGGCTGGACCATACCCACTGCCTTTCTTGCTTTGGGAGTTTACTGGAGTGGACTTCACCAATGGTTTTGTACAGAGTGAAGATTTAGGCGATTGTGCAGCTCCTGTGGACATTTTATTTTATGACTCAATCATTTTTTATTGCATTTTAAAGTTATAATTCAGACTGCAACAATCAACAAGGACTATTCTACGCTTCCTTCTCCATTCCTTTGACAGTGCTCAGCACAATCATGAAAGGAAGGAATGATTAAGAAAGACTCCTTTAAAATTGCTCAAACTCAGGGATACAAATATGGGATGACATGGTTCATTCAGCATGATATGATCAACAGTGCTCTCAACAACTGTGGGCACGTAATACCTCTATAGACTCTTGCAAAACAGTCAAATATTGGAGCCCAAACTCACGAGAAGGCAAGTTCCCCACCTTTGATGCCATACGCGATGTCCTCCATTTCCAAAATGTTACAGAATCTATGATGGCAGTCATGAATGTATGGTTGCAAATAGCCACCGCATTGAGACAGGAAAACTTGCTTTACAAAGAAAAACATTATATTGAGCAGTTCAAAGGACCTCTTTTTGGAACACCACTTATTCACAGAGATCTATGTAGCATAATGTGACATGGCTTAGGAGGGACCCGCAATTCTATAATTTCCTCTTTTGCCCTCAGTATCCCCTCCCAATATTCTTGAACATAGGGCAACTCCACAAGATGTGGGTGTCTGTTCCTACCTCGTTGTAGCCTCTCCAACATTTCTCTGGTTTGTCTATATTCATTGCTTGCAAGTATTGTGGGGTAAGGTGCCAACTGAGCAGGATTTTACTTGAATCTTTTTATGGTCATTGAGCTATTGAGAGCATGATGCAGACTGAAGACACCTCCCACTTGTGGACTGCCTCAAACAGGACTGTTTTCTGGTGATTAAGGATAATATCTAGCTCCTCCCGAACTACAGGTCTCGTACCCTGGCCACACATCTGCTTTATGCATCTGCCTCAAACAAGTCATCACAGAGGATGCATGCCCATAAGCCTTATGAAAGTAAAATTAATGCTAATGAGACTTGAGAAAGAGGGTGCAGATGCCTTGTCTAGGCTTAGAGCACTCCATGAAGCAGGAATAACGGCACGAAAGCTCAAAACAGAAATCCTGGAAATAAGGCCGAGCCTCAATGAGCTCTGTGAAAAGCATAAAAGTCATTGCTTTTCAGTAGCTTCGGACCCAGGAAAAGGAGTGAGTCAGCTATATGAGCACTTCTTGTAGTTATTCCAATATCACAAAAACGAGGCTCCGAAAGACAGTCACTGGTCGTCTTGATATTGGTAAATTGTTGAATATGAAGATACTCAATCCACACTTGGACACTTAACAAGTTATAGTATGTCACGAGCTAAATTAAGCTGCAATATTTAGTATGATGTTTCAGTATACTTTTAACAATATTACACACAAATATCGTAGAATGCTTACATAAATGAGAAAGCATATGGAGTAAATTAGTTTTTATGTATCCAGTTATTTTCAAAATAATTAGCAATAGTTTAAAGAAACAGAAAATACACAGCATCATTAATCAGTTTGTAATATTCAACTTACCTCTGAAAAAAACATGGATAGAATGGCAAGGCTGATCCAGTGGATAATTCCTACAAACTGTGACGCGCTTGAAACTGTAACACAAAACGTCATCACCGATATTACTACAATATCACATACAGACTCACTATCTAACTTGATGAATGAGCCTGACATTTATCAGCAAGAAAATAGTTACATAATGGTAGCATTTGGCATCTAAAACATATAAGGAATTCAGAATGTCAGTTTTCATGGGACTAAAGTTTATATAGCTATGTTTTCCTCAGAAACTTTTTCCTTTTTAGGTGATAAAATCATCTCTCAGCTAATAAAATATATGATAAAAGGAGCATCATTAACAGCCTTTATTTAGACTATGATGGGAGGAAGTATTAGTCTCTTCCCATCAAGGCTGCTGTGCCCACTCGACAGTTGAGGTGGAGACACTGCGATTATGGGCGGTAATGACTGTGCACCCACCCTGCCCTTTTGTGGCACTCTAAATATCATTGCAGAATTTGCTGCCTGGATTAGATGTGTATGGTGGGGCCAAGCTGGTGGGGATAGGCAACATTCTCATAGAATTTGCTGTAATCCCAGAGTAAGATATTCGCTGAGATTAAGAGACCTAAGGAGAGTGGTGGGAGTGGCAGGAGGGCTTCCTAAGTTGGTGTCCGGCCTAGTACTCATAGAACCAAAGATAGTCCAAGAGACATCCTTTGTGGTGAAGGCAGCTATCACTGGTGGAAGCGCTTCTACCATGCTCTGGGCCACCTACAAGAGTGCAGTCTATGCAGAAGGTGCACTGGTGAAAAGATTACAGTGCTCCTGTATATCATGCGTTATTCAGTGAGCATTATCACATGTCTAGTATATACAGCAAATGCTGACATGTTTAATTCATACACAAACAAATAATGTGGTGCATTATACTTTAGAATACCTTCAAATTAACTCAGTGTAGTAGTATAAATGATGTGACATTAAAGTAAGCAAGAAATTAAATGAAGCAAATTAAGGCTGTTCTGTATTATGCTCCTCAATTTATACTGAAAGTGTTGTAAACACTAAAAAACACAGAACAGATACCAGAGATGTCCCCTTCTCCTACTACACGTCCTTAGGCTTAAAACAAAGTTAAAAAATATGAATGACTGAAAGTCCATTTCCCTGGTAATTTCCAAACCTCTAAAACAGAGTTAAAGAAAGAGGTTACAGTAAAGACAGGTAGTAACAATAGTTATGGGATACTGGATGGGAGCTTAAGTTAAGATAGCCAGGTTCTTATGGGCTTAATGCAGAAGGTAATTAGGTTTCATCTTGGTAATTTATATAATGCAAATGCAGTATCACATTTAAATTAGCAAGAATCTTACTTATGCAATAAATAAATGTATGTACCATCACAGCAGAACTTGTCTAGCATGTCTAACCATCGCGTTTTTGTAAATGGACAGGAATATGGCCCACATTAATTACCAGCAGTGGAGATTAATTCAAGCATTATACCCATCCATTTGTGTCTCGCACTTTCTTTAAAATATACACCTTTTCCTGGGTGCAGGACACAGGGAAAGTCAATGTGCTACCCCAACCATGGAAGAAACTGTCCAGAAATAACCTTGCACTGACCAGATAGGGAAGAGGTGTGGTGCAGCGGCCAGGGCGGCTGACTCTGGAACACGGGGGCTCACGGTTCGATCCCCAGCGGCAGGTTAGCCCAGCACCATGTGACTCTGGGCAATAGCTCGCTTAATCTTCCTGACGGCCCCAGCGCCTTGACACCCTCGGGTAATTGTTCGCGCTTTACAAAAACTGGTATTATTATTATTATTATTATTAACCCCTAATCTCACCCAGTAATTTAATGTTTTGACTCATTAAAAGACTTGAATATCATCTTCATGTTCTACAGAGGCGATGTGAAAAATCACTTAATGCCATCTCTCTTTAGCGGTCATCCTCTCAGATATCATGTCTGATTATAATGTAGGCTCGACCGTCAGATGGAGAGATGGGAGTAGTAAGTGGGTAGGGACAAAGTGTTAGGCACCAACACAAACTGTAAACATTCTATTTACTTCTATAGTAATAAATAGGAGCCTTAGACAGGTCTTGAACTAGTGCTGAAAAAAGGGTCACTATTTACTTATTGGCCATCTAGTGGACACACTTGTAGAACCAAATCTATTTTGCTTCACAAAAAACAATGCATCTTTGCCACAGAGCTTTCGGAGGTTTCTGGCTCACCAGCAAGTAAAATTTCCAGTACAGCCAAGGACTTTAGGGATTATCCCTAAAGAACCACCAAAACATAGCATAGCATAGCATAAGCAATAGCAATATGGACAAGAGATATTATAAGTGTAGTCAACAAAAACCAGTATAAACAAATTGGTGAATAATGTACGTTTGAGGGTGAAGCATATCTGGCCTGAAATTCTAAAACATGCAATCCCCATTAAAAGGAGAACTTTTAAAGAATATGGAATGGATGACATTTTGTCATTGTTACCAGAGCCAATAAACTTCTTAAACTACATCATAAAGAGCATTACCTTCAGAATATGGAAGGTCAGTGAGTGAAAACATATATAAATAAA
This sequence comes from Calotriton arnoldi, assembly GCA_963921515.1. Classification (NCBI taxonomy): domain Eukaryota; kingdom Metazoa; phylum Chordata; class Amphibia; order Caudata; family Salamandridae; genus Calotriton; species Calotriton arnoldi. The sequence continues at coordinate 1,097,803 of CAWUFW010000692.1, forward strand.
AATAGTGTTTCAATTAAAGCAAAGCTACAATATAAGATTATATGGTTGTTCTAAGATATCTAGCTGTTCTAGGAATGCTTTCCATTACATAGTAAATGAAATCTTATAAATGTAAAAGCCTTGGCAGTTGCAACTAGTAGTCTGCTGATAGTGATGTACAGTGGAAACATAACATATTAATGAACATTTTATGCGCATGGGAGTTTAGCTCTGGAACACGGAGTAAGATGCTTCAATGACTAAAGCACTTACTGCTGGCAGGTATGTGTGAGCTGCAGATCATACGTTCAAATCATGTAAAGGCTTACTCAAGCCTTCATCCTTCTGAGGAGGGTGGGATAGAATGTGTGTCTGTACGTGTGTATTCTACTGCTGAGGGTACTCAGTTTGCAGCTTTCTGCGATTATCTGACCTAACTGGTCCTAGTTACTTGAAGTGTTATGAGCACAATGAGAGTTCCCTAAACGTTTGCTGGGTGATTGCAACCCAGGAAGTGAGCTGTGGCAGGGATCTTGCATCTTTTTTTTTATGAATTACTTTCCCAAACTACTAACCTCAATCCATGAAAAAAATCAAACTACTTATTTAGGAAAATACATTTTTATAAACCTCCCCATTTAGGATTTACAAAGTGCAATCATTATCCATCCTGTAATAAGAACTACACTATAAGTGGGTGCTAAACACAGCAAGGTTTTGGCTTCCTGATAAAGTGCCCTCTGTGGTCATGAGAATTTTATAAACAGATATGCGAACATAAGATATGGAGCAAAAAAGTGTTTCTGGCTACAGTAAATCTAGAAAAACATGCAACAATCATAATTTAGTTTGTCTCAAACATCAACTAGAATATGGAACCCAGCAATTACTTAATTATAGTCCGGTACAAAATTTGTTTTACTCACACTGTAAAAACTTTATATCTATTAGAAGTTCCAGAGTTAGAAGAATCACCACCAATAATACACAGGCGACCAGGAAACTGTTGAGGCTTGCACTGAGTAAAAAAACCTGCCAAACAGCAGCTCTTCTGCCACAACACGGTTTTAGCCAATTGGATCTTAAAAAAAAAAAACACAAAAAAAAAGGAAGGCAATGAGTTATCAGATTACAAGAAAAAGCTATGTAATATTGAAACGTGATAGTAATTTTATTAGCAAGGAGCAAGCAGTACCTAAAGCGGATACCACTATTTTGGCACTACTAGCCTGACCACTACAAAGTCATTTACTCTCCCTCCTTGAACCACTTCGTAAAAACAGCCATACAACATTTCTGCTTTCAAGACAAACGTGGGTCAGATACTTTTACTGAGTTCTCCTAAAAAGGCAAGAATTTAGTACCTTGTGACTGGAAATTATGAAAGTAAAGATACACAGTTAGTACTTAAGAGTTAAAAAGTGGGCTAGCTCTCTCCTCTGAATTATTGGAATCCCACTAAAATCAGCTTTCCATTAATTTTATCCTCACCATGAGAATCTGTCTGGACATGGTTTAAGCATCCCTCTAGGCAAGTCTAACGGAACCATTGCAGATTGCGATCAAAACAATTTTTTGCTGTTTAAGTACAATAAGAAAATACAATAAGAACCAGAAGCGACAACATTTTCACTTCGTAAGAGGTGATTAACCTTTCAGTTAAAAATAGCACAACCAGTTCAACTATTTTCCGATTACTACTGCCTACATTGCCATACAAACTTAGTGTATACCTTTGAATTTATACTTATATAGCAAAATCGTATATTAGATCTATAAAATTCATAAAACACAGAAGCAAAAATCTTTTGAATACATTAAATAACACAAATCATTTTAAGGGTCCACTCGGACAATGCTACTTTTTACAGTAATTTCAGTACGCAAAGTCAAAGATGTCAATCTGTATGTGCCACCATCAGAAAGAACATTTTCTAAAATTCAGCACGCGTTAGCTGTATGTGCACACTTACAATTAAGCTATAGGCCTACTTGGGCATTGTTTTATTTGTACAGCTGTTCAGCTCCAATAATATTTTAAATCTAACTGACAATTCTGTGGACACGCAAACTCACCCAACATTTTAGCATACCACCAGTAGCAAATAATCTTAAATTCACTTTTTACAAATTTCAATTTATTGAATAAGGATTATTATTTAAAGAGGTAAAAAGACGAGTAGATTGTTCATAAAGGGGCAAATGCATCAAGCCCGCATTTTGCGATTCCCAAATAGAGAATTTTATCAATTTGCTATTTGGGAATGGTATGCATGTAGGATCTCGAATGGTATTACATTCGCTAATTGCGATTACCAAACTGGTAATCGCAAATAGCGAATGCAAATCCAAGGATGGCCGGGGGCCAAAGGCCCCCCGGAAGCACCCCACAAAAAAAGGTAAGTGTGCACATGTAAAGCACACACATGCCCTAAGGGCATGTGTGCGCTACATAGCACTTTGAAAAATGCATTTTTTAATTTTTTTTTGAAGTTGATGGTAATTAGCGTTTCATAAATGCACAGTTCGCATTTAGGAAAAACTACATGCATCGGCATTAGGGAATCGCAAATTGCGATTCCCTAAATGCATTCGCAATTTAGGTAATAGCAAAAAATTGCGATTACCTAAATTGCGAATGCCAAAACCTACATGCATAGGAAGGAAAATGCTACTTACCCAGTATGCATCTGTTCTTGGCATGTAGACCTGTAGAGTCACATGCTGTGCATAGATCGCCATCTAGTGTTGGGTCCGGATGTTTGCACTTTGTTTTCCTTCGAAGAAGTCTTTCCAGTCACAAGGTAGGTGACTCCTCCTTTCGGTGATAGTGCGCATGGGCATCGACTCCATTGTTAGATTGTTTTCCCGCAGAGGGTGATAATGGAGTTAGTAAGAGTAGTAAAAGGAGATGTCCATGAATGCATGTATCTAAGTAAGATATTAATGCAACAGGTATAGGTACCCGGGGAGGCGGGTGGGCGCATATGACTCTACAGCTCTATATGCCAAGAACAGATGCATACTGGGTAAGTAGCATTTTCCGTTCGAGGCATATGAGCTGTAGATCATATGCTTGTGCATAGACTACATAGCAGTTATCTCCCAAAGCGGTGGCTAACTTGTAGCTGTTGCAGTGGTCTGAAATAGTGTACGTAAAACTGCCTGGCCCACACTAGCTTGCTGTCTTGCTAACACATCTACACAATAGTGTTTTGTGAATGTGTGTGGCGTAGACCATGTTGCAGCTCTGCAAATGTCATCTGTGGGTATATTTCCTAAAAATGCCATAGAAGCCCCTATTTTACGTGTAGAATGCGCCCTAGGGGGAATTGTTAATGTGCGTTTAGCTTTTAATGTAGCATATTTGAATGCACTTAACTATCCACCGTGCAATACTTGACTTTGATATTGGATTGCCTTTATGTGGTGGAGCAAAAGCAACAAAAAGTTTCTTGGTTTTCCTGAAAGGTTTTGTTCTTTCTATATAGTATAGTAATGCTCTTTTGACATCTAAGGTGTGAAGAGCACGTTCTGTCACTGAATCTGGTTGAGGGAAGAACACAGGCAACTCAACAGATTGGTTGATATGAAAAGCAGAAATGACTTTAGGTAAAAACTTGGGGTTAGTCCTTAGAACCACTTTGTTTTGATGTATTGTAAAAATGGCACTTCTATAGTTAGTGCCTGAAGCTCATCCACTCTCCTCAGAGATGTGATAGCTATGAGGAAGGCTACCTTCCAAGTGAGGAATTGTAGTTCACATTTGTGCAATGGTTCAAAAGGTGGACCCATGAGTTTTGTAAGAACTATGTTGAGATTCCACACTGGAGCAGGTGGAAGTCTGGGTGGAATGACTCTTAAGTACTTCCATAAATGCTTTAATAGGAGGCACTCTAAAAAGAGACAAATGCGGTCTATTTTGAAGATATGCAGCTATTGCAGCAAGATGTAAGCGTATAGATGTGTACGCCAAATTAGAACACTGTAGCTGTAGTAGATAGCAAATGATGTTTTGAATTGAAGCATCTAGCGGATTGATTTTATTGTTGTTACAGTAAATAATAGACCGCTTACACTTTGCTACATAGCATGCATGCTCTTGTGGTTGGGCGTCTAGCCTCTTTGATAATGTTCATGCAGTCTGGCGGACGATTGAGATAACCAAACTCTAGGATTTCAGATGCCAGATCGCAAGGTTGAGATGACTGGGATCTGGATGCCTTATCTCACCACGGTTCTGAGTGAGAAGACTGGGAGTAAGGCGTCGTTTTTGGTGAGGAACTACTGATAGCTCCAATAGGGTTGTGAACCAGGGTTGACGGGCCCATGTGGGAGCAACTAGGATTAGTGTCAGGGACTGCTGTCTGAGCTTCCGAACCACTAATGGAATGAGTGGGAGAGGCGGAAAAGCGTAAGCAAATATCCCTGCCCAACTCATCCATAGTGCATTGCCTTTGGACAATGGGTGTGGATACCTGGATGCGAAGTTTGGGCATTTTGCGTTTAGGTGGGTGGCGAACAGACCTATCTCTGGGATGCCCCACATTTGAAAGAATGGGAGGAGAACTTGAGGGTGGAGTTCCCATTTGTGTATCTTCTGTTGTTGTTGACTGAGCAGATCTGCAATCTGGTTGTTTACTCCTGGGAGGTGTTCTGCAAGGAGATATATTTTTCGAGGTATGGCCCTTTTCCAGATGCTCTGGGCAAGCTGTGAGAGCTGAAGAGAGAGTGTCCCCCCCTGTTTTTGTATGTAGTACATTGCTGTCATGTTGTCTGTGCGAATCAGGACAGCTTTGCCTACTAGATGAAGTTGAAATGCTTTCAACGCTAGAAAAATTGCTAGCAGTTCTAGATGGTTTATGTGGAATTGCCTTTGATGGGGAGTCCACATGCCCTGAATGGTATGTTTTTGAAGATGAGCTACCCAACCAGTGAGCGATGCGACTGCTGTTAGCACTATCTGTGGAACCGGGTCGACGAATGGCCGCCCCTTGGAAAGGTTTTGTATGTTCCACCACTGCAGAGAGCGATGAGTGCGGCCATCCACCAACACTAGATCTGATAACTGACCTTGAGCCTGGTTCCACTGACGTGCTAAGCATTCTTGTAGGGGACGCATTTGGAGTCTTGCGTAAGGAACGATTAAAATGCAAGATGCCATCATTCCTAGCAATTGCATGAACACTCGAGCTGGCATTGAGTGTTGAGGTTGAAACTGCGATATTAGAGTCTGCATGTTGCAGATCCTGACTGGGTTGAGGCACACCAGAGCTTTTTGAGTGTCTATTGTGGCTTCTAGATACACTTGTGTGTTGGATGGTTGGAGATGAGACTTGGTGAGGTTTACAGTGAACCCGAGGCCATGAAGCAGTTGGACTGTCTTTCAAGTGTGGCGTAGGCAGCTTTGTTGCGAGCTGGCTTTTATTAGCCAGTCGTCTAGGTAGGGGAAGACGTGAATGTGTTGCCTATTAGATGAGCCGCGACTACTGCTAGACACTTTGTAAAAACCCTGGGTGCTGTAGTTACTCCAAATGGGAGAACTTTGAATTGATAATGTTGGCCGTCTACCATAAACCGGAGGTATTTGCGGTGAGTAGGGTGAATGGGAATATGGAAATAGGCGCCCTTTAGATCCAGAGTGGACAGGAAGTCGCCTTGTTGAAGGAGCGGGAGAACCTGTTGAAGTGTGACCATGTGAAAGTGGTCTGATAGGATGTAGAGATTTAGTTGTCTGAGGTCTAATATGGGTCTTAACGAGCCATCCTTTTTTGGAATTAAGAAGTATAGGGAGTATACCCCGGTCCCTTGGTATTGTAATGGAATTGGTTCTATAGCTTGTTTTTCTAGGAGAGAGAGAGAGAACCTCTTGCTGTGAGAGATGTTCCGGTGACATTGCATGTGGTCGTGGAAGGATATTTGGGGGATTGGCTGTAAGTTCCAGGCAGTAACCATATTGGATAATTTGCAGTACCCATTTGTCTGAAGTGATGGAGTTCCAGACAGGGAGAAATTGGGAGAGACGTCCCCCGACAGGAGTGGAATGATCGGGGGGGTACCAGAAGGAAGTCACTGTTTGTTGTTGGAGGGGGAAGAGCGTGTGGAGTTGCCTCTGCCTCTTCCCTTGCCATGGTTACCTCTAAAACCTCCTCTGAAATAACCCTTTGGTGAGGGGGATTGAGTATTACCCTTGTAAGAGGAGGAGGTAGTGTCGGTGGATATGTTTTTAGAGCCACCCCTGTAGAAGGAGTGGTGAAAGGAACCCCTATTGGAGGGTGACTGCAAAGCCCCCATGGACTTTGCGACCTCTGTATCTTTTTTCATTTTTTCCAGCGAGGTGTCAACTGCTGACCCAAAGAGATGTTCCTTATCAAAGGGTTCATTGAGGATGGAGGTTTGCACCTCAGGTTTGAAACCTGAAATTCTCAATCAAGCATGCCTTCGTAAGAGTACACTGGTGGTAATTGTACGGGCTGCTGTGTCTGCCGCATCTAGGGCACACCTGATAGAGGTATTTGTAATGAGCTTACCCTCTTGAATAAGGTCATTAGCCTTAGTCTTATGTTCGTCGGGTAAGAACTGCATGATTTTCTCTAACTCATCATAGTGAGCCCTGTCATAACAAGCTAATAAAGCTTGGGTATTGGCAATACGCCAATGGTTAGCTGCTTGTGAAGCAACTCTTTTGCCCGAGGCGTCAATGAGCTTGGACTCCTTATCTGGAGGAGGAGCTTCACCTGATGTTTGGGAATTGGCTCTCTTGCGAGCATTAGAAACTACAAGAGAGTCTAAAGGTAATTGACCTTTGATGTATGGAGGGTCGGTGGGTGCAGGCTTATATTCTTTCTCCACCCTGGGAGTAATAAGTCTTGCCCTGACAGTGTGCTTTAACATGCCTTTGAGCATAGGTAATGTATGAGTGACTCTGTGAGAGGAACTAAGAGTCTCAAAGAGGAAATCCTGCTCTAATGGTTCTGAATGTAACTCCACCCCATCATATTGAGCAGTTCTATTAAGGAGCTCAACATATCCAATGTTATCATCTGGTGGAGAGGGCCTAGAGGGCTACAAATCTGGATCATTATCTGGATCAGTGTGATAATCCTGCCAAGGATCCGTGTCTTGTGGGGGATCTTGGTTGTCATCCCCATCCCCATCATCTTGTTGGCTTTGTGAAGTTGGTGGTGGTGGTGGTGAATTTTCAGGTGAAATAAGTAAATTGGGATTAGTAGGAGAAGTAGGTGGGATGCAAGGAAGGGAAGGGTTAGTACCCACACTTTTCTTCTTTAGAGGAATGTGGTAGTCCTCTGGTAAGTCCAATTTCCTCTTTTTTGGTAAAGTAGCCTGAATATGGCCTGTATCAGGGTGAATCACCAACCTTTTTTGTTTCGTATTCGAAATGGAGTGATCGGACCGAGGCTCTTTTGACGGAGTCTCTTTTTCCTTGGTTGCCTGTTTCGGCGTCGAAGGTTTTGGCTCCGAGCCTTTTGGCGACGGCGGTGTCAACTTGGACTTGTGTTTCGGTGCCGAAGGTGTTGGGTCGGCCCCGAGACGAGGCCGGTTTGAGCCCGAACCGGAAGGCTTTTCTTTATATTCCGGAGCCGGGCCCGAGGGCGGGGCGTCGGAAACTTTTTGTCGGTGCCGACCTTGGCCCGAAGGCAGAGGAGGGACCGGAGCCTGACTTAGGTTGTTGGGGGGGCAAGGGGTTGTCTTTACTCACGGTACGCTGACCCGGAGTAACTTGCTCCTCTTTTTCGACGTCTGAGTCGGACACGGAGAAGTGTTCTTCTTCTTCGGCTCCTTGGGCATGATGTTTGGAGTAAGAATCTTCGCCGAAGATGTCCGGTGCAGAGCCGCTTTGCTGTTGCATCTCGTGACGTCGAGCCCGACGATCACGAAGAGTCTTTTTCGATCGGAAGGATCGGGACGCCTCGCAGTCTTTCTCGTCGTGTTCCGGGGACAGAGGTTGCACCCATCGTGCAAGTCGGTGCGTGGAAATTTAGCACGAGACCCGGGACATAACTTGAAGGGAGTCCGTTCCATCGACTGCTAGAGCGGTCGGCGCGGGTAGGCCCGACGGCCTTCCACAAATTTTCAGATGGAAGATTTTAAAATTGAAGCGATACGCGACGAATGGGGAACCGCGATCGATAACAATACCGTTGACAGTATGGATTGCGCGTCGAAGGGGTCAGAGAAACGGTGCCGAACCGGAGCGCAGCAATACACATCCGAACCCGATGGCGGAAAAAAACAATCCAACAATGGAGTCGATGCCCATGCGCACTATCACCGAAAGGAGGAGTCACCTGACTGGAAAGACTTCTTCTAAGGAAAACAAAGTGCAAACATCCGGACCCAACACTAGATGGCAATCTATGCACAAGCATATGATCTACAGCTCATATGCCTCGAACAACGCCTTTTTCCATTTGCAAACGGGCCAATTCTGCGAATCGGCCCGTTTGCGAACAGTAAAAGGCTTGATGCATGTGCCCCAAAGTGCATTTGACACCCTACTGAAAGTGTTTGACAATTCAAACCCTTGAAATCTAAATTTTCCTTCCCACTATGGCATATTTTTTGCATTATAGGAAGAGTATAACTGATCAGGCAAAACATAACTGGTTTGTCAATATAAATGCATGACACCCCTAAATATTTCACAGGTGACTGATCATTCCTTAGCTAAAGGAGTTATATGGCTGCACCAGTTAATCATTATTTTACCTACATTCTGTAGATTTCGGCCCCTGAGAGAGCCCACAAAAATGAGCACTTTCTAAGCAGCATGCTAAGCATTTGAGAAAGTCCAGCATTCTAAGCTATTTTTTTTTTTTTTTACATGAATCCACGGCATTCTTTCAAACCTTTTTTTCTGTTATTAACCATAAAAGTTACATTAAAATACATTTCTTTATTTAAAACAATGGGAAAAAATAAAAAACAGATTCAGATAAGCAATTAATCCATTGTTTAAAAAGAGCAAAAGTGTTTAAACTTTAGACCTTTTTTTTTCCGTGCAATTGCAACTGCTAATAAATACCTGCTCAAGCTAGAAAACAACATAAGGCAGTGTTTCGTACCTCAAAACTCTGAGCTTCCTGGTGCTTTCTATATGCAAACTACTGACGGAGAGGGTGTATCCACTTCTTCCTAAACTTGTCATAGAATGTGCAAAAGAACAAAATATGTGCAATACTTTCTACATTTGCTAAAGGGCATAAAGTGCAGAGGTATTCAGCATTTAGCCCATTATCCGCATTCCATTTTACTGTACAGGGTTTAATTTGAAGGATACCATAACGAAACTTCAAATATACTGTTCTTGCCAGGGGAGGATAAACAACATGCAACAACTCCTTGAACCCTGGGCAAGGCTTAACTTAAAAAAATTACGTGGTTAATCTGCCTAATCTTGGGTTACTATGCAGTATGTTCAGCTGGTACTCCCAATATATCTGCTTCAATTGTTTCTTGGAGTTCTAGGACAGTGTTTGTGGCTCGTCCAAATAATCATTTAAACCAAGCTTAACGAACCATGCTTTCACAGAACACAGCCAGGGGAGAGTTAGCAGTTCAACTAAGGTTATTATTTCTCTAAGGCCTTCTCTATCGTGATCCAACTCCTGTATTGTCCACAACCACACCCTGAAGAGCAGAGGTCTCAAGTTTACAATATGCTCTATCCGTTTTACATTAAGGTAATGGAAAAGGGGCGTTAATGGTGTTGCCACCGGTAGGCATAATAGCCCTCGCATTAATTTATTTTCCTCAATGGAAAGCTGCCTCAAATTTTCTATGCCCTACAACTCATCCCCAAACAATGCTGCGGCCTGGGCTTTATACTGGTATACCTCTAGAGCCGGCGTAACAGCTTTTATTGTAGACTTATATTTACTATAGACCGCCCTTGCACCAGGAGTAAGAATCATTCTTGCATGATTTATTTGGGGGTTCCACGACACCCTAGAGACAATAGTAATACCCAGATAATTATTAACCCTCTTCTTAATCAGCTGATCAACGCCTCACTGACACTGGCCTATGTCCCCACTGAGTGGAAACAGGCACTGCTTATCCCTCTGATCAAAAAGCCGACTTTGGATCCTAACCTCCCGACTAGCTTTCGCCCTATTTCTTTGCTCCCTGCTATTGCCAAAGTATGCGAAAAGTCAATAAGCAGCTGACTGCCTTCATTGAACAGCATGGCCTCCTTCATCCGGCCCAATCCGGTTTCAGGGCCGCCTATAGCACGGAGTCTGCTCTGGTGGAAATCACGGAAGCTATTCGCGAGACTGTGGATGCGGGGGGCAGGGCAGTTTTGGTCCTGTTGGACCTCTCTGCCGCTTTTGATACTGTCCCCCATTCACTTCTTCTGGCCCGCCTCAAGGAATTAGGCATTATTGGTGCCGCCGGTGAATGGCTGAAATCCTTCTTGGAAGGTAGAACCCAACAAAAGTGGATCCCTCCCTTCACGTCTACTCTCCAAGTTCTTTTGACAGGGGTTCCGCAGGGGTCGGTACTTAGCCCACTTTTGTTCAACTTGTATACGACTCCTCTCATTCAGTTGGCAGAAGAACTAGGAGCTAAGGTTGTTGCCTATGCCGACGACACCCAGCTCCTGTTCACTTGGAAAAAATCAGAGTCATCCACTGCCCATGTTAAAACCTGTTTAGCTGCAGTGTTTAATTGGCTGACACGCGCTCAGCTGAAATGCAACGAGGATAAAACGGAAATTTTATTGTTTGGAGAATTTCCTCCCCAGGTTTGGCATACCTTCTGGCCTGATGAGTCTCCCAGACCCTCTCCTTCTGGACTCCCTGTAAATAACCTCGGGATCTGGTTTGATGAAAAGCTGAATTTCTGTAATCAAATTAATAAACTGACTGGTATTTGTTTCGGCATTCTGAAACTTCTCAGGAAATTTCTGCCCCTTCTGCCCTTAACAGCTAAGGAAACGGTTGTTCGAGCTCGTTACCTCCCGCATCGATTATGCAAATGCACTATACGTGGGACTTCCCGCCTATCTTATTGGCAAACTTCAAGTGGTCCAAAATGCCGCTGCTCGTCTGCTTCTTGACCTCCCCAAACGCACCAGCGTCAGGCAACACCTGCGCAACCTGCACTGGCTATCGGTGAAGGCAAGGGTCACGGGTAAAGCCCTGGTAACTATCCATGCCGCACTTTATGAATACGGCCCCCTCTACCTCAGGAAACTTTTTCAGTTCTACTCCCCCAGCAGACACTTGCATTCTTCTAAAATGCTCCTGGCTTCTGTCCCCAGATTCCGCTTGAAGAGAATGGGCGGTAGGTCTCTGGCCTACTTGGCGGCCATGGCTTGGAACTCGCTCCCTCTTGACCTGCGTAGTCTGCAGAATTCTACCCAATTTAGGAAGAAACTAAAAACCTTCCTTTTTCAATGATCTAGTTTTTGTGTTATTGGCTCTTTTTCCCCTTTCCTTCTGCTGTCTCTTGGGCTCACGCCGGGACACTCTTGAGTAGCTGTGCGCGTTACAAAACCATAAACATAAAATGTGAGACCATTTCAAGATTTTCCTTGCCAACATGGATGTTTTTCTTAAAGGACCTATGAGGTTTCAAGTACATATATTTGGTCTTGCTAAGGAAAATGCTACTTACCCAGTATGCATCTGTTCTTGGCATGTAGAGCTGTAGAGTCACATGCTGTGCATAGATCGCCATCTAGTGTTGGCTCCGGATGTTTGCACTTTGTTTTTCTTCGAAGAAGTCTTTCCAGTCACGAGGTAGGTGACTCCTCCTTTCGGTGATAGTGCGCATGGGCATCGACTCCATAGTTAGATTGTTTTCCCGCAGAGGGTGATAATGGAGTTAGTAAGAGTAGTAAAAAGAGATGTCCATGAATGCATGTATCTAAGTAAGATGTCACTGCAACAGATATAGGTACCCCGGGGAGGCGGGTGGGAGCATGCGACTCTACAGCTCTATATGCCAAGAACAGATGCATACTGGGTAAGTTGCATTTTCCGTTCGAGGCATGTGAGCTGTAGATCACATGCTGTGCATAGACTACAGAGCGGTTATCTCCCAAAGCGGTGGGTAACCTGTAGCTGTTGCAGTTGTTTGAAATAATGTATGTAAAACCGCTTGGCCCACACTAGCTTGCTGTCTTGCTAACACATCTACACAATAGTGTTTTGTGAATGTGTGAGGTGTAGCCCATGTTGCAGCTTTGCATATGTCATCTATTGGTATGCTCCCTAAGAATGCCATAGAAGCCCCCAGTTTGCGTGTAGAGTGTGCTCTAGGGGGAACTGTTAATGTTCGTTTTGCTTTTGCATAGCATATTTGAATGCACTTGACTATCCACCTTGCAATACCTGATTTTTGATATGGGATTGCCTTTATGTGGTGGAGCAAAAGAGACAAAAAGTTGGTTTGTCTTACTGAAAGGTTTTGTCCTTTCTATGTAGTAGAGTAATGCTCTTTTCACATCCAATGTGTGTAGGGCATGATCTGCCACAGAATCTGGTTGAGGGAAGAACACAGGCAGCTCAACAGATTGATTGATATGAAAGGCAGAAATGACGAGGCTATGGTTAGGCGGCAAAGATGGCGTCCGTGAGACGGATGTGTGAGCGATGAGCTCCTCAGCGTGTTCCCCCTTTCTTCAAACAAAGTCTGCCTGAAGAATTGCTGTACTGCCCCGGAGAGGTGATATCATGGGAAGCTGATCCTTGTGAAATCTTACAGCAGGAAATAAGCGACAATAGCAAGAAAATGCGGGATCAAGCAACCAGCGACAGCGATAGCTCTGGAATCAACTTACCTGCCTAATCACTCACCTGTGCTGACGGAGGATCGGGAGCCTTGCCGGTAGGCGTACTGGCAATTGAGCGGTCGAGTGGATGTCGGCACGTCGTGACCGAAGCCTAATTTAGATTTTCGCAGCTATAGGGTTTGGAGCGTCGTGTGTGGAGCGGGCTGGTCATTTTCGAACCCTCGGAGGCATCGAGCTGGACAAAATGATTCACCGGTAAGCGTAACGCTCAAAGGGGTGCTGGTTCTGACGGCGGGAAACGCCATAGCGTCGTAGCTGAAGGCGGACGTTATTTGTGAAACACTTAGCCATATAACCCACAGAACTCTCTGTAAGGATTCGTGGATTGCTGATAGATTTTTCAGCTCTAGGCAGATACATTGATGACTGTTGTTGCAATTGAAGCTGAAACTCAATAGTCGACAGATTCAATAATAATAGCGGCTAAGTGGGTCAAAGTGTGCAACAATGCCCCCTAAATCAGCCCGTGGTGCTAAGAGTCGGGGAATGTTGGAGCCCCAGGCTGGGAGCAGAATGGCAGGTACACCGAAAGTAGGTAGCAGCATGAAAGCGGCTCTGGAGGGGGCAGTAGGAGATCTGGACAGTCTTACGCAGAGGGGTGAACACATGATGGACTCTAAAAAAAGGTTCCTCAAATGTTCGCAGTATTAACAAAAAAGGAAAAGCAAGTGATGACTAACGGTGGTAAAGAAAAACAGTGCAAGTGAGGATAGGAGCAGAAGATATTGGTAATACAAATCTGCCCGCCAATATCTCAATACAGGCAAAAACTATGGATGAAGGAAGGAGTCAAAAAGATAATGCGCAATCTGATAAGGGAAAAGGTTCGACTCTGGGTCAGATAGCGACATGGCCACAACAGAATATGTCAGGGGTAAGACGATGTGAAATACTTTCAGCACCAGAAGGCGCTCAGGATGTTCTTGCATCTGATCTCTCTACGGATCATGGTACGGAGGAAGAGGAGGAAGAGGAGGAAGAGGAGGAAGAGGAGGATCTAGGAAACGCAGCAAAGGCTAGTAGAGAGAGTGACCTAAGCGAGAAATTTTACTCGCTTTCAGAATCCTCGGATACTACAGAGAATGAGCAAGATGAAGGTCCAAGATTTGGATCCTTGGAGGGGTCATTAATCAGCCTGGGGAGTGAAACCAATACCTCAAATGCGGATGAAATAAGTTTGGATGCTACTATGGTACGCAAGGAAGTGGAAAATAAGGAGAAGGAGAAGGCATCTTACCCTTCGACAACTAAGAGTCTGATGTGGGAGATTTCTCTATCGCCTGAAGCCACCTCTCCCGGCAATGAAGCTGATGGTCAATCTTTGGGCGCTGTTGGTGGCAATTTGGAAGAAATATCTCTGGCCGCAATCTATCAATCCATAGTAGATCATAGATTTGAAACTCGCACGGAAAATCTTAAGACACATACAGCTTGTCGGAAGCTCCAAAACACCGTCAGAAGGATTGCAAAAACTTGCAATGAATTTACTGATAGAATGAATGAGGCGGAGGGACGAATATCGGTTCTAGAAGATGAAATGGCAGTACAAAAAACCACCTTACATACTATGACTTCTCACAGAGACGATATTCAGATTAAATTAGCTGACCTAGAGAATCGACTACGCCGGAATAATCTCAGAGTGTTAGGTATACCCGAAGATATGGAGGGTTCAGATGTCCGCAAATTTGTGATTGATCTATTCAATGAAGCTTTCCCCGATTTAACAATGTGGAACTGGACTACTGAGATCCAGAGGGCTCACAGGTTTCCGTTTAAACAGGTGACTGCTAAAAGAGGACAAACAGAGACCAGGCCTAGGGCAATCCTGATTTGTTTAAACAACTTTTTAGCACGCCAGGCCTTGTATGATTTGGCTCGACCGGATAGGAAACGGCAGGGAAAGGGGGTACAGTTTTTTGTAAGGCCGGACTTTTGTCACCCTCCTGTCGAAAAAAAGATGGCAGCTGTGACAGCTTATAACTCCTTTCCAGAACAAGGGTGCACAGGCTTTTCTGCTAAATCCAGCCACACTGAAAGTAGTCAACAAAGGCCAAATGCGCTTTTTTATATCCGAAGTACAAGCTAAAGAATATTTAGACTTTATCTGAAGCTAGAAGTGAGATTGCTAAAGAATATGGGGCAAGATGTTGATTCTAATATGTAAAACGATGATTAGACAAGGGTAATATGGTCAATGGGTAATGTTTGGTAAAGTATATCCATGATGTCTTTAATAGGAAGATATATGGTAAAAAAACAAAAAACGAAAAACGATAGTATAACTAGGATCAAGAAGAAGGGGGACACAGAGAGGCGCGAGTCTCTCTCCATCGCAAGGGCCATTGGCCCTTTTGCTTGTGTAGTGGGAGAAGGGTGGGTGGGGGCTGAAGTGGGGGAAGGGTGGGAGGGGGTTTGGGGTGGGATGGGCACACGGGGTGGTTAGGGGGTAGTAGGGACGGAGGATGAGTGGGGGGCACGGGGGGAGGAGAGGAGGAGGGTCCAGGGGGGCAAGGGGGGAGGTTTGGGGAAGAGAAAATTGAAAAAGTGTGGAAATCAGGAGCACATAATGAAAAAGGGAAAATAAAATGTGTCAAGCAAAGGAGAGTAAAAGCAAAAAGAAATAATAGAAATAGGGATGGATAGTTTGCAAATTTGTACATCTAATGTGGCTGGCTTGAATGACAGGAAAAAGAGAGAGAGGGTTTTTCAGATTCTTAGAACGGTAAATCCAGATGTGATATGTCTCCAAGAGACGCACATTCCCTGGAAGAATAAGGATTTGTTGGAAATCAGGGGGTATAATCTTGTGGTGTGTTCCACGCAAACTACTATGATAAGGGGAGTGGCTATATATGTGAAACAGAGAGCCGGGGGAGTTATCCGCACAGCTGCAGACAAATGGGGGCGTTGGGCTATAATGGAGTTAAATACGGGGTTAACTGTGGCTAACATATATGGGTCCAATTTAGATGATGAAACTATCTGGGAAGAATTAGAGGTGGAATTAGCTACATGGTCACAAACACTGATCATATGTGGAGATTTTAATATACATATGGAAGTGGATATACAATCGCAGCAGTATAAATATTCAGGGCGAAAACCAAAAGTTTATAGAGCAATAAATTCATTCAAGGAAACTCATGGGTTGATAGATGTATGGAAGGAGAAGAAACAAAAAGACCCTGGGTATACGTACTTTTCCCATCCCCATAGGAAATTCGTTAGACTGGATTATTTTTTGGTGTCTAGCCAGCTGACAGATAAGATGGATATTAGGAAATTACCCCAACTTTTTTCCGATCATAATCCTCTGGTGTTGGAAATAAAAGCTATGGTTGGTAGGCAAAAACAGAGCTCTTGGTCTTTTGATAAGAAGTTATTAGCCGATGAGGGATTTTGCTCCTATATTAAACAATGGGCGGTGCAATTCTTTGACTGTAATAGATACAGTGCAACTCGTGCGATGGTATGGGATACCTTTAAGGCCGCTTTTAGGGGTGAAGTAATTGGATATACAGCTCGAATCCGAAAACAGCAGAAAATAGAAACGGATCACCTGATTAGGATATTGATAGAACTGGAAGCTGAGCATGTCGGATTAATAAGAAAGGGGGGTGTGGAAGAGGCATTACGGGAGCACATGTTAAAGTTAGCGGTAGCTAAGACAGATATCAATGCGCACTTTCAGGAGAAGGTGGCTCAAGTGTTTCAAGCATATAGGGGGGAAATGTATGAATACGGGGAGGCAATAGGGAAAACATTGGCACATAGGATAAGGCAGAAAAGCACTAGAAACAATATCTTGAAAATTAAGAATAATAAAGGTCAAATAGCGGAGGGCTCCCAGAAGATAATGGAAGTTTGAGGAATTTTATGGAAGACTATATCAGGCGGATACGGTGCAGGATGTGCCAGAGACAGATGATAGAAATCCTACTTTGCCTAAATTGGAAGAAGACATAGCACAGGAATTAGAACAGGAAATCACTATGCAAGAGGTTCAGGAAGCATTAGGATCTCTCTCTATAGGAAAAGCTGCTGGACCAGATAAAATACCGGTAGAAGTGTATAAAATGCTAGGCGCACAGATCCTCCCTATCCTACATGATTTATATTTAGGTATACAATATAGTGGGGTCCCACCAGTATCATGGCAGGGCACAGATATGGTGGTTTTCCCTAAAAAGGGTAAAGCCTTAGAATTACCATCTTCATACCGACCAATATCATTAATGAATGCGGACGCAAAGATATATTCTAAAATAATGGCCTCTCGGCTGCAAAGAATAGTCATCTCAATGGTATCACCCTGGCAACATGGCTTTGTTCCCGGCAGGGGGACCACAGACCACATTAGACGGGTTATATCTATATTGGATATTGCAGAAGCAGAGGGCACGGAAGTGGCTGTGGTCCTTCTCGACGCAGAAAAAGCTTTCGATCGAGTGTCCTGGCAATTTTTGTGGGACACTCTGGTCGATCGAGGGCTTGGTCCTGGATTTTTGAGAGCTATTCAAGCCATGTATGTTAAACCGTATACACAGATACAAGTGATGGGGAACACATCTAGGAGAATTGAAATCTTAAGGGGCACACGTCAAGGGTGTCCCTGTTCTCCAATTTTATTTGCATTTTATCTTGACCCATTCATAGTAAGAATCTTGAATAATCAGGTGATCAAATCAGTTATTACACAAGGATATGAGACAAAGATTGTATGCGGATGATATTGGGATAGTCACTACAGATCCGCAAGGGACAATTAAAGAAATTGAAAATATGGCAATAGAGTTTGGGAGGCAGTCAGGTTATTTATTAAATAAAGAGAAAACGCAAATTGTATGCTCTACTCAATGTCATCTGCAGGACCCTCGGGTAATCGAGAAGGCCATGTATCTAGGGGTTAATCTAACATCACAGATAGATAAGCTCTGAGATGTAAATATAGATCCAGTATTGGGGAAAATAGACGTAGAACTTAGACAAATCGATAAGTTACATCTTACGATTATAGGTAGGATTAACGTATTAAAATTAAAAATGCGGATATTCCCCAAGATTTTATATTTAATGCGAGCGATACCCCTAGAATTACCCGGGAGTAAAATAAAAAGAATTGAGGCTATGTTCTCAAAATTTATATGGGGCTATAAAAAGATACGACGGGCATATAAATTCTTGACTCTGCCCATAGAAAGGGGGGTTGGAAGGCTCCTAATATATTATTTTATTATTGGGCATGTACCCTACAGCATCTTGGTATGCTTTATTTTCCCGAAGTTGGTAGGGATGAGAGATCTAAGCTACCTAATATATATCAGCTGGCGCTGGGGAAAGAAGCAGAAGGTTTTTTCCAAAGACAATCTAAACCTATTTACAGTAAGAGAATTTGATACAAATGTGTTCAGGGGGCAATAAAAATTTGGGAGAAGGTGACGAAGCACTGTCAAATCTCTAGATATAATAAATATACTTCAGTGTGGCACTCCGATTTTCTTCCATATGCATTCTATGATGGGCTGGCTAGGCAATGGGAACAGGCGGGGATTGTGATGGTGGCAGATTTGTTTAACAATCAGGAACAATTAACCTTTCTAGAGCTTGTTCAGAGGTTTGGCTTAAGTAGAAGCTCTTGCTTCAAATATATACAGATACACCATCGTATCTAGAGTTTTGCTAGGGGAACGGTTAAAATTGAGGAGGTATCTATGCTGAGATTAATGAAACGTCGAGATAGTAGGATTAGGGACTTCTACGTGGAATTGTCACAGAGATTAGCAGATGACATGGAAAAAACAGAGATGAAATGGGCGGAAAAACTTGTAGATGGGGAGGTAGACGTGGATAAGATATTAGAGATAGGGAATAGGGTTTTGCTGTCATCAAATTTAAAAGCGCAACAATATAAAACCCTGTATGATCTTTACTATACGCCAGCGAAGCTGTTCGGATGGGGTATGAGCCAGACAGATGAATGCCCAAGGTGTCAAAACAGACCGGCAGATAGTATTCATATGTTTTATTCTTGTGGGAAACTAGATGAACTTAAAATAGGTATAGAGAAGTTCTGGCTCCAAGTGATGAATTTAGAGATAAAAATTACTGCAACCTTGATGCTGTTAGGCTATGATAACAGGATGGAATTAGATACTGCACAGAGAGATTTCCTATTTATAACGGTCGCAGTGGTAAGATTGTTGGTTGCCACGGTTTGGAAAGATAAGGAACCACCTATGTATCATCAATGGGTTCATAGGATATTGAACATTGGTCAGCAGGAAATGTCTCTATATAAATGTAAAGGCCTTAAAGCTAAGCAGAAAGGAATGAAAATATGGGATCCACTAATGACTTGGAAGAAAAAGATAGTAGAATAGAATGTTGTGTAAATAGATGTAAATATGTGCCAATATGTAAAGATGTAAATAGCAATGTTAACTTAGAGGAATTTAACAATGAGAATAATGGTTCAGATGTAAAACCAATGTAAGAATAACTGGATAATGTAAATATGTATTACCTGATTTCCATTAAAAAAAAAAAATTTAAAAAAAATGAAAGGCAGAAATGACTTTGGGTAGGAATTTAGGGTTGGTCCGAAGAACCACCTTATTTTGATGAATCTGTAAAAAAGGTTCTTCTATAGTTAGTGCCTGAAGCTCACCCACTCTCCTCAGTGATGTGATAGCTATGAGGAAAGCTACCGTCCGTGCGAGAAATTGCAGTTCACATCTGTGCAATGGCTCAAAGGGTGGATCCATTAGTCTGGTGAGAACAATGTTGAGATTCCACACTGGAGCAGGTGGATGTCTTGGGGGAATGACTCTTAAGTCCTTCCATAAATGCTTTGATAACAGGCACTCTAAAGAGAGATAGATGTTGTCTATTCTGAAGGTATGCAGCTATTGTAGCCAGATGTAAGCGTATAAATGTAAAATCCGTATTTGTAAAGTGCAAACTACTCACCCTTACGGGTCTCAAGGCGCTGGGGGCCGTCATGGAAATTAAGTGAGTTATTGCCCAGAGTCACAAGGTGCTGAGCTGAGCTGCCACCGGAGCCGGGGATCGAACCGTGAGCCCTGTGCTCCGAAGTCAGCTGCCCTGGCCGCTGCACCACACCTCTCCACTCCAGCGTATGGATGTGTACGCTAAATTTGAACGTTGCAGATGTAATAAATAACATGTCTCGAACAGAAGCATCAAGAGGGTTGATATGATGGTTAGTACAGTATATTACAAACCGCTTCCACTTCGCTGCATAGCAGGCTCTTGTGTAGGACGTCTTGCCTCTTTGATAATATTCATACAATCTGGCGGTAGATTAAGGTAGCCAAACTCTAGGACTTCAGGTGCCAGATCGCCAGGTTGAGTTGACTGGGGTCTGGATGTTTTATGTCTCCATTGCTCTGTGTGAGGAGATTGGGTGTAAGACGTAGTTTTTGATGAGGAACTACTGATAGCTCCAACAGGGTTGTGAACCACGGTTGACGTGCCCACGTGGAAGCAACTAGGATTAGTGTCAGGGACAATTGTTTGAGTCTCCGAACCACTAATGGAATGAGTGGGAGAGGCGGAAAAGCGTAAGCAAATATCCCTGACCAATTCATCCATAGTGCACTGCCTTTGGACAATGGGTGTGGATACCTGGATGCGAAGCTTGGGCATTTTGCGTTTAGGTGAGTGGCGAACAGATCTATGTCTGGGAAGCCCCACATTTGAAAGAATGGGAGGAGAACTTGAGGGTGTAGTTCCCATTCGTGGATTTGTTGTGTTTGATGACGTAGCAGATCTGCCATCAGATTGTTTACTCCTGAAAGGTGTTCTGCTAGGAGATACATTTTGTGATGTATAGCCCATTTCCAGATGGTCTGTGCTAACTGTGACAGCTGGAGAGGGTGTGTCCCACTCCCTGTTTTTGTATGTAGTACATTGCTGTCATGTTGTATGTACGAATCAAGACAGTTTTGCCTACTAGATGAACTTGAAATGCTTTCAGCGCTAGAAAAATCGCTAGCAGCTCTAGATGATTTATGTGGAGCTGCTTCTGCTGTAAGCTCCACATGCCCTGAATTGTGTGGGTTTGGAGATGAGCTTCCCAACCTGTCAGTGATGCGCCTGCTGTTAGCACGATCTGTGGAACCGGGTCGCTGAAGGGCTGCCCTTTTAAAAGGTTTTGTGTGTTCCACCACTGCAGAGAGCGATGGGTGCGGCTGTCTATCAACACTAGATCTGATAACAGACCCTGAGCCTGGTTCCACTGACATGCTAAGCACTCCTGAAGGGGACGCATTTGCAGTCTTGCATAAGGGACTATTAGAATGCAAGACGCCATCATCCCTAGTAACTGCATGAACACTCGAGCTGGCAATGAGTGTTGAGGTTGAAACTGGCAGAGTAGAGCCTACATGTTGCGGATTCTGGTCGGATTGGGGTAGGCCAAAGCTTTTTGTGTATCTATTGTGGCTCCCAGATATGCCTGTGTGTTGGATGGCTGTAGATGAGACTTGGACAGGTTTACTGTGAATCCAAGCTTGTGGAGCAACTGCACTGTTTTCTGTGTGTGGCTAAACAGTTGTTTTGCGAGTTGGCATTCATGAGCCAGTCGTCCAAGTAAGGGAAGACGTGAATGTGTTGCCTTCGTAGATGGGCTGCGACTACTGCCAAGCACTTGGTGAAAACTCTGGGTGCGGTTGTTACTCCGAATGGGAGCACCTTGAATTGATAATGCTGGCCTGCTACCACGAACCTGAGGTATTTGCGGTGCGCAGGGTGTATTGGGATGTGAAAGTAGGTGTCCTTTAAATCCAGAGTGGAGAGAAAGTCGCCTTGCTGAAGGAGCGGAAGCACTTGTTGGAGTGTCACCATATGAAAGTGGTCCGACTCAATGTACAGATTTAGTTCTCTGAGGTCCAATATAGGCCTGAGAGAGCCGTCCTTTTTGGGAATTAGGAAGTAGAGGGAGTACACCCCTGCCCCTTGGTATTGTAATGGGACTGGTTCTATAGCCCCTTTCTGCAACAGAGAGAGAAATTCTTGCTTTAGAAGGATGAGATGTTCTTGTGACAGGAGGTGTGATTTTGGAGGAATATTCGGTGGAGTATTTGTAAGCTCCAGGCAGTAACTAGATTGGATAATTTGTAGAACCCATTTGTCTGATGTAATTGTATTCCAAATGGGTAAAAATTGGGAAAGACTTCTTCCGACAGGAGTGGGATGATCGGGGGGTAGGGAAAGGAAGTCACTGTTTGGTATTTGCAGGGTAAGTGCGTGTTGAGTTACCTCTGCCTCCTTGCTTTCCGTTGTTTCCTCTATATCCACCTCTAAAGTAACCGCTTGAAGAGGGCCATTGATTGTTGCCTTTGTAAGAGGAGGAGGGATTTTCTGTTGATGCATTTTTGGAGCCACCCCTGTAAAATGAGCGACGAAAGGATCCTTTAGTAAAAGGTGATTGTAAAGCCCCCATGGACTTTGCAACCTCAGTGTTCTTCTTCATTTTTTCCAGCGAGGTGTCAACTGCTGGACCAAAGAGGTGTTCCTTGTCAAATGGTTGGTTGAGAATAGAAGTTTGCACTTCAGGTTTGAATCCTGAAATTCTCAACCAAGCATGCCTACCGAGCAGTACGCTAGTTTTACTGCTCGGGCTGCTGTGTCTGCTGCGTCTAAGGCACATCTGATAGAGGTATTTGTTATGAGTTTACCCTCTTGAATAAGGTCATTAGCTCTTAATTTATGCTCATCAGGAAGAAATTGCATGAGCTTTTCGAGTTCATCATAATGAGCTCTATAATATCTAGCTAATAGAGCTTGAGCATTAGCAGTGCGCCAATGATTGGCTGCTTGTGACGCTACTCTTGCCCGAGGCATCAATTAATTTGGACTCTTTATCAGGAGGAGGGGCTTCACCTGTGGTCTGAGATTTAGCTCTCTTACGAGCGTTGGATACCACAAGAGAGTCCAAGGGCAACTGACCTCTAATATATACGGGGTCAGTAGGTGCAGGTTTATACTTTTTCTCCACCCTGGGAGTAATGATTCTTGCCCTTACAGGATCTTTAAAGATGTCATCTGTATGTTTAAGCATACCTTTTAGCATTGGCAGTGTTTGTGTAGCCCTCTGAGAGGAACTCCGGGTTTCAAACAAAAAATCCTCCTCTAAAGCCTCCTTATGTAATTCTACCCCATGATACTGTGCAGCTCTGTTAAGTAGCTCAATATATCCAATATTGTCATCTGGATGAGAAGGTCTGGACAGATACAAGTCAGGGTCATTATCCGAATGAGGGTCAGTGTTGTGATGATCCCATGGGTCAGTATCCTGTGGTGTATACTCATCCTCATCCCCAACCCCTATATCCTGTGGGTCAGGTGATAGTGGTGGTGGTGAATGTGTGGGTGTGATGAGCAAGTTTGGATCAATAGGTGAAGGAGGCGGAATATAAGGTGGAGAAGGGTTACTACCCACATTTTTCTTCTTTAGAGGAATGTGGTAATCCTCTTGAATGCCCATTTACCTTTTTTCAGGCAATTTGGCATGAATATGCCCAGTTTCTGGATTAATCACTAGTTCCTTTTGTTTCGGATCCGAAGGTGGAACGCCGGACCGAGGCTCTTTGGTTGAACTGGTTTCTTTAGATGTTGGTTTTGTCGTGGAAAGTTTCGGCTCCGAAAATGTACTCTTCGATAACGGTGGAATGGTTACCAGCACATGTTTCGATTTCGACCCTGAAGGTTTCAGGTCACCACCGTCGTGGGGACGAGTAGAGCCCGAGCCAGAAGGCTTTTCATTGTGTCTCGGCGCCGAGCCCGAGGCGCTCAAAACTTTTTCTCAGTGCTGACCTTGGCCCGAAGGCAGAGGAGGGACCGGAGCCTTTTTGTATAGGAGATGGTAGGGGAGGGAAGTCTCTGTACTCACGATCCGTTGGCCCGGTGTGAGGTCTTCGGCATCGGAGTCGGCTTCAGACACGGAGATGTGTTCTTCGTCCAATTTGGCTTCCTGCGTGTGGGATTCTTCGTGTTCGGAGTCGTCTCCGACGAGATCAGATGCGGAGCCGCTTTGTTGGTGCATTTCGTGACGTCGAGCCCGACGGTCACGGAGCGTCTTCTTCGATCGAAACGACCGACACGCGTTGCAGTCTTTCTCGTTGTGTTCCGGGGATAGGCAAAGGTTGTACACTTCATGGCAGTTGGTGCGCGGAAACTTAGCGCGACACCCAAGACAGAGCTTGAATGAAGTCCGTTCCATCGACTGCTATCGACCCATGAGCGGGTAGGCCCAACGGCCCTCCACGATCTTCCGGTCAAAGGATTTCAAGTGTAGACGATACGCGGAGAATGGGAAACGCGATCGAGAATCAATACCGTTGAGGGTAGTGGATTGCGCGTCGAAGGGAGCCCGAAAACGGTGCTGAACCAGGGCGCAACAATTCACATCCGAACCCGATGGCGGAAAAAAACAATCTAACTATGGAGTCGATGCCCATGCGCACTATCACCGAAAGGAGGAGTCACCTACCTCATGACTGGAAAGACTTCTTCGAAGAAAAACAAAGTGCAAACATCCAGACCCAACACTAGATGGCGATCTATGCACAGCATGTGATCTACAGCTCACATGCCTCGAACTGTTTAATTCCAATCTCTTTCCAGTGTAGTATTCATTGAAGCTATCTAAAAGGTTTTGGAGACCCGTCTGTGAGACCAGAATAGTATCATCAGCAAAAAGCAGTGCTGGAACCGGAGACACGCACAGCTTCGGGGAGTCATGACTGCACTTGTTGAGATGGTGAACAATATCATTAATGAAGAGTGGGAACAAGGTAGGTGCAAGCACACACCCGTCTCACCCCTCTATTAACTGGGATTGGCTCAGTTAGTTCACCATTCGCCCCCCAACGGACCATAGCATAGTTACCCTGATGTAACGTAACTATCTGGGTAAGGATGTCGTCTGGGACTCTCTGATTTTTCAGCTGTGCCCAGGGTAGCCCCCCTTGGGACAAGATCAAACGCTGCCCTTAAGTCTCCAAAGCAAGATAAATATGGGCACCTCTTATTTTAACATATTTCCATAAAATGCACATTAACCTAAATACTTGATCAAATGTGCTAGTTCGAAATCTAAACCCTGCCTGGTAAACTGTTAGTATATTATTTCCACAGATCCAATTATTCAATGTATCCATAATTTTGCCTGGCATAATCTTTCTGCATTGTGTC
The DNA here is from genome assembly GCA_963921515.1 of Calotriton arnoldi. Lineage (NCBI taxonomy): Eukaryota > Metazoa > Chordata > Amphibia > Caudata > Salamandridae > Calotriton > Calotriton arnoldi. The sequence goes on from CAWUFW010000692.1 coordinate 1,122,827, forward strand.
TGAAAGACTTATTGGCCTGTAGTTCCCATGATCGACTTTATTCCCTTTTTTGAATATAGGTACTATAAATCGGCACCCTTCCAAGTGGGGGGGGACCGATGCACCTGAAGCTACTCCATTGCTGATAAAGTTAACATAAGGACTCCATACTTCTAAATCATGCCCAAGCAAATCTCCTGGAATATTTTCCACCCTGGAGCCTTACCCAACTTGATAGCGTTAATTGCCTTTATTGTTTCCTCTAGGGTGAAGTAGATCCTGTAGGCTGAACAATCGTTTAAACAATTGATTGATGACCCACAATGATCATTAGAGACCACCTAGGCCTCTGCGTAGAGATTGGCAAAATGTTGGGTCTAGGTGTCAGGATCCAAATAGTATTCTGCGTGGGAGATTGCGCCTTTACTACCATGCGCAATTATTTTCCCGAACGTAAACAAATCTTTTGTTTTAGCAGCATGGAGTAGATCATTCTAGTTGCCCTCGTCCCATTCTCTCAGTGCATAGGTTAATGCGTTTTTGTAATTAGCCCTTGCCTCCCTTATTAACTGTACATTTCCCTTTTTCAAGCAATCTAGTAGGAGTATCTTGGCCTCTTTACATTGCTTATTGTACCAAGGATTATTCAATAACTCTTTAGATGTGATTTCTTTACATTTGATAGCTTTTGTCAGTGCTGGTCTTAGGGCAGGCAGAACAGATCGATGGATAGCCATAATTGATGTTAAAGATTGGACACATTCTACAAGAGAGCCAAGCAGTTTGGAAAACATATTATATACATCAGTCATGGTCTCAGGATTATTCACAATATGGGTCACCTTATTGACCTTTAGTTATTTCCAAGGGACGGTTGCAGTCTCTTATTGATCTCTAGCTGTGTTTCAGTGAAACACCCTGACATTTCTAAGCACAAGGGAAGATGATCACTATATTCCTTATCATCAATTTTAAAGGCCATAATTCTATGCCAATTTTCTGTACTCTGCAAGATGTAATCTATCTTAGTCCGGGTGTTTCTCCTTTTAAAGGTATATAATGATGAGCCATTTTTAGGTCTCGCATGCGCGCTGCATAGGAGGGCCTTGAGCCGTCGCTCTGCTCATTTTCAAGCACACACACGTGCTTGTGGCGGCATCCACCTTGCGGGAGCGAGCAGCGGCGCGCCACAAGCACGAGTGCAGTGCTTGAAAATGAGCAGACTGCGAGCGCACGTACCACTCCGGGCTCACCTCCTGCTCCCCCTCTCTCTCGCGCGCGCACCACTTCCGGGCTTGTTTTTCTTTGCAAGTTCCTTTTCGAGGTCAGGCTGTCCCTCGACACCTCCTATAAAGGACTCTTCGCTGCCGGAACCTTTTCTCAGCAAAGAATGACCACCTCCCAGTGAAGCTTTCCTTTGTTTTTTTTTTATTTAAAACGTGCCCTCTCATTTCTGCGTCGCTCTTCTACACTACCATTGTGTGGTTCTCAGAGATTATGTAGGTTTTTTTTTATGTATACGACACACAACGGGTTGTCATTCGAGGTGTCACGCACAGGCTTATCCAACTGAATGCGGTGAGTTGGTTGTGACGGTCACCCGCTTTGCGCCAGTCACGAGCACAGGGCTGTCATTGGTTCGTTCAGTGAGATGCGCTGCGCCCATCACCCGCCTCACGCCTTCCTAAGCACTCACATCAATGCTGGGGGTGTGCTGAACAGTTCACCTGGCAACCCGGCGCCTGCCCCTCACGCGCACAGGCCTGTCCTTGTACAATAATGCAGCGCCACAGTCTTAAATACTATTCCTTTGGGTGGCTGCTTGAATTGACTCTTCAGGTGCCCGTGCTATCCACACCCCTGCGGGAGTGCCCTTCAGTTGATCTTGGTGATCAGAGCATTACATTCCTGCCTCAGCAGAATACTCCCCACGTTCACTATAATGCCTGTGTGACAAGCAGGTACTTCAATCAGGAGGGTTACCGAAATGATGTGACAGTGGAATATCGGATTGAGGCATGGTTGACTAAATTATGCAGCATAAAATGGCAAATTATGCAGCACGTTTTGTTATCACTTCATTATTTTGTACTTTTTAAAGATGGTTATACTGTTGGGCAAAAATGTAACTTCATTAATGCTAGTTTGACAACCAAATACTAGTGAACCTATGCAACGGGGCCTTCCGCTGCACGTGAACACGTTGCCATGTTTTTAGTAACTTGTGATCAGTTTGAGCTAGAAACACTTGTTTTGCTAACATCTGCAGATAACGCAACAGAGGGATTAAGTGGCCAATGCGGCAAATACATGTTTATCTGGGGGGAAAAAAGGCGCGTCCACGTAATCCCATTATTCCAGTGGCCCTCACAATAAGCAGTGAAAATTGAAGAATACTGGATGTCTCTAATAAGTTGTGTGGCACTGTGCAGATGCATCCAGCATTTTCATGTTGCTGTAAATAATCATTTCAAAATACAAGATCCATCAGAACATTGACCACGCTCCCAACAACTGTCAGATCCTATGAAGTTGAGTATTGACAATCTTGCATGACCATAACAAGCATTGTCATAGCCAATAGGTCTCGCCTTTGGGACCTTATAAGTATTTAGTTATGCAGCACAATATCCTTGGTGCAACAACATCAACTGTTGCATGGCTAAACACTTATAAGGTCCCAAAGGCGAGACCTATTGGCTATGCCAATGCTTGCTACTTTAAGGCATGATTTGGCTATTACATGCCCTTAATCCATGTTCGAATGTAAGAGGTAGCAGATGCATAGCTGCTTTAGAACACAGGACCGATAGACCTGCTACCAATTGTGGGACTAAGCAATTTAAACCGGTTGCCTGCAATCGTAGGTTTAAATTTTGTAGAGACTGTCATTATTTTTGAGGTTGACAAAAAGAGTATCTCTGAACTGTCTAATAATATTAGAACACCTACAGACAATTGGAGTGGTCATTGCTACTTAACTAATGTGAGAAGCTGGCCTGGTATATGATGTCCACTAATGTAAATGTCTCATAGGCTATAATGAAGACAACCATGCATTTAATAGCCTATCTACCTCCTTTTCTAAAAAAGGACCAAACTTAAACACAACCCATCAGCAACCAGTACCCTCTAGAACCTTCCCAAGAGAGGCAGAGACCCTCAGATTTTCCAGCACAAGTGTGGATAGTAATACTGAAGTGCCAGAGCAGCCTCTCTGGGGAGGAGGGTGGGTTGCATGTGAATCTATGAAAGATACCAATACTGGATAACTGCAGTTACAGGTAAGTAACTTATTTCTTATCCAGTATTGGGGTATCTTTCATAGATTCACATGCTTGAATCAGAATAGTAAGCAGTTACATACATTTAGTAAGCACTTTTAGTGGATGGCGGGTAGTGCCAATAATACTTCCAGATGTATTCACAAAAAGTATGCTTTTTGAAAGTGTTGGTGTAGAGTAAACGCAAATAGAAGGCATTGACATGAGCAATAAATATCCCTATTGTCTTCAACACACAAGTATATCCATTTCAAATTTACAGAACACACTTTTTTTATAACAATTTTCTATAGATATTGACAATAGAACAGAAATCCTCTACTTAAAGAGGCTCACCTTATTGAAATAAGTTAAATAGTACCGCCTGTCCCAAGGCTGCGTCAGCCCGCTGTGTTGACTCCAGGCAGGAATGCTGCGTGAACGTATGCGTTGTTTTCCACGTTGCAGCTCTGCATATTTTTTCCAGCGGCACACCAGCAAACATGGCAATTGAAGTAGAGACTGCCCGAGTGGAATGCGCTTTCACTGTCCTTGACAATGGTTTGCCAGCCTTATCGTGGCAAAATTGAATTGTGGTTGCTATCCATCTTGCAATAGTAGTTTTAGAAACTGCAGTGCCTGGACGGCCTTGCCCGTAGGATACAAATAGTTGATCAGTTTTGTGTATAGACTTAGTCCTTGGCAGGTAGAATTTAAGACATCTTTTGAGGTCTAGAGTCTGTAGAGCTCGTTCCGCAGACGTAGAAGGATCCGGGAAAAAAAGTCCTTAGAATGACCGATTCGTTCAGGTGGAACTGAGAGGGAACCTTAGGAATGAATTTTGGATTCGTCCTGAGAATAACCATCTCGTCCGTAAATGGAAGGAACAGATGTTTTATGGTGAAGGCTTGTATCTCGCTAACCCTTCTAGTTGACGTGAGGGCTAACAAGAGAGCTACTTTCCATGTTAAGTATTTGATGTCGACCTTATGGATGGGTTCAAAGGGTTGCTTCATCAATTGTGATAGGATTACATTTAAGTGCCACTCAGGGGGCGGAGCTCGGACCGGCGGGAAAGTACGTAACAATCCTTTCATGAATTGCTGTACAATTCTTGTAGAGCATAGAGATGGATGTTTAGGTGAGCGCCTATATCTAGAGATAGCTACGAGGTGAACCTTAACTGAGGAATGTGCCAGCCCTGATTTTGCCAAGGTTAGTAAGTATGGTAATATTTGTTCTGGAGAAGAGAGGTACGGATGCACCTTATTACGCCGACACAATAGACAAAATCGTTTCCATTTCAGTCTGTACGTCTTGCTGGTGCTATCGGCACGAGACCTGGCGATAATGTCTTTGCACTCTTGCTCAATGGTCAGATCCTTAAATTCGAAGAATTCAGGAGCCACGCATGTAACTGAAGAGACGCTGACTCCGGATGACATATCTGACCATGGTTCCTGGTCAACAGAGTTGGTGTTGGTAACAGACGGATGGGTTGGGCTTCCGAGAAGAGGAGAAGCTCCGTGTACCAATGCTGTCTGGGCCATCTGGGGACTATTAGATGAAGGCGGCAGTGTTCCATCTTCAGTTTCGTAAGGAACCTGGGTATCAGTGGAATGTGGGGGATAAGCATATATCCCTGACCAACGCATTGAAAGGGCATTCCCTCGAGAGTTTGGGAGAGGGAATCTGCTTGCAAAGAATCAGCATTTGGAATTGATTTGAGTCGCAAACAGATCCAAGGCTGGTCTTCCCCACACTGAAAAGATCCAGTCCAGCTGTTCTTGTTCGAGCTCCCACTCGTGGCAGCTGTCTTTTGTTCTGCTCAGAGTGTCTGCCAGGGTATTCCGAAGTCCTGGAACATGTTCAACTGTCAAGGATATCCCGTGAAATGTTAGCCAGCTCCATAGCTTCTGGGCGTCCTGCGAAAGAGATATCGATTTGGTTCCTCCTTGTTTGTTGATATAAAACATGCTTGTGGTGTTGTCCGTATGGACCAACACCGATGAACCTTTTATTCGAGGGAGGAAAGCCTGCAGGGAGAGAAAAATGGCTTTCAATTCCAGCCTGTTTATGTGCATCCGACGCTGGGCGAAGGACCATCTTCCCTGAATCTGAAGGTCTTGAAGATGACCTCCCCAACCTTCCATGGAATCATCTGTGGTGACTATGAATTTCGGGATCACCGGCAGAAAAGAGACCCTGAGACAGATGTGACTTCAGTGTCCACCATCGGAATGCCTCCTTCATGCATGGGGTGATAGTTATCACGTCGTCTAAGGATCCCGTAGTTTGGATCCATTGACATTGGAGTTCTTCTTGCAGAGTTCTCATATGCAGACGAGCTAGCGGCACTAGGTCGATTGCGGAGGAGAACATGCCCAGTAGAGATTTGTATGTTCTCACAGAAGTGTACTTTCTTTTGGAAAGCCTGAGAGCCAGAGCTTGCCATCGGTCTTGCCTTTCCTGTGAGAGGGAAGCTTTGTTCTGAATGGTGTCCAAGTCGGCCCCTAAAAACGTCATTGTCTGGCTTGGAGAGACCGATTATTTTTGGTGGTTTATTGAAAGGCCTAATTTGTGAAACAGGTCCACACAATCCTCTGTAGCAGCCTTCGCTAGACGAGCCGATGGAGCTTTCAGGAGCCAATCATCTAAGTATGGAAATACTTGATGACCTTGGTTCCGCAAGGCGGCTGCCACTGGGGCCAGAAACTTCGTAAAAATCCTTGGAGCCGATTTGAGGCCGAAAGGAAGGACTCAAAACTGATAGTGGGTACCAGCCACTGTGAATTGGATGAATTTTCTGTGTTTGGGGTGAATAGGAACATGAAAATAAGCATCCTCCAGATCCAATGAGGTCATGAAACCTCCGCTGTTGTGGCGCCGGAGGATGTCATGAGAACGTGACCATTCTGAAGGTTTGATTTAAGAGGAATTTGTTTAGTCTTCTGAGGTCTAAGATAGGTCTCCGCTCTCCCGATTTTTTGCGAATAAGGAAGAAACGGGAGTAGAAACCTTTCCTTCTCCGAAATACAGGAACCCCTTCTATTGCTCCTTTTTCTAGCATTATCTTCGCTTCCTGTTTGAGTAAGTGAAGACGATGGGGGTGCGATCCCCGGGGTGGAGTGTTTGGTGGGCGCTTGGTAAATTCTAGAGTGTGGCCATAAGATATGAGGTCCAATACCCACTTATCTGTTGTAATATTGCGCCACTGACAGATATGATTGGAAATGTTCGCACCTGTTGAGGGGGAGTGAAGCGTAGCTGGTACCCTGTTAAGATCACTGTTTGCGACCGGAGTCGCGTGCTTGCGATGCCGGTTTTCTGCGACAGCCCTGCCTGGAGAAACCAGCTGTTGTTGGCTGTTGATAGGATTGTTGTTGTTGGTATCCCTGGTGATATTGTGGCTGGAAGGATTGATAATTCTGGGTGCGCTGCAAACTTCCCCTATAGCCAGAGAAGCCATGACCTCGACCTCCCCAAAAAGGCACTTTACGGTACTGTAGGGTACCTAATGCTTTAGCAGTGTCTGCATCTGTTTTTATTGACAGAAGAGCTTTATCTATGTGCTTTCCGAATAGACCATCTCCATCATAAGCCATATCAAGTATTTTTGACTGCACTTCAGGGCGAAAGGACATTGCTCTAAGGCAGCCATCCTTGGCGTCTTAAAACAGCCGCACCAGCCAGTTGGTGAAAGCTTGTAGTGGCTATATCCATAGCACAGTCTATAATTTCGGCCGCTGTGCGCTCTCCTTCCGCCAGGACCTTATTAAATTCCTCTTTGTTTCCCTCTGGAATAAACTCACTCATGGCGCCTATATCGGACCACATTTGGCGATCGTAGCGGCCCAGAATGGCTAACGCATTAGATGCTCTGATAGTGATTGCGGACATTGAGGAGAATCTTTTCCCAATGGAGTCCAAGCGGCGACCCTCCTTATCTGGTGGAGTCGATATGGGAGTGGACGGATTTTTTGATCTCCTTTGGGCCGCTTGGGGAAAAACAGAGTCTGGTTTGGCATGACCTGTAAGACATGCAGGGGAATCTTCGGGTGCCCTGTATTTTTTGTCAAGTCTAGGCAGTACCGGCACTACAGAAGCTGGTGTCTTCATCACCTTAATTCCCTCATGCCAGATATAATCAATAATGGGTATTGATCTTATTGATTTTCTTGACTGTTCTTTAAAATCATAAAGAAAGCAATCCGATTGCTTGACAATAGTAGGCAGATGAAATCTGGCCGTAGCCCTGTCCATCAGGTTATGAAAACCTCCAATATCCTCCGGAGGCGAGTCCGAAGGACGACGAGGAGGAGGGGACGGCGTCAGTACCACATAATTATCCCCTTCATCCGCTGGTGGAGGCGGATCATTAATTTTTCGCTCTTCCTCAGAAGAGGTTCGGTCCTCTCTAGGCGGCATAGGGATTATAGGACATGGCGCAATCCTAGGCGTAGTGGGAGGAGGTAGTGATGGCGACATTGGTGCTACAGGTGGAGGTAGTGGCACCGTAATTTGCTCCTCCTGGGGTGGAAATCTCTTCTTGTAGTCCGCTAGCATGGCCTGTAGGTCCTGAATTAGAGACGAAGGCAGTTGAGCAGGTTCTTGCCTCGGCTGTTCATAATATCTGAAATGATGGTACTGTATTGGAGGAACTGGATAATGCTGGTAGCATTGTTCTTCAAAATAGTCCTCATCCTCCTCCTGACACTTGACATTTAGTTCTGAGGGACTGTGAGCAGTCCCAAATGGACCATCATCATCAGTTTCCTCTACGTCCAACAGGTGACTAGGAAGCAAAGGTGAAATCTTTGGTGTCTGAAAATCAGGCTGCAGTGACGGTCTGGGCTTTGTAAATGGAAGCGGAGTCGAAGGGCCGGTCGACGGCGCTGAAACGGTCGTCACCGGCAAAATCGTCGACGATGCAGTCGACGGTGGAATCGCCATCGACGGAGGATGTGTCGTCGACGGTGGATGTGTCGTCGACGGTGGATGACTTGTCAACGGCGGGGCCTTCGTCGACGACGGAGCCTTTGTCGACGACAGAACTCTCGTCGACGGTGGAGTCTTAGTTGACGGTGGAGTTTTCGTCGACGGTATCGTCGATGACAAAGGTAATGCCAACGGTATCGGGCTTCTTATACTCACCGTCGAAGTCGTCGGCGCAGTCGATGGTCTTGACGACGAGAGGGTGGTCGCCGTTGAAGTGATAGGCGTCGGCGGTGAGACTGACGCCGATGAGGATATGTGGCCAGATTTGCGTCTGGAATGTCCTGAGGACTCAGGTCTTTCTTTAGAAGTCCCAGAAGAGTGAGGTAAACTTATCTCTGAGGAGACCTTAGGCTGTTTTTCCTTCTTTTGAGATTCTCTGGTCAAATGAGAGGTTTTTGGGTGTTTCCTGCCCTCCTCAAGCGGACCCTCAGGCGACCTGGGCCTCTTATTTGATTTAGAGGAAGTGTCGCTCTCTTCACCTGATGACTCCCCTTTCTTCTTCTTTATCCACAGTAAAAGTCTGCCCTCTCTGTCTCTGAGAATTTTATTTGAAAAGGTGCGGCAGATTTTGCATTGTTTTGCCTCATGATAGGGATAGAGGCAATATATGCAATCCTTGTGGGTGTCATCAATATGCACCCTCTTTTTTCCACAGGACTTACAAGGTCTAAATAGTCCCTTCTTATCAGACATTGTCAATAAAGTAAGAAGTATGCCTAATCTGAGAAAGATTGTAGAAGAACTGAGCAAAGCTCAGGGAGACTCCGTTCACACACGTCGTGCGGTGAAAATCTGAGGGTCTCAGCCTCTCTTGGGAAGGTTCTAGAGGGTGCTGGTAGCTGATTGGTTGGGTTTGTTTGGTCCTTTTTTGGAAAAGGAGGTAGATAGGCTATTAAATGCATGGTTGTCTCCATGATATCCTATGAGACTTGTTGATTACTGCTTTATTTATTTTGCAGTGGGACTCCCACTTCGACGACGGGGAATGATTCAAGCATGTGAATCTATGAAAGATACCACAATATGGGATAAGAAGTGGTGTCTGATCTGAATCTTGTCCCACGACGAATCTAGGAACCCACCCACAGGTAAGCCCTTAATTACCCTAAGGAAAGGGTTGTAACGATTCAGGGGATCCTCCCAGGGAAGGGTCTAGACAGAAGGGAGGTTACTCCCATGTCCTTTGTCCAGTTTCGCGCCAGAGCGGGAGTCAATGGCTCCCAGAGCTGGTTTGAACTGGACTATGCATGGGGACACCAAATGTGCCCCTCATGCAGACTGAGTGGCACTGGCAAGCGCACCCACCCTGAATCGTGTCTCTGGTCGGCAGCAGACATTTTGTGCTGTCCGGGTCTAGAAGGCTGGTACCGGGAGCACAGAGAGCCTAACGGAGGGCTCTTCCAGTACTTGGAATCATACCTCCCACACCGCTTACGGTGTGGGAGGTATGATTCTAACATGTTTGATACCAAACATGATAGGATTCGTTGCAGCCAGTTTCGAGATGGTCATCGCGTAATTACGCGATGCCCCTCTATATAGTATATGGCTGCTTCACTTACAACCCGGGAGAATGGACTCCGTAGGCTGTAGGGGTGTCCTGCTCATGCAGGGGCACCCTCACACTTAGAACCAAGCACCCTGCCTTCAGGATTGATAAGGCCTGCTATAGGGGTGACTTGTAGGTTTTAAGTGCAGTGACCCCAGATATAGGAAACCTATATCTGTAGTAAGTGGTGCTAGCACCAGCTTACACAGGCTGCAATGGCATGCCTTTAGTTCCATTTTCAGTGGTGTGACATAATGCATGCTTCAGCCCACGGGGGGCCTCTGGGGTACCTATGCTGGGTACCTTAGCACCATATACTAGGGACTGATTAGGGTACCCCAGTATCCAATCTGGGATGTACCCAAGTACTGAGCATAACAATTTAAGGGAGAAAGCAGATAGACTGGGGTCCTGATTAGCAGGATCCCAGTCAGACTAGTCAGTAACAGATTAGCACCAGGCAAAAAGTGGGGGTAACCATAAAAGCAGATCCTACTTTCCTACAACTAGTCAATAAGATACAAGTATAAATGTCAAAAGGATTATGCTACTTACTCTATAAGCATCTGTTCGTAGTGTGTAGTGCTGTAGATTCACATGCTTTGCATACTGCTGCCATCTAGTGTTGGGTCCAGACATTATAAGTTGTTTTTCTTCAAAGAAATCTTGAGTCCCGAGGGATGTAGAGTGACTCGTTCCTAAGTCTACAATGTGCATGGGCCTCAGCTCCACCTTTAGATTGTTATCCGTACAGCGGGGTGAAAGGAAGAGTGAGCAAAAGGGTATATATACACAGGTAAATATATGGCCTTTGCTCTGTGCGAAGTGAATTATAGAAAGAGAAACATGCTGAAACTGCTCACTTGGAGGGAGGTGGGAGGGTGCATGTGAATCTACAGCACTACACACTACGAACAGATGCTTACACGGAAATTAAGGAAATCCATTTGTAGCACACGTTGCTGTAGATACACATGCTTTGCATGGACTATATAGCAGTATTCTCCCAGCAGTGTTTTCAATACTGTTTGGCCAATCGTAGCCTGTAGTTGGGCTAGTACATCCACACAGTAATGTTTAGTCAAGTGTGGTATTGATCACGTTGTTGCCTTACATATGCCAGCTATGTGGATGTGACCTAAAACGGCCATGGCAGCCCCCTTCTTATGTGTAAAATGTGCTCTTGAGGTTACAGAGCTTTTGTGTTAGTCCTGAGGACCACATCACCTTTATGTACATTCTTGGATCATGAGTGCATATAGCTCACTTGTGTGCTACAAAAGAAGCAATGGCCACTAGGAAGGCTCCTTTCCATGTTATAAATTGGAAATGCGGAAGTTAAAATGGTGGTCCCATTAACCAGATGAATATTGCCTTTACGTTCAACACTGGTGCTGGGGAGTTTTAGGATGGTATAATTCTTTTTAAGCCTTTACTACTGGAATTGTAAATAGAGAAGATAATTCCCTGCTTCGCATATTTGCTGCTACTGCTGCCAGATCGAATCTTATGGATATGTACACAAAATCTGATGTTTTTAAATGTAGAAGGTAAAAAATTCTATCTTGCCGCATTACCAGTAGAGAATTTAGGTGATTTGCAAGACCATAGTAGCTGAAGCGCGTCCATTTAGTATCATAGCATGCACGTATAGGCACTATGCATTACTTCAAGAAGTACAGCCACGCACTCTTCAGGAAGATTTAAGATTTAAGAAACCAAAGAGTACAGCCATGCACTCTACTGGAAGATTTAAGTGACCAAACTTTAAGTTCTCAGGTGCCACACAGCCATAATGCAAGATTTAGCCTCTTGAGGTCGGGATGGCTTATAGTCCTTTGTGTTGTGTGAGAAGATCCACTTGGAGTGGAAGTCTTGTGAGGAAAGATGGACATGTCTAATAGGATGAGTGCCAAAGTTGCTTGGCCCATGTTGGGGCCACTAGAATGAGTGTCATTGGGCACTGCCACATGTTCCAGATTACATGTGGGATGAGTAGAAGAGGCGGAAAAGCGTAAGTAAATATCCCTGACCAGCTCATCCATAGTGCATCGCCAATGGATTGTGGATGTGGATACCTGGAGACAAAGCAAGGGTATTTTGCATTTTTGTGAATGGCAAGAGTGCAGTTCCCATTTGTGTACTTGTTGGGGTATCCTTCTTAAGAGATCTGCAAAGTCGTGGTCCACTCCTGGGAGGTATTCCACTAGAAGACATATGTTGTGAAGAATAGCCCATTTCCAGATGTTTTGAACTAGACTGGGCAGTGATAGAGGATGTGTGCCCTCCCCCTGCTTTTGGATGCAATGTATTGCAGTCATGTTGCCTGTCTTTATTAGGACTATCTTGTTCCTTAACATTGAATATAAGACTTTGAGTGGTAGCACGATAGCCAGGATTTCGAGGTGGTTGTGATTGGTCTGTTGTAAAAAATTCCATGTTCCTTGTGCAGTTAAGTTTCTAAGATGTGAGCCTCATCCTATGACCGAGGAGTCTGTAGTAATACTCAAGAGGGAGGGTCCGGAAAAGGCCTGCCTACTAATAGAATATTGGTATTTCACCAATGCAGAGAGCACTGAACATTGCCATTCATCAAAACTACATCTTGAGCTGACCCTCTGCTTGTGTTGATTGACTGGTGAGTCATTGCTGGAGAGGGAACATTTGTAATCTGGCATGCTACACAACTGCTATACGTGATGCCATCATCGCAAGCGGTCTCATTATGGTTCTTACTGCATTGGTCGAGAAGACTGAAAAAGAGGCAGTAGCTGTTGAAATGCCTGCACCCTGTGTTTGTTGGGATAAGCTTTCCCTGTGACCGCATTTAGGACTGAACCTAGCAACGGTCATGTTTGCTGAGGTTGAAGATGGGACCTTTTTGTTTTGCTTGTGAAGCCTAGTTGAGTGTTGTTCGAGTGTGTACTAGGCATTATTTTTTCTTGCTGTTGCTCTGAGTCAACCAGTTGTCTAGATCTGTGCTTCTTAACCTGTGGTCTGGGTAACCCTAGGGGTCCCCGAAGCCTACTAAGGAGTCCACGACTGCTTAGAAAATTAAATAATGTAACAGATTATTAAAATCTGTATGAATAAAGAAGCAAAATGTAAATTGACAATTTTAAAATGCTTTGCAAATGTTAGGAATTTGAAATTGAAGTCTAATAATTAAGTTAGTTTCTTTCTAGACTGATCCGTGGGAGCAGTGCTAGTGCATCAAACAGAATATAGTATGGATGATGAGTGGTGTCCATTGAATTTAGAAAAGCCCCAACCTTCCCATTAAAATGTCTATTTTTCTTATATTTGCTTACAAATTAAATTAAATATTTCATCATTTGTAGATGTGTGTGATGAATGCTTGTTTCTGTATTTTTTGTGTATTGTTTTGTGGTTCAAATCATCGCAAATGCTCAGTAGGGGACCCCAGCTTTCATTAATGACTCATTGGAGGTCCCTTAATTCCAATAATGATTCAGTGGGGGTTGCTGGGTTCCAACACGGATCAACTGGGAGTTCACAGATGTCAAAAGGTTACTATACACTGGTCTACAACACAACAAAAACTCCCTCATTCTTCCATTTGCATACAATCCAGAATATGGCACTTCACCAGCTGACTAGCTTAGGAAGAACTAGCCATGTGTTCCGTATCCTGGCAGCCCTTCATAAGCTATCAGTGGCAAAGAGGCAAGTTAAAGAAACTGGTTCAAAATTCATTCCTAAAATCTAGAAGTAATCCATATATCCTGCTGCACAAACTATGTTAGATCTTATACATACTCATTACACAAAATACCAAAAATAGCAGCAAAGGGGCACATCACACTGGATTCCGCTACCGACAACACATTGCCAAGACTGGAAACTATGTCCATAAGCAGAAAGAATACATGCTATTGTCCCAATAACTCTGTCCTAAGTAATCAGAGCAAAGAGCTAAGGGGCTATTAATGAATAATTCTGTGATTGGAAGGAAAGTGAAGTTGGCTCTTGAAGGGTGTTTGTCCTTATTTAAGGTGTTGTGACATACATATTTCTTGAGTCTAAGCAAAGGCCATTGACTAACCTTTCTTAAGATGTGAAATTGGTCTGAAAGTGATTTTCTTCAGTCCTATTTTTCACTTTGTCACAACTACTACTTGTCTAAGCAATGATTAGGTGTTAATGGCATTTATTTCACATTGTTTAATTTGGTGTTCTGCTTAGTACCATGTTTAGTCGGTCAAGATTGGCTACATAAGTATACAGTTGGAATTCAAAGTCAGTTTTAGTTGAAAGTCCTTGGGGTTTAAATGAGGCTTTATATTTTCTTACAGTCCTACTTTTCTACTGCCTAAAGATTTTCTACCAGCGATCATGGAGGCGTTTCATATTACCATTTCTAATGGAGGACATTGGGTAACAGACATCCTGAGGAAGACTGGATTCAAATTCACATAGTATCTAATACAACACTGTTGATGGGTCTTCTTGTTACCCAAAATAAAGAGAGAGTGTTCAGTCTAGATTTTAAAAATCTACACTACAAAACACATTGTTAGACACTGAATTCATTCTTGTCATTAGTAATAGTCTGTGTTAAGGTTCAGAAATGGAATGGTGTTTATGCTGCTGGAGGAGGTATACATGTAGTTTGTTGTTAGGAATTATTTATTTTACTGGAATAATAGAACAACAATATTAATTGTAGTGTTACCAAGGTTTTATTTAAATTAGTTTTTACACTTTGAAGACTTTATTTTTCTACATTCATTGTCTTTTTGGAATAAATATGTGTATTCTGTTTTGTTTCAGACTTTATATGATTGTTTTGTTGTGCTTTCTCTTGGCTTGGGTTTTTCCAGCCTGACAGCAAGAACCTTTACATAAAAATAGTGCCCACAATCAGCAGTGGGTTCTCAATTCATAACGCAAAGTGAAATGCACTGAAACCCTAAAAAATAAGTGAAGAAAATTCATTTTTGTAGACAGGTCTCCTCTATTTTTGTATTTAGTTATTCATTAATAAAGACATAGTGGTTTGATGGTCTAAAGAGACTAAATAGCTCTGCTATACCATTCTAGCCATTTTTAATTTGGCTGGTGAAATCAGCCCTGTGGTTCTAAAGAGCTCTTTTCTGAAATCTTTTGTGTTCTTTAACTAGCTGGAAGGTTGCTGTAAAGGCCTGATTTTCTACCTTGTTTCTGCGCTCTGCAGGATTTTCTTAGATAGGCCTGCTCTTTGGTGAACGATTCCACAGTTTAGCTGCTAAGGTAGGTGTCTTGATGTTCTTGAAAGGTGTTGGAGTCGAAGGCTTTTGCAATGAAAGGCTATGTAAATGCCCTTGATGAGGATATATGTCATCAACCATTGGTTGATGGAGTGGCTCTTGGACACAAATGGTTTCTCAACGCTTCCCTAATTAACAAATTCAAGGTAAAGAGGGTCTTTTTTGCTAGTGATGGGAGTTCCCTTTTTGGCTGTGGAGCAGGGGATCTAATATGATTGTTTGACCAGGACACTTTGTACACAGATTAATAAAAGGCACAACTTGGCATAAGGCCCAGTGCAGCGTGCCCAATATCGTGGGATGGTAGCAGACTATGCTGACTTAATTTAAAGCTCCTGATTTTTGCCTTCAATCCAGGGGCCACACAAGTACTGATGTGGGCATAAACTTACATTTGTGTCTGAGCTGGTATTATAATTTAGGTACTAACTGCGCTCCTCATAGGCGTTTGCCCACACAATTTTCACTAGGTAAACAGTGGCAAAAATCATGCAGACAGGATGCATGAAATCCTAGTCTGGGCACCTTCAAATGGAGGAAAACACAAATTATTGGTATGTTATCCTCAATTCTGATGGATGAAACTTGGAACACTGTGCACCTCATGATATTGATATTTAGTGGGTGTACAAAAACAACCGCAATAAATTGCATAGGTCCTGGAATGAGGCAACAGGTTTCTTGCCTCCGAAGTGGAGTTTGATCACATTTCAGAAAACAGGATATTCTTTTTTAACCTGTACTTGTAAAGCGCCAGACGGTCACCTCCCCAGGTAGGGAAAAGAAGGCAGTAAATCAAAAATAGACATAAGAGTAAGCAACTGGAGAAATAAAAACATAAATCCCTACACTCGTAACCAAGACTATACCTAGATATTCATTCCTGGCTTGAGGATTTCCACATATTTTTATGGACATAACATAGATTGGCTATTTGAATATTAAATCAATCTATACTGGAACACCTCTTCAGTTAAATTCAAGAATAAATCACCACAAAGCTTAGATAACACACGATCTTAACACATTATGTATGTACTATGATGTAAAGCTGGTGTCTCCATTCTACAAACTGATCTAGACTAACGGGTTTCCTCAGGTCTTTATATGGACATGGGGTGAGACAGTGTGAACCAGTTTCCACCAGTTTATGGTTAAAACGTATTTGTTGATCTGCTTGTACTTTGCAGTTTACTGTTGTAGTTACACTGTGTGAGTGCACTAATAAGACCATTCACATAATTCACAACATTGGGCGCATAGTAAATAAAACGGCATAATTTGCTGGAAACAAGAAAAAAGAAGAAATGCTAGTCAAGATTTCTCCATTTGTAGGTCTTGCTAGCTGGACATTGTAATCCATTAATTTAATAAATGTGTTTTTGGCGGCCCTGCGCATGATGAGCTACTGGTGTGAATTACAATCCTATGACACATGAAGCAATACTCTGCATTGCCTTCTTCACACATTCAAAAGACTGGGAATGCATTAATAGTTTGATCCCCTTACTAGAACTCTCGGTTTTCGGCGTTTGCTTCAAGATGTGTGAAAAATGTGTATTACCCTGCTCATTATTAGTCTAATCATCTATTCTGACTAAAACAATGTGGTTGAGAACAGTAGTCAGATGAAGTTGAGTGGTCCGCTTTGCCTGGATGCAGGCTTTGTGTCAAATTAAGCACACAAGCTGGAACATTGAGATTCCAGAGTATGTGGAGATCTCACCAATAACTGCACAGCTGCATACTCAATTGCAACATGGAACACATCCTATGAATTTTTGTTTCTTCCTATTCCTATGAAATGGAAGGATTATATTACCCTGTTAGCATCTTTCATTGCATGTAGTGCTGTAGATACACATGCTCTGCATACTCCTGCCTCTAATGTTGGGCTCGGACTGTTGCAACTTGTTTTCCACTGAAGAAGTATTTCGAGTCAGAAGGTCTAGATGACTGCTCTGGTTGTAAATGCGAATGGGGACCAACTCCAATGTTAAGATTGTTTTTCACACAGTGGGTGAGAGTAAGTATGGAGTAGTGAGTAGGATAGAACAGTAGCCGAGTTTGTGGAATAGACAATTCTGAAGGCTGAAGATATGTTTTGCAATCACTGGCTTCCAGGGAGGAGAGTGGATGCATGTGAATCTACAGCACAACATGCAACTAACAGATGCTTACAGGGCAAGTAACATAATCCGTTTGTAGCATTTGGGGCTGTAGATACACATGCTCAGCATCAACTGTAAGCTAGTACTCCCCTAAGTGGTGGATAGCGCAGATATCTGAAACAGAGTTCTGAAGACAGTTTGACCCACTCTAGCTTGCAGCCTTGCAAGGATGTCCACACAATAATGCTTTGCGAAGGTGTTTGGAGTGAACCAAGTGGCAGCGCTACAGATGTGAGCTATGGGTATGTTCCCAGGACAATCCATAGTGGCACCCTGCTTACGGGTTAAGTGTTGCATGGGGTGGGGTCCTTTTGGCTTTGAGGTAACATTTACCAATCCACCTGGCAATACCAGCCCATTATATTAGGTGTCCTCTATGTGGATGAGCAACGGCAACATAAAGCTGTTGTGTTTTACAGAAAGGTTTGGTCCTGTCCATATAATACATAAGTGCTCTTTCAGCTAACAAGTCATGTAGTGGAAAAAAGAACTCAATTGTTTGGGTAAGGTGGAACGTGGAGACCACCTTAGGCAGGAATTTAGGGTTGGTCCTAAGAATCACCCTGTCATTATGAACCTGGAAGAAAGGTTCTTGTAGTATGAGGGCCTGTAGCTCACTAAGGGATGTTATGGCATGAGAAAGGTGACTTTCCATGCGAGGAAAATGCAAAAAGTAAGAATGCAGTCATTCAAAATGGGGCCACATGAGTCTGGTGAGGACCATATTGAGATTCCAGACTGGGGCAGGTGGCACCCTAGGTAGGATGACACATTTAGTGCCCTCCATAAAAGCCTTAACAACATGGATTTTGAAAAGTGAGCAGTGTTCCCTGTTCTGCATGTAAGTGTAATTGAATAGAGGTGTAAGCTAAACCTGGCTTTTGCAGATGTAGAAGGTAGCAAATGATGTTTCGTACTGTGGGCGTGAGAGGGTTTATGTGTCTTGAGGTACAGTAGTGGTTAATTTCCAATTAGCAGCATAGCAGGTGAGTGTGGTAGTTCTACAGGCTTCCTTGAGTATGTCCATGCACCCCTGAGAAAACTGAACTCATGGGCCTCAGGAGCCAGATGTCCAAGTTGATGTGCTTTGGGGCTGGCAGTCTGATCCTACCTTGATTTTGTGTTAGAAGGTCTGGACTGTTGGGGAGCGTCTTGTGTGGGATGATAAACTTCTCTAGGAGGGTCAAGAACCATGGTTTTCTAGCCCACATGGGAGTGGGAGAGGAGGAAAAGTGTATGCAAAGATCCCTGACCAATTCATCCACAGTTCATGCCCATGGACTGGGGGTCTGGAAAACCTGGAGGTGAAGTTTGGGCATTTCGCTTTTTCACATGCCGCGAAAAGGTCTATGCCTGTGATGTCCCACCAATGAAAGTAAGGGAGTAGGACTTGTAAGTGGAGCTCCTACTCATGGACTTGTTGCTGCATCCTGCTGAGCAGGTATGCAAAGTCATTGTTTACCCATGCAAGATACTCGGTGGTGGATTGTCAAATGCTAAATTTGTTGCACTAGTGCTGACAACTGAGGAGAATGAGTGCTGCCTTGCTTTTGTAGGTAAAACAGGACGGTCATGTTGCTGGTCCACATCAGAATCACCTTTCCCTGAGTGAGAAAGGCTTTGAGGGCTAGGTGAATTGCCAAAAGCTCCAGATGGTTGATTTTGAGACACTGTTGATGAGGTGGCGACAGACTCTGAACTGTCATATTGTTGAAATGCGTCACCCCACCCAGCGAGTGATGCCTCTGTTGTGATGGTCACCTGCGGAACTGGGTTTGTGAAGGGCCTACCCCGCAACATATTTTTGCTGTTCCAACAGTGTAGAGAGTGATGGGTGCTCGCTCTTATCAACACTAGATCTTCCCAGTGATCCTGCGCTTGAGACCATTAGTCTGAAAGACACTTTTGGAGCAGGCGCATAGGGAGCCTTGCGTAAGGGACTATGGCTATACATGGGGCCATCATAATGAGGAGGCGCATTACTATTCAAACTGATAGGACGGAGTGGCTGAGAAAGAGGCAGAGTTTGCTGGAATACTGCTACTCTTTGGGTGCTCAGGTAAGTTTTGACCAAGACTGCGTTTAAGACTAACCCCAAGTAGGGTTGGACCTTAAGTGGCTTAAAGTGGGACTTGGTGTTGAATATAAATCCCAAACTGTGCAGTTGAGAGATTGTAGCTTGGGTATGGGCTAGGCAGTCTTGTCTGTTTGTACTCTTGATCAGCCAGTAGTCTAGTTAAGGGAAAACATGAGTTATCCCCTTCTGAGGTGGGTGGCTACCACTGCTAGACATTTGGTGAAAACCCTTGGGGCCACGGTGATTCTGAAGGGCAACATTTTGAATTGGTAGTGCTGTCCATTAACCATAAAAGCAGGTTGCGCCAAAGAGCCAGATAGATTGGGGTGTGGAAATAGGCGTCTTCAGGACTAATGTGGCCATGAAGTAGCCCTGCAGCCGCAGAGAGATGACATCCGGTAAAGTGACCATGTGGAAATGTTCCGAAAGTATGCATCTGTAGAGAGGCCGGAGATCGAGGAAGGCTCTAGGTGAGCAGTCCTTCTGGAGATGAGAAAGTACAGCGAGTAGACTTTTTTGCTCCAGTGTAAAGGGGGCACTGGATCAATGGCCCCTATGAGAAGGTCACCTTAACATCCTCCTGCAATAGGGCCAGGTGCTCTGGGCTGAGAGTATGTGAGCAGAAAGATATTTGGTGGGGATGAAATGAGTTTGAGGCAGTAGCTGTGCTACATAATGGATAGAACCCACCTGCCCGCGAGATCACCTCCAAGGGGGGAAGAAATCCCTGCACTCTCCCCCGACAAGTGTAGTGTGATTGGGCGCGTCGCCGGGCAAGTCAGTTTTTGGAGGTAGATGCTATATTGGCGTGAGTGCCTCTGGCCTGACCTTTGGATCTGTTCCATTTGAAGGAGCCCAGCATGTAACCTCTACTGCTCTGTTGGTGGTAACTCTGTTGCCAATGTTAATAAGACTGGGTTGGTTCTAGGGAAGTGGCCTCGGACTCACCCCATGTAGGTTTCCTTCGACAGGAGTCCCTGACAGAAGGAACTTAACCCCTTGTGTGCTGAGGACGTAACCGTTACGACCTCGGCTGTGGCGCTGGTGTGTTGAGGACGTAACCTTTACGTCCTCTGCACACCAGTCAGAAATCCCTCTGCTGTAAACTTTTCTTTTTTTAGGCTCGGGAGCTGGGGGAGAGCTTGGCTTCCCCAGCTGCCAGAGGCATTTTATTTTTTCCCAGTGTAATGATGATCGGCGCGCATTACCGACGTCATTACATTGACAGTGAAATGAGCCGATCACTTTCACTGCTTTGTCTACCTCGCTATGCTAAGTCCCACATAGGCGGTAGGTCCTTCACTGTGGTGACGGCCAGCTTGTGGAACTTCCTGCCTTCCCATATGCGCCTGATTCAGTATGAACATGAGTTCAGAAAGACTTTAAAGACTTGGCTCTTCAGCCAAGTCTAGCACCTCGGTGAACCCCCTCTCTTGCTTGTCCGCAAAGCGCCGGGACAGTCTGCTTGAGGTAGCTGATGCGCTCTACAAATGCTGTTATTATTTCACTGCCAATGTGCTCATGGGGCTATCTCAGCCCCCCTAGCAATGGTACCCTTCCCTAGTGGATCACTGCTTGGGGATCCCTGCAGGGGGCAATACTCAAGCAGGGATCCACTCCATTAGGCACCAGGGTGGGGGGAGCGGCCCCTTGGACGCAGTGATCTCAAGACCTTCTACACAAAAATGTGAGGAAAATGTGACTTTTTATCTAAATTTGAGGTTTGCAGGGTATTCTGGTTAAGAAAACGTTGGGGGTGGGGAGATCCATGCAAGCCACACATTCCTGGATACCCCAGGGGGTAAAGTTTTCAGAAATGTCTGGGTTTGGTGGTTTCTCCAGATGGTCGCCGAGCCCGTGACCAAAAACTCGGGTGACTCCCTCGCACAAATAGGTCTTTTTGTGATCGATAATTTTGAAGTATCCACAGTATGTTTTGGGCCATTTCCTGTTGTGGGCACTAGGCTTACCCACACAAGTGAAATACATTCTTATCAGGAGACTTGAGGGAATGTTGGGTGGAGGGAAGTTTGTGACTCCCCACAGATTCCAGAACTTTCCATCACAGTAATGTGAGGAAAACTTGTTTTTTTTACAAAGTTTAAGGTTTGCAAGGGATTCTGGGTAACAGAACCTAGTGAGAGACACACAAGTCACCACATCCTGGATTCACCTGCGTGTCTAGTTTCACAAATGTACAGGTTTGCTAGGTTTCCCTAGGTGCCGGCTGAGCTAGGGCCTGAAATCGACATCTAGGCACACTGCAAAAAAAAAAAAAGGGTCAATTTTCAGTGGAAATATGTGATGTGTCCACGTTGCATTTTGGGCCGTTTCCTGTCACAGGCACTATGCCTACCCACACAAGTGAAGCACCATTTTTATCAGGAGATTCAGGGGAACAAAGAATAGTAGAACAAGTGTTTTTACCGTTGGTCTTTCTATGCAGTGTGTAAGAAAGAAGTCCTTTTGAAAAATACCCTCTAATTCACATGCTAATACAGGTACCAACAAATTCAGAGATGCACAAATAACTACTACTTCTAAACTCCATATCTTGTTCCCATTTCAGAAATACATAGGTTACCTTGATACCTATTTTTCACCAAATTAATTGCTGTATACCCGGACACAATGAAAAACTATTGCAAGGTGCAGCTCAGTTAATGGCTGTGGGTACCCCGGGTTCTTGGTGAACCTACAAGCTCTACATATCTCCGCAACCAGAAGAGTCCCGCGGACGTAACAGTAGATTGCTTTCAAAAATCTACCATAGTTAGAATAAGTTACAGGTGAAAATGTAGGCACAAATGGCTGTATTTTTTCGACTCAATTTCAATATTTCTTTATTTCAACTGTTACTTTCTAAAGGAAAACCTTGAAGGATCTACACAAATGACCCCTTGCTAAATACTGAATTTTGTCTACTCTTGAAATGTATAGCTTTCCGGGATCCATTATTGGTTTCACACCCATTTCTACCACTAACTGGAAAGAGGTTGAAAGCACAAAAAATAGGAAAAATAGGCTATGTCCCAGTAAAATGCTAAAACTGTGTAGAAAAGTTTGGTTTTCTGACAAAAGTCTGCCTGTTGCTGAAAGCTGAGATGATGATGATTTTAGCACTAAAAACCCTTCGTTGATAACATTTGCAGGGAAAAAAACAGACGATTTCTTCTGCAGCACTTTTTTCCCCAATTCTCCCAAAAAAACAATATTTTGCTGTATTTTGCCTAATGTCTTGGTTCCCTCCAGTGGAATCCACAAACCCTGGGTACCTTTAGAATCCTCAGTATGTTGGAAGAAAAGTTTGCATATTTGGCGTGGATACCTTATGTTGAAAAAATGTTATAGGGGCAAATGCGAGAACTACCCCAAAAAGCCAAAAAAGGGCATGGCATTGAGGGAGGCCTGGCAGCTAAAGGGTTAGAGGGCATCCAGGGCCTTAACTGTATCATGCCCTTTATTTTTTCCCAACATGTTATCAACCTGCGTGACAAACAGGTGTCCGGTTTGAAGCCAGACACAGGCAGCCAGGAGTTGGGGTGGAGGATGACAGATGTATTCACTCCGTTGGCAGCTGTATCAGCTGATTCTAAGGTACTGCTGATAGTAGCGTTGGAAATGGCTTTCCTTTCTTCTTCCATTTTGTCCCCTTTTTGCAGTATTGGTAAGGAAGATGTTGAAGTAGAACCTCCATCTCTTCCCAAGGTGCCTTCTCGTACCGAGACAGGAGGCCTACTGATCTGGCAATGCCCCACTGTGTGGCGGCACCGACCGCCACCCTCTTGCCAGCGACATCGATACGCTTACTCTCCATATCAGGAGGAGGGGTGTCCCCAGTAGCCTGGGATGCCACTCTTTTTCAGGCAGTGGAAATGACCAAGGAGTCTGGTGAGACATGACCCCGATATAAAGCGAATATAAGGGGGCCAGCATGAACTTCTTTTCCATCCTGGGTGTTAGCTTCAGTGATTTCACAGGCTCCTTAAAGATTTCAGGGAAAGAGTTTACCATCTCCTTGAGCACAGTTCTGAAGAGCGTCTCCACCGGAGAGTCATAATCCCCTGAGGTGACTTACATATCCACCTTGTGATAGGCGGCTGCACATTGGATAACGCTATGGGATGCAGTGGAGTCATCTGGAGGGGAAGCCCCAACAGGAGCCGAATAGGACACTTTACTCCGCACACATTTACAACGCATGCCATTACCCCGCGTTTTTTACTCAGCAAAAACTTTTACAACGAGGGCTTTACAACGAAATCCATTACAACGCATTGTCCATTACAACGCAATTTACTATTCTAACTCCACCGGGGCGTTGTAATGGGGAATGCGTTGTAATGGTTTGCGGTGTAAAGTCCTGCGTTGTAATGGTTTGCGGTGTAAAGTCCTGCGTTGTAAAGGTTTTTGCGGAGTAAAAAATGCGGGGTAATGACATGCGTTGTAACACATGTGGAGTAAAGGATGTTTCCCACAGGGGCCTGGTCAAGGTGAGGGCCCCTGGTGGATCCACGCCATAGTCCTCCCAAGGATTATCAGTGGAGTGCGGGTAGACTGGGGGGCCAAAGTCCTCTGCTGAGGAGTAAGGACTAGGGCTGCCTGTGTCGGAGTATGATTCTGGTGACCCCGGAGTGGAGGTCGCAGGAGATGAGGGAGTAGGGCGTGGAGGTGGAAGTGATGGAGCAGGAGGGAGAGGAGGTTTTTAGCAAAGTCTATTTCTGAAGCAGAGATCTTGCCTGTGTATGGGTGGATAATGATAAGTCACTGCCTTTCATCCAGTTCCTGTTGGCACTTTGAGGATAGGTCTCTCCTCTGAGCCGGCTGTCAACAGCCACTGAGATGCCGGTGTTTTGGTGCAGACTGTTTCGGCCTCCATAGAGGCGTCGGCTTCAAGACATTGCCATTGACACGTGGTCTCAACCTCATGGGCTTCTGGGGGACAGAGGGGAGCGGAGGTTGGGGGGAGGGTCGAGGATCTTGGTAGGATCCTGGATCAGCTCTGACACCTTGCTTCAGTGTTGACCAGAGCCCGAAGGCAGTGGTGCATCTGAGAGCAGCCAGGTGGTGGCTTCTGCACGCCTGACCCCCTGAGTGGTGGTGCTATGCTTTGAAGTGCAGCTGCTTATTAGTCTTGGAAGGGGTTTGGGTGTCGACTGTACTCGTGCGTCTCAGCGTGGTCTTCAGAGAATGTCCAGGGCTGAGGTAGATGGGATGCTCTCAGATGCCTATTCCTCTTGAACAAATTCTTCCTCGGGCTCCGAGATATCAGATCCGAAGATCTCAGGACTAGGTTGGTGGGCAGGAAGATCAGGTGACTCACCAAATTCTTCGTCTGTGCGGAGCGGGTCTGCCTCGCCGAAGATGTCCAGAGTCTGAATAATACATGTTCTTGTGGGCCCACTGCCTGTCTTTCCATTGCCGAAAGGTCTTTTTGCTCCTAAAGTCAGAGCATGATTCGCAGTGGGTCTTGTTGTGCTCTGAAGCAAGGCACCGATTACGACGGTGTAGAGGTCTGACGAGTGGCACAGAGGGCATCTTTTGTAAGGCATCCATTTCCATTACCGTCTGCACATTCTCATTTTCCGGCTTCAGTAAGGAGGATACGTTCCCACTAGAGCTAATAAGGCAGGTTATTCGACGACAATGTCTTGGGTGGTTCGAGCGGAGGAGGAGGTTTGAAGGAACGTTTCGAAAAGGCTTCTCGGTGATGAAAAGGCAACAAGCTACTTGGCTGGGGAGTTCAGAGTCGAACATGTTGAGACCAGGAGCAGAGTTGGTACATATCCGAACCTGATGGTGGCAAAAAACAGTCTAATCATGCAGTTGGTACCCATGCGCATTCACAACAACAGGAGGAGTAACTGAGACCTCGTGATTTAAAGACTTCTTATACAACAAGTTGCAACAGTCCGAGCCAAACACTAGATGGCAGCAGTATGCAGCAAATGGTTATTTACAGCCCCACATGCTACAAACAAATTCTTTTCTTCTTTTGACAGCAGCAATAGTTCTTTCTATCAACTTCTGCCATAATATTATGAATACTGATGTGGGCTCCTCCACTTAGTCACTCGATATTGTTTTGAACATTTAAAGCAATCTGTTTTAACATACTAATAAATAGGTCTATTTAAAGTATCAATAAATCAGTGAGCCATATTTTCAGGATCACAATATTCTTTCACAAAATGATTTCTTAATGTTAAATGGAACTCACTTCTTTCCAATGGCATTTTATGCCATTATTATAAAACGAAGAGAACCTAACATAAAAATGACTTCCATCACGAAAATCCCAAAAGCTTATAACATGGCTTGCATTTACTTGCACACATAGCTTCACAATTTTTATTTAAACAAAATTCACCTATAAGGACTAAATATAAGGACTATATATGAATAATACAGTCTCTGATCCAGTTCTAGATCGGGTTTATCGGAGAGGGCTATTCCATACTTTGATGAAGAGAAAGTTATGTACATTGGCATTTGTGGCACATGGTGAAAAAGGAGTTCTCGTGAACAAAATAAAGTAACCTTTTTTATAATTTCGAACATAGTTAGATCAGAACTCAAAACTAGTGGAAGCATCGAGAGAGGACTGTATAGTGAGAGATAAAGATATGGGCATTTAATCATATGTCTTCTTAGTGCTTAATTTGAACCAGTGGTTGCTGGTGGGGGCCACCGGCACTAATTGATGGCGACCCACACTTTCTTTTCCTCTTCAGACATTTCCCGAGAGCAAGAGAGAGAAAAAAATAGAAAGAAGAGAGACGGGGAAGAGAAAGACTGAAAAACCATCACTAAGGGAGAAAGCAGGTATATGCAAGAGTGAGATAAATGAACTGTGAGTGTCTGGTAGAGGATTAAAAAGGCAAGAGGTGGACTTGGGATACTAGCCTTGGTATTCAGCGTGCTGACAGTAGCACCAGCTGTGGGCATCTGAGCAGTGCTTTGGGCATCAGCACTATTTATGTTACAAATTAAGTACTGCATCTTCTGCGCCTCTTATTTTTCCACACACAGTAATTAATTACTCACAGAAGTACTGCCAGTGAGAGTGGTCCATCAAAATTGTCAAATGAGGACAGTGTTGGCATTGCATCCCTGAAGTCTGGAAAAAGTTACTTACCTTCAGTAACAATCTTTCTGGTGGATACTCTTTCGACCTGCAGATTTAACACCTTTCGAATATCCCCAAGCACCATACTGCATGAAGAAACTTTTGTCCTAGCTTTTATTCTCAAGAAAATGGCACGGTCTTCACCTCAGCGCTGGAAGTAGCTCAGGTGTGATGTCACTGGAGACATACAGTTCCCCCCACGTGCAGCGACATCAGTGCATTTTTTGTTAGCCCTTCAAGACAGTGACAAGGACAACATCAGAAAAGTGTGGATGTGCAATCAACTAACTTGGAACCTTATTAATACCAGCGGCCAATGACCATTCTTCAGAGTGGGGAGGATCCGTGAGGAATCTGCTGTTTTATAGAGTATCCACCAGAAAGTTCATTATTGAAGCTCAGTCACTTTCTTCCTATGGATACTTCTACATGGCGATTCTAACTTTTTGAACAGATACCAAAGCACTACCTCCTCCCGGGTGGTGGATCTGAAGGAATGGTTATATCAGAAAGATTTGCAGCATGGAATGAGAAAAATAGCCATTCCTTTTCAGTACTGAGTCTAGCAATAGTACATTGAAAAAGTGTGAAGGGAAGCCCACATTGCTGTGCAACAGTTTTCAAACAGGGGAACACCCCGGCAAGTTCTGAAGTTGAGTTTGCTCTGGTGGAATGAGTGTGGATACACTCCAGTGGTTCCTTCTTGGTAAGGGCATAACAGATTATAAGGCACAGAATGAGCCAGCGTGAGAAGGTCCTCTTCGGGACTGCCCAGTCCTTTTCACTGCCTATATACTGAAAGAAAAGCTGGTCATTAAACCTAATCTCCTTTGCCCAGCCAATGTAAAAGCTGACCGCCCTAGGAGGGTCAAGCCAGTGTAGCCTCTCCTTCTTGGTGGGGTGAATGAAAGAAGATTGGAAAAGTAATGGATTGCCCCAGATGGAAAGGGGTTACCACCTTATGTAGGAAAGATGCTTTAGCCCTCAACACAAGTTTGTCTGGTTAGAAGCAGATGACTGGAGGTTGACCACACAACACTTGCAACTCGCTACCATGTTTTGCTGAAGTGATGACAAGAAAAATAGTTTTGAAAGTCAACAACTGTATATGAGTTCTAAAGAAGCCCCCATCAGAAAAGTCAAAACTAAACATAGATCCCATTGGGAATCTAAGTTTAGTTAGTGAGTCCCTTCAAAATCAAGGACAACAGCTGAATAAGGAAGGCTGATCAAGGAAGACAATTAACTGTTGAAAGGGCAGCAATGTAGCTCTGGAGAGTACCCACCATACAACCCTGCGGAGCTAGTGAGAGGGTAAAGCGCAGAAACTTTAGTGGGCCCGCATTCTGTTCTGTACACTACACAAATCCAACCCACCTTCCAGAACAGACAGATTTCATGGAGAGGAGAAGAGAGTGGATCGCAGAATCTCTCCCTCCAACTGGGAGACAGAGGTCTGCCTTGACAGGTGGTTGGAGAGGACAATACAGGGAGAGCCGCTAGAGGTCTGCATACCACACCCTCCTTGGCCAGTCCGGAGTAATCCGAATGGATTGGGTCCGGTTGACGTGCAGTTCCTCAGACCCCAAGGAAAGACTATAGGGGGAAAAAGCGTATTGTGAGGAAAAAGCTGTGGAAGTGGAAAACTCCATCTCAACTGAAACGCATTCCCCAAGGATCCATGCAACAGATACTGGAGGGCATAGAACTGTGGGCAGTGCACATTCTTTTGAGTGGCGAAGAGGTCCACCAGTGGGGCATCCCATAGAGCAAAGATGTGCTGACTGCCTCTGGGTGAAGGCACCACTCGTTGTCAGCAAGATGATGCTGACTCATTATGTCAGCTCTGGTGTTCAAGGAGACTGCCAGATGATTCACAACCAGCCAGATCCAAGGCCAAGTCTCAGAGCTTCCTGGGAAAGATTATGAGACCCCAGTCCCACTGTTTGTAGATATACCATACGGCGGTCATGTTGACAGTAAAGATCTGGACAGATTGGCCATCACGTGTGGGCAGGAGGGATTTCGGAGCCAGGCAAATTGCCCGCAATCGAGCAGGTAGATGTTCTGGACCTGCTACTCTGGAGACGACAGGCCTCCTATCTCCAGTTCCTCCAGGTGTGCACACCACACCAAGGTGGACATGTCCGTCACAACTGTGCCTATCGCTGGAATCAATGCAAACAAAGGCATCACTGGAGAGCACTCATGTGCCAGGGTGCATGTGTGACCAGTTTAATGCAGGAAGCCAGCAGACCAAGCAGGTAAAGAACCATCAGGACTGGAACCTGAGCTCCCCCAGCTCCTCCTAAAACATCAGAATTAGATCTCAAATGTCCCGGATCATCTGAGGACAAGGGAAAGCTCTAAAAGATGTTGTGTCCAGTAATGCCCCTATGAACAGAAGGTGCTGAGAGAGCTCTAGGTGAGACCTGGGCAGGTTGATGGATAATCCCAAGTTGAACAACTGGGAAGCTGTTGCCTGTAGGTGGTATGACTGCAGCTGCAAGAAACCCAACCTAAGCAGTCAAACCTCGTGGTATGGGAACACTGAGATCCCCAATCTACGCAGATGCGCCAAATCAGCGCCATCACCTTCATGAAGACTAGGTGCTGATGTTGATCCAAATTGGAGAACTGCATAATGGTAATGGATAGAACCTACCACACGCCCCTTTACCTCCTTTGCGGCCGCAGGATCACTATTTGAAAGTACACGTCCTGCAAGTCATAGGACATCCTATCATCCGCTTCCCTTAGGGACCAGGAAGTACCCCAAATTACCTGCTGTGGGACCATCTCCACTGTTCACTTCTGCAACAGGGCAGCCACTTCCTGCTGCAAAATCAGATATTCTCTGATTGAAGGGACTGAGGAGGGGCTGGGTAGGCGCTTGTTGGAAGGTTTGGGCATTAATAACACTATAATTTGTAAGATCCACTGGTTTGCTATTACGGCCTTCCAAGCGTGCAGGACGGAAGACACCCTCCTTCCAACTGGACGCACATGCTCTGTACAGGAAATCTAAAGAGGCTTTTCAAGTGGTGAAGGAAGAGGAGGATTGCTGTATATAGTGCCACAGAAATTTATTTAGCTGCTGGACGGGCTGGGAAAGCTGCCGTTGTTGGAAGGAAAACCCCCTAGAAAAGTCACAGAACTTATGAAATTGCCTATTGTTCTGGGATGCAGACTGAAGCCCCAAGGAACAGCCACTAGCCCTTCATGCCCTGAACCTCTCCAAGGCCGAGTCAGCTTTTTATCTCTAAACTGATGCCCATTAAGGAACATGTCCTTGAGACTCGCCTGCATATGGCCAGAGAAACCAGTGGACCTTAACCACACTGGCCTCCTCAGGGCTATGGAGGAACACATGGATAAAGAGTCCACTGGGCCCAGACCTGCTTTGATGATATGCCTGTAAGCATCTTGCCCATACCTCATACTTCGGCAAAATGGTCCTTTAGGTGGTCCGGTAAACTTGGAACAGGGTGCGTGGAGAGGAAGGCAGAATCCCCTGGGTCCGACCTATATCGCTTGCAATGAGTCAGTGCACAGCTGGGGAGCAAGTATGTTAGCCCAAAGTCTTCATGAAAGCGTCAAACAAGGGTTCACTGAATGGAAGCAGTTCTGAGACCACTGAACCAGGCTGCAGGGCCTCTATTAATATATTAGACCTGGCCTCCACTGTTGGTAGTGGGAGATCGAATACTTCTACTGCCTTCTATAGCAATGCATAAAAGGAAGTGACTTCCCAGAGATCTGGCTGTGTAGGACACTCCATCTTCATCTTAAGGGATGTTTCCAGCTCACTGGCATTTTGCAATGGCAGTTAGTCCGCTGCATTGAAGTCTGGGGGCAACAAATTGGCAGCCTCACCACTAACACCCTAAAGATGAGGCTCCATCTCCAGCAACTGGGTGTGATCTCAATTGGATCCAAGTATGTCACTCTTAGCCTGCTTATATCAGTGGTGCGTCATGGGCTGGGGTTAGGATTCTCCCAGTCCCTGTACTTGGCCTCTGAGCCTCCCTCAGAGAACCTTATTAAGATAGATTTGATCTTCAACGGTGGTTACTGTGGAAGGACCAGCATCCGTAGTAGCACCAGTGTCAGCATTATCAAGGGACTCGTCGCTAGAAGTGAACTGTATGGTAGTCCTCTATGATCGAAGGGTGCAGAGGGTGAACCCACCGACGGTACTCAAAGCGGAGACCAAAACGGTCCTATGGTGCCCAGAGATACACCAGAGGGAACAGCCACGGTCATAAGTAACTACATCATAGCGTGAGGGAACTGCGCCAGCTTAGTGCCAGAAGGTGGGAACTCCAGATAAGCCGGCAATGGTGCCGGTGCTGAAAACGTCAACGGGGCTGATGCAGACCCTGAAGCAGGGGGCAGGGTGTCGGAGACGGGAAATGAACGGGCCGGCGCCAGAGTAAGCGGTGATGCTAGGAGAGACACCTCAGATGGGGTGATGTCTGTAGGAAAGTGTCATCTTTTTGACATGGTCACCCTCGTTTTCTGCCTGGTATCTCATGCAATTTTTGACAAAAGTGCACTGGGTTCCTATTATCTAGGACCCCAGTGCCAGATCTTTCCCTAAAACTGTACAATTGTTCCCCCAATTGGCAATACCTTTAGCAGCCCCTGTAAGTTACTAGTAAGTGGTACCCCTGGTACCTAGGACACGGAGGCTAAAGAGGGTCCCTAAGGGCTGCAGCATGTATTGAGCCACCGTAAGGGACCCCTCAGCACCAACATCTAAATTGCCATTGCAGGCTGCGTGCCATGGTGCAGAGAAAAGAGAAGACACGACATGGCACACCACCTGTGTGCCATAACTACAGACACTGCATGCATTATAGGTAAGCCACCCCTACAACAGGCCTTACAGCCATGAGGCAGGGTGCACTATACTAAATGTGTGGACATATCTGCATGAGCAGATATGCCCCAGTGATGTCTAAAGCAATTCTTAGATATTGCAAGTGAACAGGGTAGCCATTTTGAGTACATGTGCTGAACATGATATTTACGAGTTACCCAGCTACATTGCTTCACCAAAACTAGAGATGTTTGGTATCAAATGTCTCGTATTAATAAACCCAAACTGATTCCAGTGATGGATTTATTAATACATGCACCCAGAGGGCACCTCAGATGTGCCCCCTGAAAACCTACCGACTACTAGTGTGCTGGCTGACTGGTGTATACCAGTCTGCCACCACAGACAAGTTTCTGACCCCCAACAGGTGAGAGTCAACTCTTTCTGAGGGCAGAAACAATGCCTGTTTCGGCCGGAGGTGTTATCACCTCCTCCAAGCATGATGGCTAAGTGATCAGCATATCAAGGCAGGAGGCTTCAAAGCCCACTGCCACCTTTGATATACAACCCAAGGCTTACCCAGAGAGAGAAAATGCCACCCCCTACCCGGGACTATTCGGACCCAGGACAAGTGGGAAAATTAGCTAGTCAGGAGCCGTGTTCCCATCTCAGGCTAGTTCCACCCCTAATGTGGGCTAACTGATGTGGACATGACCTATAGAATTCCAACATCTTAGTTTTGGTTGAAATCGGCTCTCTGGGTCAGGGTTATGCCCACTTCCCACAGGAAGTGGTCATAAAGAGGGTGTAGACACCCTAAAGGTAGGTAGTCTATTGGCAATACCCGTCACTCCCCGTAACGCCCCTAAATTGAGTATTTAGGTGGTACCCCTGACACCAGGAACTTAGATGTGACGGATCAAGAAGAAGAGGACAAAGAAGAGCCGTGAGAAAAGCGAGAACTGAAGACGGCTGTGAACTTTTGGCACCAAACCCTGCCTGCACCAGTCTCAACAATCGTGACCAGCTACTCATCCTGCAGCTGACCAGCTTCCAAGAACCCCAGGAGACTGCCAGTCCTTCCCATTTTGCCAGCAATCTCCCTTGGAGTAGAGGAGCTACTCCCCTGCAGTCCGCAGGCACCAAAACGCAAAGTCTGGTTTACTGAGTTGCTGCTCCTGAGCCAGCCAGACGCAGCAGCCTCCCAGGAAGAGGACCCTGTGCTCCTGCAGGTCAGAACTGACCCCCCCACCAAATGAGAGGACACCAGGACCAACCAGAGCCGCACAGGCCCAGTACCTGGGGTACCGGACCTGTTGCAGCAAACAGAGCCCGCCAGAGTCCAATACGGATTCCCACTGCACCGACACGAGCAGCCATCAAGGGACGTCATGACGTCCAGAGTGGCCCAGTTGTCCTGATTTTGCACCTCCAACCAGCGAATACTGACGACCGCAATGCCCTAGGATGCACAGAGCCAGCCAATCTTTTCACTCAGCACCCGGGCGACCCAGCAGGGATACCGGCGAACCGGCTGTGCCCCCTTGTCCCCAGGACTCTTGTGGCCCGAGCCCTTCGTTGGGAGGTTCCAGACTTGTCCCCAAGTCTCCCTCTGCAGCCTGTTTCTAGGTGGCACCCCTTCTTTACACCGGCGTAGCGCGCACAGCTACCAGCCCGACCAGCACCTCAGCACTCAGATGTGCCAGAGGAGGTAACAAGTAACTGCTGGTGGTACTTTGGACCTTGGTCCCCTACAATCCTAAGTCCTGAAGGAGACTCCCAGAAACCAATCGCAAATAACTGATTGCAATATGTCTTTTATTCCATAGGGAAGAATTTCTAAGTAAAGACGCATTTAAGTGAACTATTTACTTACCTGTAAAAATTATTCATACTTAAAAAAAAGTACTTACTTGATAAAGAAGTTCTTGGTATCAAAATTTACATAAAAAGACGAATTATTTTTCTGAATTGGTCTCGGATTTATTCTTGAGTGTGTGTCTCATTTATTGCCTCTGTGAGTACAACAAAAGCTTAGCACTACCCTCTGATAAGCCTAAACTGCTCGCCCACACTACCACAAAAGAGAGAAATTAGTGTTATCATTTTTGCCTCTGTAAACCAATAAGGGTTGCCTGGACTCTTTCCACAGTGTACCTCATTTTGGTCCACTATAAAAAAAGAGTCAGCTTCCTACGTTGTCCACTAGCTCTGGCTCGGAGGAAGAATCCACTGGAGGTGGAGAACACCTCCGGACCTCAAGCGACAGCAAAGAGTCGCTGTCCCTTCTATTGTTGTTGTGCCTTTTTCTTTTAAAAGACTTGGAAGATAGAGAGGAATGCGATTGTGAGGCCACCCTCAACCTGCGTCTGGCCTGCTGCGTCATGTGAGCCCTATAGAGATTGGCCTCTTTCTCCTTCATGGCCATAGTGTACCATGAGGCCGCACTTGTCGCACAACTTTGAGTCATGCCACGACAGGCAGCCCTAGTGGAAGTTGGATATGAACATTCGTTCATGTCAGAAGTGGTAAGGCTACAACTGACTTATTAGGGGAAGACATTGGTTAGCACTGCAGAGGTTAATACATTTTTTCAAAGAAAATTATGTAATTGGAATATGAAGAAAAAAAAAAATCACAGAAAGAAGCTCCGAACCCACATCAAAGCTGCAGAAAAAAAGAAAAAGACATTGGGGTGCCAGGGTGACGCTATATGACTCCAGTGATGCCACATCTGTATGGATTCTGGATAAGATGGAGCGAGCGCCATCTACCGGCAGAGAAAAGCTATGACAAACTTCAGAATCTAGTCTGGCACCTGGGAATATTCAAAAAGCGAGCAATCTGCAAGTAGAAGTATCCATCAGAAAATGATGTACAGCTATCCACACAAAGTTATAATTGAAAGTTATATGCTAATGTATAGTCAGAATCACTAAGCTGGTGTTTATAAACATTATTTCTCTGATGTACAACTGTACAACTCAAAACTGTATAATACACAATAGAATTAGTGTAGAAACCATGACTTCAGAATGGAGGTCAATTGTAGGTACAACATTTAAATTCTGATGGGAATTGATGGGTTCTTGATTAATTTAGGACCTTTCATTGAATCAAGACTCGAAAACATTAGTTCAGTTTTATAGTTCATCAACAAATATTCTGTGATGAAATTTGTGCCTGTGACCGATTTCCAAAGAATAAAGCAGTAATCCTGGAGTGATGTTAATATCTCAATAGCACAGCCAGTGTCAAGTTTTATCCATTATGCTTGAATTAGTCCACCACTACTGTAGTAGGTTTTGACATGTTTTGTCTTTCCCATCTCGTGCGCACTCCTTCCCTTCCTACCTTCTTCTCTTAGTTCTCTGCATAACATAAATAACTTTGAAATTGTAACTAAAGACAAATGAATATATGTAATGGTGCAGTCCCTGTCACCAACTATGAAATTCACAGAACTGTACAAATACCCACATCTTACAGTGTGGCATTTTTCACAGGGCACACTGACAGGTTAGAAAGCTATTATGACATGCACCTACCCTTCTCTTTGATACTCCTCGTCCAAATTTGCCAAAAGTTGTGAGCCTGCCACAGAAATGTCAAGAGCTGCTAGGGGTAAATCTCGATAAGCAAAGTTAACAAGTTGCACTGGAGCTATGCTTTTGGTTTCTTCTTCTACTTGTTGCGAAATTATCTCAACGTCTGATACACCACCTTCTATTGTAGGCCTGGAGATAAAACATTGAGAAAAAGTAAAATAAAAATGTAAACTGTTTATTATATATTTACAATATACTGTGTGGGATTTGCAAATTACTTAAAATACTAAATAAACAAGTGTACCTTCACTGAATACACAGATGCAATAGGAGTCAAACAAAGGTAGTGTAGGATATTGATGGGACCGAAAACTAAAGGTACGTGATTAGTGAGTGAGGGTGGTACCCTCTTTGATCGATTTGGTATGGCGACTGTGCACCCATGAGCAAAGAGACATTTCATCCAAATGTATAGTAATAGAAAAGTGAAGTGCGTTCTAGATATCCACCCATAACCTGTTACAAAAGGGAAACAGGAATGTATTATATTTAATCAGGCTGCAACATAGACCGGTCTCGCTGGAGGATGTCTAGCATGAAGAAGATAAGCCTCTACAATTTTGTCATTGGTGTAAGATGGGTCACTGTAGATAAAGACAAAAAAAGCTGAATAATCTTTCATCACCATGGCCTCGTCCTCATCCATCTCCAGTGTGTGCCTGTTCAGTATTCCATTTGTACCAGTATTGTTATTCCCAGCAATACTTGAATAGAACGAAAGAGTATTCAGAATTGGAAGGGATGTATAATACACAAGTTTTTGTTTTTAACGATACAGCACACCAGGTATACTTCAAATAAAATATCTAAGAAGCACTATGGAGCTTAAACAAGCCACTAAATGAAAAGATTCTACAGCACTGAATTGTCACACCTCAGTCTGGCCTTGTGATACATTTCATATCTTAATTATTCTTGCTCAATTTATAAGCAGAAACTAGGATTCCAACCTTAAAAATGCAAATTGCCACTACAGACATAATAGATTAATAAAGTGGGTGTGGATTTAACCTATTCGATTGTGGTCTGAGACCTTTAGTCGCAGGTTCCTTAGGAATACCAAAAAGCAAAGCAAATGGATAAAGTATTCTTTAAACCCCTTCCACAAAATATTACCTCTAAAAGCTAAAATAGCTCTGCCTTGGAAAGTACAATGCATTGTTCTTTCAATGTTAAATGTTTTTAGAAATACAATTTTAAGACGTTTGACCTACCTTGAAATATTATATCTTAAGTTTCTGGTATTTATATAATCAATCAACGTCTAAAATCATTGAAGAAAAACCTTTAATCAATGCATAAATAAAATTTCAAGCACCCCATCCCCATTACACACCTCTTCACAACTTCCCTTACAGTTATCAGAGGCAACTTTCACCAGCCATGCCCTCATACTGAACTGGGAGATCACTGCCATTCAGTGACATCAAAGGAAGAATTTGAGTTAGTTCCCTGTACTGACAAAGAAACACGACAGGAAAAAGTGTATTATCTTCTACTGCAATGCAAATTACCATCTTAAATATCTCTAAACGTGATAATTAAAAGAGGCATTATGTTGAGGTGGGAAGAATTACACAAGTAAACAAAGATATTTTGAAGCATAAGCAAGAGAAACTGTGCTATGTATCTGTTGTGAAGATATTCACAGAGTCAAAGACAATTTTTTCAAATTCTGCAGTAGCACAACATATCTGATGCAATAGGTCTGGGCCTGAAAAATGAACCATAGGTACATCAATATCATAGCGGAAATCAATAGAATGCATAGGACGTCTACTTTCTTCCTGAGCAAAAAAACTAAATCCATCAAAAACCCACTTTGTGCAATAACTTTTTACCATTGAAAAATGGACAAGTTATACATTTCCGAAGCTACACAATGACAGAACTGGTGATGAAAAACACAGATTGATTATGCCCGATAATGTTGTCCAGAGCTTAAAAGTGTATATACACTGGCGATTATAAAAGTTTAAATCCCACTAAATTTGTTTGCTAGCATATTGCCAATCAAGTACAGTTTTAAAGAGGACAATTCCTTGGGATACCAAGCACTGGGTTTAAGGTAACTTCATAAATGCAAAAAAATAAAACTACCAGCACCTGGCTTGGGTTTCATCCATTGAAAAGAGTCAGAAGCATGATGGATCCGCCTCAAATGGTTCCAGCAGAGCTCATGACCAGAAATGGCTGTAACAGCAATGCCGAAATGCTAGACAATTTTAACTATGTAGGATTTCTGAGGCTGCAACATATTAATGGAATGGAAACTTTTACTTCCACTGGAAAGTGTGCATGGTGGACTACTTATTAGGAACAAAAACAATGTACGGTCCCCATCTAAGTACTTATTTGGTCCTGCTAACGAAGCTCCTACACTGGGTATTATTCTGTGATGCTTATGTAACTGATATGATATGAGTTTTGTAAAGAGCATGGTTTCTCCATTCTGAGTGTCTCCACACTAGGCATCCACAGGCCACAAGGGTCCTACATCAAGCTTCCGTACTGTTTAACGTTGGCTGAACCAGATTTTTTGTTATTTCAGAACGTGGTTTCAGAGCGTTCAAGTCTCAGATCAAGAGGGAGAGCATTCCACATCTTTGCAGTCATGTAGCTAAAGGAGCGGCCACCCAGTCGTGCTCTTTTTATCTTCGGAATCACAGTCAAAGCTGTTCCTGAGGACCTAAGACATATATTCGGCTGGTAAAGTTTAATCAAGGAAAAGAGGTAATGGGGACCTTTCTGATTCAAGATTTTAAGGCAGATACAAAGTGCATTGAAAGACATTCTTTCTCTGTTAGGGAGCCAATGGAGCTTACAAGAGCACTACTAGTGGGAGAGTATCTCGGAATATTTAAGAGCATCTGTGCGGCCGCATTCTTGGCTCTATGGAGCTTTTTCAGTCTGACCTGGGTAACCTAGGCTGTCTGGCGGAAGACCACGTAAAAGGTTGATTCCCTACGACCATGAATTCAGTCTTTTCGGCATTGATTCTCAGACAGCTGGTGTCCATCCATTCGGCTAAGTCAACTACACAAGCTCTGAAACTGTCCACTGCAGTGCCTTCGTCCTGCGCTAAAGTGATGATTAGCTGAGTGCCGTCAGCATACGATACGATTTTAACGCCATGACGCTCGATCACATCAGCCATGGGGCACATATATTGGTTAAATAAAGTCAGACTCAAAGCAGAGCATTGTGGCATTCCCTGCCGCAGAGGGAGGATCTCAGAAGTACAAGTAACTGTGGTCTGAAATGGTGGCAGACAAAAACACTTTAATGCACATTTGTTGTCATTTTACAAGCACTTCAGTTACAATGAAATACTTTTTTTAGGGCGAAGCCTGCCAGACAACGCATCAGTGTGGTTGCTAAAAACCTCTTGGGGACATTCTGAAAGCAGACCTAAGAATGCATTTCGCCCATTGATTACCATTGGCTTTGTGGTTTGTAACTTACATTTGCTTGCTTTCTATTTGCTGGCTTTAATTGTTTTAGACTGTCCGGCATGACTTTGTTTGCTTTCTTTAAACAGTCCTTTAAATGTTGTTCTTATCTTGTCACATTTGTTGTGCGTTCAAAGAGAGTGATCAAATGTCAGGCTCTGTCTTCAGAGGGAGCTTAGTGTTTACTTTTCTTTCTCATACTTCAAAGTGACAGGATTTATCAGACAATCTGGGGGTGTGATAGGAAAGACTTGTTTCTAGCGCACAAAAACATTAAAATGTCTGTAAATGAACTGTGAGGTTATTTCAGAAAATATCAGAATTAAGAAAGAACCAATGAAGCACTTTTTTTGTAATTCTGGAGTGTGGTGGAAACAAATATTTGAGTTCGATCAAAACAAATCAATACACTAGGTGATGTCATTTCCACAAAGTATCATTTGTGGACTGTATAGATTTATCAGTAAAACTGTATGTCTGTGCAAATGTAATCACCATTTTAATTGTTGTCTGAAATAGCAGTGCACTACCACATCATGCATACTCCATGACACTCTAACCCACTATATGCCACTCTGCGCCCCTCCATTCCACACCACTCTCCTCTACACCACAATACTCTATTCTACTCCACTTTATTATGCTCCACTTCACTCTACGACAGTCCACATTACTACACTATGACACTCTGTTCTACTCCACTCCACGACACTCAATCCCACGCTACTCCACTTCACTCTAGGCCTCTCCTATTTACGCCACTCAACTCTACAACAGTTTATGGCACTCCACTCTAGTATGCCAAGACTTTTTTCCTTCGCTCTATGACATTCCATGCTACGCCCCTCCGCTCTACACCTCTCCACTCTATGACACTCTATTGCTCTTTACACCATCCACTCTAAGACACTCTTCTACTCTACACCCCTCTACTCTGCGACACTTTACTTCACGCCAAACTACGACATTCCACGCCACTCTACGCCCCTCCACTCTACTACACTTTACTTCACTCTGCGATATGCCACTCCATGACACTCCACTCTCTACCACTCCACGACTAAGCCCCTCTACTCTACGACACTTTACTCCACGCTATGCTACTCCACTCTAAGCCCTTCCACTCCACGACACTCTAAGCCCCTCTACTCTATGGCACTCTACTCTTCAACACTTTACTCCACTCAATGGGGTCACAACACTTAACGCTCCTCTACAAAACTCTACTTCACTGTACAACACTCCACTCTACGCCACTCTGCCACCCTACTAT
Source organism: Calotriton arnoldi (assembly GCA_963921515.1). Taxonomy (NCBI): domain Eukaryota; kingdom Metazoa; phylum Chordata; class Amphibia; order Caudata; family Salamandridae; genus Calotriton; species Calotriton arnoldi. Next base: position 1,162,421 of record CAWUFW010000692.1, read on the forward strand.
ATGCCACTCTACAACCCTCAACTCTACGACACTCCACTGTACTCCATGTTATGCCTGGCCATTCTACGACACTCTATGCCACTCCATTCCACGACATCTATGCCACTCCACGGTACACCACAATACTCTATTCTACTCCACTCTGACACTTTACGCCACTCCACTCTACGCCACTCTAGGCGACTCTACTCCACAACACTCCACTCTATCTCACTCTATGCCACTTCACTCTAGGCCACTTTATTCCTATTTACGCCACTCCACAACATTCTATGCCACTCTACTACACTCCATGCCACTTTACTCTACTCTACAACATGCTACGCCCCTCTGCTCAACACCCTTCCAATCTACGCCACTTTACCCTACTCCACTCCAAGACACTCCACAACACTCCACTCCACTCTATCCCACGACACTCCAAACCCTCCACTCTACAACCTCCACTCTGAACCCCTCCACTCTGTGACCTTCAACGCCACTCTATTATTTCATGACTTAAGCAATGACCTTTCAGACTGCCTTACTTTTATGACTTTTCTTAACCATTGCAAGTAATGCTCAAGGATGAAGATTTACCTAGAACTACATTTCTAAAGCTTAAACACATGTTTTGTGTGGTCTTTGCATTTCAGGGGGTGTTTTATTGTCCATGCTCTCCTGTCCACAAAAGGGCCCTTCAACTTTTGCAACTAAATTAGAAACTTCAGCACCAGAATTGCTACCGGCCTTAATGTATCCATCTATATATAGCCAAAGTTAAAACAGAGCTATGGTTCTGGTTCAAACATGCAAAACCATTGAAATTCGCCAGTTATGGTATGCACAGCACACAATCACTTCACGTTCTGAGAGTTAGTCATTTTTTTTCAGGTGCCATTTTAAACAAGCATTGGCATAGCCAATAGGTCTCGCATTTGGGGCCTTATAAGTGTTTAGGCAGAGCTATTGACTTTGCCAATGTGTTTAAGCTGTGCTGTAGAGAAGTGTGGCTGCTGTGCAGCATGCTGAAAAGTTGTAATAAAAAAGTGCCAGAAGCATTTTTGTTACCTTATATATGACCAAGAAGGCATTATGTCCAACAGAACGACCATATTAAAAAATGTATGTACAATAAAAATTTCCTCATTTTTCTTTTGTTCTTGCAATGCTTGTTAAAGTTTTTTTTTTGAGGGGGCATAAACAATTGGAGGTTAAAGGTTGTGAACTAGTACCTGTATTATAACACTAGCAGCGGCCAGACGCTAGGGGAGAATCAACAGATGGCAGATTCCGAGAGCAGGCTGAGGTGGTGTTGAGTGATGTTGAGGTGGTAGTGGTGGTGGTGACTGGTGCTGAGACGATGCTGAGACTATGCTGAGGTGATGCTGAATGATACTTAGGTCTTGCTGAGTGATGATGATGTGGTGGTGTACTATTGCAAAGGCGATGCTGAGTGATACTGATGTGGTGTTGAGTGATGTTGTGGTGGCGCCGAGTGATGTTGTGGTGGCGCCGAGTGATGTTGTGGTGGCGCCGAGTGATGCTGTGGTGGCGCCGAGTGATGCTGTGGTGGCGCCGAGTGATGCTGTGGTGGCGCCGAGTGATGCTGTGGTGGCGCCGAGTGATGCTGTGGTGGCGCCCAGTGATGCTGTGGTGGCGCCGAGGGATGCTGTGGTGGCGCCGAGCGATGCTGTGGTGGCGCCGAGCGATGCTGTGCTGGCGCCGAGCGATGCTGTGCTGGCGCCGAGCGATGCTGTGCTGGCGCCGAGCGATGCTGTGCTGGCGCCGAGCGATGCTGTGCTGGCCCCGAGCGATGCTGTGCTGGCCCCGAGCGATGCTGTGCTGGCCCCGAGCGATGCTGTGCTGGCCCCGAGCGATGCTGTGCTGGCCCCGAGCGATGCTGTGCTGGCCCCGAGCGATGCTGTGCTGGCCCCGAGCGACGCTGTGCTGGCCCCGAGCGATGCTGTGCTGGCCCCGAGCGATGCTGTGCTGGCCCCGAGCGATGCTGTGCTGGCCCCGAGCGATGCTGTGCTGGCCCCGAGCGACGCTGTGCTGGCCCCGAGCGACGCTGTGCTGGCCCCGAGCGACGCTGTGCTGGCCCCGAGCGACGCTGTGCTGGCCCCGAGCGACGCTGTGCTGGCCCCGAGCGACGCTGTGCTGGCCCCGAGCGACGCTGTGCTGGCCCCGAGCGACGCTGTGCTGGCCCCGAGCGACGCTGTGCTGGCCCCGAGCGACGCTGTGCTGGCCCCGAGCGACGCTGTGCTGGCCCCGAGCGACGCTGTGCTGGCCCCGAGCGACGCTGTGCTGGCCCCGAGCGACGCTGTGCTGGCCTCCGAGCGACGCTGTGCTGGCCCCGAGCGACGCTGTGCTGGCCCCGAGCGACGCTGTGCTGGCCCCGAGCGACGCTGTGCTGGCCCCGAGCGACGCTGTGCTGGCCCCGAGCGACGCTGTGCTGGCCCCGAGCGATGCTGTGCTGGCCCCGAGCGATGCTGTGCTGGCCCCGAGCGATGCTGTGCTGGCGCGGAGCGATGCTGTGCTGGTGCTGATTGATGCTGTGGTGATGCTGTGGTAGTGCCGAGTGATGCTGTGGTGGTGCCGAGTGATGCTGTGGTGGTGCCGAGTGATGCTGTGGTGGTGCCGAGTGATGCTGTGGTGGTGCCGAGTGATGCTGTGGTGGTGCCGAGTGATGCTGTGGTGGTGCCGAGTGATGTTGTGGTGGTGCTCAGTGATGCTGTGGTGGTGCTCAGTGATGCTGTGGTGGTGCTCAGTGATGCTGTTGTGGTGCTCAGTGATGCTGTGTGGTGGTGCTGAGTGATGCTGTGGTGGCGCTGAGTGATGCTGTGGTGGCGCTGAGTGATGCTGTGGTGGCGCTGAGTGATGCTGTGGTGGCGCTGAGTGATGCTGTGTGGTGGTGCCGAGTGATGCTGTGGTGGTGCCGAGTGATGCTGTGGTGGTGCCGAGTGATGCTGTGGTGGCGCTGAGTGATGCTGTGGTGGCGCTGAGTGATGCTGTGGTGGCGCTGAGTGATGCTGTGGTGGCGCTGAGTGATGCTGTGGTGGCGCTGAGTGATGCTGTGGTGGCGCTGAGTGATGCTGTGGTGGCGCTGAGTGATGCTGTGGTGGCGCTGAGTGATGCTGTGGTGGCGCTGAGTGATGCTGTGGTGGCGCTGAGTGATGCTGTGGTGGCGCTGAGTGATGCTGTGGTGGCGCTGAGTGATGCTGTGGTAGCGCTGAGTGATGCTGTGGTAGCGCTGAGTGATGCTGTGGTGGCCCCGAGCGACGCTGTGCTGGCCCCGAGCGATGCTGTGCTGGCCCCGAGCGATGCTGTGCTGGCCCCGAGCGATGCTGTGCTGGCCCCGAGCGATGCTGTGCTGGCCCCGAGCGATGCTGTGCTGGCGCGGAGCGATGCTGTGCTGGTGCTGATTGATGCTGTGGTGATGCTGTGGTAGTGCCGAGTGATGCTGTGGTGGTGCCGAGTGATGCTGTGGTGGTGCCGAGTGATGCTGTGGTGGTGCCGAGTGATGCTGTGGTGGTGCCGAGTGATGCTGTGGTGGTGCCGAGTGATGTTGTGGTGGTGCTCAGTGATGCTGTGGTGGTGCTCAGTGATGCTGTGGTGGTGCTCAGTGATGCTGTTGTGGTGCTCAGTGATGCTGTGTGGTGGTGCTGAGTGATGCTGTGGTGGCGCTGAGTGATGCTGTGGTGGCGCTGAGTGATGCTGTGGTGGCGCTGAGTGATGCTGTGGTGGCGCTGAGTGATGCTGTGTGGTGGTGCCGAGTGATGCTGTGGTGGTGCCGAGTGATGCTGTGGTGGTGCCGAGTGATGCTGTGGTGGCGCTGAGTGATGCTGTGGTGGCGCTGAGTGATGCTGTGGTGGCGCTGAGTGATGCTGTGGTGGCGCTGAGTGATGCTGTGGTGGCGCTGAGTGATGCTGTGGTGGCGCTGAGTGATGCTGTGGTGGCGCTGAGTGATGCTGTGGTGGCGCTGAGTGATGCTGTGGTGGCGCTGAGTGATGCTGTGGTGGCGCTGAGTGATGCTGTGGTAGCGCTGAGTGATGCTGTGGTAGCGCTGAGTGATGCTGTGGTGGCCCCGAGCGACGCTGTGCTGGCCCCGAGCGACGCTGTGGTGGCCCCGAGCGACGCTGTGCTGGCCCCGAGCGACGCTGTGCTGGCCCCGAGCGACGCTGTGCTGGCCCCGAGCGACGCTGTGCTGGCCCCGAGCGACGCTGTGCTGGCCCCGAGCGACGCAGTGCTGGCCCCGAGCGACGCAGTGCTGGCCCCGAGCGACGCAGTGCTGGCCCCGAGCGACGCTGTGCTGGCCCCGAGCGACGCTGTGCTGGCCCCGAGCGACGCTGTGCTGGCCCCGAGCGACGCTGTGCTGGCCCCGAGCGACGCTGTGCTGGCCCCGAGCGACGCTGTGCTGGCCCCGAGCGACGCTGTGCTGGCCCCGAGCGACGCTGTGCTGGCCCCGAGCGACGCTGTGCTGGCCCCGAGCGATGCTGTGCTGGCCCCGAGCGATGCTGTGCTGGCGCGGAGCGATGCTGTGCTGGCGCTGATTGATGCTGTGGTGATGCTGAGTGATGCTGTGGTGATGCTGTGGTAGTGCCGAGTGATGCTGTGGTGGTGCCGAGTGATGCTGTGGTGGTGCCGAGTGATGCTGTGGTGGTGCCGAGTGATGCTGTGGTGGTGCCGAGTGATGCTGTGGTGGTGCCGAGTGATGCTGTGGTGGTGCCGAGTGATGCTGTGGTGGTGCCGAGTGATGCTGTGGTGGTGCCGAGTGATGTTGTGGTGGTGCTCAGTGATGCTGTGGTGGTGCTCAGTGATGCTGTGGTGGTGCTCAGTGATGCTGTGGTGGTGCTCAGTGATGCTGTTGTGGTGCTCAGTGATGCTGTGTGGTGGTGCTGAGTGATGCTGTGGTGGCGCTGAGTGATGCTGTGGTGGCGCTGAGTGATGCTGTGGTGGCGCTGAGTGATGCTGTGGTGACGCTGAGTGATGCTGTGTGGTGGTGCTGAGTGATGCTGTGGTGGTGCTGAGTGATGCTGTGGTGGTGCTGAGTGATGCTGTGGTGGCGCTGAGTGATGCTGTGGTGGCGCTGAGTGATGCTGTGGTGGCGCTGAGTGATGCTGTGGTGGCGCTGAGTGATGCTGTGGTGGCGCTGAGTGATGCTGTGGTGGCGCTGAGTGATGCTGTGGTGGCGCTGAGTGATGCTGTGGTGGCGCTGAGTGATGCTGTGGTGGCGCTGAGTGATGCTGTGGTGGCGCTGAGTGATGCTGTGGTGGCGCTGAGTGATGCTGTGGTAGCGCTGAGTGATGCTGTGGTAGCGCTGAGTGATGCTGTGGTGGCGCTGAGTGATGCTGTGGTGGCGCTGAGTGATGCTGTGGTGGCGCTGAGTGATGCTGTGGTGGCGCTGAGTGATGCTGTGGTGGCGCTGAGTGATGCTGTGGTGGCGCTGAGTGATGCTGTGGTGGCGCTCAGTGATGCTGTGGTGGCGCTCAGTGATGCTGTGGTGGCGCTCAGTGATGCTGTGGTGGTGCTGAGTGATGCTTCCGTGACACAGTGTCTTTGCTAGTTACAGTGGGTAGAAGAGGGGTAGAAGAGGGGTAGAAGGGGGTAGAAGGGGTAGAAGGGGGTAGAAGGGGGGTAGAAGGGGTAGAAGAGGGGGTAGAAGGGGGGTAGAGGGGTAGTAGAGGAGTAGTAGAGGAGTAGAAGAGTAGAGGGGTAGGAGAGGGGTAGTAGAGGGGAAGAGGGGTAGAAGGGGGTAGAAGGGTAGAAGAGGGTTAGAAGGGGGTAGAAGAGGGGTAGAAGTGGGGTAGAGGGGTAGAAGGGTAGTAGAGGGGTAGAAAAGGGGTAGAAGAGGGGTAGAAGAGGGGTAGAAGGGTAGTAGAGGGGTAGAAGAGGGGTAGAAGAGGGGAATAGGGGTAGAAAAGTAGAGGGGTAGAAAAGGGGTAGAAGAGGGGTAGAAGAGTGGTAGAAGAGGGGTAGAAGAGGGGAGTGAGAGTGTCTGTGAGAGTCTGTCAGAGTGTGAGAGAGTCTGTCAGAGTGTGAGCGAGTGTGAGAGTGTGAGAGTGTGAGAGTGTGAGAGAGTGTGAGAGAGTGTGAGAGTGTGAGAGAGTGTGAGAGTGTGAGAGAGTGTGAGAGAGTGAGAGAGTGTGAGAGAGTGTGAGAGAGTGTGAGAGAGTGTGAGAGAGTGTGAGAGAGTGTGAGAGAGTGTGAGAGAGTGTGAGAGAGTGTGAGAGAGTGTGAGAGTGAGAGAGAGTCTGTGAGAGAGTGTCTGTGAGAGTGTCTGTGAGAGTGTCTGTGAGAGTGTCTGTGAGAGTGTCTGTGAGAGTGTCTGTGAGAGTGTCTGTGAGAGTGTCTGTGAGAGAGTGTGAGAGAGTGTGAGAGAGTGTGAGAGAGTGTCTGTGAGAGTGTGAGAGAGTGTGAGAGAGTGTGAGAGAGTGTGAGAGAGTGTGAGAGAGTGTGAGAGAGTGAGAGAGTGTGAGAGAGTGTGAGAGAGTGTGAGAGAGTGTCTGTGAGAGAGTGTCTGTGAGAGAGTGTCTGTGAGAGAGTGTGAGAGAGTGTGAGAGAGTGTGAGAGAGTGTGAGAGAGTGTGAGAGAGTGTGAGAGAGTGTCTGCGAGAGAGTGTCTGCGAGAGAGTGTCTGCGAGAGAGTGTCTGCGAGAGAGTGTCTGCGAGAGAGTGTCTGCGAGAGAGTGTCTGCGAGAGAGTGTCTGCGAGAGAGTGTCTGCGAGAGAGTGTCTGCGAGAGAGTGTCTGCGAGAGAGAGTGTGAGTCTGTGAGTGTCTGTGAGTGTCTGTGAGTGTCTGTGAGTGTCTGTGAGTGTCTGTGAGAGAGTGTGAGAGAGTGTCTGCGAGAGAGTGTCTGCGAGAGAGTGTCTGCGAGAGAGTCTGCGAGAGAGTGTCTGCGAGAGAGTGTCTGCGAGAGAGTGTCTGCGAGAGTGTCTGTGTGAGAGAGTGTGAGAGAGTGTGAGAGTGTGTGAGTGTCTGTGAGAGAGTGTCTGTGAGAGAGTGTCTGTGAGAGAGTGTCTGTGAGAGAGAGTCTGTGAGAGAGAGTCTGTGAGAGAGTGTCTGTGAGAGAGAGTCTGTGAGAGAGAGTCTGTGAGAGAGTGTCTGTGAGAGAGAGTCTGTGAGAGTGTGTGAGAGTGTGAGAGAGTGTCTGTGAGAGAGTGTCTGTGAGAGAGTGTCTGTGAGAGAGTGTCTGTGAGAGAGTGTCTGTGAGAGAGTGTCTGTGAGAGAGTGTCTGTGAGAGAGTGTCTGTGAGAGAGTGTGAGAGAGTGTGAGAGAGTCTGTGAGAGAGTGTCTGTGAGAGAGTGTCTGTGAGAGAGTGTCTGTGAGTGTCTGTGAGTGTCTGTGAGTGTCTGTGAGTGTCTGTGAGTGAGTGTCTGTGAGTGTCTGTGAGAGAGTGTCTGTGAGTGTCTGTGAGAGAGTGTCTGCGAGAGAGTGTCTGTGAGTGTCTGTGAGAGAGTGTCTGTGAGTGTCTGTGAGAGAGTGTCTGTGAGTGTCTGTGAGAGAGTGTCTGTGAGTGTCTGTGAGAGAGTGTCTGTGAGTGTCTGTGAGAGTGTCTGCGAGAGAGTGTCTGCGAGAGAGAGTGTGAGTCTGTGAGTGTCTGTGAGTGTGAGAGAGTGTCTGCGAGAGAGTGTCTGCGAGAGAGTGTCTGCGAGAGAGTGTCTGCGAGAGAGTGTCTGCGAGAGTGTCTGTGTGAGAGAGTGTGAGAGAGTGTGTGAGTGTCTGTGAGAGAGTGTCTGTGAGAGAGTGTCTGTGAGAGAGTGTCTGTGAGAGAGTGTCTGTGAGAGAGTGTCTGTGAGAGAGTGTCTGTGAGAGAGTGTCTGTGAGAGAGTGTCTGTGAGAGAGTGTCTGTGAGAGAGTGTCTGTGAGAGAGTGTCTGTGAGAGAGTGTCTGTGAGAGAGAGTCTGTGAGAGAGAGTCTGTGAGAGAGTGTCTGTGAGAGAGAGTCTGTGAGAGAGAGTCTGTGAGAGAGAGTCTGTGAGAGAGTGTCTGTGAGAGAGTCTGTGAGAGTGTGTGAGAGTGTGTGAGAGTGTCTGTGAGAGAGTGTCTGTGAGAGAGTGTCTGTGAGAGAGTGTCTGTGAGAGAGTGTCTGTGAGAGAGTGTCTGTGAGAGAGTGTCTGTGAGAGAGTGTCTGTGAGAGAGTGTCTGTGAGAGAGTGTCTGTGAGAGAGTGTCTGTGAGAGAGTGTCTGTGAGAGAGTGTCTGTGAGTGTCTGTGAGAGAGTGTCTGTGAGTGTCTGTGAGAGAGTGTCTGCGAGAGAGTGTCTGTGAGTGTCTGTGAGAGAGTGTCTGTGAGTGTCTGTGAGAGAGTGTCTGTGAGTGTCTGTGAGAGAGTGTCTGTGAGTGTCTGTGAGAGAGTGTCTGTGAGTGTCTGTGAGAGAGTGTCTGCGAGAGAGTGTCTGCGAGAGAGAGTGTGAGTCTGTGAGTGTCTGTGAGTGTCTGCGAGTGTCTGCGAGTGTCTGCGAGTGTCTGCGAGTGTCTGCGAGTGTCTGCGAGTGTCTGTGAGAGAGTGTGAGAGAGTGTCTGCGAGAGAGTGTCTGCGAGAGAGTGTCTGCGAGAGAGTCTGCGAGAGAGTGTCTGCGAGAGAGTGTCTGCGAGAGAGTGTCTGCGAGAGAGTGTCTGCGAGAGTGTGAGAGAGTGTGTGAGTGTCTGTGAGAGAGTGTCTGTGAGAGAGTGTCTGTGAGAGAGTGTCTGTGAGAGAGAGTCTGTGAGAGAGAGTCTGTGAGAGAGTGTCTGTGAGAGAGAGTCTGTGAGAGAGAGTCTGTGAGAGAGAGTCTGTGAGAGAGTGTCTGTGAGAGAGAGTGTGTGAGAGTGTGAGAGAGTGTCTGTGAGAGAGTGTCTGTGAGAGAGTGTCTGTGAGAGAGTGTCTGTGAGAGAGTGTCTGTGAGAGAGTGTGTGTGAGAGAGTGTCTGAGAGAGTGTCTGTGAGAGTGTCTGTGAGAGAGTGTCTGTGAGTGTCTGTGAGTGTCTGTGAGTGTCTGTGAGTGTCTGTGAGTGTCTGTGAGTGTCTGTGAGTGTCTGTGAGTGTCTGTGAGTGTCTGTGAGTGTCTGTGAGTGTCTGTGAGTGAGTGTGAGAGAGTGTGAGAGAGTGTGAGTGTCTGAGTGAGTGTCTGTGAGTGAGTGTGTGAGAGAGTGTGTGAGAGAGTGTGTGAGAGAGTGTCTGTGAGAGAGTGTCTGTGAGAGAGTGTCTCTGAGAGAGTGTCTCTGAGAGAGTGTCTCTGAGAGAGTGTCTGTGAGAGAGTGTCTCTGAGAGAGTGTCTCTGAGAGAGTGTCTGTGAGAGAGTGTCTGTGAGAGAGTGTGTGAGAGAGTGTGTGAGAGAGTGTGTGAGAGAGTGTGTGAGAGAGTGTCTGTGAGAGAGTGTCTGTGAGAGAGTGTCTGTGAGAGAGTGTCTGTGAGAGAGTGTCTGTGAGAGAGTGTCTGTGAGAGAGTGTCTGTGAGAGAGTGTCTGTGAGAGAGTGTCTGAGAGTGTCTGAGAGAGTGTCTGAGAGTGTCTGAGAGAGTGTCTGTGAGTGTCTGTGAGAGAGTGTCTGTGAGTGTCTGTGAGAGAGTGTCTGTGAGTGTCTGTGAGAGAGTGTCTGTGAGTGTCTGTGAGAGAGTGTCTGTGTCTGTGAGAGAGTGTCTGTGAGAGAGTGTCTGTGAGAGAGTGTCTGTGAGAGAGTGTGTGAGAGAGTGTGTGAGAGAGTGTGTGAGAGAGTGTGTGAGAGTGTGTGAGAGAGTGTCTGTGAGAGAGTGTCTGTGAGAGAGTGTCTGTGAGAGAGTGTCTGTGAGAGAGTGTCTGTGAGAGAGTGTCTGTGAGAGTGTCTGTGAGTGTCTGTGAGTGTCTGAGAGAGTGTCTCTGAGAGAGTGTCTGTGAGAGAGTGTCTGAGAGAGTGTGAGAGAGTGTCTCTGAGAGAGTGTCTGTGAGAGAGTGTCTGTGAGAGAGTGTCTGTGAGAGTGTGTGTGAGAGAGTGTGTGAGAGAGTGTCTGTGAGAGAGTGTCTGTGAGAGAGTGTCTGTGAGAGAGTGTCTGTGAGAGAGTGTCTGTGAGAGTGTCTGTGAGAGTGTCTGTGAGAGTGTCTGTGAGAGTGTCTGTGAGAGTGTCTGTGAGTGTCTGTGAGTGTCTGAGAGAGTGTCTGTGAGTGTCTGTGAGTGTCTGTGAGTGTCTGTGAGTGTCTGTGAGTGTCTGTGAGTGTCTGTGAGTGTCTGTGAGTGTCTGTGAGTGTCTGTGAGAGAGTGTGAGAGAGTGTCTGTGAGTGTCTGTGAGAGAGTGTCTGTGAGTGTCTGTGAGAGAGTGTCTGTGAGTGTCTGTGAGAGAGTGTCTGTGAGTGTCTGTGAGAGAGTGTCTGTGAGTGTCTGTGAGAGAGTGTCTGTGAGTGTCTGTGAGAGAGTGTCTGTGAGAGAGTGTCTGTGAGTGTCTGTGAGAGAGTGTCTGTGAGAGAGTGTCTGTGAGAGAGTGTGTGAGAGAGTGTGTGAGAGAGTGTCTGTGAGAGAGTGTGAGAGAGTGTCTGAGAGAGAGTGTGAGAGAGTGTGAGAGAGTGTCTGAGAGAGTGTCTGTGAGAGAGTGTGAGAGAGTGTCTGTGAGAGAGTGTGAGAGTGTCTGTGAGAGAGTGTGAGAGTGTCTGTGAGAGAGTGTGAGAGAGTGTCTGTGAGAGAGTGTGAGAGAGTGTCTGTGAGAGACTGTGAGAGAGTGTCTGTGAGAGAGTGTCTGTGAGAGAGTGTCTGTGAGAGAGTCTGTGAGAGAGTCTGTGAGAGAGTGTCTGTGAGAGAGTGTGTCAGAGAGTGTGTGTCAGAGAGTGTGTGTCAGAGAGTGTGTCAGAGAGTGTGTCAGAGAGTGTGTCAGAGAGTGTGTCAGAGAGTGTGTCAGAGAGTGTGTCAGAGAGTGTGTCAGAGAGTGTGTCAGAGAGTGTGTCAGAGAGTGTCAGAGTGTCTGTGAGAGAGTGTCTGTAAGTGTGTGTCAGAGAGTGTGTCAGAGAGTGTGTCAGAGAGTGTGTGTCAGAGAGTGTCTGTGAGAGAGTGTGTCAGAGAGTGTGTGTCAGAGAGTGTGTGTCAGAGAGTGTGTCAGAGAGTGTGTGTCAGAGAGTGTGTCAGAGAGTGTGTCAGAGAGTGTGTCAGAGAGTGTCAGAGAGTGTCAGAGAGTGTCAGAGTGTCTGTGAGAGAGTGTCTGTGAGTGTGTGTCAGAGAGTGTGTCAGAGAGTGTGTCAGAGAGTGTGTGTCAGAGAGTGTCTGTGAGAGAGTGTGTCAGAGAGTGTGTGTCAGAGAGTGTGTGTCAGAGAGTGTGTCAGAGAGTGTGTGTCAGAGAGTGTGTGTCAGAGAGTGTGTGTCAGAGAGTGTGTGTCAGAGAGTGTGTCAGAGAGTGTCAGAGTGTCTGTGAGAGAGTGTCTGTGAGTGTCTGTGAGAGTGTGTGAGAGAGTGTCTGTGAGAGAGTGTCTGTGAGAGAGTGTCTGTGAGAGAGTGTCTGTGAGAGAGTGTCTGTGAGAGAATGTCTGTGAGAGAGTGTCTGTGAGAGTGTCTGTGAGAGAGTGTCTGTGAGAGTGTGAGAGAGTGTCTGTGAGAGAGTGTCTGTGAGAGTGTGAGAGAGTGTCTGTGAGAGAGTGTCTGTGAGAGAGTGTCTGTGAGAGAGTGTCTGTGAGAGAGTGTCTGTGAGAGAGTGTCGGTGAGAGAGTGTGAGAGAGTGTCGGTGAGAGAGTGTGAGAGTGTCTGTGAGAGAGTGTCTGTGAGAGAGTGTGTCAGAGAGTGTGTGTCAGAGAGTGTGTCAGAGAGTGTGTCAGAGAGAGTGTCAGAGAGTGTCAGAGTGTCTGTGAGAGAGTGTCTGTGAGAAGTGTCTGTGGAGAAGTGTGGCTCAATGGTTAGAGCGGCAGACCCTGATGCAGAGATCTGGCCCGGGACCAGGGTTCAATTCCCGCCTCGGCGGGTCTTGGGCTCAATTTCCTCGGACCTGATAATTCTCGCCTCGGTGCCTATTCTAATCATGGGTCCCACTCTGCAACTCTGGGCAATAGCTTGCTTAATCTCCACAACGGCCCCAACAGCGCTGGGATGCCTGGCTTCACCCTGGGGGTGCCCAGGAGTGGACATTTCACAGGGAAAAAGCCAGGAAGGGTTCCACAGCGGTATGCATACAGCGCCTGGACACCCCTTTGGGGGTATGGGTGCGCTTTACAAGTACAAATTTCATTTCATTTCATATGGCGCCTCTGCTCGTAAGCGCGCGCCCGCGCTCGTAACCGCAAGCTCTAGGCCACATTGGTAGCATTTTCTGAAGCCCTTACTAAAAGTCTCGCAGAGCAGCGCATGCGCTGGCTCAGGCGAGATCTAAAAAGGGCGTTTTGCATTTTCTGCATGGCGGGCGACATGCATTTTGGTGTGAAATTGTGTGTGTGCATTCCCTTGCGCAAAATTTCTGTTGCTCTCTGAATTTGAGCCAGAACTATAACTCCGTTTTTTAATGATTTTTGTTGAGTATTTTCTACTTTTCTTTCATAATACACCTTTTTCAGTACAAAGCGGGGGTTGGTCAAGGGTAGTGGCGCAACCTGCAGCGAGTCGCCAAGCACCACAGCATACGGCTTCAAGGCTGTGTACACTGGGGATAGTCATCAGGACTTTGCCCATCCCTTCATAGGAAGTCTACCCCTCACACTGCACATATCCTTTGCCAAAGTGGTGTAGGTATTTTCTTTCTTTTTAATAAAAAGTGCACTCTAAACGTTTAATGTTTTTTTTGTGTAAGCATTTGGAAGTTTCTTGAAAAAGTAGTTTTCCACAACAGATGGTGCCTTATTTCATAAGTATAAAATGGCAGCTGCGGAATAGCAGTTTCTTTCACAATCGAAATTTTACTGACAAACAACTTTTTTTTATTGCAAATTTCCATTCCTCTTAGTGCTCCCCAGCACCACCCATAGATCAGGCATCTGTAATGGGGCCCCAAAGCCTTGGAATTTTATTTTCACAGATGGAACATTTATGAAAAAAGGAAAAAAAGAGAAAAAAATAATTTGCAAATTTCAAGATGGTGTTAAAAATATGCCCTTCATCAGCCAATCAAGCTTAAGAAAAACTTCAAATATGATTGACATGGTTTGCGAGATTATTAATCACAGTTTTAAATAGCATGGATATACAGAAGTGTTAAAGCCTGCTTGGCAACTTTTTAAATGTCTTATCCCCAAAAACTACTGAACGGATTTACAACACACCAATAATAGCCTGCTTTCTGAGTAAAGTTCTGCTTTCAGGATAAGTTTGGTGTAAAATCCGTTCTCTGGTTTTAGCAGTAGGCACAAGCATAATTTCCTCTGGATCTAAAATGGGAAAAGACACCTTTTATCATTCCCCCACCCACCCCACCGTTAACGTTTTTTTTTTTTTAACATATCTGCATGAAAATTGTAATGTCAGATTTTAACCGCATGTACATATGCGTGTGTGTGATTAATTACATGCTTTAAGAAATCTAGGGTTTACTTCTGTATTTACTTGCAGCATTACCTAGATTCATGTATTTGTATTTTCAGTAAATAGGGCACCTGTCAACAACCTATTTATACTTACAATATTTCCCGTGGGTCCAATAGATATAAATATATTGCACTTTTTGTTACATGACAAGGTGAGTTGAACGAGAAGCAATCATGTTTATCTGTTCGTGAACTTTCGTCCACCAATACTTAGCCACTGGGCAGCCCCAAATCAAGTATTATCAAGCATATGCGTTTTCTTTGGGGTCCATAAAATGCTTAAGAAGGCCTATAGTTGGAAGAGCAAAAGCGGTTTGTCCAATTTGATTTTTTTTTTGTATCCCTTGGAGTTTTACCCATCTACAATGATCTGACTAAAACGTTACCTATCTTCTAAAGTCAGCAATTTTTTGTACAATCCTCACAATGAAACTGTGTGATCAATGAAGGTAGCATCAAACAAAACAAGCATTGGCATAGCCAATAGGTCTCGCCTTTGGAACCTTATAAGTGTTTAGTTATCCAGCACAATATCCTTGGTGCAACAACATCAACTGTTGCATGGCTAAACACTTTTAAGGTCCCAAAGGCGAGACCTATTGGCTATGCCAATGTTTGTTTAGATCTGTAATGCCCTGGAGGCTTCTGGAGATATGAAAATTGTAAATGTCACTAAACTGCAAAGATGGCATTGTCGGACCATGCTACATTTTTTTACATTACATGCAAAAATGTTTTCTACACTTTCTACACCTTGGAATATATAATTTGCGGGAACTCAGGAAAAATTTCATTTTCACATATTGACTGTGATGTACGGCCATTAAAAACAAAGGTTGTTTATACAACAGGTGTGTTAGAGAGAGAGAGAGAGAGTGTGTTTGCGTGTGTGTTTTGACTTGGAAAGACAAAAGGCAAAGTTCGCCTTGCCAAGTTTCGATTTACTGACCTCAAGATCACACCTCATGTTTCGAGCATACCTACCTGAGCCACATTGCTAAATAATTCCGCCCAGGTCAGTATACTGCACACTTTGACATACATATTACACATATATCAATATCAGTGTCATTTTGATGAAAATATCTGGTTTTGGATTAATCATGTAAGTGTGATAACGTGTTAATGAAAACCCGTCCGCTGCCTTTTGTGAGCTTCTTGTGAAGTTGAGTGTGACAGCAATATACCATTTTCGCCGCCTTAGAGCAGCAGTGATGTAGTTACCTAAATGCATGTGAAAATCTGAATAGATAGCGCTGGGAACTTCCACGGTCTGTCTGAAGCATACACCAAAGCATTTAATAATATTCAATGTTTTTGGGTCGACCTATATTTTAGTCTTGCTCCTTTTGTGCGTGAGTATAAAGCTGTACTCCCGCATAATCGATTCATCTATAGGTACCATCTTCCAGTTTGGCCGACTCGTTACTTAGTTAAAAAATCCGTGTCTGGGTGATACGTTTTCATTTTCAATTACACTAAACCCGCTGTATTTAATTTTCTAATGTCAAACTGAGAGCATGCCATTTTCTACAAGCACATAACAAAGAAAATGTCAATTACGTTATGCACGTTGTATCAAATGGCCAAAAATAATCACAATTTAGTGATCCCAAAAACTGTAAACGGCTCTAAATGGTATGTTCAAGGTGTGTAACAACGTTAGATATCAATTTTATATAACGCGAACTTGGCCCAGTGGCATAGGGCGCTTTAAGTAAGCACCGAATTACATAACACATGTTAGGCACAGGTAGGTTGCACTATTAGCCCAAAAGAGAGGCTGTTGAGTCGAAGACGAGTCTCGAACCTTCAACTCTCGTGTCAAGGTCAGCATCACTGGCTGTTATGCAACATATCCTCCTTTTTCTCCTGTTTTCTCACCGGACATGTTTTGCTGAGGGTTTACCTGCCCTAGTAATAATTTTTGCATAGGCTCTTCATGCAAATCAACTTTAAATTTAATTTGGTTTAGGCCGGAGACATCGGCGCGAGGCACAGAGGTGAATTCGCTGCTGCTTTCTGCTGACCGGCTGAAAAACATGCGCAACTGTTCGCGAGAAGCTCTCGCTCCTCAGTCGAGGGTCAGTCTGTACGAAAGAGAGCAGCCGGCAGAGCTTTCAGTCGGCAGGCAGAGAGCCTCCATAAATGATGCAAATGGCTCGGGGGCGAAGCAGGGCTCTGCGAGGATAATCTGGGGGTTTTCCGTCAGAGCGAGCGCGGAACCCAGGCGTGCTCTGATGCGAGCAGACACCTCCAGCCATCCGAGCCATCTATCCGCCTTCTAACTCTCCCAGACTGCACAGGACACTTTGTGCCTGATACTAAGTAAAAGAGGGGGCGACGGCATCTGCGTATTCAGATGCGATTGGAAAACATGCACGTCTCGCTAATTTCTGCCTCGGCAGAGCAGCGCTCTGTTCTCCGAACAACCAAGCGGTGCAGTCATCGAGCTGACAGCGCATCAAGAAAATATATCGGGATGGCACATGAGAACATATTGAGGGTAATTCACGGCATGCACACATGCTTTGAAAGCAATACCACAGCAAACAGATGCAGCCTGTGGGAAATAGCGGTATGTGCTCTGCAGTCTGGACTGGTTTCACACAGAAAACGCACGGATGTCACTTTTGACGACAGTTTTGTCGTCTGTGACAGCGTCGCAGTTGTTTCTTGAGGGCAAACATTCTGCGTAACAGGCGTTATTGGGCCCTGGGTGCAATTAGGAGGTGCACCAATTAAACATCTTCCCAAAGGTTACACGAGACTGCTTACAGTGGCTCTTTGCATTGATGACCCGCGGATGACTTCTCGCTCTCCCCGGCTATTCTCGGTGTTTATCCGAGGGCGCTCATCCGAAGACAATGTTTTCACCAGGAAAAAAAAATCCAACTCCGCGCAGGCTTGCAAGCGAGCCGTGCCCGCAGACTGAACAAGCGAGGCACGCTAATTAAAAACAGATGGCCCCTGCGCGCCGCTGCTGGCTCCAGAGAGCAAAACGCTCTGGGAGTAAACATTTATCACAGTGGCGGCGAAAGGAACCTGATACTGGAACGCAGCCTGCCGTCCAGCTGGCACACTGTGCGCCGCTGATGACTGCGCTCGCTCCCGAGACACATAGGCTATGGGAGGGAACATTTAAATATAAGGCGGGACATACCCGAGCCTTTGGCCATTTGCGTGCTTTCTTTTGTGGAAGCCTTACACAAATGGCCAATCAAATGCGTGGCCGGAAAAAAAAACAACATGAGGAAAAGATGTGCGAGATGGAAGTCCTTACTATAAGCCTCGCAGAGCAGCGCATGCTGGCTCAGACGAGACCTAAAAAGTGATGCGAGGAATGCTTGCAATAAGTCTAACCACTGGCAATCACTCAGAGTAGCACTCCAACCCATTGTTCTTTTGCCCACATTGTCACCTCAGTTTGGATCTAGTAATTTCCAAAGCAATCAGTCTTGACCCTGCTCCAATAACAGTCCAGCCAGAACTGCCAGGCATGTCCTCCCTAAACCGGAACATAAGTAACCCAAGACCAGTTTTGCCCTAACTGGGGCTTGTTAGTCGGGTGTAGCTTGGTTCAAGTGGCACAGTGAGCACAGGACCCATGTCTCTGAAAATTGGACTCTGGGAATTACTCCATGACAGAGTGCTCAGCATATACAAGAATTATATAGATAATCAAGGTTATTGTAGTTATCTTACATCAGAAAAATGGAAGATTAAAACGGTTCCAACAGGGGACTTTTACTCACAGTTCATTTCAAATAGAGTAACGATTAATGCTCATTTGAGAGTTTTCTGACAATGTTATTCCTAAACTCTTAATTTGAGACCCCACCTTCTCAGATTTTTGCTCCATTAGACAAAAACGTGATCACAGACTTCGTCCAATTGATTTCATAACATGCAAAAAAAACTTTTAAATTGGCTATCAGATTCAACAAAAAAAGGCGGTCAGTCTTATGAGGGAAAGCATAACCAGAATATTATCCTTAAAAACAAGCAGTTTGTATTCCTTTCCCTCAGTTTCTATTGCTCAAATGTTGTCATAACTTCTTAATGCAATACCAAAGGAACAAAAGAGTGGACATCAGTTTTACCACCATACAAGTGTTTTCTTTCTAAACTAAAGAACGATAGCGCCTAACTTATCTGTTTATCTGCTCTTTCCCTTACTTCCCTAGCTTTTCTCAAGTCTGTTTGGCATGCTGGAGCTCACGTAATCACTGGTTCTCTGAAAATACATCACAAAGCCCACCATTTAGATACCTCTTCAATAAAACATAGAATGCAAGCTATGCTGCACAGCCTTCAAACCACTTACTCTTGGTCAAAGAGTCTTTCTGGCCAGAAGGCTTGACAATGTGAACTTTAGAAATTGATCCCAATTTTAACCCCAATTTAAACAAAATATAAAATATCACTTAAGAAAGTGGGGGATCTACAAAGACAATTATATAAAGGAAGACAAAAAAAGTCAGTCTAGTATTCATCTCAATGCAAAGCATACATTTCTTCAGAAAGATTCTGGATATGTGTGGCATCTTAATTTAAATGTATGATCTTTTTGCATTCATGGCATCAAATGAACAACTGCCTCCTTTGTAGAGGCTAAAATCTGCACTTACCAAAAAATAAATTCATCAAACATTCCTTAATGAATGTATGTGAATATACTGTTGAATGATATTATATGTACATCATTATTTGGTATTGTCTCGGATGGCAAAACAATACATGAATTCAGTTGCTCAAATGAACTTTCTACATAAAACTGTATGCATGGACAACAGTAATATATATTGATATGAAAAAGAAGGAAAATGCTACTTACCCAGTATGCATCTGTTCTTGGCATATACAGCTGTAGAATCATATGCTTTTGCACAGATCGCCATCTGGTGTTGGGCCCGGATGTTTGCACTTTGTTTTTGTTCGAAGAAGTCTTTGTAGTCACGAGGTAGGTGACTCCTCCTTTCGGTGATAGTGCGCATGGGCATCGACTCCATCCCCAGATTGTTTTGCCGTAAGGGTGATGATGGAGTTAGTAAGAGTAGAAAAAGATGTCCATGTATAGTGTATCTAAGTAAGATAATACTGCAACAGATAAAGGTACCCGGGGAGGCGGGTGGGCGCATACGATTCTACAGCTGTATATGCCAAGAACAGATGCATACTGGGTAAGTAGCATTTTCCGTTCGAGGCATATGAGCTGTAGATCATATGCTTTAGCATAGACTATACAGCAGTTATTTCCCAAGCGGTGGCTAACTTGTATCTGTTGCAGTGGTCTGAAATAGTGTTCTTAAAACTGCCTGGCCCACACTAGCTTGTTGTTTTGCTAACACATCTACACAATAGTGCTTTGCGAATGTGTGGTGTAGACCATGTTGCAGCCTTGCAGATGTTATCTAAGGGTATGTTCCCTAAGAATGCCATAGAAGCCCCTAGTTTGCGTGTAGAGTGCGCTCTAGGGGGGATTGTTAAGGTGCGTTTAGCTTTAAGATAGCATATTTGGATGCACTTAACTATCCACCGTGCAATACCTGCTTTTGAAATGGGATTGCCTCTATGTGGTGGTGAAAAAGCAACAAAGAGTTGTTTAGTTTTCCTAAAAGATTTGGTTCTTTCAATGTAATAAAGTATTGCTCTTTTGACATCTAATGTGTGAAGAGCACATTCTGCCACCGAGTCTGGTTGAGGAAAAAACAAGGGTAACTCAACAGACTGATTGAGATGAAAAGCAGAAACGACTTTGGGTAAAAACTTTGGGTTAGTCCTAAGAACCACTTTATTCTGGTGAATTTGTAAAAATGGTTCTTGTAGGGTTAGTGCCTGAAGCTCACCAACTCTTCTAAGAGATGTGATGGCTATAAGGAAGGCTACTTTTCAAGTCAGAAACTGTAGTTCACATTTGTGCAAAGGTTCAAATGGTGGGCCCATGAGTCTTGTAAGGACTATATTAAGATTCCACACGGGAGAAGGTGGAAGTCTAGGAGGAATGATTCTTTTGAGTCCTTCCATAAAGGCTTTGATAGCGGGTACACGAAACAAAGACAAGTGTTGTCTGTTTTGTTGGTAAGCTGCTATTGCGGCAAGATGTAGTCGTATAGATGTATATGCTAAGTTAGCACGCTGTAGGTGTAACAGATAGCAAAGATGTTTTGAGTTGAAGCATCTAGCGGATTGATTTGATTGTTAGTACAATAAATTACAAATCGTTTCCACTTTGCTGCATAACATGCTCTTGTGGTAGGGCGTCTAGCTTCTTTAATGACGTTCATGCAGTCTGGCGGGAGATTAAGGTAGCCAAATTCTATGATTTCAGGTGCCAGATCGCAAGGTTGAGTTGACTGGGAGCTGGATGACTTATCTCTCCATGGTTCTGAGTGAGAAGCTTGGGGGAGAGGTGTAACTTTTGATGAGGAACTACTGATAGCTCCAACAGGGTTGTGAACCATGGTTGCCGAGCCCATGTGGGAGCAACTAGGATCATTGTGAGGGAATGTTGCTCGAGTTTCCGAACCACTAATTGAATGAGCAGGAGAGGTGGAAAAGCGTAAGCAAATTTCCCTGACCAATTCATTCATAGCGCATTGCCTTTGGACAATGGGTGTGGATACCTGGACGCGAAGTTTGGGCATTTTGCGTTGAGGTGTGTGGCGAACAGATCTATTTCTGTGTAGCCCCACATCTGGAAAAATGGGAGGAGAACTTGAAGATGTAGTTCCCATTCGTGGATCTGTTGTCTTTGACGACTGAGCAGATCTGCAATCTGATTGTTTATTCCTGGGAGATGTTCTGCAAGGAGATATATCTTTTGAGGTATGGCCCATCTACATATGCTTTGAGCTAGGTGTGAAAGCTGTAGAGAGTGTGTCCCCCCCTGTTTTTGTATGTAGTACATTGCGGTCATGTTGTCTGTACGAACTAGGACAGCTTTGCCTATTAGATGTAGTTGAAAAGCTTTCAATGCCAGAAAAATTGCTAGCAGCTCCAGATGGTTTATGTTGAGTTGTTTTTGTTGTAGGGTCCACATGCCCTGAATGGTATGTTGTTGTAGATGAGCTCCCCAACCAGTGAGCGATGCGTCCACTGTTAGTACTATCTGTGGAACCGGGTCGACGAATGGCTGCCCTTTGGAAAGGTTTTGTGTATTCCACCACTGCAGAGGGCGATGTGTGCGGCCGTCTACCAACACCAGATCGGTTAACTGACCTTGAGCCTGGTTCCACTGACGTGCTAAGCATTCTTGTAGGGGACGCATTTGTAGTCTTGCGTAAGGAACAATTAGAATGCAAGAAGCCATCATTCCGATTAATTGCATGAACACTCGGGCTGGTAATGAGTGTTGAGGTTGAAATTGTGATATCAGGGTTTGCATGTTGCGTATCCTGACTGGGTTGGGGTAAGCTAGAGCTTTGCAAGTGTTTATTGTGGCTCCTAGGTACGCTTGCGTGTTGGAGGGTTGGAGATGAGACTTGTTGAGGTTCACAGTGAATCCCAAGTCGTGAAGCAGTTGAACTGTTTTGTGAGTGTGGTGTATGCAGCTGTGTTGTGACTTGGCTTTTATTAGGCAGTC
The DNA here is from genome assembly GCA_963921515.1 of Calotriton arnoldi. NCBI lineage: Eukaryota > Metazoa > Chordata > Amphibia > Caudata > Salamandridae > Calotriton > Calotriton arnoldi. Next base: position 1,183,420 of record CAWUFW010000692.1, read on the forward strand.
GTCCAAGTAAGGGAAGACGTGAATGTGTTGTCTTCTTAAATGAGCCGCAACTACTGCCAGACACTTGAAGACTCTGGGTGCTGTAGTTACCCAGAACGGGAAAACTTTGAATTGGTAATGTTGTCCGTCCACCACGAACCCAAGATATTTCCTGTGAGCCGGGTGAATGGGAATATGGAAGTAGGCGTCCTGTAAATCCAGAGTGGAAAGAAAGTTGCCTTGCTGAAGCAATGGGAGCACCTGTTGTAGTGTGACCATGTGGAAGTGGTCCGATTGAATATAGAGGTGTAGCTGTCTGAGGTCCAGTATGGGCCTGAGAGAGCCGTCCTTTTTTTGGAATCAAAAAGTATAGGGAGTACACTCCTGTCCGTCGATGATGTAATGGGACTGGTTCTATCGCATGTTTTTGTAACAGAGAGAGAGAACCTCTTGTTTTAAGAGGGTGAGATGTTCTGGTGACATTGCACGCTCTTTTGGAAGGATAGTTGGGGTAGTGCAGGTAAGTTCCAGGCAATAACCATACTGGATAATTTGTATTACCCACTTGTCCGAGGTGATTGAATTCCAGACAGGTAGGAACTGTGAGAGACGTCCCCCGACAGGTGTGGGATGATCGGGGGTAGTGGAGGGAAGTCACTGTTTATTGGCAGGGGAAGTGCGGGTGGAATTACCTCTGCCTCTTCCCTTATTATTATTTCCTCTGTAGTCTCCTCGAAAATAACCTCTGGAAGAGGTAGATTGGTTGTTATTCTTATAAGAGGAGGAGGGATTCACTGATGACACTGTTTTTGAGCCACCCCTGTAAAAGGAGCGGAGAAAGGAACCCCTGTTTGAAGGCACTTGTAAGGCCCCCCATGGACTTAGCAGTTTCGGTGTCTTTGTTCATTCTTTCAAGTGAAGTATCGACTGTTGGCCCGAAAAGATGCTCCTTATCAAAGGGCTGATTAAGTATGGAGGATTGGACCTCCTGCTTGAATCCAGAGATTCGAAGCCAAGCATGCCTGGGGAGCAGTATGCTAGTGTTGATGGCACGAGATGCTGTGTCTGCTGCATCTAGTGCACATTTTATGGAAGTGTTGGTGATAAGCTTACCTTCCTGAATGAGGTCGTTAGCTTTGGTCTTATACTCATCAGGCAAGTGTTGCATGAGTTTTCCCAACTCATCATAGTGAGCCCTATCATATCGTGCTAACAGGGCCTGAGCATTGGCAATACGCCAATGGTTAGCAGCCTGCGAAGCCACTCGTTTGCCTGAGGCATCAATGAGTTTACACTCCTTATCAGGAGGAGGGGCATCACCTGTAGTTTGAGAGTTAGCTCTCTTGTGGGCAATAGATACAACAAGAGAGTCTAAGGGCAACTGGACCTTGTATATATGCAGGGTCTGTAGGAGCGAGCTTGTATTTTTTATCCACTCTAGGTGAGAGTATTCTGGCTCTAACCGGGTCTTTGAATACCTCGTCTGTGTGTTTCAACATGCCCTTGAGCATTGGCAAAGTATTAGTAGACCTTTGTGAGTGCGTAAATGTTTCCACAAGGAAATCCTCTTCGAGAGGGTCTGTATGTAGCTCCACCCCATGATATTGAGCAGCCCGGTTGATAAGCTGCGCAAAGCCAATGTTGTCATCGGGTGGGGAGGGTCTGGAGGGATACAGGTCAGGGTCATTATTTTGATCTGGATCCTTATTATAATCTTCCCAGGGATCAGTGTCCTGTGGTATGTCCTGGTCTTGTGGTATATCCTGATCTTCATCCCCATCCCCATAATCGTCGTCCTGTGGGTCAGGTGAAAGTGGAGGTGGTGGTGAATTTGATGGTGTAGTCAGTAAATTGGGATCTAGAGGAGGAGAAGATGGAATGTAAGGGGGAGAAGGGTTAGTACCCATGTCCTTTTTCTTCAGAGGTGTAGGAGAGTCCTCTGAGAGATCCAGCTTCCGTTTTTCAGGAAGAGTGGCCAAAAGGTGTCCAGTTTGAGGGTCAATACTAAGTCTCTTTTGCTTTGGATCCAAAACTGTGCCTCCAGATGGAGGCTCCTTGGAAGGAGTATCTTTCTCTTTAGGACTGGATTTTGGCGTGGAAGATTTGGGCTGAGAGTCTTTGTGCGCCAAATGTTTAGAATCGGAGTGCTTAGTTTTAGCCTGTTTAGGGTCTGAAGGTTTCGGAGTGCCATGTTTTGGCTCCGAACTTTTCGGCGCAGAGGGTGTCTGCTCCGAGCTTTTTGGTGTGGAGGATTTCGGCTCTGAGGGTTTTGGTTTGGACGATTTCGGTTCCGAAGCTTTTGGTTTGGAAGATTTCGGATCCGAGGCCTTCGGTGTCGAAGGTATCTTTGGTGCCGACGGTGTAGGGACTGGCACATGTTTTGTCTTATGTTTCGGTGCCGAAGGTGTTGGTTCGGCACCGGATTGGGGCCGGCTCGAGCCCGAGGGCTTGTCTTTAGGTTTCATAGCCGGGCGGGAGGGCGGGGCATCTGAAACTTTCTCTCGGTGTCGACCCGAGGGTGATACCGGAGCCTTAGACTTTGTTTGCGTGGGCACATGGGGATCTGTACTCCCGGTACGTTGAACCGGAGTGACGTTCAGGTCTTCCTCCATGTCGGAGTCGGATTCGGACACCAGTTCTTCTTCTTCTTTGGCTTCTGCGGCTGGACGATGGAACTCTAAATCTTCGCCGAAGACGTCTGGTACGGAACCGCTGCTGAGTTGCATCTCGTGGCGTCGAGCCCGACGATCACGAATGGTCTTCTTCGATCGGAACGATCGACACGCTTCACAGTCCTTTTCGTCGTGTTCCGGGGATAAGCGGAGATTGCAGACCTCGTGCAAGTCGGTGCGTGGAAATTTAGCACAACACCCGGGACATAGCTTGAATGGAGTCCGTTCCATCGATTGCTGGCGTGGTTGGCACGGGTAGGCCCGACGGCCCGCCTCGAAGGTCCCGATCGAAGGCTTTCACAATTTATACGATACGCGTTGAATGGGAAACCGTGATCGGTAGACATTACCGTTGAGGGTAGAGGATTGCGCGTCGAAGGGGTTCGAAAACGATACCGAACCGGAGCGCAGCAATACACATCCGAACCCGATGGCGGAAAAAAACAATCTGGTGATGGAGTCAATGCCCATGCGCACTATCACCGAAAGGAGGGGTCACCTACCTCGTGACTACAAAGACTTCTTCGAAGAAAAACAAAGTGCAAACATCTGATCTATGCTAAAGCATATGATCTACAGCTCATATGCCTCGAACAGTATATTTCTTAAGATGTTATAGTTTTTCATACTAAAACTTATCTGGCCTTCAACTAATACTAACCAAGATCAAATAATGGATAAAACTAACCTCATTTGACAAATAAGGGACACAATTTTCACTTTACTGAACAAAAAAAAGAAAGAGCCTTCTCTGTTAACCAGCCATCTATGGCTTTCTGATGGTAAGGGTGGTAGTCTGAACATGTTAGTAAGGTACAGCTTTGGGCAGGGGCAGGTACTGACGGCACAGGATCTGCCTCTGTAAAAAGTCTATGACTTCCTCTAAAGCCACAAAGGGAACAAGGTCTCCTACCCTGAAGAGGTACCAGTAAACTAGTTGTCTTGGGACCTGTGTTTATTGTCCGCAGAGCATGTTGAGGACCAGCCCATCAAACAGCTATAGCCTGCACGCCTGGTTGAAAAGAAATGTTATGCACCTTGACCCTATATCTCCACATTATCCAACTAGCTATCTTCAGAATGGAATACAGCCATTACTGCATTTATAATTACCAATAAGACCATCTCTCCTATCCTGAGTATCCTTCTAGCTTCTGTACTTAATTTCCTGGGAGCAGAATCAAGGAGAGAGCCTTTCATGTCACATGCAGTGGTCGTATATCTCTAAAATGTTCAAGAGATTAGCAACCTTCACCACATTAGCAGTCATGCTGAATTTCTTTCCAAAGGCAGTTACATACCACTTCCTCTCTTTGGAGGGTCTGCGCCTTGACAATCTTTGCAACGCAACCTGATAAAGAATACAGGATCAGTGAAAGGCACGTACTAGTTTTTCTTCAATCCTTGGGATGCAAATGCTTTCCTTAATAATTAACCTTCCTCCCATAAATGGTCTAATGTAAAGAGGTGTTAAGGCTGCTGTTGTTTATGAAGACAGCATTGCGTCTCCTGCAGCAGTGCCCCTCATATGAAGGTTGGAATACAAGAAGAGGTTCAGATAGGCACTCATCAGTTGTAGCTTTATCTGGGTCTCTGTTACCCACATCATTATCTCGAGGTCCAGAAAAAATGAGGGAGGTCTTTCGCTGGAAACTTCATAGTCATGTTAGTCGGCATACCCATGCAGAAGGTACCGGTTGATCCACAATGTGATGTTACTTACGACCATCATTTGATTTAAGATTGCAATAAATTCGCAGGGACCATGTCTCAAGGGTGAGCAGAAGAAAACATGTTGTGGGAGGTTGGAAAGTGACTGTAATGTTGGTCATAGGAAATATGCATCCTCTTCTTCCCTTTACATTAAATCATCTTCTTCATCATCCGGTACAAAGTGTATGCCTAGATGTACTGGGCAGTTTAGTTACTTAGATTCATCCTTTTTAGGGTCCTCATAGTCTTCCAATATTTGGAGTGGAGACTCGGGCTCTACTTTTACTTTCAAAATCTGGGTCAATGGTTTCCACTGCTGGCCATTAAGTAAAAGGTACTAAAATAAAAAAATCTGCTAAAAATGTGTTTACACATCCCTCTTTTTAACAGAAGATTCTTAGTGGTTGGTGACGTTTTTCCATTCTAAGGTCATTAACTAGGTTGGTGTCATCAACAAATGGATTGAGATCGAAGTGATGGTTAACGAGAAGGTCCTCCTTGATGTGGAACATGGACTAATTGGCAAATAGGTTGCTGATAATATCGTCGTTGACCATGCAAGCACATTGAACATGGATCAGATGTTGTCCTATAAATAAGTGGATGGCTGTTTACAAGGTTGTCACTGACAAGGCTAAGATTGATTTTTTTATAACTGGGGATGAGATGTAGTACCCGAAGAAAGGCCACTGTGTTCATAAAAGAGAGAGTCTATTACTTTTCATGTCTTCTTTTCTGTAGTCATTTTGTACCTTTACGAAATAACTGGTGATCTCCTGGTTTAGCCAAGTCACATGGCTCAAGAGAACATTCTACTAAGGCTCTCAAACCTATTTCAAGCCTCCCCTCCTATCATGGCATATGATGTCCTGCAAAAGCTAAAAGAAAAGGAAAATGTTAAAAAAAGAATGATGCAACACACACTGATCAGGTGTGTGCAACTATTTAGCAGATACTTGTCATATATAGCTATTATGGTGAAACTGAGCACTTGGATCCTTAGGAATCTTATCAGTAATATTGCACCATGTTTATTTTGCCGTCCAAACATGCCACACAGGTATCAGGAACTAAGCTTAGGATAAGGTCATTCCTTGTCTGGAATCCCATGAACCAAATGGTGAATAGTTTATCCAGTGTCATTTATGTCCTTAAAGGTCGTGTGAGTATTTCACAACCTTAAAACTGGGTTGAAGTACCCTTTCAAAGACATGACCATGATTTTAGCTTTCTATTTTCAAAATTGTTACTATACATTGCATAAACAATTTCCAGCATGAATGAAAAGGTCATCCCTTGTGGTCCTCTATATCTACTAATGATACATTTCAATACTACCCAAAGGTTTAAGTAAGTGCACATTCACCGTATTAAATGCTGACAAGCTGTACCCTAAAGAATACCTGAATTTTGCTTACAGCATCAGTGTGGTTTAGGGCCGACACATTGTGCCATCCCATAAAAGTTTTATTCTGTCATGCGTTACCTTTTCACGTAGAGGCAGTGTGGACATGCTACAGTGAATTGATCTTATTTGCAAGATAACCAAACAATTAAGTTTGAGAAGAAATTACCTCATAACAAATGCGTTGTTTTAGCAGAAACATTGCTTAGCATATTTAACCTCTCTCAGATCATTGGTGAATTTACTTTTAATTGCCAGTTACTGAACCTATTTGCAGTAAATACGAGTGGCAGGGCCTTCACAGCCCACATAAGCCTTTTTAGCACTACCTATGAATATACCTAATATTACGGGCAAGAAAGCTCACTGAGCACTTGACGTCGGGGTCCTGCTTAAAGCACCACAAACAAACCAGATAATGGTCTGTCACAGGCACCACATGGCACACTCGTAGTGCCAGACTGCTGAGCTCCACTGCCAGTCTGCTTGCCACCAGTAACCAGGTTCCCCATGCAAAGGCTTTCAGAGGCATAAACACCCACACTCATCCAGGGGTCAAAATATGTTCAGTGGAATAAAAAAATCCCACAAAAGCAAAGGCGGACTATGCTAGGTGAGAGTTACCTCTCTTTTTTAAAGCAAAAGGTAGTCAGTTTGAGATAAAAACTTGCTTCAAAAAGAGTATGCTGTATATGCAAGGAAGAAAGATTAAAGGACCAGTGACGTGGAGCAAAGTCGCCTTATGATCCAGTTAACCACACAGGGTTTAAACTTTTGAGGTACACTATAAAGCACTCTCTCAAAAGGCAGAGTTTCCTATGTTTTGGGGTTAGATTCAACAATACCTTAGTTGGAAGTAGCCTGCATTAGGCTGGACTCGTTGTTTAAACAATCTGTTCGGTGTGTGCGTTATTAAAAGTGTTCCATCACTCCCACCTCATCTCGAATTATAAAGGTGTTGACATCCCAGAAAACCTGTTCTCTATGAACTACTCATGCATGGAACTGAAAACAAAAACAATCAGAGTTCTGTGTGAATCAGTATTTTTGTGACTTCTTTTTCCGATTTTGTGTGAAGAGTAAAGAACGTTCAATGCCCGGAAACAAAACAGCACCATACTTGATGAGAAAAAAAAATATGTCCAAAGCGATTAAAAGTGAGTCACGTGGGCAGATCCAGATTGCTAAAACGAAGGTTTGGCACAATGATAGGTGTCAATGCTAGAAAGAGCGATACCAGTGCGTAACAGCCACAGAAACATTTGTGGTAGCTTCTCCACTTTTACTGGAGCAGTTTTCCAAAATTAATATATAGGAGATACTAAAACTATGTAGCTTAATTTAATTTCTAAGCAGACTGGCCTCACCTTAATGATGTCTCAGTCAATGCTTGTTCAGAAATCTGCCACAGCAAATACCATAAGCAACAACGTTGGTAAATCCACTGGTGCTGCTCTGTAATTTGATACTGTGTTTAGGTTTCATTCATATGCTTTCAGTCACAGTTTAGTCGATTCAAAACCAACACAATTTAGTTGTGATTCAGCAACTATCTTTTCTCAACATGATATGATACAATTTGCACTCAACTCCTTATGTGAACCTAGCAAGCTCTGTATACAATAATATCTGGTGAAAAGTATTTAGTTTTGCCATGCCCCTAAAGTTTCAATTTTAAGTGTCCTTTCATAAATATCCAGTCCTGGTTTTTCATACTGCCAGGTGTGCACTGGCACATCACCCCCTCAGTTGAGCAGCTGGCCTTTCTGGCAGAGGTAGCAGCTGACGTTGAGCACCCTGCTCGCAGCAGGTTATAGGCAGCACCTGGTTTAGAGTTCTCTAACCATAGCTGCTCTTTGGCACCGCTACCGATATATATGAATTAGTTTAGTTCCGAACTAGTTTCGTTTTTTTTTTTTAGTTTATTTACCACAGTTGGAATTTGTTAATACGATGAAGAGATTCCAAATTAAAAAGATGCCAATGTATTGAATATCCAGTTATCTGCTGGACTGCAAGTATTTTAAACACAACTGGAATCAGCCTAGGAATGAAGGCCTGTGAAGCTGTGTTTGTATCCAAGCACCACAAATTATTTTTGGATTTTTTCGTGAAATGTTTTATATACTCTGAAACTACATTCAGCCGTGGTAGAAATTTCACAATTTTAATATATCTCACACGTGAGCACAGAATGTACTGGTCTTATGCTCCATAGACTAAAACCAGCCTGGAGTTGCCACAGCTGTTTGTGGCACGGTGGGCAAGGAAAAATGATGGACTGGAATGCAGCCCAAGTAACTGCCAGTGATAAAGATGAATTCAAGCATTTCACCATTTGTTTCGCTCCGCATAATACCCTAGATGCCAGTGGCATGCCTAGATGTGGGTCCTGTTCTCACGGTGCTATAGGATTCAAGCTTCACTCAACAGACGAGGTCATATATGCCAAAATCGGTCTAGGGTTACAGGAGTTTCCATTCAGAAGGGGCGTGACCTGGTAAATTGTCCTGGATTTTTCCTACTGGAGTAGAACCGAGGCTGATTTGAGTACATCTAGTTCCAAACAGAAGTGGCATGGTGCACAAACAAATGATGTACTGGAAGGTGCCCCAAGCAATTATCAGTGGCAGAGATTAATTCAAACATTCCAACCTCCATTTTTCTGTTTTGCACAGAGCACCCATAGAGCTTGTGCAAAATGAGGGCTGCTAAATGACAGAAAAATAAACAGTAGATCTTGTAATCTTTTAATCTGCTCCTGTACCAAATATTACTTCCTTAAGAGTTCATTTCTAAAACTTTGGTAAAAGGTTCTAGGGTTCATTCATTTTCAGACCAATCTGTTTCCAATAATATTGAAGTTGTAACAATATTCAGATCAATCAGCTAAGAACTGAACTGGTATTTTGCTCACATGGCACACAATTCTTAAAGGCTGTTATAATAGAAATAGTAATAGTAGTATAAAGTCATTGTAAATGATTAAAATCATTACATAAATTACAAATAATGTATTAAAACGGTTTCCAAGTACAGCTACCATACATTTACGACTGATACATTAACACACAACCAAGAAATTAAGCTTCTCAAGCTGCAGTTCCCCATTTACGTACAGCTTAATTGCTTGTTGACAAATAACTACATCTCTAAATTATACCTTGAAACAAAGCCTATAATTGAAGTTTTCCAGAGCTGGAATTCCACAACTGCTCACAACCTAAATGCGTACAGGAGATTAATCAAAAGTTCTAAATGTAAGTGGTACAAATACAAATTCTTTTACTCTAATCTGTGACTTTTATTATGTTTCCACTATCGAGGACATGCTGTAATAATTCTCTTTTGTAGTATCGCTCCCTAACCCTAAAATCTGGCTAATAATGTGATTTCTTTGCTAGTAAAGGAAAGTGCCAAAGCTTATTGAGTGATCCTGAATAATTCTTCATTACAGATTAGGCACAAGGGTTTTCTATGCAGGTCTAACAGTGCAGGACAGATACAGGTTATGTGATTTAACATTCCAAGCTTAAACCACAAAGACACTTGTTGTTTTGCTTGGGAACTCCAGTTCAGGTAATCTGACGTTCTAGGAGTATACAGCAAACAAAACTCTGGGGTTCAAGAGAAGATGTAAACATAACAATCTGTTCCATGTATATGTCAAAATAAAGTATTTTGATCCCTAATTCTGCATTGTTTTCAAAAGATCAGAGTTAAACGGCCACTACCTGGTGACATTCTTTAGTCGTTGCTTCCATTCAGTGGCAGTATTTCCCATGCACCCAAGTTGCAGTTTGGCGGCATTAGTGCGATCTGGTCTTTGCAGAGGTGAAAGTTAGGGTTGTAGCTAGGCTACTTCAAGCATGAGTAGCAGTGCCTTGAGAGTGTCTGGTGCAGATCTAGTGCGTGATCTGGAATGACTCAGGTGACTTTGCTCAATATTTACTGATTTAATTCTAGCCATAGTCTATCAAGTCGAGTGGATTGTCAAAGTCTCAGTATCTGCCATACATAGTTCATGTGAAGTATATCTAGAGTGCAGTTCAGACATTCAGTGAATAGTGGCATCTGCTATGCCATTATTGAGTCTACTCGTTGTTGAGGTCTCTGCCTCAGAGATAGCACAAACATGGATTATTAAGAGGAATTGTAACAATCCCGCAGTGGCACCATAGCATCGTGCTGACAGTGTTTTAAAATGAGATTATCCATTTAATCGGTCCTTGTTTGCCACGCTTCGATAGTTACACTGTATTACCTGGTCGAACTTGGAGTTCATTTCTCATGTGCAATTGATTCATTGTGTTTGAAAACACCATCATTTTAGTTTTGCAAAGATTTATCTGGAGGCATTTCTCGTTGTTATAGTCACCTATGTTGGTCAATAGCCTCTTGTGAGAAAGTGCCCTCTTTCTTGTATGGTATGCCCCCACTTTTTGCTGAATTGCTGATGTGCTTTGACTGAGTGTGCCCTGGGCTCCTGCCAATCAGGTACCCAGGGCCTGTGTTCCTTCCCTTAAACTGCATTGAAGCCTAAACCCAATTGGCATCTCTGGCCACAGGTAGGCCCCTGGTAAATGGTACCCCTGGTACCCAGGGCACTGTGACCAGAGAAGGCCTCCAAGGGCTGCAGCACTTATTGTGCCACCCTTGGAGGCCCTGTACCCCGACACACACACACACTGCCTTTGCAGGCTGCGTGTCTTGGTGCAGAACAAAGTGAAGAGTCGACATGCCACACATCCCTGTGTGCCATGCCCACAAACCACTGCCCTGGCATACCTCAGTCACCCCTCTAGCTGGGTGCCCTATGCCAGTGGTGAGGGTACAGGTGCATGAGCCCTGTGCCCCTACAGTACCCAGGTCCATTCCTGGGCACTGTAAGTGCAGTGCTGCCATTAAGAGTATATGGTGCTGGGAGTTTGTCATTACGAACTCCACAGCCCCATAAAGGCTACACTGAAGACTGGGTAGTTTGATATCAAACTTCTCAGCACATTAAACCCACACTGATGCCAGTGTGGGATTTAATGTAAAATGCACCACAGAGGGCATCTTAGAGATGCCCCCTGAAACTCGACCAACTCCCAGTGACCTGACTGAGTGGCTGCCGAGGCTGCCCCCCCAGACATGTTTCTGGAACCCTGGGTCGAGAGCTTGCTGCTCTCGGGGGCCTGAAACAATGCACATCCTGGGACGAGGTGCCAAGCCTCCTCCCCCAGGATGGGCAGGGTTCACGAAGGAGAAGCTTCAAAGGCATACCGCCTTTGTGAGCCTCTCCAGACCACTTGCTGTACTCAGCAACTGGTCCCCACTGGTTCCACCCCTCCCCCTTGGGCGGGAGACCCGGCGGGAAAAACAAAGTGAGGAAGAGAGGTGTGCCCACCTCTGCCAACGCCACCCCTAGGGTGGGGAGGCGAGGTGAAGCACAACCTCGAGTCCCCGCCATCTTGAGGATGGGGGACCCAGCCAACCAAGGACAGGCTCCTGCCCCCTCCCACTGGAGAGTGGCAGAGTAGGGGTGTACCCACCCCAGGGAAGGGACCCATTGGTCCCTGCCCTTTACCTACCTGTAACGCCCCTAAATTCAGTATTTAGGGGCACCCTGAACCTTCCTTCCTTAGATCCTGATTCCGAAACAACAAGAAGAACAAGAAGAAAGAAGACCAGCCGTGCAGCTGCTAACAAGAGGACGACACCAACTGACTTGGCCCCAGCCCTACCGGCATGTCGAACCTCGAACCTGCTCCTGTTAAACCCCAGCCTCTTCAGTGGTCAGCAACCTCAAAAACCCCGGAGAACCTGACTGCCTTGCTCACCAAAAGACTGGGACTCCCACGAGCAGTGGTTCTGCTCAAAGCATCTGCAACCCCAGGCCAGCCTGAGACCGCGGATCCTGCCCACTCTGCACCCGCCGAGCCCGGCCCGAGCCGAGCCAAAGTGGACAAAGACCACGAGGACGTCCCCCCGGCGACTGTGACCAAGAATCCAGCACCCAAGGACTCCCCTCGACGCTCCTGACGACGCCTGCAGCCTCAACACCAGGGACCCCTCCAACCGCGACCAGCAGAGGGTAAGATTTCCCGACGCCTAAAGACACCCCTGCACCCGGCGCCCCACGGCCCCCTGTGCCCAACTCCTGGGTGTCTACCCCTCCTACAGCATCCCAACTTACCTCTCGAAGTGGTGGTCGCACCTGAAGAATCACCGTCCCCGAGCTTGCAGCCTTTGTTCGTCTTGCAGCTTTCCCATTGAAATCCATTGGGCGCCCGACGGCCCAAAAGCCCACTGCACCCGGCCGACCCCAGTGCCGCTGAGGATGCACCAACTACCCTGTTCGACTTCCCCACTTGCCCTGAGTAAGTGACCAGGAGCTTTGCTCCCACAGCCAAGTGGCCTGCCTGCCAGCAGCCACCAACCAAAGGCCCCCCGCCCGCCATAGGCCAACGTTGGGCCTACTCTCTCTGCACCCGGCCGCCCCTGTGCCGCTGAGGGTGTAACAACAGTACAAACTTGAACCTGGGAGACCCCAGAGTCTTGCCCCAGAACCTTAACTCTGCCAGCCGAGTACTTACCTGAAAGCCGATAACTTGCATTTTCTCCATAGGGTAACATTGACTGGTTTTCACTTGGAAATTCTTCTAAGTGTCGAGTTTTGGAACTTTGAAATATTCACTAAAAATCGTCCGAATATCAAAAACGAAATTACTCACTTGTTCTCAGGAGAGATCCCAGTGCTGGATCTAGGTGCCCAGCACTGATTAGAAAAAGTGATTACAACTGTGATTTTCCGGTAACTTGATTTTCCTCCATAGGATAACATTGCCTGGTTTTTGCCAGGAATTCTTCTAAGTGTCGATTTTTGTAACATACAAATATTCCTTAAAAATCGCCTGTGCAACAAAAACGATTTCTTTCAACTGTTTACAGGAAATGCACAAGGGCTGAATCCAGGATCCAGCCCTGAGTAAGAAAAACGTTCGTAAAGTAATTCTATTACAGTTTACTTAAAAATCCCATTGAGCTCAACGTTATAATATACCAAGTATTGTGTTGCCTATTGCAACCCCTGTACTATATTGCATTTAAAGTCTATTGTTCATTGAAAGTATTCAACAAACAGCCTCTTATCTTGAGAAAGTATTTTTATGCAAACCTGTGGTTCTAAAATAAAACAACAGTATATTTTGTTTTACAAAACAATTGGCCTAGAGTTCAGTTCTTGAGTGTGTGGGTTCATTTGTTGACTGAGTGTGTACATCAAATGCTTCACACTGTCCTCTGATACGGCCTTACTGCTCGACCAAGCTACCACTTTAGAGAGTAAGGTTCTATCTAACTTTAACCTCTGCCAAACCTCTGGAGACCCTTGGACTCTATACACACTGTACCTCACTTTGGTGCAGTATATATAGAGCCAGTTTCTTACATTTGGTGTGGAGGCCTACTGTCTTAGCGGATTAGAGGACTACGTCATCTACACAGGTTGGACTTGGGATTGTTTGTGAATCTAGTTTAGGTGGCAAAGCTGTGTTTTACTCAAAAATCCTGGTAGATCAAATGTGGGAGTGCAAAAAATGTTAAATCAAAAAGTGCCTTACCTGAATCTCACACTTAGATAGAGGGCTATAGGATTGCAGACTAAACACTTGACATCAAGAAAAGGAAGCAAAAGAAAATGTAAAATGACTGATTAACTTACAGGGGATTGGTCATGATGCACAGAAGGGCAGGCAGAGCAAGGCTCCAGCACCAACTCGTTTCAGCTGACCCAACGTCCCATTATAAAGGTATTTGTCATTTTCATCAAAGGATTCTGAAAAACATGAAAACATCTTAGTACAAATTAAGCAGGTAACCGTCTGTTTAACTTTTAATGCCCAAAACTGATACAATTCACCTCGTACGTCAAGGAGAACAGGGCTTACGCACAAAGCAAGCAACTCAAAATCAGTCATAAAACGTTCACCAAGACGTAGAGAATTGCACCTTATACCTAATTTTGTTATATATGGAAAACCAAACACTAAACCGCCTCTTGCAGCTCACAGCCTTTCAAAGATACATTAATACTTGCAAAAAGGTTTTCGACATTTCAGCATAAGGAACATTTTTATCAAGTTACATTTCGATAGACAGGCTGATTTTTTTTTTTTTTAAGACACTAATGCAGATAAGATTTATATAGGATATAAATTACCAGAGTAGTTTAAACTTTTAGAGATGTTAGGCAAAGCTGCATACTGGGTCAGACTGATTTGCATATGGCCATGTCTGAACTGGGGTGGCGGAGTGAGCTAAAGAATGATGATGGATTAAACCCAGATCAGTTGACTGGGGGTGAGTGCTTGCAATGTTCAACACTCCGTCCATCATCTCCTTTGGTTTTGCAAAGCTGCATACTTAACCTTTTAATGTCTAATTTGCGACATGGGGAAGAATCTTGACTAGTTCTGGGTATTTTTATTAACTGCATGCTCAAGTATGTTGGATTTTACCGCAATCAGATAATAAAACAACAAAGAAGCTCAGCCATAAAATCATCCCCATTTCACAATGCAAGCAAACCGATGTGAAAATTAATTGGGCCTAAAATGTCAAAGATAAAGGAACTCAAGATCAAGCTTGAGATCTATTAATCCTCAATACATACTCCATGAGTACGTACTGAGAATCCATTATACTCTGCACATCATATAGTAGTCAGAGTGGAGCCCTAACCATAGGTTCCAAGGATGAGAGGAGTCTGTCTGGGTGCACCTCGGTTTGATTAACTGAGTAATAAAGAAGAGAGGAGCAACTGACCTAGACTTCACAGAACGCACATGACAAAAGTTGTTTTCAGCATGAGGACCAAGACTTTGGAGTGAGCTTCCTTTGTGCTCACTTTCCTGCTTAGTGGTGCACTCATGAACGGTATTCAAACCCACATATTTAATACCTTTCTATGCTCCTGCTAAGATTTTAGTTTTTTTTTTCTTCATTTGTATAGGCCAGACTTATAATTGCATACATATCTACATCGTCTGCCACATGTGGGATATGTTTACTGTTGCCATGTACAATGCTCTGCCCCTTGGTGTCAGGTACGCACTTTATAAATAGCACAATAAAACTTTACTAAATGAATAAACAAAACACACTGAAACTGACTTATCAAAGTATAATTATGGAAATATTTCAGGGAAAAGAAGCGGCAAAGTGTCAAAGACCGGGACCTTTTAATCGGCCTTTACAACTAATGTATTTGAAGAGTGCAACAATAATACAACACTCAGATAGGACTGGGTGTTGATGCAAAATATAAAATAAACTTGATTGATAATAGTGTGGTAGTAAGGATGATTAGACCACTGAATCCAGAGAAAAAGTAATGCTGGGTTGAACGTTTTGCGGAAATGTATGGATATGCCCTAAACGATGCATGCGTTTTTTCTTTTCAACATTCTCTGTATCACCACTGGTTATCGGACTAAACTCTAGTATTTTTGGTCAGTTCACTACGATTGGAGAGAAACACATTCACTGTTTACCTCGTGGTACTTTCAATCTAATGCAGAGTGGGTATAACAGCACATGGAAAGGTACACAGTTTCACTTCACAGTCAAAGAGGCATCTCGGGGAGGAAGGCTGGCCCCCAGGAGAACAGCTATCTATGCAAGGCAAGAGTGGATGCGACCCAGGAAACAGAATCTGAATGTGGCTGTGCGGTCTGCGCGAGGCATAAAATCAGAGGAGAATAAAAGAGGATGGCAGCATAGGGTTAAGAAGCGAGGAGAATGGAGCTGCCCCACAATGTGGTGGCCGACATGGTGGGAAGGGATTAGGAGTATGGATATCCTTCATGCACATAGAAACAATGTCTTGTTGGGAACTAATAGTAGGGATGTTGCTGGTAATAATGGCGATACAGTAAAATGCCCTACAGCCAATTTCAGCGATTGAAAGAAAGCTGAAATCAATTTACTACGTGTATTCTTTAAAGTATACTGGAGGTTGGCTGATGCACATCTGTAAAGCGTTGGTCAAAGTGCCTTAAATAATGCATGTACACTGTGCATTAAAAAAAAGCATAGATGGCAACACAAAACATCACTGGTAGACACCTGAACTGATGACATTGAGCCATTCATAAACACATTCTGAGAATTATTAAAGTGCTTATCCTGCTTGTGTAATGAGGAAATCATGATTTTCCACCTGTATTGGGATTTCAAGTAGTATGGTAATTTAGCACTCAATTCGCATAATTTGTGCAATGCAATACTTGCCATAATTTGTGTAGGGAAAATACCATACATTCTAACTTTGCACCTTACAATGGGGAAAACAGTTGGTAGTTAACCTCATTTTGAGGTGCAAAACTCAGACTTATGCAGTAATGTGGCACCAGGAAGATACCACACCAGGCAGCCTTGATATTTACAGGTGTGATATTACCGAACAAAAAAAGACGGGAGAAATTTATACTGAGGTCCTAACGATTTAACCAAGTAATTACTCATGTGTCTCCAGCTTGTACCAACCAAACGCTGATGAGTCTCTTGTGATTGAGAACGTGATGGTCTGGGGACCAAAATCACTCAATGTAAAGTTGGCTCTTCATTCCTCTCATGTTACATCAGACTCAAGGACTACAAGAATACACGAGCCAATAAACCTCACAACGCCACCAAGCTATTGCCGGTATGTGAGCATGAAGACGAGATCTGGTCTCCATAACTGCATGCTTAATCTCTAAAAAAGAGCTTTTTTCTGTCTAGCTTGCTAAATAAGATCAGAAGTTTTGAAGGGCATAGAGACTTAACTTGACTTAAGTTGACTTTGGGTACACATGACAAATCCCAAGACATCCATGAACTCAGCAAGTTGTGAATGGCCCATCAGAGAGGAAAAAACGTCCTTACCCCCATAATGAATAATTTAATCTTTAAGCAAGAGCTACAGAGGAGGCAGAAGACTAAGACGTCTATCTGGTTAAAATCGTACTCGATATTGTGAAGAGCACAGAGACTCAATTTGTGTCTGAATAAAACAAACTCCAGTTGCACCTGGATCAGTCACCTGCGTGAATATGAAAAGATGTGCATCCTTAGAAAGGTGCAGATGAACTACTACTTCTAGCAGAATTTTGGTAATGATATGGAACCCACAATTTAGAAAAAAAATTAACTTTTGAACTGATTATGTGGACCACATACCAAAACCAGAGACAGTTCCAATGGCTTTAACAAATTTAAATATCACAGCAGGCATCATGCACAGTGAATGTGATAGAAAAAAATTCTCTTCTGAATCTAGATCAGGATTTGTAGTGGTGTACCATGGTCGAATTTTACAATAGAAAGAATCAGTTTGGCCAGAACAACCATTTCATGCATTGCAATCCTACTGGTTTCTAAAACTTAGTGAAACAATGAGCAAAAAGGGTTCTAGGAACCCCTCCCTTCCACAAATCTGGTAAAACAGACTCATTTGCTTTAAATCATGCCCGCACATGATAGTCAACAATGCTTTCCAAAGAGGTTTATTGAATCAGAAGAATGCGGATTTCCTGACCAGGGAGTGATCTTGAGCAGCACTCAAGCCAGTGAGTTATTTTAGCAGTCAGACGTGCATACTCAGAGTTTTGTTTGCTAAAGTTAACAGAAATTCTTTTCCATAGCATTGGACCAAACCCACATTTTTCTGCACCTTTGGTGCCTGCCTATAATAACTGCTAAAGCCAAAGAAAGTCTGCTAATTGACCATTAGGCCACACTCAAAGAACATACTGTCCTGGTAACACAAACATTCTAACTACGTGAGAAAGAGAACCCCATTCATCCCGATGGAGAGTATGTAGATTAGCCTGGTAGAATCAAGACAGTGCATGTTAAGCTTCATAGTAATCTCTGTACACTTGGTTCATCAAACCACACTTTCATCCAGAGTGAAAAGACCATAAACCTGCCAAAACAGCAATGAAAAGTTAACATGGCTGGGGGATAAAGCTCCTACTCAACAGCATGAATTTTAATAAGCTCAGAAGGATGGAAGGGGATTCCATCCTGTGGATTTTTAAAGTATGACCTTCGGTTTAAGTAGATACCAAGATACAGTTGTTGCACGGATCCTGCTTGTAAAGTAGGACTGTGTATTAGGATGGCAGGACGGCGGAGTGTAGGGACTGAAACCCTCTATAACCTGTCGGCCCAAATCTTAGCTAGCTCCCAGCACCTCACCTGAACTCCTAACCTACCCAGAGTAGCAGGTGATTTCGGCAACCTCGAACATGACGCTCTAGTCCCCAAGGGAACCGTGGTAACAGATTCTACCCCTCTCGCTGTTCACACACTCATGCATACCCGTGGTAAACACAAGAAAGACATGAAGAAAGTTTACAAAACATTTAGTGAAACTATCATAGTCTATTATGTAGCAAATGTGCTGCGATCATTAGGCAGATGCAACTAAAGTAAGTAATTAGCATTACTAACAGGGTATATAGGACAATCATTCAAACCATGGCAAATTGTCAACCTGGCTAATCTACCCTCATTGTATGACCAAAGGGATTTATATGTGATCTCTGGGATTGGACTCAGGCCCCATACCAGAAGTATGTAGTTGCTCTGCATAGCGAGTGTAAACTCAGTTTACGCAGGGCTGCATGTCAAGCACTGCTTTCGTTCCAGAAAAGTCCTCCCCACCCGAATGCTCCTCTGTGCCCTCAAAGGTGACGAGACACAGCTTATATGATAAAACTTGTTATGTCTAAACGTTAGGAGCTATTGCTGAATGTGCAGAGAAAACAGTACACTATGTTGTTATGTCTGCCGAGCAAACTTGTACAAGATGTGCAGATTGAATCCCAAGAAGAGTTCCTGAATAACAAACAACATGTACAGCGTATCCCTAGAGCAATGTTATGAAAACAAATGTATTATATGTCTATACAACCCCCTTTATGGTCGTGAAAGAAACTTGGCTACTAACATAATAAAAGATAAGCCAAGCAAACGCAAAGCAATGCTATTATTAAAAATATATGCACTATGGTGTGATTAATAAATAAATAACTAACACATACATAAATATACACATATATATATATATATATATATATATATATATATATACACACACACACACATACATATACACACACACACACACACACATATATATATACATATACACAATAAAATCCCAAGATGGAACTTAGTTATAAAAATTGTAGAAAGGAGGCCAAATTAGCTGGCCCCGGAGGCACCCAAGAGGTCATCCACAATGATGATGTTTGATTCAGCAATAGCCCCGTTCAAAAGTACCAAAGAACAGATATGATCCTCATTATCAGCCGATACTGAGGAAGTATTCTTCCATCCTGCATTTGTGTTATTAGAGCCAAATTTCGAAAGTCTAGGAGCCGAAGCATACATATTCCAGGAAGGGAGCAGCTTATACCATGCCTCTTGAAGCAACTGTAAGTTCATAGGACAACTCCGAAAACGGGCCCTTATGGGACTAATCAACAGGTCCATGTCAATAGGAACAGTCAATTACATTGCAAGACAAATATTGAGTGCCCACTCAAAGGGAAACCTCAGGAAATTAAACACGGGTTTCACACAGGTAAACCAGATGGGTCTGAAAGACAATAACCAGTCAGTATCCAGTTCCTGGAGCAGAGGAACTCCAAAGAATTGTATCATGCATTCACGGCACAGCTGGACTTGTGGTAATTCCATTACCAATGGGCTTCGATATAGTACATCCATTGCAAAAATAAAACCAAAGTGCCGGCAATGAAGAATAACACCAAGGGTATACCAACAAAAACACTGGAAAATAGAGAATGTATAAAAGCCGGTAACACTCTGAGTTTCTGGAAGGTACCGACTAGGCCAGTTCCGATTGCTTTATAAAAGTGAGCTATGCCAGCAGTATTGGAAGCATTAAAATGTGATGCACAAGCTCACTAAAATGCTGTGGGATGTTTGTGCTTATAAGTGACTGTATTTCGCTAGACGTCCTTGCAACCTGCAGTTCAAAGGTTTGTCAGGCAGATGTAAGTGGCACATCTTTTTGAAACAATAAGGCTTGGAGTCTGCTTAGCTTGTCGAAATCAGCTTTCAAAGTTGGAATGGAAGGCCACAAACTAAGATCAGAAACCTTGAAACCCCCCCGCGCCGAAGAATCACTGGAGCTGGGCAGGTACAAAGGCTCCCTTGAAGACATCAGGCGCCTGCAACAAGACATCGGTAGTGAGCATAGTCTGAGGCTCAATATCACAGGTAAACTGCAACAGGGCGCCCAGCTTCCCCTACAGTAGAGCGGTGCGGCTCAATAATTAGTGAGGCATCACCAGAGAAACACCTGGGCAAGGGAACTGCCTTCAGCCATACAACTGGGGCCCATCCTCCTCTTGATCTGGTGAGTGAGCCCCCCCCCCATCTGGCACAACAGACAGCCGCATGAAGTCCCCTTAAAATATTTACAGAGGTGTGGTGACAGACGGGGAGCGGAGCGTCCAGAACAATTTGTACACATCTCACGGGCGCCAAGCTTAGAGCGAGTACATACTTTACACCTTGGTTCAAGGCCACTGCTCCAGGGGAGCCCTTATAACATTTAAATGCACACATCCTTTCATGGTACATCACTGGATAAGGAATAGACACATGCTGAGGCGCCCATAGCACGGCTGAGGGTACGGCCGATCAGAGTTCATTGCGCCAACTGGGAATGGTGCGCAAGGACCCCAAACAAAAACAGCTTAATTTTGAACCCATTACAAAGACGTCCGCTCGGCAACCCGCCTCAATGGCTGGGGAAGCTGCTACCAGTGCCACTGGTGGCACGATGGCCCCAGATAATTTGGCCCTGCTGCTAGAAATGCGCTCTGGATTCAAAGCACTCGACACCAGATTTGACTCCTTAGACCGGCGCCTTGACAGAATGGGAGAGCAGATCGATCGCCATGACACTAGACTGGATACAGTGAAGGGCCGCACTTCAGACCTGGAAGACGGAGCAGCTCAAACCACCAAACGAGTCGAACGATTGGAACGAATATTAAAGTCTGTAGCCGCGAAGAATGAAGATTTGGAGGCGAGAAGCCGGCGCAACAATGTGTGCATCATGGGAGTTCCGGAATCAACCAACACAGGCAAGCTGGATCGCTTTGTGGAGCAACTACTGACGGACCTATTCGGAACAGATCACTTTTCAAGCACTTTCACCGTGGAACGCACCCACAGAACGCTCTGCCCTCGCCCTAACCCGGGACTACCATCCAGGCCAATCATGGCACGATTGTTAAATTTCAAAGATAGGGACACAGTGCTTCAACTGGCCAGAGAGGCGGGGACACTAACATGGCAGGGCTCCACTGTTTCTTTTTATCCAGACTTCACAGCCCTGGTGCAAGAAGCCAGACGCAAGTTTTCAGGGACCAAAGCAGCGGTCAAGAAACTGGGTTTCCGCTACGGCATGTTGTATCCGGCCCTGCTCAGAATTGATGTAAACGGCAAAGTAAGAATTTTCGACCCACCCCCCCCCCGACGAGGTCCATAACTTTTGTAAACACCACGCAGGAATCAGAGGCGCAGACGGCGGATCCTCGCCAGGAGGAACTTCCCAAGAGGCATTATCAGGGATAAGTGCGGACTTATTCACAGCAAGCTAGACGCAACGCTTTGACGGACGATCTGATACGCATCTGTGCCCCCCCTGCAAGATAACTTCGGATGGTAACTATACGGGCATAGACACTGGGGCATATCAAGAACAATTTATTTACGTAAATGGACTGGTTATGGAAGAGGGGTAATTGTTATTCATTGCTGGGGTGCGCGGGGTCCCACGTGGCGTAGCCACCTCCCCTTGTGGGATCACAATGTTATAGATTGGGGGGGATGTGCCACGTTGGCATTCTTTGCAGCAACAGTTAATGGGGAGGGATATAGGGACGTCGCCCGGTGGCAGCCACTGAGTGTGGGAGGGGGAGGGGGAGGAAGGAGGGGTGTAGATTTGTTTACTCATGTACTTGATGCAGGTTCGCGACTCTATTTGCTAGTTTGTTACATAGTTCTAAAGATGCAGACACATTACGCATATACCGACTTTCCGTTATGGCTCATAAGGTAGAATTACGACGCAGTGCTAAAATGACCCTATTGACTTAGAACATCCGCGGACTGAATAGCCCTAAGAAGTGTAGACTAGTGCTCCAGTACATACGCCAACACATGGTAGATATAGTATATCTTCAAGAAACGCATCTATCCCCACTGACCCCGTCGAAATTTGCATCTACCTGGGGGACTCACCAGTACTTTTCTAACTATAGCTCATATGCCAGGGGAGTAGCCATTCTGATTAACCGAAGAGTGCCATTCACGCACATAGACACGATATCTGATCCGGGCGGGCGGTACCTGATAGTAAAGGGAACAGTAGCAGGGCACAAAATAGTATTGGTCAACGTGTACACCCCTAACATTGACGACTGCGCTTTTTTTGAACACTTGCAGACGCTTATAGACAGTCTATCGACAGACCATATAATACTAGGTGGAGATTTAAACATTTTGCGGAATCCCTTCCTGGACAGCACGGCGAAGGCCCCTGCACACAAGCCCAGAGCCCCCAAAGTTCTCCAGGACATGTGACAGGGCTATGACTTGGTAGACGCTTGGAGGTATTTGAATCCAACCAGTATGGAATATACCCACTATGCACAACAGTATGACACATGGACGAGGTTAGACTATTGGCTGCTTACTAGACAGACAACGGTATGGGTCCAAAGTGTGAGACACCTACCCCGCACATTATCAGACCACTCCCCGGTGTCTCTCTCGATGCAATTTCTGGCAGAAGGCGGGTTCGAGAGACAATGGAGGTTTCCCTCCATGGCGTTAAAAGACCAAGTATTCCACGACGTGCTACGTACAGCAATAGTGGACTATTTCGCCAATAACGTCGATTCTGTCACAACATACGCAGTTCTATGGGAAGCCTTTAAGGCATGCATGAGAGGGGTTTGCATATCCACACACACTGGAGTACTAAGGGACTTGAGAAATAGATTGACATTGCTGGAGGATAAACTACAGCTACTGGACAGGGGAAACATGGCAAAGGACAATCGCGACGGTGCGGAGTATTTACACCGCAGGACGGAATTACTGGCAGAATACACGGAGGACGCTAGTAGAGAAGCGTTATATCTAGGAAAGTATGCCGCAGCCCGTAGGTATGGAGAAGGAGAGAGACCGGGCCGCACTTTAGTGACGTTGCTCAAACCTCGTTATACCCAAAATTACATTACTAAGCTCCGCGACGCGGAGGAACAGGTCATAACCGGGAATACGGACATAGGACACGCCCTCCTGACATATTACACAGATCTATACACCTCAAAATCAGGAACCAATATGACAGACATTAAGGAATATTTAGGAGAGATTGCTATGGTCTGGCTGCCGGACGCCCACAGGAAATTCCTGAGTGAGCCATACTCAGTCGAAGAAATACAACAAGCCATCGACGCAATGGATGGCTCCAAAGCTCCCGGACTAGATGGGTTCCCCCGAGTCTTTTACAAAACTTACAAAACACTTCTTGCCCCACACCTCCTTGTGGTATATGCCGAAGCATTGGAAACTGGCACCCTTCCACCCTCATTTAGGGAGGCGGTGATGGTGCTACTCCCCAAGCCTGGCAAGGACCCTGAGAAGTGCGGATCTTTCCGCCCACTGTCACTCTTAGACTTCAACTACAAAATCCTGGCCAAAATGATGGCAACTAGATTGTCGCTCTTAATGGAGCAGATCATAGCGCCTGCACAATCCTGCTTCGTGCGACATAGATGCACTGCGCTCAACCTCCGTACCTTCTTTTCAGTGGTCAATAGAATAAACCCCGCCACGCCTGCAATAGCAGCATTTTTAAACACTGAGAAGGCGTTTGACTCTGTAGAATGGCCATTCCTACATGCTGTGCTGGCCAAAATGGGCATGCCCAAAAGCTTCACGGTCTTGGTGAAACTACTTTATACAGGCCCGTCAGCTCGTATCCGTTATAACGGTACGATAATGGAACCATTTCCGGTGTCGAGCGGCACCCGTCAGGGATGTCCGCTGTCTCCCTTACTTTTTATAATAGCAATGGACTCCTCATACGCTATTTTCAAAAAGATCATTTACACAGAGGGCTCCAATTCAAACACGGCCCGGTGCTGGTGACGCTATACGCGGACGACGTGGCACTATATGTCAGGAAGCCTGATGAGAACTTGCAACCGATATTACAAGAAATAGATCGTTTTGGCGCCCTATCGGGCCTCAAAATTAATTGGGCCAAATCGGAATTATTCCCTCTGACCGACGTCCAGAACCGCGAGTGCGGAGACTACCCAGTACAATGGTGCGAAGCGGACACTAAATACCTGGGCATACACCTACATAGAGACCGAGAGCAAGTCCAGTCATGAGCCGATTGCAGACCCAAGTGGAACAGTGAATCAAAATACCACTATCAATGGCAGGACGTATCGCCATCATAAAAATGGTGATATTGCCCCGCTTTCTTTATTTATTTGTCAATATCCCCATCCCATTGACTAATCAATTTTTTACGCAACTTCGCACACACCTTATAAAACTGATATGGGGAGGGAAACAGCCTAAAATCCGCTGGGACACCTTAATGCTCCCGTACGAAAGGGGGGGGTTTCGGAGTTCCGGATATGCAGCTCTATTTTCTAGTAGCACAATGTGGGTATTCATATCATTGGTATCACCCTGATGCGCGCATACCTTACGCTAAGCCGGTGAGAGATTTGGCTGACCCCACTCCACTAAATGCAGTTCTCCCGGTAGGGATCCCACGAGACCCACACGATATCCAACCACTCTCTACCACATGCTGGGCATGGAAAAAACTGCTTATGAAAACAGGGGGGTCAACATTGTATTCTACAGCCCTACCACTACCCATGAACCCCTGGATCCTGGACACTGGGACAACACGCACTCTGTCCCGACTAGGACTGGAAACTATAGGAGACTTATTCCCGGGAGGTTACGCTTTTATTCGTACTGAAGACCCACGTTTCGCGGCAGCCACATTCATGGATCATTTCTCGTTGGCACATATACAGAGTGCAGTCAGAGGTGCGATTTCCACTTACCCGCTAGAACCGGCAGAGTTTAGCCCACTCACGTCAGTAATAACAGATAACAGTGGAGAACACATTACTTCCAGGTTATATAACACTTGCCTCACGCTACTACCACAACGTGACGTTAAGGTCAGAGACGCTTGGGCTGCCGATATAGAACAACTGCTCACAGATGATATTTGGAAGGGGTGCTGCAGACAAACTAAGCTGGTTTCATGTAATCATAGACACAAGTTACTACACTTTAAGATTCTTAGAAGGGCCTACGCCACACCGCAGCAGATGGTCCGGATAAAAAGCACCACTTTCACACATTGTCCCAAATGTAATTTACAGGCCGGGCCCTTCCTTCACATGACTTGGTCCTGCAGCATAATGAATGCTTTCTGGCAGGAAATATACGTTTTACTACAGCAGATGGTGGGGATACAAATACCAGCAACTCCCTTAATAGCATTGATGGCCTACGTAGAGTCACTGCCTAAAAACACACGCAGATTTACGGCAATAGCCATGCTTCTGGCGAAACGAGAAATAGTTCTTCGCTGGGGCACTAGGCAGAAACCTACTGCTAAGAGCTGGCTTAAAAGCATGACATACTGCGACACCATGAGTGAATTATACGCAGAACTGCAACCCCCCCACTTCGCGACCCAAAGATATATGGCAGCCTCTTCGGGAATACCTTCGGTTACAGAGTACTCAGAGCACATTAGCCAGTCAGGAGGGGCAGAGAACGAGTCAGAACGCGCAAGTTATGGGGTGACACATTGATGATCAGAGAGACCGTGTTGCATTCAACAGGCCATGCAAGCTTTAGATAGGGAGCAAACATGCAGGAGTAAGAGTGTAGGGACAACACGAGACACACTTCAATGACCACCACACACCTCAAAGGAGGGAATGTACCAATTTACCTATATATGTTTCATCATGTCTGTAATCTTTACTTTCTTTTTGAGTCTGCGAGAAATGTACTTATACATTTATACACTGCGAATCTATGTATGCTGTTAATAAAATGATAAAGTTAAAACATTTAAAAAAAAAAAATAAGATCAGAAACCTTGTGCGTTGGGGGGAGAAAGCCAGTTATGACAGCAAGTCACTATCTGAGAAACAGAAAGGACGAAGGGGACACCTGCTCCCATCCCACAACAATTTTTTGTCGTTTAACATTAAATATCTTCCATTGGAAAGTAAGGTAATGAGGGGGAGAATTGAAGGGGCTGGTAGTCCCTTTAAATAACCAGCCACATTCGCTACCAAAATATTACAGGCTTAATGAATTGTAATTCGTTTACAAACAAGTGAGTGAACGACAGAAGAATCGCATTAATTTCTAGTAAGGAACACCTCTCTGTCCACCCTTACACAACTCGTGAATAAAGCTCCCTCCCAGGAGTTCATATCTGCCTACCGGGAAATGTTTAAAAGCAAGATATAAACTGGAATGTTGAAATTGGCAAGGATATTACGCCATGTATTAACCACACTGCTCAAGGTGTTTCAGCTACTGTTAAAGGTTAAACCTAGCGATGTGTAACATTGTGTAAGTGGCATTTTTTTTGCCATGAGTCGCTTTGGAGTGTCAGGTTAAAAGGCAAGATTAGTTGCACAGAGTTCAAATAAAGAAAAGGACTTGGCGTGATTGTAGTACCTGAAGTGTCCAACTAAATTACTTCATTGATCTAAGCAGACCTTGCCCATACAATAATAAAGACATGTCATTTTGCATAATATCAATTACAGACTACACAATGGTATTAAAACTGTAAATGTGAGAAGACAACGTATTAATTCTATTATCAACAACAGAAAGTACTGTATCCAAATTATCCTAATCTTGGTGGGTGTACGAATAACAGAGCAATGTGGTTAGGCCTGATATGTGATATGCAATGTAGCAGTAACATGGCACTACAGCTCCCTGTTGGGGCATTATGCTATATCGTTGTTGTTTTTTTTATAGCTGGATAGATATCAAAAAAGTCAACATCTTATTCATGTACATGTATCTTGTATTGTTTGGCTACCTGGCCTCGCCAGGCCCATTGTGACTGCTGACAATAAAATTTGTTGTGAATTTTTTTTTTATCTTTATCTATTTGCCTTAAACGTGCAGATGCTTTCATCAGTGACAATTTCCAAATTTCACTGTAAGAGGCATAAATGAATCTTTTGGAACCCAGAGACTTAGGACCCAACAAGAAATCAGGTAGATCCATGTCATCCGACAGGAGGGAGAGATGTTGTTTTACTGCAGACAGTGTGGAATGTTCCAACCATTCTTGGCATAATTTCCCTACCAAATAGGTGGCAACTATTCCGGAGTGTTGAGACTGGAAATAACGAGGGTCCAGTCTGCTTGCCTTAAACACAATGTGGAATTCAAAAAACGAGCATAACAAACATTTGTCTACTGGCCACAATAACCACATGTTAAGACCTGAAAGAGTGGAGTTAAATTTACCATTCTGCACCATACCTTTGAGCTGTTCTTCACTGTAATTTGTTAAACATTGCCAATTGTCAAATCGGAGAATAGAAGGAACACTAGGTGAATTCATGTCTTTGATTCTAGTGAGTCCCAGACATGTAGTCTGTTAAACTGTGTCATTTAGAAAAATCATTTGTGGCGGAATCAAGCACGCTCTAAATAAGGTGTCTGTTCCCTGAACCTGCCAATGTTTGGTACCCCAAATTGATTTCACTTCAATGTTGTCCTTCCAGTACTCACAGCCTTTGTTTGCATCAGCATATATTTCTTTGGTGGTGTGGGGACAAGTTTAAAATAAAAAGATTTCTGGTGTAAGGAATTATGGCCAGAAAAAT
The DNA here is from genome assembly GCA_963921515.1 of Calotriton arnoldi. Taxonomy (NCBI): domain Eukaryota; kingdom Metazoa; phylum Chordata; class Amphibia; order Caudata; family Salamandridae; genus Calotriton; species Calotriton arnoldi. The sequence continues at coordinate 1,211,205 of CAWUFW010000692.1, forward strand.
ATGCAAATTTATCCCTATATTTTTTTGAACTCCTTTATGGGGGGAGTTGGACAATGTTTCTATTGTGTATCATTAAAAAGTGTGCGTTGAACACTAGCACAATGTAAATAATGATGTGCGTAATGATAACAGAACATTTCACCATTAGTAGCAGAATTAAGGTACAAATCTTCACTTTCAAAAACAGTATAATCAGGCCTCAAAAAATCTACACGCCCACTTGCTATGGCGAGTTTGATTTTATCAGGTCGAGCTACTTATAGGACCTACTCATCCGTTCTGGCGAGTGAACTTAAATTAGCGAGGAACAGGTGTTCTGTTCATTCAGATCTTGTTTTTATCTTGACACATTTGCTGTCTGTTGAAGGACAGAGGTCAAATGTCAGTTTGCCATTTTACTAATTGCTGCTTATCATGGAAAATGGCGTTTACTTTTCTTTCTCTTAATACAATTACAGATTTTTGTCAAGTGATCTGTCTGACAATCATTGTGAAACAAAAGGCTGTACAATGTCAGTTTTTTCTAACCCACAACATTTAAACAGCTTGTAAATGAATAGCACAAATATTTCAAAATGTATCAAGAATTACGAAAGCACATTTCTTTTTGTATTTCAGAAGTGTGATGCAAACAAAGATTTAAATAGGAGCAAATCAAATCAGAACACTTTACTTGGTGATGTGCAAATATTTGCAGAACCCCGATTTCTAAACATTGTTTGTACACTATATAGTTTTATCAGTAAAACCGCATGTCAGTGGAAAGGTTTGTGGCCATTTCAATAGCAAATTTGCTGATTGCAAATAAGTGTGGTACCACTTCATGCTTTAGGTATGTATTTATTAAAAGTTTTTACATAGGAGTTGTGAAACATTCCTGCCCCCGTCCTGATGACAATGCTGCTATAAGAGGCAAGTCAGCGGTCATGTGTATCCTACATGTGGCTGGATATGCATTATATATGGAGCTAATGTTTAGTATAATAAATCAAAAAACAATGTTTTTTGTACAGGAGAGATGCTGAATTTGAAGGTGCTCTCGTATGTCATAAAGAAGAAAATGGCGGCTCAGTGAATTCAAATATTTGCCCAGGATCACATAATTTGAAACTAGTTTATGGGGCAAGAGCATTAAATTTAGGTCGAGTAGATTATTTAAGTCACTAGACCTGCCGGTCTAATAACATTTTTAGGATTTTTCGAGGCCTGATAGAATATTGTAGCTCCAAGAGTACGGTTAACAGTTTCAACATCCCAGACATCAGAGTGAACCCTAGGCATAATAACATCACCCCTTGCAACCCTAAATATATGAATATGCAGTATTTTGGGGGGCGCTAGGTGGCGCACGAGCAGAATGGCCGCACTGTAGTGAGGCTCCTGCAGCTCGGTGCATTAATCCGATAAAATATCCTGCCCAGATGGTCCCAATCAATCAATAACTGAAGTGCTGCAGTGACTATTTGCCCGTACCTGCCTTCTGTAAGTTTGGCGCCCCGGGGCATGTTCCTAACTCCCGCCACGACGCTGATGTGAAACCCCCACTGCTAGCGATCTGAGCGCCTGGAGCTGCTGCTGGGCTGAACTCGCCACGCAAGCACAGCGGCGCCCACGTGGAGACTAGGCCTCCCATCGGCGGCGACTGGTGTTCGATACCAGGAAGGGCAGCCGCACGCAGCAAGATGATTCCAGTGCGGCCGATGACGCACCTACACCAGGGTCGACTCCTGCACCCGATGCTGACATGAAAGCCATACTCCTGGAGGTGCGCCAGGGCCTCACATCGATAGCTGAGAAAATGGACGCAATGAATACCCGAATGGACGCCATTGTGCATAAACTGGAGGGCCACGAAGAACGCATCAAAGAAGCGGAGAGGCGCATCTCTGACACAGAGGACGCCACGTCCCATCTCCAGGCCAACGTGGCACACATGGACAAATTACTGAAGGTCATTGCTGCGAAAAATGAAGATTTAGAAGCGCGCAACAGAAGGAATAACATACGGGTCCTTGGCATTACCGAGAGCACCAACACTGGGAAGATGGAAGAATATATTGAGCGGCTCCTGCGCGTCACAATTGGCGTTGAATCTTTCTCGTCCCAATTCATTGTCGAGCGGGCGCACAGATCACTTGGTGCCAGACCCCCTCCGGGAAGCACGCCTCGCCCCATCATCGCCCGGCTGCTGAATTACCAGGACCGGGACACTGCTCTCAAGGCAGCCCGGGAGAAGAGCCAATTGACCTTCGAAGGAAATCACTTCACCATATACCCAGACTTTACAGCAACTGTGCAGGAAGAGCGACGCAAGTTCATGCCTGCCAAAAAGAAATTACGAGAGGCCCAAATCGACTATGCACTCCTCTACCCGGCGCACCTGCGAGTCACTCACCAAGGAAAACAGACATTCTTCACCAAGCCGCACCAAGTGGAAGATTTCCTAAAACGACTCAAGCGTCACAACAACTCCCCTACCACGCCGACTTCATCGCCCAGATCCAGATCTCCGGCCACAGAGTAGTGGCTGCCGGGAGCATGACGGGGCCGCCTCCCGAGGTGCCGAAGAAATCGTAATGACACAGCGGCAGCTGACAGTGGAAATCACATCCTTTGGACACGGCCGCTTGGCGGCGAACTTTGGCTCAGAGGCAGGGCCGGCCACCTGGCAGTGAGTACCAGATAAGTGACGCTATGGGGGACCATGGGACACTAAGTTCCCCGGGCACCCTTGCCCTCTTAGAGCTGAGCCACTCCAACGTTCGGTCTCTCGGAGGGCGAGGAGTACACGTGCATGACCCTAGGAGTTCCCCCCGAGGGCGCTCCCCCTTTGTTCTGAGCTGCGGACTTACATGCAGCTTTTTCTTGAAGTTACGGGGACATAGGGAGGGGGGGGTAAACCGTTCTGGCATGTTTGGGATGCTTCAGTGGGAGGGGGAGGGTACAGGGTTGTTTTTGGAGTTTACCTGCAACACACAGACCCCATGTGATGAAAAGTTGTATCGTTATTGTTTTTATCTTCCTCACAGGCACAGAGTAGCTACCACAATGTTCATCATAACTCACCGATACACATGGCTAACCTAGCGTCTTCCCAGACTGTGCAGATCCTCACCTGGAATGTCAGGGGATTGGGGGACCCGAGGAAACGCCGCCAAGTACTGGCATATTTAGATAGGCATCAGGCCCACATAGCAATGCTCCAGGAGACCCACATCAATCCCAGGCACAGCGACACATTTGCAAGTAAATGGGCAGAACACAGAATTTTCTCTTCGTATTCCTCGTACTCCAGAGGGACGGCCATACTTATTAAAAAAAACATTCCCTTTGCTCTGGCCGGATCAGCACAAGACCAGAACGGACGATACTGCCCAGCGTGGGGCAGGCTGGGCAAAGATTCTGTCACCTTAGCATGCTGTTATGGCCCCAATGTAGATTCTCCCGACTTTTTTAACACGCTTTGGGGTAAGATCATGGAGACAGGATCTACCCACCTTATATGGGGAGGGGATTTCAATGTCGCCCCAGACCCTGCTGTAGACAGATCTAACCCCGCCCCGCACCACTACACTGGCTCACAGAGAGCGCTGCGCAGCATAACAGCGACTAATGGCTTACTGGACGCCTGGCGCCACTTTAATCCGCATGCAACCGAAGGCACACATTATGCGTCCCAATTCGCGTCTTGGGCCCGCCTAGACTACTTACACGAAGGTTGGGTCCCTTGATCTCTAGTGTCACGCACTTAGCGAGAACATATTCTGACCATGCTCCTGTAAAACTAGCTCTCACGCCCCCAGGATACGACGCCCCGCAAAGGACTTGGCGGCTCCAGCCCCTAGCACTGCTTGATGCAGTGTTCCATGCTGAACTGGGTCAGGAAATACAAGAGTTTTTACAGAGAAATAAAGGCTCAGTAGATAGCGTAGAGACCGTCTGGGAGGCCTTCAAGGTCACAAATAGGTGTTTCTGTATTTCTAAAAGCTCGGGCGTCCTGCGGGATATACAGAGTTCTCTGAAAAAACTGGAAACTGAGATCAAGCAACTCGAGACGCAGTACACCACTACCGCCGACAGGGAAGCGAAATTTAGAGGCAGACACTGGGTTGCCAGACGGTATGGAGAGGGGGAACGCCCTGGGAAGGCGCTGGCTGAAACGATACGAAGACCCCGCTTTTCCAACCATGTACTAGAAATTATAGGGCCTGGGGATGTCATATATAGGGACACCGCTGATATACTCCGCATCTTCTCCACACACTACTCCTCACTGTACACATCACAGAGACATGATGAACTAGATCTAAACGCCTATCTAGAGGATGTAGCATTAGGGTGGCTCGGTGATGCCCAACGGGAATTTCTAAGTGCCCCCTTTGAGCTGGACGAAATACGGGAAGCCATAATGCACACGAAATCAGGGAAAGCCCCCGGCTCAGACGGGCTCCCCATAGAATTTTACAAAACATACATAGACTACTTAGCTCCCATCCTTCAAGAGGTGTATGAAGATGCTCTCGACAATGGCATACTTCCCCCGTCCATGAGGGAGGCACACATCACATCCCTGCTGAAACCTGGAAAATCCACTCTCCACTGTGACTCTTACAGGCCGCTCTCTCTTATTAATTGCGACACCAAAATCCTGGCCAAAGTCATAGCCAACAGACTGAATTTACTCATGGACAAGCTGGGCCTCCCTGACCAAGCGGGCTTCATTCCCGGCAGAGCGACCACACAATCTCCGCACGTTCTTTGCGATTCTCCATAATGTAGACCCCGATTTGCCACTCGCTGCGGTATTTTTGGACGCCACTATGCCGTTTAATTCTGTAGAATGGGATTACTTAATAGGGATCCTGCAGCGAATGGGCTTTCCCCCATTGTTCCTCTCCTGGATCAGGTTGCTCTACCATCTTCCTGTAGCTAAAGTCCGCATAAATGGACATTTATCGCCGGCCTTTCATATCTCCAGGGGCACTCGGCAGGGGTGCCCACTCTCCCCCCTGCTCTTTGTCCTGGCGGTAGAACCCTTGGCAGCCAAATTGAGACAACACCATCAGGACAAAGCACTGCGCTGCAATCTGCGTCAAATCTTACTCTCTCTCTATGCAGACGATATCACCCTGTATGTTCGTGACCCGCAAACTAACCTTAATCCACTTCTCCGTGAATTCATCGTGTTTGGGAAATTATCAGGGATTCACAAACTGGGGAAAGTCGCACATTTTCCCCCTCACCTCCGCAGCCGCGCCATTCCCCCTAGACTTCCCGCTAGAGTGGTGTCACTCAGACATGCGCTACCTAGGGATCCGCATCACCAGAGACAGGGAAGAGCTCATGCGCTTAAATTATGACAGAGCCTTGGACCATATCACAGATAACGTCACTCGATGGATTTCTCTGCCCCTCTCGCTGGCGGGCCGTGCCTCCCTAATCAAGATGGTGGTTCTCCCACAACTGCTATATTTGTTTCTCAATATCCCTTATAATCCCGGCCGACATTTTTTCACGGCCTTACGCACGGAAATTATCAGACTCGTATGGGGGGGCAAACAGCCTCGACTGCAATGGAGCATACTCACCAGGCCCTATGCACAGGGAGGCTTCGATATTCCGAATTTCGAGCTTTATTACACATGTGCCCAAGATCACTACGCCTATTATTGGTTCCACCCTCCCCGCTATATGCCACAGGTCGCGGCGGAGCACTGGCTAGCCGACCCTGTACCCCTAGAGGGCGTACTATGCGATCCTCCGTCACTACGAGATAAGACACCAACCACAGTCACCTGCACGGTCAATGCCTGGCATCGCATATTAAGCCTATCACAATGCCCTATGCTCTACTCCCCATTACTCCCACTGACATATCATCCCCGCATACAGCTCCTACAGGAAAAGGGATTCCACAAGCTCCTAGAACGGACTAAAATCGCCACATGGGGTGATCTTTACCATAATGGGCAGTTTCGGACACTAAACCACATATTCCAGGAGACCCAGCCATCCCCTCTCGACATCTTTCTCTACGTGCGATTGCAGCAGGGCCTCCGTTCTGTCACTCCAGAGTTTCCTCATGAGCCCCCTACACTGGCCTCTCTGCAATTGGTGCTGCAGGCCCTCTCCCCAGGGCATATGTTCCCCACACTCTACCACACCATACATACAACACAAGAGACACCACCATGCCCCTCCAGAGCGTACTGGGACTCGGAGTTGGGCTACGAGCTCACAGATGACCAATGGACGTACTGTTGTTTGCAAACGGAGCAAATCTCTGCAAGCAATAAACTGCGTATCACACACTACAAATTCCTGCACCGCTTGTATTATACCCCAGTAAAAATGCACAAATATAAGTTAAAAGACACCGATTGCTGTGCACGCTGCAACGCCCCGAAGGCCGATTTTCTTCACTTAGCCTGGGAATGCCCCAAAGTGTATACATACTGGGAGCAAGTGTTCAATGCCCTGGACCAGATGACGATGCTGTCCCTAGAACGCACTCCCATGGTCGCCTTGCTTGGCTACACGAAACCTATTGCTAAACTGTATCGCACGTACCTCGTCATTGCTTTACTAATGGCCAAGCGCCGTGTCGCATGTCGATGGGGCAGAGGGCGAGCACCAAAATTCAAAGACTGGCTCACCGATCTACTATTTTGCCAGGAGCAACTAACTAATTTTGCAGACTTACTTCCAAGGGCATTATGTCCCAGGGATATATGGGACCCCCTAAAAACTTACCTCCTCATGCATCCCCTACACGCGGCTGAGGCCGATCCATCGGCATAGTCCCTGCAGTTGCACACCCCCCTAATGCCCCTAGTGGTGCACATACCTTACACCTTAGACCCCCGCCTTATCCTCATTCCTTATTGTGCCTCGGCACTGGTATTAGGGGATGAGCACTAACACCACATTGTTGCTGTTCAAAATGAAATGAGGCAAATACTTATGTCAAATGTTTAGATGTAAATGATGTCTGGATTACCTAGCGTTGTATATGAGGTTGTGATGCAATGTTGCACTGGAGGAAGACTGCACCAGCAGTATGGGCTTAGATGCTAATTCTCCACACCAAGAAGCACTCCTGTGAGGAAAGTACTATCTTTATACGTTTGTTAATCACATGTCTGTTTGCACATCTCTGATATTGTGATTGTATGACTTCATTGTGGCAAAAACTAATAAACAGTTATAAAAATAAAAAATATGCAGTATTTCTGTAGGACCAAAAATATCATAGGGGACCTTATCCCAAACAATTCCATCAGTTACTGTGATAGCTGAAATGTTCATAAGGGACAGGTCTCTCCTCACTGCGTGAGGAGGAGTGAGGCGTTAGCACCTCATCCATCAGTTCTGTGACAGAGTGTTCTGGAAGATAATGTCCATTTATTAGCAAAAAGAAAACAGTTGCAAATCCAATCCAAAGAAATAGGCAAACCAAGGAAAGTATTATACAAATATATATCCAAGGAGGTACCAGATAAGTGTGTTTCAGCCATGAAAGGAAAACACAAGCACGTGTAGGTGTAGTGTCTAAAATGTTAGAAGTGTCAAAAGAGATGATGAAAAATCATCTAGTACTCCAAAATAACCAGAAGCAGTTTGTTGAAAAACAGGAGCCACAGGTGAAAAGAGAGCTGGTAGATTCCTCAAAAGTTGGATCATCATAAACGACTTCATCTGCAAGAGACGCAGTTTCAAGTGCAATACTCACTTCCGTCATACGGCTGGTGTTTGTAGAGGAATCAGGAATCAAGTGAGTTCATCCATGCCCCTCCCCCTCAGCTGGGGAGAAACAGCTGTGATGTTGCTCACATGCTGAAGAGGAAATTCCTGACTGGTAGCGAGAGGAGTTAGGGAACCACCAAGGTGTCCTCCTAGCCTACTGTTTAGAATCAACCGCTTGATGCAATTTTACTTGATCAATGGAGACAAAACGATTGTCTTATATGTGGCTATGCAGCGCAGTCAGCCTAAAATGTGTAAAACGCTAACCTAAGGGTGAACCAAAGTGGGCCCAGAAGGGAAATCACTACACAGTCATTGACAGGCATATGACAAATGTGCCTGTGCATCTGATGCACTACCTGGCATTTCGAGAGAAGCAAGCCACACAAGTTATTATTTACACAGGATCATGGCATGGTTTGAATTTTGGCACTACCTAGATATATGGCACTAAGAGGCACATAGTGGGACACACCGGAACACATGGTATGGATTGGCACATTAAGGAATTAATTTCATTTGGGAACAAATGGGTGTATTTACTTACTAGGTGGTATTTGTTTTCAAAATCTGATTTCTTCTTTTAAGAAAATGCCACATTGATATTTAGAAACAAATGTATTTATTTTCTAAATGTCATAACCTCAGACACAAATGGTGACTGGGAAGATTTACTGATATTTGGAAAAGAATCAGCTGAAAAAAAATCAGCACAGCAAAAGGGGTCAAAGTATGCAATGTCTTGGAGCGCTATACTACAAACAGCCTTGTTCAAGTGACAGGTATTTCAGGAGTAGGTTTACCTGTATGCTGTTGTTTTCTTGACGTTTAGCAAATAAAAGATGGAAGGATTCTCAGTGACTCCATTAAATAGTGAGTTGTGGAGATAATCCCAGTTTACAGTTAAACCTAACCATATTTAATCCTTCGGGAGACCAGAGGAGTTATTTTGCTTCTCAGAGTAATGTAAAATCACCATCTGAGGTCTCAGATGGCCACATGCAGTTCAGTCAGGCAGGATGCTCTTTGGAACAGAAGTGTCCAGTGAAGTCCCACATTTTACATCTCCCACTGCAGCCTAGCTAGCCTCCATGTTAGTACCCATGAAGACTATCTGACGCATGAAAAAAAATAATGTAGGTTGAGAATTGCTCTCAGCTCTATGCATGGGAGAGGCTCAAAACAGATACATTTTTCTATTACAGGCCTAACCACTTAAATAATGCATGTAAATACACAGAAAGTAAAAGATTACCGTATCTTTACAAATTTCATAAATGGTTCTATAGCATGTGATTGAAATTCTTAATAAAAACATAAGCATAAAAAAGGAACTCACACACAATGAAATCAACACTTATATGTCTAAGGATTCATGTGAACAACTTCTGAAAGTCATTAATACCTCAAATTTATATATGGGATTACTGCAATTAGCTCAACCAACAATTTTAGAGCCGGCCTGGGAACAACATGAAATGGTAAATCTCCTGTTTATTCACAGGTTAAACAAGATTCCTCAGGGCACTTAAGGAGAAAATGTAAGTAACAGTAGTAATGTTAAGCTATGGGTTCTATACTTTGGTCATTTTGCAGAGGTTTTAGTTTCTAATGGAGTTCAACAATGCTTTTTTTTTTTTTTTTTTTTAAATGTCCTCACACCCCAATAAACATTCTTTCCCAACAAATAGCCACCATAAAAAGTTTTTGCATGAGAAGATGGATCTTTCTTGAAATTCATAGGTACAGGAACGGCTGAGGTGCTCTCAAAAGGACCTTCATCCGGAACAAAATCCTCGCTAACTCCAGCAACTCAAAGGAAGTCTTCAGCATCATACAGGAATTCACCAAACCCCCCCAGCAAAGCCACAGTTGTACACCCTCCCAGGACCTCTGCAACAAGCTTGGCTCCAACTTCCATCTGAAAATCAAGGCCCTCTGCGACAACTTCAGCAAATAGACTTCAGAAACCACTCCTTCCTACAGCAACGACAGCCAGCCTACCATCGCCGCCTGGACCCCGGGCACCACTGAAGATACCCACACGACCATGAAGAGTACCCACTCAGGAGCCCCCACAGACCCCTGCCCGGTGCACATCTTCCACAGAGCCGCCGCTTCCATAGCACCCAAGCTATGACGCACCATCAACGCCACCTTCGAAGCCGGCACCTTCCCAGACGACTGGAAACGCGCAGAAGTTAAGCCCCTCCTCAAGAAACACTCTGCAGACCCGATGGACCTGAAAAACTACCGACCCATCTCTCTCCTTCCCTTCGCGGCCTAAGTCACTGAGATGATCGTCAACGCCCAGCTGACCAGCTTCATCGAGGAGAACGCCATCCTTGACCCTTCCCAATCTGGATTCCGCAGCAACCACAGCACCAAGACCGCCCTCCTGGTCGCCACAGACGACATCTGCACACTCCTCGCCCAAGGCCACACCGCGGTCCTCATCCTTCTAGACCTCTCCGAAGCCTTAGACACCGTCTCCCACCACACCCTCACCACCAGACTCCACGACGCCGGCATACAGGGAACCGCCCTCAATTGGCTCCGTTCCTTCATCACCGACAGAATCCAAAGAATCAGACTCCCGCCCTTCCCCTTCCTTCCTTCATTAGGTAAAATCACGGAAAGATTTGTTCATAAAGAATTATCCAACTTTATAGAGACGGCCAACATCCTCCACCCCCAACAATCTGGCTTCCGTCCCAAACACTCTACTGAGTCTGCACTTCTGGAAATCACCGACATTTTAAAAATGATAGCAGACAGAGGTAGGAAGGCTGTGTTGATCCTACTCGACCTATCGGCCGCGTTTGATACCATATCACACAGCATCCTCCTATCAAGACTCAAATCCAGCGGTATCTCGAATACCGTCTTGGAATGGATAAAATCCTTCCTTTCCAAACGCATACAAGTCGTGTCCCTGGAAACTTTCTTGTCTGTTGAATGCACCATTACAACCGGGGTGCCTCAAGGCTCAAGGGTCCCCGCTAAGCCCATTGTTATTCAACATTTACATGGCTCCACTCATCTCATTGATCGCATCATGCGGGATCGAAGTTACTTCCTACGCAGACGATACCCAAATGATACTATCGCTAGATCAAAACTCCAAGGACGCAGAACTCAACTTCAAAAGATGTTTGACCAAGGTCCTTCAGTGGATGAAGGACAACCACCTTAGGTGCAACACCAACAAGACTGAGATCCTACCTATAGGGAAAGAAGTCTCATTTCTACCAAGCGATTGGTGGCCAGAGGGTACATCACCCCCGCCTGAGACTGTGAAGGTAGCAAGAAATCTAGGAGTGCAGTTCGACTCCGCCCTCACCTTCCAACCACACGCAGTGAAGGTAGCAGGGACCTGTTTCAGCCTTATAAGATCCTTGAGAAAATTTTTCGACCTACTCCCACTCGCAGCAATGAAATCAGTAGCAGTCGCCTTAATCCTTTCGCGACTTGACTACTGCAACAGCCTCCTGGCAGGAGCCAGCAAAAAATATTAAAAAGACTCCAAGTAGTCCAACATGCAGCAGCACGTCTTGTTCTAAAACTTCCTCGAAGGTCTTCCGCATCTGCAGCCCTCAAAACTCTTCATTGGCTCCCATTACACAAGAGAATACTGTTTAAAATCCTTCTAATCACCTTCAGAGCGTTACTCAAGATAGGACCAAAATACCTCTCATCTAGATTCACCCCCTACGTTACAAACAGAACTCTCAGGTCCTCGTCAGCCAACCTGCTCAAACCTCCCAATTTTAGATGCAAAACAAAAGGAGGTAAAACAATGGCAGTATTAGGTTCCAGAGCTTGGAACCTACTGCCTTTGCAACTGAGAATGCTAAAAACGGAAACTCAATACAGCAAGGCTCTAAAAACTTGGATCTTCGGAGCAACAGACGAACTTTGCCTCTCTCTCATTTAAGACTCTCAGAGCTGCATCTCACCTCAGTATCAGCGCCAGGATGCTCCCTTCGGAGTGACAGTTAGCGCTTTACAAATACCACCTTTCATTTCATTTCTCTCCGAACCCACAGAGATCAACCGCGGAGTACCCAAAAGATCATCGCTCAGTCCCACGCTCTTCAACATCTACATGGCCATTATCGCCGCCATCGTCAGACAGCATGGACTCAGCATAGTATCCTACACCGACGACACCCAGCTCATCCTCTCCCTCACGAAGGAACCCGACGCCACCAGACTCAGCTTCCAGGAAGCATCCTGGATGAGAAGCAGATGTCTGAAGCTCAACTCGGAGAGACAGAAGTCCTCGGGCACACCCCCTCAGCTTGGGACAACACCTGGTGGCCCACCGCCCTTGGAACCCCCCCCCACCTCCACGGACCACGCCCAGAACCTCTGCATCATACTCGACTCCTCCCTCACCATGAACCGCCAGATCAACGCCATCGCCTCCACTTGCTTCAACACCCTCCGCATCCTTCACAAGACCTTCAATTGCATCCCCCTGAATCCAGAAAGACCGCCACCCACACACTCATAACTAGCAGACTGGACTACGGAAACGCCCCCTACGCCGGAATCAATAAATCCCTGCTATGCAAACTCCAGACCATCCAGAACACCGCGGCCAGACTTGTGTTCATCCCGCGGGATGCCGAGGACATCACCCAACACCTGCGAGACCTCCCCTGGCTCCCCGTCAAGAAGAGAGTAACTTTCAAGCTACTCACCCACGCCTACAAATCCCTCCACAACACCAGACCCAAATCCTCAAATGACAGTCTCCTTCCACGTACCCAAGAGAAACCCCCGCTCCCCCGACCTCGCCCTCGCCAAAACCCCGCGCATCCGCAGAACAAGAGCGCGTGGAAGAGCCTTCTCCTACATCACGACAAAGACCTGGAAGGAGCTCCCGATCAACATCAGACACTCCCCCACTCTGCACACCTTCAGAAAGAGCCTCAAGACCTGGCTCTTCGGCTGACTCTGAGCTGTACCCCCCCCTCCCACCCCCAGCGCCTTGAGACCCTCATGGGTGAATAGCGCGCTTCACAATTCCCTGATTGATTGATTGATTGAAAGCACAGCAGTGAACTACACCATTTACCACACACAATATTTAAGGCTTGAAACCTCGGTGGACTGGTTCATAACCCTTCTTGTCTTAAAATCTTCGTAGTGAGATTGTTTAGAGAAAGTGAGCCTTTAGTCATTGATGGTCATGACAGATGGTGTTTGTGAGCATTATCAATCTCCAATTAGTAAAATGCAGAGTGAGAGAGTGTCTAAAAAACACAAACAATGGGTTTCATTTAGGGCTAAATGTCAGGTAATTTGACTTGGAGTAATGCAATGGAGGAATCAAGAGGTTATGTGATACCACTTTGGCTTCTTTTATAGCAACATTGTTTTCTCTTGAAAATGTTGCACTAGTTTGAAAGTGTACCACCTAGAGACCTTATCCAAGTGGGTGTATTATGGTTCCAAGTGGGGGCAGTTCCCCAAGAGTGGGAATTTCTGCTTGAATTGCATAAAACAGGAGCACCAACTTGGAAATCTGCATCTATTCTGGAGAGCTACATTCATCAACATTTACATTCCACCCAGGCTCATCCTACTGCTATCATTACCCTCACTTCTACCACACTGACATGTCCCCCAATTAAAAAACACCAGTACAACTCATGGATCCTGGCTGCAGCCACTGCAAGCACTCACTGCAGGGTTTCTATTCGATTCTTTGATTTACTGTTCACCACGTCACATGCATAAGCAGCACTAACAACTAAAACAGAAAAGAAGATCTAGAAAAAGGACTAGTGATATTCTACCTGATTTTTCCCAACACCATTTTGTGGAATCGAGGAACACTCTTTTCTTTTCTGGGCCTTCTTTCGCCACTTTTTCTTGATGGGTCTCTCCATGCAGACATCTGACCTGTTAAGAGCATTTATTACAAATGTTTTAATTTAGATCACAAATCATGTGCATTATCTTACAGTTTACACATAAACGTTATTAATATCTAGCATCATACAACAAAATATTTAGAGAACTGTAAATGAAACAGATAACTGCATACCGATATGCAGTACATCTCTCAGCCACATCTTAGCCAAAAATTACCAATCACAGTTTCTGAGGATATAAGTGGGAAATAGATTTCATTGGAAAGAAATCTACCTGCAAGTATAGAGCAGAAGAGAGGCCAAAGGAAGTTGGCGGTGGGGCAAATTTTTTGAAAAGCCTCTCATCACATGGAAAGAGAATTTCATGACAATCAGACTAGGCAGAGGGTACACATTACACAGCCTTTCCCAAGCCAAAAAGAAGGCTAAGTACAAGAAAGGGAAACATATTTGTCGGACAATGGCCACCATGTACACAATAATTGAAATCAAGCAACCAAAAAAGCCACAAAATAGCTCCAGCTTCACATAACACTTCCAAACTGGCAACTAAAAATCAGACTGAACAAAAAAAATTACATTCACCCACCATAAAAACAAATACCAACAAAGCAATTCACAAATATAACGAGAGAAGGGATACAGAAACATGCACAAATAAAAGATTTTATGAGGAAAACATTCAAAATAAAGCAAAAAAGAAAAATTTCGAATTCGAGAGAAAAGAGCAGTGCACTCATAAATAGATACAACCATTATTCAGTATGCTACAGGCTCAAGAACACAAGCAAACCCAACAAATACCACCTTCACCAACATTTGCTCAAACATTTTTATAGAGGAGAACACCACAAACTAGGTAGCTAATAAGAACCCGTTAGAAGGGCTCCACCTTCCCTACATGAAGCTCCAATCAGCACACAAAATCACCTGAGAGAATGCATGCAGATGACATCTCTCTGGATACCATTGTAGGTATTGCAAGGACTTCTGCAACTACAGAAGCTCCTCATCACTAGAGTTCACGTATCAGCATACACCTATCAAATAGTGCAAAAAGCCGCAAAGGATATGCCAAGCCTCAATATAATTCAGTAAGTGATGCACAACTAGAGTTTGCCAGATAATCCAAAAACTTCACTGGTTTCTGGAATGGCACATTATTACCAGACATCAGTAGAGTCTGCACAAACACAACCACCCAGATACATCGAATGTGTCCTAGCTTTTCACTTGCACACGGTCTCACACACAACACTTTGCCTCACAAACTCCTCCCCATAGGTGACAAAGGCTACCCCTTGAAGTGGCCCATCGAATGTAAAGAAAACAAGCATTGGCATAGCCAATAGGTCTCACCTTTGGGACCTTATAAGTGTTTAGCCATGCAACAGTTGATGTTGTTGCACCAAGGATATTGTGCTGCATAACTAAATACTTATAAGGTCCCAAAAAGCAAGACCTATTGGCTATGCCAATGCTTGTTTTCTTTTTGTTATGCACAGTGAAACATCTTTCACTGAGCTTACATCGCTTCCTATAAACCTGCAGAAAAATGGGGATCGAGGTTACTTTGAGGTTCTAAATGCAAAATAATGCTATAAAAATGTTGAGCGAAAATGATGTATAACTCTGCGTAAGGGATATGTAATATGCATTTGGGGATGTGTGTAAACACTAAACGTTCCCTTCATTCCCATTTGCCACAGTCGTACGAGTTCTCGCCTCCCTAGCAAGATGATAACGCCAGAGTACAAACCCTGGGTCCTCTTGTTAAAGTTGGTTCCTAATGACCGTATTTTCGTTGAAGGAGCAACTCTTGAAGTTTGTTACAATGAGGCATTTTTGCAGTTAATCAATCGTCGAATCTTTGTTACTTTCAATGCGCCTCTTGAGTGTAAAAGCTTCTGTGCTGTTGATATGTCATTTGATGTTTATTTAATGAAGTGGATGCGGGTCAGGATAGCTTGTCTCTCAGTAAACATGTTGATATATAAGTGGAACAACCCTGCATTATTTCTCGCAGCACTACTCCGGTGTGTTTTTTGACTCCGTGAGTCTCAACAAGTGTTTGAATGCTGCGAAGTGGCTGGCAGGAATGTGCCTATCTGTGAATCTCTTAGTCAAAGTGTTTAGCACGTGTGGTGCACCTCTTAATGTAACCGTGTGCTAAAAACTTTCTATTTCTAAGTGACGCTATACTTGGTTATTTATAAATAAACTCACTGTGACGCAATTTGAAATATGAGACTTCCAGTGCTCAGGAATTAAGTTGTGTTAGCAGGAATAATGACTGTACTCTGAAATTACTTGCAGAGAACATCAAAGCGGCCGCGAAAGTGAAAGTGATCGCGATCGCGATCAAGCGTGGCGAGCGATGCGCTTAATGAGCATGACGAGGAAAGCCATATGGCGCCTCTGCTCGTAAGCGCGCGCCCGCGTACATGCACGCAAGCTGGTAGCCGGCCATGGTAGCATTTTTTGAAGCCCTTACTAAAAGTCTCGCCAGACCAGCACATGCGCTGGGTCAGGCGAGACCTAAAAAGGCTGTACTGTTAACCCAGTCCTGCATAGTTATCACCAGCAATAGGCATATGAAAATGTTCCTTTGATCTGATGACGTCAGCTTGGTATTTTGGGACATATGACATTCTTGACTGGATAGCCTCTTCAAGACTTTTTTTTAACTTTATTAGTAATCACAATAGTACTTGAAGGAGAGTTCCACTTCTTATTGGTAGTGCTTATCCTGGGTTCATTCAACATCTGCAGACCATTACTTAAGTATTTTTTTTTAAAGAATGTTTATTTTGAGGCGTGGCTTGGAGCGTCAAGATGGCGGTCGCACTCTAAGAGTGCTCCGGACCCCTCCGTCATCCGCTCAAGCCATCCGACACCATCGGCACAACCAGGGTGATCCCACAACTACTGGTCCCCTCCTAGTCTTAGGCTCCTTCCCTTAATGCGAAACGGAACCGTTGGGAGGCCACTTCTACTTCCGCCCACTGCGACCCTGCCTGGCGGCCTGCACAAGATGGCGCAGAGGTTCTGACACCTGAACCGCAGCGGCCGCTCATCGCCGTGCAGCGCAGCGGGTTGGGGGCGTCCTGCAATCTGAGTGGCAATGTACTGCTACTGCCCGACCCAGCGCCCGTCCCATCGACGGGCTGCAGCTGGAGACCAGTGTCCGGCCCGAGCGGACCCGGAGACGCAACTGTGACCCGCGGTGCCCCCGCACTCACCTGCGGCCGTCTTGCAGAGAACCGGTGACTGCCATCTCCACCGGAGGCAGGGGTGAAACCAAGTCGACAAACCACGGATCTGGAGCCGGGGCCGGACCGGATCTGGGCCTGGCGCGGCCTCTCTGTTTGGGACTCGGTGTCCGCTTCCCAGCCCCGCAAGATAGGCTGGCCGCAAACCTGCCCGCAGCTGACACCCGGAGGACTCGGCCTAGGCACCGGGGCGGCCCTGAGGCCTGGATGGGTGCGGGAGTCCTGTGTGGGACCTGGCATCCGCCCCCTAGAGCAACACCGGTGGGATTGAGGCTCTGGAGGGCTTCCGGATCTGTTCGCGGCCTGGAGGACAGTAGCGACCCGGGGCGGGCCTAGGCTGCCAGCGATCAACCTGCTTGCGGAGGCGAGGTAGGTGGACGATTGATCCCCAAATGAAGGAGCCGGATGGCTGGGGCCACACAGGCGCGACCGCATCGCCACGTTCCGCCCAAACCCCCCGCTGTGCTGCCTCTGAACAACGCTGCACAAATAAATACTGAGGCCTGGGCCTTGACTGTAGCCAAGGGGGCTCGATTCAACAGTGGCAAATAGTGGCATTAGAGGCCCCAGGGCATCCCGGTCGACACCATTCTGTGGCACCCAGCGGACTCTTCCCGGGCCCCCGGAGGGTTCAGCTGTCGTGGTCGGACAGCGGGGCCCCCCCCGCGAGCAGGCCTGCGTAGAAGTTCCTTTGTGGCGGTGGGGCGGGCGGGTGGCGCTGCACCGGGAGGAAGAGGCCTGCCCCCGTCATTATCCTGAGTGTCTAATCGCTGACACGTTGAGACGACCCTCTGGCCTGCTAACCCCCGCATCTACAGCACCGGGGGCCGCCAGGCGGGGGTTTGGCTGTCGTGATCGGACAGCGGGGGGCCCCCGGTCGGGGCTTTCGAGGCCACCACGACAAGCAACAGCTGAGGCCTACCTGGGGGCCTGGACTTGCTGCGGCTGCCGGTGCCTCGGCCACTCATCCTGCCACGCAGCCTGTGTACGGCCCCCTGTCCCTGGCTGGGTCGCTGCGTCAGCTACAACCTTCAGGCTCCCGCTCATCGGAGCCACAGTGCATCCTTGCGGCTTCCCGCCAGCGTCCCTGCAGTGTGCGTCCAGGGCCTAGCTGCAGTGGCGGGGCCCGGGGCAGCAGCGCCCTCGACTGAGCCCCAGAGACGACCTGACGCTGCGGCCTTGGGGGCCAATCGCAGCCGGCCTCCTGCCTTCGGGCCTCTGCGGACCTGCGGCCCATGATCGGCGGACCTGATTAGAGGTGGGTGCCTGCATAACTCTCGCGGCGGGGGTGCGCGGGGGGGCTCTCTGCATCATTCATCCTCCCCCCCACGCCTCCTAGTCTGCGGGACTGTCTCTTGGCGCTGCGGTCTGGGCCTACCACTCCACTTTCAATTGCGGCCAGAGGTGCCCCCCACTACCAGAACACAGTCCCCTTGAACCACAGGTCATGATGGGCAATCTTGGGAGAGGGGGGGGTCTCCCGCATATACCGATCTCTAACAAATAACGGCCCGGCATCCCTTGACCACTTAAAACTCAGGTAGGAGACATGGGTGGGTTCACTGGAGGATGAGGACTGGAGGGATGCTCAGATGGCGCCTAGAACCATCACTGCTTCGGCTTCGCCTAGTCCAGCTCTACTATCTACACACCTCCTATCTCACCCCCAGTTGCCTCCATAAATCAGGTCTGATTCCGCTCCCGACATGTCCGCGGTGCGGTGCAGACCCCGCAGATTTCTTTCACATGGTATGGACATGCCCCCGCATTGCCCCCTTCTGGTGCACCTTGGAGGCAGAACTCAGAGATTTTAGGTTGGGACGCCCCCCACAACCCTCTACACATATTATTGGGCATCACTGACGGGTTAGATGGGTCCAGGGCTGACAATACGCGCTTAGGAACAGCCCTAGTAGTAGCTAAACGAGACATAGCGGCCGCGTGGAAGAATCCCATCCCACCCACCATAGCCAAATGGCGCCGGGGAGTAGATTGGTGCGCCACGCAGGAACTCTCGCTGTACGAAGCCAGGGGTTGCCCTGGCGGGCATCGGAAGATCTGGGGCAAATGGCTGGGATTGATAAATTGATCACTACCACTGACTCTGGGGGCCCACCTCACTACGCCGCAGGGGGGAGGGTAATGTTTATTCTACCTTGTTCTACCTGCACTGTGTGCAGCAATCCGCATGTCATGATGCAATCTTATATGCTGTACTGTCTGCCTTCGTGCCTTTTGTTTCTTGTTTTCCCCTTTTTCCTTCACCTCTTGTAAATTCAATAAAAGTTGATTATCAAAAACAGAATGTTTATTTTTCCATTTCACCATTATTAAGGTTACATCAATAATGTCATACTTTACCACAATTTGTAAAAAAAGAACAAACTTTGTAGCCATCCCACCCCTTCCCACGCAGTTGCCAGAGAAGTCACCCTTCCCCTCGAGATTCCTTGTTTTTCAGGGTCCATTTTCCGCATGGATAATGTTACTAGTACCTTTTTCACTATATCTGAATGCTCTCTGATATTTGGAGCAACTCCCTATTCCAATCCAAATTCCAATCCAATTCTCGAAACTCACTATGGTCTCCTTCCATGTTGTCAAATCCTCTTCAGTGTTTTCATCCACCCTACACCCCCGTAGCCTAACGTCCTCTGCTATTGCCCATTCTTTGACATCTTTCACCCATCTCTGTTTGTTGGGACCTGCAGTACCCATCCATACTATGGCCACTCTTCTTTTTGCCAGTACTAATGCCAACTGTACGAATCTCCACTGCATTGTCCCGCCCTTGCGTAGTTTAAATATCCCCAGACCATTACTTATGTATAGTATGTGTCGCCAATAACTGAAGTCATCTTAGCTTATCTGCTAAATTCTGATATCCCAATAGGAGGCTGATGTCTTAATGCAGGGCTGAATTGGAAACAAATGGGTGAACACAACTTTATGACATAGGCTAAACCCAGTTCATAAAGCATTTCTACAATTACATTTAGTCAGTCTAACATCAAAGCTTTTCTTCAAAGCAACGTTTCACTTGAGAGATGGGATAAAGCCACTCTACATAAGCTTACCCTAAAATCCTACGCGTATTCATGGGAGTCTATCTCCCCGAGTTTTTCCCAAAAATCTGCCAACCAGATGACTCTTTTCTTAGCACGGTGCAATCTTATTGTGTGGGTTATTAAATCTGTTCCACTTAGTATTCATTTATAACAGCATATTCGTAACTTTGGTCCGTAAAGTTCGAACAACAGAACATTTGCACATCATATGAACAAAATCCGACCTTCAACGTGCAGATCTAGGCCACACATTTGGAACTGAATTATACATTTTGTGTTACAGTTAGGATGTAGGGTACAAATAGGGAGTAAGCATTATTCAACACATTACACTGTTTGTGGTTAAAGCAGGAATTACTGTATGCACCTTGTATTCTATGCCACTCTCCAGCCATATCTATATCTCTCATACTATATGCAGATCATCTTTCCTGACATCTACTACTGCCTTGTAGAGGAAAGTAATGGCCCTAATACAGCATTCTATCTGGATCAACTCCTGCAATAATACCAAATATGGCGGCTTCCAATCTGAGGTGGCATGGTGGGCAAACAAACGATGGACTGAGATATGGCCAGAGTAATTACTAGTGGCTGAGATAAATTCAAGAATTCCACCCATCATGTTTTTGTTTTCCTCAGTGTGGTGCCCTCAGTCTAACGATATGCACAGGCGTGGGTACCATGCTCCCTGTCAAACTCCCCCCTCCAAAGTCCGCTATTCCTTAAGTGTCCTAGTCGGATTTAGATGACATGCTGCAGCATAGAAGCCACAAAGTGTCATCTCAAACACATGCATTTTTTTTCTTGATAATACTAATTCGTATAGCTAAACCATAGACTTATTTTTGAAGTTTTCATGATTAAAAATCATTACACAGACTAATATTTCTGCAATGAAAATAGTAAAATTAAATATATATATTTTTCAGGCAATCAGACATAATCAAATATAGTTACAACGTAATGTTGCACCAAAAGAAGTAATAAGGTATTTAGCAACTTATTAAGAGTCATATTTATTGAATTCACATGCTCCCGTGATGAGCATTTTGCGCCCTGAAATACGCTTTGCACTATCGTAGGTCTATGTTACATTAAGATGCAACAAAAACAGTTTTAGAAATCCTGTTAAATTACAGCCTTTTAGGTAAAACATAAGTCATGTCACTAAAATGCAATAAACTTGCCCAATGTGCCTCAAAAGCTTAGGAGGGTCTGTGAGACGGATCTGGGTCACTTGTCAGAAGAATAACAGAGATTTGCCATGATGACGTACGGGAATGGCAGAACATCTCACAATAAAATTGGCCGTGGTAGGCGTGAAGGGGGGATGTGGAAGGTAACGGACATGTTAACATCTTTATTAACTTGTGTCAGTAATATCCAAAAGAGACTGTTCAAAACTGGCAGGAAGGGGAGGCTCCTACCATGAATAGATGCATCTAGGGAAAGGATAAGTTTAACTTCGGAAACTCTTATCTACCATATCTAGGGTTGCCTACAGCAGCAAATACAATTCTGAATGCCAGGGATGTCTGATTTTAATATTTAGGTCAACACCTATTGAGGTACACCTAGAATGTTATGATTTGTTGCACAAGGTCTGAGTAGGGTACGTGCCCTGGAAAACAGATGCAATTCACGCCTTAGATAAAAGTTATTTTCCAATGATAATGCTAACGATTAAAAAACAGTTATACATGTCTAGGCACACATATTGAGAAAGAATCACCACTCCAACACTGCTCTTTTTATCAAGTTTATCACTATTCTTTCAATGTATGTTATCTACTGCTTTCAAACAAGACTCATTTTTTCTTCTCTTTTCCATTTTTAGGTCTCACTTGACAGTGCAGGCAAGATCGATTTTTACCAATTCTTTAAAGAAATACACAACATAGGCTTTGGCTCCGCCTGGAAGAACATTATCATCTCATCGTATGCTATTTGCTGTTTAGTGGGCTTTGATTTCTTCTGTACTGTAATGTAATGTAATGTAAATAAAATTTGTAGAGCGCAACTAATGCCCAAGGGCGTCTTGGCGCTGTCGAAAACTGAAACAAGTGTGGCAGAGGGAAACTGCTGCTATAGACGGAACTAAAAAAATGTATACAACTTGTGTAAACAGCCAGGTTTTTAGGCCCTTTCTGAAACTAAGTAAAGAGGGAGCTGTTTTTAGAGTATATGGCAATCGATTGCAGAGCATTGCTGTTGCCATGAAAAAACTCCTACCTCTCCATGTAGCCTTCTTAAATGGGGAGACCATCATGTTCTTGGCCAAACCTGACCGTAGAGTTCTTGTTGGCATATACCATTTGAGTTTGTTTTTAAACTGGTCCGGCCCCAGTCCGTGCAAAGATTTAAAAGCCAGGCAGAGGGCTTTAAATTTACATCTTTGTCTGACTGGCAACCAATGCAGTTTTCTGATGGCTTCTCTTGCCGATTTGTTTTTTGGAATTTTAAAAATGAGGCGAGCTGCCGCATTTTGTAAAATCTGGAGTCTGTTAACAAGACCTGATGCAAGAGTGAGATAAAGGCTGTTGCAATAGTCAATCCGTGTAAGGACCATGGCCAAGGTCACTGTTTTTAAGAGTTCAGAAGGTACATATTTTTTGATTTTATTAATCAACCTTATGGAACAGAAGGATGCAGATGTAATTTTGCTAATTTGTTCTTTAAATTTAAGTTCACTATCTATTATGATTCCTAGGTTCTTTACCTTGGTTGAGGGTGTGGGCAGTGCGTCCAGCTCTGGCGGCCACCAATCCAGCGTCCAGAGGGAGGGTTTATTGCCAAAGATGATAACCTCGGTCTTTAAGGCATTCAACTTCAAGCAATTTCCGTCCATCCATTCGCTCACCTTTCTCATACATGCACTGAATGCCTCTCCAGGGCTATTTTCCCCGTTTGTCAGAGACACCACAATTTGGGTGTCATCTGCATACGAGGCTAAGGTAAAACTAGCGTCTTTGATAATCGACGCTAGTGGCGTGACAAAGATTAAAAAGTGTGGGGCTCAGTGCCGAGCCCTGTGGGACTCCACATGGTAGGGAAAACTGCCTGGAGACAAACGTCCCCATTGCCACATTTTGCTGTCGATTTGTTAGGAATGATTTTAGAAGGTCTATTGCTGTTCCTTTTATCCCCAAGTCATAGAGCTGGTCAACCAAGATCTCGTGGCTGACCGTATCAAAACGCCGCCGAGAGGTCAAGCAGCACCAACGCCGCCGTCACCCCCCTGTGGAGAACTTCACGTATTTCTTCAGTTGCTATAATTAATGCAGATTCAGTGCTATAAATTTTCCTGAATCCATGTTGTGATTCGTCTAGCAGCGAGTTCACTTCTATGAATTCTGAGATTTGTTTGTTCATAATTTTCTCTGCCAGTTTAGCAGCAAAAGGGAGTCTCGAGATAGGGCGGTAGTTATTCGGCTCAGCACTGTCCAAATTGTCTTTTTTCAGAAGTGGGAGAATTGAGGTACGTTTCCACTGGACAGGGAAGGTCCCGCTGGTGAACATATTGTTAAGAATTGCTAAGTTAAGAATTTATTCTATGGAGTGCCTGTACTGTAATGCATAGGGGGCACTATCTAAAAAGTACATCAAATCATCATACATTAAATGTTTTTGTTATAGATGCATTGTACACACAAAATGTTTGTTTTGCTTTTCACTGCAGCGGGTTGATGTATGAATCTTCTCATTGTTTTCTCTAGCTGTGTCTTACTCACTGTTCTTCCTCCTCTGTTTTTGTGTAAAAGCCAATAAATCTTAATGTATTAATGAACTATGACCTGCAAATACAAGCAAGCACAAATAATATTGTGAGCATATTAAAGCAAGATGTTATTTGCTTTTGACTTCATCATATACATCATAACCTGTCTGGGATGCGTCGCATAGCAAGTGCTTCTACTCGTAGATTAATCTATCCAATTTTGGGGGCATGGCTTGGCAGGCCAATATGGCGGACACGCTCTAAGTAAGCTCCGCCGGCACGAGCCATAATTGTAACAATCCGTACAGAATCCGGACCCCAACACAATAACCCAGTCGTTAAAGAAACATCGCGGACTGGGCTCTACGACAATCCGGCTACAAGCCCTGGAAACACCGCAGAACGGACGCGTTGGGAGGCGGATCGGGCCGGCCCGTGCGGCCTAAGCTGACGTCCCCGTCGCGGTGGGGACTAGACCGCCGGATCCGAGGTGAAACGACAGGCCGTGTGGTGTGCGGCGTCAGGTGAGGAGCTCCGACGATACAGCCTGCAGGGGTGGGCACGGCCCGCCGTGTTGGGATCGCCTGTGGTCCTGACGGCCGCCACGCCGACTGACGTGAGAGCCGGGCTGCTCCGGTGATCCGAGCAGGCCTCGCAGGCTTCTGGAGAGGCTTGGGCTCAGACCCCCCTCGGGGGTTCTTGTTGAAATTAAGCCCCATTACCATCGCGGCGGCTGACTCGAGGCCTGGTAGGGGCCGCATGCGACTGCCCCCTCCAGGGGTAGATTGAGATACAGCGGCTGAGGGCCGAGGGTGCGGCCCTGTATTCAGAACTGCATTGGACGCCCCGGTGCCTACAGCCACTGCTTGGGACTCCGGCCGGTCAGGTGATCACATAGGGCCCCTGTATGCGGCGGTGGGCCTGCGCAGGGAGATGTGATGTCCTGGGGGTACTGTGGCACAAGGTACACTGCCTGATATTGAGGGGCCCCCAGCTGACCAGTGGCACCTGGTGAAATCCCTGCCGTCTTGCACTTAGTTGGGCGCTGGGAGTTCTAGTTCGCCTACTAACCACCTGACAGGCATTGGTGAACAGACTACTTGCTGATCTTGACGCTTCCCTGACGTGGCCCTACAATATACTCCCTGCCTGCTGGGCCCAACCTGCTGCAGCCGCGCCTTCGGACTGCGAAGACACCTACTCTCCAAGGTGGAAAACAGGTTGGGGGTCCGGCGAGCCAGGTCCCTTTAGGGGGTCTCCTTGGCCAGTCTTCTTAGGCAGCAGAAGCGGCTGCGCTAGGCTCGGTGCGGCTTGTGGTCTGGGAGCTGGATTCCGTGAGGCCCGGCCTGGGACCCTGCCCGGTGTGATCCTAGGAGATACCTTGGAGGCATGTGGATTTGAATCCACTTACATGGTGGCTAGACAGTGAAAGCCTGAGGGAACTCTGACCAACAACTACCAGAAGGAGTACCCACTCGCAGTGCCTCATTTGATTGTCCTCCTTCCCCCTCCACGCCCTCCCAGCCAACATGGGTAAAGACAAACAGGCGACCGAGGCTCCAAACAGAGTACCATGGATAACTATACGACTGCTTCCGGAAGCTCCGGAGGCGAAGAGGATGGCAACCCGTCCCCAGAGAACGCGATGTTGCTGGCGGCGATCAATCAGTCACGAGAAGCCTTGGAGGCAAAAATAGGCGCTGTGGCATCCGAAGTATCTTTCCTGCGCCAAGACCATCGCAAAGCAGTAGACCGCATCACTGAAGCAGAAACCCGGGTCTCCACGGTAGAAGATACAGTGGCCTCCCTTAAAAAAAAAGTAAATAACCTCACAGTAGTGACACACGAATTAGCGGCCCGAGTTGAAGACGCAGCAGGCCGATCGGGGCGAAGCAACTTACGCCTGGTAGGATTTCTGGAGGGCTGTGAGGGACCATCAATGAACGACTTCCTGACAAAATGGCTGATATCTTTGTTGCCAGGCGACTCCTTATTCTCCTGCTTCATAGTAGAAAGAGCCCATCGGGCGTTGACAAAAAAGCCCCTCCCGGTGAGCAGCCGCGACCGGTGATAGCTAAACTCCTGAACTACGCCGACCGGGACGCAATATTACAATTCCCAAGAACACATAAAGATCGTCTGCTTTTCCACTCGCATCCAATAATGGTGTTCCCGGACTATACCAAACTTGTACAGCAACAGCGACAGTCGTTTGTCGTGGCTAAACGCCGGCTCCGAGAGCTTAACATGTCGTACATGTTACTCTACCCAGTCCGGATGCGAGTGATCTATAAATCAAAGTCATACTTCTTCGACTCCCCGGAAGCGATCTTCTCCTGGACCGATGAAACTCTACATCTTAGGCCGCATACCCCGCCGCCAATAGAATCAGACTCCTCGCAAGGTTCTCAAAGAAACGGCCGAACTAGAAGTAATTCCAAGCGGCGACACAGATCTCGATCCAACTGGCGCTCTCAAGTCCAAGGCGAAGTGCCATAAAACTGATACGTATGGCTGACAGGCGGTCCTGATGGCATGCTATGCCAACACCGAGTAACTTCCAGATGCAGACATGTGGGGTCATTCGAATCGGCTCTAGGCCCCCAATGGAAGCTGCTGCGCCCCAAGACTGTTATTGTTATATTTAGTAAATTGGGAATGTTAGGATCCAGTTAGTGGAGCTCCTTGGGCCCCAATGACGTCTCCGCCGCGACAGATACTCCTTGTTTGTGGATGTATGGAGGTACCCCCACCCCCATACATCCACAAACAAGGAGTATCTGTCACAGCGGAGGGGTGGGAGGGAAGTTTTATATTGTTACCTTTTTACCGTCGCAGACACCGCATACACACTGAGAACATACTCCGACACTGCGGCAACGGAACACATTGACGTGCAATGGCATCACACACCCCTAACTCCCAGCTAGGGGAGTTAAACATAGTGACCTGGAACGTCAGGGGTCTACTCAACAAAATCAAGTGAGGGGCGGTGTTGAAATTAGCTAAACGTTATGAAGCCGACGTTCTTCTATTACAAGAGACACACCTCCTGGGCAACAAAACCCCATGCCTTCACCGATTTGGATATACTACAATTTACCATTTGGGTTTCACAAGAGGATCACGAGGCACTGCAGTGCTGGTGCACCGCCGGGTCCCATATACCATCTCCAAGCATTGGTTGGACCCTGGAGGTCGATACACCCTTGTTACCGGCACACTACTGGGAGAACAACTAACCATTGGCAGTATCTATGCCCCCGCCCCCACTGGGGCAAACGTTCATAGACAAGATTTCCCAAGTGTGGGGGGAACACACCGAGACCGCTGGTGCGCTTCGGGACTGGTTCATCATACCAGTAAGTCCAAACTCAATCTCCTTGCCGGCACCCTGGGGTGGTCGGATGCATGGCGCGTCCATCACCTCTCCGAAAACGGGTTCACATATACTTCAGCCGTACATGACACTATATCTCGACTAGATTATATTTTCCTACCCCATAGCTATATGCATAGGGTGTCCTGCGTCTCCATCCTTCCCAGAGGGCTGTCCGACCACTCTCCGGTTCAACTCAAACTACACCCAAAATCTCAACGGCCCCTCTATCGATGGCGAATGTCTCCCTGGCATCTTAAAGATCCCAATTACCAGGAAGCCCTCCTACGAGCTATCACGGACTATATTTCGATAAATACGGACATAGCTCCGTCCAAAATTATCCTTTGGGAGGCCCTCAAATCCACAATCCGGGGCGTAGATATTAGTTTTCGGACAGGCGAAAGACGCAAACGCCTTGCCCACATAATAGACTTAGAGGATCGTCAGCGATCGTTAGAGAGGCAGCTGATAACCAATACCACCCCGAGACTGCGGCGCAACCTCCTCCAGACTCAGCAAGAAATACATATACTCCTAACAAACGAGGCACAGGAGACCTGGCTGGCAACACAGCATAGGATCTACCAATGGGGCGACAATTCAAGCAAAATGCTACACCGTCTCTGCCAGGCTAAGACGGCCCCTATCCCTGTTCCAGCACTACGCGACGCAGAGGGCAAGCTATGCACTTCCCAGCGGCGGTTACGCAGGTCCTCGCCACATACTATGCCTCCCTCTATCAACAAAGAGAATATGTATATATCAGAAGCCCTCATAGACTAATTTCTTTCAGACATACCCCCCAATAGACTCTCCGACCACCAGAGTGACACTTTAGACGCCCTAATAACTCTTGACGAGCTCAGGGCGGCACTAGCCAACACTCACCCTGGTCGCACACTTGGCCCCAAAAGATTCCCCAGTGATTTTTAAGGCCACATATGACAACATTGGGCCCACACTTTTCAGCGGCCCTTCACGAAGCACTTGAACAACTTATCTTACCCCCTGACTGGCGCCACGCCGAAATTGTGGTTTTCCTGAAGCTTGGCCGCCCTCCCGAAGACCCCACTTCATACCGTCCTATCTCTCTGCTCAACTGTGAGCCTAAACTACTCGGTAAAGTCCTAGCTGATCGCCTCAGGTCGTGTATCCACGACCTCATCCATCCAGATCAGTCAGGCTTTATGCCACAGCAATCCACCAGACACAACATTAGACGTGTCCACAATGCCCTTACCAAGGCCAGAGATTTAGGTCGGCCTGCGGCCGTCCTCTTAGCAGATATAGACAAGGCGTTTGATTCCTTAAGCTGGATATACCTTTTTAAGCTCCTTCACGCCATCAACTTTGGACCCCGTTTCCTGGCGTATATTCAACTGCTGTATACAGACTTATCGGCCTCGGTGCAAGTGCGGTGCAATCATCCCCCTTCCCTATCCATCGGGGCACGTGGCAGGGCTGCCCCCTATGCCCCCCTTTTATTCACCATAGCCATAGAGCCTCTGGCCATTTGGTTGCGCCAAGTCCCATTGATCCGCGGATTTGAATGGACACGCGAATGCTCAGATAGAATAGCATTATATGCTGACGATGTTCTTTTCTTCATGACCGACCCATGGTCCTCGGGACCCCACATCCTTCAGATCTTGAGGGTGTTTGGGGAAACCTCTGGTTTAGGAGCTAATCCCTCCAAATCGGTCCTGTACCCAGAGTGCGGCGACCAGAGACGCCAGACCAGGGCAGCACAACTATCCCGTGCTGTTGACGGGTTCAAATACTTGGGAGTTTTCCTATCATCATGCCCCACGATCTCATGGACACGTAACTTCACCCCATTACTTCCTGCCGTGCGAGAGGAAACTGCAATCTGGTCACACCACCCCCATCATTATATGGTAAATCCGCCATCTTTAAGATGGTTACTCTGCCCCGTTTATTATATAAATTACAAAATTTCCCATACCACATTCCACGCTCATGGTTTGCCCAACTGAATGCACTCCTCAACAAATTCCTATGGCAGGGAGGAGCGATTCGGGTGGCTCTAAATACATGTATACAGTCGACCTACTGCGGGGGTATTGCTACGGCAGATATATAGGCACATTATAGTGCATCCCATCTCCTTGTCATAAACGAATGGTGGTTTAGCCCACAATCAGACCCAGCCTATGCTGTGGAACGACTAGCAATGGAAGGCACTCCCTTGCAAAAGTTCCTATATAGTCAGATCAGTCTAGACACCCTCCCCCCAGCCTGCAAAACTGTTATACTACTGTGGCGATGCATAGTGAAAACCATGGGCTGGATGGGACGGTTGACTCAGGCGACTCCGCTGTGGCAGGGCACATATATACGTTCTGTCTCTGCGTTGACAGGCTTTCATAAATGGGACCTCCTGGGAATATCTACACTAGGCGACATCATGCAGGGTTGTACCCTTAAATCCTTTCAGCAGTTGCAAACGGAGTTTCAACTACATAAATAGCAGTTTTATAGATATTTACAACTGAGGCACGCCCTAAACCCCCAAATGAGCCAACTAGAGGAGCTGCCTGAGTTCCAACCCCTAGAGGGCCGACTACTAATGGGAGATTTGGGGGCACATAAGATTAGACAAATATATCAGACCTTGATTACTCATACACGCAATACACTGCACAAGACCAGAGCCGCCTGGGAAGTAGATATACCAACCATAACTGACGATGACTGGGCCGAGGCCTTGGCTAGTCCCCGATGCGCTGCGATCTCTTCGTGATATCACCTCATCCAATTTAAATATTTGCACTGCGCATATTATACCGGATCCCATCTATGGAGAATGGGGGTTATCCAATCCCCCCCAATGCCTCCGCTGTGCGGAGGCTGAAGGCACTTTCCTACATATGGTGTGGAGCTGTGAGGCGATCCAGCCATTTTGGCGGAGAGTTGCACCCTGTCTTGGGCAAGTCCTGCAATGGACCATTCCCATTGACCCCAGACTGATGTTACTTCATAGCACGGAGGAGATTGGTGGAAACCGCTACAAACAGCACCTGCTGTTCCTGGGCCTCACATTGGCCGAAAGGGACATAGCCCAAAAATGGAAAGCAACTGATTCACCGAGCCTGGGGGGATGGAAAAAAGCCATGGACAAATGTATGAGTGCCGAGATTGTGGTCTTCCAAGCCCGGGGCTGCCTGCAGAAACACCGAAAGATCTGGTCTAACTGGGCGACATGTCGCGGTATTGAACTACCCCCCTTGCCACACCCTGACCCTCCATAAAGTCTCTAGTAACGCATACAACACATTAATATGCCATCAACAGACAACCAAGAACATAGATCAATACACAGCTCATTGCACGCAGCCAGGAGTTACCAGTGAAGTTCGGTGCGACGTATCAGTTGATCGGCCTGATGTTCCACAGGCCAACTTGTATTGGAATAAAAAAGCATGGTACTTTCAATATGGCTGGTTAATTGTAACATACCTGTTGGGCGTTGCCCATTCTGTACCTATAAAAATAATAAAATCTGTTGTGAAAAAAAAAAAATCTATTCAATTTTACAGCCTTGAGAAAGCTCCATGTAATACGTACAACCACCGTTTCAACTGAAACACTTGTTACCTTTTTTTCTGCACAGGCACTACTACAAATACAAGAAAGTAATAGATAAGTATGTGTTAAACAAAAACCTATATGATTAATGAAATGTAGGGTGAATTATGCACAATTCAAAACTGAATGTGTACTAATTTACAAACAAATTGTTAAAGTGTGATAATTTGGTAGAATGCAAAAGGACTGGAGTTGATTTGAGAGTCAGCTCCTTTAGGGGCAGAACCATACTGTAAAACTTTCATTCAAACTAATAACTATGACCAAGATAAAAACAAATGTCTTGAGAACAGACGATAATAACCCCTTTGTGCAAATTAAGAAATAAAAGATCTTAATCCATTTTCCCA
Organism: Calotriton arnoldi; assembly: GCA_963921515.1. NCBI lineage: Eukaryota > Metazoa > Chordata > Amphibia > Caudata > Salamandridae > Calotriton > Calotriton arnoldi. The sequence goes on from CAWUFW010000692.1 coordinate 1,242,241, forward strand.
TCCCATGATAAGCTTAATTTGTTATCCGAAACTATCTCTAATGATTGATCTTACAATCACAGCTGAAAGGTGGTCACAAAACAGTTAATATTTCTCAAGGTATTACTATCCATTCTAGCAGTAAGATGCATAAAAGGGTTGGGTCTTCCAATTACAAAATACACTAAGACTCATGAATGAAAAAAATCAGAGATTACTTGGAGAGTCCCCTTCATTGTCAATCGGAAAGGGGTGCCATAATTCACAGATTTGCCTCAAGCTCAGTCCAGGTGTATGTATGTATGCATCTATGTATATTTAAGCTCTTATAAAATGCAAACTTAGCAACAAATCAACAGTGCTCTGAACAGAGCAGATGGGATATTTTAATATGTTAATAGATCTAGGGAAGGTTATACTATGTTAAGGGTCTTTGATAATACGGAGTCGAAAATGCAAGACTGACACTGGATTGCCAGAAAGTGGTTCAAAGTTAAACCACCTTTATATTAAAAACTGCAATGTGAACTCACATTTTGCTACTTCAGTGAGAAATCGAAACTATGTAAATGATAGGCGGGTTATGCATGTTCAGGGATTTTGGTGCTGGCTGCACATATTCCTTGAAGATCAAAAATGAAATTGATTGAATTCATAACTTTACTCTCTTATTTAGGTTTAAACCAGTGTTTCCCAAACTGTTGGCCGTGAGCTGACTTTTGTTGGTTCGGAAAGTTCAATCAATAAAAATACATTTAAATTCTGTGTTTATCTTGTCATATTTGCTGTGCTTCAAAGACAGAGGGCAAATTTCAGGCTATGTCTTCTGACAAATTGCTACTTATTCGCCCAACATGGGGATTGGTGTTTACTTTTCTTTCTCTGACTGAAAAGTGAGAGTAGTTTTTAAAGTGAATTATGTAACAACATTGCTGGAGCACAGAGAGTGGGAAAGGAAAGGCTGTAGATGTTGTGTTTTTTGCAACACACAACAAATTAACAATGTAAACAAACTGTATGCATTCAGCAGTTAGAAAAGCAGTTAGAAAAGCACATTTTTTATAATTCTGAAGTGTGCTGGAAACAGTGATGCACAAAATGAAAAATATTCACAGACAAACGATTTTCACACATTTTCATTTGCGTGCTATAGAGTTTTATCACTAAAACTCTGTGTCCCTGCAAATTTAGTGGCCATTTCAATGGGAAATATGCTGTCTGTACAGGTCAATGCACTACCACATGATGCTTTAGTTAACTTCAAAAATTGCCCTGCCTCATGTCCATAAGGTAGGTGGATCACGAAAGTCTGATCTTCTAAAATGGGGCATGTTTGCCAAAGTTTACGAAGCACTGGTTTAAACCATCTTGTTTCCTTTGATACCAGAAAGAAAAAAAAATAAATAAAGAAAATGAATACCAACTTCGAATTAGGAACTGATACAGTTTTAAGCCTTGCAAGAATTAAGGATTTTTTTTAAGATGCATCAATATGGATATTATATAAAAAGTATTTATAAAGGTATTTCTCAGAGCACAATACCATAACATATTAAAATTACTTTTAAAGTATTTGAAATAGGATATAATCAAAATGGGTCGACAACTATATTATATTTACACTTTGGATGGTTGTATTAATGGTACTCCATAGCATAAAATGTTTTTGACATATTCATACATAATGTAGGGGCAGGGAAGTTCAGAAGCAACGTTTCCATTGTTGCTAAGGACTCGAAACAGACAACTACTGTTTTTAAGTATTTTATTGGTATTTGTAAGAACAGAAACATAAATACAGTTATGTACAATACAAAGACAAACAAGTAAGAAAACAAAAGGACGAGCTATCAAGTCAGATGTAATACATGGCTTCCCCTGAAAGCAAGTCTACAAGTAGGCAATGTAAATATAATCACACGTCATGAGCATTAAGATGTGGACTGCTCTTTAGTAGATATGTAGAGAAATCTAACAAAATATTTTTCAGTCTAGTAGTCTGAACAACCAGCATACAATAAGTTTCAAGTTCATTCAGATAAACCAGATCTCAGAGTAAACAAGATTACCTAGAAAGCAGACCCGAAAGCCAATTCATCACTATCTTCCTCTTAACTATATTTGCAGCATTAACACAGGAATCGCCTTCTAAAAGCAGACTGTACCCAAAACAAACCCAGAAGCCAGTTCTCAGGGAGCATAATTAGGCGTTCATTAATCATTTGGGAAACTCCATTACAGATATCTTTCCAGTATTCACTAATGGAAAGGCACACTTACACCACACCTATGATCCGAGATAGTGTAGTTTAACTGGGGTAACATAAGCATGTAACGTCATCAAATTTGAAACCAGGTTTTGCGGCTGCTCAGAGGCCATCATACACTGTACCAGTCTACATTCCTAGAGTGCCTTGTGAAAGACCCTGAAATCCCCTTTAGGAGAATTACATAGGCACAAATACTAAAACTTCATTAACAGGGCCACTGCACTCATCTCCAGTAACTTATCCAGGGTCAAAAAGTGGACATAATAATGCAAGTCACAACAGTTTTAACTTACTTTCAAATGTTACCTCGAACTGCTCAATATTAGAAACAGGGAAGAAAGAAGAGACTTCCCATGACTTGTAGTACCCACACATTTCAACGATTTGGCAAGGTTCTCTACAAAACATTCCATCCTTTATTCATTACTTTCAATATCGCAGACTGCTCCCTCCCTTTCCATGTAGGCCACGCCAGAAAATGACTTGGGTGATCACCCTCTTAGAAACAAGTTGCTGCAACCTTACCATGCATATCTTTAGTTTCTGAATTAGCTGAACTTGATGAACTTCATCATGGTGTCTCTAAATTGGTGTAATACAGATTTATCCCCAACAGCTGCATATATCCTCTAATCTACTCACAGTGCAATCTAGTGTGCTCAGATTACCTTGGGTGGATTTAAGGACCCTACATTCCCAAAGATGCACTCCCTGCGTATGCATAGACTTTAAGGTACCTTCAAGATGTATGCACACTCCATTCATACATATTAAAAGCCTCTCACACGGTACCTGCTCTCCAAATAGATCCCTCAATATACTCGATAAAAGATTTCACCTCTTGTCTTAATTGAGGTTTAGACTCTGTATCTGTCAATACCTCGCTTTTTAATCTCCAGAAGTGAGCAGGCAGGGTAAGGGAAAAGCTAATTCCGCTTATAATGGAGAATGATAAGACGGCGTTCTGGGGAGAATATGGCAGCTTCATAAATACTAGGTATAGGACGAACCCATAACAATAAACAAACTCCTGAAACGCAAGCTGTGCCTGGTTGAGTAGTAAGTGTAACTTCTGTTCCCAGGATTATATCCACCAATATGTAACAGCACATAACGTTTCACATTTTAAAAGCAGCCGAGGATGTGGGCCGGGCCACCACCCATGATCTTTTAACAGAGCAGTCTAGAATTGAATTGAAATCACCACCCCGTAGATAATAATATGAAAGCCTAGCTTTTTGTGAATTAAGACTGCAGTGCCTTTAGAGTCTGAAGAGAAAGCAGAATAAAATCTAGGAGAGTCCCAGCCTCTAGTGAGATCCAGACCTCAGGCCTAAAATGTGTCTCCTGCAGCATTTGAATATTCACCCATCTCATCTAGCATAAGAGTCAACGGTCCATGCCTTACCTGGTTTGTTATTCTAGCTGCATATACCAACCTGCCCTCCTCATCACCCATCTCATCTAGCATAAGATACAACATTCCATTTGTATCTTATGCTAGATGTAAGATTGTTAAGTCCCATTACATTCCTGGACATCACCATAATGTGACCACCACAGATTCACTAGAACTGGGGGATCCCCTATGTGACAATATGTGAAAATAGCCAAGAACCTGAAATACTGGGCATGACCTGTGTACATTCTCAAGTTCAACAAACGGCACTAAATAGGAAACTGATCCAACCTTGATTTTCTACAACACAAAATCTAGTCCAGTGAAGAACAATGCACCTGCCATATCCACCATTACTTAACAAAACAAAGCAATCCCTACAGTCCAAACCTCCATCCTCACCCCCATTCTCAATGGCATGTCCCCACCCCAAGTTATTCCCAGAGTCAATAGGATATAATCTATCCCACTGGTTTTGTTCCACATTAAGGCCCTAAGAAGTCTCAGCATAGAAGGCTATTTTAATCAGTCACAAGGACAAATGGTTGCCGTTGAGCCCTCACCCAGCATTTCCTACTATCCCCAGAAGAAATCTTGGTATTAGCCTATCAAAAGATATCAGGGAGCCTTCGGAGTATGTGTGACTAAGTGCACAGTGATGGAAAGCAGAGCGTCACATGTGCTTAAATGCAATCCCCGCAATCCTGAAATCTAAATGCCCAAAAACATTTTGTTGAAATGACTCATATACGCACTAATGACCCATTCCCCACCCTTCCAAGGATAGTAGCAGAAATATAACCTTATCATGATGACCGTGTAAATCTCCTTCCATACAGAAATGGCACTAATGCCATGCAAAGTGCACAATTAGGCATCACTTAGATCATATAAAGCTGAAAATATCAGTAGCTAGCATACATTGTAGGAAGACATCGAAGTCTTCAAATAAACTCCAGCAGACCCAGATAACAGCCATGTAAAAACCCTATGTTCTTGCGACAGAAATGCAGTCTCTTACATTCGGTGGCGAAGCCAACAGGCACGTAAGGTGGTAGGTCGGGAGCCTCACTTGGAGCAATGTGCAGTAGGCACATGACGAGATCCTGAAAAGTCATGGGACCTCACAGACAATCTATTATGCCAATCATACCAAGGCGCCATCACCAGAATATCAGAGCCCGGCTCTCCCACCAATAACAAAATCCTCCAATTCCAGTGCGGTTCAGTGTGCAGGGCTAGAAGCACCTCTCTCCTATTTCCACTGGCTCACCTCCACTCCACCATCAACGTGCAAATGTTCTTGTGCTGCAGTGGACAGTGAAAGACTCCTCAGGCCATTTAAAAGCACCAATATTCGTACCTCTCTCGTGCTCTCTCACAGCTGAGTAGGACACAGCACCAGACATTGGAATGGGGTCATCTGGGTTCATGATCTCATCTGTCGAAGACCAGGTCCAGTGCAGCAGGTCAGGTAGTCAGTTGCAGGGAGGCGTCTGGAGCTTGTTGTGTCCCTGTAGCTCAGAACAGGAGTTCAGCCAAATGACCACTGGAGTCACTCAGGTAGCCTGGGATAAAAGGAGCAGGACTTTGAGGTCTCCCTAAAGTTATATACCTTTTTAGGTCCCAGATAAAAATGTTTAAGTTACACACCCATCTTGTTGAGGAGGTGCAAACAGAAGCGTAATCAAAAGGGTGGGCGTCGGATAACATAACATGACGGATAAAGTAAGCAACAGGCACTAAGACCTGGGACTGCCCATGCCAATGCAGATGGCCTTTCCAGATTTTCCCACTTAGACAATGAAGACTATTTTGGGAAAGGTTAGTCTCATCCTCTTTCATGGGGGGTGGGGGGGGTGTTTGTGTAGGATAGTGCCCCTTTTTGCATGGTTGGCCCTCACTTTTTGCCCATCTGATGCAACCTGACTTGATGTGCCATGGGTCCCCGCCAATCAGGTTCTGAGGCCCTAGTTATTGCCCAAAACTGTACCTTTGTACCCACAATTGGCACATCTCTGGCCACTGGTAAGCCCCTTGTAAAAGGTACCATGGGTACTATCACCAGGGAAGGTCTCCAAGGGCTGCAACACCTATTGTGCCCCCCCCCCCTCAGCGGGGTGCACCGGCCCTCAGGTGAGAGTACAGTGGCATGAGCCCTGTACCCCTACAGTGTCCATTCTCAGACATTGCAGTAAAGCCATAAGGAGTATATGGTCTGGGAGTTGGTCATTATGAACTCCACAGCTCCATAATGGCTTTACTAAAAACTGGGAAGTTTGGTAGCACACTTCTCAGCACATTAAACCCACACTGAGGCCAGTGTGGGATTTAACGTAAAATGCACTCAAAGGGCATCTTAGAGATGCCCCCTGAAAAACGAGCAGCTCTGGTGTGGTTCCTGAATGGCAGCCCGCCATTTGCCACCACCAGACAGGTTTATAGAGCCCTGGGTAGAGAGCCCCCGCTCTCCGGGTCCAGAAATGAAGCCCATCCTGGGCAGAGGTGTCATGCCTCCTCCCCCAGGATGGGCTGGGTCCACGAAGGGGAAGCTTCAAAGGCCTCCCGCCTTTCGAAGCTGTCCCTGCCTTTTGCTGCCCCCAGCAACTGGCTCCCACTGGTCCTGCCCCCCAACTTTGGGTGGGAGAATTGGCTGGAAAACCAAGCTAGGAGGAGAGGTGTGCCCACCTTTGCCAACCCACCCCTCAGGTGGGGGAGGCGAGGTGAAGCACACATCACTGTCCCCTCCATCTTGAAGATGAGGGAACTCAACCAATTAGTAAGAGGCTCATGCCCCCTCCCACTGGAGGGTGGCATAATTGGGGGTGTACCCACCCCCAATGAATGGACCCATTGGTCCTGACCTGCACATCCCTTTGAACGCCCCTAAATTTAGTATTTGGGGGCGACCCTGAACCTTGCCTCCTCAGATTCGAGGAAATAAGAAGAAAGACCAAAGAGTTGTGCTAACCCAGGAAGAAGAGGACACCTACTGCTTTGGCCCCAGCCCTACCAGCCTGTCCCGCCTTTAACCTGCCTACAGCAAGAGCCCTGGCGAGTCTAGCAGCCAGCAACCCCAAGAGCCTAGAGGACCTGCCCTGCACTCATCTAACAGACTCTCTCTCCTGTGAGCAGCGTATTTGCTAAAGCCAAGACTCACCCACAGAATCCGGTCCAGGCGGCTCTGCGATTCTGCATCATTCTGCACCTGATGCCCACGGCTCAAGTTAGACTGGCCCAACAGCACAAGGAGGTCTCCCCAGCGATCCCGACCAGGGATCTGGTGATCCCCGACCTCCCTCAAGCTTCAAGACAATGCCTGCAGCCTCAGCCTGAAGGGTCCCCCGGACCGTGACCTGAGCTGGTAAAGAAACCAGACGCCAAAAGACTCTCCTTCACCCGACGCCCCACGGCCTTGGGTTGCCTAACCAACGGTGTCCAGGCATCCCCCAAGAACCCAAGTTCTCTCTCCAGCCAGTGGTCGCCTTCAGGAAGTCTCCCTGCCCTAGCCTACTGCAACTTTGCCCAACTGAAAGTCTCCACTGGAAACCACAGGGTCCCCGACATCTTCTTGGCACCCTGCACCCGGCCGCCCCTATCCCGCTGGTGGTGCAGCTCCTGTGCGGATTGTTGGCCCCTTCAGTGCGGACCTTAACCCTTGGAGCTTTGTTCCCACACCCGAGTGGCCTGCTCGTGAGCAGTCCCTGACCGAAGGCCCCCTTAACCCCATTGGCTAACATTGGGCCCCTGCACTCTGCACCTGGCCGCCCCAGTGCCACTGGTGGTGCAACTGGAGTGCCTACTTAGACCTTGAGGAACCCTGGTCTTAACCGCCAAAACTCCCACTCGTAAGTCCCGTTCTCAACTGTAAAACCGATAACCATTATTCTCCCATAGGAACCAATGTTATGCGTTTTTGTTCCTACAATGTACTATACCTTAAACCACAAAAAGTCTTACTTACCTTGTATTGTGTGATCCCCGGTGTGGTATCTCGGCATATCACCCCGAGTAGTGGATGTAATCTAAAAGTAATCGAGAAGTATTCCAAAATTACTATGTAATTTAAACTGCTTTTTGAAACAATACTAACCTGTAACAATTGCAAATCCATTCCCAATTGCATTTCTGTGTAAAGTTTAACGACAAAGTACCTTTTACCTACCTCTACCAAGTCCTGCTTGGTTCTAGAAATAAAATATAGGTATACATTTTTATACTTACCCAATTGGTCTGGATTCTCTCTATGAGTGTGTGTAATCAGTCCTTGAGTGAGTGAATACAATAAATGCTTAACACACCCTCTGTATAAGCCTAACTGCTCACCCACACTACAACAAAGAGAGCTGTTAGTACTTACCTAATGTAGCCTCTGTTATACCGTTGGGGACTCCCTGGACTCTGTGCACACTATACCTTACTTTGGCATAGTACATACAGAGCTCAGCTTCCTACACATAGCGATAGCGAAAATGAGTGGCAGTGATAGAGGAGGCAAGAAACTGAAATGGTGAAAGAAGAAGTTATAGAACAAAGTAATGAGAGAGAGCAGGGGAAGAAGAGGCAAAGGTGATAATAAGAAAGAGAAATTCACACACAAGGAACAAGTTGCTCACAGACAGGTTGACAGTCTGAAAGAGGAACTGAAGAACAGGTGAGAGAAAAGGACATGGTGACAGAAGAAGCAGGTAACAGTGAGAGGGGAATATGGGGTAGGTGTAATATGGGGGATAAAATGGGGGCCTTGCCGCCAAGTCCTGGAACGATCGCCCTCTCCAAGTCCGTACCTCCCCTTCACTCGACAACTTCAGGAAGGGGCTCAAGACTTGGCTCTTCGACTAAGGCTCACTACTCCTCAGCGCAGATCAGGTGAGAGTGAGACGTCAGTGCCAAGTTTCAAGGACACGCAGATGATGCTCAGTCAACCAATGGGAACGAGAGTAGCCTTAGAGACAGGAGGTTACGGGGGTGTGCGCAGCTAGAGATGCAAGAGCCTCTAGCTACAGCTGCCCAACACAGACAATGACAGGGAAGCTTCTATCTTGGTGGAGTCCTTAATCATTAGGATGGCAAAGTGCTGAGTCGTAAATTAAGCCACCAAGAACAACCAAGTGCTGGTGAGATAGAGATGGAAGGAATAATGGCAGCAGCTAAAGGAGGACATTGAGAAGTAGAAGTAAGCAGAGGTCCCCTGAGTACGATAAAAAGGAACTCTTCAGCAGAGAGCAGATAGAGAACCCTGCCCCTTTCCATAACACCTTCCATTTTGCATAATAGCATCTCACAGTGACTTGACAAACAAAGCACCTGATTCCATACTCAAAATGAATCCCATCCGAGGTATACTAGCACTGGGAGTCCTCAAGTTCAATGTGGGAGGCGAACTAAAATTTCTAAAGGTTAGATGCTGAAACGTGGCTTTTGTGACGATCTCGATGCACAATGTCTCTGTGCTGGGCAATTTAGGCCAAGCGTGAAAGCCTAGAGGCAGTAGACTGTGTGAGCAGAGGAGATCTGTGAACCCACAAACAGATGGACCCAAGGATGACTGACAGTAGGCTTTGTTGGTCTCTAGAACTTCAGGGCTCAGAACAGAGAGGAGGGCTAAAGCATTTGTGATTGTTAGGGATCCTTTTTTTACAAATAATAGTTTATCTGTAGATGACTGTTATGTTGCTGCTACCCTTGTGGCTACGATTTGTGGAAGGTACTTCTGGACACATTCTTTCCTAGCATCCACAATTTAGGAGTGTCCCAACAAACATGAGATGCGCAGAGAAAAAACACTTTCCGCATTCAAAGACATGTCCAACGAGAGGTAGGCCCGGCTGCTTTTCATTCGAGTTGGGCAGTCATAGTCCATGATGAACGGGCATCCTTGTCCTAAACACAGGACAGTGCAACAACAAAATGTTTAGAAAACTATTCTTTGAGGAAACTGAAGTTTATATTAATTAAGAAAGAACCATAGTCCGATCTGAAGGAGATACATAATGATGTCTCAAATCTGGGAGATTGGGTAAATTCCCTTGAGATAACAATGAATGAGCAACTACCCGATCAGGAGCAGACCGAAGCTCAAATAGTGATAGTGCAAAACACTCTTCTACAAGAAAAATCCAAAGACTTGGAAAATCAGTCAAGAACGTTCAATGTGAAGATTTGAGGACTGCTTAAGAGGGGAGGAAGGGCTGAAAGGCAACATGAAAACCTATGTAAAGGACATGTTTTCAGCCATCCTGGAATGACAGCAAGAAATCCTAAACTGGATTGAGTTCTGAGGGTTGCACCTATGAACTTCTTTCTAGAACACTTTCTGACATGCTGGTTATATTCCACCTATAGAGGAGAAGGAAAGTATTATGAACAAAACTTGAGTAAGTGTTGAAATTTCCTTCAATAGAGTGAAGCTTCAAATATATCAGGACCTATTGCCTATTACCATCCTGAATTGTAAAGTATTCAAGCCAATGACTGACATCATGTGTGAAAAGGACATAAAATATAGGAGGGAGCACCTGCTTCATTTACTCTTCAAATGGACAAAAAGGCAAATCTCCACAAAGTCGATGGACGAGGCTAACAACATTACTGGAATCGAATGCAAGAATGGAGAGTGAGGGGGAGAAGGAGAATTATACCACCAGAAATACGGGTGGTGTGTCAGTAGGTGAAAAAAAGAAGAAACAGGAGAGACCTAGATGCAGATGCTATCCAGGAGAAAAACAAAATGACTAATTAGAGTATCATGGGAGAGAAAAAAAAACTGTTTGGCCAGCCTCACTAAGCAAGGCAAAAATCACCATCCACCATGTTCATGCTAATCACATAACACAAACAACTTTAATGGATCAGCCAACAAATAAGCGTTCTGCATGCACTAAGCCAGTTTAATGTGTGCTTTAAACAGGAAACCTACTCATTGAGAGGCCAATCACCATAAGATCTATTCTAAATCATTCCCCTAGAAGTTCTTGTCATTTTCTTCCAGGAAGGTAGAAGGGTTAGGGATACTTACCAATGGAGGGTACTCCCTTCAAGATCAATTTACTGGCCTAACTAGAAACTGGAGAAATTCCTTGAAACAGTAATTCAGAAAGTAGCAGAATTTGTCACTGGGCCACTGATAAAAGGGGGGGTGGGGGGGAGAAGTGGGAAGGGGTAGGACGGGCGAGGACAGCTCTAAATCTCATAATCTGTACCTCGAACGATAAATCATACTACAGATAAGGAGAAAAAACATTTATCTCTCCAGCAGGGACTCAATGGCTAGAAGGGTTAGGGTTAGAGTTTAACTGACTACATTGCCAGACCCTTCACACTGATTTTTCATACTTCTCAGCTGCATACCGCACATGCCAGAATAGTTCACTTATTAGTCAACTGCCAGCTTTTGGAGGCGATAGTAGTTGTAGTTCAAGGTCTGTTAATTTACCAAATAATGACTCGCTCCCTGTAACACTGGAATGGGGGGAGAAGGTAGACAATGTGTTCATGGGAATAGGAAAGTTGCTGAAGAACCTCTTTGTGGAGAAGACTTTAGGAAACAGATTAAATACTACCTCACTACCAGGAAAGGAAATCGTTTTTGAAGCCTTAAAAGCTGTGGCACTGCCAATTTATCGCTGAGATGACCCACCTTAAGAAAACGAGGGAGGCGCTCACAATCAAACCGAGAGGGTAAATGCTCTAGGCAGATACTAAGCCCAAATGCACACAATTGTAGAGTCTCTGGTACAAGTTGTAGCTCAACAAGGATGCACTAGGGCACTGCAAACTGACTGGGCAAATCACCTCCTGGCACAGCTCAATTTGAAGCATTATGAAGGTGATATAATTGGAGACCTTTTGGGAGATGAGTTCTAAACTAAACCTGGGCCTTGAATGAAACGACTGTTCCAATGGGATGAACAGTAAGGAACATGGGAATTATTTCAGGAAGGAAATAGTGGAAGGGGATGTGGCGGATTCTAGCGGGTACAAGAGTGAGTACAGTTTATTGATGGGATGCCAAGAGTGGGGGCAGTTTGGTTGCATGCTACTTTTTATAGAGCAGTAGTGTCTGTCTGAAATGTACTTGTCTTCCTAAAATTGCAATGATATGTATTGAAAACTAAAATTGTGCTATGATGATACCTGTTGGATGACATGAAGAGGTATACTACACCCTTTATGACAAACAATTAAATTCCAATTTTATCGAAAAGACATATCTGCCAGTTTATACCACAATAGAGTTTTCAATATTGGGTATGCCATTGTTTCAAGTAATAACAAACAAGAACTTCAATCTTCTAAATGACAAAAAAGAAATATATATTTTGAAGCAGAGATTGTTGAAAAGGTGCCTGAACCGCCACCGGAGATAGAATGTCTGTGCTGCGGCTGAATTATTCAATTGAAGGAGGTTCAGTTATACAAACTGACCATGACAGACATGAACTTTCTCAGGATGTGGTAAGCGAGAGAGGTATGTGGCTATGCGCACAATACGAAGTGGCAGGCCTAAGCTTTTTTAACAATGTGGATGTCTAAGATCATTGTGCCTGAAGTACTTTGCTGCATATAAAAGGACTAATGACGTATGGAGGCATTTATCCTGTAACTGAGAATAACAAAGCGAGGAATACAACGGCCACCATTTGAAATGTGACAATTTACATCATGTCAACATGGCGCTCATTAGATCGGACATTCAAAGCGCCAATATGCAGTCCTTTGCCGCTGTTTACTGTGTTGGAATTTACCAATAGGAGGGAGATTAATGTAGTTTAAAGCAGACGAACTGTGCGTGCTGGCAGTTACTTTGATTGAGGAACATTGAGAAAAGCATTCTGCGCCGAAACGCGTTTGTTCAAATAAAAAGGATTACTGACATGCCTTGTGAGTGCTCCACAAGTTTATGAGCTGGATATATTACGTGATCCCACCCTCACACGATGGCAGCACCCGCTGTGAGTTCGGCACCACTTGGTGGATTTTGGAGCAGGGATATTATATATATTGTATTGCTGCATGTTTACTACGTTCTATGCTGCATGTCGTGTCATTTTTATAGCAAATTAGTTCATTAATTCATCATCCTTAACCAGTAAAAGGTACATAGAAGATACTGTTGGACATGGCCCCTTCTTAGGGGATTTCCCCAAAACGTTTTTATTTCCCCTGCTGGTTTTTGTGGATTCTCTTTTTGTGGCCTAAGGACTCTGGGCACTTTCTCACTGTAATGCAGTGTAAAAGCGCACGCGCCCTTCCTATACATGCTAGGAAGTGGTGCTTACTTGATTGGTTTAGGTGCTGTAACTTTGAGTAACAAGCGTACTGGGTGCACAGTTGCTCTTATGCTCAGGTTGGCATATCTCACCCATTAGCCAACCCTGAGTGGGCCTTCCACTACCACTAGAGCACCCCAAAGGTAAGCCCTGAGGGGCAGTGCAAGTGGTAGGCAAAAGGCAGGACAGGTACACACGGGTGTTCCATGCCCAGGTAGTAAAGAACCCCCATCTGGGTTTTCCCTCCCTAGGAGGTCGGCACTTCCCACAGGACACCATCGGGGTTTTGCTGATTCTCTGCTTGCGGCCTTAGGGTTCTGGGCACTTTCACACTGTAATTGCAGTGTGAAAGTGCGTGCGCCCTTTCTACACATGTTAGGAAGTGGTGCTTACCTGATGTTTTTAAACATGTCTCAAGCCTGCCATTGCAGGCCTGTGTGTGCGCACTTGCACCTATGATGTTTTTAAACATGTGTCAAGCTTGCCATTGCAGGCCTGTGTGTGCGCAATTACACTTATGCTCATTTTGGCCTTTGTAAACCACTGGCCTATCCTGAGGGTGCTTTTCACTACCACTAGAGCACCCCTAGGGTAAGTGTTCATGGATGAAACGAGTGGTAGGTGAAAGGCAGGGCAGGTACACGTGTGTTCCCTGCCCAGGTAGTGAAGAATACCCATGTGTGTTTTCAACAGCTATGAGGTTTGCTCTTCCCATAGGATAACATGGGGGAATGGTTGAAATTAGTTCTGTGGAAGCTAACTTTAGATAACAATGGTGGCATCCATTTTGTATAATTTGACATTGTGATAATACAATGATGATGGGAATTATATACAAATATAATATTGCTTGATATCATGTGACAGTCTTAAATAAGAGTTAGAACTTTGCTTTTAGTAAGCTGCCTGTAACGCGACACATTGCAAGGCTTGCACAAAAAGTACATTTCCATGTTATTGCATTTCTGCCTGCTTGCATTAGCAACAGGCCCTGTAGGCCTCAAAAGTGTATTCAGCCACATCAGCTAATGTAGACCATTGTGATTGCATTTGGGCGTAAATTTAATTGTTAACTGTCTGGCTTTAGATACAGGGGACTGGTCACGTGCACATAGGGTGATTTCCAACGTTTTCTTGTGTAACGATGTACTATAAGTTTACGAGCACAAAATGTTTCACCACCACCTGCCGGGACATGAGGGCCTAGACATGACCTGTTACGCAGACAAATTATAATGAAATGTTGTGGTCTGTGTCTTTAAATGCTGGTGTTGTACTTCTTCTATTCGAGCACTCAGCTCCCAACTGAGGCTCCCGTGCACGTTAAATAAATTCTCTTTATTTTACTCAGGTGGTTGTGACGGAGTTATGATTTTGGGTTCTACAGATCTTTTCAATTTCCACAGTCCAAGCTGTAATAGTGGCTTACAGTGGAGCAGACTCATCATGTTTCCTATCATTGGATTCACATTGACAAACCCTCTCCAGTGGTAATGGTGGATTTGTCATTAATAGCTTAGAAATACCATTTCTAGAAAGTGGGCTTTTTTCTGCTCTAAAACTCTTTGTGTGCCTTTTAGTTTGACTCCAGTCCACACTGAAGGTTGGGGGATCACATCTGTGCGTTCCCCAGCCACAGCTATAAATATTGGGCATGCAACTGCAACAACAATACTCCCTCTCTTGGAGAAGCCAAGCTTGGATCCCAATGATCCCAATAATTTCCGCCCGATCTCTCGTTTGCCTCTCCCTGCAAAAATGGTGGAGAAAGTTATGAATCATCAACTCAGTGCCTTTCTGAGGGAGGTCCAAGCATTGGATCCCTCCCAACATGGTTTCAGAGAGGGACACAGCACTGAGTCGGCCCTCATTAAGGCTACAGAGGAGATTAGAGTAGCAGTGGATCGAGGAGGTAGGGCTGCTTTGATCCTACTGGACTTATCCGCCGCATTTGATACGGTCCATCACGATATTTTGATGGACCGTCTCAGGGAATGTGGGGTACAGGGTAAAGCTTGGGATTTGCTCAGGTCCTTTTTATCAGACAGAGGACAGATTGTATCCCTGGGGAAATTTCAGTCTACACTCTTCACATTGCCATGCGGAGTACCCCAGGGGTCCTCTCTGAGCCCAACACTTTTTAATGTTTATGTTTCATCGCTAGCTCCTGTTATCAGTGCCTTTGGATTTGGGATTACGTCTTATGCGGATGACACACAGATTGTGGTGTCTCTTCTACCCGGGCAAGAGCTAGGGATAGATAATAAATTTCAGATCTGTATGGAAGCAGTAGGGAGCTGGATGGCAGATAACTGCCTTAAGCTAAACTCGGGTAAAACCGAAGTGATGTTGTTCGGGAATGACACTAACTTTTGGACCCCCAATTGGTGGCCCGCTTCTCTGGGAACTCTTCCATCTCCCTCCAAAAAGGTGAAAAATGTGGGAGTTATGTTGGATGAGAAATTGTCTCTGGGTGCCCAGGTTAATGCAGTAGTGTCAACAACAGTATATGTCCTGAGAACTATCAAGAAAATTGTGCGGCTTCTCCCTTTGGGGAGCCGGAAAACAGTGGTCACAGCCTTGGTTCTGTCAAGGCTGGACTACTGTAATAGCTTATATCTTAACATGCAGCAAAAGTTTTTGAACAAACTTCAGTTGCTCCAGAATGCTGCGGCCAGACTTCTCACGGGCTCATCTAAATTCTCCCCAATCTCTAATGAGATAAGAAAATTGCATTGGCTCCGGGTGAAGAGCCGCGTGCGCTTTAAATCTCTTTGTATGGTCTTTAAGGCATTGCAGGGTTCGGGACCAGAACATTTGCAACGCCAGTTTCAATGGTATAGACCGGCAAGAACACTGAGATCACTGGGAGCCAAACTGGTTGCAGTTCCACCCGTAAAAAAGCCCAGTGGGGTGGCAGAAGTTTCTCCCTATGTGCAGCTAAGGCCTGGAATGGTCTGCCTTTTCATCTGAGAAATGCCGATAATCTTCTGGCTTTTAGGAAGGGGCTGAAGACCTGGCTTTTTGATGAATAACTCCTGTCCTTCCGGTCTCAGCAATTGGAGTAGTAACTAACGCCAGGACACCTCCGGGTAATCGCGCGCTTTAGAAATCTTCATAACATAACATAACATAACAGACCTCTGCCATTTTAGGGCCTGGCTGGATAGATTGGAGGGAGAGGTTTTGACAGATCATGGCCCCACTAAAGATTAAGATCTGCATTCCACGGCCTCGTGGCAGACAGGACTGAAATTTAGAGGAGACATATGTGGTTCAAAGGAAACCCTCTCAACCACCCCCAACTTCAAAGGCACACTACAGTATAACTACTGGTGACATACTTCAGCAGGGTAGAGACACACTTGTGGAGATGTGGGACCTGACATCCTGGAACTGAGCGGTGCACAATGGCAGAAGAATCTGTTTTGCACAAGGAGGATTAATGCTATTGGATGGACCGTGAACCATTCCTGAATAGTGGCTGGCCTGGGCTGACTACCTGCTGCTATGTGCCACCCAGAAGTGTGCTTTCCAAGGGCTTGTTGGCTTGCCACCTGTTCTCTTGTGGAGGTCTCAGGGACATCAAGGACCTCCCGCGAGGGACCCACACCTTAAACTTGTGACACCTAAAGAGCAGTGCCCTCTTAAATGCCCACATCGTCTCCTGGATGCCAGCTTGTAGCACGGCGTGAACTTGAAACTAAGCATTGTGCCCAGAGACTGGATTGCCTTGTGCGGAGCCCGAAAACTATTGCCCACATCTAAGGAGTGTGGCCTCTGCATCGTGGGGGCCTTAACACGGATAAGTATCTTGTTGGTGGGGAGTGGATTCACTGGTTGCAGGACCCCGCTTGGCCCACTTCGTCAATCGTGCTGCAGCTCTCTAGTGCGACACGCCGACTGCATGCTCATTGCATACGGTGTCCGATTCACAGGTTGCGCCTCCTGGAGGGAGGGCACACCAGTAGTAGTGCTTCATTCTACCTTATGTGGCACTGCTAAACTTGAGCCTGTGTGTGTGTGAGACCCGAACAGTCTGGTAAGACCCGTTTCAACGCGCACCAGACGTTGTGCCTTATTTCCAGGGAGGTGCAGTTTTGTGTTCCGTTGTGCCCCCATTGCCTGGGTGCTGCTATGATCAACATGTGTCTGACGGGATACCTCCTTCTACCGAGAGGTTCCCCAGCTTCATCACCCATTCTTTGATTGTTCCTTTTGTGCCCTCTGTGCGGTGGATCAACTGCTCTCTCCTCGTCCAGCCCCGACGACTTTGTGTTGCCAGGTAGTATTGCCCAGATCGGGACTGGGTGGTGAGAGTAATTGACTGGGCTGAGGAACGCTTCCGAGAGCGATCGGAAGCAGGTCAAGAGACTGCTTGACCCCCCTGTGCTTCACAGAACTGGGCTGGTGCCGGAAGGCACATTGTGGAATCTTTTGAATGAACGACTATGGCAGTTAGCCCACTTCTGCTACACATCCTGTGGGTGAACTTCCAGAATGGTGGCCAAACCCCCATTTGTCGACTGCCTCTTAATTAGCCCTGCTACCTACTCCCAACTTCTTCCCTGAACCCCTGACTTAGTGTAACTCCGGCCGCAATCTGCTTAGTATCAGGGGGAGGGTGGTTTATCTCCAACACATGGCCGTAGGGTAGTAGGGGTTAGCTGAAAAGTGGAGGAGGGCTTGGGGTATGGGGTATGCATTTGTATTATCACTTGACCCAACAGATATCATTGGCATCACAATATGGTGCTGTGTGAGTGCGAATGCACTCCATACAGACCTGCCTGATGTCTGTGGCACCGCGTATTGGTGCTGATAGTGGAGGTGTGGGAGTGACTGCATGAGGACCACCTGTTAATAATTACACCGCACGGCGGTGTTGCTTTGTACGTTTATTCTTTGCCAAAAGAATACTACGTTTGACATTGGTTTTTACTTGTGCTGCCTTGGCCCACAGTGCTGTTTAAAAGTGTTGCAAGTATCTGTACACATTTTTGATACTGTTGTGATCTGGGGTGCACCCTAAAACTGTGTGGTATTGAATTATAACAACTGCCAGGGAGGGCCTAGTTCTGACAGCGTTTCGCACCACATAAGGGTGCTGGGGGCAGGGACGGTTCCTCCGCTAAGGCGGAGGAGCGTCGCCCCACTGCTCTAAGAGCTGTGAAAAAATGAAAAATAAAATGATAACATCGTTATCAATTTTATTTTTCCTAGCTACGGGGCTATGTTAGGGCGGGGCTGGGGTCACAGGGGGAGGAGTGGTGAGAAAACTCGGAGTGCGCATGAATGTTTGGACGGCAGTCTTGGGCCAGCCAAACAGTCATGCGCACTTTGCATGTTCCCCACCAGAACATACACAGGCTCATAGTCCCAGTCTGAGCGCCGAATCACGGCACTCAGACCAATCAGAACGCTGCATTGCAGCGTTGAGATTGACTTAGGAGAGCGACCAATCAGAACGCTGCTTCCGAGACTCGCCAGGAAGAGACGACGGAGGAGAGATGGCGGCCATGAAGAGGGTTTTTTTATAGTTTGTTTTTTTCATCCCTCTCCCCCCCCCCCCCGACGTTCCCTGCCAGTCGCCACTGGCTGGGGGGTAAAGTAGGATCTTTTCCAAGAGCGCATACTACTGATGTAATTTTAAAACAGTTGGACCTAGTACTGCTAGTAATATATCTAAATGTGATTTATGGCCAGAAATACACGATGTTCATGTTGTGTTAATTAATGTGTGTGTAGAATACAAACATTGATTTACATACACCACGTGTGAAGTTTCTTTTGTGATGCTCAGTGTGTTTCTTGTGAGTGAGTACTGTGCCAATGCTTTACACATTGCCTCTGTGATAAGCTGGACTACTCAGTGCCAAGCTACCCATGGGTGAGTGCAGGTTAAACAGTGAGTGTACTCAACCACCCTTGATGGTAGGTTCTGCTTGGCTAGGCCACCCCCTCAGTCAACCAGAAAGTGACAGTTCCAACCGATTTCTTGTGTGACAAACATGGACTTGTAATTCTAAGTTCTAACCAATAAGTACATACTGGTGTGGAAGTCCATACCACTACTAGTCTCAGGGGTGTGGAATTCCTATCGCCCGACAGAAAGGACCTATTGTTTGGGGTAAGAGCTAGGACTTCCTGTTGGTAGGGCGAGTTTTAATGTTCAGTTATGAAATCAATTAAAATAATAATCACAAGATGTGGAAAAAATGGACGCTAGTTTAATTTTTGATTGCAGAGGACCAACACTGATCATGGACATCACATTTACAACATGACTGTTGGGGGATCTGACACACTACCTATTCTGACTTAACAATGATGTATTTGCTGCTTATTTTAATTAATAGTATCCCAGAGGAAGTGACATCAGTTGCAAAGCATATACCTGCTGTCTTTGAAAGTGTGGCTGTATTTTCAAATCTGGTTATATCAACATGAACATAAGAAACCCGTTCATTCATGAATTTAAGGCTGTGAAATATTTTCTACATAAAGGCTAGAGGTAACAAGAAAAACAAATTCCCATGTAAAAACAAAATCAGTTGGCAATGTCTTACATATTTTGTTTAATTTGCATCTGATTTAATAACAAGGGGGGGGATCAAGATGGGCATAGTAAGAGCAGTAGGTTTATTCTCTGCTCCCCAACTATTGAACATTACAGTTAAAATATTTTCACAAAGGAATTAGGCACTTTCTACACCATTAAGTGTCTTACTTATAGGAGCTCTAGATAGCAACTGAATAGTCAAGGTGAATGAATTTGGATAGCTTGAAACCAGTGTCACTTAGTAGTTGTAATATTGAAAATGATGTTACCCGTGTGAAAATTCTTCTTTAACCCCTTCCATGCTGTCATGGCACACAGTGGTCGTGTGCTCATGACGAGTCCAGCTCGTCATGACACCCAGCACGGGAAATCCCTCTGGTGCGGGCACCAGAGGGATGCCGATGCCCCCCGCCCACAAAATTAATCTTTCTGCCCCACTAGATACCAGGGATTTTTTTTTTTAATTATAGTTAGGGGTGGGGGCTGCCCAATATGGGCATGCCAATGCCCCCCCCCCGCCGCAAAGGTACAGTCTTTCTGCCCCTCCTGGGGGGCAGATGGGGGCAGTAGCCCCCAATCTGCCCCCCCGGGGGGGCAGAAAGCCCACTAGATACCAGGGATTTTTTTAAATTATAATTTGGGGTAGGGGCTGCCCAATATGGGCATGCCAATGCCCCCACCCCGACGCAAAGGTACAGTCTTTCTGCCCCTCCTGGGGGGCAGATGGGGGCAGTAGCCCCCAATCTGCCCCCCCCCGGGGGGCAGAAAGCCCACTAGACACCAGGGTTTTTTTTTCCCCTCGATAAATTTAGGGGTGGGGTTGCCCAAGATGGGCATGCCAATGCCCCCACCCCTCCCCCCACGAAATTCCAGTCTTTCTGCCCCCCCCGGGGGTTCAGAAACACCCTAGATGCCAGGGATTATTTTTTTTATAGGCCCGGGGTGGGGGCTGCCCAGAATGGGCATGCAAATGCCCCCAAACCTACCCCCAAAGAAAAAAAAAAAAAGACTTTCTGCCCCCCCAGGAGGCAGATGGGGGCAATAGCCCCTGATCTGCCCCCCCCCCCCGGGGCGGGGGCAGAAAGCCCACAAAGCGCCAGGGATTTTTTTATATAGGTAGGGGTGGGGGCTGCCCAGAATGGGCATGTCAATGCCCCCACCCCAAAAAAATGCTAGTCTTTCTGCCCCCCCCTGGGAGGCAGATGGGGCAATAGCACCTTATCTGCACCCCCCGGGGGGGCAGAAAGCCCACTAGCCACCAGGGATTTTTGTTTTACAAAGTTCGTGGTGGGGGCTGCCAAGAATGGACATGCCAATGCCCCCACCCACCCCAAAAAAGACGTCACTGTCTTTCTGCCCCTCCCAGGAGGCAGATGGGGGCAGTAGCCCTGGGCTCGGCGGCCATCTTAGGAAACCTACCAAACCCACACATTTCTGAAAACTAGACACTCGGGGAGTCCAGCGAGGTATGGCTTGCGTGGGTCCCCCAACGTTTTCCTACCCAGAATCCCCTGCAAACCTGAAATTTTGCTGAAAAAATTCACTTTTTTCACACATTTTTGTGTGGGAAAGTTGTGGCATCACCGGGCTGACACAAATTTCCTACCACCCAGCTTTCCCCCAGGTCTCCTGATAAAAATGGTGCATCACTCGGGTGGGAGGTCCAAGTACTCGCGACAGGCAAGGGCCCACAACGTATTGAGGCGACCTCAAAATGGCCTATCACAAAACGACCTGGTTTTGCAATGGGGGTCCCATGACTTTTTGGCCCGGGGCTCGGCGGCCACATAGGGAAACCTACCAAACCCACACATTTCTGAAAAGCAGACACCCGGGGGATTCCAGGGAGGTATGGCTTGCGTGGATCCCCCAACGTTTTCTTACCCAGAATACCCTGCAAACCTGAAATTTGGCTGAAAAAAAAATCACTTTTTTCACACATTTTTGTGTGGTAAAGTTGTGGCATCACGGGGCTGACACAAATTCCCTACCACCCAGCGTTCCCCCAGGTCTCCCGATAAAAATGGTGCCTCACTCGGGTGGGAGGCCCAAGTACCCGCGACAGGCAAGGGCCCAAAACATTTTGTGATAGGCAATTTTGATGTCGCCTCAATACGTTGTGGGCCCTTGCCTGCACCGTTTACTGTCAATAGAGGTGCTAGACAGGGATGCGTGCTAGCCCCGACTTTATTTAGCTTATACATCAATGGCCTGGTAGATCAATTGAATAAGGTAAAGTATATGTGATTGCTTCAAAGTGCCGGCATTGATGTATGCCGAGGATACCCTTCTTCTTTCAAACTCTCCAATGGATATCCAGAACGTCCCAACAGCTTTCTGTAATACCAGAGGGCTAGTAATTAACATCACTAAGACCAAATATATGGTCTTTATTCTGCTAAATTCTACACGGCCCAATCCCTGTCTGAATGGTATCCACCTTGAGACGGTATCTACTTTTGAATATCTAGGTCTTCCTCTCACTGAACACATGGACTGGAAGACTCATATTGCCAAAACAAGCCTTAAACTAGCTCAAATATCAGGGGGTCTGGCCAAAATGCATAGGAATTCGTTCTATAAGCACATCAGCACTACTGTTGAGATTTACAAAGTGTAAGCCTTGGATGCTAGTATGTATGGGGCAGAATTCTGGTGGCATAGCTCCACGAAAGACATCACCAGAATAGAAAACAATTTTATCAGACTGCTAGTTAGTCTCCCCCCTAATACCCCGCTTATTCCACTTCGATTAGATCTAGGTCTTAGACCAATCTCAGAGAAAATTGGGCTCAGACCACTCACCTTTTGGCAAAGAATTTGGCCCACCCCTGAGCTGATCTCCTACAGACTTGAGCTGGAGGAGGTGCTGGAGTTACCTGGGGCTGGAAGACTACCCTTGTTTATCCATATTAGGGACACGCTGAATAGCATTGGTAAAACCAAACTCTGGAGCGAACCCATTGTGTCCTGCCCAACAACAGCTAGACAGGAACTTGCCAAGTGCTACAAGGGGCACAAACCCACTCTTCTCCAGGGGAGCACAACAGCAGGATCTCTGACAGTAACTTTTATTAGTGTAATAGATATCGATAGCCTAGAGCCTTTTTTAGATGACATCCAGCCCGCCCTAGCTAGGAAACTGCATACAAATCAGGCACGGGTCACTTCCTCTAGGCACATTTTCCAATAAATGGGTGGGCACCTTATCTTCTAAGTGCCCAGCCTGTGATGTAGCTGAGGAATCAGAACTGCATGTACTTTTTTCTGCCCAGCCTATAAAAAAATGTAGATCAAAATGGCTGATACAATCGTGCAGAAATCTGGCGACCCCACATTGTTTAGAAGCATTTAGGCTCTTGTAGTATGACATCCAACAACCCATTGTCTTTGTTGTTTCAAGATACCTGTTCACAATGTGGTGTACATGCATGTGGTTCTTATGATTTTATTACCCATGTTCAAATTTAATATTTTGTATCTAGATAAAAGAGCAGGGAAGCTTGTCGGGCATGGCCCTTACCAATTCTTGGCAGGGGGATGCAGACTATTTGGGCATCAATGAATCTAGGTCTGTACTTCTGCTGGTGCTTGCTATTGTATTTTATGACATTTGCTGATAGTGGTTTACTATCTGCCTTTATTTTTATCAAGATGTCTATTTAAAAGGAAAAATGATTTAAAAATATTTTTGTGTATTTATTCTGTACTTTTATGGCAACCACTGAAATAAAGATAATTAAATGAAATGAAAATATTTTCAATGGGAAAACTTTGTTTTTTTATACCCCTGAGAGTGCCTGGGCCCAGGTAGAAGAACGACCAGACTTTGCTCGAACCCGCCCTCTGAAAAAAGATTGGGGTGGTGGGAGTGGGGAGAAGGCGGGGGAGTGGGGGGGTGGCAGGCGCTTGACGATGCCTGGAAACAGTTTCCACTTTGCACCGGGCGGAGGCAGAGAAGACACAGCCAGACGACACGCAGACCGTGACCCAGAAACATCGATGGACCATAGTGACCGCGGCCACCTTGGAGGAGCAGCGCCATGGCACTCCGTGATAATGTCACATAAGGCTGTATTGTACAGAAGGGTGGCTCTGCAGTGATGACCCATCCCACGCCCTCTCTGCTGACTTTTCTTTGCTCCGTATAACAGCACTGAGATCTTGGCTACTACATCAAGCACCGCCCCTCGCCACTACTTCAAGACTTTCTTCTTGCGTTTTCTGTTGATTTGGGTTTGTGGGAATAGGTAAGGGTATTCAGGTGCAGAGGGATAAAGTTGTGTTTAGTTTGCCCAGTAGGCAAACGTCCTTAGTTTATGCTTCAACAGGTATTTCAGGTTCTCTAAGTACAGGGTGGGTAGTGGGAGAGGATGGGGGTGAAGGAGGAAGGTTTCTGGACAAAATAAGGCCCTTCTTAGGCAACCCCCACAAGATCACTTGGATTCCCTTGCTTTGTTTATTCGCTTCCAAAACACACATGGAGACTATCCCTTTCCTTTCATATCGACCCTCGGTGACGTGCTGGCTCAAGGCCTCTCGAAGATTTGCACTAAGCAAGTCAAAGGCCTGTTAGACAAGGTCAAGCAGGGCATGCCGAAAGCTGCCAGGCGGATGGCAGCTGATGTAGTAATGCTTCAGGAGACCCAGCTGATCGGGACGAGATGCCCCTTCTTAGCACGACAGGGGTCTCCCATGCCTTTAATGCGGGCTTCTCTAGAGGATAGGCTATGCTGATTTGCAATCATCTGCCATTTAACGTTCCCCAGACTTGGCATGACAACCTCTGTAGATATGTGGCAGTGACTGGTCTGCTGCACGGAGAGCCTCTCTCCCTCCTTATAGTATATGACCCACCCCCCACCCCCTTCAATTTGATTTTCTCAGAGTCCTTGGGTCTCTGTTGGCTCGCCTACCCTCTGGGCTGTGGGTGCTAGCGGGAGGAAATCTCAATGAAATGGCAGACTGGCAGTTAGATAGATCCAGCGACCAAAAAGGCCACTCGTGTGGTCCACCCCTGCTTGCAAAGCTTCTGGACACGTTCGGACTCTCTGATCTAGGGAGAGCTCATAGGAGATTTTCTTGTATTGACTATTTCCTCATATCACACATACAGAGACCTTCAGGGTAACATCTGTCCACATAGGGGCAACAGGCCTCTCAACTACTACCCCGTTGCGCTTGCTCTCAGCTGGGGGCCAAGATTATCACGATTGAGCTGGCGGCTTAGTGTTTGGTGGCTGACTAACCCAGCAAGCCACCTCCTGAATGCCATTACCCAGCACTTTGCTGAAAAGTAAACTCAGTAAACACCCCGCAAATAATCTGGGAGACGTTTAAACCAACCCTACAAGGGGATATAATTAGCTATTAAGCAGAAAGGCATCAACAACAGCAGAGGGAGGTGGTGACCATCGAGGTTCGAGTTCTGGAGTTGTAAAACCAACCGCTCCTGTTGTTCTCCTCAACTGTCCATCAAGACACTCTGCTTATTCAGGAGAGCCTGAGACAAACTGAATTGGGGGATGCTAGGAAAACATGCCTGGCTGCACTGAGTCTCATTTACATTGGGGGGACAAATCTAGCAAGACCCTAAGGGATCGTCCCCTCCTTTCTCTCCCCATCCACGACAACGGACAGTGGTCCCTGTGGTGTGGGAACCGACTGGGTCAAGAATCCACGCTGCAAGGTTTCATAGGGTGGGATATGATTGGAATCTCTAAGCTTGGTGAAGTTATGTCTGCTACCAAGGTGAAATCTTTGGCAGAATTACAAAGTGAATATGACCTTCATATATTCCAATTTTGTTTGCAATCTGCAACTCTGCTACGCACTCTCACCTTACATAGCGCGCTAGAGGATCTACCAGAGTACAGCCATGATTCTGCTGACAGACGTGGAGGATCATAAAATATGAAAAGTGTCTAGGTATCTAGGAGTTAATTCGCCTGACACTTTTGACCAGTTGGGGGAAGCATGGGAGAGAGACTTGGGCTCCCTGACAGAGGAAGACTGGCGGGAGGCATGCACCTCCCCCAGGAAGGCTGTGATTGCCTCTCAGTTTAGGGCCACGGATTTCAAATAACTACACTGGGCTTACTACACGAAGGAACAGCTTTGAAAGATGGGAGGGATTGCCACGCAGACATTCTGCGCTCCCACAACCAGACGCCAGACTGTCTCTATACTACTTGGTCCTGTGTGGGACTGGCCGCCTTCTGGAATGGATTGCTTGACTGCCTGGGACAGGTGCTGGGTTGGACAATCCCTTGGGACAAGAAAGTCATTCTCCGCCATATAGCCGTAGACTTACGACAGATATCAATTGGCCCCGATATGGCTCGGCCTCACGGTGGGCAAAAAGAGATAGAGCACGGTGTGGAAGGCCACTGATGCCCCTGTCCCTGGAGCGGTTGGAAAGGGGTTTGAGCCGCTGCACAAACATGAAACCCCAAGTCTACCTGGTATGGGGCCACCCTCAGAAATAATCCAGAATGTTGGCAGAATGGTCCCAGTTTAGAAGTATTCTCCTTGAGGCATTAAGGAGCCCCATCAATCCCTGGAGAATGAGCTAAAAATACTTTTGTGAGTATTTTCCATGGATTGATCTGGCAATAGCATGGAACTTTCACCTTGACGGAGGCCAGGAGCGATTTTGCATCAACTGGTTCTGCTCCATAATCTCGAACACTGTTATTCTGTGGGAAGAAGGCAGTTTATTTCTACTGTGTAGCGATGTACAGGAGCATTATGTTTTTCTGTTTGTATGTCTAAAAAACAAATAAAAAGTGCATTAAAAAAATTCAGGTTTCAAGATGTAGGTTAGGATAGCAACATCATCTGTTCACAATACAAAGAGAATGTTTATAGCATAGTTTTCCAGTGAGACTGAAGGCCATGTTTGCTAGTAATGACACATTGGGAGGGGCTGCCATCAGCCAGGCCCTATAGCTCATATGTGATGGACCTGCATGGCAATAGAGGTGTTCTGGAAGGAAGTCGAGTAACACAAAATAGATAATTGCATTCAAGTTCCATATGATCTAATGGTGGCAGTCTTGCTTGGAGACTATGATGATGCCCAATTATACTCCTTAACATCAAATATAGGAAAACTGATTCCTCAGCTGTTTTGAGTAGCCATTTAACAATAACCCAGACATGAAAGATTCATCATCCCACTACACTGTAAATTCAGTGGTCTCATGTTTGTAATATTTACTGCTGGAAATCGTCAGAGCCATTGTGCAAGACGAGGTCAGAAAAACTGACAAATTATGAGTCCCTTTCCAAACGTATTTAAAACGAGTTGTCAGTGGAGGCGTTTGTCTGCTACAGCAAGGCTGATCACGGCTTTCAATGTTTGTGTGCTGCAGTCTCCCTGATTTTGTCTTGTTTATGTAGACCACAACAAAAATACTTTTGAAAATGTACTGTTTTACTTAGCAGTGGGTGAAGCATTCTCTCATTATCCTTTTTTTTCTTCAAATTTCATTATTGGCATTAATTAAGAGTCACCACAAATTGTATAGGATACAACAATCAACATGTTCATAAGGTGGATGGACAGACACCTCCCAGCATTTGAACAGTAACAATATTCTGGTAACAGGTCATACATGACATAAAAGGGGTAGCCGAAGATAATGAGAGAAAAATGAATAGGATATCAACCCAAAGCAACATAATGCGCCCTGTCATGCCGAGAATTAGCCAATGAGTATATCACAAAGTAAAACGAAGCAAACAGTAACTTGTGAAACACTTTGCCTGGCAATGCCATTTGCAGCTACGTGGAAGTGCGGTAACGTGGGCAAAAGGAGGATACTGTAACTATGGAGAATACAGGCTAGTGGTGAATTCAAGGGAGGG
The DNA here is from genome assembly GCA_963921515.1 of Calotriton arnoldi. NCBI lineage: Eukaryota > Metazoa > Chordata > Amphibia > Caudata > Salamandridae > Calotriton > Calotriton arnoldi. The sequence continues at coordinate 1,269,595 of CAWUFW010000692.1, forward strand.
CCCAGTGAGCAAGTGTGTGTATGCGAGTGGGCCGCACAGAGGTACAATCTGGCCAGCTGCCCGGTTCACCGCGGGAAGTATTATGACCTGGGTTAGAGGAGGGGGTGCAATCTATCTAACAACTCAAAAACATAGGTGTTCCACATTGTAGCAGTTCTGCCACCCCCTCGTAATCTTCGATCATGGCGTCCGCTTCTGCCAGAGTCCATTAATGAGTCACCCGAAGCCATCACTTGATCGTGGGCAGATAAGGGGCTGTCCAAGGCATGGCAATTATTCGCTTAAAGAGAACCAACGGCGGGGGGAGTGGCTTGGCCGGCTGCAAGATGGCCACACTTTAGGTGGGCTCTGCCGGCCAAGCTTCCTAATCCGGCATAATCCTGCAGATGACAGCTTCCTGACCGCCTGGCCTCGGAACTCGCACTCTCACCTCATCCTGGGGTGCCGCTGGACACTTGCCGCACATCGCTCCGCCGCTCCTGAGCCGAGCTGCGCTCCTGGGCCCGCGCCTCGGGCCTTCCAGTTGCTGCTACAGGGCCGCTTCGCCTCAGCCTGACCGCGCCTGAAGAGCTGACCCGGCTTCTGTACTTCCTTGCTGCCGGAGAGGCCGGGTGAGTGTTTCGATCGCCGGGGGCTCTCGGCAGCGGGGATTGGGGGCTCGTACGCCGTACCGCCCGGCCTTCTTTGCCGCTGGGTGCGGGCGCCGGCTGATCCCATATCGGCGCCCGCTGGGACTACACTCACTGCACTCAGGCCGGGCGACGGGGTGGCGCGCCCCCCGTGGCTCCCCTGCCGCTGCTCCTCTCTCGGTGGTGCGTCTGCCGCCCTCACTGGCGCCCGGGTGCGAGCTCACCGATCCCGCGCCTCGCCGCTGAATACCCGGCCTCGTTCTGTGACCCAACTCCACGCCTGGATCCGATCCCGGCCCGCGCGGCCGGTCACCCGCCTCTGCCCTGCACCTCCGTTGGCCGCCTTGGGCTCCGCTGGACCCCCCCCTGCCTCGGGCGCTGTTCTGGCGCGGAGCTGCCCTTTCACCGGCGATACCAGGGGCCTATACACTCCGCTAGCTCCTGTTTTGGCCTGACTGCAGCCTGATCCCTGTGGACTGGGGTGAGTGCCATCACTGTTGGGGGCCGCTGCCACTGGGTTGGGGGTAGCGTGCGCCACGCCACGGGGCCCCCGCTCCTGTGCTGTCTTCACGCCTCTGCTGCCCCGTGGGGTCCGGCCCCGTGTGCGCTGGGCCGCGCGCCCCCCTTGCATCCCTGCGGCGCCGCTCCCCGCAGCGGCACACCTGTTATTACCTGCAGGGCTGCCTCTGGCGGTGCTCCCTGATGCGTAGCCCACGGACTCCCCGTCAGCTTGTAGCCTCGGGCTTGCCCTGCCACACGCTATTGGGACGCCTTTCTGCCTGCTGGCTGGCCTGATTGCCCAGGGGGGACCTGTTACTACTCTTCGCGGCGTGAGACCGCGCCAACCTTCTTAGCTTCCTTCTCGTGGCATCCTCCCAGGTGCCGCCTTCTGCATCATCTACTTGCCCTGCCTGACGCCCTTGCTGTGGGGGCGGTTGTTCCGACACCCAGCGGTGCTTCCTGTCCACTCCCCTCTTGGCTGGTGACATGGGTAAGGCCGACCCCAAGCAGCCCAGGCTCACCTTCGACCAACGCCGCCAGATGCGCCAGGATGGCGCAGTCGCCGACGGAGGCGAGTCCACTCCTCCCACGGAGATGGCCGCCTCCCGGGAGGACGATCTCAAGGCCATCATGCTGGAGGTTAAATCCGCCGTCTCTGGCATTGCTGCCCAGCTGGACCAGCTCTCTTCACGCCTCGACGTGGGCAAGTCACGAGTAGACTCGCACGACAACCGCCTCCTGCATGCCGAGACGAGGATCTCTGACGTCGAGGATGCCGCCACCCAGGATCGCAAAAAACTCCTTCAAATGGACAAAATCCTGGAGCTAATACGCACTAAAAACGAGGACTTGGAGGCCCGCTCCCGAAGAAGTAACCTCCGCATCACGGGGGTTCCAGAGTCCACGAACATCTCGCGAATGGAGGATTTCGTGGAACACCTGGTGCGTGAATTGTTTGGAGACGTGCTCTCCCCTGTCTTCATCGTAGAGCGTGCCCACCGCTCCCTTGGCCCCCTTCCGGCCCCTGGATTACCAGCTCGTCCCATCATCGCCAAAATCCTCAACTTCCGGGATCGCAATGCCATCCTTCGGGCGGCCAGGGACAAGGGAGAGGTCCATCATCAAGGTAACTCCCTGTCCTTCTATCCGGACTATACTCTGGCGGTGCAAGCTGCCAGACGTGAGTTCCTGCCTGCGAAGCGGATACTCCAAAAGCTCGAGATCTCATACTCCCTTGCGTATCCAGCCAAGCTACGGGCCAGACAGGGCTCAAAAACTCTCATCTTCCCTGACCCTAAAGATGCCTTCACTTTTGACAAAAAGCTCGACCGCACCAACCGTTCCACTCCAGCCCCCTCACAGGACTCTGCCTCTGGCGTCTTAAGTGTAAATGATTGACTCCATCCTACTCTGCGTCGCTAGCTGTACTCTGATCTCCTCTTTGGCTCCCGGCCCGAGGACCCCACCAGGCTTCACTTGCAACACACGGCTCTTGGTGGTTTGCTGAGGGACCAGGACTAAATGGACCTTGGCAAGACTCTTTAATCTGGTTATCTGCTGTTCAATGTCGGCTTGGCCACCCTGTCTCTTTGACAGGGGCGTATGCCGAGCGCTGCCATGCCCCCGCGGGATGATTCCCACTTTGGCTACTGACTTACCCCTTCCCAGTTGTGGTTCCCTAGGGTGGGTTTGGGTGGTCTCTCAACCTGTTTGGGGGGTTGGTGTGGGAGGTGGGGATTTCTTGGGGTGTTCTGGCCTCCCTCTGAGGCTAATATGTTTTGGTCACTTTGCATTCTGTTGACATATTGCATGCTTGACTATGTTGCTCCAGCACTGTTTCGATACACTTTTCTGCACTGCCTTAGCTGTTCCTCTGACGCCACGCCTCCGCGCATGGCATCTGCTGCCACCTTCTCTCCTGTGTTGAGTCTAATGGCTCCCCTTCGAAGCCCAGTTCCCTGCCATGGCAGTTCACTGGTTGTCATCCTGCACCTCTTATATTGCTGCATTTCTCACACTCTTCACAGTCGCCAGGCGCTTCCCTATCCACCTACACTGGCACCCCGGCCGCTTCTCCACGCCCTGTCTGAATGACTGACACTACCTGTTGGACATGGAACATCCGGGGTCTCAACGACCACCGCAAGGCCCGACTTGTTCATGCACATCTGGTCCGGCACAGGGTGGACATCTGTCTGCTACAAGAGACCCACCTGCTTCCTGCATCCGCTGCCAGACTGCACTCCTGGCACTGGGGAGAGTCCCACTCCTCTTACTATTCCAATTACTCTCGGGGGGGTCTCTATCCTCATACGTAGGGGGCTCCCTTGGCAAACCTCCCACGCTATAACCGACCCCGCAGGGCGATTGGTTATTCTTCACGGCTCCCTTCAGGCCAAACCCCTCACGATAGCTGCTGTCTACGGCCCCAACACTGATGACCTGGATTTTTTTGCGCAGGTATGGCACCACATTTCAGCACTCGGCCCCGCTGCACTCCTCTGGGGTGGGGACTTTAATGTTACACTATCCTCCGTCCTGGATCGCTCTGGCTCTCATGCCTCCCATCCTCGCGCCGCGGCGTTCTTAAACTCCATCCTCGCCGAGAACTCCTTGCATGACGCTTGGCGCCTCACACATCCCAAGGCCCGCGAGGGCACATGTGTCACCGGCACTCATGGATGTTGGTCCCGGTTGGATCTCTGGATCTCCTCTCCTGACATTTTCTCCTGGCTCACCTCCGTTGATCACATGGCGCGAACTCTGTCAAATCACGTGCCAGTTCAGCTTGGTCTCCGCCTACCTCTGTCCCCCCGTCGTGCTTTCTCCTGGCGGCTACCTCCGAACGCTTTGCGCGATTCCGTCTTTTGTGACGAGATCCAGACCACAATTACTAACTACTTCGAGCTCAATGAGGGCTCTGTGGCCTCCCCTTCCACTCTCTGGGAGGGTTTCAAAGTCGTCATTCGCGGCGCATGTATTTCTAAACAGTCCGGGGTCCTACGCTCCATCCGCAATACTCTACATAAGCTGGAGTCCGAAATTAAGAGCTTGGACGCCTCTCACGCCCTTGCCCCTAGCCCCGACACACTCGCCCGTCTTCGCGAGAAACATACTGAATTTGCTGAGGAGGCTAACAGAGAACTAATCATTCCTTGGCAGGGAGGCCCGGGCGCGCCGCTTCGGCGAGGGCGACCGGTCAGTTAAGACTTTGGCCAACCTTCTCCGTCCGGCCCGTGCTGCCTCCTACATCATGGCGCTCCAGGAAGGTGGCCCAGCTCGCACCACCTCTTCCGAGGAGATCAAGACGCGGTTCACTGACTTTTATATGCAATTGTACACTGCGGGATCCGCCCCCCCGCGTGATGCCCTCGACCAATATTTCGATACCCTTGAGCTTTTATGGCTCGAAAACCACCACCGGGAATATTTAGACGAGCCCTTCTCTAAAGAGGAAATACTAGCCGCCATCAATGGTATGCCTGGTGACAAGGCCCCTGGTCTGGACGGCTTGCCCGCTTCTTTTTACAAGGCTTTCGCTCCACTGCTGGTGCCGCATCTGGCCGCCATGTATAATGAGTCCTTCGACTGTGGCCAATTTCCACCTTCGCTCCGCGAGGCCATGCTGACCCTTCTTCTAAAACCGGACAAACCCCCCGAACTGCGCGACTCCTACCGCCCCCTGTCCCTCATTAATATTGATAACAAAATCTTCGCCAAACTGCTTGCGTCGCGTCTTCTCCCCCTCATGCCGCTTATCGCCCGCATCAGTCCGGCTTCATACCGGGCCGGGCAAACTCCCACAATCTTCGGACCATCTTCTCCGTCCTGCATCAAATCAACCCAGCGCTTCCTGCGGTGGCCGCCCTACTCGACGCCACCAAGGCCTTCGACACCCTGGAATGGCCCTTCTTATTCTCTATCCTCCCACGTCTCGGTTTTAGTTCGGTTTTTATTAGAAAAGTCTCATTACTGTACACTCTCCCTACCGCCCGTCTACGAATTAATGGCATGGTATCAGATCCTATCTCTATCGGACATGGCACCCGCCAAGGATGCCCGCTCTCACCTATGCTCTTCGCTATCGCGATGGAACCACTGGCGGCCCGACTCCGACAACACCACACCCAGAGGGGAATCGGGTTTGCGGCACGCGCCCTCCTGGTTTCTATGTTTGCCGACGACAACACTTCATATGTCCGTCACCCCCAGGAATATCTTAGCCCTCTAGTACGCGAGATCATACGATTTGGGGGCTACTCAGGCATACAGGTCAACTGGAACAAGTCGATCCTGTTCCCTCTCACGGACGCCACCACTCCTTTCACCTCGGAATATCCTTTCGTCTGGGCGTCCGGCCCCACTCGTTATTTAGGAGTCTGGCTGAGCAGGGACGTGGACGAACTCTGGAGAGCTAATTTTGGTCGTGCGGTTGACTGGCTTGAGTCGAAGATCCCCCTTTGGAGCCGGCTGCCCCTATCGTTAGCAGGTCGAATAGCCATTGCCAAGATGGTCGTCCTCCCAAAATTTTTGTATTTATTTCTGAACATACCTATTCCCCTCACCACCCATTTTTTTCGCAGGGTTCGCTCGTTGATCATCTCTCTTATCTGGGCCGGCAGGCAACCCAGGATCGCGTATGACGTTCTCACCCTTCCGATGTCATGTGGCGGCCTCGGCGCCCCTAACTTCAAGCTCTATGCAATGTGTGCTCAGGCCAGTTTCTTGCACTTTTGGCTTCACCCCACTCCTTTCCAGCCGCACGTGGCGGTCGAGGCGGATCTTGCTGCCCCGTGGCCGCTCACCACTGCCCTGTTTGCCCCGGCCAAACTCCCCCGCACTGAGATAGACACAGTTGCGACCTTGCGCTGGGCCTGGGAGGGACTTCGTCGGTTCTCCGGTGCCCCCTTGCTTTCGGCAAACTCGATGCCGATAGTTCGGCACCCGGCTTTTCCTCCTCTCCAACCCTCCGGCATGGCTAAACATGCCACTCGCCTGGGGCTGACTACGGTCGCGGATCTCTATCCGGAGAGTATGTTTTATTCCCTGGCTGAGGACTCCGGCCCCATGGACACTCTGCTTTTTTATCAACTGAGGGCTATTTGCAGGGAGCTGCACCCTGGGTTCCCTCTGCCTCCTGCCTCGTTGACCACTCTCGAGTTTCTTTATTCGTCTTCGTCCCCTCGGAAGTTGGTAACCAAACTCTACGCCCCCACGCTAGCGGATACCTCCATCTCCACTGATCGCGCTCGTGTGGCATGGGGCGAGGACCTTGGCATAGATATCTCTCAAGCTGATTGGCTATACTGTTGTGCGCAAACTAAGTGACTGTCCCCCAACTATCGTCTGCGTCTTATCCATTTTAAATACTTGCATAGGCTCTACCGTACCCCCGTTCAGTTGCATAAGCTGGGACTTACCCCAAGTGACAGGTGCCTACGATGTTCTGCTTCTGCGGCGGATTTCGATCACCTTGCCTGGTTGTGCCCCAAGGTCGCCGATTACTGGCGCGAGGTCTGTTCTGCTGCATCAGAAATCACCTCCTCGCTGGTTCAGCCTGACCCCCCGCTCTGCCTCCTCGGCTTTGTTAAATTCTGCCCGGACTCTTCCCGCCGTCTCATTGCCATGCTGCTTGTCCTCGCACGGCGTGGGGTTTCCATTTGTTGGGGTCGCAGACCTGCACCTAAATTCGCTCAATGGCTCGAAGATGCATCGCGCTGTCAGACCCTATTGTCTGAATTCTGGGACCTTATGCCAGCTAGATCTCGCCCACTTGTGTCATACCTCCTTGCTCGTTCCCCCCAGCGCCTGGCTTCCTCTCCCGCGCTCCCCGCCAGCGTCTCGCCCGAGCAATCGGCCTCCCCTCCTTGTCCCGTCTACTTCTCAGCAGGGCCAGCCCCTTCCCCGAGATTTATGCGCTTTATACCAATGACTGTTTATTGTCCAAAAGTGCCTGTATAACACTCGCTATGCTGTCGTTCTCTGATGTTTTGAACTATTGGTACTCTTTGTGATTTTCAATTGTACTTTTGTGCATGGTGCTTTGATTCAGTGCAAGAATGTAATTTGTTTATGCAACTTGGTCAATAAAGGTTTTTGAAAACTAAAAAAAAAAAAAAGAACCAACGGCAGATCAACTAGCTTCAGGTAGTGTTTGGTATGCTTAGTTTGTTTTGCGATCCGCAAAGCACAGAGGAGTGGGTCTCGGGGCAGCTAAAACATCAATCACCTTCGACACATGTTCCATGACCTAGGTCTATGTGTGCATCAACGGAGGGCATTCCCAAACCATATGAATGAATGTAGCATCTATGTGACCACATCTCGCGCACACCAGGGACACTGTCGGAAACATTTTGTGCGGGTCATGCAGTGCAAGTAACTGAATTGCGTGAACTTTAAATGGGCACTGCGCGACACTCACTTCACCTGTTCTAAGGCCATGGTCCACTGCTTGGTGGTCAACTCCGTGCCCAAGCAGTCATCCCATTTGGGCTTACCCTGGGTGAGAAATTCACTGCATCCCACCTGTAGTGTCGCACACGGTACCAAAACCGCTTGACAGCCTAGCCCGTGTGTTAAGAAGCACTGCGAACCCAAGTGCAGTGGCTGCTTGGCCGGCCCTGGTGCCCATACGTTCCCAGTCACCGCCCTAATTGCATTGTGTGTAAGAAAAAGACCTTCCCTAAGCTCAAATAGTTCCTGCAGCACCTGGAAGGAGAGCAGAGCACCGTTGCTGTATAGATCACCCACTTCAGTGAGCCCGGCGTCTCGCCATGGAGAAGAATTGTGATTTTCTCTTTATACGTCTATGTTGTATCTGTTCAATGAACATCTAGTTAACAAAATGGGGAATCTTTGGTACCTATTCTGATTGGGCAAGGCCTGTCAGTACAGTCTATACTCTTCCTACTGCAGCAGAACCATGGTTGATTTGCATAAATTCCCTGTTTGTAGTAGGACAGTAAGCAAAAAAACAAAAATGACTAACTCAAATGCGGCAAAAAGCCCGTCTGTAGGAGCACAGTAAGCAAAAAAATTACTCACTTAAATGCACCTCTGTGCAATTATTTGGGTCCAATATCAATTCAAGCATTCCATCAAACACTTGTTGGTATCTCTCTGATCTTGCCCCATGAAATCTTAAATACATTTGGGTTAACACATACAAAAGGTGGTCCCAAACATGGATTTATGCATTATCCCATAAAGTAAGATATTAACAAGAAATACCTATTTAGTACACGACCAAACACCATCAGTATTAACAAGCATTGAAAATGCAATAGGTCTCGCCTTTGATTAAGTTAAAGCCATTTGCTTTGCTAATGGTATTGTATAGCAAAGCAAATGGCTTTAACTTAATGAAAGTTGAGACCTATTGCATTTTTAATGCTTGTTTCTTAACTGCTGAAGGACTAGTGTCTAAGTAACATGGACACGTCTCGCTTTAGCATCTAAAATCAAAGCGTCCCTCTGTTGAGACTTATTCTGATTTGGAGGAGCGTTTCAGGGTTTCTTGTAAGTACAGAATCCGGGAATCACAAGAGAGAACACTTTGCTTTTTCTGCCCACTGACTGGCGCGTGACAAACTTAACAGTAAGTGTTTTTGTATAGTGCTCACTGCCACCCATTTTGTCTTTTCAAACCATAATATGAAAGCATTACTGTAGTCTCGTTTAGAGGAACTCCGCGGAATGATGAGAGGCTAAACTGACACTGCCGGGACTTGAACTGTGGGTCGCAGCAGATGCCAGGCGTCCGTGCAACTCGCTGAGCCATCTTCCCGGTGTGACTCATTTACGACGGGAAGGGATATCCCACAGGGCATTTTATGGTCAGGATATTCCAGTATGACGTAAGACGGTCTGTATGGGCGAAAAATTTAATACAACACCCCTATCAGATGCCAGTCAAAGTGCAAAACGAGGAAGGTACCCTTGTGTAGGGGTCGCGTCCGTCCTTAGGGCAGTTTGGTGCACGACCGATGTGTTCCCGGTTTAATACCGTGTTCTGATGTCCTGTACCGCCCACTCCTCCCGCGACTCCCCGCAACCCTTTTTACAGGCCCATTAAGGCAGACGCCCTACCTGGCTGCCCGCTCTTTAAGCCGGATTCGCCTCCCCCGTCAGGTGCAGTCCCCGGGCAGTCCGTATCCTGCCCGGTTGCTTCCCTTCTCCCGGCTCTGCTCCCTCGCTCCTGCCTCCTGGCGCTGCAGACTCAGCGGTTTCCCAGCACTTCCTGCAGAGCACAACGCCGCACTCCGGTGAACTTTTCCTCCAGGATGAGTCCGGGGTTCCGGTTGCTGACTGAGGACCAACCCTTCTCCCCACTCCTGCCACGGGCGGGGGGAGGTGGCCCGAGCTCCAGTGGATGCGTCTGCTGTCCACTGCATGCCCCGATGGGCAATCTGGAATTGGTGAATGTTTGTTGACAGTAAAGGCTGCCTGTGCTCAACCAGTCTGAAGGTGTCTCTTCTGGCGAGCATCGAAGGGAGCCAGTACACCACCCAGAAACAACAGCACACCAAGTTCTGTTCTGACAAAATAAAAACACTCCTGCCATGTCCAGTAGGTATCGTAAATAAAGTAGGGTAAGACATGCCACAGCCCAGGACTTAAGGCAGCACTAAATAAAACAAATACAATATTTTTAAGGATCTCACAAAGTTGGGCTTTTAAACGTTCTAGTTGTTTTTGTTTTTCCTTTTGTGTTTTCCCCCAATAACCCGAGGGTTTGCAAAGCCATCTCGACTTTGTTCGCCGTAAACGAAAGTGTTTTTTGACAAAATCGCCATGTCGGGGTGCACGCGCTCGCCCTTCAGATCATACACTGGCCAACCGCTATGCTAAAAACCACAAAACAGCTTGGGTGGCAGGCCACTTCAAAAGTCACGCTTGAAGGACCTGCTTTCGTGGCATTTCAAGTGTGCCTCATTCTGTTAGTCATCTGCAGCACACAATAAACGGGCAAAACTCGACTTTACAAATTTAAAGCGCTTGTGAAGTCCATGTTCACTTTTCATAAAAACAGAGCCATGGCGGCTAAACATCCCTAAGAAAGTGCTACATCATGTTTGGTGTTTTTGTTACCACGGGAGGACTATGCATTCTGCCTTAATTTATTTTCGGTTTTAAAGCTCGGAGGGAAAACCCTATAGAAGTGAAACATTATTTCAGCGTGTTTTAAACATTACCATATGCCCAAGAGGTCAAAAGCACAGGAAGTTGGAAAGGGGAAGGCAAGAGAGTAAGCAACAACAACAACACAGCGTGCATCACAACCAGCACGCGTGTCCGAAGAGGACCGCGCTGCTACGATTAAATAATTAATTAAATACACAAACGCGGCCGAAACGAACCACGCTTGTGCGATTAAATAATATAAAACAACGAGGGGTGGAGAGCTGAAGCAGGAGAGGCTGTCCGAGCAGCCATTACGAGCGTGTGGACGGCGCGGCAAATGAAAAGAAAAAAGTGCTTACTGTCCTTTAAAGGAGAACGTGTAAATCCGCTTGTAAAAGATCCAGTCCCGGTGGGCGGGGCCAAAAGTGGACAGGGTGGTAACCAGGAGGGACTAAAAAGCCTCCTGGACAATCAGTACACCCCGTTTAGCATAATTGGTGACGTCAAATGACGCACACCAATTAAAATTACGGCCGGAGCCGAAAGTCAACTTCGCAAACCGTATTGATTCCAACAAGCCTCGCATGGCGAGAGCAGCGCATGCGCCGCTAGCGCCAGGCAAGACCTAAAAACTGAAGTCTTTGCTGTGTGTCTATGTGCACCCTCTCTTGGTAGTCTACACAGAGAATGCCCCCAGCATAATTCAATGTGATTCAATAGCAAGGCAGAAGTGTAAAGCGTGTGCAGAATATATATTATGCTGCTTCATTAGCAATATACCAGTAAGTGGACTACAAGAATCAGATACCATTTTGCAGTGAGGCTCACCTTAAGCTGAAATTCGGATTCCTTGCAAGTTGGTGCTATGGCCTGTCCAGCAGGTTTCTCTATGGCTTCTTTGGCAACCTAGGTAGAAAATATCCTGTAGTAGGTTAATCAATGGCCATTTTCAGCTACGCCACTGCTATGAATTGACAAAATGAACTAATATATAATAATTAATAAGAGCTATCAGACTTATCTGCCCAAACTGTTTGAAAAATGTGAAACAAAAAACTAACAGGCATTTATTCCAGCTTATCAACACATACCAAACTGTACACAAACTTGGTTCAAATGATGGAAGTTTTAATTACCTGCTAAATTATAATCTATTTTAACACCATCAAAATAGAGAAAGGGTACATGGCTTACAAAGACCGACTATCAGGGTTACACAAATACCTGCAACTCACAGTGAATCTATTGTTGCAAGCGGCAAGTTTTCCACATGAAAGGGGAGACAAGGGAATTCATATGCTGGCAAATGCTCACCTCTGCACCTCCCTGGAATCCGAACAGTTTCACTGTTGCCACTGCTTAGTGTTGGAAGGGGTGTGTAGGAATTCATAACCATGGAATTCATAGGAAAAGAGAGAAGACAATTTGTTCCTCCAATCTCAGACCTGGATCACAAAAATTCTGCATGAGTCCAAGATGCAGTTACCACTGTGTCTGAAGCCATGACCACTGCCGAGTCCCAGCTGGCCTGCTGTTGCAACAACTGCTCCAGCTAAAATTGAGTTTGGACAATATGAGGAGACACAGAGCTCCAGTTTGGCTTCACTGGCAGTTGGCAAAGGTGCTTTAGTTGCTGTCTGAGAATAGTGCTGCTGGTTGATAATGGTGTAGTTGATCTTCTCTGAGGGGTTGTTTGGCATGAAGACAGCAATGCTGTTGGTTGAAGGCTCTATTGTATGGACACATAGGCGAAACCTATCAGTAAACAAAACAGCAGTGCTAGGGATTAGACCAAAATATTCATGCCTACTTTTACAACATTCTCGATCACAATCATTTTCTCTCGCGCTAAAGCACATTTCATTACAGCATACACTATCGATGGAATGCATGTTACACAAGTGCCAATTAACAACAACATGCTATGAGTTGTAGATTAAACTGTCAGGTTAATGTTAATTTCCTTATTTTTTGGCTTTGTATGCCAGCTAGAATACCTTACAATAAATATATACAACCCACAAGTTCATGAGATGAAAATGAGTGACATTATCATAGTTCTTAATTTGTCAAACTTGTAAAATAAAATCAACAGCATTATAACACTGGATGAAAATTAGGGGATAATTATTTCATCCAACTGTGTGATGCATTCCTACGCTCAACATTTAAGTGGAACAGAGTATGGAGAGGGCTTTTTGTTTCAGCAATGCAATGAACCACTCCCAACCCTTCCCCCTATTAGCCCCTCGCTTCCTACGAGTCTCAGTGAGCAGGAGGACAATTAGTTTGAATCTTCCTCGAGAGGACAACCCCACCCCCACACAACACTCGGAGAGCAAGAGAGTGATTGCCCAGGATGCCTTGCATGCAGCGATCCAAAGTCAAGTGTTCAAAAGTACACAACCCCCATATTCCTTGTGCTAGTATAGAATATTATGAACTGGTTCAATCAAAGCTAAAGTTTTTTAGGATGGACTTGCAGGTGTTAAGTAGTTTTACATTACTAACACCCACACCCACCATATCACACAAACAACCAGCAGTTATACTAAGATACAAACATTGGTGTCTTACATGGGCAATCCTGGTGGGAAACCAGAAATTTCCAGCACGGGCATCTTTGTTCGAATCATAGCAGATTCGACACAAATTGCTCGAATATAAAAATATTTAAAACTACCAAAAAATTATTTATCGAAGACAAGTATTTAATTGGACAAAGGACTTTACCCAAAAAATAAAAAAACAAAAACAGCTGCTTCCTAATATGAGGATGTAGATGCCTATGTCCAGAGCTTACAAATGCAGTAAAAACAATCAGGAAGCTAACATCTGTCCATCTTAGTCTTGCCTTCTTAAAGGTATAAACCGAGAGCAGCCAATTCCCACTATGGCACCCGATTACGAGTGGTTCGGGCTTTTCCAACCCCTGTGCAAACTCCTGTTTGTGGAAGGGTTGCAATTCTGAGTTGAGAGTTATTTAAGACATCCGACCCGGATTACAAGTGGATCATGGACAAGGTGCTATATAGAGCACCTCATACATAACAATACCCCAGGGTACATTATATATAAGGCTCCCTGTTTTCCATTTTTACGGATTTTTACAGATAAATACAGACAGGAAACACATTTGTTTCCTGTCTGCATTTATTTTTAAACGTGGATAAATAAAGAAAATGGTGCTTCTTTTAAGTGACTCTCCGTGCTGTCTTTCATGAATTGTAGCCTAACAGCTGAGCAGATGGACAGCATGGGAAATTAAAAAACAGGATGAAATTTCTTTAAATAATGGCATATGTCAACATACATTTGTGGTATAATGCTAATATTTAGTGGATGTATTGTTATGTTATATTTGGCAGCTTAAATTGCTAAATCACGACAGACACCAAAGTATGAGTGGGTGTCTATCAGTTAAATAAATATGGAAATGTACAGTTTTCCACCTTAATTTATACACAAAACACAAAATAAATATGGATAAATACAGATAAAATGTCCCAAAAATAAATATGGATAAATACAGACGGAAAGGTAAAAAAAAAAATACCATAAAACCGGGAGCCCTAATTATAAATTTGGTGCGATAAATGGAACCTATTACCAGTTTTTGGAGAACATGCAGATTTTGGTGCTTAATGCACCAAAATCCCTGTGATGCGGTAAATACCATATACCTTTTCTGCTAAATTTCAGATTTAACAAAGGTTGTGGTATTTAACGCATCTGATAATTATCCGATGCGTTAAATACAACCAAACTCATAATTAGAAACCCCTGTTTGCGCAGGGGTATGCATTAGTCGGAAAACAACAACCAACTCATAATCAGACCCCCAGTAATTACTGGGTACGTTAAAAACCTCACCCTTCGTTAAATTTCAACAGGTCATGCCTGTCTAAAGTGAACAGGTGAAAAGTGTACACTAGTTACTGTACCATACAGATTTTGGTGCGTTAAGTTCCAAAATCTGCCTGTTATTCCCCAAGAACTCAGAATAGCCGCTATTTATCGCACTCGATAAATAACGTACCCTGAGGTAGAAGGTAGATAAATAGCAGTTAGACCAAGGGTTCTCCAACCTTTTCTGTATTAAGAACAACTTATATGTAATGAAAATCATCCCGACCTACTAATATTATTAGTGTTGTAAAAATGACCACAGAAAATAAGAATAACATTAGTGGCATCCTAGCAGAACGCTTGTAAAGAGACTTGATACAATGTTCTGTAATACAAGTTTGATATTGAGGACAAGTTATCCTTGGTGGAAATCTATCAATAATGTCATGGTAACACAATGGAATGTATGGCTCCTGTTAAGAAATGGTTACCCTTTTGTGTCTCTTTTGAAAAAGGCTAATAAAAAAACTGTTTAAAAAAAAAAAAACATTAGTGGCATCCTATACAAGATTACCAGCAGTGGTAAACTAAGTGCAGGGTTGCTAGCAGTGATCACATCAGTGCGTCAGACAGGGTTGGAAGAAGTAATGTTAAAAAAAATATTACTAATAACTCTCCACTAATGTTACATGCGTTATCGCTTAAATACCAACTTAAAATATATTTTGGAAAGTCAACTATTTTGTCCTAACATCAGTTTATGAGGTCTGAGAATACACACATTTCAATGCTGGTGTAGATATATTAATTCAGCCAAGCAAAACTCCAAATTTAATAGGCTGAAACGTACGCAGGAGAGCTACCGCAGGTAAAGGGATAGCTAGCAAAATCTCAAGAGCTACTTAGAGAAGCCGGACTGGACGAACTCGGAAACAGGGGCCTTTGACTACTGATGGGACAGTTAATTCAGCTAGCTGCGGACACATTGGCCGAGGACAGAGGAGGGAGTGGTAAGTCCAGCGGAACAGAGGGTGCGGAACCACAGGGACAGCGCTGCCCCGCCCCCGCACAACGGTAGACATGCCCCCGAGCAGAGGAGCCACACTCACCTCACTCCTAGCCTCCTGGCCGCTGGCGCAGGCCATCTGTGGACACTGCAGGCGCAAAAACGGTCAGGCAGGAGATAAACCCGAGACCTGCAGTCGGACGGGAGTACCCTACGGAGGTGGTACAGGCTGGGCCCGAAGCCCGGGAGAAAAGCAGCTGGAGTGAGGGATGGAGGAGATGCAGGACGTGACGCGCCGTAGCACAGACAAAGCCCGGGTGGCTCACCGCGGCTGACAGCGCTGTAGGTTGAGCCAGAGCCAGAGCCAGGAGGGCTCTTCAGCGCATCAGCGTCACGCGCTCAGTGAGCTCTTCTCCCCAGGCTCGCCGCGTGCCAATTGCACCGCTTGCTGAATAGGCGGCTGTTTAGTAGAGTCGACAATATTTTTTTAATGTCTGTCTCTCCCGCGGTTAACGGGAGACGTGCTGCAGTTACAATACAATGAAATGATGCTTTATTGGCGCGACATTCACACGTGTGCCAAAGACTGGTTCTTTACAGAATGTATTTCTTATATTATTGAACTATCAGTTGACATCTTAGAAGTAGGTAAGCCACAAGTGGTTTACCCTGCAAGGCTGTCTAATGAGTAAATATGTAGAGCAGTCAAGTTTTCCTATGCCATATGTGAATCGAAATCTGTATTGTCCCCACGGGTGTGGGGAAAGAGCAACAAGGTCATAGCTGCCAAGTTTGTAGTTTGTGTGACATATCCATGTTTTCAGGATGCTTATGTGTGACATTTTAATGCCAAAGTGCGACAATGTCATAAGTGGAACAAGACAGTCAAGTCCATGTAGTGAGATACATTTTAGACATGACCCTACATTTTTGCAATGTAACTGCCTCGAAATATCCTTAAACCATTCTCCCATTGACCCATTCCTAAAATGCTACACAAGTGGAGCGTAATATTGTGCCCACACCCTAGCCTATCTATCCCTATTTGACGCCAGTAGGGATGAGCTGCATACAGGGGAGTCCCATCAATCAATCAATCAATCAATCACGGCATTTATAGAGCGCGCTACTCACCCGGGAGGGTCTCAAGGCGCTGGGGGAGGGGGTAAGTTACTGCTCGAACAGCCAGGTCTTGAGCTGCTTCCTGAAGGAGAGATGGTCCTGGGTTCGCCGAAGGTGAGTGGGGAGGGAGTTCCAGGTCTTGGCTGCCAGGTAGGAGAAGGATCTTCCTCCGGCGGTGGTTCTGCGGATGCGTGGTACGGTGGCGAGGGCGTGGCTGGTTGATCGTAGCTGGCGTGTGGGCGTGTAGAAGGTCATGCGGTCGTTGAGGTACTTTGGGCCCAGGTCGTGGAGGGCCTTGTGTGCGTGGGTGAGGAGTCTGAACGTTATTCTCTTGCTGACGGGGAGCCAGTGCAGGTCTTTCAGGTGTCCGGTGATGTGGCTGTGTCGGGGGATGTCCAGGATGAGTCGTGCGGAGGCGTTCTGGATGCGCTGGAGTCTTTTTTGAAGTTTGGCTGTGGTTCCGGCGTAGAGGGTGTTCCCATAGTCCAGTCGGCTGGTGACGAGTGCCTGGGTGACGGTCTTCCTGGTTTCAGTGGGGATCCATCTAAAGATCTTGCGGAGCATGCGCAGGGTGTTGAAGCATGAAGATGAGACGGCGTTGACTTGTCTGGTCATCGACAGGGAGGAGTCCAGGATGAAGCCCAGGTTGCGTGCATGGTCCGTTGGCTTGGGCGCGGTGCCCAGGGCCGGGGGCCACCAGGAGTCGTCCCAGGCGGAGGGTGATGAGCCCAGGATGAGGACTTCCGTCTTGTCCCATCCAATCATTCATAGCCAGTAGATATTTAAATACAAATCTTTGGCCTTATTCGAACCAGAAATATCTTAAAGAGGTGTAGTGCAGACTTTGAGCTCTGAAGAAATTGATTAGCTTCATCAGAGGATCAATTCGGTGGGTCGATAGGCGAAAGAGGAAGAGCACACAGAAGAGATTTATATGATGAGTGTAGTTTCAAGTGAAAAGTGCCTTTTTATTCTTAACAGTATGTTTCTTTTTTTCTGTTTGACTTATTTGCCTGTTATATCGGCAGAGGCATACTATGGCTTCCCCGGGCCAAATGCAAGCAAGGGAAATGGGACCACAGTCCCCTAATTGGGTAATAAAAGGCAATCAAAATGTGCTGTGGGCTCTCAAGCAACATTCAACCCTGGTGTTACTGCACATGCTGCACTATCAATAACTAAGTTACTGCATGACTGTTTCCCCGTAGGAAATTCGAATCCGCTATCAGCTTTAATTAAGTCTGCAGCTTTACATTACGGGCTGGGAATACTAGTATTAAAAAAAACAAAAAACCTGTGTACACACAGGGCTTTTGTACTGGCATATGTCTCCCACAGGATTTAGCAATCATGTGAAGACAGCCAACCATATACACTAGGTATCCCTTACTGCTCATCATGTGCAGTCGGCACGTAAAGGCTGCCTGGGTTCTGCACTCCTTCTCTGAGCAGACTTCTTTCTGCTGGATCTGAAGGAGGAGTCTCTTTTATGTGTCTCATTATTAATGAATAAATCACCTCATTTCAGGCAATCACCACTCAGCATGATTCGGGCTGTGCAGCGCAAGCCTGTCTCGAAACAGCTCATTCGGGAGAATGCCCATTACTTCCTCAAGCCTGTGAGGCCCATTCACAACAAAGAAGGCTACAATGAGGTCTGCAGAGGCTCCAGCCACATGATTCCAACAAGGCCTGTGCTCATATACGGCAAAATGACCTCACATCTTTTCGTTCGACCATGGGCACCTGTAGCACGGTTAGTTGAGAGCACGCACAGGCTTTAAACACATAGGTGAGCTTAGAACACCTCCAGAAATGATAAAAGCCAATATCTAAGTGCATCATGTCTAATTGCATTTCAGTTCGGTGATGTGGGTACAAGAACTGAAATGCGTTAGTTTAACCCAGAGGTCTTCAATCTGTATGGCGCGACACCCGGGTGGGGGCGTGGAGCGTGGAGTAATGGTAAGGGGGGAGCGCATTCCTCAGCCTCACTTCTGCCTAGAATACAAAACGTTTGATCTTCGTTTTGGAAAAAGACAACCGTCCTGGACGGTTAATTCCGATAGTTAAAATGCTTCAGCTGGAGTGTCAATCAGGAATTTTCCTGTGCTGTGAAACCAGAGCCGGGCAGACAGCTAAACACGCCTTTTTGCCAGTGTGCTGCTTGCCTGACAGAAATGAAAATATGCACAAGTTAATCTGAAAATGTGAAGGGTGATCTGCAAATGTAAAGGATGCTTGGGAGCGCGTACTGGCTTTAATTGATGGAATCACTTGAAGCTTTGTGATGACAGAGATGTATTCTTTTTGAGTGGTAGTGCAAAGAGTTAACAACTGAGCTGTGAATTGCGTGCTTTTGTCATTGTTTTTACATAGCGCTTACTGTCCACGAGGTGTCGAAGGGACAGTTATGTAAAAAAATTGCATTGCATACGGTCTGGGTATTACTAAAATCTATATTTCGGAAGCACCATTTTATCGTAAAACGTTTTGCGCTTTTTGCAGCAGTCTATCTTATACTGTATGTAATGCAAGTATAAAAGAATGACTTGCATATTCACAGTGCTTTCTGTCACAGGCTGTGACTTCATAGCTACAAAAATACACAAGTAACAATTCTCCACTGCACCAACCAAGATATAATTATGTGACTCTCTAGTTACACACAGACCTTTGTAGTGCATTAACTAATAGAGGTTTCATATTGTACTATAGTGCATTTTCCACTGAGTAACAACTTTATTTATTTATTTATCATACATTGAAGCTGCCTGTTATTTTATATGTAGCTACCTCACTGTGAAAGACCTAAAACATGTACAGAATATTTTGTTTTTAACTGGTACTAATGAGGTCCAACCACAGATTGACCATTTCTCTGGAGAAAAACAGGCACACCCAAATTATGTTTTGTCTGTGAAAAATAAAGTACCATTGTGCTTTGTTGGGTAATTCTTTTCTGAGACTTTTTGTTTGGACTGTGTGGTAAGCCTCTGACACCGAACCACAATTACCCACAAACCTTTGGTTTACTAAACACTGTTTAATATTATTTTCCCACCGTAAAAATGATTTGCCATGGGAATTGGGGGCGTTTATTGTTGTTGATGATGAGGAACACCAGGTGTAGAAAATTTTATCAGTTGCGGTTCTTTACGACTAAAAATGTTTGCCATGGGAATTGGGGGCGTTTATTGTTGTTGATGATGAGGAGCACCAGGCGTAGAAAATTTTGTCAGTAGCTGTTCTTTACGACTACAAATTTTTGACAGGGGGTCTGTGCATCAAAAAGTTTGAAGACCTCTGGTTTAACCCGTAATGCAGGGATGGAAGGTAGGGAAAACACCCCTGCCCTGCAGATGTTGCCAAACACTTGACACACAAGGCATTTTTAGTGCTTGCCTATTTATGCATTGCTATTCAGTTATTTTTGCTTTTTACTGCTCCCTTCCGTTCTCTATTTTAATGTAGGTAGCTCCTTTATTAGTAGTAACGTACAAATAATTGGAAGTCTAGATTTCTAGTTGCCCCACCAGGAGCTGGGTACCTTGATGTATGAGTGCAGTGATGTATGTTGTATGGGACACCCTAGTACAAGGATGAGTGTAGTTGGCATTAACTTTTATCTTACATTGGTTGGGGCTAATGAAAAATTTCCTAGCTTTCGAAACGGAAAGTTTAAATTCTATTAAGGACTCGGAGGTGATGATTTTGCCTTCTTTCTTCACCTTTATTTTAACAGCAGTCATATAACTTCAAACAAAAACTACTTTTCCCATGACACATCGGTAAAAATGTAGTTCAAAACCACCAATAGGAACAAAGTCATTGTCCAATCAACACATAGGCAGTCCAACATAGTCCCTTTTCAGTGGCCCCTTGTCCTCTTTCAAAGCGCGGAGTCAGCCAAAAAATCACCGTCATGCATCCTGTTAATTAGCATCAGATCCTGCAGGACAAGGAAGATTGTCATCACTAAGGTCTTCAACTACTAAAGCATGTGGAAATAAATATATCAGCAAGCAGAGCAATAATCTGTACTCAAAGACAACATTCTTATATATGATTAAAATGTGAGAATTACTTACTCAAATACGGGGAGGGTGATCTCCTTGAAGGGATCCCTAGGGTGGGATAATCTTCGTCTCCGAGTCCTTAATAGAATTGAAACTTTCCGTTACGAAAGCTAGGAAATCTTTCATTCTATGTCATGACTGGAGACGAGGATTATGCTAGTTTAAAGCTTGTTAACCATGAGGTGAGCCATTTTAAGCACTGGCTTGAAATGGAACCTTTTAAAGGTTGAGTCCGAAGACCAGTCTGCCACGTTGAGGATATCCTCTAAACGGGCGCCTATGCCAAATGCTTTAGAAGCCATAGCACCTCTGGCCGAGTGAGCTCCAAAAATTCGAAGATCAATCCCGGCTTCTTGCAACATCCATCTAACCCACCTAGCTATAGTGGGAGAAGAGACCGCCTTAAAAGGCTTACGCAGAGCAATGAGCAGCTGTTGTTCTCCGGGGGGACGAAACTCCTCCGTAATCTCCTCGTATGCTTTCAAGCATTGCACCACGCACAGTTTAGGAGAATCTGAGAACTCCGAGTAGGAAATAACTCTTGTGTGACATTTTGCCCTTCTGTGTAAAGTAAAAGTTACCTCGGTTGGGGAAAACATTCTGCCTGTGATGTCTAATGCCCTTACGCCAGAAACACGGCGACAAGATATGACGCAGAGTAACATAGCCAGTTTGGCAGACAATTCTTTCCTAGACAAAAACTGGTTAGGTTGCCAGGAGAGAAAAAGATTAAGGACCTGGTTGACATTCCAAAGAGTCGAGTAGCGAGGTTCTAGCAGAAGAGATAGTCTGATACCTCGGAGTAACCTGCATACTAAAGGGTGCTCCCCCACCGCTGTGTCATTGATCGGGGCGTGACCTGCTGTGATGGCCGACCGGAAGGTGTTAATCGATCTGTAAGCCAAACCTTTATGTGCCAAATGGGCCAGGAAATTACGGATGTGGACTACATCCACGTCCAAGGGATTGAGGTCCCTTCGCATACACCAACCGGACCATCTACCCCAGGCGGATTTGTACCTCTTGACCATACTATCTGCCCATGCCTTGGACATGAGGATCTCAGCTGTCTCCGAAAGTCCTGGGACTTCCCAACGTTTCCGGTAATCCACCACGCCATGAGCCACAATGAATTCTCTTGAATCAGAGGATGAGGAATTTGGTCTGGACTCTTGAGGAGAGTCGGAAATTGGGGAAATAGGATTGGAGAATCCCAAGAAAGTTCCAGAAGAACTGGAAACCAAACTTGTGACTCCAAAGCGGGGTGACCAGAACCACTTCCGCCTTTTGTCTCCTGACTTGTGCCGTCACCCTTGTGATCATCGCGAAGCGGGTAAAGGCATATCCTTCCTCCAGTCTTAGAGAAACGCATCCGTGGCTACCGCTAGCGGATCTGGTCTCCAGCAGAAAAAGCGAGGAGTTGGTGGTCCAATCTCGAGGGGAACAGATCTATCGAGAAAGGACCCCACTGAGAGTTCAGAGTTGCAAACACTTCCGGAACTAGCTTCCAAAGGCTGGAATCCCTGAAGTTGCGGGATTGAAAATCCGCTTCTTGGTTCTCGCAGCCTGGCAAATACTCTGCCATTACTGAGATTTGATGGTCCAGGCAGTACTGCCAAAAACCGGCCGCTAGGTCCCAGAGGGCTTTGGGTCATGTGCCCCCTAGATGATTGATGTAACGGACCGCAGAGATGTTGTCCATTTTCAGGTTGACACGACTGAATAGTCACTTTCCATCAACGAACCGCGAACGAACCTGCTAGACGTTCTAAGCAATTTATGTGTAAACGTCGCTCTTCTTGAGACCACAAGCCTCCTGTAGAAATAGTTCTGCATCTGGCCCCCCAGCCCGTCCTGCTGGCATCGGACTCTATAACTAAATCTGGTGTTGACCCGAAGATTGCTCGGCCATTCCAGGCCTCCATGTGGCAAAGCCACCAATGGAGGTCCTCTCGAGCCTCCTCGGACAGTGACACCCTGTGGGAATAGGGATGACCTTTGCGTAAATGGGAAGCTTTTAGACGCTGAAGGGCACGGTAGTGCAAGGGACCCAGAAAAATGGCCTGAATCAACGAAGAGAGAAGGCCCACCACTCGAGCTACCTGCCTGAGAGTCACTTGTGGTTTGGACAGAGTGCGCCTCAACTCGTGCCGAATTTTTGCTACCTTCCTGGATGGCAGACTTAGAGTAGAGGACGTGGAGTCTATCACGAAACCTAAAAATGTCACCTTCTGTGAGGGAGACGAGAGATTTCTTCTCGTTGATCACAAAGCCGAGGCTCTGCAGCAGATTCACCACTAAGCGGAGAGGAGAGAGTAGTTGGAGAGGCAAGAGTCCATAAGAGGCAGGTCGTCCAAATACACCATCATTCGAACGCCTCGAGTCATGAGGTGTTCCACCACTGGTTTGAGCACCTTGGTGAAGCACCACGGAGCCGAGGAAAGACCGAAAGGAAGGGATGCAAACTTGTATGTCTGACCCTTCCAAGTGAACTGGAGGAACCTGCGATGAGGTGGAAAGATTGGAATCACCAGATAGGCATCCTTGAGGTCCAAACGGACCATCCGATCTAGAGGTCTCAACACTTCCCTGAGGAGATGAATCCCCTCCATTTTGAAATGGTGGTAAACCACCCACTCGTTGAATTCGCTTAAGTTTGTCACAGGTCTTTGGCCTCCATCGGTCTTGTCGACAAGAAAAATATTGCTGATGAAAGCTCTCGGGTGGGGAAGGGTGGGAAGAATAGCGCCTTTGGAGAGAAGGGATGCTACTTCTTGGTCCACCAGAAAGTATCCTGTTGGGAAAATTGGATGGTGCGAGGGCGAACTCGCTGGGAGGGATTCCCAAAAAACTCTATGTGGAATCCTTGGATAGTTTGCAGGACCCATGCATCCCCCGTGATGGAAGTCCACCCTGGGAAAAAACTCGCCAGCCGCCCCCCTACTTTTAAGTGGGAAGGAGGGAGTACATTCACCGGGGCTTGAGGAAGTTGCTGCTCCTCTGTAACCTCTGCCCTTGCCACGACGTCCCCTCGTAGGGTAGAAGTTACCGAACCTTGTTTGGTCCTGGTATTGTCTGGGGCCTTGTCCCTTCTGTTGGTACTGGTTGGAGCCACGGCCGGTCGAGCATCCCCTACCTCGACAGGCCCCACGGAAAACCAGAGGGAAAACGCTCTTGATGGTCGTCTGTGCTTTATCTAGGGAAGTGAAGGTGTTGACAAACTTCCCTAGTTCCTTTACGAACTGCTCCCCGAAGAGCCCTCCTTGTGCCACTGCTCCTGCTTCGGAATCTGCCAGATCCCCCAATTTAGGGTCCACTTTTATAAGCAGGGAGCGACGACGCTCTGTTGATAGGGCACAGTTCGCATTGCCCCAAAAAATGATAGCTCTCAGCCCACCCAGAAAGGGTCTCAGGGGAAATAAGGGCACCTGAAGTTTTCGCCTCCTCCGCCATGTCAAGTATTTTTGTGAGGGGCCCCATGGCATCCAGGAGTTTGTCCTGGCATGCTCGCCATGAATGATCCCCTTTTTAGGGTCCTTCATAAAATTTTGCAAGAAGATGGCCATACGCGGGTCAATTTCGGGGGTCAGGGCCACCTTTCCCTCCAATGATGGTCGAGGACATTCTGCCCGAAGGCAGTTGCGTGCCTCCTTTTCAAGAGGCCTGCAGATGCATCCTGCTACATAGCATGCAACCTTTTCGGCCGGGGCCCATTCAGAGGACCGAGAATGAATTATGTCCTCAGGGTCTAACATGTCCAATATATCTTGGGAGGTATTAGAGGGCCGGGAGGGGTGGCCGTGACTGGAAGGACCAGGTTCAATGTCTGGATCCCCTGAACCCTTAGGGGGGGGGGAGGAATGGTAAGAGGAACACCCCCATCCCCTACTGGCAAAGCGTGTTGCGTCGCCAGGAAAGCTTGACGCTGTCTATTGAAGGCGTCCAAATCCACCCCTGCTTCACGAGTACGTTTTGTAGGGGGGCCCGCTGAGTCTGAAAGAGCAGGTGTAGGGCCAAAAGTGTTTGGGGGGAGGGGGAATGACGGCCGTGGGCAGTGGTGTAAACCTTTCAAACGCCTGGGCAATTTGGCGGGAGAGTCTCTCCTCTAAGGGAGTCATAGCCTCCTTCACTGCCCTATACATTGAGGCGTCCACCGCATCATAAAAATCATCATCCCAAGGGAGGTCTGCCATAGGATCCTCCACCCCTTGGGACTCATCCTCATAGTCCATGACAGCTTTTAAATTGGACTAGCAAGGGAAAAAGAAATAATTATGTCTGGGTGGCAGACTAATAGCCCTTCTCAAGTGGCCACTTATTGGGGGACTGGGTGACAGTCCAGATGTCTGTGCGAGGTTTTTGCAGTAAATATTGGTGGGTCCCAGCCCTTGGACACAAGCCTGGAGAGTGTGGCAGTTGAAAAACAAAACGGCCTGAATGGGTAATGTATCCCACACAGAGGCCTCTTAGGGCCAAGTACAGACCTTTTTATAGGTGTAGATTGAATCAATACAGGCTCTGCAGCTCACAAGTCTTTCCCCGAGCTGCAGAGCGTGGGTAATGCGATCGGCCTGACAACAAAAAGGCCCGATCGTACGGACACGACTGGGCGTCTCCCTAAACCGGCCTCAGATGCAGCGGGTATAGCGCAGTAAATGAAACCCCTCAGAGAGGAATTTCAAAGAACGCCCCGCTCCCGCTGCACCTCCCACACCCTCTAGTGGCGGGAGGCCAACTGCACTCCAGGAACAGGACGCGTAAGAGCGAAGGTCGCTCTCGCGTCCCGAAGCTGCCCGGCGGTCGGGGAAAAACCAAAAGAAATGGGCAGCGAACGCAGCAGAGCCGCGAAAAGAATACCTAAAAGAAAAAACGAGGCAATAACAAAGCCAACTACTTTAAAACGAAATATACGCTGATGTAAAAAACGTCTGAAAAACTAATGACGACTCGAGAGTTGCGGTAGCGCTTAACAGCAGCAACGACTCGAGAGTCGTAAAACAATAATTAACATATACAATTCGCATACAACAAAGTTTTTGAAGAGAGGATGAATCAATGTACTTATCTTGGCTGCACAGCAGCGAACAAAGAGGACAAGGGGCCACTGAAAAGGGACTATGTTGGACTGTCTATGTGTTGATTGGACAATGACTTTGTTCCTATTGGTGATTTTCAACTACATTTTTCCCGGTGTGTCATGGGAAAAGTAGTTTTTGTTTGAAGTTATATGGCTGCTATTTAAATAAAGGTGAAGAAAGAAGGCATAATCCTCGCCTCCAGGACTGACATAGAATTCAATCCGTAGTGTGTTGTATTGGTTTTAAGGGAGGTTGTTTGCGTCCTGGCTGGAGTGTTTACTACTCTTACTAAAGTCTAACTGTGCAGGTTTATGTATTCATCGTAAAGGAGGGAGATGTGTTGTATCTGTTTCTTCTGTTGCCTTCATGGCTTTGCTGCTGCCCAGTCTGGAATGTTACCTCTATATTGAATTTTAGGGATGTCATCTATGTATCTTTGAATGTGAAGTTGAGGAGGAGGCTGAGCAGGAAGCTGCCGAGCTCCTGATGGGGCATCTAGACAGATCTCAAATTTACTACTAATAAAAGAGCTACCTACATGTACACTGTAGCCCAGCTTCTTTGTACATCTTTACATTCATTTTGCTCTGTTGCTCAACCTCTAGGTGCATTCTCCTGGTAGATGACCCATGTTTTTGTTTGATTGTGAGTGTTTTAGCTGGAGCTGGTCCTCCAGTGTGTTACTCATTTTGCATCACTTTGGCGACAAGGACCTATCACCCTAGCCACGTTCCTGCAGTCTGCTTATCCTATCACAGTCCAGCTTCTCCGCTTTGGTTGAGGGATTGACGGATTCACCTACAAGGAATTTTAAGACTTTTGGTTCAACCGGAGGCACAGTGTCAGCAGCACTGGACCAGCCTTGATCGTTCTGCTCCTTTTGGTGATGGTGATTCCTCCTCCCACTGTGCTGCAAGTGTCCTCCGCTGGCTCCCTGCTTCAGCTCTGTATTAATCATCGATGGGGCTTGTGTGTATAATGTGGTGCCTTTTTTGAACAATCACGCAAAGGCAATAGTTTACACTTGTGCTCAGTCTTTGGTAACTACTTCCAAACTTTTTTATATTTTTTGTTTGTATGTCTTCTACTCCTTTAATTATTCTCCTTCCTGTTTTAAGGCTGCTGTTCTGCCTCATTTTAATATGCAGCAATGTTGTAACCCTCCATCCCCCACTACTCCAAAACTTTGGTGAAGAGAGCATTAACTGGACTAAGTGGTTAAGATTATACTCTAACCATACTGTAGCCATTGATAGGGAATTTGGCTCTACTGTGAGGGAATGTTGCTTGACCTTGTGGGTGCGGAGGCTTAGGAAAAATTGGATCACTTGTCCTCGGTTAACCACCCGCCAAGGGCACAAATGCAGCAGTCCTCAAAAAATCTATCGCCCGCTCGCTATGGAGAGTCAGATTTTATCAGGGCGAACTATTTTTAGGGCCTACTGGGCCAGTACTGGCCCGTTTTGGTGTTTGGTGTGAGAGCTTGAGCTAGCAAAGAATAGGTGTTCTGTTGATTTCAGAAAGTGAGTGAGCTATAAAGATTCCTTTAAATCTTGTTTTTATTTTATCACATTTTCTGTGTGCTCAGAGAATGAGGTTAAATGTCAGCTTATGTCTTCTTACTATTTGCCTCTTTGATTTATCCTGGAAATTGGTGTTTACTTTTCTTTCTCTAACTGCAAAGTTAGGGGATTTTGTAAAGCGAACTGTCTGTCAGTTGTGCTGGGAAACAGCAAAATGTAAAACGAAAGGTTGTAGGATGTCACTTTTCTTTCTAATTCACAGCATTTAAATGAACAGTACAGCTAATGTGATGGCGATGGATTTTAATAAGATCAAAACAAATCAGAACACTTTACTTGGTGATGTGCAAATGACATATGTGCTGAAATACAAGTTCCAAATATTTTAATTTGTAAGCTATATAGCTTTAGCAGTCAGAGTGCATGGCAGTGGAAATTTTGTGGCCATTTTAATGGAAAATGTGCTGTCTGTTAATGTCAATGCACTACCGCATAATGCTTTAGTAATATATTTATTAAACGTTAGTTTTTTAACGTGAACTGAGAAACATTTCTATCTAACCCCTGTTGATGATGCTGATAGTGACTCATGGGTCATGTGTACCCTATATGTGGGATAGATTCTTATTATATATGGAGCAAAAGTTTAGTCTATTAAATAAAAAAATAAAAAAAAATTTGCACAGCAGACATGCTAAACTCACATATTTGAAGAAACTCCCATATGTGATAATGAAGAAAAAGGCAGCTCAGTTAAATAAAATATTTGCCCAGGATAACATAATTTGAGAACAGTTTACGGATCAAGATCATTACAATTAGGTCAAGTAGACTATTCAAGTCACTAGACCTGCAGGACTGTTAAAATGTTTATGATTTTTTGAGGCATGTGCAGTGTTTTGATGTTTATGTGGAAGTCATAGAGAGATTGAAGTTACGTTTGACGGAGGAGCCACACATAGTGATGAAGTGTTTCATTTTTTGTTCATTATTAATTGAGCCTTTTGAGAAACATAAGGCAGCGTAACGTATTTTGCATCTAGTTAATAGTTTGACACCATTACAGATCAGTATATAAGAGGTCTAATTATCATGCAATGCAGCAGTAAAGGAATATAACTGTTAAGCCATAAAAATCCTGAGTTACCTGAGTTGGCCGAGAACTGAACTTTAACTGAATCATAAGGTTCTAAAGGATGACAAGGAGGCATCTCTGAAGGTGGCATTCGTCAAATCAATCAAACTGGATTTGTAAAGTGAGGCTAATAACCCGCGAGGGTAACCAGGTGCTGGGCTGCTGCGGAAGTATCAGTTCAACAGCCATGTCTTGAGTCCCTTCGTAAACTCTGGGAGAGAGGGAGATGTCTGGAGGAGAAGGGGAGGCCGTTCCATGACTTTGCAGCAAGGTAGAAGGAGCGTCATCCACTATTGTTACGGCGGATGCGGGGGGTGTGAGCGAGGGAGGTGTAGCGCAGGTGTCTGGAGGGCATGTGGAAGTTCAAGGGTTGTTGATATATGCTGGTCCTTGATCGTGGAGGGCTTTGTAGGTCGGGTACAGCATCTTGAATTGGCATCTCTTTTGGATGGGGAGCCAGTGATGCTTCGGGAGGTGGGGGGTGATGTGGATCTGTTTGGGGAGGTCAAGGATGAGTCTGGCAGCTGTGTTCTGAATGGTCTGAAGTCTCTCCAGGACGTGATTGGTGAATCCGATGTAAAGTGCATTGCCGTAGTCCAGCTGGCTGCTGATTAGGGCCTGGGTGACTGTTTGTCTCGTGTTGACGGGGAGCCATTTGAAGATTTTCCGGAGCATAAATAGAGTGAGGAAGCAGGTGGATGAGACTGCATTGATCTGGTTTTTCATGGTAAGTTTGCTGTCAAGGATGATGCCAAGGTTGCAGGCGTGGTCCGTCAGTGTGGGTGAGGGTCCTAGTTTGGAGGGCCACCAGGCGTCGTTCCACAGGGAGATGTTTCCAAAGATCAGTACCTCTGTTTTGTCTGTGTTGAGATTCAGGTAGTTGTTTCGCATCCAGTCGGCGATGCTCATCCTGCATCTGTGGAAGTTGGCTCTTGTGGTGGGGGAGTCTTCTGATAACGAGAGGATGAGCTGGGTGTCGTCTGCGTAGAATATGATGTTCAGTCCATGGGTTCTGTTGATGTTGGCCAGGGGGGTCATGCAGGTGTTGAAGCATGTGGGGCTGAGGGATGAACCTTGAGGGACGCCGCCGATGATGCTCTTGGGTTCTGAGGTGAAAGGAGGTAGGGGGATACTCTGGGGTCTTCCAGTAAGGAACGAAGCAATCCATTTGAGGGCATCACCTTGGATACCGAGGTGATGAAGCCTCTTGATCAGGATGTGGTGGGATACGGCGTTGAATGCTGCAGAGAAGTCGAGGAGGATCAGAGCTACAGGTTCTTCACATTCGAGGAGGGTTCTGATGTTATCAGTGGCGGCAATCAGGGCAGTTTCGGTGCTGTGGTTAGTGTTGAAACCCGATTGGGAGGAGTGCAGCAGGTTCGTAAAATGTAAGGAAAATGTTCACTTTAACAGGAATAAAGAATCTCGGCCTGCCAAAGGGAAGTGCAACAAATGCAGAGGATACACTGTGGAAACGGGGTTGGCTGTCATACTTACAAAAAGAGTTCTTTAAGTGTGGGAAGTCAGGTCATTTTTCATCAGTTTTCATATGGCAACTCATGGTCCGTTCCATTTCTGAAGTTGCAAATGGTGCCTGCTGTTTCTTTGAATATTCTGATACCGTCTACAAGATTGAAGTACTTAACCTTGTTTCTGAACATTGTAAACCACCTATGTGTAAGTTTCTATTTGATGGTATTTCCAACATGATGCTGACTGATTTAGGTTCTCCATTTTCATTCATATCTGATTCATTCTTCAGGAAACAATTGAAAAGCAGAGTAGTTGAGGCTGTAGATTGCTTTTGGTTAGGCGAAAAATCCCATTTCTATTCTGGGTTTCTTCGTTGCATCCATATTTCTTTTGAGTCTTGCACCATTTTGGAAAAAATGTACGTGGCCTAGTCAAGTCAGCACGTTTTGTTGGAGGCGTCGTGTCAACTTGGGAATGATTATAGATCCAGCTGTTGAACATCCCCATCGAGTGTGTGTCTATCTCAACCGGTATTGTGGATGTTACATCACAGTACAAGTCAGTTTTTTGCAAAGAATTTTGAAAGGTTATTGGTTTTATACACTACGTTGAATCGAAAGAAGGCGCGAGTCCCATTAAGCATAAGCTTAGAGGCATTCTTTTAAGTGCCAACAAGTGAATTAAGTGTTTACTTAAGCATCTACAAGAGCAAGGAGTGTTTGAACCTTTGGCTTCCAGTGAATTAGTAGCCCCTGTAGTTATATTTTGTAAAAAATGGGTCCTTTGGGTATTTGTGCTGATTTTAAATATTTAATAAACCAATCAAAATAAATTTCTCACAAACCTGGAACCTCTTGCTGTCTTGGAAGGGGCCAGATATTTTATCTCACTTGATCTCAAATCAGCATATTAACAGAACTTGAAGAATCCTGTCAACGCTTAACTACATTTATTACTAATACTCCTGATGTCGTTTTCCGATACATACGCAAACCTTTTGGGTTGGCGTCAGCCACTTCTATTTTTCAGAAGCTGATGTTCTTAGTTGTTTGTGGAAAGGAAGGGGTAATAGCCTTCCAGAACAACATCTTATTGTTTGCTTTCACTGTAGAAATGCATTATTTCAGGATAGCCAAGATTCTTAGAGTATTACAGGTAAGAGATAGGACACGTCAAATAAAGAAATGATGATTTTTAGCCCCACCGGTAGAATATTTGGGCCACACCTTTGATCTTTCTGGTATTTCGTCTAAATAATTTGTTTTAAAGCTGTAGAGGGCATGAAAGAGCGAATTAACAAATACCAGTTTGATAATTTTTAGGTTTGTGTGAGTTCTACTATAGATTTGTGAAAAATTGCTTCTCAGGCTTCAACTCTAAGAAACCGTCTTAAGAAGAATCTCAGCTTTTCCTGGGAATCAGAACAATTCTTGGACTTTAACAACATTAAAAAAATTGATCATTATGTTACATTATGTTTCTGTAAATCCACACTGCACATTGTATTGTTTGTTTGTATGTATATTGTATTTCTAAAGCACAAGCCTAAACATAAAGCAGTGGGGTGCTGTACAGGGTTAAAGACAAGCCACAAGTCAACGAGCAATAGGAGAGGCAGCTAGGTATTGGACGGTTAATGTGTTATGTAGTGTTCTACAAAGAGGTGAATCTTCACCTCTTTCCTAAATTGGAGTAGCATTGAGGCAGTCCTGATGAATACAAGGATGTTGTTTCAGATCCTGAGTACATAGATGGAAAAAGTCTGCAAACTTGTTTTTTACTTTCTGACACTTCTTAGTATGCATTGTGATAGTGTCCTTGCTGTGGGTGCCGAGAACCAGAGATGATGAGCTTGTCTGCAAGATAAGCAGGGGTGTTGGTCATGATGGCTTTGTAAAAGATCCAGCTGGTTTTGAGAGGGTGCTGGCTGGCAAGGGGAGCCAATGGAGTTCCATCAGGATGGGGGTGAGGTGATTATATTTCTTCAGGCCCTGGATAACGTGCTGCGGGGTGTAGGATGCCCTTTAGGGTTGCCAATGTGGACCCTGGGAGGCCATGGAGCAGAGCATTTCGATCATCTAGATGCAAGAGCTTGAGGACTTGAACAGCAACTCTGAAAGTCGCTATCTGGAAGAAACAATTTCACTGGTATCCGGACGTCTTTTTTTTTTTTTTGCCAATGTGTTTCTTGAGGTTGACGTTTGTGTCCAAGGTGAATGCAAGTGACTGGCCATTGGGTGAAAGTTGGTGGTATGAAGCCCTCATGGTTCATGTCATTGAACCAGATTTCTACGGTTTCTTGTTTGTTGTTCTTGGCAGCTAAAAGGAATTCAGTCTTGAACTAAGCTTTAGGTAGGAAATTCACATATAAGTCTGGGTGATGTGCAGGCAGTGTTTGAAGCACTGGATATCTGAAGCAGAGAAGACTTTTATGTAGAGTTGTGTATCAACCACATATTGGTGAATCTTGACATACTGGTGTTATGTGATTAGAACACCAAGCCACTCTATGTAAAGGGTAAAGAGGACCGGAGACAGTATAGAACCCTGGGGGACTCCGCAAGTGATAGGGAGCTTTTATGAACTGTAAGTATTGCCTTGGTTGAAGCCAGTGGGAAGGGAAATGGAGCTGTCTTGTCCCAGAGAACTTTGTTTCTGAGAAGAACTATTTCATTTGCCTGTAGAGTTTTGACTGATGCTGAGAAGCAATAAGCAATATTCTTCCATCTCGAGAGATGGCTTTGGCATGTACTGAACGAGCTGAGCACTTCAAAACCTATTTATCGGGAAGGAGATTTACCATTACTACTCCTCACAAACCTTTACTTACTTTATTAAGCAACAGTGGCACAGGAAAAGCATCTTCTAGATTAGTTGGGATTTCGTCCAAACTATATGAATATAGCTTGGAAGTTAGGTACATTCCCAGAGTGTTGTTGCTGATTGCCTCTGAAGGCTTACTCAGATTGCACCCCCATCAACACCCTGTAGAGGCACATAGAGGTGATAGAGGAATGTGCTGTGGCTTCAGTCAATGATGTAATTGAGCTGTGTGAAGGGAAAGTTACCAAGTATGGGTGGATAGAGGCAGTATCTCAGGATGATGTTATTCCAGGGGTTGTTGGGTATTGTGTTTAAGGATGGCCTCATGAAAGAATGTAGTCTCCTCAATGCATATTTTTTTAATGTAGTTTCTGTCTGTGTGTGGTAATATGTTGTTAAAGAGAGGGTGAATTTTACCTCCACTGAGTTTCGTGGTACCATTATTTTCATTGTTCACAAAGGCCATTTGGTTGAAACCCTGCTGAACGTCAAGTGTGGCTCTGTTGTGTGACTGGGCATATGAAACTGTCTTAAAATCAAATCACATTTTCATGTTAAGGAAAGGCTTTCTAAATATTCTAGGTGTTTCGTGATCGTCTGAGTTGGCAAGACTTCTGCCAAACTCAATAACCGTTCCTGGTGGGGTTTGGAGAGTTTAGTCAAGGCTTCTGTGTTGTTAGAGATATCTGGTGATGCTGATTTGGGTATTTTGGAGAGTTAACTGGTTCAGAGAAAGTTTTAAGTGGTTCTAATTTTCTTCTTTCACAACAGAGACAAGTTCTGCATTTGTTTTTTCTCTGCCACAACACCAAAGTGGACCGTGAAGTTAACAAGTCTTAGGTTTCTGAAGGTTAAATCTTTTCAGACACAGTCAACTCTTTTAATTTTGAGCAGTAGGAGGCTGTTGTAGATGACCCTGCCGCTCACATTATCAGGAAGTCTTGGACCATTATTAAGTTAGGAAAAAATTAAGATTTTGTTGTTAAGTTTGCTCTTCCTCTGCATTTGTCCGTCAGTTTCACAATTTTCATCCATATGGATTGTTAGTGTTAATAATGATGTTGCATTATCATTGCCTACCTGTGTTTTTGTTTTCACTGTTTGTAGGGAGGTAGGATCCTTCTAGCATGGTTACCCCCACTTTTTGTCTGGCACTTTCTCCCCTAAATTGACATTGGTAATTACTTTGGTACCTCCACAATTGGCTACTGGTGTACCCTTGAGAGTCCCTAATATATGGTACTAAGGTACCTAGGGCATAGGTACACCAGGCGTCTCCCATGGGCTGCAGCATGTATTGTGCCACCCATGGGAGTCCACTTAAACTGTGACTACTGGCCTGCCATTGCAGCCTGTGTGAGCTGGTGCTGGTTCCACCTCTCACAACAGATATAAGTTTCGTTATAGCTGAGGTCACTGCACTTTAAACCTATAGGTCACCCCTATCGCAGGCTCTACATTCCTGAGGGCACGGTACTTGGTTATAAGTGTGAGGGTGCCTTTGCATGAGCAGTACACCCCTACAAACCCCGGAGTCGATTCTCCAGGCTTTGTAAGCGCAGTCAGCCATTTTAATACATATAGTGGACATCAGTCATTACGAGATGTCTAACTATATAGTGGCTGCACCAAACCTGGTCATGTTTGGTATCAAACACGTTGGAATCATACACCAACACCGATTCCAGTGTTAGAAGTATGATCTCATATACTGGGGGGCTCCCTAAGGCCCCCCCTGTACTCCCAGTGACAGCCTTTCAAGGTCTGCAAGCAAGGTAGTGCTGCTGCCGACCACAGACATGATTCTGCCCTCCTACTGCTGAGCTAAGCTCAAACAGGGGAAAGTAGAACAACAGGTTTCCTGTCACAGGGAGGTGTGACCACCTCCCAGACAGGCCTTAGTGTATTGGGCTGGGGTGGGGTGCCAGTGCCACTAGACTGCTTTGTAGGGCACATTTGGTGCCCTCCTTGCTTACTCCAGTTTTAACCAGTTCAGGGAACTCTTGGCTCCCACTCTGGCACGAAGCTGAACAAAGGACATGGGAGCCCCTCCTTTGGGAGGGACCCCCGACTTTTTCCAACCCTTCCTTTAGGGGACTTAAGGGCTTACCTGTGGGTGGGTCCTTAGATTCATTGTGAGACAAGACTCAACCCTGAAACTACGTTGCTCTTCACTTGTTTGGACACTTGGACTTCGACTGGAACCAAGACTGCACCAAGGAAGATTCCTGCTGCTCCTGGTCTCGCTGTTCAAGTCTTCTTTGTTGTTTGTGTCTGTGCTTTTTCCAAGCTCTTCCACAGACTTGTGGGGAACAAGGACACCCGAAGAAATCTCCCTTGGAGTGAAGGAGTCACTCCCCTGCATCTGTAGGCACCGCAGCGAAGCTGTCTCGTTTGCTGCTCCTGTTTTCCTACTGACTTCCCGAGGTTCAGCAACACAGGTGGTGGTTCTGCTACTCCCTTGAGGCCTGCCCGGTCCTCTCTGCAATTTTGAGGCCAGTATCCCTCGTCAGAACTGCTGGGACCAAACCCGTGTGCACTGTGTCGACTTGCAGTTGCCAAGGCTTGTTGGCTCTGCCATGCAGAGATATTCGGGCTACAAGAAGCTTAAGCCTCCAAACACCTCTTCCTTCCAAGATAATCGTCCTCACCACATTCTCTGCACCCCCCTTGGATTCCACCGGACTCCTTCACAGGCTCCTCCAAAGGCATCTTTTGCGAAGTCGTCCATTGTTGTCTACGATAGGTTACAACGTAACTTCACCCCTATGCACCCAGCTTCTCTGGTATAGGTAACCTTGTTTCCGGGGCATCCACGGGTGGGGTGGCTCTCCAACCTTCTGTCTTCCAAAGGGTTTCTTCAGGGTCCCCTGGGAAGGGTCCTTCTTCTTCAAAACTGCAACCGCGACTTCTCCATAGACTTCCGCTGGACACACGGCTATGTTTCCTCTCTGCACACAGCCTCCATGGGGTTCCTGGGTACTTACCTTGGGTGGCTCCTTGTGTCCCTGGGTCTTTTGGCTCAAGTCCCATTCTCCTTTGCAGTTCGCATTCCACTTCTTAGTATATGGTTTGGTCTCCCCCTGGGAACCACTGTATTTTGTGCTACTTACCTGATTGCTTTTGAAGTTTTCTTGTGTATTGTGCTGCTATCTCTGGGTAGGAGATATACCAATGTGAAGGTGATATTGTGTTATAATAATTAGACTTATTTTTTTCTAAACACTGTATGGTTTTTGCTTCATCTAACTTACACTACAGATTATACTGGTCAAACAAGCTGTTTAACACTCCTTCAAGATAAGTCTGAAGGCTGCTTTCCACAGCTACCACTTTGAGAGCTTTCTATGGCTATCAAAGACCATTAAAAGCACCATAAGGGTTGCCTGGATTAGTGCAAGGTGCACCACTTGAATAAGTGTGCACCATATACTAAGCCAGCCTCCTGCACTGTTGAAGAGGAAAAATGTTATATTGTTAGTTCTTGCCTTCTTATGCTATAGTAATTCTTTTCCTTTTTACTGCTCTTTACTTCTTCTTTCCTCCCTTGCCCATCTTTTCCTTTTGCTTACTCTTGAGAAGTGTTCTTGTGCCAGATGATCCATGTCCAAACAAGTCAGTTGGAGCTGTTTTTCCAGCATCGCCATGGGCAGATAGGGCTTTTTAATAGCAACAAAATAACACCAGGTGTGTCGCTCACACTGCTAAAAATGGGAAGAGATAATGAGAAAAAGCAAAAGAGAGAGAAAGGGGTGTGGAAATCTA
This sequence comes from Calotriton arnoldi, assembly GCA_963921515.1. Taxonomy (NCBI): domain Eukaryota; kingdom Metazoa; phylum Chordata; class Amphibia; order Caudata; family Salamandridae; genus Calotriton; species Calotriton arnoldi. The sequence goes on from CAWUFW010000692.1 coordinate 1,305,704, forward strand.
TTAAATATCTACTTGTCCATGGGATAGGTTGCTTCATAAATCTACTTGTCCTGTAAACAAATCCACTTGACCCTTTGGTGCTACGTAGTGCAGCGACAAATTATGGCAGCAATCTTGGATAATAGCCTCTCTGATTATGCCAGGGCTCAAACTATAGTAGGTTTTGAATGCTAGCAATTCCCTTATTTTGCCAGCTTTCCACAGACCTACATACTGAGGCTGGAAGTAGCAGGAAGCAATAGTTTCAGAGTTGAAATGCCCTTTTGAGTCTGTGCAAACCTACTAATTTGCATGTTTTAGGGTTTTTTACCAGCTCTTCTCTAATCTTTTTCCATACTGATAAAGGTTGGAAATTTACTTCTGACAAGGGCAGAAGTAAAACTTCTTCCAGGGTTGAGAAAAAGGGGTTGGAGGAAAACTGAACTTGTAAACACTCAGCAAATTTTCGAATGAGCAAATCTACACATGCATATTTGCTCGTGCTAAAATGCAGTTCACCAATAGTTTTTTACGAGTACCATTTCCTAGCTCACTTCTGAAAATTCTTATAAATGTGTGAAAGCCATAATTCTGCACTAATGCTAGAACATTTACCATTGGGTTACTTTTATGATTATCTTTAAGAATTGGGCCTCTAATTAGGTCTGGCGTTAACGAAGACCTTTTGTTTTTATTAAAATTCTATCTCTCGCTATATATATATCAGCTGACTTCAGTGTGAATGACAGCATTCTGTTCTTTCACAAGGAGCATACTGGCAAACAAAGTAATTTTGTTCAGTGCAAGGGACTACTGTGGCAATGTGTGCTTGTTGTTGCCAATGTTTGTTATAATGGTGAGGGCCCGGCAGCTCCCAAAACAATAAAGTTTTACAAAAAACATGTCAAAACAAGAAACGCATTACCAAAACTAAAACACCGACCAACAACGGCAGAACTATTGGCTCTGCCATTACTTGTTTATTTTCATGTTTCCTATAACCTTGTTTGAAATGGTAACACTGATTTTCCGTTATGAATATGTTTGGAAATACTAGCATGCATTACTAGCATGCTAGTATTTACAAAAATACTAGCATTGTACTAAATAATGCTTCAAAGAAATGGTACCTAGAATGTCAAAGTAGTTAAGCAAAACGTTTCTTTCCTAGTTGTATTTTTTGTGAACATTTTATTTTGAAAGCAAAGAATCTACAATCTTGCTTTCAAGCTTCTGAAAATATTTGCATCTAATCGGAGATCATTCTGGTAACATTATACGTAGCCTCATATTGTTAAACTTTGCAAACATGTGTATACATTTTTATACTGGAACCACTATCAGTAGTGCAGTCCGAGCTTACAACACTTCCTTAGAGCGCACACCCTAATAATAAAGACTTTGCATTAATGAACCATAAATACTAGTTCGAACAGCATTAACTTAGGGACACAAATATTACCTTAACTCCAGACAATGCCCTTCCCGGATTCATAATGTGGTACTGTGAACTGGCAGCCAAAGGGTTTGTGCTGCTGGGGGTTTGACCTACGCCTGGGCGTAAAACTCCGCGGAGTTTGTGAATTTTTTGTGTTCGCCTGCTCAAAATGCGTTTTTGCGCGACGGGAGCGACTTACCGGGATGCCTGCGATCGGCGACGAGATTTCCCATCCGTTCGCGAGCGCCACCAGATTTGGTAGCTGGCCGCATGGTCCCGCGAGAGTGTGCGATTGCGAACACGTCATTCGGGCGTGCCATCAGACTTCCGGCGGAAGTTTGTGAAGATCGCGATCCCGAACACGCAGAATTTGCAATCTGGAGAAGAATCTCTCTCGAGCAGCATCAAAATCTTCTCAAAATGATGATTTGGATTAAAAAAAACTCCTCAGATTGACATTTGGCTAAACTTTTTTGTGCAAGGAGTCCTTTTTCTTTTTTTACTTTTTTTTTTTTTTAAGAGGAAGGAAGTGCCCCAGTGTCTCCAACTTCCTGTTTCTGTCCAGCAGGCTCCTCCCAGTGCTTTGTCCATCTCCTGTTCACTTTTCATTTGGATTTGGAGCTGGAAGGATCCCTTTTTTGTCTGCTGCATCATATATCATTGGTTTGAGGACTTCTGGATTTGATATTTAACAAGTAAGCTGGAAAATTGGTGTTGTTTGTTTGATTGGGGCATTGCACCTACATTTATTTTGTACTTTTCATCGTTTTGTTTTTAAATGTATTGTGGTGGGTGGCCTGTAGTTTCAGTAGGGGCCTAGTTGTTTCTTTACATGTAATTTTTCTTCTAGTTTCCTTTGATAAAGGAAACATGTTGCAAAGTTCACTACATTTTCTCCAACTTTTGAAATCAATTTGCAATATTTATTTAATTCACTAGCCCAGTAGTCTGCCAATAGGCCTTTCAACCAGTAGGCCCAGAGCTACTCATGGGTGCATGAAACAACTGTTTCTGTGGTGTCTGTTGAATTTAAACATCATTTAGGGCATGGATGGCATTGGATTGAAATGCAAAATGTTTTTTTGGGGGGGTTTTCACTTTTTTTCATGTGTGGTAAATGCCTTTGTTGGATGTGTGTGGTTGTTGTGTAGCTTGCAAACCTTTTTTAGGCCTGTGGATTTTCGTTTTTGGCATTGTTGTATTAAAGATGTGTTGTTTAGCATGCCTCCTTTGTCTGGCCAGTGTGTGAGTGTGTTTGTTTGTAATAGTGGGCCAGCATTTGCCCTGGCTGAACCTCTCTGTGTGGCCAGAGGCCATTTTGTAAAGTCTGTGTCCATAATAGGCCTGCTTGAGTTCATTGTTTTCCAGGCCTCCTGCTTGTTGTTGTGAGTGACCATGTGGCTGGTGGCCATTTTGTGGTGGTGGTAGTAGTGCTTTTGCCATAGACCTGCATGTCTTCTTTCCTTTGTTCCTCTTGGCTTATTGCTCCTTGTTAGGGCCTGCCTAGCCATGTGGCTGGCGGCCATTTTGTGAAGGCAGCCAGTGTGCTTTTGCCATAGGCCTGCATTGTCTGTCTTCCCTTTCTTGTTGTTGTGGCCTGACTATGTGGCTGGCGGCTATTTTGTGAAGGCAGCCAGTGTGCTTCTGCATTAGGCCTGCATGTCTTTTTCTTTCCTTTCTTCCTCTTGGCTTATTGCTTCTATCCATTGTCATCTGCAGCTCCCTGAATGCTGAATCCCACGTGATGCACAATGCCAAACAGGGTCCGTTACATTTGTATTTTTGTTGTTGTTCTTCTTTCCTATCCTTTCTCAGTGTACTGTACAGTACACTAGTACACCAACCATGAAAGCCCTTGGTTTTGTCAGTCTCACAAATGTCTACACTGTATTGTTATGTTTTTTTAATAACTGAGGTAATACATTTAATATTAATATTAATAAGTGTGATCACACACAAAGTTATATATTATATTTGTTTGTTTGTACTAGTAGTAATTGAGCAAACACAAGGAGATGATAGATGGAGCGCTGAAACTTTTCAGATACTCACCCCCAGTCACAGATCTGGGTTGAATCCATCATCATTCTTTAGCTCACTTCGCCACCTCAGTTCAGACCCAGCTATATGCAAATCAGTCTTGACCCTGTGCCTCATGGGAACGGTCCAGCCCTAACTGCCAAGCTAGGTCTTCCCTGAACCAGAAACAAGCATCCTGGGACCAGTCTCTGGGTAACACCCTTCATCAGCCAGGCTAGCTTGAATCCAGTGGCAAAGTGAGAAAGGGACCCACGTCTGGGCATACCCTGCCAACTTAGGGCGAACAAAGCAAACACAAGGAGATGATGGACGGAGCACTGAAACTTTTCAGACACTCACCCCCAGTCACAGATCTGGGTTGAATCCATCATCATTCCTTAGCTCACTTCGCCACCTCAGTTCAGACCCAGCTATATGCAAATCAGTCTTGACCCTGTGCCTCATGGGAACAGTCCAGCCCGAACTGCCAAGCCAGGTCTTCCCTGAACCGGAAACAAGCATCCTGGGACCGGTTTCTGGGTAACACCCTTCATCAGCCAGGCTAGCTTGAATCCAGTGGCAAAGTGAGCAAGGGTCCCACGTCTGGGCATACACTGCCAACTTAGGGCGAACAAAGCAAACACAAGGAGATGATGGACGGAGCGCTAAAACTTTTCAGACACTCACCCCCAGATCTGGGTTGAATCCATCATCATTCTTTAGCTCACTTCGCCACCTCAGTTCAGACCCAGCTATATGCAAATCAGTCTTGACCCTGTGCCTCATTGGAACAGTCCAGCCGAACTGCCAAGCCAGGTCTTCCCTGAACCGGAAACAAGCTTCCTGGGACCGGTTTCTGGGTAACACTCTTCATCAGGCAGGCTAGCTGGAATCCAGTGGCAAAGTGAGCAAGGGACCCACGTCTGGGCATACCCTGCCAACTTAGGGCGAACAAAGCAAACACAAGGAGATGATGGACGGAGCGCTGAAACTTTTCAGACACTCACCCCCAGTCACAGATCTGGGTTGAATCCATCATCATTCTTTAGCTCACTTCGCCACCTCAGTTCAGACCTCAGTTCAGACCCAGCTAGTAGTAATTAGTAGCAATAAGTAGTAATTGAACCACAACAATAAATACCACGTTTCACTGATGTTCTTCTTGCTTCTTTGCTTTTAGGTGCACAAAAGAGGAGGAGGGGTCATCAGCCATTGTACTGCCAGAAAGAATTCCTGCTGCGCACGACGTCACGTGACGTGTGACCACAGACATCTCTTCAACTTGTGCCACTGCCTGCTGCTGACATCTGAAGAAGATGGCCCCAAAGAAAGGTACCAGGTCCTCCAGTACCAAGAAAGTTGCCAGTGAGAAGAAGGAACTGCCACTTACCAAGACTGGTGTGCCGCCCAAGATGTTTTTTGGGAAAACAAAAATTGAGCCTGCAGCAGCAGTGTCCAGGGAGCAAGCTGGGAGCAGCACCCCCACATCAGTGGACCCACCCCACCAACCTAGGCCCAAGCCCATGTCTGTCACAGAGGCAGCCAGTCTAATCACAACGCCGACGAGCAGTGATGTTGAAATTGACTTATCGTTATCGCAAAATAGTACCCAATCAATGCAGGGAACTGAGATAAGTGGGCAACAACAGCCGTAACCGCCCCCAATAGTAGTTGTTCCTCCAGAAGTAGGGGCAGTTCAGGAGATAGAGCTTCCGGCAGAGGAAGAAGAGCAAGCCACTTTTTCAGAAGATCCATTGTCTTCCAGATCCCCAGCAAGGAACAGAAGGGTTAGTCCAGCAACTTCTTCTGCAAGCCCCCCTTCTGATGATCTAGACGCCACTTGGATCCCACCACCTCAGTCTGAGAGTGAGACACGCCACGAGACAAGGCTAGGGAAAAGGAAGGTTCCAGAAAGCCTTGGAGTTATGGAGGTAGATGTAGAAGAGGAGGATGATGACGAGCCAGTCATCATTATGGGCATTAGTCCCGCCCCAGTGGAGACCGACATTACCCCATCCCAAATTGCTGTGAGGGATATGGCACGGATACCACAAACACAGATCATACCACCAACACCAACTCCAGCTTCCATATGTTGCCGGCAGCCACATACATCCACCACAAGTACCACCTCAGTAGAAGTAGGTACTGCAGAGAGTCAAACTTCACGCCCACCTACCAGTTCATTCGGCATTGCAAGTGGCACCAGCAGCAGCACCAGAAAGTTGACCTCCCCAGTTTGGGACTTCTTTTCGGTTAACACGAAGGAGGTGAACATTGATATATGCTCCATTTGTGGACAAGGTGATAGTCGGGGTAAGCTTGGTACAAACTATGGTACCAGGGGCCAAACAACCCATCTGAAGAAACACCCCTTGATCCAGTGGGAGGCGCACCTTAGCTGCTAAAAACCTGCACCCATTGCTGTTGGTGGGGATGAAGAAGTAGAAGATACGATAGCGGTGGAAGGTGAACAAGAGGGAGACATTTTCTCTGGTACACAAAGTAGCTCTGTCCCCAGCAGTGCAGTGGTACCGCCCACATCCTCATCAGCAACATCGCAGTGGCGTAAGAGTCAGGCTGAGACACCAAGGGGTCCCAGGCAAGAGAGTACCGCAACGAAAAAACATACCTTGAGCCTAACAACATCTGGCGTCAAGAAGTCACCTGCATCAGTGGCACCAGAAAAGAAAAAAAATCCAGCCTACCATTCTCAGCATGTTTAGGTCGGAGGGGCAGTACGAACGCAACCACCCAACGGCACGTTTGTACAATGTGAAGCTGGCTAAAATGTTAGCGCTGGACCTCCTCCCTTTTTTTTTTTTTGTGAAAGGGGTGGGTTTTCTTGAATTTGTGACCATCTGCCCAAAATGGAAGGTTCCCAGCCTCTCCTATTTCGCCAGAGTTGCTGTTCCAGCACTACATCACAACGTGCTGGAATTGCTTGGACAAGCTTTGCAGAAGAGTGCTGTTCAGTGTGAACAGCACTCTGACAACGGACATGTGGACCAGTTGCCAAGCCACTGATTACATGTGCATCACTGCACACTGGATCTCTTTTGTAGGGGTTAGAGAAAAGATATCTGCAGCAGGTGTTGTTGACACTGCTGAGATTTTTAATGCCACTCGGAAACATGCAACTGTAGCCATGTTCGCCATGGAGAAATCTCATACTGCTGCAAACATTTTGGAAGACTTTGACAGCAAGGTCTTTGAATGGCTGCGCCCAAGAGGGTTATGTTATGTTATGTTAACATTGGTCTTGTTGCCACAGACAATGGCAGTAATATAGTTAAGGCCATGTTCGATGGTGGCTATTTCAGGGTCCTGTGTTTGGCGCACTGCATTAACATCATTGGTCAAGACTTTCTGAAAAAAGAAGACGAGTCAGCAACTTACTGACCACATGCAGAAGAATCTGCACACATTTCAGCCATTCTTTTAAAGCCCGGAAGCAGCTGAGGATCATTCAACGTGAGCATAGAATGCCAGTTAAAGCACTCCTCCAGGAGGTGCCAACACGTTGGAACTCAACTTATTACATTCTTGAACGTCTGTTTGAGCAGTACAGACCAATCAATGAATATGTCATGCAAAGAGGGGATGCTACTGTGAAAGGCATTATCATTGAGATGGACCAGTGGGGCCTAGTTAAATGCCTGACAGAGATGCTACTTCCTTTCGAGCTCTTCACACGTGAAGTCAGCAAGGAGGACTGTACTATGGGCCAAGCTATCCCATTGTTACACATGCTACAGGAACAGCTGAAGGGGGTGTCTGCAATGTCCGCAGGTGTGGAGGTAAAAAAAGAAGCATATGAGTTGGTGGAGAGCTTAATCCTTCGCTTATCTGAAAATACAAGGGTGCAAAGAGGCATTGTGTCACCCAACCATTACATTTGTGCCACAATTCTGGATCCACGGCACAAACAAGTACTGAACACATTGATCCCTTTTTTAGAAGGGGATGTTGCCAAGTACAAAACTTGGATAGCTGCGGAAGCCAGTCGCTTAGAAAAAGAATGGCTGGGAATTAGAGGCCAGGCCACAACAAGTACTGCAGGGCAGCCAGCGTCAAGTTCAATTTCAGAGCCTGAGGGCAGTGCGGTTGGCTCACAGCAGTCAAAACCACCAACAACACCAAGAACAACATCAACAAGAACAGGAGCATCAGCCCCACCAAAATCGGCACAGGAATGGTTTCTACAGCAAGGGCTTGTTAGGTCCAGTGCTGAGGCAAAGGCAAAAGAGGCCGAGCAAAGGGGAGCACCCCTGAGCATTGAGCGGATGTTCCAGGCCTATCTGGATGACTCAACAGAGGTCTTCATTGATCAAAACCCATTGCTGTATTGGTATGGGAAAAGGCACCAATGGCCAGTGCTCAGCAGGCTGGTGATAAACTATCTGGCTTACCCTATCGCAAGTGTCTCTTCTGAGCGTGTTTTCAGTGCTGCTGGTGCAGTTCTGACAGTGAGAAGGACCAGTCTCTCACCCCAAAACCCAAAACGTTCAGAGGTTAACCATGATGAAAATGAATCAACACTTTATACCACCGGATTACACCATACCTGAAGTAGCACAGCAGGAAGATGATGACGGTGACTTAGGTCATGGAAGTAGTGTGTTAGATGACCTACTGCTGGGTGAACCACCAGCGTTTGAGGACGAGCTCTACTTCCCTGACAACAACTAGGCTTTCAACTTGTTACTTTCTTTCTTGCTTATTTACTGTCACAACAAATCCATCACCACCGTCTTACTCTTTTATTGCCAGATTGGAGTTGCAACTGTATGCAGTCAGTGAAGAAGTAAGTCCACTCCTCCGAGTCCTGCTCCAGTCCACTCCTGACTCGCCCTAAATCCATTTTCCTCAAGCCAGATATTGGATGGAGAATAGTACAAGAAATGTGTGCCTGCCTCGTCGAGTCCCTCCAAAGAACCTGACTATAGCTATCCTCCTTTCCGAGCCGAGACGGACTGCCCCGTAAGAACAGGTAAGTGATGGCATGTATTGGACGCTGACTCTGAGTGATTGGTGTTTGTGTTGTTGTTGTGCATGATGTCTACTAGTATTTAATCTACACACAAAAAAGTGACTCAAGTCAATGTTTCCCTTCTTGTTGTTTAATAACAAAATTGTACTACTGCAGGCCGATCCATTCCATTTTTGATTCTGGACTCACTCGGTACACTACAGAGTTGGACACCATGATGACCATACCATACTCGTAGTCAGTCAGTAGGATTGGAGATGATTGTTGCACATTTGTTAAGGAAGACGTAGCAGGGTGCGAATGCGCCCGTTTTGTCATCTCCTTTAGTGCACACTCCTCTATCACCGGCTTATTAGTCTACCGCCCCCCTGGACCTATCTCAGAATTCAGATCAGCCATTATTGAGGCTGTGAACTCCCTGGCACTGAGAGCCGCGAACTTTAGCCTCATTGGCGACCTAAATATTCATTTTGATCGTCCCTCCGATCCGGAAATTAGCAGCTTACTTGCGGACTTTGCTGCCTGTCAATTAAGACAGCTGGTGGTGGGACCTACCCACACTGCTGGGCACTTACTTGACCCTGTTTTTTCCAACATCTCCCCCCTTACGGTCAATACCCCTAGCCCAGTGTGCTGGTCTGATCACCACCTAATCTCCATCTCCCTCCCCTTTTCCGAGGGAGTGACCAGAGCTGACCTCAAGGCCACCTTCAGACGCTGCTGGCATAAACTTAAACCAGAGGACCTTCTTGCCTACCTGGCGTCCTGTCCCCCTACCCTAGACACTGACCCAGAGCAATCGTATAAAGCTCTCTGCGACTGGATACTACAGGCATTAGACACTCTCATTCCTGCTAAATGGTTCAAATGCTGTTGTTCTAGCTCCAATCCTTGGTACAATGACTCTCTGGCCGCCTTGCGTACCACATGCAAACAGCTAGAACGGGCCTGGAGAAAGGATTACGACCTTGCAGATAAAAAGCTGTATCAGGATGCTATCAAACGATATCACAAGGCCATACACCTGGCACGAGCGGCCTACCTTACTAACGAGATTAAGTCCAGCAAAAACCATGTGAAGAGCATTTTCAAAATTCTCCATGACTTCAAAAGTAGGAAGGATCCCCCTACCTCGACGATTGCGTCTGGGCAGCAATGTGAGGTTCTGGCCACCTTCTTTGTCCAGAAGGTAGAAGCCATCTATAAATCCTTCCCCACTTGCCCCTCGGACCTTGTGGCCCCATTAGCGTCTCGGGCTACCGCTACCTTGGCAGTAATACCCCCTATATCTCAGGACGAGCTTCTCACATTGAGCACGAAGGTCAAATCTGGTTCCCCTCTGGACCCCATGATGCCTGCCCAGTTTAGAGACTGCCTACCAATACTTCTCACGCCCTTATGTCAGACGATCAACTCTTCTTTCATCACGGCGGTGGTCCCCTCTGCATGGAAGCAGGCAAGGGTGATCCCCCTGCTGAAAAAACTCTCACTGGACCCCACCAAGCCGGAAAATTACCGACCTATTTCTCTCCTGCCTTGGGTTGCTAAAATCGCGGAGGCCCACACTAATAAAGTTCTTTCGGACTTCCTGAACAACAGCAGTATCTTAGACCGCTCCCAGAATGGTTTCCGCCCCGGTCATAGCACCGAGACGGCGCTATTAGCAGTGAGTGAACACCTGCGGACCATTCTGGATGAGGGTCAAACGGCGGCTCTGATACTGCTCGATCTCAGCGCTGCGTTTGACACGGTCTCCCATCAGATCCTCCTGCGCCGTTTAGAGGAAGCAGCGGTAGTCGGCTTGGCACTGGAGTGGTTCCGGTCCTTTCTGTCCGACAGATCTTTTCAGGTCTCCGCCCCCCCCCTTCCTCTCTCACGCCCAGTCCATCAAGCAGGGGGTCCCCCAGGGCTCGACGCTAAGCCCTATTCTTTTTAATCTCTATGTCCAACCCCTGGCAGGAGTGGCGCGGGACCATGGCTTGACCATGGTCTCCTATGCTGATGACACTCAGCTGGTGGTAGCCCTCTCCGATGACCAGTCTCGGGACGCCACACAGTTCCGGAATGGACTAGAGGCGGTCGCACGCTGGATGACCACAAACTGCCTTCAGCTTAACGCCAACAAGTCTGAAGTGCTGTTGGCGGGGAACGACAAGGGGCTTTGGAGTACGCAGTGGTGGCCGGCATCCTTGGGCTGCGCCCCAACCCCTAAGTTGGTGGTAAAGAATCTAGGGATCTGGCTCGACTCCACTCTTGGATTTCAGGATCACACCAAGAAGATCGCCGGCACCTGCTTTGGTCTCCTACGGGGTCTGAGGCCTATATTGGGGTTCTTCGACCCAGCCACACGTCAGCTGATAGTTCAGGCGACTATTTTGTCGAGACTTGACTATGCCAACTCTCTATTGTTAGGTGCCAATAAGGCGGAAATGAATCGTCTTCAACGAGTCCAGAACGCAGCCGCTCGAGTTCTGCTCAGGCTCCCTAGAACATGTTCTACGTCGGGCGCTTTGCGCCGCCTCCACTGGCTTCCCATCTCCAAGAGGATCGAATTTAAGACATTGTGTCTGGCCTTCAAAATTCTAAAACTTTCTTCCCCTGCGACTCTATCCAATTTGCTGGTCCCCTATGTCCCCGCTCGCCAGCTACGTTCCGCTGAGCAATTTCTGGCCACTGTCCCCCGAGTGAAACGCATCAAGGCGGGGGGCAGGTCCTTCCGCTGTCTGGCCGCTAAGCTGTGGAACTCCCACCCTGTGCAGACTCGCTGCATAGACTGCCTGTTATCCTTCCGTAAGGCCATCAAAACCTACCTGTTTCCTACAGTCTAGCCCTCGCCCTCTTTGACACTGCTATCAGCGCCGGGACGCCCCTTCGCTGGGGCAGCCGCGCGCTATACAAGATTACTTAACATAACATAACATAACTCAGGGCGTTTCATGAAGTGGCCTAAAAGGTAAACAAGTCAACAACAACCACACCAGACCTACATGTCTGTGTAGTGGTGGAGGCGAGTATAGTGGTATGACTGACAGCTGTGCATTGATTTAGTTACTTAATTTGGAAAATGCTATGTTGCTGTGTATGTGTGCTCAGTGCTGTCTGGCTCATAAGCTAAGTGGAGGTTGGGTGGGCGCCGCAGGCCTGCTCTGTCCTGTTGTTGTTGTCGGTTAATGCTGGAAACGGAGTAGACATGATTTAGCCATGCCGCCTCTGAAAGTGTTCTTGTTGCACTCCTCCTTAATTTATGCATTTTTACTTTTCTCCTTGATTTTTCAATATGCCTTTTGTTTTTCCATCTACACTTACAGGCCGGCCTTTACCCTGTGCTATAGTGGGAAAAACAACTCACACCTTACCAATCCGCATCCACCAGGCAGACAGAGGCACCCAAGATTGATTGACAGTCCATGGAAGGAAGGACCAAGAGGAATGCCGAGATGCAACTCCCAATTTGACCATAACATACTTATAGTATCATCTTTTAGTTTTCATTTGATTCATTTTTTCTCTTCAATCATTACGACTGTGTGTGTTGTTGTTTATTATGTTTGCTTATATATTTGACCCCTACAGCTAATATTTAATTTTCTTTGCTAGCTTTAAAAGGAAGCCCGGTACAACAGAACATAAAATGTATGTAATTTGGGTCTCTCTGGGGGCAGACAGGCAAGGTAATTGCATAATAATAATAAATAATAATATACTGCTGCCCTGGACTACTAGTCTAGTACTACTCATCATCATCAAGTCATCATCATGCATGCATTTCCCTTTTCTCCCTCAACAGATTTATGATGGTCATCTGCCAAGATTGTGTGTTGTCCATGTGTAGTGTTTGTCTTTGTCAAACCTTTCCCTGAAATACCACTTCCCAACCATTCATCAAACCCTAACCCTCTTCCCCCGGGCTGTGTGATTTAAAATATTGAGGTGTGACTAAATTAAATTTACACCAATAATGTATCACACACTTGCTGAGGCGGATGTGGTGAAAGCAACACTATTTCAATAAATTGAATCAGAATAATATCGGCCTGTCCTTCACATGTTCCATCAGTTCTACTACTGTTAACTTCCTAGATACATCGGTATACATAGACCAAGGACACATTCAGACAACCTTGTTTAGGAAGGCAACAGCGACAAACGGCATCCTGCATGGCACGAGCTTCCATCCTAAGCCTCTACGGAATAGCATTCCATATGGAGAATTCGTGAGGATAAAAAGAAATTGTTCCAAAGAAGAGGATGCGAAGAATAAAATTCTAGAAAGTGCCCAGAGATTAAAAAACAGGGGATACAGACAGAGAGAACTAAAGAAAAGCTTAGAAAAAAAAATCGAACAAGTCACTCGGACTGAGACTCTAATTCCAAGAGTCCTCAAAGAGAAGAAAACGGAAAAAGATAATGCACTCCAAAAGTCGAAGCATACTTCAGGCACAACCATGCAAGATGCGCCCAGACTGATTCTAACATACAGTAAGGAAAGCCCAAAGATCTTACGAATTGTGCAAAAATATTGGCACGTATTAAATCAGGATCAAGACATTGGAGAGCTCATCAGAAGAAGACCACAAGTGACATACAGAAAGGTACCGTCATTACAGGACAAAATAGTCCAAAGTCATTACCAAGAAAAACCCAAAAAATGCTGACTAGATGACCAACAGCTTGGTTTCAAGAAATGTAACAGGTGCAAAGCATGTAAAATTGGGGTAAACACAACAGAAATTAAGGACTTGGAGGGAAATACCATCAAAATCAACCACAAAATCACGTGCACATCTCAATTCGTGGTGTATGTCATTCAATGTGCCTGTGGTATGAAGAACATTGGAAGCACGATCTGCACGCTTAAGAAACGTATTCTGGAGCACATCCGTGCAATCAAAAATAAAGATGTGAATTATGCAACAGCTAGGCATATAGCGATATGCCAGAAGAATGATTGGAGATGTATGCAGTTTTTCGGCCTGGACACTGTCCCACTAATTGAAAGAGCTGGTGATTGAAAGCAAAAGCTGAGACAGCTGGAATCGCGATACATTATAAGATTACGCACTAAGACCCCAAGAGGTCTTAATAATGATGAAGAACTACATGTGCACTTATAAGGCCTCTGGATTGTGATGGTCTACTGAGATACTTAAAATCCATTGAAAAAATGTCCTTCTGCCTCTTGAAATAAGTGTTGCATATCCTTCACTGTTTGATTTTCTTATCTTCTCCTTTTTAGTTTCCACATAACTTGCATTACTACTAAGTATTTAGCATTTATACAGATTAAGTACATTGATTTGAAGTATTAATTTCAATAAGATGTTGCATATTGCACTGGGCAGTAACAACGTTCAGTATGCACTCTAGTGTACTATACAACATTTGTATATTATGGAAACTATGGAAGTATGTCACTGGACATATGATAAGAATGCTAAACTGGAAGTATAACTTTATATCTGTGGGTCAATGTGTGGAATGCAACCCTTTGAAAAACAATGGTATTTTTGTCTGTTTGGTATAGGGGACTGAGAATTGTCAAAAACTACATTTCCCAGTAGGCTTCATTGTGGGCTGATCTGGGAGCACAGTATATAAACTGAATTGTGGGTAATGTCTGCCAACCGTCAGCAAGGCCCTGTGTGGCTGAAACGCGTCGGTATGACTAACGGACTGGGTCTGTTTGTTTAAAAATAAACATACACCAAAGAATCCTGAGTGCGGCGTATCTTTGGTTGTAACATTAATTAAGGCCACCGATTCGGCCTCACGCTGATGAGCGCTCTGGCTGGGAATCCTATTGTGTGTGTGTATATATATTTACCTGTCTGGAAGTATATTTATATATATATATACACACACACACAATAGGATTCCCAGCCAGAGCGCTCATCAGCGGGTGCCGGCATGATGCCGAATCTGTGGCCTTAATTAATGTGTGTATATATATATATATATATATATGTCATGTGAACAAGGCTCGCGAGAGCCGAAACGCGTTATGGCGACCAACGGAGTAAACTAAAATTTGAACACTTACTTTGGGTCCGTGTCCGTTTGTTGGGGAAATTTATTGTCCTGATACGGAAGAAAAGTGATATATATATATATATATATATATATATATATATATATATACACACACACACACCACACTGGCAACATATAGATTCGATTGCCCACCCATGCTCAGTATACGCTATTCAATTTTTTTTCCAGGGGAACATAATAAACCCATCATAATTATTAATTGCCGGCATTGATTTATCATCCTTCCTGCACTAAAAGTTACGCTTGTCCACTTCATAGGTCGAGTCAACTTCAGTTTGTAACTTGTACTAGGCTATCCATGCCACCATTATGTTTTATTTTACTTTAGCATTGCCTATCATTCATCATCATGGTTTCTTGTTTGGCAGTCTTCTTCTTGTTGTGTATTGTACTTCTACTACTCATTCCCTAGTCTCCCTCAGGTGACTGACTGTCATTTTCTTTTTTTGCGAATGCAACTGTCTACTACTGCTACCACCACCCTCCTTGGCACCGTAGGAAACCAAACCATCACCATGCAGCCATCGCTTTGCCTAAACATGAATCACAGGTAAGAGAAGTGTGGGGGAGGCAATAATGTATATACTATGGAAATTAATTAATTCACACACCCACATCCTTCCGAGTAGATACTACAAAGGGGTTTTAGTTGCAGAATGCATAGACTAGGAGGAGAGACTGACAGTAGTAGGACAAGTGAGGGTACTGCATCTATCTGTTGGTGTGTTACACTATTAGCAGATTTCCAAAACTGGCTGCAGCCTTGCAGCAAAAGGAGGAAACAAACAAGGTGACGTAAAAGAGTAACCCCCCAGAAAAGATGTACATCATATGTATTGTAAAACTATAAATAATGTATTACCCTAACAAATATAAACTAGAAGAAGAAACCCACAACACCTGACTCACACCTCTCCCTAACCCCAACCAATGTCCAGTAAATTAAATAAATGTCCATGATTGTCCATGTCAAGAAGTTCAAGAAAACCCCAAGTTTCCCCAACTCCAAACATACCACCCACCAAAAAAAAAGATTAAAAAAGGGGCAAGGGTCGAAGACTGAGGTCTAGCGGCGGGGGTGCCGGCTAGTGCGCTCCAGGACCACCTCCAGCCTGGCCTCTAGGCGCGCCATCCGGAGGAGCATGCAGCGCCAAAAGTTCCTGCAGGAACAACAGGGGTGGGCAGCAGTGGATGATGAATTTGATTATAATGGGCAGATGGCGGCTGCCAGAACACGGCGCCATACCACCAGAGGCACGTGGGGGGCCTGGCTGGGGCCCGGGGCAATGGAGGAAGCTGCAGCTGCCGCCTCCTCTGCCAGTACAACCAGCCGGCGATATTCTTGCTGGATGGCCTCCAGCTTCCGTTGCCGGCCCTGGCTGCTAACTCCTGCCTTTTGGGTTCGGAAGGAGTAGCTATATCAAGAAAGAAAAAAGACAATTGTAACCAATACTCTTAGCAAAACATAAATACAAAATTACACACATAAAAATTATAGTGGCACAGTAGCACTAGCAGTTGTGGTATCCTCCTCACTTCCTCTGCCCCTAAGATTTGCATGTGATGATTAGACTTTCAGGCACTAGGCACTATGGAGTAGACAAGTATTTTTCTTCTCTCTCTTGTTTAGCACAATTCATCTTGAAGGCATGCCAGCTCAGTCAGCTTGTGCCCTAGACAGACATACTCGTGTCGCAGACTCACGTTACTTTACTACTGTCTGCAGGTGGGGCAGCTGTACTACACAATTATCTATTTTTCCATTACGGCCATACTCTGTTAATACAATGGCAAATGCTCAATTTCACTTTCACCCTGACTGTTGCAATAAGGCACATGAAATGCTTATGAATGATGATGATGTACGGCACGGCATCATGTCACACACTCATGTGATGATGATGATGATGACATACTGATTTGTAAGTAGTTATCATGCAGCCAATAGGCGACCCATGGCTGACATGGTCAAAATGACATGGGTAGGGACTGGAGCGGAAGTGGGCAAGGAGTCGGAGGGAGGTGATTGATGATGGGTGGGTAGGGTAGATAATAGTCATGCACAATATATATGTTGTGCTTGCAAACTGCTGTGAGTCAAGGGAGTATTCCATTCTGAAATACAACCTCAAACCTTTGAATCAGATTCAAAAACGTTGCAAAAAAAAGTCCTTGTTCTTCCCAGGGCTTTTTTCATTTATCATTGCATTGCTCTTCTAGCATTATTTTATTCTTCACCCTTGGCATTGGTACTCTGGCACGGTTTAATTTTCTTTTACATTCTCTTCATCCAGTCTGACTCTTCTCACCTACTATGATACCATCCAGGCATCCATCTATCCAAACATGGCTATCATAAACCTTTCACCGACAACATACATTTGTCATAGATATAACCAACCACCACCCATGCGTCCTTGCTTGCCTTTGAGTTTGACCCCTCAAACCCCCCGTAGGATTGCTTTCACCCATAGTTTCACCCACCCAGGCAGGCAGCCTTTCTGCTTTCTTTCACCTTTCACCCATCCTTCAACTACCCATGCATCCTATCATCAGCCACCTATATGCATCCCAGGGCCCCTTCCTTCACCCACGAATCCTTCTCTGCCAGTCATATATTACATGTCGTCTGACTCTTTGTCTTCGTCATAAAACTTTCTCTGCTGAGTTGAAGATAGAATAGGCCATTAGTTACTCAACCCACGCTGCTAATGTTAAGTAAAGGGTGTCTTCTTCAACTGTTCAGTGTTCACAACACCTTAGTCTCAGCAGAGGTACAGTGTACTGAGTGTACACCCTTGCAGCGAGTGTATTCTTCATTCTCAATAAGTAAGGAATACGACTTACCACCACCCGCCACTGCTGCTGGCTCACCCCCTGCAGCTGCCGCATCCACTCCCTCCGGAGTGGCATGGCCATCACCCCTGGCCCCGGCACTGGTGGTCGGTACGCCTGGAAAAAACATTTCACATTTTTTAGATGCCATATACACCTACCCTATATATCTTTTTCATTAGCAAGATTGAAAGTACATCATTAATAATACATACACCACACACATCACTATCTACAATTTGGATACTAGAGTGGAGTAGACTATGTCCTATTAAAAATAACAAAATAATATCCGGTTGGGCATTTCGTTGGTGGCAATTTTTTAAAAGCCTCTCAAGAAGAGGACAACCCAAAGGACTGGACTCATTGGCTAGAGCTATTGGTGCATCTCATTTTTTGAAAAGAAGAAAGAGTGGCCAACTGGGCGGACATGAGGTCTCTCTTAGTTGGAAAATAATGGTGCCGTCCTCCTCCTCCTCATACTTACTTCCTGCCATGGTGCACGGTAATCAATTGTTCAGTGTTCACCATCAACTGCTGCTAATATAAAAAGTACTAGGCCTGGATTAGAAAAAGTAAAATACACCACTTTGGGGTGTCCATCGTGAGTGACCACCATTTACTGATTGAGCATGAGACAGTAAAAGAAAGCCTTCTCATCTCACAAACCTGCGTAGAATACCTTACTTGGGCATGCAATCTGCACAGCAGATTAGTTCTACTAGTAGTAGTAAGGAGTCCTTACTACTACTACTAGCCTAGGACCAATGGGTTCTCTGAGTCTTACAGTACCACTACTAGGCAATCCACATATAAGGGAAGAGGGAAAGCTGAGTGGAAACCCAGAAGAAAGCAAGCTACAGACAGACTAATACAGAGTCAGAGGTTAGTCAGAGGCAGTTTGATTTGATGTAAAAAAAAAAAAAAAAACACACTAGAAACAATGTTAGTAGTAGTAGTAGGTAATGGAGAAAAAACAAGAATTTAGAAACAGATAGATTGAAGAGGATTTTGGAAAAATTAAAATTAGGAAATGGAAATAATAGAGCAGTAAAAGTTAGGGAAATATTAATAAACAACACTAGGAGGACTTACAGGGGCAGGCAGCAGAGCCATCTGCGCCTGAGGCCGATTCCTGCTGCTCCTGGGAGGCCCCTCCGGCTCCCACACCCGCCTCAGCACTGTCAGCAGACCCAGTCTTCTTCTTGCCCCTGGATGCTGATCATGTAAGACATAATTAAAGAGACAAAAAATGATTTGTGTTAAATAAATAAATATTATCGCTCTAAAAATATTTTTAGACAGGAAACAGCAATTGCAATAACATTGACCTATCCTATATCAGATCGACTAGTAGTAGGCTAGTATCGCAGTCGCGCACCATCCTATCTTTATTATTCCACAGTTCAATTCCGATTCGTGAGTCCTAAACATACCTAGCCCGCCTATTCCAGACTTTGGAATAAATTGCCAAAAAATTATATTTACTTCTAAGTTCCGATCTCATTCCCAATCATCTCTCAGTCTCAACTCCAACCCCCTTTGACGGGCCAATTACTAAGTCTGCATTTATTCGTCTTAATGCATAGATGGACGCATGCATATTGCATTTGCATACACCAAATTGGTTGGTTGCTATTCACTCACTATACGAACTACAAAAGGTTCTACTAGGACTGAGGTCATATGAGAGGACGCGTCACACAGGCCGCTAAATTACATAATACTAACTAACTAACTACTACTACTATCTTAGTGACAGGACAGGACAGCCTGACAGGACCAAGGAAAGGACTGGAGTCTTTCCTATCTGCATTACCTAACTTAAATTCTCTAACCTCTCTTACATAACCAGCCCAAGAGAGCGCAAAGTTGCAAACAAGTATGATTAGTTAGTAGCGCCGAGCACCTGTCTGGAAGGAACAATCGCATAATATAAGATTTTTAAACATAAGTTACCTGCATGCAGCAGCAGCATGTTAGCTATTTGCGGAAAAAATAATATTCGCAATAACACAGAACAGAAGAACACAATAGTAATATAATTAGCTACTCACCAAGCCCCGGGACCTCAACACCTAGCAGGTCCAGCAGGTCATTTTCCCGGTCCAGGATGTCGAACCACCGGTGCGTCAATTGGTTATGGGTGCGCCGGACCCCAGAGCAGTGAAACACTGCCCGGCACACCCTCTCCCACCGCCGGTGACGCTCCCGGAGCCCGTACCCGGACCCAGGCCTGCCGCCTGCTGCCAGGGTTAGGGGGAGGTGGCGCTGGACATAAAAAACAGTGCAGGCACCTCCACCTCAGAGAATAAGACCCATGGCTGCACCCCTTCTGTGCGCCACCTTTCCCAAGGAAGGCGGTCGCGGCTCTCGCTCCTCGACCTCTTCCCCTGGCCCTTAGTCTTTTTAAGACTCTTCACCATGGTTCTGGGTAGGCGGGGGCGGAAAAGAAAATGTATGAAGTAAGAAAGTAAGTAAAAAAAAATTAAAAGGCAAGTAATAGAAAAAGAGTTAAAAACGCACAAAAAAACACGCAAAAAGTTGAAAAAAACGCAAAATATACAATCGGGAAAAGAGAGGGATATATAATAAATAAAAGAATCCGAAAAAAGTTTCTAGAAACAAAGGATTGAAAAGATATAGGGAGGATAGAAAAACAGGCCCAAAACCATAGCAAAAAGTGAAAAACAAGATGGCCGCGCCCATTGGCGACTGCGTGGTGAAGTTTGCGCGATATTTCCCCCGTGCACGTAATAAGCGTCCCCGAACACGCAATACGCGTTCCTGAACATCAAAAACGCATCGCGAACGGGTGGAACAAGCAACTCCGCGCGCTCGCGGAACTCCGCGTAGCTCGTGGAGTTTTTCTGCAACTTCGCGGAATTCAGCGTAGCATGGCTACGCGAACTCCGCCCAGGGTTACTTATCTCAAGGACAAAATAAACATCATCATCATAAACTTTATTTCGGTCCTCAGACCATAAAAGTGCAAGTGCATACAATTCATACAAAGATTTCAGATATGTACAAAGATACATTGGTAATCAACTAAAAGTATTACTCCATTACTTAAAAGTTAGATAAGAGAATAAAGTGAGACAGAAGCACTTAAAATCAAGGTCAGCTAGAGCCTATCCCTAAATAGATGTAAACGGGATGGCCCGCCATGCTGACTTAATGATGAAAATAGCACTAAAAACGGGACCAATTAAAATCACCAATTACACAGTTACACAGAAGTTAAATAAACAGTTAAAACACCATAAAAGGTGCTTAAAAGTGCTATATATTAACAAGTATGATGATGTTACAGTTTCAACACAGACCTTCGAATTGCCCACATATTACCGATTAACTTTGCTACTGCGCAGACTACCAGCGAGCTAGAATCAGATTTTAAAATGCGCAGTGCCTCGCGATGGCAACGAATGCCAAAGCGTTTGCAAATGGGAAGAAGCCATTTGCCTCTCGGCTGCTGATACAGTGGGCAGGCACAAAATATGTGGCCAATTGACTCAACAGCCTGGACAAAACTTTGATAGTATAGATGGCTGACGCCAGGAAGCTGTGAGAGAGTTCACAGAAAGTGAGCCAAATCTAAATTGCATGTAAAGCTTCCTAGCCTGAGGAATTGTGAAAGCCTCTAGATATTGTTTGTATGAGCCAGACAGTTTAAACTCTATAAACTCCATGGCTAGGCGACCCTGGGATGGATACGATGGAGAGGACTGAGCCACCCAATTCCAATATTGTTTCTTAAGCATGTCCTTGCTAGGCAGCCGTGCTGGATCCTTAGCTTCCCACAGCCCCTCTAGTCCTATTGCGGTGAGCAAAGATTTCACCTCGCAAATCCGGATAAGTTTCTTATAGCGATCAAGTGCCTTCACTTCAGATATGGCAGCAGCATAAGGAAGCAGCTTGGGGTGGAATTTAAGCGAAGCCAAAATAAAAGGGGGCGTAACTTGGCCCTCTCTATAATGGTGGCTCGTCCCATATCCAGCCTTAGTGAATGAAAAGGGGTGCTCTGCAGGAGTGAAACCAAGGCCCTCAGGAATTTGTTCTCAGTAGTCAGGAGGCCTTCCATCTTTTCAAATTCCCACAGTTCCGCACCATACAATGCTGAACCTACTGCCTTGCAGTGATATAGTCATATATATGGAGCGGGGCTGCTACTGGTTTGCTATGGGAGGTCCTGTGCTCTTTGATCAAATCCCCAGTTATCTGTCTATGATGGAGAGTACGCTTCGATACTTTGGGCTTCTAGGACATATCGTCCGAGAGAGTGATCCCCAGATAATCGAAGGTACTCACTCTCTCCAACAGGACCCCACCCAATGTTAGCTTCCCTTTATTTGTTTTATGAGGGTTCAGCATTGAAAGCTTTGTCTTCGAGGTATTAACCTCTAGGCCTCTGGAATCACAGAAGGACTTCAAGCGGTCTAAAAGCAAATGTAGCCCTCTAGGGGTTTTAGAGACTAACAATGTGTCGTCAGCGAACAACAGTGTTAACACTTTGTCACCTCCTAGGGTGGGGGCATCTGCAGGGACCGCAGAAAGGTGCTGGACTACTCCATTTACAAATAATGAAAAAAGTGTAGGCGCTGGTGTGCTGTCCTTGATTGCCCCAGCGAACCCTGGCATAGTTAGCCTCATGGAGGCAGATAACAAGTGCCAAGACCATGGAGGGGACAGTCCAGAGCTTATTTCTTGGAACTGGGTCGAAAGCAGACCTTAAATCAATAAAAGCTACATAAAGACTTCCCTGGCCGGTAACCACCGTCGTCCAGGTCAATAGAAGAAATCTGAATCAATGGCAATAGGATGAGCATATCCAAGGTTGAGGTCTTCAGTATCTGCGACACAGGGTCCAGAATAAAGTGACAAGAAGTGATCAAACCAAGCTGCTATTGAAATATTATTAGTCAGCGGCGGGGTCTATTAGCATCCCCCTGGTTACTAAAAGCCAGAATTGCTGGGAATCTTTTCTGGCGCAGGCCTCTCTGATTTGCTCCCATCTATTCTTGTCCCATTCCCTATTCGCTCTATCCTGGGCTAACTTGTAGGATCTCCTAACTTCCGGTATTTGCTTCACATTATTTGCCCTAATGACGTGGGCTAGTTGATGCCGGAGGCTCCTACACTCCTTGTTGAACCAGACAAACTGCAACCTGATCTTCTTTCCAGTTGCCTGGGGGCGTCTTGGTTCGCAAAAGCAAGTAGCCAATTGTTCAAATAAATGGCCATGGCAAGCCGGGATCTCATCCAGCCCTCCCTGGAGTTGGGCCAGTCTATGTAGATCTGCAGTGCTTACCAAAAGATTGGACTTGATTATTTCAAGTTTATTAACATCTAAGGTTACCTGGGACCATTTTAGGCACCTATTATCATTTGTTGGGTGAACCTCCCTAGTCGTGAGGGTGACGTTAGAGGAACTCAAGGGGATGTCCCAAAGGGATGCCAAGTACAGTTCCAGGGGGTTGTAGTCGCTGTCTGTGGTATGGCCCACAGTCATATCGACCACTCTAAGCCACAATTTCAAGTCCAGCAGGAAATAGTCTATACGACTTATATAGGTAGTTCTATTCAATTGTATGTAATGGCCCCTGTTTTATCTGACTTTGTACGGCCGTTTGCTGCCCTAAGGCCAAACTCAAGAGTAAGTGTATTGAGCTGGAGTGCTACTTGCGACCATTTTTTAATGGGGGGTAGGTCAAGATGGGGAACAAGCCACATCTCTTCTTCTTCCCTACTCTCACATATGTCCTCCTTCTCTAGGGGTTCGAAAGTGACGTTGAAGTCACCAGCTACAACCAATCGGGGCTTTATGGCCCTGTTGTACAGTAGATCTTCCAGCTCTTGCAGAGTGGTCGACCTCCTACGTGCTCTGGTTCCTCGTGCATAGACATTAAAAATGTCAACTGCAGTACCATTCGTTCCCCTAATTTGGACAGCTAGAATGTCAGGGCTGTTAGATGTGAGCTCCCGTATCGTACATTGTAGCACAATTTTCACCCAAATCAGCAACACCCCGGATGGGCGGCCTGGTTTATTGAAGCATGCTGGTCAATGGAACATGAGGTAACCTGGTGTATATATATGGGGGAAATAGTTCAGGTTTCCTGAAGGATACAAATATCAAAGGATTCAATAAATTGGATCCAGTGCATATGGGACATTTTTAACCTCACCCCTGCCACGTTCCATGAGACCAGACAGCCTGCTGGAATAAGCTTGCTCATTGATGGGGGTAAGTTGCATAAAGTTAGTGGTGACCCCTGCTTGTACTTCAGCCCAGATTAATGGTGGAAGCAACCCCCCTCCGCAAGGCCTTTCATCAGCTAACAACAACTCCTTTTGGTTCCCAAGGACATTAGGTTGGGGGACTTGCAAGAAGATATCTGTGTGGTAGCTGTCGTTAATCGCAACTATATGAGTGCTATGGGAGCTCACCGTATATGTTTTAGTGCATACAAAATTAACTTGATGATCGACTCAATCGTTTGTTGCTAGGATAGAATCAGAGCCTAGGTGAGCGTGTGAATGGTGGACAATAGGCAGCAATGTGAGTTGAGAGGGCGATACTTAAGCTGGATGCCAGTAGGAGTAAGGGGGGTCCATCTAGCTTCTAGGGCTAACAGATTGTGGCCACCTTTCCATCTGCCAAAAGCAATTCTATACAGTCTGTCTGGGTGTTAGGGCAGGTTAGCTTTTGGCTCGCAAGATGTCCTCCTGGAAAACTGAGCGACAACCCCTTACGTGACAAATCCAATGGATAGCTTTATTGGTTAGGAAGTCTTCGCCTTCATGTTTAACATTGGAGGGAACTTTGGGCACGTTAGTCATATAAATACACTTAGGAGGCAACCGGGGTTGTTTGCGCCAAGGAATTTAACCTGCTTAGTCTAATCTTGAACAGCAGATTTCAGCGGGTTGACTTCTGACCTCAGATCTGCTACAATTCTAGAGGTGGCAAAGTCATTTTTAGCTAGCCTATCTGAGGAGACCTCGTCCCCTAGTCCAGCACTACCACCTTCCCTTATCTCCTCTACTACCCCAATTCCCATAGCGCCTACGCCCTTCTCGAACCCCTTTCCTCCCATTTGCATACAACTTAGATTCAAAAGCGGTGAAAATCGGTTAGTTAGGATGAGTTCGGTGTCTATAGTGCCTGGGGATGGGTCAGTAGATAGAGGTGCAAGGATCCTTGATTCAGCCTCGTCTATAGTAGAGGGCCGAGGTGCATAATTGCTAGAAGGTTTATTTGTACTACGTGTGGTGGGTTTATTGAACATTTGGGGAATGCGTTTTTGCGGCTTTGGGTTTGAATTAATTAGGGGATCGATTAGTGTTAGGGGGGCAATAGGTTCAGTTAGGTCCAGTGGTGCTGCTGGAACGAGGATTTCCTCACATTCAACTAAAAGATCGTCAATCCGATCTAGGACACAGTTGCTTCTTGCTGACTTACGAACCTGTTTGGCTTTATTATTTTTGGGCTGAGCCTCCCCACTCCCACAGTCAGTTGACTTTCTTTTCTCCATACATGCATTTGGGGGGAAATTTACAGATAGGATAGGATTATGAAATAATTAAGGGCAGGGTCACCCAGATTACTTGCAGCCACACTGCCACTCTGCAGGCCCAACAGTCAACAGTTGCAATTTCACCAGGAACCGACCAGGCCCCAAACCCCCCCCCCCCCCTCCCGCCAATGGCCAGAAACAATGGCCCTTGAGCTGGTAACAAATTCTAAGCACAGATATTCAAAACAATGTCATATAGAAACAAACATCTAGGGGTCTGTGGGACTTAAGTTCAACAATGGATGGCCAGATGAACAAGGCACAAACAAAATAAGACGGGCAGCCCAATCACAAAGAATACAAAGAGTACTTTCGACAATTCACAGTTTCTTGGCTTGGCATCAGTCTGTCCTAAAGTTTACCGAAATCAAAAACCAAGAGGGCTGACCCTGCCCTGCCTCTTCCTGTCTAGGACGGGGCCACCCTTGGCCCAGGCTTCGCCTGGGCGCAGTCCACACACGTCCCGCGGGTAGACAGAGGTGCTTAAGAGGGCGTAGGCAGCCCCTCCTTTTTGGTAGCAATGGGTTCTGGGGCTTGAAGTCCCCCACCAGGCCAGCAACAACAAAATCGGTGTCCCGCGCCGTTGGGGAACAATGGCGCTTAAGAGCGCGTAGGCAGCCCCTCCTTCCTGGTAGCAATGGGTTCTGGGGCTTGAAGTCCCCCACCAGGCCAGCAACAACAAAACCGATGTCCCGCGCCGCAGGTGAACGATGGTGCTTAAGAGCGCGTAGGCAGCCCCTCCTTCCTGGTAGTAGTGGGTTCTGGGGCTTGAAGTCCCCCACCAGGCCAGCAACAACAAAACGGCGTCCCGCACCGCGGGTGAACGATGGCACTTAAGAGCGCGTAGGCAGCCCCTCCTTCCTGGTAGCAATGGGTTCTGGGGCTTGAAGTCCCCCACCAGGCCAGCAAAAACAAAACGGGCGTCCACGTGAAAGCTGGTTGTCCTTGACCCCAAACAATATGTCCTGGGCATTGGTCTATAGGAATTCCACACCCCTCTGAGAAACAGAATTAAATCAAAGAACAACCTGGAGAGAGAGAATCAAATTAGTAATGTTTGAGTGGTCAGTTACAAGCGACCGAGTGAGTCTGAGCTCAAGCCAGTACTCCTCTCTCCAACTGGGACACCTGCAATTCACAGGTTCAGATCCCGTCTAAAGAAGCGCATGTGTCAGGGAATCGGTTAGAGATAAGCCCTGGCCTACCTGGTTGCAGGTGAAATCTCACAAGATTAACATGAGATCTCTTGGGGTAGTTTATTTACAGGATTCTGGTAGTGCTTGCTTGTTGAAGTTTCCTAGGAGAATGGAGGGCAGAATGTGTTGTTAGAAGAGAAAGCACATACAATGTTCATCAACTTCCTCAGATGTAATAGAGACATAGCCTCATGAGGATATGCCGGAGAATGTAAATAGGGCTATGGTACAAGCACTGCAGTCCCAAGAAGAGGCAAACAGCTCTCAGCTAGAGCCTGAGGATGTGCAGGAGACAAGGGAGATGAAACCGAAACCTTATAGAGGGAAGTTTGTTCAAGGGTGTCAACTCTCAGATGCAGCAAAGTCAGAATAAATTCTTTCACTCATCTGCCCAGCCGCTTCAGGTCTTTTATATGTTTATACAGGCATCTATGCCGTCATAGAAAGAGACTGCAACGTCAGGTTTTCAAAGATTTCTGACATTTAGATGTCCACTGGAAGTCTTTGAGTGTCACTTTCCTCAGGGCTTTAAAGAGGAATTCTTTATTGGCCAGTTTGACCTCCAGTTGAGCTGCAGATGACTGATTATCTCAACATCCAACTGACAGAAATATTGAAGGAGCACGAAACCGTGCGTATGCAGCCTTTAATTTTTATTTTTCTACCACTACCTATGCAGCATATGCCTCTCAGTCCCTCTTAAAGGTGTTCAGGCCCTTTATGAAGTGGTACAAAATGATGAAGACTACAGATTTACAATGTGCTAAGGAGATGATGATCATGTTTCTTTCATTTACCAGATTTGATGATCTTTGTGCAACTGAAGCCTCATCTGATGCTGTCGCAGGTCGCATATATATCTGGTTATGCCAATGGAAACAGGATGCTGGTCAAAAATCGCCCATCTCACACCTTCCTTTCTTGGAACCTAAATTATTTGGTTCTTAACTGGATGAATTGTTAAATAAGTCGGCATAGGAAACAAAATACTGCAAGCATTCAGAAGAACTTATTCAAGATCCTGTTCTTTCCCATTTCAGCAACAGAATCAACAGTGACTCAATCCACAGGAGGCCTTTGCAGAACTTTTGTGGGCGGACTTTTGATTGGAGGGACCACCCTTATTGAAAAAAAAACCAGATGCCTTCAATCCTCTTTATTTCTCAGCTGCCAAAATCATGACTATGCTAATTCTCAAGTAGGGACAGTTGGGAGAAATAGTTCCCAGCTCAGTGGAAGGACCATATTCAAGTTCATTGGATATTACATTTGGTGGAAGGTAGCTTTACGACCACATTTCTCATCCACTCATTTGCCTTCAGGCAAGACAAAAAGAGAAGTAGTAAAGAGTGAGATAGGAGGCAATTGTACCCTCAAATTGAGACAATTCGAGTGAAGTATATTATTTGGCTACAAACGAGACAACCATAAGGACTCAATAGGGACAAAGAGCTTCATGTCTATTTGTAAATTCTAGTGAAAACACCCAGGAGGAATGTCACTAACTTTCCCTCAAAAAGAGAAGCAGAAGACAATTGATACGTTTTGTAATTATGCTTTATTTGTGTATCAAGAAAAGATTAAATGTTGCCAGATTACTAATAGTATAATTTGCCTATGGGAAATAAGTGCAATAAGAACAGATTTCACCACTGAGGGGAGCTCTAGCTTCCAATAAATTGTGCTAGCAGAAATGATGTGGTGGGAGAAACAGTAAATTGATAGAGTGTAGAAGACATTATGGGTATTATATTTCACATTTTACATGAGTATTTCATGAATGGACTTCATTGGGAGCATGAGTAGGAGAATATAACTAGCAATGGAAAACAACTTTTATCAGCCATGAGAAAGACCCAAAGACTGTAACCATATTAGTTCTCTATAGATAGATCATAATCTAGATCAGTGCTTCCCAAACGTTTTAGAACCACAACCCACTTTATTAGTACAACAGACATTCGCGACCTACATAGCTTTTATTGAAATGAGGCGAGCAATTAAAAAAAAAAAATGTAATCTAGCATTGTGTGGTAGCGCATTGTTATTTGCAGACAGCACATTTTCTATTGAAATTGTCACTAAATTTGCAGACATACAGTTTTATAGATGCAACTATATTGCACACAAATGATAGTGTAGAAATCGGGTTTGTTTATTAATTGTGCATCACTAAGTAAAGTGTCTTGATTTGTTTTGATTCTACTAAAATCTTTGTTTCCTTTACACTTCAGAATTACAACAAAAAAAAGTGCTTCATTTTGCTTTCCTAACTGTGTACAGTTCATTTACATTTTGTTTTGTATTAAGTAAAAATAACATCCTCCAGTTTTCCTTTTACACTTCATGTATCTCAGAAGGATTGTCATATAATTCACTTTTTTTCTTTCTGACTGCTAAGTGAAAGAAGCTTGTAAACACCAGTTTCTGTGTTAAAAAATAAGCAGCAGAAGACATAGTTTGACATTTGACCTCTGTCTTTTGTCTTTGAAGCGCAGAAAACGTTATACAGTTAATACAAAATTTAAAGACATCTTTATTTATTGGCGACTCACCAAAATTTGGCTTGTGACCCACCAGTGGGTTGCGCCCTACAGTTTGGGAAGCCCTGATCTAGATATTATTTGTGAACTTATTGGGACTCATTAAATGGTGAATCTTCTCGACACCACTCTCAATGATGAAGATTCACCAGGGCTATATGTGTGGTTCCTGACTCGTATTGTATTGCCCTGACATTTGTACCCTACCATAAAACTTTCTGTGGTCACTACTAGGTGGTAAGTAGCACTTTACAAAATCCCAGTATATAATAGAACCTACGCTTGTGTGACAGTAGCATACTTAGTGTTTTGTAATGATGTTAATATATATCACAGGACTTCACATCTCTTAACAGGATCTGTGTAGTTCAGTGTAATAACTCTGACGGTGCCAATATATATGACAGTCCTTAATACATGTTAATGGCTCTGTCTCTGTACATTTCAGTGTGATAACTTAGCACTACCTCAGGCCTAATGTGCTTTCCTTGCAAAGCAAGTAGAGTGTATTTTTATTTCTTTTGTGTGTACAAAATTGTCACATGCCTTCTGTTCTACTGCTTGGTCTCAAGGGGACTGTTCCATTTCTTTGGTGCCCTCTTTTTCCAGATGTTGCAGTGAAAAGGCAATTTTCCCTGCAGAATGGCCTTGCCAAAGCTTTCGTTTCTGTATTAACGGGGTTCTGAAAGTAGTTTCTATTAATACTTCTTGATGCTGCAGATTAAATAATTGTATTTGGCTGGATGTAGCAGCCTAACATTCCTAGTAAGGCCCAGAAGCTCCATAGGAAAGCGTTGAAGAGGAGTTTATTCTCGCCCTAATAAGAGAGGGGCAGAGAAAGTAATGAGATGCTGAAAGACATAATGCCTTTCAGGGCATTTAACTGAGAATCATCCAGTTCAAATTGTGCTCCATTGCAGACACCCCTTAAGAGAGCTCCCACAGCTGCCTCTGTCATCCTGCTATCCTAACACTCACCTCGGGTCCAGACGTGAGGAGTGTGGCCTGGCGGAAGAGTAGTGAAGACATTTGTGCCTTTTGTTGATGTAGGGACTTGTACCTGTGTGGTATCTTGACTTGTTGCCATGCATCCTCTCCTTGGTAACCAGTTCCCTGCTGCTCAGAGTGTGAGTGTGATGTAGAATGTTTATGTATGCTTTGAGAGATCAGTTGGAGAGAGTAGGCTGAGCAGCAGGAGGCTGCTCCTGGTGGGGCTATGCATTTACCAACTTAACTACTTGTAACCTGAACTTATCTTTTATAATAAACCTTCATCCTATTTTCTACATTACCAGCTATGTGACTACTTGCTTACTAGTATCAATCTTCCATTATTACAAACTACTCCTGCTGCTTTGGCCCTCCACTGATGTAGTAACTGTGGGTCATGAAAAGACATACACAGGATCGGCAAAGTGGGCAATTGCCAGGGCCTTCACCTTCCAAGGGGCCCCCTGGCAAACTGAAATTTCTTTCTAGCTCACTTCTGTTTATTTCTGTGTCTTAACCAGTCGCGGCTCCTCGAGGGAGTGCTGCGGGGCGGGGGAGGGGCAGGGTGGGGGGTAGTAAACTCCGGCATGTGGCCGAACGGAGTTAAGTATATAAATAAATAAAACTAATTACATTGCGCGCGCTGCATCGCCATTTGGCGATTCAGCGCGCGCAATGTAATTCGTTTTATTTATATACTTAACTCCGTTCGGCTGTATGCCAGAGTTTACTACCCCCCACCCTGCCCCTCCCCCGCCCCGCCCTACCGCCCCGCAGCACTCCCTCGAAGAGCCGCCACTGGTCTTAACCTTTGTTAGAAAGTGGGTTTCTGATTGGCAGAGGTATGCACTCTGTCCAAGAAGGAACCACAATCCTAGTCTAGGTAAGTCAGATACACACATAAATTAACCTGTGCTAACCCTCTGGTAGCTTGGCACAGGGCAGTCAGGCATAACTTCAGAGGCAATGTGTAAAGTATTTGGCAAACATTTCAAACAGTAAAACAGTGGAAATGCCACACAAAATGATACCACACCTAGTTAGAAAAATAGAGCTTAATTTATTGAACAAAACAAGACGAAAATGACAAACATCCAATAAGTAGAACCGGAGTTATGAATTTTTGAAGAATATCTTGAAATATAGTGCTTAAAAGCATAAGTGTCAACCGGGGCTATCTAGTTGCATTAGACTGGGTCAAACCCAAAAGTTCAGGCCGACCATGATGAAGCGCGGGTCAGATAGAGGGGCCAACCTTGTCCTGCTGAAAAGCACCTTGTTGCGTCGCTGACTAAGACCCAGTGCGTGGAGCAGAGGAGGCGATGCGCCTGTGTCGATTTCTTTGAATGTAGGTGATGCGTTAGTACCGAGCCACGCAAGTCGGAGATGCATTGTCGGCGAACCCGAAGATGGAGGCGATGCATAGCCGTCGAGCGGTGTGGGTCGAGGATGCGTCGGGAATTCGAGGCGCCATGCAGTCGGCGATGTGATGTCTTTAACCCTTGTAGCGGCGGTGATGCATCCAAGTCGAGGGCAATGCACCAGTTCTGAGCCATGCAACGATGGCAATGCGTGGATTTTGGAAGTTGCTGCACTGTAGACTCACCTCCAAGGCCCAGGACTGGATTGGCACCCCTTGGCAGGGCAAGAATCTCAGATGGCAGAGCCCAGGTGCTGGTGATGAGTGAAATGAAGTCTTTGATGTCCCTGAGACTTCCAACAGGAGGCTAGCAGACACGACCTTTGAGTCACTCTGGTTCTGGGTTGGAGGCAAGAGGGCAGAAAGTCAGCAGAGCTGGAGTCCAGTAGAGTAGCATTCCATGTAGCAGCACAGCAGTCTTTCTTCCTGGCAGAGTATTTACAGGTCCAGAAGTGTACTGAGTTGGTAGTATCAGAGCTCCAGTACTTATACCCAGTTGTGCCTTTGAAGCGAGGCCTTTGAAGTGCACAGAGTCCCTGCCCTTCCTGTCCTCGCTCCAGACTCACTACAGGGTGGTATTCAGCCCATTGTGTGGGGAACAGGACACCGCCTATTCAGGTGTAAGTGTCAGTTCCTTCTTCCCATCCTGCCCAGGATATCCCATCAGGATGTGGATGGCCCATTAGTCACACCTAAGCACCCTTTGTATATGGCTGTCTAGAGGGAATGCACAAAGCCCAGCTGTCACCCACCCCAGACGTGTATCAGAGACAGGCAGATGGCTTAAGTAAGACAAGCCAATTTTCTAAAAGAAGTATTTTCAGAATTACAATTTCAAATCTAACCACCATATGTTGGGATTTTAAATTGTCATTCTAGAGACATCAAACTTGGGGGTCCCATCTCTTCCTAATTAAAATGTACACTTATAAGATGTAAAAAGGTAATCCCAATGGGTGAGATAGGCCTTGCAGTAGTGAAAAACGAATTTAAGAGTTTTTCACTACTAGGTCGGGTAAAACTTAAAAGTACATTTCCTACATTTAAACACACTGCATCCTGCCTAGGTAAGGCCTGCCTTAGGTGTGACTTATATGTTTTCAAAAGGAAAGTTTAGGCTTGGCAAGAGGGTTGACTTGCCAGGTCGACATGGCAGTTTAAAACTGCACACAGGCTCTGCAATGGCAGACCTGAGACATGTTTTAAGGGCTACTGAAGTGGGTGGCACAATCAGTGCTGCAGGCCCACTAGCAGCATTTAATTTAAGGCCCTGGGCACATGTAGGGCACTTTACTAGGGGCTTATATGTAAATTAAATATGACAATTGTGGATAAGCCAATGTGACCATGTTTTAAGCAAAGAGCACATGCACTTAGCACTGGTTAGCAGTGGTAAAGTGCCCAGACTCCTAAAGCCAGCAAAAACGAAGTCAGCACAATCAGGAGGTCTAAAGGCAAAAAGTCAGGGGGAACCTCACCAAGGATGCCAGGTCTAACGCCTTTTAATGTAAATTTAATATTGTTAGTCATAAAATTAGTAATATATGGGGAATAAGATTCAAAGTAGTTCCAAACAGGGGCCCCTAAGATATTTCTTGCTCTGGACCTCTAAAATCCTCAAGATGACAGTGTGGGTGGCGCACTCTGCCCTCTCGATGAGCCCTCCTATACAGTGGATTCCTTGATGTGGTGGCACCTGACTGAAGCATGTTGTGGACCCAGAGGGGTGGTGCAGATCACAAGCCAGGTACGCACAGTACAAAATGGTGGTCCAGTCTGTTCTAGGAGGAAGAAGACACTGGGCGAGTGGGTGGCCATTTTTGTGGTGAAGGCCCAACCAAAGATTTTCTTTTTCTTCTGGGCAACTTGTAGGAGTAGAAGGGGCCTGTTGTTGCTGATTGCAGCGTGACATCATGACTTTGGTGCTGCTGGCATCTAGACTTGTGTCAGAGATGACCCGATGGGGGAACTGGCTCTTGCCAGCTCAGATAGTGAGGATGCCTTCAGAGAGGTCTCTCCTTTGCAGCCTCCTGGTGCATTTGGGTTCTTGTTTCTGCACTCTACTCTCCACACCTTGAGCTTTGGGATGCTGTGGCCTCCCATCAGGCTCCGACTCTGTTGCATCTTGCTCCATCTATGTTGAAGGACGTAGGGAACCTGATAATGGATAATGGCTCCCCTCCTTGAGATTTGAGGCATGTACTGGCTTAGGTGCCATCTTCCAAATGCACAGGGTCTTGGCTGCTCGGGGTAACTGGTCACAGTGAATAGTGGTGGTCCACTGTTGGCTCCTCAAGCCATGGGTCTTTTTGTATCATTGTATTCCTTTGGCTGAGATGCTGTGGTCTAGAATGGTTGCTATATGAAGAAGCAGCACATGGCAGACCTGGAGGCGAATGAACGAAGGGGAATGGCGCTTTATTCTGCTGCAAGTCTTGCGTGGTTATCCTGGATATACATGGATTTAAAAAGTGGCGAAGAGCTTCCCCTGGTGACCTGGTAGCGACTTGTGTCTATGTGGTCTGGACCTTCTCCTTCCAACTACAGTGTTGGGTGCTCCATGTGCATTTAGCAGGCCTCTGGCTTTGAAACCACAGCAAAGGATAAGATTGGTCATCTCCTATCAAAGAGAAGATGAAAATATTTAGAAACATCAGTGGCCTAACATCCCTACCAGTGCAGGGCATCTCTGCCCAGGCATTGTCTGCAGCAGACACAGATCTATCAACATCATCTAGAGAATGAGACTTCAGGCAATCAAAATGGCACTTACTGCCAGGGGTTTAAGTGGGATGAAAAAGTAGGGGGAGGGGGTCTCTAAAAGAGGTGTGGCCTATATAATTAAGGTCATGCCTTAAACAGGTAAATTATATTTCTGTGATTCCCATAGTGTGCAACCAGACAGGTATTTTGGTACCTCTTTGAACTTTCTTTTATTGCACCCAGCTTATAACACATACACCTAAAACCAGCCAGGACTGATAGCTTTGTCAGTGGTTGTTAGCTGTTTAAGATAAATGAGGAACAACAAGTTTGTTGTAAATCATTAATACTGTAAATGTTTTAATTGTCAAACGGTGAATTACATATTACTGAGGCCTGTGGAAGGGGGGAGGTCTACAGAGTGTCTTAATCAGCCCTGTTATGTTCACTCTATGTTAGACCTGTACACTGTTTTTCTTGCCAAATCTCATCCATCTGCATATCTTACACCTCAATTCTTTCCTCTTCATCACCTCTTTTCTTTTTTTTTCTTTTTATTTTTTATTGCTCAATCCAGAACAGATGGCAGTAAACATACATTAAATACATGAATTTAACACAGGGTACTTGTAGCTTGAAGAAGCTATATCCAAACAAACAATACAATTTATGGCTGGCCTTCCCCTCTATAATAACATAAGCTTCTTACCAATACACTTATTTCATATGCTCAACCATAGGCCCCCATATCTGAGCCCCCAATTTCTGTCGTCTTACAGATTTCACCGAATAGAGACTTTACTCCAAATTAAAAATGTTATAGAACTTAGCCCGCCACATCTCAAATGACGGAGCTAGTTGCTGCAGCCACACTGACGCCACACATAATCGTGCTACTGCTACCGCCACGGCCATAAATATCAAATATCTATATGGATACCCGGGTTGTCCCTGTTGAAGAATATCACCAACTCCTGTTAACATAACATCCATAGTTATATGTATATCCACCCCTGTGATCTCAGACAAAAATCTCTCAATCTGCCCTCTCAGTTGCAATAAGTGAGTACAGGCATAGAATATATGCGTAATATCAGCCTCATCCATTGCGCATCTAAAGCACTTCCCTCCATTGCCTCCCCCCCATTTCATCATCCTAGCTGGCATATGATACAAGTTAAATAATGTCTTGTAGTGCTGGGCTTTCACATTGGCTGATAACAAAATCTTGCCCGCTACATAGATCGATTGTTGAATATATTCCCCCTCTTGACCTAACCTTGCACTCCATTTACTATCTTGTACTTCAAGATCATCCGGCTGCATTTCCATAATTAAATCATACAAACCCCCTATTTTTACTCCCTTTTTTACAGCCTCAATCAGCGAGTTGGTCTTCATACATTTCTGCTTCTGATATTTCCATAGGTAATTTCTTATTTGAAGATATTTTAAAAAATCTGTCTTTTGCAGATTATATCTATCCATTAAGTATGCAAAAGACACTATCTCCTCATTCTCAAATACATCTCCAACTAGCCTAATCCCCTTAGCCCTCCACTGCTCAATTTTACGATCCCAAAAAATAGCGGGTAAAGCCGCCACAGAATTCATGGGGGTGTAAAAACATAACGCCGATACTCGTAGCATTTTGTGCATCGTCTTCCATACTTTATATGCTGCCCACACTACCTTGAATCGTGTTCGCTTGTAATAGCTTGGCTCCCAGTAATTAAACATACAGTTCCTCGCTACAGAGCTGAGCAGAAGCTGATATATTGAGGGGGCCTCAGCGGCTGTAGCCACCTCCTCTCCGGTGAACAATATCCTCATATTTTGCAAGAGACAAGCATAATAATAAAAAGTGAAATTTGGTACAGCCCAACCGTCTACGCGGTAGCATCATATATTTAAATGCCCTCCGTGATTTCCTTTGTCCCCACAAAAACCTATCGCACATATATTGTAATTTCTGTAGCTGTGAAGTTGTCAGCTCTAGTGGCACCGCTCTGAAAAAATACAGTACTCGAGGGAGTACATTCATCTTCAATACATTGCACCTTCCCACAAGTGAGAGGTGCAAACACTCTAGGCGGTCCAACTGTCTTTTAATCCCATCCAACAGCCCTCCCCAATTAACCTCTATTAGATCTTGCAAGCTCATCCTAATCTTTATACCTAAATACAGAACTTCCTCGGTTACCCGACTCTCCCCAGGACAAGCCATTTTAGTACACACTATTTGGTTTTTGTTAAGTTTAACTTATAGCCAGAAACCGTCCCAAACCTCAAAGCCAACCGCTCTATTTCTAAAATCGCAGACTTTGGATCTGACGTTGCCACCGCAATATCATCTGCATAAGCCAAAACCTGCGTCTGATATTGCCCACATATCATAGAGTGGATCACATTGCTCTTTTCCAACATTGTCAAAAATGGATTAATATACAGGGCAAACAATAGCGGGGAGCAGGGACACCCTTGCCTTGTCCCCCGAGTTATATATACTAAATCTGATTCTTTGCCCATAGTGCAAATCCGAGCTGTAGGGTTTTGGTACATAACCTGAAGAGCCCTAATAAAAACGGACCAAACCCCATCCTACGTAAAACAGCCCATAAAAAAGGCCAGGAGACACGATCGAACGCCTTTTCGGCATCCAAGAATATCAGCCCTACTCTGCTTTGCTGTAAGTTAGCAGCCTCTATCAGAGCAATAGCTCTGTTTATGTGGTTGACCGTACTCCTGCCTGGTATGAATCCATGCTGTTGTTTAGATACTAGAGAAGTGATTACTTGTGCTAACCTAGTTGCCAATATTTTAGCATACACCTTGCCATCCGCATTCAAAAGCGAAATTGGCCGATAAGACCCTGGCATCTCCGCAGGCTTATCTTTCTTTTTAAATATAACTATGTTAGCCTCTGACCATGACAGTGGAGGGTTTCCCAATTGCGCCACTCGAAATGTAGCCAACATGTCCCTCCTTAAAACCGAGAAGAATGTTCGATACACCTCTAGCGGCAGCTTATCTGGTCCTGCAGCTTTCCCCTTTGCTAATGACGCTATTGCCTCCTCGAGCTCTTCCATTGTAATCGGGTCTTTGTAAAAGTGCTGCAAGGTCTTCCACCTACTATCTCTACTTGCTGAACAAATTGTCTAATGGCTTGTTCACTCCATTCACCCTGTGTGTACAATTCCTTATAAAAATCATGAAATACCTTCAATATACCCTCCAATGTTTCCACCTTTCTCCTTGTTAGCAATCAGTGAGGTGATCCTTTGTGCTTATTGTTTAGCCCGTATCCTTTGTGCCAAACAGCGCCTTGTAGTTTCCCCATATTCATACCTTTCCTCTTTAAAGATTTTATACTGGCTGGCAATCTCCTTGCTCCATATCCTATTAATTTTAGCTTTACAGCACGCTTTCCTTGTTTGTATCCCCTTCAGATCTCCTCCCCTCATTCCCAGCATCAGCTCCAGCTCCCCTGCTCTTAAGTCATCCAGGAGGGCCTTCATAGTATTTTGCTGTAACTTCTGACTCCTCCATCCATGACTAAGTATTTCACCCCTCAATCCGGCTTTCAAGGCATCCCATACCATCGTACTAATGGTAGACCCTCTATTAAAATCAAGAAATTGTATGATCCAATTTTCCATATGGTTTACAAAAGAGCTATCCAATAAAAGCTTCCTATCAAAAGAAAAGGATCTCCCTACCCTCTCCCGAGCCACTGTGAAGACATCCAGTAACAATGGTCCATGATCCGCCGTAATCCTAGGCCACACCTGCATTCTAGCCCCCACCATGAATAACCTAGATGCAAAGACATAATCTAACCTAACTAGTTTGTGATGGGGATACGAATAAAAGGTATATCCCGGATCTGGATAATTCAAGGTTTGCCAGCCATCAGCCAACCCATGATCCTCAATAAGTTGCCTTAATGCTTTAAAAACCTTGGGTTTACGCCCACTGTATTTGTTATTCTCTAACTCCCTTGCCTGGCACTCCAAGTGTATATTAAAATCCCCACATAAGAGTGAAGGAGTATCCCATAGGGCCAGCTCCACATTCAACCCTTCCAGAACTGCTTCTTCATCAAGGTTCGATCCATAGACTGTACATACTACTATCTTGCTCCCCCCTACTTGACATTCTGCAATGGCCCACCTACCATAATTATCTGATAATACACGCCCCGTCCCAGAGATCCCTTGTCGTGCCAGTATAGCCACCCCCCTATTCATAGTCGATTGTCGGGAAGCAGTAATTAATGAAAATTCAAGCTCTTTTAAAACCATACGTTTAGCCCAGGGTATATGTGTTTCCTGCACACACAGAATATCCGGTTTCATCACCCGCAGATCAGCCGCTACCCGCTGCCTTTTAATAACATTGTTCAAGCCACATACATTAAACGAACAAATCCGTACCCCGGAGGCTACCTCCCTACTTTCCATAGCCAAACACCCAACCTAATACCTTACATATCAATATTTGCATACAAATACTCATATCTTTTTTGTTCTGGATTGATTTTTTTATTTACTCCCCCACCCCTGCCCCTCCCAACCTTCACCCTCACCCCCCAGTGTCCCTCCCCCATCCCACCACACAACCCAGCCCCTGTCCCCTCTTCCCCCCGCCCTCTCCCAAATACACGGGCAATAGGGCTAATGGCCCTTACGATGGGGAGTAGTTTGCTGCCCAATGACCCCCCTTCCCTCTCAAAGCCTTTCATCTAAAAAAAAAAAAAAAAGAAGCAACCCAAAACATAGAATATACATCATTAGAAGCAATTTCAGGAGATGTCATAATATTTAACAAGCTCTCCTTTTAAAGCTCTTGTATCTCCATTTCTCATTTGACCAAAAAAGAAACCCAAACTATTACCTTACTCTGACTCTACTGTTAGATAGACTGAAGGTATTCCTTCGCTTGCACATCTGATATAAAAATCCGTGCTTGTCCCTTATAAATTATTTTCAGCTTAGCAGGGTTTAACAAAAATGCTTGCGCCCCCTTGCCCTGAAACAGCGTTATTAATTGACGCAGCTGCCACCTTTTTTCCACAGTATAGTGACAATAATCAGGTCTGACAAAAAACTGTGCACCCTTCCCAGCCCTCTTTTTATCAGGCCTTGCAAGGTCATAGACAGCCTGTCGCGCCAAGAAATTATTTAAACAAATCAATATTGCCCTTGGCCTGACATCAGATTGCCCAACGTTAGCCATCACTTGTTTAAAAGGAAACCTATGAGCCCTTTGAACTTCACTAGCCCAGTCCCACATTGAAAGTTCAGGAAAAGCCTCTGTAAACAGTTCGACCACAAAGTTCCGAACGTCGCGTCCCTCAACTCCCTCCGGTATTCCAAGTATCCTTAGGTTATTTCTTCATAGTCAATTTTCCAAATCCACTAGCTTAAGTTGGGTGTCGTCTTTATGGTAGCTCATAGCCTCCAACGTCGCCTTTTGAGCCACCACTTCATCCTCTAACGTGGATATCCTTGCCTCCGCTTCGTTCATCCTATCCATAAACTCATTACACACCTTGGCAATCCTCCTCACTGTGTTCTGTAATTTTCGACATGCTGTATGTGTTTTTAAATTTTCTATCCGGGTCTCAGTTCTATGATCTAATATACTCTGGTAGATTGATTCCAACGACACAGCTACATCTTGTCTTTCTTCAATCCCTTCCAGACCTTGACCATCAGTTTTCAATCCCTCAGAGGTTCAGCACCTCTTTTCATTGTCTCTTGAATGCACTTTCTTGCATCTCCTTCACTTCACCAACCCCCAA
Source organism: Calotriton arnoldi (assembly GCA_963921515.1). Lineage (NCBI taxonomy): Eukaryota > Metazoa > Chordata > Amphibia > Caudata > Salamandridae > Calotriton > Calotriton arnoldi. Next base: position 1,345,260 of record CAWUFW010000692.1, read on the forward strand.
ACACACAATGCACCTGTTGTGATGTTTTTGCAGTCTCTCTCTTCCTCCTCCTTTCCCCTTCAGTGAGTAGAGGTGGGCAAGCTACTGAAAGCACGAGCCTGAAGCCTGGCTTTGGCTCGGCTAGAGGTGCTGTTGGAACCCCGAACCCATAACGAGCCGAACTTTCATGTGGCTTCTGCCTGCATCCCCGTACCCTTTATATGTCATCAGAGCTGTCGACTTTGGTCCTGTTCGAGTCACAGCATCGGCTCATAATCCTTTGATTCTGGGCAAATCACTTCATTTCCCCATCCCTATAAACAATGAATGGTGACCTTGTGTAATGTAACGGGTGCTTACATAAAGCGCTCCAATACCTCTGTTGAGTTCGCGCTACATAAAAACTGCTGAAAGGTGCACAAAGAGGTAAAAACAAAGCCTTAACACAAGGAATGTTACCGCATAATAATATGGGCCAGTTCAGGGTTTACATGACAATTCTCTTGCTTCTTTGTTCATTAAAAGTTCATGTTTAAAAATTATCACTTTTAATAAAGTACTTCCCAGTGTAGTGCTATAATATGACTTACCAATGTCAAAGCTTCTACACAAAAAAAGATATAAAACAAAATGTAGGGTTCGGCTCGAGCACGGATTCCAAGAACTGAGCCAGACCCTTGGCTCTTCTTGTTAATTTGTTGGCTTGTGTGAGGCATCTTGATTTTTGTCTAAGACCTACAACAACACCTCAGACACGGTAGAGAAGTTTAGACTATAGACAACTTTTAGTCTACATTAAGGCGGAAGAGTGCGTCTTCCAGCATCACATTTTTGGGGTTTAGTATTTCTGCAGCTGGAATCAGTTTGTCTGAGAGAAAGGTTAAGGCACTGTGAGCGTGGCCCCAACCCACCAGTGTCAAGGAAATGCAGCATTTCATCGGCTTTATCAACTTCCATCATTTTTATACAAAATGTTACATCTAATATGTAACCCATTGTCCACCTAACTTAGGGGGTTCTGTTTTATTGCACTGAAGAACAAGAGACCATTGGCAGCAGCCTTCACAATGGCTGTTCGGAGACTTTTGGTGGAAACCTATATTCCCTCTCTGGCAATAGGGGGAGTATTGTCACAAACACCTGCCTTATGGTCTTCTCAGTTAGTTAATTAGGCATCCAGAGTGAGATGGAAGGAGTGTAGCCTTTTGGACCGTGAGTGTATTGTATGTAAATATATGTAGTGGTACTTATATATTTTAAATCTAGCTGGTAAGCAGGCAGTTGCCCTGAGATTCGGTTTAGAGTGTTTACAATGGGGCAGGTGACATACAGATCCCTATTGTGTAGGGTGGTAATGCTCCTTGAAGAAATGTGTTTTTGTTTTCTCTCTGAATTGCAGGAGAGAAGGAGCTGTCCTGATGTTGATTGGGATGTTGTGTCTGATCCTGGGTGCGTAGATGGAGGAGGATTGGATTCTGTTTTCTGTTTTTTTCTGCTTGCACTTCTCCATCTAGCGATGTCCTGGCTCTTGCTGTGGCCTTGCTCCTCTGAGGTGGTTAGTTTTTGGCTAGGTATGCAGGGTTGCCATTCCTGTTAACCTTATAGATGATGCCGATAGTCTTGAAGATGTGGCCGTAGGAGGGTAGTGAAAGTAGTTTTCAGTGGTGGGGTGATTTAGCTCTTTAAGCCTTTGTTGATATGTGCTAAAGCACGAATGATACCTTTTTTGGGGTGCTAATGTAGTGTCGGGGGTTCGCTGAGTCGAGCACTGCCTCCATAGAAGGATCAAAATACGAACTGGCCGGGGGCGTGGCTTGGACGTCGGAGGGAATAGCTGCCTAGCTCCGTAGATCGGCACATCGATAGGGGGATAATCACCTTTACGAGCGCAAATGCGCGACCAGGACGATGGCAGACGCGAGGCTCCCACTGCTGACACAACGGAGACTTGATTGTGTCCAACCACAGCGGTATCGTCGGAGTGGTAGCAGGTTATCAGACTTTTCTCCGGAGAGAAACGCGCCCGCCGGAACACGCAAAATGGCGCTGAAGATCGCCGGGAGACAAAACGGAGCCTGCACAGAGAATGCGACCTGCTAAAGAGATGCCGATCGGCGCCGATGCCGAATATCAACTAATGTTTACTGCCAGCCGGTAAGAGATAGTACGAGCGCTCTGCTAACGCCGCCTGTTACTTGAGAGGACCTTCTGCGCTATGCCTGACCCTAAAATGGCCGCCAACGCTCGGCGTTTTCTCGTCCTCATTGCCTAATGCACAAAATTAAAACACGACTTTCAGAACTACCGGCTCCAAAATAAACCCATATGTTGTCTGCCTGAGCCAAATCACCCCATCAGCTCTAGCACTGGCTGATACAATCAGCAAGAACAGTGGCAAAGCCAGTAAAAAGCCACAACTGAAGATACATATGGAAGATTATGGGAGAGCCTGTGTGGGTGCCCTTGTGAATGCCATTTCTGGGAGCATTCTTGGGAACTTTCAGATCCTTTACCCCCACTTTAATCCCCGCCTCATATGCTAAGCCCAATAACAAAGCCAGCAAGAGCCAGCAAAAGTCGGCAAAATCAGCAAAGCCTGCATCCATACACGGCTACTTTTTGTCTGTCCACCTAATACCTACCTAATACATACCTGGACAACAGAACAGAGCTGGGACGACTCATAAACACGGTACAGGGGCCCTCTGCCTCTGCAACAGCCCAAGAGACTATAGTCACTCCTACATGCCACCTGAACAAGCTCCGACGAAAAGAAAAAAAAAGGAACGCCTCTAAGCGCAGCTGCCCCTCAAAGAAAGGCAGGCTCAACCAGGCTATACTAGCCCCAACCAGCCTTAACCTAGCACGCTAGGGCGCTTTATATTTATACAATAACCAGGACTTAGACATACGGCAGGTTTGGTTCGACATAGGTAATACTGGCGGCGAATAAGGAGGAAAAACAGAACACAACAAGCAACAAGAGAAAGACGAAACTGGGAGAGTTCTGCCAGGTGGAGCCAAGTGGAGCCAACACACATCAAAATGGCGGAGGAAAAAAATAGGAACACTAAGAAGGTCAGACCGGACCCCACCACCTCGGACTCGCCTATTAAGGCCAAACCGGACATTCATAGCACTATGGAAATGATACTAAAAAAATTAGCGGAGGTCCATGACCTAGCAAAATCTACAAAACAGAACACAGACGCCATGCAGCTGGAACTCACGGCAATTAGAGCTGACATGAATACAATGAATGTGCGATTGGATGATGCGGAACAAAGGATAAGTGCCACAGAAGATATCACGACTCAGGCCTGCAAAGAATTGGTGCACCTCCATAAAATCACCGACTCTCTGAAAAGACAGAACGCAGAATTGGAAGACAGAAATAGAAGAGGGAACATACGAATTTTTGGCATCCCAGAAAAATCGGAGGAAGACGCGGGGTCTTGTGTGGCCTTCCTGGAATCTTGGATTCCCATGATAACGGGGATAAAATTCAGTCCCGGCTTGGAGCTGGACAGAGCGCACCGAATCCCTACTTTTACCAACCCGCACAGAATTGGTACCAGACCGATGATATGTAAACCACTCCGCTTCCAACACACAGAAGCCATCCTAACATATGCCAGGAAATCGCACCAAGTAACTTGGGAGAGCAGGAAGATCACATTCACGCAGGACTATTCTAAAGACACCGTCGACTTACGGAAAGGATTTCTCCAACTACGCGACAAACTGAGAGAGAGGAAGATCCTCTTCTCATTCATTGGTCCCTCGAGGTTTCGAATTATGGACAATGGCAGAGCAATGATCTTCACAGATCCTCAAGTACTGGCGTCACATCTTGAAGGGGCCCCGCCCCAAGAAATGGATCTTGCTACAGGACTTTCCAATAAGAGGAAGACGTGATATCCTTTTACCCTAATTTAGATATTCACAGCTCAGTGGTATTTGTTTGCATGAGACTTGATATCCTGTTTCTACCCTAGCCGGGGGTGACTCCTCAGTTAGATTAAGCATTAACCATGACAGTTACTGTAATGAGCGTAGAGGGAAAACTGAGACCGACTGTCATGTTTACTTTCATACTTAATGTCAAGTTCAAATTTGTGGGATCTTGTTGAGGTTTGGATGGGACCACTAGGTTCCAGTACAGCGCAGCACAGCGTTGTAATCACGTTATATATGTTCTTTAAAAGCTGGAAATCTGATTCTGGTTTTGCCATATATACTTTCATACTTAGGGTTAAGACCAAATCTGTGAGGTCTTGTAGGATTATGGTGGAACAACTAGGTTACAGCACAACGATGTAATGAGCAAAACGGAATTCTAAATCTGACTCTGACATATTTGTCTTCATACTTGGTACTAAGGCCAAATTTGTGAGGTCTTGTTGAGGTTGCGTTGGGATAACTGGGGTCCAGCATAGCGTAGCACAACGTTGTAACCACGTTATATATGTTCTTTAAAAGATGGAAACCTGAGTCTGATTATGCCATAGTTACTTTCATATTTAGGGTTAAGACCAAATCTGTGGGGGTCTTGTTGAAGTTACGTTGGGACCACTAGATCCCAGCACAACGTTGTAATCCCGTTATATATGTTCTTTAACATCTTCGCAGCAATAACCATGCGGGGAAAGGCTTTAGTAAACATGTTAATTCACAAATTTACTTAAATATTCAATTGTTCAATATCCAATTCCCCTATCGGTCTGCCGACAGTCGGTTCTGTCGTCGCAGCCCCTACACTCGAATTTTCTTTGGGGATGAGAGGGAGGGGGGAGGGAGGGGAGGGGGTAGTAGATGGGGATTTAGGAGGGGAAGTAGAAACTGAAAAGGTTGTTCCTAGCTTATTTATCTTTCTTCTATGCTTATTCTTCTGTTTATGTCCATATTCATATTTATTATTTCAATTATGTTTTTTTGCTACATTAGGCACACATCATGACACACATGAAACACACCAAGACACAGATTTTCTTACAACCAGCACGATCTTAGGACCGGAGTCAGTAAATATCACCCGATATCATTATTCCCACATCATAGCCCTAACAAACACTGTAGCGATACATCAGCCCATATGATGCCTCAGCACACAACTCTCACGGAGGATCTTAACATCGTTTCATTGAATGGTAAGGGCCTAAACCACCCGACGAAACGTAGGAAAATATTCGATTACTTAGCAAAAACTAAAGGAGACATTATTCTTCTCCAAGAAACAAAACTGTCCAAAGAGGACGTAAGTTTCATCAAATACAATTGGATTTCTCATTTGACCGCCTCACCGGCGTCCCACAAAAAAAAAGGAGTTATCACCCTCATCGCCAAAAAATCAAACATTTCACTTGTTTCCCATACACACGATGACGAAGGTAGATTGCTAGTCACACATCTACAAAGGGGAGAGGACCTTATTCATGTGATCAATATATACGGTCCAAACTCTGATGAACCCCAATTCTGGGAAACAGTCTCGAATACCATAGCAAATCTGCCCCAGGACGACCTTCTGGTGGTAGGTGGGGACTTTAACATGCCACTAGACCCCCTCCTGGATAGACAATCAAAGTGCAAATTTCACCCGTCTCGATCGCACGACATACTGCGTAGAATTTGTACTAGATTCAACTTGAAAGATACCTGGCGCCTACAACACCCTGATATAAGGGATTACACATTTTATTCGGCCCCTCACAACTCCTACTCTAGAATAGACTATATTTTAATATCCTCCACATTTACACACTACCTAGATCAAACAGATATAGCCCCGATTCTCATATCCGACCATTCATGTATACACACCACACTCGCAGGCACTCGCCCCACATCGCCCCCGAAGAGATGGCGCTTTAACGAGGAAATATTGTCAGACCCTGAAAACAAAGCGAAAATTGACAATGCGATTAAAGAGTATATAGAATTGAACGATCTCCCAGAGATGCCCATATCTACCTTCTGGGACGCTCTTAAAGCCACCATTAGGGGCGTTATTATCGGAATTAAGGCCCAAATAAATAAAAAATTAAATCTAGAACTTAAAAATCTAGAATGTGAGATTAAGACACTGGAAAAAAAGCACTCGGAGCGAGTGGAGGATCAGGCTACCCTAAACGCGTTGACCAAAAAGAAATACGAATATAATACGATTATAAGCAGAAGGGCTGGTGTCTGGATCAACAAATTCAAGGCGCTCCAACTTTGTGAGGGCAACAAAGCGGGGAAATTATTGGCCTCCTACCTTAAGCATAAACAGAGACAATTCACGATCTCCTCGATTAAAGATGACAAGAATATCACCCACACCAAACATAGCGAAATTTTGGATACCTTCCAAACGTTCTACAAGGACCTCTATAGTAACAGTTTAATAGTCAACTCAGATGCCTGCGAACAATACTTACATTCATTAGACCTCCCAAAACTTTCAAACACAGATAGCTCAAAGCTGGGGGCACCTATCTCGGATCTAGAGATATCGTCGGCGATAAAAACACTTAAAAGTAACAAAGCTCCAGGGCCAGACGGCTTTTCTGCCTCTTTTTATAAGGAATTTGGCACTTCACTCCAGCCGACGCTAAATAGGCTTTTCAACTCTGTAGCCCATGAGGGCAACATTACTAATTCAATGAGGGAAGCCAATATCATTGTCATACCCAAAGAAGGCAAGGATCCGCTCCTACCCAAAAATTATCGACCAATTTCCTTAATAAATGTAGACTGTAAGATCTATGCCAAAGTCCTAGCAAATAGATTAAATAAATTTCTTCCCTCTCTGATCAGCAACTCACAGGTGGGTTTTCTCAAACATCGTATGTCTAATGACAACACTAGACTACTATGTCAAATCTTAGAAAAGGCCAAAAACGCTCCGACACCCCTAATTGCTATCACGCTAGACGCGGAAAAGGCGTTTGATAGAGTATCATGGCAGTTCCTGAGACAATGTATGCAAACTTTCAACCTAGGTGAACCATTCATCTCCATGGTAATGGCCTTATATGTTAACCCGACGGCCAGGATAGCCATTAATGGCACCCTATCGGATTCATTCCATTTAGAACAAGGAACTAGACAGGGCTGCCCCCTCTCTCCGGCTCTCTTCCTCCTAGCATTGGAGCCGCTGATCCAAGACATTAAGCTCCATAAGGACATCACCGGGGTTCTCTTTGGCGACTTGCGAGTAAAACTAGCCGCATATGCGGACGACATATTGATCATCACGGAACAACCGGAAGAATCCATCATAGGCCTGATGACCACGATAGACACATACTCTAGACACTCTGGTTACAAACTCAATCGCGATAAATCTGAGGTCAAACCGCTTAATGTACATAGTACGCGTGAAATGCTAGGCAACTCGGGCCTCACATGGCAACCGAACCATATCAAATACCTGGGGATAGAATTCTGCTCCACTATTCTAGAGACACTCCAACATAACGAGACCAAAACACTGGAAAAGATCAAATCATTATTGGATGCCTGGTCACCCAGATTCATAACTTGGTGGGGCAGAGTTGAAACCATAAAAATGATGGTCTCCCCCCCTAGTAAATTATTTGATAACAATGCTGCCCCTTGTTCTTTCCGAAGAATTCCATCAGAAACTAAACAAACTTCTCTCGAACTTCCTATGGAGAGGAAAGAAGGCAAGAATTAGCATGAAGAAACTCAGGCTCCCTAAAAGGTTAGGTGGGGTTAATCTAGCTGATTTTAAACGCTACCAGTCGGCCTTCCTCGCAAGACAGGGCTCTCATTGGCTGACAACCCCAGTAGGATACACACCTGTATGGCTTGACATTGAGAAACATATCCTTGATGGTATACCCCCGGCAACCCTTCTAACCATGAATATGAATCGAATTACTTGTTCAAGCTCTATACTCAAAAACACTAAATCCTCCCTCTTGAAAATAGACAAACTACTAGACATCAGTGTTAAGAAGTCTAACTTGGTATCCATTTGGAATAATAGCAAAATTCTATATAAAAAATGCACCTTGTACAATGCAACATGGATCAGTAAGGGCATATATTTTCCCCACCAACTCTACGCAGGCACACAACCCTTATCCTTTAAGGACCTACAGTCCATCTACCAACTTGAGGGAATTGAATTCTACTATTTCTTAAAAATAAAAGCTGCCTTAGCTAAGTCAAATCTCTCAGCCCTAACACCATCCCTCCCGCAATACCTCTCAAAAGTAAACGCGTTAGGTCACCAGGTCTCCCGATTCTACAAACTACTAAGCCCCCAACACTCTACACTTAATGAGAAGGCCATAGCCTTCTGGGAATCGAAATCCAAAACCCCGATCTCAGACTCAGACTGGTCCTGGACATGGAACGCAGTATTTAAAAATAAAATCAGTCCAGTGCTATCACACACAAAATTCTGGCTACTGCACAGGGCATATTGGACTCCAGCCCGACTTCACAAACACAAAATCCGCGAACACGATATATGTTGGAACTGCAATGGAGCAGTGGGAGACTTAGAGCACCTACTGACCCTTTGCCCGTGTGTGACTACCTATTGGGATAAAGTTCTTAAATTCATATCTAAACTCTTCCCCCTAGATATAAGTAGGGACCTACAGACTCTAATATTTGCCCCTACTAAAGCAGACTCCTTGGGGGATGATGACAAAGCACTCCTTGACCTACTTCTCACAGCAGCTTTTAAGATAGTACTCAATAATTGGAAGGATACTAGTAAATCATCCTTTAAACACTGGCTGAATTGGGTCACTAACCTGCGAGGAGCTGACAATATAGCGCTCCACAACTCCCCGTGGAAGTCCCCCAATAGAGGCATGTGGGAATCCCTTGATCTCTTCTTTGAATCCTACAAACCACCGTGAACAGTCTCTTATAATACCCTACGCTACCACACAATACCAAACGGAGACCCTTCATGACAAACATCCTTACCATGCCACTTAAAGGAGCACACATCAAGGATTCCTGACGTCTAATTGCTGCCCATATCTAATGCGGGGTGCTATATCTGTTCTGAGAAATAGCCGAAAGTCTTGCAACCACAAGACGCACGCCAAAATACATAGCCTTCCCTGCTATCTGTCTCTGCCTTAAGACAAATATCTTATGCCATCTATACTATCGTCACTTATGTCATTCTGATGTCGCAGTGCTGATGGTGTATTCACTTCTTCTATCCCTATTTGCGATTTCTAAGATTTGAAATGTGCTGTATCTCCTTTTGCAATTGGTATATTATTTATTTAGTATCTTGTTTTTCTATTTATTTGCTATGCTATATGTATTATATATGGTTTTGCTTTGAACAATCAATAAAAATTTTATTGAATTTAAAAAAAAAAAAATACGAACTGGCCAGGAACCAAAATCTAGAAGTAATCCTGCCATGCCCATGAAACTGAACAAAAGTCTTGCTGTAATGCTCAATTAGGCCACCAGGGCGAGCTATATTACTAGCTTTGTCTTCAGTGCTGTTTGAAAGGGACAAACAAATGGAAACGAAGGGTTTGCGCTACAATCTCTGTGAAGCCCGTGGTAGTATAAAGAGGCAATTTTGAGACTCCCGATTAGGTCTGGCAGACAGCGCATGCTGTCGCCAGACCTTCTGTCATAAAAAAGAACAACCATTTGCATTGCAATCGGTCTCGCATTTGTGAGAGTTGGAGCTAATGGTGTTGTAAATGATATTGTTTTGTATTTTTTTGTTTGTTTGTAGTGCTTTAAACCGAGAGTCCAAGTCATTTACAACCGTTAGCCACGACCACAAATTATTCCAGGCGTATGCCTCACATTTAGTTTGTGGCTTTAATGCACGTTTAGGCTTATGTCACATAAGAATAAAAAATAAAAGCCGCAGACCTGTTCAGTAAAGGTTTGAACTCTGAACTTATATGTGGGGGCTTCAGACCAGGAGTCCAGTTGAAAGGAAAAGGATAGTCCTCTGAAGTCGAGGCGTCACTTCCCTGATGGCATCGGAGCAGTGACGTATTCACAGACAGAGTACAGTCCTGGTAGCTGAAGTCTGTTTTATGCACCAAACACAGTTCAATTGCACAGTTGGCTCACTAGAGCCACGCTCAAAGCACCCGCCCTGGAACCTAGAATAAATGTGGCGACGCGCTGAGTATCTGCAAAATGTTTTTTTTTTAAAAATAGAAGTAACATCACACGAAGCGTGTAAAAGTTTAAATAAAGAAAAATAACACACAGCAGCTGCTGAGCTTCCCCCAAATGTTTCATTTTTTTTTTAAAAAGCGTACCTCCCTAAAGCAATATACAGTGTGCCTCACTAAAGCACTGCACGGAGCGGGCCTCACTAAATCACTGCACAGTGTCCCTCTCTAAAGCACTGCACACTTTCGTACGGTGTCCCTCAGTAAAGCACCACGCAGTGAGCCTCAATAAAGCACTGCATGGTGTCCCTCACTAAATCACTGCACGGGCTGTCTTTTACTAAAGCACTGTACAGAGCGGCTCTCACTAAACCTCAAGCACTGCACAGTGTCCCTCACTGAAGAACTGCACAGCGTCCCTCACTAAAGGACTGCACGGTGTCCTCAATAACGTGACGTATTCAAAGCTACAGTACAGTCCGGGTGGCTGTAATCAGTTTTATGCACCAAACACTGTTCAATTGCACGGGCGGCTCGCTAGAGCAACGTTCAAAGCACCCACCCTGGAACCTAGAATAAATCCGGCGCCGCACTGAGCATCCCCAAAATTTTAAAAAAAATTAAAGTAACACTGCGCAAAGCATGTAAAAGTTTAAATCAAGAAAAATAATATTGCGCATAGCGTGTGCAGAATGCACGTCGGACCAACAAAAAGATAAAAAGAGTGCTTTCCAAGTATCATGAATTAACATGAAGAGTAAGAGCACATGTAACAGGGGCAGTCTGCATGGGAGGTTACAAAAGTAGAAAAGGGGAGACTACTAAGCATATTAGCCAATGAAAAGTAAGCATTTAAGAAGGACAGTAAAAGGAGCCAATTAAAAAAAGGGTCAGTGCTTAAAGCCCATATTCTAGATACAGCATGTCTTGAACAGACAGCGCATGTACTGCCATGTAAGACCTAAAAAGAGCTTTAAGAAGCACTACTAAGAGAGGAGCGTTTGCTCTGCCCACATGTTGATTATATTGAGTACAACATTTGATGGGTTAGAATTTGGATTTCCCCTCCAAAAGAGTGCTTGTATTGTATTTCTATTGGCTCCTGAAAGGTTTAGAGTCTCTTAAAGTGCTACTTTTTAAACAAAATGATGATGCACCGTTTAAGGGGAAACCCTCCGTACTGTAATCGCATTTGCTGATATGGTTTTCTCTTTACCATGCTGCGCAAACCTCAACCAGCTGTATATAGTCACAAGAGCTAAACATTATTTTATCCCTAAAGAGACAGAAACCATTCTCTGAAGAAGTGTCATGACAATTTCAGTGCAGAGCGTGTAACATCTATTGCCCGTCAGAGTAATCCTATTGCAGCACATCTCTACAGCCTCCTGTGCCCTTCTCTGCCCTGCCTCCTCCCTCAAACCCCCCGAAAACTGAGCCCCAACCGGTTATGTTAGTCTGAAATGGGCAGGTTAACTCTGTTTTGTTTATTCTTCGCTCCTCTCGCCTGCTGTTTCCACCTTCACTTCTTAGGGGCTCAGGGCAGTGCTGCTATAATCAGTGGCGGTCAGTGACCCTCAAAAGTGGAGAGTCGTGGAGCCAGTGCCAAACCCAGTGACAGACACTGTGATGAATCACAATACCTTTAGCTCACGTTCCAAAGTGCTCTATTATGGCTCGTTAACAGATTTTATAACGGGCCATGACTGAGAGCTCTGGAATTAAAGCTGAAGGCAATGCGAGTTTTTCACAGTGACTGTCAGTGGTCGAAAAAGGTAAAAATAAAATGATAAACAAACTTAACTTTTTCGTCTTGATTGCAGTCAGCGCGAATCCACCTCAAACCTCAGCCAGCTCCCCCTCCAAATCCCAACGCTGCATCCACGATGCAGGTAAGCAGCACGAGAGCACCGTCAGGATTGGCTGGAGCGGGCTGCCTCGATGCTCCAGCAGGCACAGAGGGCCTGTGCCGGCTCTCTCCACCCAGCTGTCAAAGACAGCTGGGTGGAGAGGTTTACACTGCCAATGTCAGGCTGGCAGTCTCAAGACAGCCGGCCAAAGAGACATGTGCAGTGTAAACTGGTGGAGTGAGCACCACTCTCCTGCTGCCAGTCAGCAGCAGCCTTGCCCCCCAAACACTGTCCGAGCTCTGAGCAGTGAAAAATAAAATGCGAATTCATTTTATTTTTCACGTTTGCTGAACTGGCAGCAGGGGGCCGACGCTGGCTATAATAAGCAGTTTCTTTGAGATAAACACACATATCTGCTTTTCTCTGGCATCTTGTCTCTTCATTATTAGCACAATGCATGCCGAAATCTTGCAAGTCACCGTGAACCAGGAAAGGCGGCTGGAAGAGCTGGCGTTTGCTGAGATGACGCCCCGGGGGAAATCAAATTTCGCTCCGTTCCCGCTTCTTTCCCCCCCCTGCTCTCCTCTCTTCACAAGGTTTTCCCTTTAAACTTTTCCAAGTCCTATATATAATTGTTGGGCTCAGTGCTTTTTTTTTTTTTTTTTAAGTACAATCCCCAAGTTTTTGCTAAGGAGGTAGTAGCCCACTTTTTCCACTGATGTGGTCTACTTGTGCCATTTACTGCCCACTGCCTTAACTCCTAGCGAAAGGCCCGCTCAGAAGCAATAATAGCTGGTGAACCTGCTTAAAAGGTTCTGTGGCGGTACAACCCAAGGTAAAAAAAATAAAAAACACCTTCAAATGGTGAGTTTTACAGCACAATTGTCTAATAAATGTTCAAAAAATTTAAAGGTTCTGAAGGGCATTAAGGAAAAATTCCAATATGTTTGCAGTGTTCTGCAGAGGACCTTACACTCCCCAGGTTATTGGTGCTTACCCTTCCAATTTCGCATGGCCTATCTTTTATCAAAATGTACAGAGCATCTTTCTTTACTTAATTTTTTTCAACCTGCCCCTTCAAGTAGTTTCTGAGAATGTATTTTACAGTAGAAAGGTAGACCTCTCCCAATCTCTTGCTGTAGACAAATGCCCTCATTAGTAACTCTTAAAACATTTAGGTGCCCCTTTCTAAATTTCTATTTATTAAATTTGGTCAGTATCTTGTAGTCTATTAGTCAGGAAGCAGTGCACATATCACAAATTATTCAGACCATCCAAACATTGGATTTGAAAAGTCTTACATTGAACATGAACTTCTGTCTTTGGTCCATGTAAAAGGGGGGGCATCCACTTCTATAAGTGTTAAGATCAGGGCCACTGCACTTATGTGGCAGGGTTTGAACAGATTATGTGACAGGGTTGACTAAATTATACTGCAAGAAAAACAAACTCCAAATGACAACTGATGGCCGGGACACCCAGCCCCTCGGGTCGGGGCTTGTTAGGGCACATCAGCGCGCAAATATTCAACATACCTAACAAGTGAACCACCCCTGTAATTTTGATTAATTGGCTGTATAAATAACCAACAGGTGAACCACCCCTGTAATTATTTTTTTTTAATTAAATTTTCATATAACAGAAACACATGCCGTTATATTGTACATTTAAATATACTCAAAGTGCTTGCATGGTAGACGTATATAACATGTGTACTGTATCTTAAAGCTTTGCCCCCTGAAAGAAACGTAAACAAAGGAACTATCACCCCTGATCAGAAAAAAAAGCTGCACAAATGCTACTCAATATAGACCCTGACATGAGTGCAACATACCACCCCATCGATGTTAAGCCACTCCCCACATTAGGAACATACTTTATAATCAGTCTTCGGTTCCCCTATTTGCGGATAACAAATACGACACGTATGGGGCCCAAAAGTCTTTTGGCTGTGATGCTTCAGACAGTTCTTCTGCGTATGTTTCGAGCTGTGTTTTGCAGTAGGCCAAATCTCGCATCCACTCTGTCTGCTTTGGAACCTTTTTCCCACCCCAACATATAGATACTCTACGTTTGGCCAATAACAGAGCTACAGCCACAAATTTGTGCTGTGTGTTGGGTATGAACTTAAGAAGACCCAGTAAACAGACATCAGGGGAGCATCGAATTCTGATTCCCACCATTGCCGTCAGTATCTGTGTTATCTGTTTCCAGTATTGCGCTATTGGGTTACAAGTCCATGCAAGATGAAGGAAACCTGCCTCCACCTCCCCACATCTTTTACATTTCGAATCTTGACATAACCCATATTTATACAGTTGCTGGGGGGTGTGGTAGGCCTGCTGTAAGTATTTAAAATGAATGATTTTTAGGTTGCAATTTGAAGTGAGTCTATCTAGCAGCCCACAACAGGACTCCCAGTCCTGTGGCGCTGGAGGTGTGTCTAAGGCCGTGTTCCACCGCTCCCTGGCAGTATCAGTTAGGACTTTGCACTCCTTCTGAGATGCCTTATACAGCTTATTTATCAGGTTTTTCCTGTCAGCGCTCCTTAACATGGTCTGCAACGACATAAGTTCGGGTGGGGCCTGAGGGAAGCAGGGATACAATGCTTTCATCGTCAGCCTCAATCTATGGTACACAAATCTCTGCATCAGAGTGCCACTCCGGCTATCAATAAACTCATCTAGCGAGATGAACTCTCCCGCGGGGAAAGCATCTCCCAGGGTTCGGAGCCGCGCCTCCTGTAGTGTTATCAGTGCTCCTACTTCTCTAGAAACCGATATAGAGGGGTAATGTAGTAAGGATAATTTGGAAGCATATAGTGGGGTCTTATTTGCCCATGTTGTAAGTAGGTGCCACGCTCTTATTGTGCTATCTAGCGGACTTACAGTTTTGAGGTTCGTCACTTGGCACTCATGCATTAGCATCGCATTGAGGGGTGTCGGATGTACTTCATCAGACTCAATTGTTGTGTGTGCAATGTATCTTTGGGGGTGATACCAGTAGTGAGCAAAATGGGCGTGGGCACATAAATAATAAAGGTATAGATCTGGGGCATCAAACCCCCCCTGTGTATAGGGGCGTGTGAGTATCTGCCAGCTTATCCTGGGTTGTTAACCTGCCCAGGCAAGAGTTGTCATGCAAGACTGCAGCATTTTAAAAAAATCTAGCGTGAAGGGAATGGGGATGTTGACAAATAAATATAAAAATTTGGGCAGGATGACCATCTTCATTATTGCCAGTCTGTCAGCAAGCGACAGAGGGAGCCTAATCCAGTGCGCTATTTGATCCCTCAGTTTTGTAATGGCAGTGCTGTAGTTTTGTCGTATGACTTCTTCGGTGTCCCTGTGTATCCAAACACCCAGGTATTTTAGTGACTCCGTGCACCACTCCAGCGGAAATTCTATTGAATGAGACGTGGTTACCGGCGTTAGTGGGAACACCGTTGATTTATTCCAATTGATAGTCAACCCAGAGTACCACTCAAATTTGTTGTATTCCCTCAATGTGGGTTCCAAGTGTGTGCTCGGATCTCTAATATAGACCATCATGTCGTCCGCATAGAGTGAGATCGCGAGAGGCCGTTGCCGGAATCCCAGGGCTGCAGATGAGTGTTTCTGTCGCATAATGCAGGCCAGAGGTTCTAGCGCAAGGGCAAATAAGATCGGGGACAGTGGACATCCCTGTCTTGTTCCTCTGCATATGTTAACTGGCTCTGATATTATACCATTGACCCGTGCGACCGGGCTCGTGTACAGCAATTGGATCCACTTCAAGAATGCTTACTGCATCCCCATTCTGGCCAAGACCGTGAACATGTACGCCCATTGTATGGAATGAAACGCCTTGGCGGCATCTAAAACGATTGCCGCCGCAGGCAGTGAGGGATTTATTTGATGCTTAACCGCAAATAGTGTACGGAGGTTATGTGTGGAAGACCTCGAAGGTATAAAACCTGCTTGGTCCGGTAGTACCAGAGCTTGTAATAGCGGCTGAATACACAATGCAATAATCTTCGCCAGAATCTTTATGTCCGCATTAATTAGAAACCGCGGGCGGTATGAATCCACCTGCTCGGGTGGTTTACCGGGTTTCAACAACGTTATTAATAGCTGCTCACGTAGGGAGGGGGGGAAGAGATTGTTTATCATACGCCTCTTGATACATAGCTAATAAATGGGGTGTTAACAGATCCGAGAAGGCTTTGTAGAATTCACTTGGAATCCCATCGCTGCCAGGCGACTTGCCGTTGGGTAAGGAACGGATAGCTTCGCCCACCTCCTCTTCCGTTATTGGCTGCACCAGGTATTCTCTCTGCCCTGGTGATGGCCATGCTAACGCTATGTCGTTTAAGTATGCGTTTATTTCGCACACCGTGGCAGACCGTCGGCCACCATACAGGTCCGGGTAATAATCCACAAAGTTTTTTAGTATTTCCTGGGAGTCATGCAGCCGTGTTCCATCATGTGTGCTAGGGGTCTGGCCTGGGGTATGTCTCGAGGCCCTTTTATTTTGGTGGCTAGGCTGCGTCCTCGTCTCCCTCCCTCCCCGTATGCCCTTGCCACCCATCTTTTTGATAAAAAGCAGATCTCTTGGTCCGCTGTCTCTGTGTACTCTTGAAGAAATGTTCTAATATCTGCCAGTGTTTAGGGTTTGGGATTAGCTTTTATGCTCTCTCGAACGTCCGGAGCTGTGTTTCAAGTTGGGACATTCTAGTGCGTAGTGACGATAGGACACCAGCCCTGAGACCAATGCATGCACCCCGTATGGTGACCTTGAAAGCCTCCCACAGTACCCCCGTTGTGTCTACCGATCCCTCATTTTCCCTGAAGTATTGTATAATAGCCATCCTTATCCCATCCCTATAGACCGCATCTGTAAGGGCTGAGGCCTGCAACCTCCATTGGAACGGTCTCGGGGTGTCAGTGGGCAGGGTCAGTGACAATAGTACTAGGGAATGGTCAGATAGTGTTTTGGGCAAGTGCCTCACCCCATTTGTCCAGTTATTCACTTTATGGGTTACCAGCCAGTAATCTAGTCGGGACCACATGTGTGCAGTCAATATGCATGTTCCCTCTGTTTTCCCCGGGTTCCGAAGCCGCCACATGTCACTTAGTTCCCAGTCCATCATTCCCTCTTTGAGTACCCTGTTGCTTGTTTGATCAGAATTGCATGTGTTCCGGACCTATATACAGTCGGATCCAGTAGAAAATTAAAATCCCCTCCCCATATAATTGTGGAAGGTTGTAGTTTATATATTCTATTATATATTGTGGTGAAGAGTTCGGGGTCGTCTACATTGGGACCATACAAATTTATGAGGGTGAGTGTTGTACCTCTACAGTTCCCTTGCCAGATAACGAATCTCCCTTGGTCATCAGTTTCGGAATGTATCGTTGTGAATGGAATTCCCTTACGGACCAGGGTGAGTACTCCCCTTGAGTAAGAGGAGTATGAGGATGCCACTCTTTCGTGTTCCAATCGTGCTCCGATATGTGTCGCTGTTTGCTGTGTGAGGTGCGTCTCCTGAATGACCGCAATATCTATCTGGTGCCTGTCGAGATACGCGAAAACCTGCCTGACTTTTTTGGGGTTGTTTAACCCTCTTATATTCCACGTAACTAGGTTGAGAGTTTGCATTCTATTGATCATTTAAAGATCCCATTGTTGTGTCGGACTGCAAGGGAGGGGTTTCTCAGGTCTAGTCATGTCAAAGTGGGCTGTGGTGTAAAATAAATGTATTTGGGGTGACTATAACTTATCAACAGTATCAACCCCTTCCACTCTAGCGAAAGGAACGTTTAAAGCCATACCCAGCACAAAAAAATTACGTTTAAACAACAGAATATCATACGTTCGCAAAGGACCGTGATATGAAATAAACAGTCAGATTAAGTGGGGTCTACCCTCGTTGGGGGCGCAAGAGCACTTTACCCTTCTTTGGTACGAAGGGGGCCGGGAATATTGTAGTGGGACCCTGGCCACCATTCCAGCCCTTTAGATAAGGGTTGGCACCATATATATCTCTGTCCCATGTACCCTCCCTGCAATTCTACGGTGTAGCTGGAACTTTTTTCGTAATGCCCCTTTACAGTGCCTGTGCAGTCCACCCATATTCCCCCCCTGACATTACTTATCTGCGCATACAGTTCCTTGATACTATTCAGTCTCTTTGAAGTGGGGTCCGCCATCATCTGTGTCTCTGTTCGGGGAAAGAGTCCGTGGCCATCCCATTTTCTTGATGAACTCCATTGCTGCTTTGGGAGTGTTGAGTATAATAGGACGGCCGTCCTGTTCCACTCTCAGGCGAGCTGGGTACAGCATGGCGTATTTCAGGCCCAATTATTGCAGCTTCTTTTTTGCAGGCTCAAATTTGCGTCGTGCTGCTTGTACCGCAACTGTGAAATCTGGATAAAAGGATAGTTTGTTGCTATTGAATTTGATAGTGCCACGCTCACGGGAGAGTCGTAACACCATATCCTGATCTCTATAGTTTAGTAGTTTAGCGATAATCATGCGCGGTGGTGCACCAGGAGGCGGTCGCGCCTGTAACGATCTATGTGCCCGTTCCACTATGAGCACTGCCGACAGTTCCTCACTGCCGAATACACTCCTCAGCATTTCCTCCACATAATTTTCCATCTGACCCGTGTTGGTAGATTCTGGGACGCCTATTATGTGCAGGTTGTTATGGCGCGACCGCGCCTCCAAGTCCTCATTCTTGGCTTGGATGACGGCTAATACCTTGTCCATATTTAGCTGTTTTTGGGTCAATTCTTGGATGGTGTCTTTGGCACCCAAGATACGCTGTTCTGCCGCAGTGAGTCTGCTGTCTTGTTTTACCAGCTTAGAAGTCATCTTATCCATTCGGATGTTGAGAGCGTCTATCTTTCCATCAATCGATTGCAGACTCTGCTGCATGGCCTGCAGCGTGGCTTCCAATGACACACTTGCCTGCAAAGGTGGGTCCTGTTCGGAGTCTGAATGAGCATGCTGCGCAATCATGGGTGCTTTTTTTGCCTCAAAAGTGAGGCGCGTCTGTTGCTTGTCCGTTTTCCCCATCTTGAGGAGCAGGATAGCGTGTATTGATGTGCCGTTTCACTCGACTATTCGTTCCTTGTGATGATCTGGTTGGTACCTTTTGTTGCTGATCGCACAACATGCCGCCCAATGCTCGCTCTCTGTGCGTACTGCTCCATGCACTGTGGTGGCCTGTGGGGCTTCACTTCCTCGCAGTGACCCCTCGCCGGACAGAGGTAAGTTGGACGCTAGATTTAAAGCTCCTGTGTCAGGGTCCACTGTGGTGCTGGTATTGCGCTGTCCTTATGATGTCTGCGCACTTGCTGTCGATGGCTCTTGCCCCCGGTGCAGAAAGCGTTGTAGGAGGGGAGAACGTCGCGCACTCACCTCCCTGCCAGGAGAGTATGTTGCTGTATGTTGGTGTGATTAAGGCCCTCTGCAGGGCTCCAGTAAATCGTTCCTTCACTTGCGCGTGGACTGTTTTAAAAAAAAAACTTTGTTGAGGCCCCCCACCTAAAGTTAATGTCAATTGCGCCACTTTATTGCTTCCCCGGGGCACCTCCACTGACAGTTGGGCCCGAGCGGCGCGGTCGGGCGACGTCCGCATCAGGGCTTGTTCATGGGCCTGGAGGGAGCCTATCAATCGGCAGCCAGCTCTTTGCTGTTTGGGCAAGGAGTCCTTTGTTTTCCTCTTTTCACTGCCGCTGAGTTAACTGTGCCCGTGTGTCATCAGGCTCTCTAGCTCCTTTGCCCAGCTCGGCTCGTCTCCCCGCCATCTGCACTCTCGAGGTCCCGGCATTATCTCTGCCACCCTGACTCGCAGTTTCCTCACCGCCGCACGCGTCTCAGGCCCCCTTCGACACAGGCAGAGCAATTTTGATGTCGTTCGTTCTCCCGCGGCTGGCCGTTTTCTCTCCCCCCGTCTCCCGGCACCTCCACCTGACAGGCCTTGCAAGCGGCCCAGCTTCCGGATTATATCAACTCCGGGGTGCGGTCACCGCAGGGCCGGAGGTTCTATCCCTCTGGGGTCTCCATGGTCCGCCGCAAGTTCCAGCAGCACCCGGGGGATTGGGAGCAGCGTTGCAGCCTCACCTCGGTCCCACGACTCTGATCGCCAGTCACCAGCCACCGCCAGCGTCTGCCATTTGTAGAGGGGAAGCCTGGGTCTTCACACTCATCGTTTTGGTCGCGTAGCTGGTAAGTCAGCAATTCTTTTTCTCCCACTTCATGCGGGACTGGGGCTGCGATGCATTTCCTGTGTTCTGGGCCGTCGATGGCTACATGGAGCCCAGATTTTTATTGGATTGTTTTCCCGGCCGGCGGAGCAGCGCTACAGTGCGGCCATTTTGCCGTGGGCTCAACAGCGCCCCCCAACCACCCCTGTAATTAGCACATATTATAAGACTTGTGTAGGGTCGAAACGTGTTATGGTACATACTCTGCCACTATTAAAGAACTGTCACTAAGGATTGGCTGAAGGACTTGCCTGCACGGTACCGGAAGGCGCAAAACATGTTTTTTCTTTGGAATATTTGGGGAGTGGCGTGCCCTAACAAGCCCCAACCAGAGATGTTAGGCATCCCTGCAGTCAGTTGTCGTTTGGAGTATTATTTGAAAGAGGATGCCCTTAGGCTGCAGTTGGAGAATGGATTAAGGGCCAGATGTAGGTGGCCAAATAGCGAGCACTAACGCTGAAATTCGCAGAATTTCAGCGTTTGCGATACGCTATTTGTCAGCGAGTAATGTAGGTAGGTTGAAACCTACTAGCAAAATAAGGAATCGCAAAATTGCGATTCCTTATTTTGCTCTTGCATTTAAGGAATCGCAAATTGCGATTCCTTAAATGCAATGTAAGTAGCACAAAAGAAAGTGCACTTTAGCCTTAAGGAATCGCTAATTACCACCAACTTCAAGTTGGTGGTAAATAGCGATTTCCTTTAAAAAAGCACTTTTTTGCTTGTTTTTAAGTGCCATGTGGCACACATTCATGCCCTTAGGGCATGTATGTGCGCCACATGTGCACACATGCACATTTCAGGGGTGCAACAGGGTGTCCTTTTGGAACCCTGGCACCCTTGAAAGTGCGCCACAATTTGCGAGTGCCTCTTGGTGACTCGCAAATTGCGGAGACATTCCTATTCATTCCTATGGGCCTCTTGGCCCATAGGAATGAATGGGAAGGTATTCCCTAATTGCGAATCGCAATTTGCGATTCACAATTAAGAAATATTAAGGAATCGCAAAAAATATTGCGATTCCTACCTACATGGCATTTTGCGATTCCTTAATAGCGATTCCCTAAAAATCGCTATTAAGGAATCGCACACATGCATTTACCTACATCTGGCCCCAAGTGTTTCACAGAAGGGCCCGGTGAGGCCCGCCTGGCATAACTGAAAACCTTTGAGGGCAGCCAGGGTTTGTAGGGAATTTTTCCTTGAACACCATGATGACTGAGTTTAAATAAATGGCAGGACTGTCAGAAACTGAACGCGATCTCAGTTTGGATTAATGGAGTGGTTAAACATTTGACACTGCTGTAATGACATACGACTGTGCCACAGATCGAATAGATTCCTGTAAAGGTGACGTGGAAGTATAGAATGACAAGCGTGAACCAAAGGTAACATTAATATGCCAATCAGTGTTGTGAAGGGACATGGTATTATGTGCACAACAATGAAGCATTATGGACTTTGTGGTCTTTTAAACAACGAGCAGAGTTCACTGAAAATTAAATGGTGAATGCGAAAACATCAAATTCTAACTGATTAACAAGTGCATTAAATTTGAAAAGTGTTCACTGACTCTGCTTTTCAAACCTTATATAAAAAAGTCCACTCAGATGACTTTTTCTTTAACCCCTTCGCTGCTAGGCCTCCCCCCCCCCCCCCCGTGCAAAGCCTTTTTTTTTGGCTATTTGGGGTAGTTCGCGCTTAGGCCCCTGTAATTTTTTGACCGCATTAGGTATCCATGCCAAATTTGCGTCCTTTTTTTCCAACATCATGGGGATTCTAAAAGTACCCAGGGTTTGTGGATTCCCCTGGAGGGGACCCAAAAATTAGTCAAAATACAGCTTTTTTTGGGAAAAATGGGAAAAAAGGGCTACAGATGAAAGCGTCTGGTTTTTTCCCTGCAAATGGTATCAAAAAAGGGGTTGTGGTGCTGAAATCACCATCTCCCCAGCTTTCAGGGACAAGCAGACGTTTGTCAGAAAACCAACATTTTTTTACACAGTTTTGGCATTTTTCTGGGACATAGCCTATTTTTGCTATTTTTTGTGCTTTCAACCTCCTTCCAGTTAATGGTAGAAATGGGTATGAAAGCAATAATGGATCCTGGAAAGATATACATTTTTGAAACGTAGACAAAATTCTGAATTCAGCAAGGGGTCATTTGTGTAGATCCTTCAAGGTTTCTTTATAGAAACTAACAGTTAAATATAGGAAAATTTGTAAATTAGTTGAAAAAAACAGCCATTTGTGTCAACGTTTTCACCTATTACTTCTTCTAATTATGACAGCTGTTTGAAAGCAATATACCGTTACATCCGCTGGACCTTTCTGGTTGTGGGGATATATAGGACTTGTAGGTTCACCACGAACCCGACGAACCCAGAGCCAATAACTGAGCAGCGTCTAGCAATGTTTTTTTATTATGTACCGGGTATATAGCAATTATTCTGGGAAAATGTATACATGGAAAAATCGGTATGAAAGACACCTATGTATTTCTGAAATGGGAACAAAATATAGAGTTTAGAAACAGTAGATATTTGCACATTTCCCAAATTGGGAGTACCCATACTAGCATGAGAATTATAGGGCATTTTTCAAAATGACTTCTTTTTAACACATTGTCTTTCATTTGGAAGGCAGAAATGCATCGAAAGTCAATAGGTCATAACAGTTGCTCTACAATTCTGTGTTACCCTAAGTCTCCCGAGAAAAATGGTACCTTGCTTGTGTGGGTAGGCTTAGTGCCTGCGACAGGAAACGGCCCAAAACGCAACGTGGACACACCACATTTTCACAGTGAAAAATGACCCTTTTTTTGCAAAGTGCCTAGCTGTAGTTTTTGAACCCTAGCTCTGCCGGCACCTAGGGAAACCTAGCAAACCTATACATTTTTAAAAACTAGACACCCAGGGGAATCCAGGATGGGGTGACTTGACTGGCTCTCACCAGGTTCTGTTACCCAGAATCCCTTGCAAACCTAAACAATTGTCAAAAAACACATTTTCCTCACATTTCTGTAGTGGAAAGTTCTAGAATCTGCGTGGATCTACAAAATTCCACCCACGCCGCGTTCCTCAAAGTCTCCCGAGAAAAATGGTACCTCAGTTGTGTGGGTAGGCTTAGTGCCCGTGACAGGAAACGGCCCAAAACGCAACGTGGACACACCACATTTTCACAGTGAAAAATGACGCTTTTTTTGCAATGTGCCTAGCTGTAGTTTTTTAACCCTAGCTCTGCCGGCACCTAGGGAAATCTAGCAAACCTATACATTTTTGAAAACTAGACACCCAGGGGAATCCAGGATGGGGTGACTTGACTGGCTCTCACCAGGTTCTGTTACCCAGAATCCCTTGCAAACCTAAAGATTGTCAAAAAAACCACATTTTCCTCCCATTTCTGTGGTGGAAAGTTCTGGAATCTGCGTGGATCCACAAAATTCCACCCACCCCGCGTTCCCCAAAGTCTACCGAGAAAAATGGTACCTCACTTGTGTGGGTAGGCCTAGTGCCCGCAACAGGAAACGGCCCAAAACGCAACATGGACACACCACATTTCACAGTGAAAAATGACCCTTTTTTTGCAAAGTGCCTAGCTGTAGTTTTTGAACCCTAGCTCTGCCTGCACCTAGGGAAACCTAGCAAACCTATAAATTTTTTAAAACTAGACATCCAGGGGAATCCGGGATGGGGTGACTTGACTGGCTCTCACCAGGTTCTGTTACCCAGAATCCCTTGCAAACCTAACAATTTGTCAAAAAGACCACATTTTCCTCACATTTCTGTGATGGAAAGTTCTGGAATCTGCGTGGATCCACAAAATTCCACCCACCCCGCGTTTCCCAAAGTCTTCTGAGAAAAATGGTACCTCACTTGTGTGGGTAGGCCTAGTGCCCGCGACAGGAAACGGCGCAAAACGCAACGTGGACACACCACATTTTCACAGTGAAAAATGACCCTTTTTTTGGAAAGTGCCTAGCTGTAGTTTTTGAACCCTAGCTCTGCCGGCACGTAGGGAAACCTAGCAAACCTATACATTTTTGAAAAGTAGACACCCAGGGGAATCCAGGATGGGGTGACTTGACTGGCTCTCACCAGGTTCTGTTACCCAGAATCCCTTGCAAACCTAAAAAATTGTCAAAAAACCCACATTTTCCTCACATTTCTGTGGTGGAAAGTTCTGGAATCTGCATGGATCCACAAAATTCCACCCACCCCGCATTCCCCAAAGTGGTTCGAGAAAAATGGTACCTTACTTGCGTGGGTGGGTCAAGTATCCGCGACAGGCAAAGGCCCAAAACCTATTGAGGCGACATCAAAATTACCTATCACAAACCAACCTGGTTTTGCAAGGGGGGGTCCCATGAGTTTTTGGCCAGGGGCTCGGCGGCCATCTAGGGAAACCTACCAAACCCACACATTTTTGGAAACTAGACACCCGGGGGAGTCCAGCGAGGTATGGCTTGCGTGGGTCCCCCAACATTCTCCTACCCAGAATCCCCTGCAAACCTAAAATTTAGCTGAAAAAATCACTTTTTTCTCAAATGTCTGTGTGGGAAAGTTCTGGAATCTGCGTGGATCCACAAATTTCCTCCCACCCAGAATTCCCCCAGGTCTCCCGATAAAAATGGTACTGCACATGTGTGGGTAGGCATAGTGGCTGCAACAGGAAATGGCCCAAATCGCGTTGTGGAGACTTCAAAATTACCTATAACAAAACTACCTGTTTTGGGGGGGCACCTGGGGTTATGGCCCCGCGCTCGGCGGCCATCTTGGGAAACTACCAAACCCAAACATTTCTGAAAACTAGACACCCGGGGAGTCCAATGAGGTATGGCTTGCGTGGATCCCCCAACGTTTTCCTACCCAGAATGCCCTGCAAACCTCAAATTTAGCTGAAAAAACAAATTTTACACATATTTTTGTGTGGAATCACCGTGCCGGCACAAATGTCCTACCCCACAGTGTTCTCCTTAGTGTCCTGAGTAAAATGATACCTCACTTGTGTGGGTGTCCAATGCAGAATTGGCTAAAAACGTATTTTTAAAAAAATGTAGTGCTTAGAATTCTCGGTGCTATACCCTTATTCCCTATGTTTTGGGCTCTTCCCAGTCACAGGCCCTTGCCCCACCCACACAAGAGAGGTATCATTTTACTCGGGAGACTCAGAGGAACGCTGTGTGGGGGGGACATTTGTGCCGGCACGGTGATTCCACACAAAAATATGTGGAAATTGTGTTTTTTTCAGCTAAATTTGAGGTTTGCAGGGCATTCTGGGTAGGAAAACGTTGGGGGATCCACGCAAGCCATACCTCATTGGACTCCCCCGGCTGTCTAGTTTTCAGAAATGTTTGGGTTTGGTAGTTTCCCAAGATAGCCGCCGAGCCCGGGGCCAAAACCCCAGGTGCCCCCCACCCCAAAACCAGGTAGTTTTGTTATAGGTAATTTTTAAGTCTCCACAGTTCGATTTGGGCCATTTCGTGTTGCAGCCACTATGCCTACCCACACAAGTGAGGTACCATTTTTATCGGGAGACCTGGGGGAACGCTGGGTGGGAGGAAATTTGTGGATCCACGAAGATTCCAGAACTTTCCCACACAGAAATTTGAGAAAAAGTGATTTGTTTCAGCTAAATTTGAGGTTTGCAGGAGATTCTGGGTAGAGACTGTTGGGGACCCATGCAAGCCACCTCGCTGGACTCCCCGAGTGTCTAGTTTTCAGAAATGTGTGGGTTTTGTAGGTTTCCATACATGGCCGCCGAGCCCGGCCAAAACTCATGGGAACCCCTTGCAAAACCAGGTTGGTACATGATGGGTAACTTTGATGTCGCCTCACTAGGTTTTGAGCCTTGCCTGTCGCGGGTCTTTGACCCACCCACGCGAGTGAGGTACCATTTTTATCGGGAGACCTGGGGAACGCTGGGTGGGAGGAAATTTGTGGATCCACGCAAATTCCAGAACTTTCCCACACAGAAATTTGAGAAAAAAGTGATTTTTTTCAGCTAAATTTGAGGTTTGCAGGGGATTCTGGGTAGGAGACTGTTGGGGGACCCACGCAAGCCATACCTCACTGGACTCCCCCGGGTGTCTAGTTTTCAGAAATGTGTGGGTTTGGTAGGTTTCCCTACATGGCCACCGAGCCCGGGCCAAAAACTCATGGGAGCCCCCTTGCAAAAGGGTTTTTGATAGGTAATTTTGATGTCGCCTCACTAGGTTTTGGGCCTTTGCCTGTCGCGGGTCTTTGACCCACCCACGCGAGTGAGGTACCATTTTTATCGGGAGACCTGGGGGAACGCTGGGTGGGAGGAAATTTGTGGATTCACGCAAATTCCAGAACTTTCCCACACAGAACTTTTAGAAAAAAGTGATTTTTTTTCAGCAAAATTTGAGGTTTGCAGGGGATTCTGGGTAGGAGAATGTTGGGGGACCCACGCAAGCCATACCTCGCTGGACTCCCCCAGGTGTCTAGTTTTCAGAAATGTGTGGGTTTGGTAGGTTTCCCTAGATGGCCGCCGAGCCCGGGACCAAAAACTCATGGGACCCCCCTTGCAAAACCAGGTTGGTTTGTGATAGGTAATTTTGATGTCGCCTCAATAGGTTTTGGGCCCTTGCCTGCCGCGGGTACTTGGCCCACCCAGACAAGTGAGGTACCATTTCTATTGGGATACTTGGAGATATGCTGGGGGGTTGGAAATTTGTTGTTTCTTTCTGCAGCGTGAACATTTTGGCACAATAATGCAAGGAAAATGTGACAGTCACATTTTGAGGTTTGCAGGACATTGTGGGTAAGATAACTTGTTGGGATCCACAAGAGAGACATCACCATGTACTCCCATGGGTGTTTAGTTTATGACAATATCTACAGTTCGTAGGTTTTTCTTAGATGAAATGTACACCTTGGCAGAGAGACAAAAAAGCGAAGATTACTGCACAGCCATCTATTCCCCAAGCACACACACATACTGGTTGGATTTGGCACGAGGGCGAGTGATGGTTCAGTATATAAAATGTTATTAACAAGAGATTTCACAAAAATGAAATGCACTGTCAATAATTAAACGGACAAAAAACTGAACCAGTGGCTCGCAGCTCGTGAGCTGTAAAGCCACGGCAAGGCACCAACCGCTTTACAGGCCATTCACACACCTTTCATACGTGATACACACAAGACCATTCACACCACCAGGCACAAAACCAACACATTACAACATTCACAAAAAGGGACAAGGTACACCCTGCTTGAGAAAGATAGGAAAGACAAATATTTCTGCACAACCACCTATTCCTCAAGCACACATACATACCGGTTGGATTTGGCACGAGGGTGAGTGATGGTTCAGTATATACAGTTGTATTAACCAGGGATTTCACAAAAATGAAATGCACTGTTAATAATTGAAAGGACAAGAAACTGAACCATTGACTCACAGCTCGTGAGCTGTAAAGCCCCGACAAGGCACCAACCTCTTTACAGGCCATTCATACACCTTTCATACGTGTGACACATACAAAACCATTCACACTGCCAGCCGCGGGCCCAGCACATTACAACACTCACACCAGCAGACAGCGCCATTCAAGGGCCCATCACTTTCACACACCCACATTCCTGACACAGCAACCACACCAGCTCACGGATTGCGTGGAGTGGCGTTTAGCTAGCAGTGTGAGTAGTGACCAGCAGCAAGTCACTACTCACACACCGCCAGCCAAGCGCCAGTACACGCACACCGCCAGCCAAGCGCCAGTCCACGCACACCGCCAGCCAAGCACCACTCCACGCACACCGCCAGCCAAGCGCCAGTCCACTCACCGCCAGCCAAGCGCCAGTCCACGCACACCGCCAGCCAAGTGCCAGTCCATGCACACCGCCAGCCAAGCGCCAATCCACGCACACCGCCAGCCAAGCGCCAGTCCACTCACCGCCAGCCAAGCGCCAGTCCACGCACACCACCAGCCAAGCGCCAATCCACGCACACCGCCAGCCAAGCGCCAATCCACGCACACCGCCAGCCAAGCTCCAGTCCACTCACCGCCAGCCAAGCGCCAGTCCATGCACACCACCAGCCAAGCTCCAATCCACGCACACCGCCAGCCAAGCGCCAGTTCACTCAGCGCCAGCCAAGCGCCAGTCCACGCACACCGCCAGCCAAGCGCCAGTCCACGCACACCGCCAGCCAAGCGCCAGTTCACTCAGCGCCAGCCAAGCGCCAGTCCACGCACACCGCCAGCCAAGCGCCAGTCCACGCACACCGTCATTAATTTTTTTTTAACAAGAAATAAAACACAACCCAATTACAACTAGATGCAAAACTATAACTGCAAAAACAACAGCAGTAACTAAAGACATCATTCTATTGCCAAACGTGAAACTGAACAACTATATAAAACCATACAGACCAGGCAGTACACTATTAGACTCATGGTTGCTCCCAAAAACTCTTTTGAGTGTGATACAATCTGAAACATGTGGGCACACACAGCCCAGGATTAGAAGGACAATCGGCACAGTGCATACGACTCTCCTTCTGCATACCTCTTCGCAAGCAGACTCTACATCTCTTACAGGGATTGTTTTTTTTGGGCGTGGGAGGAATTAAATCAGGAAAGTGGCGATCTTTCAATCTAGCCACATCCTCCACCACTCCAACTCTAGGAACACTTGCCTGTTCCACAACAACAGGGCTGCCTATCACAGACTCCTGAAACTGAACAAAAGTCATCTTTGACGCAGGAGAACACTCCTTGAACACAACAAAAGCATTGAAATTTGCTAAATTGAAGAGATGGATGGCCAACTTCTTATACCAAATGTAAGCCTTACGAACAGCAGTTTAAGGTTCCAACCTCTGATCTACTCTATCAACACCACCCATGTGCTTATTGTAGTCTACAATGCACACAGGTTTGCGCACTTCAGCAACCTGACCCCAAACAGTCACAGGTGAAGTACTCTCATCATGAATGGTAGTCAGCATGTACACATCCCTCCTGTCCACAAATTTCACAGCTAGCAGTTACTCACTATGCAAGGCACTGCACTGTCCCCTCTGAAGCTTTTTGCAAACAAGCTCTTTTGGGTAACCTTTACGGTTAGAGCGGATTGTGCCACAAGCAAAAGTGTCCACTTTGAACAATTCCTTAAACAATTGCACAGCAGTGTAGAAGTTATCAAGGTACAAATGGTGGCCTCTGTTAAACAGTCCTCTAGCAAGATCCCACACAATTTTCTCTGAAACTCCAAAAGTGGACGGACAACCAGGAGGGTCAATAGTGGAATCCCTACCAGTGTACACCCGGAAATTATAGACATATCCTGTCCTACTCTCAGACAACATGTACATCTTAATTCCATAACGTGCCCTCTTGCTAGGAATGTCCTGCCTAAAAACCAAACAGCCCTTGAACAGGACCAAAGACTCATCAACAGATATTTCTTTGCCTGGAGTATAGATCTCTGAAAATCGATCTACAAAGTGATCAAGAACAGGCCGAATCTTAAAAAGACGGTCACAGTCAGGGTTATCTCGTGGCAATGCCAAAGCATTATCAACAAAATGCAGCATCCGAAGCAAAAGTAAATACCGATCACGACTCATAATTGCAGGAAATATGGCCGTTGCCATCAAGGGACTGGTAGACCAATATGAAGCCAGGGACAGCTTCCTTATCAAGCCCATCAAAAAAGTCAAACCCAAAAACTTCTTCATCTCATCCAGATTTGTGGGAGTCCACCGGGTAGCTCTAGAGCGGGGCCTAAGTCTGGCACTGTTGTCCCTCAAAAACTGTTCAGCATACAAATTAGTCTGCTCAACAATCTCACCCAAAAATACATCATCCATGAACAACTGAAAAAAAACTGTATAGGCAAAACATTTTCACAATCCACTCTACACCCTGCATCACCACTAAAGGCAGGCAACACCGGCTGCACCACGTTTGGATCAACCCAGAGTCCAGCACTTCCAATGGGAAGCTTTAAAGCCCCAGGCTGCAATCCAGATGCCTCTTGCACCATCGGCACATCAGTGTCCTCCTCTAAAACAGGCACTTCATCCGCACTGAGAGTAGCTTCATCCGCACTGAGAGTAGCTTCATCATCCGATGATTCCATGTGGAGAGAAAACTCACTGCCTGAATCTTCCCCTCCCTCCTCTCCCTCAGACGCACTGTCCGTATCATAATCCTGCTCAGAGGAAGATTCAAGAAGCATACCAACCACCTGCTGAGCAGTAATTCTACGGCTAGCCATAATGCTTACTAATAAAGGTAACTTGTCAACAACAACAAACCCTTTGTAAAAAAAGAAATAAACAAAATGTAGCTTTATCACAAAGACCTATATACTCCAACACTATACCACTCACTTGCCAGAAGCAGCTAGACTCACCACCACCTACTCTGCACAGACACAGTAAGGACCAACAGTATCCCACTAAAAAAGAAAAAAAAAGAAAATTACACATAAGACAACGCAAAACACATCACAAAGAATTTCATGCACAAAACACTAACTAAATATGCTGCTATTATGACACCACTTACAAAAAATTCATTCATGCATGACATTAACACTCAATTGGAGTAAACACAACGAAAATGATTTTCTTACCAAAAAAATGCAACTACGCAAAACTGCAGATCAACCACTGCCGAAACCGCAAACAAGAATCAAAAGCTTTGGACTAGAATAAAAAGGAGAAAAACACACATTACAATCTTATATGCAAATAATGTACTAGTCCACACACTATCCACCAGCCAAGCAAAGGTAGTAGGTGGGCCTAAAAGCATAAAGCTGATCTGCCCCCGCGGGGAGCAGAAACAGCCAAAAAATTCACCATCATAAAGGGGGAGCGACCCTTGACCAAGGGGTCACTCCCCAAAATCAACATTTAAAAAGCCCTGGTGTCTAGTGGCTTCTGCCCCCCAGGGGACAGATGGGCCTGAAAACATATGGCCGATCTGCCCCCAAAGGGGGCAGAAACGGCCACAATATTCGCCCCATAAAGAGGAGCGACCCTTGTCCAAGGGGTCGCTCCCAACAACACTAAAACAAACCCTGGGGGCCTAGTGGGCATACAATAAAATTAATTGTTTATTTGGGTCGATCTGCCCCTCCAGGGGATCAGAAACGGCCCAAATAAATGCTTCCCAAAGGGCAGCGACCCTTGCCGAAGGGGCCGCTCCCCAAAAACATATTGCTCCCCCAAAGGGAGCGACCCTTGCCCAAGGGGGCGCTCCCCAACAACACTAAAACAATTCCTGGTGTCTAATGGCTTCTGCCCCTCTTGGGGGCAGATTGGCCTAGACTCACAAGGCCGATCTGCCCCCAAGGGGGGCAGAAACGGCCAAAATAAATGATCCCCAAAGGGGAGCGACCCTTGCCGAAGGGGCCGCTCCCCAAAAACATATTGCTCCCCCAAAGGGAGCGACCCTTGCCCAAGGGGCCACTCCCCGACACAAAGGGCATTTAAAAAAAAAAAAAAATCCCTGGTGGCCCAGTGGGCACACACGTACTTTTTCTTTTTTTTTTAAATTACCCTATCTGCCCCCCAAGGGGGGAGAACCAACTAAATACATTGCTCCCCCAAGGGGAGCGACCCTTGCCTAAGGGGCCGCTCCCCAAAACACAAAAAAGACATTAAAAAACAAAATACCTGGTGGCCCAGTGGGCACATATACATATATATATTATTTTTTTACGCCGATCTGCCCCCCCCAAGGGGGGCAGAACAAAGTAAAAACATTGCTCCCCAAGGGGAGCGACCCTTGCCCGAGGGGCCGCTCCCCGAAACAAAATGGGCATTTAAAAAAAAAAAAACGGGCATTCCTGCTGCACGATCGCGCCCCAGGCGCGATCGTGCAGCAGGAATGCTTTTTAGGTCTCGCCTAGTGTTGCTGCGCACATGCGCAGCTCGCTCGGCGAGATTTATTGCATATGAGTACTTTTAGAAAAGGGCTTTAAGCCCCGCCCCTCATTTCCATTGAGGAGCGTCAGCGTTTATGGTGACACGCTGGCTTCCCATTGGAAAGGAGGGTTTTTCGTTGCCTCCCTTTCGCTTTTGCTCCGGCCCACCGGACTGGCTCGCCTGCTTCACGGCTGTCGTGAAGACTTTTTTATCTGCTTGTTTATTTAACAAGCAGATAAGAAAAAGTCTTCACGACAGCTGTAAGCCACACGAGCCAGTGCTACGGGCTTCCTGCAACCACGCTGCCTTCATGCCTGGAGCATGCACCAGTCGGCTCTGTGATTGGTTGGCGGCAGGCAGGCACAGAGCTCAGAGGCGCAAGGGGTCACAGGGAGGACATGGGTATTCCGGCTGCTTCGCATTCTACGCGTCGGCCCTGGTGACACCCCCTTTGTATCAGCGCGGCGCCCTTTCACAAGCGCCACGCGGGTTGTGGTTTAATTGTTGTGTGTTTTCGCTGCTCCCTTATCCCACTCTCACTGCTCTCAACCCACCCTCCTTTCTCCCCTTCCCTCCTCCCTTCCAGTCACCGTGCTCCAGCTTTTATTTTTTGTTATGAACTCTTCGTGAGTATTACGTGAAAGTCATTCAAGCGGTTCTGTCAAGATTAATTAAAAAAATAACGGGATATAGGAGAGAACAATATGCATTCAAAGTTACACTACATTCAGTAAAGGGAAAAATTTGACTTGATTCCGGTGGCAGCCGCTTGTTTTACATCGCCTTTAGGCTCTTCACATTGCTTCGTGGTCCCAGAGAATGGGGTACATATTTTTTGGTGAGTAATGGTTAGAAATGCTTTGACTAAATGTATAAATAGTTAATTCAGGCACCGTTATTTATTAAAACAGGCCTAATGCATTTCATAGTGTCTTTTATTAATTTATGCGTATTATTAAAAAAAACAAATCGCAGGAGGCGCACTCATAATTTCCCCTCACTGGAGTGCCCGACAGGGGGTGAGTGCATGGGGCATTCTGGAAGGGCCCGCCTCCATTGCTCATCCCTCCCGGCCCCTGAGTGCGTTGTTCTTATCTTGGACATAACTGAGTGAATAGCTGAGGATTTGCTACGCGAGAGTTGATTTAGTCAGATCTGGTCTGGACCTGATTGTGTTTGTTTTCCTCAGGAAGCAGGCAAGGTCGGGCTGGCAGGTCACCAGGCCATGTGCACAGAGAGAGAGTACAGCGCCACGGGCCCCCGCCCTTACAGCGCAGCTCTGGCCTTGCAGAGCCATGCACTGCTCCGTTATACGGCACCGACCTTACCGTGGTTCACCAGCAACAGAGTGCATCTCTGGGAGTGCAGCCTCGGCCATGCAGGAACACGTCCGCCATTACAGTGCAGCACTGCACTACATGAACCGTGCTACTGCTGCCCTGCAAGGCCTGGATGTGCAGTGCGCCTGGTCTCGCGTTTGTTGGCTGCCACCACAGCACGCCCCACCCCCACCGGATTCATGATAGCTATTCACTGTTGTTATTCTTGTTTGAGGTCCCGCCTGCAGACCGCTTCAGCTGGATCTTGTTGAAAGGCCTGTTTTGTACAAATCCAGCACATACTTGGGTCAAGCTGCTGCTTCTCATGTTGCGAGTATATCGGTGTTCTGTATCAGTGGCGTATGTCTTTGTCGGTGGCACTTTTAGTGTTGTGTATCTCTCCGTCTTCTCTGTCAGTGACTCTGTGTGTTGGTGGTTTTATGTGTGTATGTATGAGTGACACCACAGGTGTCAATGCAGTTCTATAATATGCCTAATAAATATGTTCGCTTTCACCCACGATAATGTAAAGCATAACTAAACAAGCATTAAAAATGCAATAGGTCTCGCCTTTCATTAAGTTAAAGCCATTTGCTTTGCTATACAATACCATTAGCAAAGCAAATGGCTTTAACTTAATCAAAGCGAGACCTATTGCATTTTCAATGCTTGTTTAAAAGACATCGGAGGAAAGGAAAACCCTTCCTTTCCTCCGATGCCTTTTAAAAAGTACCCCCCACCCTCCCCGAGGAGAAACTCGCCTCCTCTTCCCTGGATGCACTGGAAGCAAATGGCTTCCAGTGCATCCGGTATCCTCTAATGACGCCAGCTCGCCTCGCACGCTGACGTCATTAGATGACGTGGAGGGAGGGGGCGGGGTGGCAGGGGAAGGGCTTCCCCTGCCTTCCCCGGTGGGGGCAGCTTCAAGGGCGACCCACGGGGGAGCGCCAGCACTTCCCCCGTGGGTGGGTGCTAGGACGGCCGGGAGCCGTCCCACGCACACGCCCACCATGACGTCGGACGGCTCCCGGCCGTCCGACGCATGGAAAGGGTTAAGTATTGAGGCATTGCATGTCCGTCCTCACGGTTGATGAATTGGCTGTACAAATACGTAATAAGTGAACCACCTGTGTAATTAGCATATGATTAAGACTCGTTTAGAGTCGAAACACATTATGATACATACTCTGCCACTATTAAAGAACTGTCACTAAGTATTGGCTGGAGGGCTTGCTTGCACGGTACCGGAAGGTGCAGTACGTGCTTTTTCTTTGGAATATTTGAGGAGTGACGTGCCTAACAAGCCCTGACCCGGGAGGCTGGGCTTCCCTGCCGTCAGTTGTCGTCTGGAATATATATATATATTACCTACTGGCGGTCGCCAGTAGGTAGTTATAGTTAGGACCTAGTTTCCATAGGAAAAGGGTTTTTTGTTTTCCCAATAACTTTGGCACCGGTTGGCGAATCTTCGCGAAATTTTCAAAACTAGTGGCCCGCTCCGGTCAGCTCCTGTCTTGAAAGTTTCGGGGTGATTCGTCAAGCGGGGGCCGAGAAAAAAGGGGGGTCCCAAAACGTGTTTTCCCCATGTTATTTTCCATAGGAAACTTTAGACAAAGCTACAGCCCGAACTGCTGAACGGATTTACACCACATTTGGCAAAAAGGTAGGTCTTGGTTCAGAAAGAGCCATTTTTGTTAAATGGTGTAAATCCGTTCAGTTGTTCCTGAGAAATTCAAAAAATAAAAAGTTTCGATATCTGGGCAGAACCTAAACCCCGAGCACGAGCTTGGCTCTAATTGGCTGCCAACACTTCAAACCAGGAAGTGTTGGCAGCCATCTTGTGCCTCGCATCGAGTGAAAATCAAAAAGGTGAGACAAGTAGGCATGATTGTGTATATTGGGATTAATAAAGGTACATGTATATAAATGTATATTCACCTTCTGTAAGTATGTGCCCTGTGTGTGTGAGATTGACGTGAGGAGTCATGGTGTCCCGGTAAGCAATAGGGGAGGAGCTACATTAAGTCGAGTTAGATACTGGCAGCGAAGGCTATGCATACTGTTTGGGGAGGGGGCAAATATTGTTTTTGCTTTGCCCTTTGCGGTGTTTATGGGCTTCTCTAATTATGGGGAGGTTACAACAGCAATGCTATGCTGCAATTTTACAACAAGTAGGATGCGCCCTTTGTGGTTTTATGGGTTTTCCTACGATAGGGCAGGCAACGGGATTAATGGTTTGCGGCCAGTTGAAAGCAAGCAGGATGCGCCCGCTGGAATACAAATGGAGCGGCGTTTTCTTTTAAAAAAGCAGAGAGGAGCTTAAAGCCCAAGTCTTTCGGCTAGGCGGCGGTAAAATATGTGAGCCGTGATTGCGCTACGCGGTCAAAAATCGTCCGCATAGAGTTCAATTATAGGCTGAGCGTGCCTCTCACTGGTACAGTGCAAGCGAACGTCCAGCGCCGGCTCAGTGTACCGTGAGGGTTCAGCAACTCAGCTGCTGAGTGCAGACTTAGTGTCTGTGTTGTGCCTGCACATTGATCCAGACAGTGAACGAAGCCCCCAACCTGATGTGCCTCCGGAGCTGGCATTTCCCCGGACTCGCAGTGATCCCGCCGGTGGCGGACGATGGTCTCCCTGGTGCCGGTGACTCCTGGCGGGCAGAGCTCGCTCCTCTGGCAGCGGACGCGCCTGGCTGGGCTCCGGGGCCACGAGCACTAGCTGGAACTTTGGGCTGCGGCGGTGTCGGGAAAGTTTGGAGCGGCGGGAGCCATGATGGGCCGGGGGCCGTGGTCAGGCTGGGCGCTCCCGCTGCTGCTCTGCCTGTGCGGGGTGCTGTGGTGCTGCTGCGGCGCGGGAGCCACCAACACCAAATTCTCGATCCTCAATGAGGCGCAGGTCCTGGCCGTGCAGATGCGGAGGCTGGCCGCCGAGGAGCTGGGGGTGGTCACCATGCAGGTATGTCTGGCTGCAGCCAGGGGAGGGAACAATGGAATGAGGCATGGGTGAGCACCCCCGCTGCACTCAGTGTCTGGCTGTTGCCCCCGCATGCACGCTGTAGTGCACTGTGGCACTGGGTATACCTGCCCGCGCCATGCACGCTCCACATGTGCCCACGCCTAATGCAGGGCACTGTGCATGCCTCCGCTTTCCCTCTTGGATGTCTGGACTTGGTGCATAAAGCGGGGTGCAACAGTCGTTTCACCCACTGTCCTGCACTTTAAGCTCTGTTTTCTCGTTGGTGTAATTGGATCCTTCCACAGTCCTGCACTTTACGCTGTCCTGCACGCAGCGTGCCGCATTCCAGTACTTCATTCCGCTGTGGCCCCGGTCCTCTTGCGCTAGCAACCTGCATCTTCAAAGTTCTCAAGTGCCAAGAAGAGGGCATGACATCCCCGCTTGCTTTCGGGGCGTAGATGGTCCATTGATGGTGCTTGCCTTTTTGGATCAATTATTGAATGTTACCATCTTGTTATGGTCAGGACGGCCGGGTAGTCCTGTCACACTTGGGTATGCATGTAGGCACTTATGGCACAGCAACTTTTCGTGGATTTCATTCAGGGATTTGAATAATAAGTGGTAGGATGGGGTCGTTAACCTTGTTTACACTGGATTTTGTAATTATCGCAACGACTTTCTAGAAACTAGGCTGATTTCGGCCACCTCGGGTGATGAGCACTTTCCATGAATGCGGTCTGTTGTCACAGGTAGTGCAGTGGGCCAGCAGGTGCCTGTGACTCCTCATGTCAGTTATTTCCAGGGCACCACTGTCTGTGCGGGTGTTCAGATGCCCTGGCTCTCTTTCTGCATCCTGTTGTGAGTTCTGTTCTGTTGGTTTACGTGCGCCACACCAGCGGTGGTGGCGGCGCGGGTTCCTTTCTTGTTCTTCACAGAGGGGGTCTCTCTGAGAGAGGAGAGCCTGGCTCTCACAGATGCGGGTGTGAACAGGCTCCGTGCCCACCTCGAACTCTCTCACTGGTGTCTCCGTGCCCACCTAGGACTCTCTCTCACTGGTGTCTCCATGCCCACCTAGGACTCTCTCACTGGTGTCTCCATGCCCACCTATCACTCCCTCACTGGTGTCTCTGTGCCCACCTATCACTGGTGTCTCCGTGCCCACCTAGGACTCTCACACTGGTGTTTCTGTGCCCACCTATCACTCTCTCACTGGTGTCCCCATGCCCACCTAGGTAGGACTCTCACTGGTGTCCCCGTGCCCACCTAGGTAGGACTCTCTCTCACTGGTGTCTCTGTGCCCACCTATCACTCCCTCACTGGTGTCTCTGTGCCCACCTATCACTCTCTCACTGGTGTCTCTGTGCCCACCTATCACTCTCTCACTGGTGTCTCTGTGCCCACCTATCACTCTCTCACTGGTGTCTCTGTGCCCACCTATCACTCTCTCACTGGTGTCTCCGTGCCCACCTAGGACTCTCTCACTGGTGTCTCCGTGCCCACCTATCACTCTCTCACTGGTGTCCCCGTGCCCACCTAGGTAGGACTCTCTCTCACTGGTGTCTCCGTGCCCATCTAGGACTCTCTCTCACTGGTGTCTCTGTGCCCACCTATCACTCTCTCACTGGTGTCCCCGTGCCCACCTAGGTAGGACTCTCTCTCACTGGTGTCTCCGTGCCCACCTAGGACTTTCTCTCTCACTGGTGTCTCTGTGCCCACCTAAGACTCTCTCTCTCACTGGTGTCTCTGTGCCCATCTAGGACTCTCTCTCTCACTGGTGTCTCTGTGCCCACCTAGCACTCTCTCACTGGTGTCCCCGTGCCCACCTAGGTAGGACTCTTCTCTCACTGGTGTCTCCGTGTCCACCTAGGACTCTCTCTCTCTCACTGGTGTTTCTGTGCCCACCTATAACTACCCCATCGCGTTCTGCGCAATGTTGTGTGTATGCTTGGCCAGCAAGCTGTGCAGAGATGGTCTCCACACATAGTGCATAAACTGTACCTCTTAATGCTGTATTTGCTTTTTTTATTTTTTACCTAAATGCCTTGTTTTAACATCACAGTTTTTTAGTCACTTGAGAACAGCAAGCTAGAGCTGTTTATTTTTTGGGGAGGGGTGCTTTGTTTTCTTGCACCCACATTTGTTGCAGTTCTGGGACACTTGTGGTGCCCGGGTGTTATGTATCTCTGTCACGGCATCCGCGTGGTCTTACAGTGTTTTGTTTCAATTACCCGTCTAATTTGCGTACAGAGTGCTTCGCTTTTCAGGTTGGCAGAACGTGCAGCCGGATTGCTGTAAACTGTCATTGTGTTGGAAGCCACCGTTAATGCCCGTAACAGACAAGCGGTGTGGTCCGAGAGTGAAAACTCGGACTAACTCCATCCTCTCGCATCTGTCACTGGCCTCTATTTACCACATTTGTGTATACCGAATTGTCCCATTTTATTGTTCAGATAAAACAATTTATAGCGGCAGTGCTGGGCTGTGCAGTTGGCAGTGTGAATGAAAGACTATTTATTATCCTGGCAGCGCCATACCCCCACTTCTGTTTTGTTTTTAAATTTAATTACTGTGGCATTCTAGATATAAACAGCCCTTATTTCACAGGCAAATTTTCGTTTGGTGTTAAAGCTTCCCTAAGCCATTGGCCTTTTGAGGCGATGATCAGAGTTTTTCGTGCAGTGCTGGGATTGCAAGCTATATAATAGTATGTTCCTTTAAGAAATGAACAGTTCGTGAAGGACTATAGATACCAGCTAGAGCCACTTAATGGGTTTGATTTGATTACTCAGTGCGCGACTCTCGTCCCTTTTTCCTGCAGTATTATGTACTCATTCCGTTTGTTTTGCCAACGTTTAGGGGCATTTGAAAGTTAATGGTTTGTGAAGAGCAGAGGTCTGTGGTGAAGAGCGCCCCACCCACCCCCACCCTCCTCCTCAGTCCCAGAGGTCCACTGTCATTTAGGTGTGAATGTGGCTAGCCAGGAGCCAGCCACACTAGCTGCAGACGCCCCCTGGGGTATGCCTGGCACCTCGCTAAAGACAGGCAGGCCCAGCGGCATCTTGGGACAGGAGTGCGGGTGGCAGGCGACCATATGTTCTCTTCGACCCCACTTGTCACCACCCCAGCTCCTGGCTCGTGTTTGCTGTGCTAACAAGGGTACATGTTTACTCTCCCACCGTGCGTTTCTAGCATCCCCTGCCATACTCTAGGCCGTTTCCTTCGCTAGGTGTTTTCATACCAGTCTGTCATGATGTGTGCTTAGTACTACGAGATTCTTAACCGACGAGGCACCATTAGTGCATGCCGACCGACCATTATGCAAATTGAGGCTACGACTGGTGCAATTTTTCCCTCAGGGCATTTTATTAATATTGTGGGATTGAGAGTCAACGATCTCAGCCTTTTCCCAGTTCCTTGCCAAAGTTTGTTGCATTTGTGTCGTTGCCAACATTTACAGTTTCTGATTGTGTTTCAACGCTCCTTTCATGTGCGTGACACAGCCCAGTGCACGCACGTCGGCTGCGGTCACATTGAGTCCAACCTGTGCCAACAGAAGAGTGTCAGGCTGACAACAAATGGCACCGTCTCATCAGCATGTCTCGCTTGTTACACCACATAGTGTTTCTGTCTGTGTTTTATGCACTTTGTTGTTTGTGTCTTGATGGCAATGATTCTCAATTGATGGACTGAATGATATGTGACAAGTCAGTACATTCACTCATAGAGTGTAGGTGATTAACAATGTTATGGATCATGTCAACCGTTTTTGCTCACCATTGCGCACCCCAGTTGAGTCTCTGGCCATATGCAAATCAGTGTTGACCCTGTGCCTACAGCCTGAACTGCCAAACCAGGTCCTCTCTGGATCGGAAACATATGGTCATCCTAGGACCTGTATGTATAGGGTTTCAGCCCTGCATCAGCCAGGATAGCTTGAATCCAGTGGCACAGTGAGCCCAGGACCCACGTCTGGTGCATACACGGCGCACTTAGTGGCGAAAGCGAAAGACACACTATTGATGGACGGAACTTGAAGTACCAAATCCATTAATCTGAAGGGGTTCACCCTCAGATGGCGGCAAGGCAGCACTAGGGCCAGAGGTTGGGTTGCTTTACTGCCTGGCCGCCCTTAGGCCACAGACTTTATCCATCGCTGATGTCAGCCGCTCCTTGGGAAGGCACAGCCAGCTTGTCACCATTTCCTTTTCTAACCCTG
The DNA here is from genome assembly GCA_963921515.1 of Calotriton arnoldi. Classification (NCBI taxonomy): domain Eukaryota; kingdom Metazoa; phylum Chordata; class Amphibia; order Caudata; family Salamandridae; genus Calotriton; species Calotriton arnoldi. The sequence goes on from CAWUFW010000692.1 coordinate 1,385,883, forward strand.
TCTGTCTTGTGATTCTGCTGGTGTCTTGTCCAAGGGCTGTGATGCTGGTTGCTTGCACCTCCTGGTTTGCCATATGGTTGTCTGGAGCAGCTGCGGTAGACAGACTTTGCTTGCATTCATTATGGTTAAATCTGTGCTTTTCTGTTCAAGCTCTGGGCTCCCCACCAGGCCGCCCCCTTTCCCGCAACGCAGCCTGTGGTTCTTTTCTCTAGTGACCATTTGGTGGTGTCATTTATGTTTTAAGGCAAGTGTACCTCATTTTCTACAGCTTTGATAGCGCTCCTTCCGGCCCGTTTTGTTTGTGAAGAAGTGATGCCGGATAATGGAGAGTGTGCCACTAGTTAACAGAGTTTGCAGGCTTGCATGTCATAATGCCAGGGGTAGCGGACATGACGTCACGCACCCTTTGATACCCGGCAGTGCCATCACTGAGTTGAGAGGTGTGTGTGTGTGTGTGTGTGTGTGTGTGTGTGTGTGTGTGTGTGTGTGTGTGTGTGTGTGTGTGTGTGTGTGTGTGTGTGTGTGTGTGTGTGTGTGTGTGTGTTTGTGTGTGTGTGTGTGTGTGTGTGTGTGTTTGTGTGTGTGTGTGTGTGTGTGTGTGTGTGTGTGTGTGTGTGTGTATGTATGTAGTATGTATATATATATGTATATATATATATGTAGAGATGGAATGGAAACTGCAGAAGGTAAACAGTCTGCCCCAACCCCTCCCTTTAGTTCTGTTCTTGCTGTCTGACCTCTCTTACCAGGCTAGATAAGGGAACTAAACAGCAAACCAGTAGTATCAGCTGTCATCAATAATTAACCTTCATGTTCTTAAGAGGAAGTGGCGTGAGTGCACTGAAATGGTTCTGCAATCCATTTACCAACATTTCTGCAATGACTGTCCTGATTCCTGACATTTTGGGATTCTGTATTTGGTATGCGTGTACATGCTTGAGGATATGGGGGCCAGTGAATGAGTGTGAAATACATGGCGGGGGGGGGTGGTGGTGGTGGTGGTGGTGTGTGTGTGCATACAAACAGGTGCTCACACCAAATAACTGACTAATATCCACCACTCAAATTACTTTCATATTTCACCATTAATCCTTTATGGGTTTCCGGAGTAGCGTGCTTCAACACCCCATCAGGGGTAACAAGCGCAATATAAATACAAACCTTTTTTCCTCTTCTATCCTTCTGCTATCATTCCAAATCCAAATAACTGACTAACCTATCCACCACTTAAAATTTACTTGCATGTTTCACTATACTAATTCAACACTAATCCTCTATGGGTCCCGGAGTAGCGTGCTACTCGCCGAAAAAGCGCTTCGACCCCTCGTCAGGGGTAGTAAGCGCTATATAAATGCAATTACAATACAATGACTATGTGCCTCTGTACCACTGGCTCTCTTTTAACACTTCCTATTCCGATATTCAGAGGCCCGTCCACTTCCGATGTCAAGCCTCCCGCTCTGCAAGGAAAGAACCCTGCAGCTAGGAGCCTCATGGAGGAGCCCGGCCTCTCACTTCCGTCTGCTAGCTCTCTGCTCTGACAGAACTACGGGAGAATCAGCCGAGTCATCCCGTATTGAGAGCCTTATCATACACAGAAGAGAGTGGGCGGGAGCACTGCGCATCACACAGAAAGGTAGGTGCAAGCTTTAATATGCACTGAGGGAGGGGTCACAAACTGATTATTTTTTAGTTTAATTCTTTTGAACTTCGTTATAGTAACATTTTTATTGTGTACATCGTGTATTCAGATTAGATGCAAGTTGAAGGCAGTTGCAAAAAAAAGTCGTTTCACAATGCTTAAGTGTTCCACTTTGTTAAACTGAAGCCTGCCAGCTTCCCGATGGCAGATGAACCCTAAAATGCCTCATCATAATCAACACATTTCATTCATCATTGTCAAAGTGAAATGTGGGCTTCTGCACAAAAATTTGTCTATGAACATTTTTATTGTCTTTTATATTCACACGCTTTTAGGGCAGTTATAACTGTTGCAGACACCCTGCCTACTCGATGTGCTTCACTTTGTTTAAAAAAAAACACACGACGTGTTTCAGGTTGTTTTAACCATTTTGCCTGGGTATCTCCAAGATGAGGTACTACTGTCCGGAAAGGGTATAATATGTAAATAGAAAATAAATTAAAAATGCAGCCCTGCTTTATTTCTGCTTCAAGAAAGACTTTTGTGTAGCAATCTGTTGTTTCCTTCCATAATGGTGAGTGAAGTGCTTTGATTGGGAATGATGCAAACTTGCTCAGGAATCCAAGCTACACATTGAAATGGTACTTCATTAAAAAAATGTTTAAAAAATTTAAAAATGCCCATACTCTCCTAGGATGACGCACTACCGAAATTAAGACCAATGCTCCTTCAGGAACTATTTTCTGCTATGCACATATCTGCTAAGTATGTCCATGCCATGTGAGATTCCTGCGAGTTCTGCCTTTTTAGCTTACAACACATTGTATTCTGGGACTTGTGGTTTTACTTAAACCAGTGTAAGTATGTGCTTAAAATACCATCATAGAAAGTGTTGTAGCCCAAAAAACAGAATTAGCTATGGTTCTTTCACATGACATGGGCTTGTTTGGCTAAAAGAGACAAAGATCCTCATCCTTTGCCCTAGGTAACAATAGCATTTGTCCTGCTACTTCAATAAAAGCTTCAGCACTGATCTAGCAGCTGCCTTATCAGTACTGCCCAATCATGTCATGCTGTGACTGTCTGCGGCAGCCTAAATCCGAGAGTGAGTTGACTGCTGAGATCCGTGTTGGGGCCTCTCACGCCCTATTACAGACTTGGCCGGGGTCCAAAAATGAGTGTAATTTATGATATTTATAAGTTTTCCTCGTCTTCATGCTTGATTTTGCTTGCGAGAAAGTGTCAATCATAGCCATTGAAATGTCACTCATAATTGCAATGAAATTATGAAAATGTCACACATAGGAATCTGAAACCTTGGCAGCTATGCATATTGTGGTAAGGTTTCTTGATGTAATAGCAAAGTCAATGGTTTCCGTTTCTTTGCGATCAGGACCGTATTCAATGGCATCAGTTCTCATTAACGCTAAGCAAGCTTAATAGACACACTACGCCGGGGTGGGCGTATATATGGAAAAGGGGCCATATTCCTTGTTTGGACATGCTTCGTGTATATGGGACTACGTTTCTTTAAAAACCTGGATGCTACGTGAATTGATAAACATGATGTGGTAGCTAATACTAGAATGAGATGGGGTCTGAGAGCGCATCCTTATATAAATTCACAGGGAGAAATGTATTCTATAATGATTATATTATTTCTTCTTTATGCCACAAAAACTTTTTTGCTAATTAAACCACAGTACCGCTTTGAGGTTTGGTAATAACGGTAGAACACTTCATGCGGCTTCCCCTTCGGGGTTAAAAGCGAACCTAGGAACTTTCTGCCCATAGGCAGACTACGTTCTTAGTATTAGAGATTATGAGAACAGATTAAACCTTTCCCGTATTTTAGCAAGTATTATTGTCCTTGCAGGCAGCGATGAGAGTCTACTCAAAATCTAGGGTCATGTCACTTTAGTTATGTCTTGATAGGTGCGGGGCAACATGGCTGTGTAGAACATTAGAGAGCGAGCAGACGTTAGTTTAAACGAGAGGAAGACTAATTTGCAACATAGATAAATAAACATGAATGTTTTTACTAATCCCTGTAGGCGTTTTGAACGAAAGAATCTTTAATTCACGGGCTAAGTGGGTCTGGATCGGTTTATGGCTGCATTACAGGGTGACGTTGTTGAAGGAAACTCTCGGGTTTAGGCGCAGGGGTCGTTTTGTCTTTCAGTGATATCGACGTCTGGTTAGGACCAAACCTCGCGGGGACTTCTTCAGAAATGTCATTTTCTCACCTTGGGCTCCTCGTTCAGGAAGATGCCACTGGTGCTTGTAGGCACTCGCACTGAACACATCTGCCTTTTGAGCACAAGAAGTTGTCTGGGTTAAACTTTGTGTGCCGAGGATCTGAGGTCTCCTTTTAGGGTGTGGTGTGTCGCACGTATCGAGGTACACATGTGTAGCACCTACAAGCGGTACAATAAAAGGATCATATTGGTACCACCGGCTTTTTTCTGCACTTTTCTTGCCTTTTTCTGCACCTCTCTTCCCTCTTTCTGCATGTCTGTTGCATCTTTCTACACCTAATTTGCTTCTTTCTGCACCCCTGTTGTCTCTTTCTGCACTCGTATTCCCTCTTTCTGTACCTTTCCTGCCTGTTTTTGCATCTCACTTGCCTCCTTCTGCACTTTTCTTGCTTCTTTCTACACCTCTGTTGCTTCTTTCAGCAATTCTCTTGCCTCTTTCTGCACTTCTCTTGCCTGTTTCTGCACTTCTCTTGCCTCTTTCTGCACCCCTGTTGCTTCATCCTGCACTTTCCATGCTTCTTTCTGCACCTGTCTTGCTTCTTTCTGCACCCCTGTTGTCTCTTTATGTATCTCTCTTCCCTCTTTCTGCATGTCTGTTTCCTCTTTCTGCACCTCATTTGCTTCTTTCTGCACCCCTGTTGTCTCTTTCTGCACTCGTCTTCCCTCTTTCTGTACCTTTCCTGCCTGTTTTTGCAACTCACTTGCCTCTTTCTGCACTTTTCTTGCTTCTTTCTACACCTCTGTTGCTTCTTTCAGCAATTCTCTTGCCACTTTGTGTACTTCTCTTGCCTGTTTCTGCACCTCTCTTGCCTCTTTTTGTACCTCTGTTGGCTCTTTCTGCACCTCACTTACTCCTTTCTGCACCCCTGTTGCTTCATTCAGCACTTTCGATGCTTCTTTCTGCACCTGTCTTGCTTCTTTCTGCACCCCTGTTGTCTCTTTATGTACCTCTTTTGCCTCTTTCTGCACTTTTCTTGCTTCCTTCTACACCTCTGTTGCTTCTTTCAGCAATTCTCTTGCCTTTTTGTGCACTTCTCTTGCCTGTTTCTGCACCTCTCTTGCCTCTTTTTGCACCTCTGTTGGCTCTTTCTGTACCTCACCTGCTCCTTTCTACACTTCTCTTGCCTCTTTCTGCATCCCTGTTGCTTCATTCTGCACTTTCCATGCTTCTTTCTGCACCTGTCTTGCTTCTTTCTGCACCCCTGTTGTCTCTTTATGTACCTCTTTTGCCTCTTTCTGCACTTTTCTTGGCTTTTTCTGCACCTCTCTTCCCTCTTTCTGCACGTCTATTGCCTCTTTCTGCACCTCATTTGCTTCTTTCTACACCCCTGTTGTCTCTTTCTGCACTCGTCTTCCCTCTTTCTGTACCTTTCCTGCCTGTTTTTGCATCTCACTTGCCTCTTTCTGCACTTTTCTTGCTTCTTTGTACACCTCTGTTGCTTCTTTCAGCAATTCTGTTGCCTCTTTGTGTACCTCTCTTGCCTGTTTCTGCACCTCTCTTGCACCTCTGTTGGCTCTTTCTGCACCTCACTTGCTCCTTTCTGCACCAGTCTTGCTTCTTCCTGCACCCCTGTTGTCTATTTATGTACCTCTTTTGCCTCTTTCTGCACTTTTCTGGACTTTTTCTGCACTTCTCTTCCTTCTTTCTGCACCCCTCCTGCCTTTTTCTGTACCTCTCTTGCCTCTTTGTGCACCCATCCTACCTTTTTCTGCACCCCTTTTACCTCTCTCTCCACCCCTCTTCCCTCTTTCTGCACCTCTGTTGGTTCTTTCTGCACTGCTCCTGCTTCTATCTGCACCTTACTTGCCTCTTTCTGCACTTCTCTTGCTTCTTTCTACACCTCTGTTGCTTCTTTCAGCAATTCTCTTGCCTCTTTCTGCACTGGTCTTCCTTCTTTCTGCACCCCTCCTGCCTCTTTCTGTACTTCTCTTGCCCCTTTGTGCACCTCTCCTACCCCTTTCTGCACCCCTTTTGCCTCTTTTTACACCTCTGTTGGTTCTTTCTGCACTGCTCTTGCTTCTTTCTGCACCTCACTTGCCTCTTTCTGCACTTCACTTCCTTTTTTCTGCACCTCTCTTGCCTCTTTCGGCACCTGTGTTGCTTCTTTCTGTACTTCTCTTGCCTCCTTCTGTACCTCTTAGTTAGAGGTAGTTTTAATCCCCCTGCCCTATTATGTACTAGGGCCATACAGGGGAGGTCATGCCAATCACAGGGGTACCCCCAACCCATAGTGTACCCTAGTGTATGTGGGTGTTTTCACTGTATTCTAAGTGTCTTTCAGCATAGCACTGGTTAGTCAGAGTCAGTTACCACCAGTACCCGTCAGCAAAAAGTTGGTGGCACAGGATGACTTTGCAACAAGGCCTCTTTCTGCTTCTCTGTTGGCTCTTTGTGCACATCTCTTGCTTCTTTCTGCACCTTTCTTCGACTTTCTGGACTTCTGTTGCCTCTTTCGGCATTTCTCTTGCTTCTTTCTGCGCCTTTCTTCCTCTTTCTGCACATGTCCTACCTTTGTAGGCATAGTTAGAAATTAGCATTTAAAAACCTTTGAAATTCACTGAAAAAACCACAGGTTTCAGGGACGTTATAGTTAGAAATTAGCATTTAGAAAAGCTTTGAAATTCACTGAAAAAACCATAGGTTTCAGGGACGTTATAGTTAGAAATTAGCATTTAAAAACCTTAGAAATTCACTGAAAAAAACACAGGTTTCAGGGACGTTATAGTTAGTTGGACATTTCACTCGTACAAAACCAGAGAAATTCAGCCGTTATAGTTAGTAGAGCTAACTATAACTCGCGCCCCTGCAATGCACTGCTGATGACGTCATATATTACATCACTCATGACATGCTCAGTGACATCACTGATGACATCACTGATGACATCTCAAATGACATCACTGATGACATCACTGATGACATCGTCCACGTGATCATCTGTGGCACCTCCTCACACCCTAATAAAACCTTTCATACACCCACTCTAAAATACAGACTACCAATATCGAAACCATAGACAGACCAATAGCAGTTAGTACGTAACTGCTCAGTGATTCATACCTCTATACACACATCCACCCACTAACCCATACAATCACTCAAACACATAGTCATTCATCAATACAGCCACTGATATATCCACTCATACACCCATATAGACACTCACACACTGCCACTCACCCAAAGAGTTACTCACACACCTAGTCAGTCATGCAAAGAAACTATCACACACCCATTTACTTGCCTATACAGTCATACACACAACACCGCACTTATTTATACAGATACTAACACATACTTACTCTCTTAAACAATCACTCATAGAAACACACACTCATCCATACAGCTACTCTTGCAATCACTCACTCTCACATATAGTCATTTATATACTCCAACACTCACATATACTGCTTTAAAACATATGTAGTTACTCACACATGCACCACTGAGACATCCATTCAGTCACCAACACACCCATACATACAGCTGTATTCAGTCACCAACTCACCCACCCATACAGCTGTTTCGACATGCACTCTTGAACCCATACACCCAGTGAATCAACCACTCACATATCTATGCACAGAGTCACACACCCCCCACCCACCCACAAAGACACTCAGGCACCCATATAGATACTCAGACAACCAATCAATAACCCAAGACAGTCATGTAGCTACTCACCAACCCATGCAGCCGCTTATACACCAATAGACGGACTGATACAGACATTTACACATTTACTCACTAACCCATGCATTCAGTAAGATACGCTTAATCAGTCACTTATACAGTCAGTCACGCACCTACTAAATCATCCATTCACACTTATATACCCACTCATTCTTCAATACACCTTGGCATATATATATATATAAAACATATTTAAACTTTACAGAAAAACACATTCACTGGATGATGTCATCAGTGATGTCATTTGAGATGTCATCAGTGATGTCATCAGTGATGTCACTGAGCATGTCATGAGTGATGTAATATATGATGTCATCAGCAGTGCATTGCTGGGGCGCGAGTTAAAGTTAGTTCTACTAACTATAACGGCCGAATTTCTCTGGTTTTGTACGAGTGAAATGTCCAACTAACTATAACGTCCCTGAAACCTGTGTTTTTTTCAGTGAGTGAATATATATATATATATATATATATATATATATATATATATATATATATATATATATATAATTAGGGTAAGGGCGTTTTAAGGGTTTTGGGGTGGGTAAGGGTATAGGGTGGTAGGCTTTGTGGTGGGTATTTGGTGGTAAAGGGGTTTTTAGAGTTGGGGTAGGCGTATCGGGTGGTAAGGGTGTTTTTAGGGTTTAGGGTGGGTTAGGGTATTGGATGGTAAGGGTGTTTTTAGAGCTTAGGGGTGGTTAAGGGTATTGGGTGGTAAGGGTGTTTTTAGGGTTTAGAGGTGGGTAAGAGTTTTGGGTGGTAAGGGTATTTTTAGGGTTTAGGGGTGGGTAAGGGTATTGGGTAGTAAAGGTGCTTTTAGGGTTATGGGGTGGGTAGAGGTATAGGGTGTATATTTAGGTGCTTTGCGGTGGTTGAGTTTAGGCGTCGATAAGGGAATATATATATTTATATGCACAAAGAAATTGGCGAAGCCCAGTTCCAGGAATAACAGTGCATTTATTAAGAAGGCAGCATGCTCTCATGTTGTTATCTTATCCTTACGCGTTTCGGCTCCAAAATGAGCCTTGCTCACTGGTGAGGCAGCTTTGTCAGAAATTGACTACGTGTTTCTTTAAAACCATGCCATCACATGACTCTTGTACTTTTAGGCATACATGTCCCACAATGCACAGAAAATGTAAATTCCTTCTTTGCCAACTGTGATGCAATTTCCAAATAAAACATAATTGTGTTCAAACTTTCACAGTTGTATATTTAAAAGTACTTTGCTTTTCTGTACAGTTGTGCAATAAAGTTATTTAAAAAAGAATCGCATGCATTTTCAACTCAGCTTGGCACAGTAAGTCATTATTTCCTGAGCACAATGTTAAAATAATTTCTTAAATATTGCCATGTATCCGGAAAAGTCAAGAGGAGAAAGGTTCACCTCCTCTCGTGTCCTTTGCTCACCTCAGCCTTGAGTATCAGGGTAAATCCTTTTGCAGGCATAAAGGCAAGCGGGTCATGCTCTCACTTTAAATCACAAGAAAACCTCAGAGAAAAGGGAGCCCCTAATCCTGCAGGGTGGCCTCAGGCGTCATCAGGCATGGAGCAGCCTGTCAATTAACTGAACAAAGAAATTGCTGAAGCCCAGTTCCAGGAATAACAGTGCATTTATTAAGAAGGCAGCATGCTCTCATGTTGTTATCCTTACGCGTTTTGGCTCCACAATGAGCCTTACTCACAGGTGAGGCAGCTTTGTCAGGAAATTGCATCGCAGTTGGCAAAGAAGGAATTTACATTTTCTGTGCATTGTGGGACATGTATGCCTAAAAGTACAAGAGTCTAAAAGTACAAGAGTCACGTGATGGCATGGTTTTAAAGAAGCACATAGTCACTTTCTGACAAAGCTGCCTCACCTGTATGCCAAGCAATTCGATTTAATGACTTCTCCGACGCGTTTCCACATTACACCTTGTTCACGGTCAAACTACAAAAGCCAAGCACTTCCGAGTTGAAATAAAGGTACAAAAGTGAAAAAGGATACATACATGTGTACAAAAACCAGAGCAGCAATGACCGCCCTCTTGGAGCAGATTGCCATAACATTAGTTATAATAGTAATATAACACATCTTTATATGACGAACCAATGTAAACACAGAGTTGTTTTTTTTTAAAATTCTTTTTACTAACCAGAAAAAAGAAGAAAAAAAAATGCTTCAGAAAACATTACAGTATACATAGAGTGAGTTTGGCAAATAGAGATGCAAAATATTACCACAATTCAACCCTCCCACTAGCCCTCCCGCTCCACACGTCTAATATAGTTCACAATCAATCAACAGTAGTCTTGAACATACCTGCGGACCATTACGAAACTGGGGACTGCCCGGTTCTGTAACCCACCCAGGCCCCCCCCATATCTTCTCCCATTTGCGTGGGCATCCCCTACTCTGATATACTGCCTGCTCAGCCCATTGGCACCAGTCTAAATCATTTTCCCAGGAGTCCACCGTTGGGACTACACTGGAGCCCCATGCACGGGCGATGTTACGTTTTGCCACCACCCCCGCCAGGGCGAGCCATGTCGTGGCCCATTTGGGCCATACTATTTCTCCTGTCACCCCCAGGATATGCCATCTCACTTCAAGTGGGACCTGTTTTTTGTAGGTGAGGGATACTACCTTATCAATCATTGGGTCAAGGAGAAGTCTGTCTTCAAGTGGTGTATACTCCGGTATAGAATCCCCTTCCTTCAGGTGGCAGTGAAGAGCGTGTCGCAACTGTAAATATCGGAAGTGTTCAGTCACACCCATTTGAAACTCTGTCTGAAGACCTTCAAATGTTATCATTTTCCCTTTTATCCAAACATCCCCCAGGAGATCAATGCCTATGCTATTCCACCTATGAAAACCCTGCAGACGCCTTACCTCTCTTAGAAAGTCACCCTCCCAAAGTGGCGTTTGCTCAGTAAGTCTGGCCTCCCAACCGATCATTTTGGTTGCCTTCCGCCACACCATAACGACTGTCTGAGTGTGTATCGGCAGAGACAGGGTGCCCCTTCTCCCCCCGTAGAGAGCAGCTAAGTAGCTGCCCGCTCCCATAGCAAAGCGGTCAACCCGATAGGCGGGCTCCTCAGACGGCGAGAAGACCCACCCGTTAATATTAACAAGCTGAGCTGCCCAATAATATTTTCAGATGTCCGGTACCGCCAGCCCCCCTTCGTAGACCCCCTACTGCAATTTCTTTAGGGCAATCCTAGGGCAGGACCCCCCCCCCATAGCAAAGTTCGCTGCTCAGATTCAACCACGCGGAAGAATGCTTCCGGAATCGGGAACGGGGTATTCTGTATGGCGTAGAGGAGACGCGGGAGGGCCATCATTTTGAACAAGATCGCCCTTCCCATAAGGGAGACCGGTAAGCGCCGTCAATGGGCCACATCCCCTTTCAGCCGATCTAGCTGCGAATGTACATTTAGCTGCATGAACTCCTCCTCCGTCGTGGTAATCCAAATGCCCAAGTATTTAAAAGAGTCCTTATGTACCAGCTCTTTACATGCAGACAACAGAACCGGGGGTTCCCCTGCGAGAGTGTATACCAAAGATTTGTCCCAGTTTATGCAATAACCAGAGTATTGACCAAAGGACCGAATAATATGGATAAGTCTATGAAAGGACTGCCTAGGTCGATGGGCGTACAGCAGGATATCGTCCGCATAGAGGGAGATACGTTCTTCCCACCCCCCTCCCACACCAATGCCTCTCACCAGCGGATCCCCTCTTACCCATGAGGCAAGCAGTTCAAGTGCGAGCGCAAAAAGGACCGGAGAGAGCGGGCAGCCCTGCCGCGTACCCCTATGCAGCCGACAAACTCTGGACACCGCTTCATTAACCCTGACGCGCGCCAGCGGGGCTGCGTAAAGCAGTTCAATCCAGGTGCGGAAGCCCGGCCCAAATCCAAACTTGGCGAGTACAGCAAACAAATATGGCCACTCGATGCTATCAAAAGCCATATGGGCATCAAGTGATAGGAGTGCCGCCTGCTCGACCGGTCGCTGCTGCGCCATATACATCACCCCATATAAACGGCGAAGATTCAGTCTGGTGTTTCTATGAGGCATAAATCCGGACTGGTCCGGGTGAATCAAAGACTGTATCACAGGAGATAGTCTATTTGCAAGCGCCATAGCCAGTACCTTGGCCTCAAAATTTAGAAGTGAAATAGGCCGATATGAACTACAACAATCTTGCGGTTTGCCTTTCTTAGGGATTACGACAATAGTAGCCGTCCTCAGGTCAGGTGGCAATTGACCCTCCGCCCTCGCCTCTTGGAACATACGGAGCATGTAGGGTGCCAGGTACCCTGCCAGCGTCGGATTGGTAACGCGGGCACTCGGACAATGCCCGAGGGGCCGGCGTCCAGTCCCAGCTGTGGGCTGCTTTATTGAGCAGCCTGGGGGGCCGATTTGGGCGGTTTCTGCGTTGTTCGATGCAGTCCAGAGCCCAGTGGGGGCCTGAGTGGTCTTTCTGGAGGCAGATGGGCGTCTATTACCTCCCTTTTATCAACGGCAGAGGTGTCACTCCCTTTCTCTCGCTTGGCCGGCCCATTTATGCATATTGAGCGGGGGCAGGGGGTCTTAGCAAAAGTGGCCTCACTTGTTTTCAGGTGTAATTTCGCCGAAGCAGTGTTTTGCGGAAAGGCAATATGCAAATGTGGGCCACTTTTTTTTTTGCGTGCCCGGCCCGATTTTTAATCCCAATCCAACCCTGTACCCTGCCACACATTTGTACAGTTCCGCCGGGAAACCGTTCGGGCCCGCCGCTTTCTTGGACTGAAGGTCTCGTATGGCGCCCTCGATTTCTTCTGTAGAGAAGTCCGCGTCAATTGCCTCCCGGTCCTCCACACTGAGCGTTGGTAAAGCTATATCCCTTAGAAATTCCGTGCAATCCTCCACCCCCCTATCTGTCTGGGTCTGATAGATCCCTTCATAATATTGGGAGAACGCCTCTGCAATGACTGCGCCTACCCCCTTCACCGTACCGTCAGAGGTCCGTATCTCAGAGACCCAGGTACGACCTCTATCCCTTTTCTCCAACCATGCAATGAGTTTATTAGCTTTATTGCCTAGGTCGTATATACATCTTTGCGTCGCTATAGCGTGCGTGTGAGCTGTATTTTCCTCTAGGTCTCGGAGCTCTTTTTGTTTGAGTCGAAGTGTGTGTAGACGTACCGCATCGCCCCCCTGTTCTGTTCCTAACGCAGATTCAAGAGCTGTAATCTCTTGCTCCAGACTGTTGCATTGTGCCCTTTTTTCTTTACGTCTAGCCCCAGCAGTCGCTTGCAGGAAGTCCCTGACCACCGCTTTATAGGCCTCCCACAGTATACAGTCGGATTGCACCGATCCTAGGTTTTCTGTAAAATATTGCTCAGTACGTTCCTAAAATTGCTCCAAAAACTCCTGATCTTTAAATAAATATGAATCTAAGCGTGGAGGTAGAGTCCAGTCCCTAACCGGGCCCCGCAGAAACACCTCCACCGGGGAATGGTCAGATATTCCCCAGGCCCTGTGACAGCCCGCCTGGAAGAGTACAACGGAGGTAGTGTGTGTATAGATGTAATCCAAATGGGACACACTACCGTGTGCCGCGGAGATGTGAGTGTATTGTCTAGCATCGGGATTATGTAACCTCCATAGGTCCACCAGCCCCATTGCAGTCGCAAAAGCTTTCAATGGCCGCACCCCCACAGCCCTAAGGGAGCTCGCGTCTCGTTCTAGTGCCGGTGACATCATCTCGTTCATGTCCCCTCCCAGGATGCGCGTACCCACTGGCATGTCCAATAGTAATTTTCTAAGGTCTGGGAAGGTCTCCCCATGCAGTCCCGGAGGGATGTACACTGAGCATATGTTAAGGGTGTGCCCCTCCCACATTCCTGACAGTGCAACATATCGTCCCAAATGATCACACCATGTGCAAGATACCACTAGTGGCACCGAGTTCTTGAGCAGTATCGCTGTCCCCCTAGAACCAGTTGTGAACCTAGCATGTGTTACAAGCGTATACCCAAACCGTTTAAGCGCTAGGTAATTATTTTCCTTCAGGTGCGTCTCCTGCAGGAGCACTACATCAGGGAAGTGTCGACGGAGATATTGTAACACCATAGTCCTTTTAATTTTGTCCCCAGACCATTAACATTCCACGATAACACCTTTAGTTTCTTAGTGTGTTGTGAAGCCATCCAAGAGGGACATGTGACCAAAAGCCACCCACCCCCGCCCTCCCCACCCCTATGTATCGATGTGGTACCTACTGTCCTAAGACCCAGATCTCTACGAATGACAATGATTTTCTGAAGCAAGTTTAACACAACTGTGCAAAGAAAAACCCCATTAACTACAACCCCCCTCCCTGCTACCCTGCTTCGTAGGCCTAAAACTACCCACATCCCCAACTAGCAGAGCACCTGTTGCCCAGAAAACACTCCCAGAACAAAGGGGCTGCCGAGGGTCGCCATTCTAAGCCCCCTAGGGGCCCCAACCCAGCCCAAGTCCATTGAAGTTCCGCAGCAATATGCTGCCAAAAGTCTATGGAGCCACCCCACGTGAGGAGTACCCCTACCCACTTACTGGAGATGTCCATGCTTAGTTCGTGGTTCAGCTATGGATGATACAAACCAAGAATCCATGTCGCTAAAGTTACTTTCCAAGAGTCTCTGATACCGCAGGGCTCAGTGATCGTGACCGCCGAGATGGTTTCTCTCGTTTGTCGATTCCCTCCGGGCCACTCAATGATCCAGACAGACGATCATGAGTGTCTCTCCAACCATCCTCCCGGCGCTGATTGGTCCTCTGCGATTGACCCTTATCCAGCCATTCCTGCACCTCCGAGGGTACCATGAAGAACCAGGACCTACCGTTGTCAATCACTTTAAGTGTCACCGGGAAAAACATCATGTACTTTACGCCCCTTTCCCTTAGGGCGCGCTTCACGCCATCAAAGGAGCGGCGCTCCTGTTGCACCTTTAAAGTGAAATCCGGGAAGAATCTAACGGCCGTGTTTTCATAAAGGAGGTCACCATGGAGCCGAGCGGCTTGCAAAATAGCATCCTGGTCCCTATAATTCAGGATTCTGGCAATAATTGATCTGGGGGGAGCCCCTGGCTTTGGCGGAGGGACCGGAGTTCTGTGAGACCTTTCAACTGTAAAAATGGTGGACAGACGCTTTGGTTTGAGATGAGTCAATATAAGGTCCTCAAGAAACAGGTCCACACTAGAGCCCTCGGCCCCCTCCGGAACCCCAACCACCCGTATGTTATTCCGGCGGGCCCTTCCTTCCTGATCCTCCAGCTTCAGGGCCACCTGCTTGTGTTGGTGGACTAATTGCTGGACCCGCTCCTCCAATTTACGTGTGGTAGATTGAAGCTCAATTATGGTTGTCTCCGCCGCTGTAACTCTCTCCGAGGTCTTGTTCATATTGGCACGAATTAAGTTCATTTCGATAGAGACTTTGTCAATCTTGGTTTCGAGCGTCGTGCCAAGGACATGAATGACCGACATTATGGAACTTAGGGAAGGTTCGGATGTTGCCTCTTGGCCGCCAACGACTCCCTCCTCCATAGCCGGCTGCTTCAGAACCGCATACTTATCCAATTTATTAGATTGCACCTGGGAGGCACCTTTGGGTTTCATTTTGCGTAGGGCTGGACCACAATAGATTCAGTGTAGGATGGGTACCCAATGGACCCCGGACGAACTCAGTTTCTTCAATTGGACCCAGTCGCAAGACCGTGCAGTCAACGGCGATTGTCAACCAGGAAAGGGTCCGCAGCCCAGCCACAAACCCCCTCCCAATATTCCAGGCACGCTAAA
Organism: Calotriton arnoldi; assembly: GCA_963921515.1. NCBI lineage: Eukaryota > Metazoa > Chordata > Amphibia > Caudata > Salamandridae > Calotriton > Calotriton arnoldi. The sequence goes on from CAWUFW010000692.1 coordinate 1,401,286, forward strand.
GGGGGTCCGCTCAGGTCACGTTGCGTACACAGGCCCACGGCCGGTACCCCCAAAAGGTTCAGGCCCCCTACCCGGCAGCTGGAACCGCGTAGTCCCGTAAGACGTGGTGTGGTAAGGTCTCAACAGCCACTCAGTTCGAATCTGCACCCCACCGGTGTGCAGGCAGAATGGTAGACCACCAGCACAGCCGCAGGCCGACCACACACGCAGGTCCCAGGTCCCCGGTTCACGATGCGGGAGCGCTGGCAGGGGAACTCCACGCCGTGCACACAGGCAATGAGAGGCCAAGCTATTGTAGGAGCCCTGTAAATGCGCAGATGGAATTGATTGGCGGGGGCGGGGTACACAGCAATCCAGGCCCACGCTCACAATTTACCCCACGGGGCCGCAGGCCGTAGTGCAGAGGCACCCCAGTGCCAGAGAGGGACACCACGGGGCACAGGCACACAGTCTGGGCCGATCTCACATGCCCCAAGCACCGCAGGAATCAGCAATATGCGTGGGGAGGCTTCGTCCACCTTACCCGCCCAGTTCTGCTGCAAGGAGCCGCCAGGTGTACTCAATCCGGCCACAGAACAGTCCTGCTGCCTCCCGACACCGCCCGGCGCTGCAATCCTTACCGGGCGGGTGCGGCAGCACTGTGCTGGACCCCTGTAGTTCAAGATAGCTATGGGGGCCGCCAAATTCACCTCCTCCAGCCACTATTCAGTCCCGCTGCCGCCCGACACCGCCCGGCACCACAATTATTACCGGGCGGGTGCGGCAGCGCCAACAGGATCTCAATGCCCCACGGGTCCGGTCACGGCCCACCGGCGTCACCGGGTTGGCAAATGGCTCTCCGCAACGCAGTCCACCACAGTAGGGGCCGATGCCAATAACAAGGCGCAACACCACAGGATCGTGCAATTAACGCGGGGAGGCCTCGTCCTCCGCACCCGCTCAGGTCCACTGCGAGGGGCCGCAACACCCGCCAGCCAGCCGTCGCACCTAACACCTCAATTCCTACCGGGCGGGTATGGCAGCGCGACACAGGATCTCCGGGACCCAGCGAATCCAATCCAGGCCGCACACGACGGTGCCGCGGCCTCCCCCAATAGGATACACTGGCGTCGGCGTAGCTTGCCACTCGGGCACCGCCCAGCTGCTCCGGAGGCCTCTACGATCCTCTGCCTCGCCGGCCCGTGTCGTCGAACTCGTCTATGCGGGTCGTAGCTTCAATTTCGGGACACCAAGCGATTGTGCTCGGTGTCCCGCTGTCGGTCAGCTGCTTTTCATGTTGCAGCTGCTGGATAATGGACGGATTTCACGGGCTTTCGTAGCGGCCCCGGCGGAGCTCTTTCTCTACGCTGCCATCTTGGCAGACGCCAGACCACGCCCAAACACACAGTTTTTTAAGAAAACGTATATAAATTGAGATATCATTGGATGTAGTGCTAGTGATAAATTATCAACAATACTCGTCATACAAACTTCATGAGCATCAATTGTATCAGTTAACGTAAACCAAAAAATATTTAAAAAATCGTTCTGAAAATTATTTCAATGATATATGCACAAGTATTCATATATCCAATGCATGCAAAAATGACCATGCCTCAAAACGAATAAATTATAAATGTAGCAACAGACCGTTAATGCCATATAGGACTGTCTTGCGCATGTGTGAAGTTCATGCAAAACAAGAGACCCGACTGATTCTGCCCAAGTGGGCAATTCATGCATAAGCAGAATATTAGCCCAATATAAATACACATGCATCGACATAATGAATTAGAATATATATTTGTCTGAACAGCATGCTATGAAGTCTAAAAGACTGATTTTGCCCAAGCGGGCTAAACACAACACATAGTTACATCACAGCGTTAAAAGAGCAAAATTCTTGTGGTTTGGAGACAGATGCTCGGACAGCTACTCTATATCCCATTAGGTGCAGTCACCTACATGAAAAATAGAATGAATGAAAATCAATAAAAAGACATCTATGCCTCCGCACAAAAAAGTAAACAATTCACGAAACTGCAAAGTTAATTCTCTCTATTTTTTAATCATACTAATTACCCTAGATGTACTGCTAATTCTTCGCTTGAATTCAGGCCCTGCGCGGTCATGGTTTCAAAATCAATGATATACCTAGATACCAACTCGCGCAATTTTTGTTCTTGATTGCCACCTGGTATGTCTAATTTCTACTGAATCAATCACAATCATTCGCAGCAATTTTTTATTCTGAAAATGAGCATAAAACAGTGTCGGGCCACTGGATAGTGTTTGTCATTGTGTCTAACTGCCTGCATGTGCTACAGGGCACTTGTTTTTGCCTTATGAATGGTACTACCAATGTACATCCTATTACAAGGACATAATAATCCATATACACAGTATGTTGTATTGCATGTTAGTGTTTCTTGATCACTGTAGTTGTGTTTGGAACTTCGAGCAATCAGTGTTGCCGCTACATGCCTTGCAGTTCTTACAGCAAAAGAATCCATCCCTACCCCACTCATTGGTGATATTTCTCTGGGTGGTCATCACATTCTGACTGAGATTGTACCTCAGTGATCGACTTTTTCTGAAAGTGATTTGTGGATTAGGATGAAGATATGTGTTTAGCACTTCATCCGTTTTTAATATGTGCCAATGTTTATTCAAAATAGTATGTAGATTGTATGCCTGATTGGAGAATGCGGTGATAAATCTCACATTGCCAGATTCATCCACAATCTTTTTCTTATGAAGTAACTAATTTCTTGAAACTGCATCTACTCTTGTGCTCGCTTGCCATATGATTTTCTTACTGTACCCTCTTTCAGTAAATCTTTTGCACATAGTCATTTTCTCTTTTTGAAACGCCTCTTCTGTGCTGCAATTACGTTTAGCACGTAATACCTCTCTATATGGTATACTACACACTAAATTAGAGGGATGTGCACTGCTTGCACTGAGTAAGCTGTTTCCTGCAGTTTCCTTCCGGAATAGCTCAGTCTCAAGCTTATTCCCTTTGACACATACCTTAACGTCGAAGAACTCAATCATTTATTTACTGATGTGTTCTGTAAAAGCCAAATTGTAGGTTCAGTTTGTTCACAAAACATTTGGCAGGGTCCTTGTCCCCCTTCAAATACAAAAAATGTTGTTTATAAATCGCAACCACAAAATCACATGATTCTCAAATTCCTCAAAATCTATGGACACCAGCTCCTTCCACCAGCCCATGAACAAGTTCTTGTAACTGGGGGCGAAGCAGGTGCCCATTGCAGTCCCTTGATTCTGTCTGTATGTACAATTGTCAAAAAGAAAAAAATATTGGTCAGACAAAAATAAATCATGTCCAAAACCATCTCAAAATGAAACACAAAAAGAGATAGAGCGAGCTTCAAGGAAGTGTCTCACTGCCTTTAAACCCAAGTCATGTACTATACTTGAATAGAGAACTACTCACATCCAATGTTACAAGTGTGTAGTCCTTTTCCCAATGGATGCCATCAATCCTAGTTCAAAAAATGGGTTTTGTCTCTAATATATGCAGTATAATATCAGTCACAAAGGTCCTCAAGTAATGATCAATGTAGAGTGAGATATTTTCTAATAATGATCCCATAGAGGAGACAATGGGTCTTCCAGGGGGTTTGTTTGCATGTTTGTGTAATTTGGGTAGGAGTACAATACTGGAATCTTAGGGTGAGTACACTTCAAATATGTATACTCCTCCCATTCCAGTAAACCTCTTTCCCTCCAATCGATCAATTTCTCACCAAACAACACATTAGATCTGGTTACCTCATTTTTGGTTGCGACACAATAACATGTTGTTGTTTTTTTAACTTTTATTAAGTTCAATCAGTGCATACAGGAAATATACAGCACAGGAGTCCCCTTAACTGAAGAAAGACAGTGGCAACATATACAAGGTATGTAACAAATACATTCTCAGTATGGTCTCCAGTACAGTTAAACACATTGCTTTGGTGGCATACAATACAGCAAAGACATGTTGGGGCCGGGTGGCACAATAATGACTGTGTTTAGCGTGGCAGGGGGCTCATTACTTGTCTGTTCGTGATAGTGCATAGCATGCTGAAGCAGTCAAGGTGTCGGCCGGCGCAGTCGCAGGTGGGGACGCTACGGGAGTGTCTAGCTGGTGTAGATACGCCACAAGTGGATCTCAGATATCTACCGGACGTCATCTAGGGGGCATAAGGTCCCAATAGGCAGTAAGTTGCGTTTGACATTGCGCAGCATCACTCAGCTACGCTCGCACCGTCTCCTGTGTATCGCCACCCTGTGCTTAGCTAGTAGCAGTAGCAGAGCAATTAGTCTTCGGTGCTTGTCGGGGGTATCTTTGACATAACCAAGCAGGCACCTTTTAGGATCTGTTGAGAAGGGGACTTTGGTAATGTTAGTGATTATTGTGCAAACATTTTGCCAGTATTGCGCCACTTCTGGGCACGTCCAGGCCAAATGTGCAAATGTGGCAGGTTGCTTGGAGCAGCGCATCCTTGCCGCGTTCTCCTTCAGCCCGATCCTATGGTGTTATGCGGAAGTGCGGTATATTCTGTGCAGGTATTTAAAGTGTATCAGGTGGAGTCTGTAGTTGGGAGATAGCCGTTCGGTTTGGCCGCAGCAGTAAAGCCATGTCTCTTCTGGTATGTCCAGCCCCAGGTCCATCTCCCATGTCCTGGGCCCTCGCGAAGTGTCCAGCGCGGAAGCAGCTTTGGTCAGGGAATAGAGACGCGTGATGAGCTTCCGCGGTGACGCGGCTGTGTATACATATTCAAGTGCAGTGTTGACCTGGGGAGGGGCTGGGAAGGTGCTGTGTATGTACTTGCAGGTCACCCTAAGCTGGTAATATAATAGGGTGTCAGATAATGTGATTGGTCTTTCAGCTGTGCTAAGTAATGGAGGAAGAAAATGATCATCCCAGTATAGGTCAGAGAACGTTCTTATTCCCAAGGTGCCCTGCTGTCCTGCAATGGGGGAAAGATAGAGTTCTCCGCCACTGCAGCAGAAGGCGCATAGAGTATGGCAGCGCCCATTTGCCTGCGGATACCATCCCATGCCCATCGTATCAATCAATCAGGGTTTTTTTAAGCGTGCTACTTACCCGTGAGGGTTTCAAGTAAGGGTGGGCGTAGTTCGCGGAGTTGCGCTACGTGACGCTACGCGAAGCGGTAAATCAACTCCGCCGCGCTATGTGGAGCTACGCGAGCAGCGTAGTGCGATAGGAAAATGCTGTTCACGGTGATTGCACAGTGCCGGATGCTTGTCCGCACTGTGCAATCATTGCAAACGGCATCATGCACACTGCAAGCGGTCGTTTTCTGCAGCTCGAGTAGATTTTTACTCGAGCGGCAGCTTTCTCAACGCGAACGGGCAGTTTCTCATCGCGAGCGGTCGCGAGCATATGCGACCACTCGCAATGAGAAACCTGACCCCCCCGCGTTGAGAAATCTCGCCGGGCGGTTTATTTTGCTCGCTCGCGGTCGCCAACTTGCCGTTGAGGAACGCGAGCAAGCAAAAATGTCTGCCACGCGTAGCGGATTTTCTCTGTACTCCGCGAGATCCGCATAACGCGGAGTGCAGAAAACTCCGCAAACTCCGCGAGTGGAGCGTAGTTCACCGCCCAGGGTTAGTTTCAAGGCGCTAGTGGGGGGCATGCGGGGGGTGCAGCTCTCGATCAGCCGACGAGACAGGTCTTGAGGCTCTTTCTGAAGGTGTGCAGGGTAGGGGAGCGTCTGATGTTGACTGGGAGCTCGTTCCAGGCCTTTGCCCCGTCGTGGGAGAAGGCTCTTCCCCCTGCTCTGGTTATGCGGATGCGTGGAGTTTCTGCTAGGGCGAGGTCGGCGGAGCGGAGGTTTCTTTTGGGTGCGTGGAAAGATACTCTTTTGTTGAGGTATTTGGGTCCGGTGTTGTGGAGGGATTTGTAGGCGTGGGTGAGTAGCTTGAAGGTTACTCTCTATTCGACGGGGAGCCAGTGGAGGTCTCAAAGGTGTTGGGTAATGTGCTCATGTCGTGGGGTTCCGAGGATGAGTCGGGCCGTGGTGTTCTGGATGGTCTGGAGTTTGTGAAGGAGGGATTTGTTGATTTCGGCGTAGAGGGCATTACTGTAGTCCAGTCTGCTGGTTATGAGTGCGTGGGTGACGATCTTTCTGGCTTCGGGGGGGATCCACTTGAATGTCTTGCGGAGGATGCGGAGGGAGTTGAAGCAGGTGGAGGCGACGGCATTGATCTGGCGGGTCATGGTGAAGGAGCAGTCTAGGATGATGCCGAGGTTCCGGGCGTGGTCCGTCGGGGTGGGTGGGTTTCCGAGGGCGGAGGGCCACCAGGTGTTGTCCCAAGCGGAGAGGGAGGGTCCAAGGGCGAGGACCTCCGTCTTCTCCGAGTTGAGCTTTAGGCAGCTGTTGCTCATCCAGGCTGCGATGTCCTTAATTCCTTCCTGGAAGCTGAGTCTGGTGTCTTCAGGGTCCTTCGTGAGGGAGAGGATGAGCTGGGTGTCGTCTGCGTAGGATACTATACGGAGCCCATGTTGTCTGACGATGGCGGCGAGGGGGGCCATGTAGATGTTGAAGAGCATGGGGCTGAGCGATGATCCTTGGGGTACTCTGCAGTTGATCTCTGTAGGTTCGAAGAGGAAGGGTGGGAGTCTGATCCTTTAACATAACATAACATGTGTATTTGTAAAGCGCACGTTCACCCAGAGGTCTCTTGGCGCTGAATAACAGATGTTCATTGTTACCCAACTCAATGGTACTCATTTTATCGACCTCAGATGGATGAAAGGCTGAGTGGACCCGCCGGGATTTGAACCTGTGACCATGAGGTCGAACACAGGCCCCTGCAATGGACGCATTAGTCCACTGAGCCATCAGACCCGGCTTTAGGTTCTGACGGCGAGAAAGGTGCGGATCCAGTCGAGGGCAGTACCACGTATGCCGGCGTCGTGGAGTCTGGCTGCAAGAGTGCGGTGGGAGACTGTGTCGAAGGCTGCGGAGAGGTCTAGCAGGATGAGGGCCGTACACACTCTACTGTGTTTATTTCAGCTCTGGGTATTTTGTATGGCTGGAATAGTGCGGTTTTTAGTGGCCATGGTGTCGCGTGAACACACTCCACCGCCACATGTGGTTGAAACGGCATTGGGTGCAACCAAAAATGTATGGTGCTCGCTTGGGCACAGTAAGCGTATAATTTAAGATCCGGCGCTCCCAGTACGCCCCATGACTGGGGTAGTGTAAGGATTTCATATGGTATCCTGGGTTGATGGCCCGCCCAGACTAGGTTGATCAAGTCGGAGCGCAGGCGTTTGACGAACTGCACTGTTAGGGGGAGTGGAACATTGACAAATAGGTAGAGCAATTTCGGGAGAATGATCATTTTAGCGATAGCAATGCGTCCAGCAAGAGATAGCGGTATTTGTTCCACACTGGAATGCGCGCTTCAAGCCAATCTATCACCTTTCCATAGTTCGCTTTCCACATTTCCTCCGGATCCCTGCAGAGCCATATTCGCAGGTATCTGGTCGGCTCGGACGCCCATTTGTATGGATAATTGGTCTGGAACGGAAATGTCTCGTCCGTGAGCGGAAAGAGTATAGATTTGCTTCAGTTTACCTGAATGCCCGAGTGACAGCTGAAGCGGATCACCTCTCTCGTCAGAGGTGAGAGATTCTCCTGCGGTTAACGGATATATAAGGTGATGTCGTCCACGTACATTGATACCACTAGTCCGCGCATGGTGGAGCCAATGCCCCGTTGGGCGTGGTGTTGGTGTAGTCTAGCCGCTAGTGGTTCCATAGCCACCGCAAACAGTAGAGGGGAGAATGGGCAGCCCTGCCTAGTGCCTCGTGTAATAGTAAAGTGGTCCGATATGTGTCCATTGAGCCTAGCTCGTGCCGAGGGGAGCATGTACAGCAGTCGGATTTTCTTAATTTTGCTGGAGCTGAAGCCCAGGTGCCCCAGCAGGGGAAAGAGGGATGACCACTCAAGGGAATCGAACGCCTTTGTGGCATCCAGGAGGGCCGCCACCACTGGCAGAGAGGGGTGGATGTGATACATGACCGAGAAAATGGTGCGGAGATTATGAGACGTGGCCATCCTCGGTATAAACCCGGACTGATCAGACTGCACTATTAGCGGCATTAAAGGTAGCAGACGGTTAGCCAGAATTTTCACATAGATTTTATTATCTATATTGATAAGAGATAGGGGGCGATAGGAATCACACAGTTCGGGCGGTTTGTCTGGTTTCAGTATAGTAATAAAGATGTCTTCGCGAAGAGTGGGGAGAAGCTGACCTACTGACAAAGACTCGTGGTACACCTCAATGAGGTGGGAAATGAGTATAGTAGCGTGCTCTTAGTAGAAGGCTGAGGTCAACCCATCCGAGCTGGGCGCCTTATTGCCCGGGATGCCAGCTGTAACCCGCGCCACCTCCTCCGGTGTGATTGGGGCGTCCATGTATTTGCAATGTACGGAATCCAGCCAGAGCAGTTCAATGGAATCAAAGTAACTTTGCAACAACTCCGGGTCGCTTGTCTCTCCCGCAGAGTAAGGCCGGGCAAAGAAGGAGGACATAACAGATGGAAGTTTTCGGAGGATGTGACCAGGTGGCCCACACTGTTTTGCACCTGGGACACATACTCTCCCCCTCTCCATACAGGCGCGCCTGCGTCTCCCGCCCAAGATATTTGATCTCCCTGTCAGCCTCAGTCTGGTACTCAGAGAGTTTGGCTCTCATGTCAGCCAGCGTGATTAGTTTGGGATCACGACTGTATGACCCCTCTAGGTCCCGAATTTCGGATTCCAGTTTTGCTGGAGATCCCCTAATCGACTTCAATATACCCGCTTGTTTGGCTATACACATAGCGCGAATAACCACCTTGAAAGCCTCCCAAAGTGTAGATGGTGAAGATACGGACCCTTCGTTCAGATCGAAGTACTTAACAATGGTTTGCTGGATCTCTTCTCTAAACGCCCCGCCTTGCAGGGCGTGTGAAGGAAGTCTCCACAGGAATGTCTGAGGGAAAGTCTTTGAGATCTGGAGAGCTAGCATCACCGGCGAGTATTCGGATAGCATGCGCGGTAAGTGTTCTACTGCTGTGGTCCAAGTGAGAACATCTCTAGATACTAGCCAGTAGTCGATGCGAGACCACGAGCCATGTGTGGAGGAGAAGCAGGTGCCGTCGCGCTGAGAATTGTGTATGTGACGCCAGATGTCTACAAGTGCGTTGTCAGCGATGAGTGTGTTTAGGGCCTCCGCAAAGCGTGGGTGTTGTAATGTATTGCTTGAGCGGTCAAGGGGCCCTTGCAGTGCCACATTGAAGTCGTCTCCCCATATTACCGGGTGAGTGCCGCAGTCTAGGACCTGCCTCCAGACATTAAGAAAGAAGTCCTGGGCGTCTGTGTTTGGACCATAAGTGGCAACCATGATCAATTGCTGAGCTTAAGCGTCCCCACCAGGATAACATATCTACCTGCCTTGTCAATGATCAAGTGCGTTGTGCGCCGCCACAGACCTTTTTTGAGCAGTATTGTTATGCCACAAGCATAGTTGGAATAGACTGAGTAGTGCGCTCCGCACCAAAGGGCACGGAGGCGAGCCGTGTCGCCGGTGGCAAGGTGCGTCTCTTGTAGAATGCATACGTCCACGCCATGCTGGACAAGGTTTGCGTGTACCAGCCTGGATTTACGATGGTCATTTAGGCCCCGAATATTCCTGGTTAAGTATGTCATGGTTGTCATATTGTCGGAGAGGGGGTATAGGTCGCAATCTGTGTTACATTGCGTAGCAAGTGCTTTAGAGTCTTTTGCTGCGTCAATCTGAAAGTAGTAGTACTGACCTCCTGTCTGCCCAAAACCAAAACAACAGCGTTGTCTGAGCAAGAGAAACATCTGAGTGTCTCCAACATTTGCCCTTCCCTCCACCCTGAAACACAACTAGTACTTTCCAAGCATCCCTAAGGATGGCAAACTGGAGTTCCCCAAATACACCCCTCCCCCCCACTGCAACCCCCCAAACAGGTTGACAGTCCCCCCCCCCAACTAGAAGACCCCAACATAGATCTATGGCAGGTATCTAGGGAATTATCCCATGGGGACATGGTCGCTCCAGGCGGACAGCCCCGACCTAGTGTCAGGGTGGCTGAGCGGTGCATTTTTGTTAGGTGAACAAAACATAACATTTGTGGCATGTGTTTGTTGTCCCCTCCGGGGCGTCTCAGCGCAAGTATATATGTGTGCCGTGGACTATCAGTTTCATCTTAACCATAGTCTCCACCACCTTCGGTATTTGCGTTGTAGGACAGTGTTTTATTCATTGGCGCTGGTCTGACCACCCTCTGCCCGGTCAAGTGTGGCAGGAGACCTCTTTCTTTTTCTGCTAATCTGCTTCGCATATGTTAATGCAGCTTTAGGGTCAGTAAAGAATTGTGGTTTGCTGCTGCAGGTAATTTGCAGTTTGGCTGGGTACAAGAGGGCATAGGGAATTTCCAGCTGCTGGAGGATGCACTTGGCTGGTAGGAATTCCCTCCTTGCGGCCTGTACAGACAGAGTGAAGTCTGGATAGAAGGACAGAATATTGCCTTGGTGCCTGATCTCGCCCATTTCTCTGGCCCTGCACAGAATCACATCTCTGTCGTGGTAGTTCAACAGGTGGGCGATTATTGGGCGCGCCGGGCCCCAGACGGCAGCTGCTGGCTCAACGAGTGATGCGCTCGCTCAACATGAAAACTGCAGATAGTTTGTGCAGAAGGGATTCTAGGTAGTCCTCCATTTTAGAGATCGCGGTGGATTCAGGGATGCCAGTAATTCAGAGGTTGTTCCGTCTGGAACGAGATTCTAAGTCTTCATTTTTGACTCTGATTAGTTCCAGCACTTTGTCCATTTTAATCATCTTTTGACGGTCACCAGCGAGCGTGTCCTCCGAGTCCGACACTCTGGATTTCAACTGTGTAATCCTGCTTTCGTGCGAGTCTACCCTCTGGTTCACCTGGTCTAATCTGGCAGTGAGGTGGTCAATTTTATTATCAATCCACTAAGCTTGACTTAACCTCCCTTAAAATGGACCAAATATCATCATCTCTTATGTTGGTTTCTACTGTTTGCGTGGAATGCTCTTCCACCAGGGACACCACTGATTTTATCAATAAGATTGAAGGACAACCATTCGACCCTTGCAACCAATGGTTAGTCTCGTTTGATGTAACTTCACTATACACTCAGATCCCACAGGAGGAAGCGCTAGAAACCATGGAATACTATTTGGTGACACGCGCAAAGCCCCAAAGAGTCCCTACTGATTTTATATTGGATCTAGCTAGAATTGCCCTCAAGAAGAATTACTTTAAATTTGAGGATACATTCTTCATGCAAGTTAAGGGGACCGCGATGGGATGCCCCTTCGCCCCAGAAATGGCCGTATTGTTTATGGCATTGTTCGAGGACAAGTTCATCATCAACCATAATCCATATAGTGAATACATTTCACAATGGTACAGGTATATAGATGATGTCTGGTGCCTTTGGAGTGGCACAGATGAACATCTGCTACAGTTCCATGAATGGTTAAAAATGAGACATCAGGATATTAAATTCACCATCACGAAGAGCGGGACTCAACTAACGTTTCTAGATGTGGAAGTCTTTGTGCATGATCATAAGCTGACAACAACTTTACACCGAAAACCTACAGACAGAAATACAATACTCGTTACCAAAGTTTCCATCCAAGGAGTTTAAAAGACAACCTCCCATATGGGCAACTATTAAGGATTCGTAGGAATTGTGCACGAAAAGAGGATTTCATGATAAACGCCTAAGTCTTTTGTGATCAACTCAAAGACAGGGGTTACCCAAGAAAAATGCTTAAACATGCAATCGAGGGCTTGGTATACACCGTGAGAGGTATTGCTCTCCAAGAAAGAAAAAAGTCCTGTTGAGAAATTAGTATGTGTGTCCACATTTGGTTCACACACTAACGGATTTCGCCAGATGATTTAAAAAAATTGGCATCTTTTAACACAGCTGGATTGCCCTATGGAGAGACCGTTATTCGCAATGAAAAAGAATAAGAGCATCGCTCAACGAATCATCAGAGCAGATTTTCCTCATACTACCAAGAAGACAGATCCGAGGGCCCAATGGAACATGCAACCCATTGAAGGCCACCATAAATGTGGCAATTGTTCAGCTTGTAGTACCACCATTGAAGGTTACGAATTTATACATGATTCCATTAAATGGATCCATAAAGAGTTTACGAACTGTAAAAACAAAAACACAGTTTAGTCCATTCAGTACCCGTGTCCAAAATTGTACATCGGGAAGACAAATCAACAAATCAATCAAAGAATAGTACAACACCGTTCTCGAATTAAAAAGCAAGTGCTAACTGCACCGATGGTGTCACACTTTGTGGAAAATAACCACTCAGAGAAAGATTTTGTATGGACCGTGCTATCAGGATTGAAGCAACCCCAATGTGGAGGCAATGTTGAAAATCTATTACTGAAAAGGGAAGCTTATCTAATTCTGAAATTTAATTGCATTCAAAAAGGTCTCAACGAGATGTCTGAACTAAACCAAGCAATTAATTAATATTTGTGAATTAGAGATGCGTAATGCAGTTCCAAACTCGCACAAGTTAAGAGTATATCATCCACATTAAATGCAAATATCATCAGCGACCATGTGTCTTTATGAATGAACCGAGGACTATAAATCCCAGAAGTTAATAAATAAATACGTAAGAGAGACCATCAACAAAATGTATTTATTTAAACGCACAGCTGTGGAAAATATTCTAAGAGAAATCCTTAGTACTACAACTCCCACAAATCCGCTGTCAAGATTCCCGAGAGACCTACTGCTTCCACAAATTCAAATACCGGCAGAGTCAGCACAAGCGTAATGGATGGAAGAGCCAACCGTGAAAACTAGTGGCAGAAGAAGAGAAACGTGAGTGGGAACATGATTTATTTCCAAGTGCGCGTTTATTTTCAAGATCACAAATAAGTAAAAGCACGTTCGTTTTGTTACAGCGCAATTAAATTGTACGACCTCAGTAACCGTGATTAACATCAGAACTTGAAATTACAAGCTTTTAAGTAAGTCTTACCCGTATTTAAATCGGCACTTCAAATAAGCTTGCTTCTTTTCACCACTATAACGTATGGTGTAACAATGTTGCACTATTCTCGTTACAGAAATGAATTAAGAGTTCTCACAACAAACACGGACGGCTCGCACTGCATTAGATTCGACACGAGAAGAAACACATCGGGCCTAAAGCTCGACTAAGTAAGCAATCTTTGTACGATAAATGCATGTCTGCTTTGCTACAGCGCACTGAATGGTACTATGTTTTAAATTCGCAACCGGCACCTGGAACTTGAAATCATAAGATCGGAAGTAGATTAAATCTGTCTTAAAGGTGGCAATTACAAACACGCGCTTTCTTCCTTCTCCCGTTTTTCTTTAAAAAGCACAGTGAAACATTGTTACGCTTTTCTTGTTTTAGAGTTTTAAACAAACGAACACGGGCGCCTCGCGCTTTACTTGGCCTCAACTAACAGCATATGCTCATCGGGCCAGAGACAAATGATCAAGTAAGCGGATTCAATATACATAATAAGGTTTTAAGTGGAAGTGTTCCAAGCAAGTAATCATATTTTAACGTGCCTGTCATTTCAGGCTTAAAGTTCTACAACACGAACTTATTATTGAAGAAATACAAAGGACAGGCAGCAATACTCCTTACCTGACGGTGCTCTCAGACTTACTAAGTAAGCGAATTCTGCACATAGGAAACTTTAACTAAAAAGTGGATACTGTATAGTAAAACAATATTTTTTTCCAAACGATTCCCACTGTTTAGGTCACACGGTTAGTAGCACGAAGGTCGCGTAGAAGAGACAATACGTGCAGGCAGAACATTGATGCCCCTACCAACAAGAACAGGTACACTATAATCCTCTTATGAGGTCATAGTTTAAAATAAGAGAAGAGTCCCATTTATGTTAAATACCCCTTTTTCTTTTAATTTCCGCAGATTACACAGTGGTTCAGCCCTGATGATAATCCCTAACATTTCTTGGGGATTGGAAACGTGTCGGCATTTCCTTTTTTTCCTGAGGGATGCTACCTAAAAAGGACTCTGCAGAGGGTTTTGCGAATATAAATATATCCCCGCAGAGACTTGTATAATTCTTTTATCCCCATGGGTAGCTTGTCTCCCAAAAAAGCCAAGTACAGGGCATTTTGAGAGAGCTTTATGTTTGATCAATGTAGACTGGTGTAATTGTTTCCAATTATATGAATGTATCCCTCACATTTTTGTTTCCACTTTACATTATCACAAGTATTGTTTATTTGTAATCTTGAGGTTTTTACTCTCAAATGAATATTGTATCTTTTGAATGGCACATTGAAAATTCAAAGGGTTACAAAAAATGTTTCAAATAAGGCAATATGTTTAAGCAGGGCACAGTGACTAAATGCATTGTTTCTTAGTCTGCTGAAATAAATAGCAGCCTCAGAAATTGGTAGCCAGGTTACTCTTTTTTTTTTTCTTCTTTTCTTCAAATTCCACCATCTGCGGCAGGTCGCCAGTGCAGCCCGTGCATCTACTCTCGAGGATATTTTTGGCTTTTTGCCGTCGGTCTTCCCCATATCTATGGGTAGCTCCTTGCCCAATCGCAGGGGAAGGTGCAGTAGTTCCACACTAGAGACGGTAGTGATGTTGCCGCGATCTGGCCGTTCACAGCACAATCCGGTTGTCTGGCAGCTTGCCCCCTCTCTGCCCCAGACCCTCCCCGCTCGACCCTCCTGAAGCGGCCACTAGAGCCGAGAGAGATTGAGCGCACCTGGTTCTTTCTCTAGCCGCTGTCCTTTGAGGTCACCGCGATTTGGCAGGGTGAGGTAGGTAGGACGAGGAGGAATGGGCTTTGTTGTAGCAGGCCAGGGGGTTCTGCAAGAGTCTGGGAGACAGTGGCCTCGTGCCAAAGCCTGATTTGTGTGCTCTGACGACAATGGGGGCCGCAGGGGCGGCTTTCTGTGCAGTCGTGTCAGGTCTCGTTCGTCTCAGGGGGCACTTCTTTTCCCCCCAGCAGATCCGTGCCCCCTTACCTCCGGTTCTGTGTTTTCAGCAGAGCAGTTCACATATCCCAGGCGCCCATCCTGTGCATTAGGCTTAGATCGGGACCTGTACAGTGTCCCTGGTTAGCGACGAGTGTGACACACTTCAGGGAATTCACAGACTCAGGCAGGCCCAGCTCGCCACACAATGGCAAGGTGGCCCAGTCTCAGCCAGACCCTTGCGCGGCTGAGCGCCCCCCAGGGCCCACACAGGGTCGACCGCGGCCCAGGGGGGAGGCAGATATTGGCCCAAGCTCTGCAGCTCTGGAGGCACACCACCGCTTTCCGGCGCAGCCGCACCGCTGCACGCTCCGCTCACAGCCCAAGTTGCGGGCTTCACTCCTCGTCTCTGTGAACGCTTGCAGTCCGCGTCTCAGTCAGGCCTCCGCCAGGAACACTGGCACAGCAGCAAGTCGGAGAGTCAGGACGGCCCCAGCTGGCGTCTCACTTGATCAGCTGTCCAGCCCCACCACACGATAATAGCAGTTAGTTTTTTCTTTCACCAGGATTTCGATGGATAATGCACTCGGCTGGCAGAGCCCACGTATGGTGCGGCCATCTTGCAGCCAGCGAGACCACCACCACCACCCCCCCCCCTTCCCCACACAATAACATGTTGTGTCATCTAGCTGCCTCATTCCTTCACCCAAATAATCAATTTTAGACACTACAACCACATTGCCTCCTTTGTCAGATTGACGTATGACAATAGACTGATCCAACCTCAAGTTCTCCATTGCTACAATTTGATCATAGGATACATTCTTTTTTCTCACATACATTGCTTTATATCTGAATGTTTTCAAATCCTACACCACACCTCTTTCAAATACCTCAATGGCTTCACATTGGACATAGGGTAAAAAGACGGATTTTGGCTTAAACGAGCTCTGTTGATTGAGCCCTAATTCGAGATCAAAATTCAAAAGATTCAAAACAGAATTCTCATGATTCTCAAAATTAACATCCAATGCAGATAAAGTATGTAGAGTTTCAATATCATCGATACTTAAATTACTGAAAGCTGGTGTAACCTTGGAGGTATGAGATCTACCTTGTTGAATATCGAACCACTTCTTCAGTTTTAATTTTCTTATAAAACAGAATAAATCTATTCTTATCTGAGTATAGTTCAAATTGGCTGTAGGACAAAATGACAACCCTAAAGATAAAGGTTTAGTTTCATCATCAGTCAAAATATGTGATGACAAATTTACCACATTCATGATTTGGCTTGTCTGCGCCTTGTTGTCACTCCCATGGGCTCTTTCTCTTCTTTTCTTGTATCTTTTTTTGACTTGCTTGTTCCTTGCGTTCTTCCTTGGTTTCCTCGTCCTCTGCCCCTTAGAGCTTTTTGTTCCTGAAATTGCTCTGTCCTTCCCTGGTTTAGCAGCTGGAAATGCTTTAAAAAAATCTTCTTATGTTGCTAAGGCAAGCTTCTGTGTGAGATTGAAATTATTTTGGCAGAATTGGTTAAGTTAGTATTCAAGGAAACTCTGGATGAATTCATGAAAAATTTGATGATGCGTCTAAACAAAGCTGAAGAAGAAATTATGATAAAAAAACAACGGAAGTCTATTGAAGACTTTAAAGATTATCAAGCAGGACGGACTCTAACTTTTCACAAGAAGTATAACCACATGTTCAATGGGAATACAGATATAAAAAAAAAAATCTAAAAATATGGAACAATTGAGTATCTCAGAACCAGGTGAGAGTGACGTTTCCAATGGGAATTTGTCAGATGTTTTGGTAACGGCATTAACCCAGGGTGTGCATCATGAGCAACATAAGAAGATCCACTAGGGAGGGGTACCATTGGAAAGGGGAGATTCTCCCCTTTCCAATGATACCTGTCCTTACTTTCAACTGAGAAAGCCCCCTGAGCACGTAGAAAGAGAAACTGAAATGAGCCTACTGGCTCATTTCAGTTTCGGTTCACGACGTGCGCGCCGATTGTCATTTCAGCGAAACCAACTAAACAGCCTCGGGAGCTGGGGAAAGGGAATTCCCCTGGCACTACCCTTGCAAATCCTTTCCTAGTAGATCACTAAAGTAAGGGCAGGAATGCTAAAATGGGCTTTCCTGAGCGTTTTTTCTTTTAACTCGCAGCCAACATGAACATGTTGCCAGCAGTAAAAAAAAAACAAAAAAACATTCAACTACACTGCCCTGAAACAGAATGTTACCATTTGTGGACCTTGGTACATGGGCTGAGCTGCTTTGGCAGCGTGCATCTCCAGCAAGAACCTAGCACAGTGGTAAACAGAAAATAAAACTTTGCAACATAATTTATTGTTGCTGAATGAGAAGGCCGGCAAAAGACGCCTCCATGTCTCTTGCTGTTTCTGGACATGTCAGGGAAGAGAGGAAGTACAGTAGAGAGAAAAGAAGTGTTAAGAGAGGAACGAGGGACTAGAAGGGAAGAAGTAGACAACTGATAGGTGAGATTCAGAAGCAAATGTGTGTGTGAGAGAGAGAAAAAGAAACAACTGTGAGAGATGGAAAGATAAAGAGATTTATGTTGAGATATAGAGACTGACAAGTGTGAGAGAAGTTTGACAGACAGGTGAAAAAGAGACAGCTGACAGATGGAAAGATGTGACAAAAAGATGAGAAAAATACCATAGAGACGAAGAGATATGTTTGAGAGATAGAGATAGACATGGGTGAGAGGACGAGAGAAGTTTAAGACAGAGTGGCGAAAAAGAGACAGCTGACAGACCATGGGGAAGACAAAGATGTGACAGGCATATAAATGAGAAAGGCGCTTTAGAGAGGAGACAGGTGAGAAAAGGGCTAAAAAAAAGAGACAGGCCAGAACAATACTGCAGAGAAGGCACAGGGTGAAAAAGAGGCATCTAAGAGATAGGTGAGTAGGATGCAGTTTAAAGAGATGGAGAGTAGAAGACGGGTTTAAGAGAGGTGATCTAGAAAGACTGTTGTTGCAGAGCTCAGAGAGAAAAAGATGGCACAGGTGAGAAAGAGAATAGAAACTAATAAGCGGAGAGGTAATGTACAGGTGAGAAATAATTCATAAAGAGACTGCTGAGGGGGAAATAATCTAGAGAGGTGATAGAGGGGCAACAGACAGCTATGAGAGAGGTGGGTAGTTGGACTGGTGCAAGGTAGATAATAGAGAGAGAGGGGAGAAAGAGATGGGTGAGAGGTGGAAGAAGTAATAAGGAGTCAAGTGAAAGACAGGTGAAAAAGACAATTCAGAGAAGGGGTGAAAGGGGAGAGACAGGTGGGGAAGACTTTGTTAAGAGAGATAGTATGAGAAAGGTGAAGTGGAACAAAGAAACTGATGCAATATCTTGGAGAAAGGGAGGCATGTGAGAGGGAGGGCGGATAAAGAGATAGCAGCTTAGTTACACGTAGCTGAGAGGGGTAAAGAGGATTGACGGGTGAGACAGACAGCTGGAAGAGAGGAGAGAGCAGAAATAGAACAAATTCAGGGAGAGTTGAGGGGGAAGACGTGGGTGCTTTGATAAAGAGGCAGGTGGATGACAAAGAAACAGCTGGATGAGAGGTAAGAGGGAGAATATTAAGACATTTTCTAACTTCTTTATCAGCTTTGCGCTTATTGCATGATTTATGACTGCAATGATGTCCCGTCTCATGGTGTCATCACAGTAAAATGTCATGTGACATCACTTACTAGGATGATGTTGGGTGAAAGTTTGCATGATGTCACTTCCTGGGATGTAACTGGGGGTGGTCAAAGGGCAAGTCCTGTCACATCTGCTACCCCAGGGATTTCGGTGAATTGAATGAACCAAGGATACATCCTGTCTTATCCACTCAAGCTAGTAAGTTGGTTCAAATATATGCTTGCCTAAGTGCAAAGGAAAATCTACAGGGCCGTATTTGTAGGTGGATCTGTAACTGTCAGCTGCTGGAACACTAGCCTTATCTATACCTTCGAACTGGCAGCTTTAGCTTTCAGACAATTCTCCATGGTAAAGCTAGGATGGATGAGATAGTCATCTGTGGTGTTAGCTGTCTAAATACCTACCTTATCCTTAGTTTTAAAGACACTGCATTATTTACGAAAGCAACCCCATTTGATGAATATGATTTTGTCACAAAGTTTCACCCAGGGAGGTTGGACCTGCCTTGTTAGATTCCAATGCATATTTTAATAATATGGAAGACTTTTTTCATCACAACTATTCGCAAAAAAATCTAATATTCTTCAAGATACTGAAGGGAGAACTCTTCTGGGCAGTAGTTGTACACCATGACAATGTTGGACAGGAAAAAATACTCGGAGGCCTCCTACAGGCTGTCCGAAAATTCCCCAGCGTGTCAGGGACATATAGTTTTCTTCCCCGAAGACAGAACCTTGAAGGGCAGACAGACTCACTGCGACTCCATGGCAAGGCAGGGTGGCTGTCTACACTCTCTTTTTTCACCAAAGTGGCTCCCACCAACAGTTACCTGCAATGGAATAAAACCACAAAATAGCTAGAATCTCTATATATGGCAGGTCCACTACAGCTGTATTCAACCATTTGCTGACTGGCCTGCCAAGCTTTAGAGAAGGCAGTCGGGGGTGGCAACCGCTTTCCAACAAAAGACTGCACTCTGCTTTGACTTGCTCTGAATTTGGAACGCATTAGGGTTCTCCTAGCCACGAGAAGGTTCTTCTTCACCCACTTGGGCATTTTGAGCAGAGGCCGACATTACTGGGCTGGCAAAAATCAGTGAGTCTCCTAGCTCTGGCCTAGAATGCTGTGATGCCGGTTTGTATACACTGAATGGAAGAATGCATGTTGTGAACCTTGTTTACCAGAGGAGCAGCTGGATGCTTAATTACACAATTTTTCCACTAGCTCAAATCTACACCAATGTTATAATTACACCGAGTGAAAATGAGCAGGCAGTTGGGGTGTCAGGGCTTTAAGGGGGAGGAGCATAGGGTCAAGTAAGCTGGTTTGCAAATTCAGAAATCTGGTCTCTGTGTTGGTCATGGGAGATAGGTTAGTTTATTGCACAGAACTATAAACAAAAGAGAACTTTGTAAACAGAAATTTTCTCCAAGTTCTTACGGCACAAATCTGATAGTTCATTATACAGAACTATAAACAAAAGAGAACTCTGTAAACAGAAATGTACTCCTTACGGCACAAATCTGAACTCTGTGAAGAACTTAATTTTATTTATTTATAAAGTTTTGTATAGCGCAAACATGGCCCTAGTGGGTATCTGAGCACTTTACATGACGAGAAGTAGGGTATCGATTAGACTGGTAAACAAAAGACACGTGTGAATGACAAACATCTATAAAAGTACATAGTGTAAAAAAACAAAACTTGATCTCAATTATAGTCGGTAAAGAGATGGTCACTCATCATAGGAGAAGTTAGTATGGTTACATTTCCATAGGCACAGATATATTGTCTTAGTGTAAAAACTTAGTCAGCATTGACCTGTAATTAGCTTTACCACTATGCGATCATCTGACAACCCTGCTATTTAGAATTGTCTGAGAGATAGGGTTTTGTGATGAGCCAGGAAGTATGGTGCCTTGCTATGTTTGCGTAGTGTGTGTTTTGAGTGTGTGTAACACGGTGCAACCAGGATAGGGGAGGTACCCTATAACCCCTATGTGTGTGTGGGAAGAAAACCCACACTTTATGAGAAAAACAAAACCCCGGGCACACGTTATTAGGATAAATGTGCTTAATAGCAAAGTCTTAGAAATCGCAAAATATCTTCTTAATAAGTCCATTCAAGTCTTTTTGGAAAGTTTTTCAAATCGTTTTACTCATTGTTATCGATAAGCACAACCAGCCAACACGTGTTTCGTCACACAGGGAAGTATCCGTGACTTCTTCAGGGCTGAAAAGCAAACGGAGAGCCGTCTGAGCAACCGTCTATCCGGTGATAATTCCAAACCGGACAGGCTATGTTCGGTAATAGAAGGACTAGAATCAATGGTAGAGGAGCATTGGAACCGGGATGGCGGTGATCCTGTGAGCAAAGTCTCTATATTAGGGGTTGCACGGCGGGTATGCCTGTAACGCAATACGTGGAACTGTTCGAGGCAACCGCCTCGCTGGTGAAACAATAAGAGCGGCTGTTCTAAATAACGAAGTAGTGTTCAAACCAGATCGGGTAGTGAAATAGGAAAACCAAAATGACGGAGATCCTGAAAGAAAAGTGCCTGTGCAGTGAATAGTGCAGCGGTAATGCCGTGGAGAACCAGAGATCCTTAAACTGCAACTTTCCCAAACGACGGTTAACAGGCGGGTGCGCCGTTGACCAAGACCTAGAGCGGGTACGCTGAAGCGAGGCACAGGCTCGCCTCTGTATCGGAAGTGATATTTAGGTCAAGAATATCAGACAGTGCAAGTTGTTTGGGTGCGAAAGACCTATTTTCACCCTACAGTGGGCTTATGGCACGCCCATTGCTTATCCATAGTTGACTTTGTGGTCACTTTAATTTGCCTGCTTCTTTTTTAGTGGCTTGCCTTCCTCTTCCTGTTTGTGTCCCTCTCCCGGAGCATACCCCTTTTACTATGCTTTTGATCTGCCAATGTGTATCTTTCTGCTGCTCATATTTACAGAACAATTTTCTTCTTTTTCCTGCAGCACTTCATGAGTGCTTGTGGTTTTAGCCATCTCATTCTTGTGCCACTTTCCCACCCTTATGCCTCCCACCCCGAGATGTTTTGCTCGCCACCCTCCCATCTAGTCTGCAAAAGCACAGCAACAGGAATATTTTTGCTATGGTATGGCTGAAGAGCAGACTTTAAGGATTGTTTTGGTTTTCCTTCATTAGTATTGCACGAAAGCACAAGCTTTAGCACACAAAGACTTTTATGATACTGAGAGAAGGACAATATGCTGCACTATCTTAGCTGGCATCTGACGCAGAAGGTGTATTTGGCAGAACACTACATCTGAAGGCCCATATAACCGCTCCCTGGACTACTACAGAAGACTAAATGGCTGAATCCTCTGGAAAGTAAATTAGGCGTTGGCAAGCATTTAGTTTTACTTTCTGACACTTATTCTTTTTTTAAATTCAGTTTTTTTTCTGAGTAAAAAGTATTGTAAAAAGAAACCATGCCAATTATAAAGACTGAAAACATTGAATTTAGTGTTAAGTTTTGAGATACCATAAGATATGTTTGCTTTTCCTCCAGTATTTTGAAATGGTTCTTTTTTATTATACTTTACAAACACTCGCGAAGTCAACAGTTCAACACTTGCATCATAAAGGTGAGACCTATTGGCTTTGCCAGTGCTTGTTAGTGAAGTCTCAACTGTAACATTAATGTAGGCTTCAGAATGTTGATTTTATCTGGGGGGGGAGTGGCCTGATGCCAATCGAAGATGGCCGCTCGCTAGAAGAGCTCCGTGGCGACTCGGAGCGAGTGTTGGCTCTCCTGCGGACCTTCGTCGCTACAACGCACAACTATGGAATCCTTCGTGATATGAAAGACTCTAGAAGCCTTTTCCATTGTTTTCTGCCCCTGGTGAGCGTTCCTTTGTCTTGGCTGCGGCTGGCGCTTCTCCCCTCACGGGACTCGCGCCCGCCATTTTGTTTTTTCTCATAACGCTGCATTTCTGTGAGGGGACAGCAACAGGAGCAATTTTCAATATTTTTAATGCCTAAAACCAGTGGCATCATTTATAATCAGCAAATGGATATGTAACGACGGAGGATAAGGATAATGTAACGGTTTACAAAGGGATTCCTCCAAATACCGGAGTATTTAAATTGTGTGCAGGTTGAATTGATTGGCATATGACAAATACTACAGTGATTTTCCATTTGGCAGACAGAGAAAACCAGGATTGGTGGTTTGTAAGGCACCATTTTTGTTATGGGCGACACGTTTTCTCCTCATAAGTTTTAGCGCCCATCATTGTTATGGACACTATGGTTTCTTGTCAAAGTAGAACTGGAATATAAATGTGTTGACTTCATCTTGAGTCTACGTGTACAAACTATTTCACTGGTCTTATCATCCTAATTCTACGGGGTTCTTTTTGATAGTTCAACATCAGTTTCTTTTGGCTGCTGAGAAAGGTACATCACCTCTGTGTTCCTACATTGAAACCTAGCTTTTACTGCCTATTTTGTACCCACCTGTCTCTGTACTTTTGCTATTATCAATTTGTTCGGAACTTTATGCGGAGAACAAAATCTACACGTTGTGTTACTGGTTCTTCTTTACCATCTTCATCTTTGGCAGACCACAACCCTTATTCTGTTCTTTCAACGAATATGGATAACTCTGAGAGCAGTACACCACTCTCCAATATAGGAACATTGGTAGCCTCTTCCAGTATTCTGCTTTCCACCAATAAACTAACTCCTAAATTGACCACGTCATCTGCTCCATCTTCTGGAAAACGTGTCAAAAAAGATTCTCCTTCGCCCGCTACATCTCCTCCACCAAATGCTATAGATGTGCTACTTGAGGAAAAATGAAAATGAAATACCAGCATTTGTAAAGTGCACAGCTACCTCCGGAGAGGTGTCCTGGCGCTGGGGGCCATCGGGAAGATTAAGCAAGCTATTGCCCAGAGTCACATGGTGCTGGGCTAACCTGGCGCCGGGGATCAATCAATCAATCAATCACGGCATTTATAGAGCGCGCTACTCACCCGGGAGGGTCTCAAGGCGCTGGGGGAGGGGGTAAGTTACTGCTCGAACAGCCAGGTCTTGAGCTGCTTCCTGAAGGCGAGATGGTCCTGGGTTCGCCGAAGGTGAGTGGGGAGGGAGTTCCAGGTCTTGGCCGCCAGGTAGGAGAAGGATCTTCCTCCGGCGGTGGTTCTGCGGATGCGTGGTACGGTGGCGAGGGCGTGGCTGGTTGATCGTAGCTGGCGTGTGGGCGTGTAGAAGGACATGCGGTCGTTGAGGTACTTTGGGCCCAGGTCGTGGAGGGCCTTGTGTGCGTGGGTGAGGAGTCTGAACGTGATTCTCTTGCTGACGGGGAGCCAGTGCAGGTCTTTCAGGTGTACGGTGATGTGGCTGTGTCGGGGGATGTCCAGGATGAGTCGTGCGGAGGCGTTCTGGATGCGCTGGAGTCTCTTTTGAAGTTTGGCTGTGGTTCCGGCGTAGAGGGTGTTCCCATAGTCCAGTCGGCTGGTGACGAGTGCCTGGGTGACGGTCTTCCTGGTTTCAGTGGGGATCCATCTGAAGATCTTGCGGAGCATGCGCAGGGTGTTGAAGCATGAAGATGAGACGGCGTTGACTTGTTTGGTCATCGATAGGGAGGAGTCCAGGATGAAGCCCAGGTTGCGTGCGTGGTCCGTTGGCTTGGGTGCGGTGCCCAGGGCCGGGGGCCACCAGGAGTCGTCCCAGGCGGAGGGTGATGAGCCCAGGATGAGGACTTCCGTCTTGTCTGAGTTCAGTTTAAGGCGGCTGTTCCTCATCCAGTCGGCGACGTCTCTCATCCCGTCGTGCAGGTTGGCTCTGGCGGTGGTGGGGTCGTTGGTGAGGGAGAGGATCAGCTGGGTGTCGTCGGCGTAGGAGATGATGTTGAGGTTGTGTCGGCGTGCGATGGCTGCGAGGGGGCTCATGTAGACGTTGAAGAGGGTCGGGCTGGAGTGAGGATCCTTGTGGAACGCCGCAGATGACTTCGGTGGCTTCGGATCTGAACGGGGAGAGGCGGACTCTCTGGGTTCTTCCGGCGAGGAACGAGATGATCCATTCCAGTGCTTTCTCTCGGATTCCGATGTTGCTGAGGCGCTTCACTAGGGTGCGGTGGCAGACGGTGTCGAACGCCGCGGAGAGGTCCAGGAGGATGAGGGCAGCTGTTTCCCCGTTGTCGGTTAGGGTTCTGATGTCGTCGGTGGCTGCGATAAGGGCGGTCTCGGTGCTGTGGTTGGCCCGAAACCCGGACTGCGAGGGGTCGAGGGATCCATTCGTCTCGAGGAAGGCGGCAAGCTGTCTGTTGACGGTCTTCTCGATGACTTTGGCCGGAAACGGAAGGAGCGAGATGGGGCGGTAGTTCTTGAGGTCGGTGGGGTCCGCCGTTGGTTTCTTCAGGAGGGCGGTAAGCTCGGCGTGCTTCCAGCTCTCCGGGAAGGTGGCGGTGTGGAAGGAGGAGTTGATGATGTCCCGGAGATGGGGTGCGATGGTGGCGTCGGCTTTGTTGAAGACGTGGTGTGGGCAGGGGTCGGTTGGTGATCCGGAACCCCGTGGTCCGGAGTCAGGCACCCTGGCCGCTGCACCACACCTCTTCCAGGAGATTCGTGCTCTGCGACCCTACATGGAGGAAACAAATAAACGACTCCAGGCTTTGGATGACAAGTGGTCTACTATGGAAAATAGGGTTATGCAGATTGAACAGGTCGACTCTGTTCAGATTGGGACGAACCAAGTTCCTTTAATGAAATCCAAAATCTCACTATTCAAAAAACACGTGGAGAATCTTATGAACCGTAACAGAGGGAATAACTTGCGCATATATGGTTTGGCAGAAGGCTTGGAAGGCTCAGACCCCATTTCATTCTTAAAATCATTCCTTCCACAAGTTTTTGATATTTCCAGCTCTCCTGAACATTCAAAGAGCACACCGTTTGGGTCGCAGCCCAACTATGGCGACCTCTTCATCCAAATCTAGAGGAGTCGTCTTATACGTCTTGGAATATACAGATTTATTGAAAATCTTGCAAACAGCTAAACTCAAAGGTCGTATCTCGTGGCAAGGCTCCAATCTCTTCTTTGCTCAAGATTATGCCAGAGAAACAGCAGATTGAAGGAAAAAGTTCCTAGATATGAGACCAGCACTCCGTTCTCTCAATGCCAGATTTGGTCTCTTCCATCCGTGTCTTCTCAAAGTTACATATAAAAACAGAACTACGAATTAGGAGGACCCTACTTTACTGCAAAGGTTCTTAGATCAATGCAGAGAGGAAGATATGGATGTGCCCAGACTTGCTACCATTTAATTTTGTGGTGTCAGTTGGTTTAATATGCTCTGTTTTTCCAGAGATTGTTGTTTGTTCTTCTTTAGTTACATTTTTCTAGGTTCCCTATTTGATACTTACCTGACATTTTTTTCTTTTTGTTAGGTGCAGATTTTCTTTCATAAATGATTTCTGTTATCCCCGGTTTGCATGGATGATGCCCTCCCTCCCGGTCTGCCCTGAGTTGCCTGGTTAGTTGCGCCATTTTCCTCATGTGGCTTCACCACCCTCATCTTCTTCATGTTTTTTGTAGTTGGTTATTATGCTTTCGTAATCCATGGTATATGTTTCTTTCATGTTGTACTTGTTTTTCTCCTTAGTTCCAACCTCTCTATCTTTATCTGATACTTTCTCCACTTCACTAATGATTTCTCCTTTTTCCTCTTCTCTTTTTCCACTTCTCTTTTTCCACTTCTTATTTTCTACTTACACCTTTCTTTCTTTCTCATACTCTACCTTTTCATAACTACTTATTTCCTTCTCTATACCACTCAATTTTGCCGGTACAGTTTTGCAAATTTTTCAATAAAAACTATTACTTATACAATATTGTCAATTTGTAGCTGTTATGAGTATCTCGAAAAATGATTGTCATATCGACTGTTGTAAATGGCTCTAAAGGTTGTGTCATGGAATGTTAAAGGTTTGGGTTCTCCTATAAAGCGTCAAAGGGTTTTATCTCATTTATCTAATTTGCAGTGCGATATAGCCTTACTACAGGAAATCCATGTTCTAGATAAGGAAATTCCTAAACTTAAAAGACAATGGGTTGGTCATGTTTTTGCCTCTCCGGGTACAGGAAATGGGAATGGTGTAGCCATTTTATGTCATAAACGTGTAGACTTAAAGATCCTTTCACAAGATGCTGATGATGTGGGAAGGTGGGTTTCTGTTTCATTGTTAGTGAACAATATTCCCTTGACTTTTTAATCTTTATGCACCTACTGCCCCAGATGTTGTTTTCTGGCCTACAATATTATCTAAATTGATGTCCTTTCAAGATGAATACCTATTAGTTGGTGGGGATTGTAATTTAGTTATAGACCCTATTATTGACCGTAATTCTCAATCTAAATTCATTTCCTCTCCTATGCACTCGAAGTTCTCTTCCATTATTCAACAATGGTCATTAGTGGATGCTTGGCGATTAAGCAATCCTACACTTCGAGAATACACCTTCTTTTCTCCTGTACACTCTTCCCAATCTCGCTTAGATTATTTGTTTATTTCAAAAGCACTCACACAATATATTACTCATTCTGATATTGGCTCTATATTAATTTCTGATCATGCCCCTGTTACTTTAGATTTGAAGCTTTTCCCTCCTACTCAAAGTACAAGAAGATGGAGATTCAACAACTACCTCTTTTTAGACTCCAATTTTACCCAACAATTCGAAGTTTTTGCCACCACTTTCTTTCTTGAAAATGAAACCCCATCTATGTCCCCACAGATTGTTTGGGATACTTTTAAGGCAGCCTCCAGGGACTTTATTATTTCTTTTGTATCTCGCCGAAAGAAATCTTCTTTGCTTAAATTACAATCACTTACGGCACGCATTAAACAATTAGAACATTCCTTTTTTTCTCACAAATTCTAAATCCTGTCTAGATGAACTCATCAGATCCAAATTCGAATTCAATAAAATATCTACAGAAAATGCGAACTCATTTTTACTCAAATCTTCAGCCAAATATTATGGAGGTCAAAATAAAGCAGGGAAACTTTTAGCTAACTATCTTAAAATTAAAAAAAGAACGTACCAAGATTACTTCTATTCTAACTTCTAATAATCAGATAGTTTACAAAAATGAAGATATCTTATCAGAATTCACTCAATTTTTTCAAACCCTTTACACTCCTGAATCCTCTGTACTTCAGGAAGATATATTTCAATACTTGTCTTCTATTAATCCACCTTCCTCTAGTTTAGATTTTTCGGTGTTAGATGAAGACATTCGAGAGCTAGATATTCTCACCGCTATTCATTCTATTAAACATGGTAAAGCCCCAGGACCTGATGGCTTTATGATTGAATGTTATTCTTACTTTTCTAGGATTCTTGTTCCTAAATTTTATCAACTATTTCACTTCTTTATTTCTTCCCAAAAATCCAGTGGCTCTTTTCAAGAGGCTTTGCTATGCCTCCTTCCCAAGGATGGTAAAGATCATACTTTATGTCAAAATTACAGACCCATTTCTTTAATTAATTTAGACTACAAAATATTTGCAAAAATCCTCACTCTGCGCTTAGAAACTTTTTTACCCCTACTAATTGGGTGAGAACAATGTGGTTTTATTAAAGGTAGACATCTCTCAGACAACACTAGACTTTTCTTTAACGTTCTTACCAAGGCCAAATCGTGTAAAGATTCTTTAGCAGCCATCTCTTTAGATGCTGAGAAAGCTTTCGATAGTCGGATGGTCATATTTTTTGCACTTTATCCTGGTTTGGTTTTGGTCACAAGTTTATCAACTATATCTCCTTACTAAACTCCTCTCCTGTTTCCTCCATCTTATCTAATGGTCTTATCTTGTCATCTTTTTCTTTATTTCGAGGGGTAAGACAAGGTTGTTCTCTTTCTCCTCTTCTCTTTATCCTTGCTCTCGAACCCTTCCTCATCAGAATTCATTCGAATTCCCACATTACAGGCTTTAAATATGGCTCCCATTAATTAAAACTATGTTTATGCAGATGATATTTTGTTCTTTCTAACACAACCACAGACCTCTTTGCCTGCCTTCTTATCTGAAGTACAGTTATTTGCATTTGTGTCTGGTTACAAATTGAATGTTGACAAGTGTGAAATCCTCCCATTGAACAAAATATGTTTTACTGTAGATTATATCTCTTCGGGTTTTCGTTGGTCCTTGGATAAAATTAAGTACTTAGGTTTATGGTTTAAATCTTAAGAACTACCACTTCCAGATGGAATCCCATGTGTTTATCATGGTGGGTCCGTCTTGACCCGATCAAAACAATGCTGGTTCCTATAATACTTTTTTATATTTCTAATATTCCTATAAATATTCCTATTTCACATTTTAAAGTAATCTATTCTATTTTATCGAATTTGTCCCTACATAAGCTTAAATGACCTAAACATTTGGGCGGCGTTAATTTCCCAGATTTGCAAACCTACCACACCGCTTTTTCTCTTAAACAATCCTCTCTATTACTCTAGGATGATAATGAAGATTCATTATTACCATTATGGACTACTATTGAAAAATCTGTTCTTCAATCTTTTTCCTTCCAAGAATTTTTATCTTTTACGCATTATCCTTTATCTCTCTCTCTCTTCCTATTTTCTATAACTCTTGCAGAATTCTCCAACCTTTACTTACAAATCACCTCTCTCCGAAAGATCAATTTTTGAAATCTTGAATATGGTACAATAAACATCTAAAATTCAATAATGGAACTATTTTTTGGAAAGATTGGTATATTAAAGGGCTCCATTGGGTCCATCACTATCAAAATAATACATGTATAACTTTTATAGTTGCTCAAACACGATTTTCTTTCCCTGCCTCGTATGCATCTAAATACGCATCCTTAATTTCCTTGATCCAGTCAACTATTAATCGTTTGGAACTCATATCTACCTTTTCATCTCCACCCCCTACTGTTCTTTCAGTCCTATCTCTCTCTCCATCCGCGTCTCAAGTTTTCAAACATATGTCCTCTTTTCCAATTATTCGAGATAAAACGGAAGTGGAACTCTCCTGGGAAACTGATCTTCAATCTTCCCTCTCTATTCTTACCTGGAATAAGGTTTGGAAGGAAATCTTCCAAAGCTGCTAATAATACGCAAACTTTTTTTTATAATAGACTTTTGCTTACTCCGGTTTCATTACATAAAATAAATCCTACTCTCTCTCCCCCTCTTGTTGGTCTTGTAATACAACCCCAGCAGATTTAAAACACATGTTATTTGTATGTCCCCATATTCATAAGTTTTGGAAACAAGTTTGGAGACAAATTAATAACATTTTTCACACACAAATACCCTTTACTTTTCATAATATATTTTTAGGTAGCGTATCTGATGACTGGAATTCATACCCAAACACTTTTCATATTATAGATCTCCTCTTTGCAGTTGCTTTCCAACAAATTACCAGGGCATGGAAGAATGCCACCAATATTGCTCATCAAGCTTGGTGGTATGGGGTTTGTTATAATCATAGACTAGATGGAGCATATGTCCATCCCATTTCCCTTGCAATGAAAAGAGAGTACCTGTGGTCACCCATTACTCACTTCCTCGATGTATCTGCAAATATAATTCAAACTCATAACCCTCGAGTTGAGGAAGTACGTAAACCTCCATGATTTAATTTTGTTTATAACTGTTTTCATATCAATGCTACTTATTTTTCTTTACGCTCCTTTTTATATATTTGATAAAAAAATAATACGTATATAAGTGGTTATGTTGACAATAGAATAAATGAATGTCATTTCCTCCCCTCTTCCCCCCCTTTTTTCTCTCTCCCTCCTTCATATTACCTTAACAGATTATACAGTTTGATTACATCTTCTATTTCTGTAATTTATTGAAATGTTTTATGTTTTATCAATAAAATTATTTTCAACTAAACAAAATGTTGATTTATCTGCATGCCTGAACATATGTAAATTTATAGTATGCGTGAGTGCACACAAACACACACCAGACATTATGGCACTTCCAGTTTGTGCCCAAGAACTCCAACAGCACATTCTCCACAGAGCATGTGCTTAAAACTAGGGCCATGGAGAAAAGGTGTATTCCTAGATAATAGAGGTCTGAAGGGTCCATGATATTTTGAAGCAAAACAGGTCCGTCCCTCTAAAAGGTGTGATGCAGAATACATGCAACAAAGTAGATTTGCTGCTTGACTGGGAGCCAGTGCAATGAAAACCTAGCAGCTGAAATATGCTCACATTTCTTCAAATTACAAGCTGATGAAATAACAAAATTTGGTAGACATCAGGTCTTGACAGGAAAAAAAAAAGTTATCTATAGGGACCAGGCTTGGCAAAGAGCCCATAGCATCGGCATTTAGTGTCCATCAGGTTTATTACCCCTGTACTCCATAACCAGAACCTCCATCTTGTCAGCATTCACTTTTAATAAGTTCAAACATATCCAGTCTTCCATAGACCTTGGACAGTCTCTAACTTGCCCAGTGGCGGTGGATGAATGCAGATTAAATCTAATACGCAGACGTTTATTGTCAAAGCGTTAGAGTGACTTAAAGTTCTAAGAGAGGTGTGCCAATGGTTTCAGATGCACATTGAAAAGAAAGGAGACACACAATCCCTGATGGAGACTTGAAGGAGCCCTATATGTGAAAAGAGGGAAGAACCATCTCCCTAAATTGCTTACCTAAGTTTGTTTGGTTCAAGAATGAGATGCCAGCCATCAAGATATGGCTGACTGAAATAGAATGATCGATTGTATCGCAAACAGAAGAGATCGAGGAGCATCTGAGTATGGTGCCAATAGTCCGCGATCATATGAAGTTCATCAAAGCTTCTACAAAAATGATCTTCATCCTACGCAAAAGATGGAAACCGACCTGGGACTAGTCCAAAAGCTTTATTGGTTTCCAAATAGTTGAATGTAACACCCAAAACATATTTTTCCCAAAATCTTTGCTACAGTGGGTAGAAGAGTTAAGGCTGATGATTAGGTGTACCAGATAGATCCAGGCAAGTTTTATTGAGCAAGGGCTTGCTCATACCTCTTTTGGGATGGAAATGTCCCCTTGCATGGTAAAGGATTTTGAGCCTGTGCAGTAAGTAACCGAACTGCAAGAGTATCTGGTGTACTAACTGTATTTTGGTCTGGTGTAGAGTGTAGTGGGATAGAGTAGCACTGGGTGAAGTGGAGTGGCGTGGAGTGTTGTAGAATGCAATGGAGTACAGTGGTGTTCCACTGAGTGGCATAGAATAGGGTGGAGCAGAGTGGCATGGCTTTTAGTAGTACAGTTGCGGGTGTGACTAAAACACAAAGACAGCAGATATGGTGAAAGTGGCATAAATAAGAAGCTGTATGCATATATTAAAAGTAGGAAAGCACATTGCTCGTCTAGGAACAATAACAAAATGCATATAATAAATAACAAAGTTGTGCATTGCAAAAAGACTAGGAAAAACATATGTATTTGGTCCATGCTCCAGAGAGGAGCTAACACAAGAAAGAAAGTGAAACCTATGGGAGCTAAGCAATTGAAAGATTGCAAATAAGCATGAACGAGAACAAATAATGGTAGGCTGTGGGCGGCTCGTAAGCCCACTAAATTGTAAGCAATATGTCTCGCAGCACAGCAAGCAAGACGTAAAAATGTATACATGCTAATTTATTTCAACCCGCAACAATTAGCGTGTGTGGTTGTCAACGACATTTCAAACTAGTTTCGAATTCCAGACAGCTGGAAAAACAGGAGATATGAGGCCACAAAGTCCATGATGGTCTCAGGGGAACCAATCCCTCATATAGGACACCACTGTAAGGAAGGAATAAAAAGATTTACTCACTCATATGGAAGAGTACCTTCCAGGCTGTCTTGAAGGTGCATTTGACATGTTCCAAATCTATACATAGAATCAATACTCCTGTATTGGTCCAGCATGCAATTTCAATGTGGCAGGTACTGTTACTGCCTGTACCAGATCCCTGGAGTGGAACAAGAAACCTGTGCACATTTACAGCTCCTGCCAGCCGCAACAGTCCTGCGCTCAGTATAGGCGGAGCAGCGTACTGTCGGCACTCGCAGTATAGGCTGTGCAGCATACCGTCACTGTCTGCCCGCACAGATCCTCTAGCTAGCTCTAGAGGCTGCACAGTACACCTCACCATCTATACTACGTGCTGGCTGCCGCTGGCAGGTTGGTGCTTAGGGGTAGACAAATAAATGGTGTTCCAATTTTGGCAAGCACAAACCTCCAGTGTAAAAAGGCAGAACTAACTTTTAATAATCATAACAGCCTTTGAATCAGGATGCACTTTGAAAACTTAACCATATCTAAATAGTAATATTTTGACTTGATACCAGGTAGTTATTGCCCAGGGGGAGTCCTCCCAAGCCAAAGACAGAGCAACTACTTCACCCCAAGTCAATAACTACCAGAGAAAGCCCTTCTCTTTGGATAACATTGCTATCGTAAATCAAACTCTTACAATGCGGGTCAAAATTAAGGAATTTAGTTGTACATGGCTTGTATCTTCCAAGATGCCTAACTTTTACAATATGTTTTTGGTAAGTAGACGCTGCCATATTTTTGGTCCTGGAGCAACCCAAGCTTTCTATTGATCATTGGAGTAAACGGCTATTTTTGAGTGTTATAATGGAGCACAAAATGATTACCGATTTTAGTGACATTTTAAACCATTTATTGGGAACAACACACTCCTTTTAGGAACTGGCAATTTGATCATGGTCAAAATGCTGCCCACCAGAGATCTAATCCATCATATTTGACAAAAACTTTTCTCTCATGATTTTCTTAAATAATATTCAAATGGGATGGAGGGCCAGCAAGCTAAAATAAGATCAGATTGTCTGTAAATTCACATACATCTCTTTATTATTCAAATATAATTTGCTGAGTGAAACATGCTTGCAACAGTAGCCATCAGAGTTGGCCCCACAGAATTCTACTGTATATGACAGCAGATGGTTTTCATTCTATATCCATGACTAAAGTTAGGCAAACCTCAACAGCATGTTGGTGGAACAGATGTTAAATAAAAGGCATTCAAATTACGTCTTTTTATTAATACACGTTTAAGACAGCTGTTTTAAACAGATAATGGGAAATATGGACTTTTTGGTAATTTATGGCAAAATGCAGTCTTAAATGGCTGACAATTATTAGAGTTCTCCACAGATGTCAAGCATCACATTTCCGTATCTTTTCGTATGACAATACTCAAAGGCAACAATGGTTCCAAGCTGACCAGTCATTTAAAGCAAATGTAGAACCACGCACTACAGCAAAACAAAAGAAACAATGTTGTTTGATATGCTCATCCATGCCCCCAGTGCTCAACATTGATCCTAGCAGTTGGCTGACTGTTTCTTTTATAGGAGGGCCAGGGTTGATTTGTGTACAGCTGCTTCCTGTGTGATGTGGCATTCTGGGCAAAAAAGCAATGAATTGGATTGTGGTCCAGAGTAATTATCAGTGGCTGAGATTAATTCAAGCAGTCCTTTTTTTGTTTTCCTCGGTGTGCAATGGTTATGTTCAGAGATTGGTCGCAAGCTGACTGACATTATGCCCAAGCTGCTTCCGCCCATGTAGGTGGAACTGGTCAGTGTTGCTTGTGTTCCTGGACAGAGGTGACCTAGGCTGGATGTTTGGGCTGGACTGTTCCTGTTGGAGCAGGACCAAAACTGATTTTCACAATGCTGGCTTCTGTTTACAGTGGCATTGTGGGTAAAGAAAACAGTGGGGTTGATGAACAAGTTACTTACCTTTGGTAACGCCTTATCTGGTAGAGACTCTATCTAGCTGCGAATTCCTTAACTTATAATTATCCTCAGGCATCAGACTGGAACCGGAAATTTTTCGTGACCAGTACACCTACGCTCTAGTGGGTCCCTAAAAATACATCCGCAGAGCGGGGAGGATGGGTGGGTCAGTAAGGAATCTGCAGCTAGATAGTCTCTCTACCGGGATAAGAAGTTACTGAAGGTAAATAACTTGTTCATCTGATAGAGACTTCTAGCCGCAGATTCTTTACCCTAGAATAGATACCAAAGCTATACTTCCATGGCGGTGGGTCTGTGGACCAATTTCACAAGAGAAAGTCCTGCTGGAACGAACAAAGTGGCCATCCCTATAGACCGTACTGTCCGGGCAGTAATGTTTGGTAAACATATCCTAGAAAGCCCATGTTGTTGCCTGGCAGATGTCTAGGACTGGAACTCTGTGAACTAACGCAGTGGTTGCAGCTTTAGCTCTGGTGGAGTAAGGAAGCAAACCCTCAGGGGGTTGTTTCTTAGCCAGTGTGTAGCATCTAGAGATGGTCTGCTTCTGTACGGCCCCTCCCTTCTTTGCTCCGACATACCCACGAAGATTTGGTCGTCCACTCGGAGATCTTTTGTGCGGTCGAGGTAGAACAACAATGCTCTTTTTGGGTCCAGTCGATGGAGTAAAAAATAGGCAGTGATGGATTAACCTACGTGAAATGGAGTGACCACTTTTGGAAGAAAGGAAGATCTTGTACGAAGCACCAGTTTTTCTAGGCAGATGTCAAGATTAAGGCTTGGAGAAGGCCTGAAGCTCACTTACCCTCCAGGCAGATGTTATTGCCACAAGGAATGCCATCTTGATGGTAAGGCGACTGAGAGGACAGTTAGGTAACGGCTCAAATGGAGCCCACATCAGGAACGTCAGGACCAATTTAAGAGCCCACTGAGGCATAATGAAAGGAGAGAGAAGAAACATATATTGCAAACCCTTCAAAAACCTATGTAAAATTGGGAATTGGAAGGTTGGTCAGGCAACCAAAGAAAAGCAGAGATTGCAGAAAGATATCCCTTATCAGTGCCCAGAGGAGAGCCCTGCTGGGCAAGAGAAAGGATGAACAGGAGGTCCTGAAAAATGAGGGGGCAGAAAGGGGGTCAATCAACTTGTCTTTCTATACAACATGCCACAAAGTTTGCCCAACGGGAGGCGTAGACCGTCTTGGTGGAGGGATGCCTGGCTGTCAAGATAACGTTACAGACTTTGGAAGGAAGGTCAAAAGCCGTCAACTGTCGTTGCCCAATCTCCACACAAGTAGGCAGATCGTTGACTGGTTCAGGTGGAGAACTCTTCCCTGCTGCTGCGACAGAAGATCCTCCCGAAGGGGCAGCCTGAACAGAAGACCGATGGCTATGCTGAACAGCTTGGGATACCAGACTCTCCGTGCCCAATCCAAAGCCACAAGGCTGACTTGGGCCCGGTCGTTCCTGATCTTCCGGAGAACTCTGGGCAGGTGTGGTATGGGTGGAGAGGCACACAGGAAGCCTGAGCAACACTTGAGATAAAGAGTCTGAGCAAGAGCCGCCTTAGAGACTCCAGCATGCAGAACTACTGACATTGCACGCTCTCGTCAGTGGCGAAGAGATCTAACCAATGCTCTCCCCACTGCTGTAAGAGACATTGCCCAACTTCTGGATGAAGAAGCCATTCATGATCCGTGAGGCATCTGCAGCGGAGTTCGTCCGCTCTGGAATTCAGAGAACCCGCCAGGTGTTGAACCACCAGGGATATGCCCTGCTGTTCAGAGATGCAGGGCCTCTAAACAAAGTGTCCACGACCCCAACCCGCCATGTTTATCGCAGTACCACAGTGGTGGTGGTGTCCGTGAGCACCTGCACCAGTTTTCCCTGGATGTAGGTAGAAAGGCTTTCAATGCCAACCGGATCGCTTGGAGCTCCAACAGATTGATGTGGAGCCCAGATTCTGCCAAAGGCCAGAGTCCTCTGATCTCCACCTCTCCCAGATGGCCGCCCCATCCCAGGGGTGACACATCTGTCTGGTTGGGTAAGGGGGAGGGGACTGCCTCTGACCCAATCGCAGTTCGTTAACCACCACTGCAGATCTTTTGCAGTTCCCGCCGAGATCTGGACCATGTCGGAGAGATTCCCCTGATGCTGTGCCCACTGGAACTTCAGGTCCCAATGAAGAGCCGGCATGAGTCATCAGCAGGAGGCCATGAGGCCCAGCAGCCTCAGAGTATGTCTCACCAAAATTCAGGATAAAGGCTGAAATATTGGTATCATAGCCTGAATATCCTGGACTCGCCTTTCAGGAGGATAGGCCCATAACTGCACCGTGTCCAGAAGCACTCCGAAGAAAGGGAGCGTCTGAGAGAGAGTCAGGTGTGACTTTGGCATGTTGATAGAGAACCCCAGCAAATGCCAGCCATAGTCTGGAGGTGGGAGACAACAGGCTGGGGCGAGCCCGCCTTCAACAGCCAGCTGTCGAGATAAGGGGAAGACTGGCAACACTGATCTTTGCAGATGAGCTGCAACCACCGCCTACACCTTGCTAAACCCACGAGGGGCGCTTGTGAGGCCAGAGGTGAGCACAGCTAACTGAAAATGCTCGTGGCCCACCGTGAACTGCAGGTAACGCCTGTGGGCATACAGTACTGAAATGTGGAAAAAAAGCGGCCCACAAGTCCAACGCTATCATCCAGTTCTCTTGGGTCCAGGGTATATAGGACCTGAGCAAGAGTGAGCTTTTTGAATTTCTCCTTGAGGACGAAGTTGAGAGTGCAGGTCTAGGATAGGACGAAGGCCACCGTCCTTCTTTGGCACCAGAAAGTAGCTGTAATAACAACCATGACCCCACCTCTGGTACTGGCACTCTCTCTATGGCTCCTGGGGCCAAAGAGCAATCACTTCCTGGCGGATAAGAAATAGGTAGTCCTCCGTCACCCTGTCGTAAGTAGGAGGCATGGAGGGCGGGGTAGTCTCAAAGGGGAGGGAGTAGCCCCTTCTGACAATCTGCAAAATCCACCTGTCCGATGTTATGGACTGCCAGCGGAGTAGGTGATGGTGAATCCTGCCGCCCACTGGGTTCTCATGATGGTAAACAGGCAGACTAGGAGGGGTTGGAGGATAATGCTGCTGCTGAGGGGGGAGGAGGGGTGGACTGACCAGACCGCTGGCCATCTGACCACAGGGCCAGTAGGAACTGTGTCGATAGCCACGCAAAGGCTGGAAATCTTGCGTGCCGCAGTGGCTAGGTGAGGACGCAGCTGTACGCCGCTTCCATGGCCTCAAAAGGCAGATTGAGAGGGACGAGGTCCCATAGAAAGGCACAAGGACCTGGCTGTAGCTCTACTGTCCTTAAAGCGGTCTCCAGTGCCGAATCCGCCTAGTCTCTGAAGAGACAGGAGCCATCAAAGGACATGTCCATGAGTGATGCCAGGACATCCCCAGAAAAACCAGTAGTCCTCAACCAGGCATGGCGATGCAGGGCCATTGTCTTTGAAACCGCTCTGCCTCGTGAGTCGGTGGTGTCTAGTCCACATCTAATGATGAACTTAGCTGCATCCCTCCCGTCGGCAACAGCCTGGGAGAGTACGGCCCAAGCCTCCTCCGGGAATGTTGGTAGCACCTGTGGAACCCTATCACACAGGACGTGTGAATAACAGCCCAAAAGGCATTTGGTGGTCACCGACCGCAATGCCAGGCTGGTGATAGACACATTTTCTTGCCTAAATTGTACAGCCTCTTGGATTCCCGATATGCCACGATTTTCATGAAAAGTGTAGGGCTGGACCACAAGCTCTCCCGGGTAGGGTTTTTCGTGAGGAATTAGGGGTCCACAGGAGTGGGGCAATGGCGGCAGGCAATCATCCTGTTCACTGGAGACCCTGTGCTGGGCTTGGACCAGGTCCAAGTATGACATCAGTAAGTGCTTTATTAAATGGGAGAAGCAGTTCGGATGGGGACACTCCCAGCTGAAGCACTTCCATCAATACATTAGTCTCGACTGCCACTGAGGGCAAGCTATGGTCCAGGATCTCTGTCGCCCTCCGCACCAGCATTGCAAATGATACATCCTCATACGTAGCCACTGTTTGGGGAGAAAGCATGCCAGTATTTGGAGAAGTATCCAGTTCGCTGGCTTTACACAGATCCTCACACCAATTTAAGGAGTCATAAGGCTGGTATTCTTCAGGGTCCATCGGCCACTCCCATTCTTCCCTGCTCAGGCTCCGGCTTGGAAGGCATGGCTCCTGTCAGCGCCGGAGCTGGCGTCAGACCATACCCCTCCTGCTCCATGTCAAAGTCGGGGAAGAGAATGAGAATCGCTCTGCCGGTGGTTGCAGTGCCACAGGACAATTGTATTGTCTATGAGAACCTGAACCATCCTCGTTTTGATAGATGACAGGAAGGACTTCAGAGCCAGACATATTGCCACCAGCACATTGATGTGGAGTCGGCCCTCCGATGGAGACCAGAGATCTCGAATATTCACCTCCCACATATCACCTCTCCAGCCCACAAGTCCTGCATCTGTCACCACTGTCACCTCTGGGTGGGGAAGGTAGAGGGTGCGGCTGGACCAAATGTGTTCAATCAACGACCACTGTAGATCTCAAGTTGTCTTCCCCAGACAGTTCCTTTGATGCTGGGCCGACTGGAACTTTAAGTTCCATTGCAGAGCACTCAAGTGCCACCTGGCATAGCTGGAAATTAGGATGGATGAATCCAAGAGACCTCAGAGCGATTCAGGACCAAGTTGAGAACATCGGGATACCAGCCTGAGTATCCTCGACTTATTGCTGCGGACGAAAAGCCTGAACTCCATTGTGTCCAGAATTACCACAATGAATGAACGACTGTGAGGGAATGAGGTGGAACTTTGGCTTGTTTATAGTGAACCCAAACAATGTTAACAGTTCTGCCATCATCTAGAGGAGGTCCAAGACTGACTGCGGCAAGCCAGACTTCTGCAGCCAGTCGTTGAGATATGGGAATAAACTGACTCCTAAGATAGGCAGCAGCTATTTCTATCACTTTCATGAACACTTGAGGAGCTCTGGTGAGGCTGAAGAGGAGCATGACAAACTGAAAATGCTCCTGGCCCACCTTGAACCACTTATAAAGCCTGTAGGATGGAATATGAAAATACGCCTCCTGCAAGTCCAATCATGCTATTCAATCACCTGGGCCAACATGATCTTTTTGAATTTGTCTTTCCGCAAGAAGGAATTCAAGGGCTGAAGGTCCAGGCCTGCAGCTCCTGTCCTTTTTTGGGACAAGGAAATGGAGAGAACAACAACCTTCACCATTTTCCAAATCTGGTACCCTCTTGATGGTACCATTGTAGGGCATAAACCTATTTTTTTCTATTAGTATGAACAGATGCTCCTCTGAACTTTGTTCTGGTGTGGTAAAAATAGTAGGTGGGAAGGAGAGAAAAGGCACATCTGTAAAACATGATGGATCATCATCCCTGAAGGGAAAGGTTGCCTTTACTGGTTGAGCAAGTGCCACTAAAGGCAAACTAAAGTAGTTTGTTGGCCATTGTAGTCCTCATCCAGGCGTGTCTACAAAGTACAACATTGGTACCAACTGCCTTCCCAAGCAATCTGTGGTATCAAGACACACAGATAACATACTTTGAAATGTCCTGGCCATCATGTATTGTCTAGGCTAAAGAAGCCCTAAGGTCTTCTGGGATCACCAGCAAGATCTCACTGACCATGTCCAGAGCGGCTTAGAAGCAGACTGTTTAAAAATCGCAGTGCAATACTGGTGGAAGAAAACACGAGTTTGTCAGAAGCATCAATCTTCTTGGGAGCTTGGTGAAAAAATCCAGGTCACCAGTCTGACGTCTGGTCACCTGCCCATTTGCAGGCAAGCAAGAACATGGTTTAGACCAAGTAACCATCATAGTATTTGTAAGGGCATCATTAAGTGGAAGTAGGCGCTCCAATTTTGCTGGCACAACTGTAGAATCTTTGTCAATAAATTAGTTTTGGTCTCAATGGCGGCCAGCTGCAATTCTAGTACCTCAGCTACCCAGAAATCTGTTCCAGTGGTGGCCCATGAGAGGAGACAAGCTCAGTCTTAGGAAACATGAAGATCACTAGCATTCTGCAAATCAAGGTATTAGGCTGTTGCAGGGATTCTGCTCAGGAACAGAACTATGCTTGGGATCATAAACCATAGGCATGTAGGGACTGAGTCCTCATACCACATCAGTGTATCTCTGTGCCCGAGTCCCACTAGCTATAGTGCCTGACTTGCCCTCCTAGCAGGAGCCTACAACCTTAAAAAAGTGGGCAAGACCGGCCGTACTAGAGGCATTAAAGATTTGGTGCACTAATCCTCCAAAATGCAAGGGAAGATTTGCATTTAACAATGACTGTATCTCCCTAGAAGTTCTAGCCACCTGCAACTCGATGGTCTTGCAAGCAGATGTGAGAGCTACTTCTTGTTGGAACAATAATGCTTTGAATCTGCTTAGCTTGTTGAAATCTGCATTCAAAGTTGGAATGGAAGGCCACAATGAGCTATCTACAATCCCATGCGTAGGGGGGAAACGACATTATTCCAACAAGTGACTAACTAGGAAATTGACAAAATATACAGGACTCCAGTCCGCATTCCCCAACAGTCTTTATCAGTAAGCATTAGATAACTCCAGTCAAAGAGAACTATAATGAAAGGGAGAAATGGTCCGGAACCGGAATTCCTTTCAAATAACTAGCTAAATTAAGCGCTAAAGTATTACATGCGCCGTGAATATTAACCTGTTTACAAACAAGTGAATGTCCGACAGCAGAGTCGCATTCTTCTCCGTTAATAAAAACGTCCTTATTAGTACGTTCACAATGATGAGAGGGAAGTGACCATAATTCAATAATGAAGCTGCTTCCAAGTGGTTCATATCGACCTACAGGGAAATGTTTCATGCAAGCTGTGAATAAAATGTCGAGATATGTAGCAAAATACCACCATGTATTAACCACACCGCCAAAGGCGTTTCAGGCATGGTAAATTGGAGTTCTACTTTTTTCAAATGCAGCATTATGTAGGGCGCCTCTTTCATGGCCATCAGTTGTTGACGTGTTAAATTAAAAGGCAGAAACAAATCGATGTAATTCAAGTAATGCAATGGAAAGCGCTCTTTTTTGTGTTTGAAGCGTCCAGCTAAACTGCATAATAGATCTAAGCTGACTTTGCCCATGATACAACATTGACATGTCACTCTGCACAATATCAATAACAGCTTTACTATATTGTTTAAATTAGATCGCTTCATCTGCTAGTAGTGCGAGAAGCAGAAACCTAAAATGGTATTTATAATACCATTTTATGTTTCTGATTCTCGCACTGCAAGAAAGCAGAAGGGTTTGGTTGGTTCGGTCCTGCTCCAGGGCATGGGAGGAGTGGCTTGCCCACTGTTGTGGGCACTGACTGTTTGGTCAGCCCCAGGGCCGACCAAACCAGTCATGCGCACTCTCCGTCCCAGCCAATCACAATGCTGCCATTGCAGCGTTGTGATAGGCGAGGGAGGCTGCCTGCTTCCTGTATGGAGCAGAGAGAGGAGACAACGCAACACTGGAACGGGCCGACAAAGGTAAGTAAACTTTATTTTTTTAAATTTAAAATTACATCCTCCTTCCCCCCTCACCCGAGAGTCATGCCGGCCGCGACTGATGACAACGTATTAGGAAAAGGCTACTTACCAGTATGCATCTGTTCTTGGCATGTAGAGCTGCAGATCCTCACACTGTGCATTAGATCGCCATCTGGTGTTGGGCTCGGATGCTTGCACTTTGTTGTTGTCTTCGAAGAAGTCTTTGTAGTCATGTGATAGGTGAATCCTCCTTTGGACAATAGTGCGCATGGGCATCGACTCCATCCTCAGATTGTTTTTCGCCATATTGGGGAGTGATGGAGTTAGTAGGAAAGAGATGTCCATGTGTGTGTATCTAATTAAGATAGGACTGGAGCACATACAGGTCCCGGGAGGTGGGTGGGCGTGTGAGGATCTGCAGCTCTACATGCCAAGAACAGATGCATACTGGTAAGTAGCATTTTCCGTTCGAGGCATGTGAGCTGCAGAGCTCACACTGTGCATAGACTGTACAGCAGTATCTCCCCTAGCGGTGGTCACCTGTATGTGTTGCAGTAGTTTGAAAAAGGGTTTTAAGGACAGCTTGGCCCACGGAAGCTTGTTGCTTGGCTTGCACATCAACACAATAGTGTTTAGTGAAGGTGTGTGTTGTAGACCATGTGGCTGCCTTACATATGTCTTCTAGGGGAATGTTCCCTAAGAATGCCATGGAG
The DNA here is from genome assembly GCA_963921515.1 of Calotriton arnoldi. Lineage (NCBI taxonomy): Eukaryota > Metazoa > Chordata > Amphibia > Caudata > Salamandridae > Calotriton > Calotriton arnoldi. The sequence continues at coordinate 1,444,161 of CAWUFW010000692.1, forward strand.
GCCCCTAGTTTGCGTGTTGAGTGCGCTCTAGGGGGAACTGATAATGTGCGTTTGGCTTTTTGGTAGCAGATTTGGATACATTTAACAATCCACCTTGCAACCCCGGCTTTTGAGATGGGATTACCTTTGTGTGGTGGAGAGAAAGCTACAAACAATTGTTTGGTTTTGTGAAAGGATTTGGTTCTGTCAATGTAATACATAAGGGCTCTTTTGACATCTAGGGTGTGGAGAGCTCTTTCTGCCACGGAATCGGGGGTTTGGAAGAACACAGGTAGTTCTACTGATTGGTTAAGGTGGAAAGGCGAAATGATTTTGGGAAGGAATTTTGGGTTTGTTCTGAGAACTACCTTATTATGATGTATTTGGAAGAAAGGCTCTTGTATAGTTAGAGCTTGTAGCTCACTGACTCTCCTGAGAGAAGTGATTGCAATTAGAAACGCAACTTTCCATGTAAGGAATTGAAGTTCACATTTATGTAGGGGTTCAAAAGGTGGACCCATGAGCCTGGTAAGTACTATATTAAGATTCCACACTGGGGAAGGTGGTAATCTGGGAGGTATGATCCGCTTAAGGCCTTCCATAAAGGCTTTAATGGCGGGGACTTTGAAGAGTGATAAGTGTTGTCTGTTTTGTAAGTAAGCAGCAAGGGCTGCGAGGTGCAGACGTATGGATGAGTATGCAAGATTACATCTTTGCAAATGTAGCAAGTAGCAAATGATGTTTTGCGTAGAGGCTTGTAATGGTTGGATGTTATTATTAGTGCAGTAAATAGCGAATCTTTTCCATTTAGCTGCATAGCAGGCTCTGGTAGTTGGGCGTCTAGCTTCCTTTATAACGTCCATGCAGTCTGGGGTAGGTTAAGGTAACCGAATTCTAGGACTTCAGGAGCCAAATTGCAAGGTTCAGCTGAGATGGATCTGGGTGCATTATCTCTCCATGGCTCTGCGTTAGCATTGTTGGGGAGAGGTGTAGTCCTTGGTATGGGACTACTGATAGCTCCAGTAGTGTGGTGAATCACGGTTGGCGTGCCCATGTGGGGGCTACTAGTATCATTTTTAGAGACTGTTGTCGAAGCTTGCGTACTACAAGTGGGATGAGTGGGAGCGGTGGAAAAGTGTACACAAATCTGCCGGACCAGTTCATCCATATCGCATTGCCCTTGGACTGCGGGTGTGGAAACCTGGCGGCGAAGGTTGGGCATTTGGCGTTTTGGTGTGTGGCGAACAGATCTAAGTCTGGCTGGCCCCACATCCGGAAAAAGGTAGAAGAACTTGTGGATGTAGTTCCCACTCGTGAATCTGTTGTGTCTGTCGACTTAACAGATCTGCAATCTGATTGTGAACCCCTGGTAGGTGTTCTGCTAGAAGGTATATGTTTTGTGGAATGGCCCACCTCCAAATGTCCTGTGCCAGTTGGGACAGTTGTGGAGAGTGTGTCCCCCCCTGTTTTTGTATATAGTACATAGCTGTGATGTTGTCTGTTCGGATCAGGACAGCTTTGTTTTGTACGTGGAGTTGAAAGGAATTGAGAGCTAGGAATATAGCTAGCAACTCTAGGTGGTTGATGTGGAGCAGCTTCTGCTGGGTGGTCCACTTGCCTTGTGTTGTATGATGTAACAGGTGTGCTCCCCATCCTGTAAGGGATGCGTCCGTGGTTAGTACTACTTGTGGAACCGGCTCTAGGAACAGCCGCCCCTTGGACAAATTGTTGGTGTTCCACCACTGCAGAGAGCGATGTGTGCGGCTGTCCACCAACACCAGATCTGTAAGATGTCCATGAGCCTGGTTCCATTGGTGCGCTAGGCACTCTTGTAGAGGACGCATTTGAAGTTTTGCATGAGGGACGATAAAAATGCAGGATGCCATCATGCCGATTAGCTGCATAAACACTCTGGCTGGAAGAGTGTTGCATTTGAAACCTGGGGACAAGGGTTTGTATACTGGCTATCCTGGCTGGGCTGGGGTAAGCTAGAGCAGTGGAAGTGTTTATTGTGGCTCCCAGATATTGAAGGACATGGGAGGGCTGAAGGTGGGACTTGGTATAGTTTATTGTGAACCCCAAGTTGTGTAATGTTTGTATCGTTTGGTGGGTGTGTTGGACACACTGGTTGAATGATCTGGCTTTGATAAGCCAGTCGTCCAGGTATGGGAAGACATGTATTTGTTGTCTTCGTAGATGCGCTGCTACTACTGCAAGGCATTTGGTAAACACTCTTGGAGCAGTGGTGACTCCGAATGGGAGTACTGTGAACTGGTAGTGCTGCCCATTGAGAACGAACCTTAGATACTTCCTGTGAGCAGGATGTATGGGAATGTGGAAGTAGGCGTCCTTGAGGTCTAATGTGGCAAGGAAGTCTTGTTGTTGTAGTAAGGGAAGCACTTGTTGGAGAGTGATCATGTGAAAAGATCTGAGTGTATGTATTGATTGAGAGGTCTGAGGTCTAAAATAGGACTGAGAGTGCCGTCCTTTTGGGAATGAGGAAGTACAGGGAGTAAACCCCTGTGCCCTGCTGTAGCAGAGGCACTGGCTCTATGGCGTGCTTTTGAAGCAGGTAAAGTACCTCTTGTTGTAAAAGTGTAAGATGGTCTGTGGACATTGGACGCTGCCTGGGTGGTATGGTGGTGGGGGTAGCTGTTAGTTCCAGGCAGTAGCCATGTTGGATAATCTGTCTCACCCACCTGTCTGTTGTAATGGAGTTCCAGACAGGCAGGAACTGTGATAGCCTTCTCCCGACAGGGGTGTTGTGGTCGGGGGAAGTGGAGGAAAGTCACTGTTTGGGAGTGGTGGAGGTACGGGTGTGATTATTACCTCGACCTCTGCCCTTAGAGTTGTTGCCTCTGTAACCACCCCTAAAGTATCCTCTATTGGGAGAGGTTTGGGTGTTTGTTCGATAGGAAGAGGAACTGTCTGCGGTGGTGTTCCTGGAGCCCCCTTTGTAAAAGGAGCGGCGAAAGGAGCCACGTTGCTGCGGGGACTGCAATGCTCCCATTGATTTGGCAGTGTCAGTATCCTTCTTCATCTTTTCTAGTGCTGTGTCGACAGCGGGACCAAATAGTTGGTTTTGGTTCAGTATGGTAGTTTGGACTTCTGGCTTAAAACCTGAAATGCGAAGCCAGGCGTGTCGTCTAATAAGCACGCTAGTGTTAACTGACCTAGCGGCGGTGTCGGCTGCGTCTAAGGCGCACTTAATGGAGGCATTTGAAATAAGTTTGCCTTCCTGAATGAGGTCAGTGGCTTGTGTTTTGTATTGATCAGGTAGATGTTGGAGGAGGGTTTCTAGCTGATCGTAGTGTGCCCTGTCGTACCTAGCTAGTAGAGCTTGGGTGTTAGCGATGCGCCAGATGTTGGTGGCTTGCGCAGCTACGCGTTTGCCAGAGGAATCCAACAATTTGGATTCTTTATCAGGGGGCGGAGCATCCCCTGAAGTTTGGGAATTGGCGCGTTTTCTGGCATTAGAAATGACCAGTGAGTCAAGGGGGAGCTGACCTTTGATGTAGGTGGGGTCTTCGGGGGCAGGTCTATACTTTTTATCCACTCTAGGATTAAGGATCCTGGCTCTGACTGGGTCGTTAAAAATTTCAGGTGCGTGTTTAATGACACCTTTGATCATGGGCAAAGTTTGAACAGTTTTTTGAGACCGTTCAAAGGTGTCTAGAAGAAAGTCTTCTTCTGGTTGGTCGGTGTGAATATGCACCCCATGAAAAACGGCCGCCCTATGTATGAGTTGCCCAAAACCTATGTGATCATCTGGTGGAGATGGTTTTGTGGGATAAGGGGGAGGTCTGTAGGGTCTGTGGGGTCATTATAACCCCAGTCATCCTGTGGTGGATTATCTGGGTCCAGAAATAAATTGTGAGGGTCATCCCCGTACCCCATGTTGTCCTCATACTCATTTGGGGGAGAAGCCGCAGGTTGAGGAGGTGTGACAGGGATGTGGAGAGGAGGGGTGTTAGAGAGAGGTATAGGGGAAGAAGGAGGCATAGGGAAGTGGAAGAGTCCTTCTTTGGAGGGACAGGCTTGTGACGTGGCACAGAGGAAATGTGTCCTGTTTTAGGATTGATATAAAGCTTGTGTTGATTAGGATCGATGGGATCCGGTGTAAACAGTTCCTCCCTTGAATATTAGTTTTCGGCGCCGACTTTTTCGGTTCCGAACGCGGTGATGGCTTCTTTAAATGTTCCTTTGCTTTAGAAGGCATCGAGGCGTCCTTCGGCTTAGCTACAGGCTCGACCGGCTTTAGTTTAGGGGTGTGTCGAGTAGCTTCGGTTTCGGTGCCGAGGGATCCGCGTGCTTGGAGGTGGATTTGGGGACCGAACTGGATTTCGGCGCCGGGTGGTCTTTGTGTTTCGGCGCCGAAGGTGCCGGTGTAACGGGCACATGTGGTTTGGTCGGTGCCGAGGAACTAGAAGGCTTTGTTTTCTTCTTCTTCGGTGCCGAGCCCGGAGGCGGGGCGTCCGTAGCACGTTTACGGTCTCGACTGGGGCCCGTAGGCGAAGTGCTGACCGGTGCCTTCGATTTTGCAGGGAGGGTTGGGGCAGGGGCAGTAGTACTCACACGCTGCCCTGGAGGGATGGAACCGTCGCAGTCCTCTGCCTCGGAGATGATAGCGAGGTCTTCGGAGTCTTCTTCCGGAACATCGGGACCCTCATCGAAGATGTTGACGGGTTCCGGAGCGGACCTTTGCGCCATGATGTGCCTTCGGGCTCGACGATCGCGGATGGTCTTTTTGGAGCGGAAGGAGGCGCAGGCCGGACAAGTGGCCTCGTTATGGTCTGGTGAGAGGCACCGATTACAGACCTGGTGGTGGTCACTGTGAGGAAACTTTGCTCCACACTGGGGGCATTTTCGGAATGGCGTCCTTTCCATGGGCAGTAGGTCTCACGGCGTCGATGGGCCCAACGGCCCGCGTCGACGGCTGGAAAGGAGATCGAGGAAGGGACGTCGAGATGTCGATGTCGGTATCAGGTGTTGAAAAGTGAAAAACGTTGCAAAAAAACAAGTTTCGAACCGGAGTGTTGAAGTTGCATCCGAACCCGATGGCGGAAAAAAACAATCTGAGGATGGAGTCGATGCCCATGCGCACTATTGTCCAAAGGAGGAGTCACCTATCACATGACTACAAAGACTTCTTCGAAGACAACAAAGTGCAAGCATCCGAGCCCAACACCAGATGGCGATCTAATGCACAGTGTGAGCTCTGCAGCTCACATGCCTCGAACATACTATTATCAACAACAGAAAGCACTTTATCCAAATTATCTTGGCCAATTTGTCTTAAACGCACGGCAGGTTCTAAATGGGACAAATTTCATTATGATGAGCATATATATATATCTTTTAGAACGTAGGGTTATGGGACCTAAAAGAAAATCTGATAAATTAATGTCTTCAGACAGGAGAGAGATGGTGTTCCACTGCAGGCAGTATGGAATGTTACAACCATTGTTGACATAACTTTTCCACCGAATAGGTGGCAAGAATACCAAAATGTGTTGACTGAGTATCGGGGATCAGGTCTGCTTGATTTAAATCCAGGTGTGGAATTAAGAAAACAAGCATGAAAATCATTTGTGTCCACTGGCCACAACCTTCACCCTCCAGGACTAGTAAATGAAGAATTGAATGTACCATTCTGCACCATGCTAATTAATTGGTCTTCAGTGTAGCCTGTCAAATTCTGCCAATAATTGAAGCGCCGATAGAAGGAATAGTTGGGGCGTTCATTTCTTAAATTTTTGCCAATCCCAGATAAGCAGTCTTTTGGATCGTTTCATTCAAGAAAATCATTTGTGTGGGAATTAAACACTCAAAATGAGATGTGTGTCCTGGAACTTCCAGGACTTTCTACTGCAAATCGATGTTGTACCTCCAGTAAACATAACCTGATTGACAAACAAAACTGTATAGATGAGCGCAGTCTGAGTAAGTATATATGTTTTTGGTGGGGTTGGAACTAATTTGAAATAATATGATATGGGGTCTGAAGTGTCATATCCCGTAAAGTAAGTGGACTTGTCTTTTTGCTACTCCCTTGTGGGAGATTTGGACAATGTTCCCATTGTGCATAATTAAAATGGGGATGCTGTCCACTGGCTCTGTGAAGAAACTGATGTCCATAACGATAACAGAACATATTGGCATAATTAGAAGACTTAAGATATAGAGCCTCTGATTCAAAAACAGCACTATACTCTAGTTCAGAAAGCATAGAATTTACAGTGTCCGCATCCCAATCATCTGAATGTAACCCTGGTACTACATCACCAATAAAACTTTGAACACATATGGTTTCTGTAGGGTGTCCGTAGGGCTGAATATGTTGAACGGAACCTTATCCCAGACAATTCCATAAGTCACTGGAACGGCTGAAATGTTGACGCGAGTCAAGTCTTTTTCCAGTTTATGTGATAAAGAATGGGGGCCAACACCCCATCGATCAGTTCTGTAACAGAACTTTCCAGGAGGTAATGGCCATTGATTACCTAGAAAAAAACAAACAGTCACAAATCCAATGAACAGAAAAACCAAGGAAAGGATGATCCAGGCCTAAATCTAAGGTGGGACTAGATAAGTGCGTTTCAACCAGGTGAATGCAACACAGAAGAACTGTCTGAAGAAAAATCATCTTGATCCATATAGTACCCAGAGGTACTCAGCTGGAAAACAGGAGGCTGTGACTCAGCAGCAGAGCTTGAAAAAGCCAATTCGGAAGGATTCACCAATGGTGGATACATAAAAATGACATCCGTTGTAGAAGACATAATAGCAGAAACAGGAATTGTGTCAGTTAAATTGTCAGCGGAGATCTCAGCCTCCACCCTCCCCAGCCGGGGAGAGTCAGCATTGGTGGTGCCCATGGCCTGTAAAGGAAAGTCTCAGGAAAGGGTATGCACACTTCGTGGCATACTATGGAGAATCAGCCTCATGGTGTAGTTCGACATGTTCGATGGAGACAAAGTGTTTGTCTTTGTATCCTGGAAGTGGTGGCAGAATCACAGTTTGGGCAACTTGTACACCAAGGACTGGAATAGGAGCATGGTACGTAGGCCCGAATTCCTTTTTGATTGCCACCTTTTCTCTAACGAGATCTCCAACTTTCGGAAGCCAGCCGGATACAGGAAATTGATCTTCAGTACTCGAAGAGCGAGGTACAGGCAAGTATATGTGAGATTGAGTGTCACGGAATTCCCATGGTTTTTTAGTAAACTCACAGGCAGGTCTGGCATCCTGGTCAGAGCTAGGCTTCCCCAGTGGCGGTACCGAAGGTCTGGTTCCCAAACTATTATGCCCTAAAGACATATATACATTAGCAATGACAGGCAACTCGCGTTCACCGCAAGTCGCTGGCGTATAGCCAAAGGCGCTGCTTCACCTTTAACATTGGAAAGAATAATTTCAGAGACAACAAGAAAATACCCAATAGTTTCATCCCCAAATCTAGGATAGGACCTGCCCCATGTTCATTCCGTATTTGTTTGAGGACATTCTGTAGAACGGCCATCGAGGGAGTGCCATGACAAAGAGTGTAAACAGTGGTAAACATAGTCCCCCAGGTATTGCAGTCCGCTAGAGTGTGAACCAGTCCAGTGGGTAAGCACATGGTGAGAATTCCGTGCTTGTCTTGTTGTCCCTTAAGGGGAAAAACAGCTTCAAGTCGTTCGATTTTTTTGGCACTATCCAAAAAGGTATTTTCCTCACGATTTGTGGGTCGTTTGCCCATAATGGAATGAACAATTACAGGACTAATGCCTTGCGCTGCAGGCAACTGGACTTGCCCTTGCAGGTCAAGTCTAGCTGGACCACCCAGCAAAGTACATGAAATATACTGAGTAAGACGTCTATATAGGAAGACAAGAACATTATAGAAAGCGAGTTTGTATCAAATTTAAATTATCTAAATCTGGATACGGGGTATAACCTGCTCATGCCAGCCATGTAGCCCCTTCGTTACTAAAGGGGCCCACTCAAACTGTCCCAGGCACATGGGGAAAGGCACCATTAAACCAAGTTTAGTGTTCCCAGACAGTAAGAGGAATTTCAACAAGTGCAGAACGGCGATATGCACCTGGGGCGTTGTGTATTCATGAAAAGTATTATCATTAGCTTTCACAGCCGGAAATGTGACCCAGGAATAAAAGCTTCAAAGTGGAACGCTGCATCTGCTTCTACAACAAAAATCCCAGGAGCTCCTGCTGCGGGGACTTGAGGTTGTGTTAAATGTTGAGTTACCGCAGGACGACAGTTAACAGCAATAGCAATGGATTGCGCTATAAGTAATTTATAAAGGATTCGGAGTGTAGCACAAACGGGGTATAAACCTTTTAATATTCAACCTTGAAAACCAACAGAATTAAGTGTTCCCTAACAACTGTGATAAAAGGTGCGAGGTATTGTGGGCAAGCACAAGCACTACTCAGGGTTCCCACAAATACCTGAACAAAACGTTGGTGGCACCATGTTGCAGAGATTCAGCTCAGGAACAGAACTATGCTTGGGATCACAGACCATCAGCATGTAGGGACTGAGTCAACATGCCACCTCAGTACCTATGAGCCAGAGTCTGACTAGCTATAGTGCCTCACTTGCCCTCCTACCCTTACCAGAGAAACAACTGAATTGGCATTCCAGAACACAACTCTTGATCGTCTCAGATCGCGGTAACAGGACACACCGTTTTGCTCTCTCACTCTTACTTGTCCACAATAAAATAAACAAGAGACTCGAAGGAAGTTTAGAATATTTATTCAAACTATCGTGTCCTAAAATGCAGTATTCGTGCAACAATTAGAAAACACTACAAATACCGTTAGCATGGCCAATAAACCATATAACTTAAAATGCCCTGTTATGTTATAAGACAGAATATCCTAAACCCCCCCCCCCTCCCTTTTACTGAACCTAGATGATTATATATCAAAGACCTCTAGGATTAGTGGCAGACCCCGTACCTTAGCATACACAGATGGACGTTCTACATCTCCGCTGATGTAGCAACCATGTTTCAGAACCCTCACTCCATGTGTCTACTTGAACTCCTGTGCTCTGTTATATGACAAGACGTGTGCTCATAAATAGAAGCTGCATTCTCGTGTTATGTCTAGTTGCTAGTGCCTGACCAGAGAGAACAAGGGGCATTGTTGTTTGACCTTGTCTATGGTATTCACACTAAATCCCAGGAAAATAAAAAACACGGAAACAAATGCAGGTTGTGTGTGAAAATACAATGTGGCGCGAAAGCAAGCATGTTTATATAGTTTCGTGTGCGGCCCACAACGCGCACAATTAGACTAACATCGGGAAAACTACAATGGGCCATGCAGTAAACACAGTGGCAGCTCCAGGGGGAAAATCGCCCCACTGCTTTTTGCAGTGGAAAAAAATGAAAAATAAAATAACTCTACGTTATTTTATTTGTCCTGCTGCGGTGTCTCAGCGGGTGGGGCAGATCTGCTCTGCTCTCAGAGCAGGGGAGGGCGTGGTGGGCATTATGTAAGTGCGCATGAATGTTTGACCGGCCCTCTGGGGCCGGCCCTACATTCATCCTCACTTTACATGTTCTCCACGCAGGTGTCATTACAGCTTGCATTGAGAACATGCCCCGCCTCCCATTCCCTGGCTGAGCGCCGAAGCACGGCACTCAGACAAATCACAATGCTGCATTGCAGCATTGTGATTGGCTATCGGGAGGCTGGAAGCCAGGTGCTTCCTGCTTTCTTTACAGAGAAGTAAGAAAGAGGACGCAGGAGTTTTTTTTTTTTTAAACCTTCCACTTCTCCCCTCTCCACTGCTGCTTCCCGGAAGCAGCCTTGCCTGAGTAACCACACGACAGGGCATCATCAATATGAGGAGCGAGTGAGACATCCCCTTCACCATCATAATCAACAGACTGGGGCACATCCTGTCTTTGAAAAGGCTCACAACCAAAAAGATAATGGAGCCTCTGCTGGTAGTAGAGGCACAGGGTTAGGGTCGGGCTGCATGACTGGTAGTGCCTTTGTAATTTCGTAGTACGACATCGGTCAAGCTCGGGCTGCCGTTGGTGACGGAGCCAGGCGGTACCAGCCAGTTGTACCCTGACTTAAGGCCCCTGCAATTCCATAGAGCCAGAAAGAGCAACAGAGGGAATCGGAGGGGCACTGAGAATTTGCAGCGTGGCCTCTTTGAAGGCTTTCAATTTGTTGCAGAGTTCATTATGTCTTGGGAAACTTAGGTGCATCGAAACCAACTGAGGGATCGGGTCTGTGGCAGGCGACCTCTGAGGACTACTTACTTCATGATGCCCTTGCGCCTTCTCATTGGAGTCAGAGTGGCGGGATGAGGTAGAGTCCTGTGTCCCTTTCTCATGCTTGTGTTTGGACTTAGACTTACCAAAGGACACTGAGCATGAATGGTTGAGGGAGCGGCCATAGTCAGCTACCTGGAGCGGGACCTAGGCAAAGAGCATGATGTCTTGTTGTCGGTGACACACACAGCCTCCTAATCTCAGATCGCCTTTGGGTGCATGAAGGAGCACTTATCACATGACTTAAAGAACGGTGCCTTGAGCACAGACACCAAAGACACAGTGTGTGCAGGTCTGTGACCAATATCTGCTTTCTTCAGTGGTGGCATGGCTTGAAACCGGTCGTTTTGGGTGGGGACAATATTCCCTAGCACAGTGTTGAAATCGGAAGCTGTTGGAAAACTGAAAATCTAGAGCGGTGCTCTGGATCCAGCAATAACTGCTGTCTGTGCGCAGGGATGGTGCTTTATAGCAGGGCAGAGTAGGTCCAACATACGGCAGACAGGAGCACAGGTATTTAAAAAAAATCTCCAGATCCAGGGTGGCATTTGGAGGATATTGTAAGGTGAGGAATCTGCAGTTAGAAGAATCCATCAGAAGCTGTGGAAAAGATACAAGAGCATTGTTTCTGAATCTACTCAAAGGGATTTTATTCTCCAAAAGTGTGAGGAGTCTAAATTTGGACTTGTTCTTCTCTTTCACTTCTTGTAAATAGGCTCTAAGATTTTGACAAGGAAGAAAAAATATACTATTGAGCTATCATTGAAATGAAAGATTATAGTACAAAAATCCACCAATAGGCATCTCATTTTAGTATATCACCCTTTATTTTTTTTTAACCTTTAAACATTTTATATATACATTTTTTCTTTTTAGGAAAGCAGGCATATAATTCATTTTCTGTATTGCACTGGCATCAAACCATTTCTGGATAGGAGCCTTACTTCCCCATAATCTATATGCCTAATAAGTGTATTCATGATCTCCTCCACCAGTTTTTGAACAAATATTAGTCAATTCATTAATTTATCTTTTCCCATATCATCCCCTTTTGGGACACTGCCACAGACTATCAGCTTCAATTACATTTAGGTCCAAGTGCAACTTGCTAAGAGTAACTATTTCAGTCCACATGACCTTTGTACCAAACAGCTTGCCAATATAGGTTCCCATTGACACTTGTTTGTACACTCTGTCCAACATGTACATTTGCTGATAATCACTTTCAATTACTCCAAGAAAGTGAAATATTTACTATTTAGCTTCGGTCTACTGAGATAAAATTATATGTCAAAAGCAATTGCCTTGATCACTTCTCCAAGTTGACTTTCCTTACGGTACCATTTACCATTCTTTTGAGATTGTTCCATACATTTCCATCATGCAGTTTAGGAACAACCATTGGTAACACAATCCATTTTAATCTGATACCCTGAAATACTGGCACTTCTGTTCACTGCTATTAATCAGTTAAAAGCAAATTTTGCAGTCTTCTACTTTAACCATTGCACAAATTCCGTGTTGAGTTCATTACTGATGGCAGCACCAAAACTGAGCAAACAAGTTTAAAAACATCTCACATGGTTGCCTCCTTTTTATCTTCATCCACGTGCCGTCTATAAAATTTCACACTCTACCACTTTTCAGCTCATACCTTGAATATATCTTCGGGTATTTGGGTACTTGCCTTAAACCCACGTGCTCGAGGGTCATGCCTTCCTTTAATATTGCTATTTACCTGCTTGGTTTTAAAATTCATTCATTCAGCTTTCACTATTTTCGATTTGATCATGTGCCAATAAGGAGTACGTTAAAACCTAGGACCAGAAATCTTTGCATGAGGCTTTAAATTAAGTCCTTTCTGTACATCCATAAAGGTAATTTCACACACCCTTTTACCACTTTTTCTTTGAATGACATTGACTTTACATCTTTGAATGCTATCACTCACATCTGTAATATATCACAGATAAAATGTGATTCCTGTTTAAAAAGTAGAACTGCCTCACTTCATAGGTAGAATTATTCATGCAAAACAGAGCTACAAGATTGTTTCTGCCATTTGGCACTATTATCTTCTTTTTCTGGTGTTATGCATTTAGTTTAAGGGTTTCCTATAGCAAGAGCATTTTTTTCTGGCTACTTCACAGGGTACATATGTCAGGCAGTACAGGACGAGGGAAAGACTCACAAAAGTGATTGGATGAGATCAAAGATGCCTCGAGTCTCACCCTCCTGGTATTCCTTTGGTTGTGTGGATGGAACCACGCACGTGCTTACCACACACGCCAGTTCCACTCAGTCTCAACCACATAAGTCTTAAACATGCATATGCCTTTACCACGCATGCCTTTACAACGAAATATGCGTTGTAAAGGCATGTATGGCAAAGACATATCTGTGGTTAAGACTTGACAGGTAAGTCTTATCCCCCGACCCCTGCCCACGCCTGAGTCCTAAAACTACCCCCATTTCTCCTGAAAACCAACCCTCTTGCCTCTGAGCCCTAAAAACATTCCTGCCCCGTCCTAAAAACTACACCGCCCTCCCCTAAGCCCTAAAAAAAAAAAGACCCTGTTCCCTGCCCCCCGCCCTGAGCGCTAAAACGGACCCCAAGCCCCTGCCCCCTAAAACTACCCCCTCCTTCTTAAAACCCAACCCCCTCCCCTCCAGCCCTAAAAACTTCACTGCCCCACTAAGCCCTAAAACTACCCAATCCCCGAGCCCTAAAAACCTCCCAACCCCCCACCAGGCCCTGAAAACTACCCAGACTCTCCAGCCCTAAAAACTACCCCGACCCCCCAGCCCTGACAACTACCCCCCCAAACCATACAAACTACCCCCCACTTCTCCAAAACCTGGCCCCAGCCCCACTTACCTAACCTAGTCCTCTGGCTCTCCCGATCCTTTCTGTTTCTGCCCAGCAGCAGCTGGACCGCGCACTGCCATTACCACGCATATGCATGATTAAGGCAAGCGTAGTAGCGTTTGCGTTGTCGGAACCTGCATGGCTGAGCCTGCGTTGTTCCGACTATTTCCCGTACATTTGGAAGACAGAGTCTTGGACGTTGTCCTTAGTCATTATAATATTCAGCACTTTCATGAATCGGTATGTCTTCAACTCTTTTTTGAAGATGAAGACTGAATTGATTTTCAGGCAGGGTTGAGTTTGTTCCAGAGTCTAGATCGCAAAACGTTTGTTTCTTCCCTCAATTTTTATTTGAAGTTCTCTTGTTAGGGCACATCCACAGATGTAGTGTGGGAATAGTTTTTGCAGATAAACTATTTTAATTCAGCAAACTCACTCACATATTCGTGTACTTATTAGGTTTTGTTTTCTTTTAATATCGCCTTTCTGAAAATCCAAAGATATTACTGATAATACTCCCAACAAGGCGGATCAACTTCCAATCTTTCTCTTCACTTCTCTTTCAAGTATTACAATATGCCAACCACTCTCAAAAAACCACTTACCATTTTTATTATCTTGCAATTACTTAAGTGTAGATGCTTTTTGATTCACATTTTCTTCATATATGCATCTATTCTCTCTAATTCGCTAGTGAACGCACGCACACTTCAGTCGTGTAGCACTGCAATGCATGCTACATGCAAAACAGGTCTAACTGCATGAATACATGTCTGCATTTAATATTTCAGACTGCATGCAATAGGAATAGGCAATGGAAATGCAGACTGTCTGAATAGTAATGCTAACAAACTTATGCTCAATTGCCATGTTTTTCAGTTTACAAACTCAATGTTTCCAAACTAACAAGACAAGTAAAAACTTTCAACTTCTCTGGTACACACAATTGTTAAAATCATGATCATTCTGATACACGATTTGTATATAAATACTGCAATTATATATATATTTTTTAATCGTACACTAGTAAAATACTAACCATTTTGTTTGTAAAAGAGTGGGGCTTCATTTATCACCTGCGGATTAAGAGATTCTCGAATAGGTTTGTCTGACTACGGACACTCCCAGTCTAACAGACTAACTCACAAAAGAGGGAAGTCAAAGACACATCACTTTTCTTCGAAAAGTGTGCATTTTCTTTCTGGGATAAAGGGAGGTAACTGGTGTTAACCCAATAATAATGGGGTCAACGCAACACTTCCATCTGAGATATACCTCCTCATGACCTCTCCTATTGTACTTAGGATTTAATGATTTGTGGGTGTTATAGGTTTCTCACTTACCCCAAAAGGCACAGCAATGTACACCTTAAGAACCACAAAATCCCCTACATTTAGTACTGTACTCTATCTACTAATAGTTGCTTCTCTTAGGACTGGCCTGGAGTTGCATTTCCAGTACAATCCACATTACCTACAGACTCTAAAGATTAGGCTCCCTATATACATCTGAATTCATAACTGCCAATTTTGATAGCCTGGTGCCAGAGCTCTACACTTACTTCATCAGTTCCTAAACTGTTCTTACCCTTTAGGACATAAATGTCTTAACAAAATATTGCATCCTCCCCACAAATTTAAAGGCCTTTTTACAGTGTATTTCATAAAGTTCTCCCAAAAATGCCAATGCAAAAGTAAGGCATCTATGATAATAGGAAAAGTTGTTAAAAGGATCAGCAAACTGCACTGGTCACGCTTTCATAAGGCGATGAGTCTGGCCACACACTATTTCAAATAGTTCAATATTGTTAAAGGCAGCTCCGCCACTGAACTGAGTTTCAAGTTACATCTTGTGAAAATTAAATAGATGCTGTTTTCTTGTGTACAGCTCTGATAGCAGCCTGTAGGTGGAGGCATTGCCTATACGAGATGACCTTTTATTGAAACACACGCATTTCAATACAAAAACAAACAGTCTGTTTTGACTAGTATCACCACAATCTACATATATTTAGTTACATGTACAGTTAGAGATAGGTTTCACATTACTAATATAAGCATACTATATTTAAGAACATTAACTTCTAAAAACATCTAATTTTCGGACACACTCAAAAACATGCTCACGCATTTACAACACAAATGTTCAACATGTGATTTGCACAAAAGTGACTCTGCAGTTTATTATGGCCTTGTTTGTCTTCAAAGACTAGTCCTCTGGCAGAGCACATTACAAAATATTGCTCCGAAAAGTTCATAAAAATATATATTATCTCTGTCCTTTACCTTTTTATGAATATAAATATTTTACTGAAGAACATGCATCATTCAGATAAGCAACTGCAATTGGACCTATAAAATGAGGTTCTTTGACATTCAGCATTATAAAATATAAAATTGATTATAATACAATATTAGGTCTCTATCAAGGTAACAGTTAAAAGAAAATTCAGCTTGCTATGTAGCCAGTGCGTCTAAGGTGAAGAGTGGTGGTATGCGCCACTTTATATGCCAAAACTGTTCCTTTAATGTTGCCATGAGTTTACCATCGCCAATGAATTTCTCAAGCATGCCGAAAAATCATTTAAAAATGTGGAGTGTCTGGATACAACTCTTTGCTGCCCACTATTCATGATAACCATCCGAGAATTGAACTGTGAAAAATGTTTGCCTTTTCCATTACTAATTGTCAGGCGTCTATGTCTTAAACAAATTTAACCTGACCACTTGGTGCTTGATGAATGCATTTTTCCATAGCGTGACACTGTCTTGGTGTCCTCCCAGGCAAACAACTTTTTGGGGAGAATTACTAAAATTCTCTAGTCCGAGTATCCCGTGGGAAGGAAAAGGTTCACTCTTTCCATGTAGCGTGGCTTCACCAAGGAGACTCCTGCAGATGTGATCAGTTTGTGTGGAACATGCATCATATTGCACTGCCTTGGATATATATTCAGGACGGTATGTGGAAACCTTAAACAGGTAGCTTTAAGAACATTTACTACAGCAACATTTTAGCAGAAGTTGTGATGACTATTGTTCATAATGTAGATTTACAAAGAACTATTTAGTAAAAACAGTGAGAGGCTTTGTCTTTTTGAGGTTAATTGACGTTGGGCTACCCAATACAGTAGTGATGAGTTCCTTGTACGCTAGTCTATGGGAAAGTATCAAGGCACCTTTTGTAATAGACAATATGTGAAGTAAACAGCCAAACAACATTGCAATACAAGTAAAAACACAAGTGGCTCTCCATCTGCGCATTCTTCAGTCTTTCTTGTCTTGCACTTTCCACTTACAGGCCAGTCGGCCTATCTTCTTGCTTACTATTCAGTTCTTTGTCAACACTGCTTGGTTAAAAAACAAAAAAACAACAACAACAAAAACATTTGATTAAGAAGAATATAATTGACAATAAATAAGTTTTTATTACAGCTATATTTTGGAAAACTAAACATTTGCTCATTTACTTTTAGAAAGTAATTTCTTACAAACTGTGGATAAAATTCAAGTCCAACTAGATTTGCAGTACTCAGAGGAATAAAACAAGACATTACTAAATTGTGTCCTCATACAAAAAAAACTAAGACATCCAGCTGCATCACTTGCACTGTAAATACGCCAGAAGAAAAGGCCGCTCATAAATATCAAATTGATGCAAGCTAGCTCTCCAATAAAAACAAAAAGCATAATACAAAGTAGGAACCTGGCAGAGTCTTGTAGAAAACCTGAATAATACAATGTAGAATGCTTTAGGAATGGCCTAACATGCAAATAACCACCTATGAAAAGAATTATATTTAAATCTTCCTCATGCAAATTCATTGTGGATATCCTAAAAACCTGAGTGGATTTAACTATTCACTGGGTGGACAAACCCGATGCCTAGAAATAATAATTCTTGCATGGGAATAATGTTAATATTAAAAAAGGTTAAAATAGAGAAATAAACACAATCTTTTTAGATAATAAGATAACTGAGTACATCAAGAATTTATTTGCAGAGGGAATTACTGAAGTAAAGGCAAACAAAAGACTGAAATGGAAGAGCTAAAATGCTCGAATGCCTGGTCACTTCCTAATTACACAAATGGGCTCACCATTCTTTTACACTCTGGAATGAAAAAGCTGCAGTGTTTTCAAGAACACACCTAAAAATGTGAATTTTGGATCAATAGGGGGCACTTTCCTCATCATATCCTCTCCTTTAGTCACATGTCAATACTGGCATACAAGTTGTGATATACACTGCATGTGCGAGAGGTACATCAAAAGACAGGAGCAGAGATTGAGGCTCTTAGAGGAACTTAAAACACACAGTTCTAGCCTGCCTGGCCTCAAAATTCAAATAGCTTACATCGCTATACAATTCAATAACATTGACGGCATAAGCAGGAGTATAAGCCTGTTAGGCAATTAATACATCCTCAAAGCTCAGGAATATATCTTTTGGAGTGTTTTGGTGTACAAAATATATCACAGTTGCAAGTGCTTTAATATGATTCATACGTTAAGATTTTTGTTAAACTGCCTCAACATCCAACTTTTTTTCTTGTTTTGAGCATGCAGAAATAGTTACACCTCATTCTACAGAATTGGACAACAGAAGAGTTGCCTTAAGACTTTTGAAGCTACTCCCACAACTTACATCACCACAGGTATTATTTACTATTATTTAAATTTGTGCACAGTGCTGCTCCAATCTTTGGCAGTGGCTGGGAGCAACACAAAGAGATAAGTTATTAATAAGTAAAACATTTTCTGTATAAGACTGTCACAAATTTTTAATGTTGATTATAGTTTAGTGCAAAACACCTTGCTCAACACTAATGTACTTCAGGTATTTGAATCTCGTGGCAATGCTATGCAGGAAATTTGTCAGTGTCATGAGCAGATATAATCACACCCAAGAAAAACCCAAAATTCAGTCCCCCATTAAAGATTATTTTGTAGGCCCTTGGGGTTTAACTGTCACTGACCAAATATCTGTTTTATGTACAAATAATTGACTCCTCAGTCTAGTTTGTGGCATTCAAACAGCCTGTATTTTGAAGTTTAATTGAACTTTGTGTTTTTTTATTTGGTGGTTATTTTTTTTTAACTCTCTTATTGCGACCCCCACCCCATTGAAAAGCTATATTTTGATTAGCCTATAATTTTGATCCTGTGGACAGATTTGCATGGAACTTGACAATAGGTAAATTCAGTCAGCTAAGTTTCGGCTCATCGGGTTTTGTGAAGATCTGAAAAATGAGTAATTTCCTCCTATTTTACTCCCATGTACAGCGCTAAGAGCAGAATGGATTTACACCAAACTTGGCATGAAAGTAAACAAGGTAAATCCGATCAGTAGTCTGAGATATTAGCTTTGCAAAAAAAGGTGCCAAGAGGGTTTTAAAGGGTAACACTTTTGCATATCTCTGCCATTTAAACTTGCAAGCCAATCATTTCACTCACAATTTTAAATATCACGACAATGTGACTGGCTCGATTAAATCGAAAAAGGGATATGTTGCTTACCCAGTGAGCATCTGTAGCATGCAGTGCTGTAGATTCACATACTCTTGTCATGAAGTCATCCAGTATTGGGATTCGGAAGTTTGCAATATGTTATTCTAATAGTTTTTTTTTTAATCACAAGATGTGCTATCACTCCCTTCCGCCTACTGGGCAAAGAGCATGGGCATGGACTTCATCTTGGATTGCTTTTTGCACAGCAGTTAAGAATGTGTGTGGAGTATCGAGTCAACACAGCATGCAGCACTATGCACATGAGCAGTGTCTGTAATTAACGCATGCTTCCAGGGAGGAAAGTAGACGCATGTGAATTTGCCCTTGTAAAGCAGTGGCTAGCATGTGTCTGATGTAGCTGTCTGGAACAAGTTCTTAAGACTGTCTGGTCAACTATAGCCTGTTGGCAGGCAAGGATATCTACATAACAGTGCTGCCTAAACGTGTATGGGTTGGACCAGGTTGTTGCTTTGCAGAATTTCAAGGTTGAACTAGATGAGCATTATTCTCTTAATGGTATTCTTCTCTATAGACCACCTAATCCCAAGGCTCCTTTTATTGATAACCTAGATCATCTTTTAACCCGGATTTCCTTTTTCTAGGTGATTTTAATTTTCACTTAGAAAACATTATTGACTCGGATACAGCAGCACTTCTCGATCAGATGGCCAGTGTAGGCTTACAACAACTGGTCAAAGGAGCGACGCATGCTGCAGGTCACTGTTTAGATGAGATCTTCACCGATAATCCTTATCTAAGCTGGACCGGCTCTCTTTCTTTGCCCTGGTCGGATCATAATACAGTCCTTTTCGAAATTTTACTACCACGAAGGCCACGTTTTAAACACTCCGGGGAATCTTTTATTAGCCGTCCCTGGAATAAAATAGAGGTAAATCAGCTAGAA
This sequence comes from Calotriton arnoldi, assembly GCA_963921515.1. NCBI lineage: Eukaryota > Metazoa > Chordata > Amphibia > Caudata > Salamandridae > Calotriton > Calotriton arnoldi. The sequence goes on from CAWUFW010000692.1 coordinate 1,463,723, forward strand.
TCTTACCCATCAAAAACTTTTTCAAAAATGTCCACAGATCTGGACTCAGCAGTAGCAAACTACCACTCTTGGCTGGACTTAGCCATGACAGAATTGGCTCTGCCAAAAATAGTCAACGTCTCAGATGTGCCCCCTCAGAACCCTGGTTCAACGACATGCTTAGAACGCAAAAACAACTTTGGTGTAGACTCGAGGGGAAATGGAGACTGAATGACCATGCAACCTCCAAAAGCGAATATAAAGAATCTCTTCAGGCTTATAAGAGTCTCATCCTCAGGGAGAAGGCTACTTACTTTACTGAGAAAATCAGAGCAGTCAACAGATGCCCTAAAACTCGATTCACTACGGTAAAAAGCCTGTCCAAACTTCAAGCTCCGCAGGATACTGCTGCTAGTCAGGAGTTTTGCAATGCCTTAGCGGATACCTTTCAACATAAGGTCAAGGCTATCTAAGACACCTACTTACATCAGACCAATGGCCTGGTGCAGACTCCCACCCAATTACATAGAATACAATCTAACGCGGGAGCAATATCCTCCACACTGTCCTCATTCACGGCCTTGACCACCGAACAGACATTCAGAATAATTGGTGCAATTAAGTCGGGCTCACCATCAGATCCCTGTCGCCCCCAAAATTTTACACCTGTCGCCCGAGACTACAGCAATTCCTCTTATAGTTATTTTCAATGCTATGTTTATTTTCGGGGTTTCCCAGTAGCGTGGAAGAAAGCCTCCATACTCCCTCTTTTTAAAAATACACTCTGGACACCAAGGATCCCCTTAAAGGCCTATCTCAAGACTTCCCTTTACTTCAAAGGAGGGTGGAAAAGGCCATCAACTTAGAATTATCCTCTTTTATCAATCAAAGCGGTATCCTGGACCCTTCTCAGTTTGGCTTTTGTGTGCATTACAGCATAGAGCTGGCTCTTATCAGGGCTACTGAGGTACTCAGACAGACGCTGGATGGTGGGGGGGAGTGCTGCCCTGATCCTTCTAGATTTATCAGCAGCTTTTGACACTGTCAATCATGGTCTGCTGCTGGACCGTCTAGCTTCCATCGGGATCAGGGATAAGGCGCTCTCCCTGCTAGGCTCCTTTCTGTCTGGGCGATCTCAGTGGGTCGCGCTGGGCGATTATGTATCACCTTCCTTCTCACTGCCATGTGGTGTCCCTCAGGGATCTTCCCTGAGCCCCATACTTATTAATATCTATGTCACACCGTTGGCCAAACTAATAAAAGCTGTCTTTGCCCTCGTATATTATGCAGATGATACTCAGATAATTGTCTCAGTGAGCGGCCCATCCAGTTCCACAGCCAGCAATTTCCATGACTGCATGAGTCATATAGGGAATTGAATGACAGACAATTGTCTGAAACTGAATTCCTCCAAAACGGAGGTCTTGGTTTTTGGCAATAAACCTCTCATTTGGACTAACAGCTGGTGGCCTGCCCAGCTCGGCCCATTACCTGCACAAGTGCCAAAAGCTAAAAACCTGGGAGTAATTATGGACACTTAGCTGTCCTTTGAAGCTCAGATCAACTCCACTACCTCTGGGTGTTTCTTTGTCCTTAAAATTCTTAGGAAAATATTACCTTCAACTCTCTACCAGCCTCTCTTAAGAAAGAGACAAATCTACTAAAGTTCAGAAAGGGTCTAAAAACTTGGCTTTTTAAGGCATTTCTTCTACCCCCTAAGTCAATTCTGTATGTACTATAGGGTAGCGCATGGACACCTCAGGGTATTGCTACGCTTTACACATTTATCATCATCAGGAGTCAGCAGCCTAAGAAAGCCATGGTTGCTCACTTCTTACGTGTGCAATGAGCCCTGGGCAGATCCGGTAGGACTCAGCTTTGTGGTAATAGGTTCCAGTGTATTTGACTATCCATCTAGTTATGTTAGCCGTAGAGTTAGGATGGTCTTTGTGAGGCTTTCACAAAGCAACGAAGAGCTGGTCAGACTTACAAAAGGGCTTTATCCTGTCAATATAAAACATCAGAGCTCTTTTGATGCTAGTGTGTGTAAAGCTCTTTTCGCTACAGAGTCCGACTGCAGGAAGAAGACTGGGAGCTCTACAGTTTGGTCTGAGGAAAGCAATGGCCCAAAGAAAGCTACCTACCAGGAGAGAAACTGGAGGGGGCATAACTGCAAAGGTTCAACGGGTCACCCCATAAACTGTGTTATGGTTCTACATTGGGACAATGGGTACCCAGAGGTATGACCCTCTTAGGACCCTCCATGAAAGCCTTGACTACTGGAATATTAAAAAGGGATGAATGTTTCCGGCACGTTGGCCACAAAAGCAGCTAAGTGTAGGCGCACTGATTAAAAAGGCAAGGCCGGACGTCTACAGATGTAACAGATGATGTCCTGGACATTAGGCTTAAGTGGTTTAGATGTTTGGAGATGCAGTAGTGGCCAAAACACTTCCACTTTATAGCCTTCCAGGTCCTTGTATTAGGTCTAATTGCTTCCCATAGAATGGTAATGCATTCTTTGAGAAGCTTTAAATAACCAAATTCTAAGGATTCAGGTGCCAGATCAACTGGTTGAGCTGCCGGAGGTCTGGATGTCCGATTTGGCATGGTCTGTGTGTGAAAAGGTCTGGCTTCTGCAGCAACTTTTTGTGGGGGCTAATGGATATCTCCAGGAGCATGGAGTACCAGGATTGCCTGGCTCATGTAGGAGCCACCAGGATGAGAGCCAGATATGTTTGTCTCATTTTCCTCTTCACGTATGGAAGGAGTCGGAGAGGTGGAAAAGCATACACAAAGATCCCTGACCAATTCATTCTTAGTGCAGAACCAATAGTGCATCACCCATGGACTGTGGGTGATGGTACCCGGAGGCGAAGTTTAAGCATTTTTGAGTTTTCGGCAGTGGCTAACAGGTCTATTTGCGGGGTACGACAAAGGTGGAAGTACAGCGTAGGACTTGTGGGTGGAGTTTTCACTTGTGGAGCTGTTAATTCGTCGTGCTGAGCAAGTCTGAAAAGTCATTTCCACCCCTATAAGGTGTTCGGCTAGGAGTTCTATGTCACAGTGAATTGTCTAATAACAACTCCTCAGTGCAAGAGCTGAGGAGAGTGTGAGCTCCCTGTTTATACAGGTAACATGGCAGTATTGTGGTCTTTCTTTATGAGGACTACCTCCCTTGAATGACCTGGTAGAAGGCTTTGAGGGCTATTTGTATGGCTAGCAGGTCCTTGGTTATTGATGCGGCGCCCTTCAAACTGAGGGGCTCGCACACGCTGGACGCTAATGTCGCTGAGACATGCACCACGGCCTGTGAGAGACGTCAGTGGTAGTGGACACTTGAGGATGGGGGTCTGTGAGAGGTCTGTCCCACAACAAGTTGTTGCTGTTCCACCACTGCAGACTTCCCTAGATCGTCCTCATGAAACTCCCCTTGTGACCATCGTTTCACGTGGCATTCTTGTTTGGGGCACATATGGAGCCTGGCTTGAGGCACAAAGGAGATGCATGAGGCCATCATTCCTAGAAAGCGCATCACGGTTCTGACTGAGTGGATGACTAGGCTGAAAAAGACAGCAGCTGCTGTAATGCCAACACACTGTGTTGGTTGGAGTAGGCTCTCTCCATAATTGCACTCAACAGGAACCCCAGGAAAGGCTGGATTTGTTGAGCTTGGTGATGAGACTTGGCATTTATGAAGACTTTCAAGTGACTGAGCAGGGAGTTAGCTGCTCAAGTGTGGGCCGGGCATTAAGGCCTGCTGCCGCTTGACAAGTCAATTGTTGAGGTAGGGGAAGACATGAGTGCGCCCCCTCCCCAGGTTGGCAGACACTATGGCTAGGCACTCGTGAACATCCTTGGAGACACAGTGACCCTCGATAATAAGTATTCTGAATTGGTAGTGTTATCCAATTACCACAAAATGAAGGTACTGGCAATGGGCAGGTGGATGGATATATGAAAGTAGGCGTTCTTGAGGTACATAGGTCTCATGTAATCGTCATATGGAAATGGTCCAACAAGAAGCATTTGTTGAGAGGCCAGCAGAAAGGAATGAGAGAGCTGTACTTTTTGGGGATGAGAAAATACAGAGAGTAGACGCCCATTTACTGCTGGTATGGAGGCACTCTATTGTACCTTTCTGGAGAACTCTTCCTCAAGAAGGCCGCGATGGTCTCTGCTGAGACGGGTCTGCTGGGTAGGATGTTGAGAGGGGTTGTAGGAAGTTCTAGGCAGTAGCCTTGATGGACCACCACTAAAACCCAGTGGTGTGTTGTGACTGCCTCAAGGAGAGAGAGGAAATTCATTAGGTCCCCCCAAACCCTCCCTCCCCGGCAAGGGAAGTGTGGTCGGGGAGGGGGACTACGTAGGACAAGTCACTGTTTGGAGATGGAAGCTCCTTTTCAGCGCCACCTCTGTCCTCGTCTCTGTTGTCACCCCTATATGCATCACTGGAGAAGCCCTCCCTCCCCCCCCTCCCCAATCACCCTGCTCGTGGAAAGCCTGCTGCTGTTCATGGAAGGACTGCAGCTGATCAGGTGTAGTGGCCTCTAGAGGCTGGAGTTTCCAGAGCACCCATGAACTCCTTAATGTCCATGAACCTATTTATTTTCTCAAGCATCTCATCAACCTGTAGGCCAAAGAGATGCTCCCTATCTAACGGGAGGCTTAAGAGATGCTGCTTGTCCTTAGGTTAGATTCCAGAGATCAGAGCCATCTGTGCTGCTTGAGGACGACACTGGTGTTAATGCCTCTAGAAGATGTGTCCACAGCATGGAGCGCACAACGAATGTTGGCTCTTTAGATAGTCTTGCATCAGACATTATTTCGTCCCCCTTTTCCTGTAATCTTCTGGGAGATGTCTGATCAACTCCTGCATCTCCTCCCATTATCTAGAGGGGAAGCCCAACTGAACTGGCTATTCGTCTACGGGGGAAGGGGAAGAGTGTTCCTACGAGGAAGTTCGCTTCCTCCTGTATGGTGTGCATATCTACCTTTTGAAATATCACGGCTCACTGTACGACCTCATGGTAGGCGGTGGTATGGTCTGGCGGGGATGCCCAGACCATGTGATAGTCAATATTGTGGCTGCCAAGTGGCTCAACGTTAGAATCATCCTAAGGGTTGCCAGTGGGCCTCGATCCAATGGCATGAACATATGAGTCAATGGGATGGTATGGGCTGCTCGGGTCTGAAAAGGAGTGTGGAGATCACTCAGGTGACTACTGAAGGCAGAGGTGGTGGTGTACATGAGTATGATGGTAGAATAGGTGGCAGAGGTGGGGAGGTGAAGGTGGAATATAAGGTAGAGGGCTGGTGCCCCTGTCCTTGTTTCTTTTGTGCTAGTTGTGGGAAGGGCCCTTGAAGAGAATTCTCCCTTGAAGGCAAGCCTTCTCTCATAAGGCAGTAACTCAGAGCTGCAGTGGAGGTGGATTAAATGAGATCTTCCCGGTGACGAGGCGGATGAGAAGATACTGGCATCGAGCTCTTCCTAAAGTCTTTGCAAGATTAGAAACACAGATTCCCTTCGCCAGATGAAAGTTTTGGCATTAACGCACATGTTACTAACTTGTGTAACGATATATCTGTAAGAGACAGTAGTTAGTGACAGATTCCTTACCTTAGAATATCCCCAGGCGTCAGGCTGGATCAGGAAACTTTTTGCGTAGCAGTACCCTTGCGCGTCGGTAGGCGGCGTCGTGCGGCTCCGCGTCCGTCGTCGGCGTCGTGATCGCCGGGATGACGTCGCGGGCAGTACTTAGACGCCGCCCCTGCACGCGGACGTCAGTTCTGTACACGACTTTCCGTGCCAGGAACGCAGAGCCATGCAAGAAGCTGACATAGGTGTCTGAAAAATACTAGGGCCCTGAAAGGGATGTCCTTAACCCTAGAAATCAGTTCGCAGAACGGGGAGGATGGGTGGGGCGGTAAGGAATCTGTCACTAACTACTGTCTCTTACAGATATATCGTTACACAAGTTAGTAACTTGTGCATCTGAAAGAGACACGTTAGTGACAGATTCCTTACCTTAGAATAGATACCCCAGCAATACCAACCCCGGTGGTGGGTCTGCGAACAAAGATCAGACAAGGAGGTCCTGGAGGACAGAACGGCCAAAGAAGCCGTCCCTCCGGACCGGACTGTCAAGGCAGTAATGCTTTGTAAACGTGTGCAGCGAGGCCAACGTAGCTGCCTGACAGATAACCGGCAGCAGAACACCGCGGCCCAAGGCCGTGGTTGCAGCCGTTGCCCTGGTGGAATGGGCACGCAGCCCAACAGGAGGCTCCTTCTTAGCCAAAGAATAGCAGGCCTTGATGCACAAGGTAACCCAGCGGGAGATGGTACGTTTGTGCACCGCCCGACCTTTTTGGCACCCACATAGCCAACAAAGAGCTGGTCATCCACCCGGAAGTGTTTTGTGCGGTCGATATAGAAGGAGAGCGCACGTTTTGGGTCCAGACGGTGGAGCCTCTCTTCCTCTCTGGAAGGATGCGGAGGCGGAAAGAAGGTAGGCAAAGTGATGGTCTGCCCAATGTGGAAGGCAGTAACCACCTTTGGCAAGAAGGACGGACGCGTCCGAAGAACAACCTTGTCTGGATGAACAGACAGAAAGGGAGGTTTGCAAGATAGAGCCTGGAGCTCACTCACCCGCCGAGCGGAGGTGATGGCCACCAGAAAGGCTGTCTTCAGAGTCAGAAGACGAAGAGGACAGTTATGTAGAGGCTCAAAGGGAGCGCACATTAAAAGGTAAGAACCAAGTTCAAGTCCCACTGAGGCATTACAAACGGAACAGGAGGGAAGAGGTGTGTAATGCCTTTTAAGAACCTGTTAACAACAGGGGACTTGAAAAGGGAGGGCTGATCAGGGAGCCGGAGGAAGGCCGAGATAGCACAAAGATAACCCTTGATGGTACCCAGGGCAGAACCTCAGAAAGAGGGGCCTCAGAAAGAGGGGCAGAAAGGGGATTCACAGCCTTTGCTGTGCACCATGCCACAAATTTGTTCCACCTGCAGGCGTATACCACCTTAGTGGAGGGACGCCTGGCTGCCAGAATCACATCACAAACTTCGGGAGGCAAGTCGAAAGGAATCAACTGCCGCCGCTCAATCTCCACGCAAGCAGGTGTAGACTGGACAGGTTCGGGTGGAGGACCGTCCCCTGCTGCTGCGACAGAAGATCCTCCCGAAGAGGCAGACGGATCGGGGATCTACGCTCATACTGAGTAGCTCGGGATACCAAACTCTTCGAGCCCAGTCCGGAGCCACAAGGATGACTTGGGCCCGGTCGTGCCGAATCTTCTTCAACACTCTGGGTAGAAGTGGTATAGGCGGAAAGGCGTACAACAGACCGCAACTCCACTCGCGACGAAAAGCGTCGCCGAGCGAGTGCCGCCTTGGAAATTCCAACGCGCAGAACTGATGACATTGCGCGTTCTCTTCGGTGGCGAATAGATCTAACCAAGGCTCTCCCCATTGTAGAAAGAGTCCTTGCGCCACTTCCGAGTGAAGACGCCATTCGTGATCCATCATGCACCTGCGGCTGAGTTCGTCCGCCCTGGCGTTCAGGGAACCTGCCAGGTGTTGAACCATCAGGAACATGCCCTGATGTTCCAGCCATGTCCAGAGGCGCAGAGCCTCCTGACAGAGGGTCCACGACCCCACCCAGTTTGTTGCAGTACCACATGGCGGTGGTGTTGTCTGTGAACACCTGCACTACCTTCCCTTTGACAGAGGGAAGGAATGCCTTGAGTGCAAGTCGGATCGCCCGGAGCTCCAGAAGGTTGATATGGAGCCGGGACTCCGCCCGGAGACCAGAGGCCTCTGATCTCCGCCTATCCCATGTGACCGCCCCATCCCAGAAGGGACGCGTCCGTCAAAACTGTGTGCTCTGGCTGGGGAAGGGAGAGGGATCTGCCCATGACCCATTGCCGGTTCGAGAGCCACCACTGCAACTGTTTTGCAGTCCCCTCCGAGATCTGGACGTGATCGGACAGGTTGCCCTGGTGCTGCGCCCACTGGAACTTCAGGTCCCACTGCAGAGCCCGCATATGCCATATGGCATGAGTGACCAGCAGGATGCAGGAGGCCATGAGGCCCAGCAGCCTCAGGGTCATCCGTACCGAAACCCAGGATAAAGGCTGAAAGATCGGAATCATAGCCTGAATATCCCGGACTCGCCGTTCGGGAGGATAGGCCCGAAACTGCGTCGTGTCCAGAACTGCTCCGATGAAAAGGAGCTGTGGAGAAGGGATCAGATGCGACTTCGGCACATTGATGGAGAACCCCAGCGAGTGCAGGAGTTCGGCCGTAGTCTGGAGGTGGGAGACGACTGCCTGGGACGAGCCCGCCTTCAGCAGCCAGTCGTCGAGGTAGGGGAAGACAAACCCCTGCCCGGCGCAGATGAGCTGCGACCACCGCCATCACTTTCGTGAACACCCGAGGGGCACTGGTAAGGCCAAAGGGGAGCATGGTGAACTGAAAATGCTCGAGGCCTACCGTGAACCGAAGGTAACGCCGGTGGGCCGGCAGGACGAGGATGTGGAAATAGGCGTCCTGCAAGTCCAACGCTACCAACCAGTCTCCAGGGTCGAGGGCAGTCAAGACCTGAGCTAGGGTGAGCATCTTGAGCATCTTGAACTTCTCCTTCCGGAGGAAGCGATTGACGTTCCGGAGGTCCAAGATAGGACGCATGTCCTCCTTGTCCTTTTTGGGCACCAGGAAGTAGTGGGAGTAGCAACCACGTCCTACTTCTGGGGTCGGAACATGCTCGATGGCCCTCTTGGCCAAGAGGGCCGTGACTTCCTTCTGCAGAAGTACCAAGTGATCCCCTGACATGCGGTGGAATTGAGGTGGCATGGCTGGGGGGTGGTCTCGAAGGGGAGGGAGTAGCCCCTTCGGACAATGTCCAAGACCCACCTGTCCGAGGTGATGGGACGCCAGTGGTGAAGGTGATGGCGGACCCTGCCCCTACTGGCGTGCTGTGCACCTGAAAGGAGGGACTAGGAGGGCTTGGAGGCCGCGGACGGGTTGGAGGCCTGACCCGCACGCTGGTTGCCCGAACCGCCACGGCGGTATCCACGTCCTCGGCCACGCGAAGACGCCTGCTGCGCGGGCCGGTGGCTGGGCTGCTGACGTGACTGGGCGCCCCTTCCGTGGCCACGATAGGGGCGAAAAGCAGCAGGTAGCGGAGGGCGTGTAGCAGAAAGGCCCAGGGACTTGGCAGTAGCCCGTGAGTCCTTAAAACGCTCTAACGCATGGTCTGCTTTGGAACCAAAAAGACCGACTCCATCAAAGGGCATGTCCATGAGTGTATTCTGGACATCACCCGAAAAACCAGTGGTTCTCAGCCAGGCGTGGCGACGCAGCGCCACTGTCGTTGCAATAGATCTGCCCAGCGAGTCGGCGGTATCAAGGCCACAACGTATGGTGTATTTGGGCCACATCCCTTCCTTCCGCAATGGCGCGGGTAAGCAGTGTCTGGACCTCCTCAGAACACTGGGGCAAAACAGTCGCCACCGAATCCCACAAGGAGTGGGTATATCGGCCCAAAAGACAAGCGGTGTTGATGGATCGCAAGCCAGCACTGGAGGAAGAAAAACCCTTCTTCCCAAATTGATCCAGGCGTTTGGATTCCCTATCCGGAGGGGCGGTAGGGAAGGCGGTTTGGGAAGCCGAGGCTTGGACAACCAAGCTCTCAGGAGTGGGGTGGACAGAGAGAAACAAGGGGTCGCCCGGAGCTGGGCGATGGGACACGTTCCTATCCACAGGAGCCCCTGTGTTGGGCTTGGACCAGGCGCCCAAAGAACGTCAGTGAGTGCATCGTTGAACGGCAGCACAGTCTCCAAGGAGGAGGCTGCCGGCTGAAGCACTTCTGTCAAGAGATTAGTCTTGACCGCCATAGTAGGGAGTCGGAGATGTAAGGCTCCAGCTGCCCTACGCAACACCGTTGCAAAATTGGCTCCCTCCTCCGTAGCCACGGGAGGAGACAGCATGCCAGTGTCAGGGGAAGTATCTAGACCACTGGCATCCCCTAGTTCCTCTGCCCAGTCCTCATCATACTGACACTGTTGTGCCAGAGGGTCCTCAGACCCCTCCCAGTCCTCCTGGTCCTCCTCCGGTTCAAAATAAGGCAGAGGAGGGACATTTGGGACCCAAGGTCTCATCGGCGCCGGAACCGGCGTCGAGCGACGTCGGTCCGGCTCCATGTCCGGAGCCGGAGAGTACATGGGGACGACGCCGCCCGGAGCCCCGGGCGGCGTCAGGAACGGCACCGGAGACATCGGCGCCGGCGGAGGCGTGGTCAGGTCGACCGGCGTCGATGGGGGTTGCGGTACCACCGGAGCCGGGATCGAGGCCGGGGCCGGAGCCGGGACCGAGGCTGGAGGCACGAGCGGGACCGGAGTCGTCGGCGACGCCGGGGCAACCCCATCAGGGCCCGAAGGCGCACCGGAGGGACCTTGAGGCCCGAAGAGGCGGGCCATTGCCGACAGGAATTCCTGTACTTGGGCCGGATCCGCCCCCGAACCCGGGAAGGACGGGTATTGCGGGGGCGACTCCACAGGCATGTCCGGGGCCGCGGGGACGGTGCCGGGAGGGGCCTCAGCCGAGTCGCGAGACCGGCGAGGCGAAGTCCTAGAGCGATGATGCTTTTTGGACTTCTTGTGTTTAGACTTACCGGACGCCGAAGACTCGGATCCCGACGACCGCGAGGACTCCGCGACCGACCCCCTCGACCTCTCACGCGACCGGGGCTTGGTGTGGCGCGGAGCCGACTGCCGGGCCTCGAGGAGCTTTCGAGACCGCTCTCGCAAAGCTTTCGGGTTTAGGGACCGGCAGTCGGAACACGACTTCGTGTCGTGGTCTCGCCCGAGGCAGAAGAGACACTCCAGATGCGGGTCTGTGATGGACATCATCCGAGCACAGGCGTCGCAACGTTTAAAGCCGGGCATCCCTACGACACCTTGGAGTCGATATGACAGAAACAGTGAAAAAATTCACCCAAAAAGTTAGTCAAAAAATGACTAGGGCACTGCTCTTCCCGGATCTGCGCTTGCTGGCGCGGAAAAAGAAGAACTGACGTCAGCGCGCAGGGGCGGCGTCTAAGTACTGCCCGCGACGTCATCCCGGCGATCACGACGCCGACCGACGGACGCGGAGCCGCACGACGCCGCCTACCGACGCGCAAGGGTACTGCTACGCAAAAACTTTCCGGATCCAGCCTGACGCCTGGGGATATTCTAAGGTAAGGAATCTGTCACTAACGTGTCTCTTTCAGATAGGATCTTTGGTGCTGACTTGGGGTGTGAATACGGAGGCTCACCACCCTTGGGAAGGGTCTTGGTAGACTCCGAAGCCTTTTCCCGATGCCGATTGAAGCACAAAGGAGGCGGGTCATGGAGGGGGCAATCTATCATTCATGCTCATAGCCTGATACCAGACTCCAGATAGAGCAGTTATCTATCTTGTCGTTTACCTTTTTGAGTGACCCTGGGTTAGTGTTGTGGGTTTCAGAGCCAGGTGGTGTACTAACGACCCTGGCATAGTCTTCGTTCAAGGACCATTGGTCTTTGGTGCTGGCTCAATGTTCTCCTGCTTGTGGTCTGAGGCGCTCGAAGAAACAGTCTCCCTGTGACGCCTGTGCAGCTAGGATTGTGGAAGGGGCAAGACTTTTCACCTTCTTTGCCATGGAAGGGCTACTGTCCAGATAAAAATGTCTGGGGGTCTCAGAGGATGTCTGTTGGTGCATCTTGTAATGTGGGCAGTGCTTTTCCCTTTGGTATCTCAGGGTGTTTTTCGAGCAGAAGGTGAGGAGGAGATGTCATTGCGGTTGGGAGAAAGACACATTACAGTGATCCAATCACAGATATTTAGAGTTGAATCGGGGTCAATGCTGAATGGGTGTCCGACCATCACCCCCTTCCGGTATGCATTCTCTGCCGTTGAAGTCTGAAGGAGTATGCGGGGTCACCAAAGGATGCTGGGGTCCCCAGTATCCAGGACTTCAACGACCCATCTTCCAGAAGTTTCTGCTGACAAAGTGTGTTGAAAAGTTGTCAAACGCCAAATTGATTTCACTGATGCTTTGTGTCAAAAACCAACCATGTGGGCCCAAAAAATGTGTTGAAAACACAAGGAATACTGAGCTCTCTCAGTGTACGTCCGAACCAGACTCATGCGCATTGCATACTAAAGGAGGAGTCACAGCATATTTTATGACTCAAAAGATTTCTTCAAAGAAAAATAACTTGCAAACATCCAAGCCCAACACTTTGTGACAGGAGTATGCAGAGCATGTGTATCTACAGCCACACATTCTTTGAACAATTGTTTTTTTTTTTTTGCCGTATTGAAACTCACTGCTTTAATATGTGAATTGCGAGCTTGCCATTTTCAGTGCTGGACCCAGTAGTTAGTCAGATTAAAAAAAAAGGTCCAAGCAAAATCATACACTAAAATAAGCCAACCTTCACTGTGCACGATGGAGCGTGGGTTAGATGGCTATGGCAGGGCTGTGGACCTGCTGCCAACCCCTCCACCCACTGCGTATGACCAAAAACCGCATTCAGATTGGGTGGTTTGCGCATTTAAGACTCAGACCTAACTTCCTTTTTTAATGTATTTTTCAGTTATTATATATTGAAAAGGTACTTACCCATAAGTATCTGTTTGTAGCTTGTAGTACTACAGATTCACAAGCTCCTCATACTCCTGCTTTCTATTGTTGGGCTTGGATGTTGCAGCTTTTTTTAATTCTAAGAACTCAGTTACAAGACTTGTTGTGATTCTGCACATAGCCCATAATATACGAGGACACAGGCTCCATCTCAGATTGCTTTAATTCCAAAAGTTGAGCAGTGAAAGTGTGGTCTTGAAGACAACTATACTGTCCATTGTTACATGTAAGTTAGGTGAAGAGGAAAAACATCTGTGACAATCGCCAGCTTCCGGGGAACAGGGTGGGTGATGGCCATCTTCAACACAATAGGTTGCAAACAGATGCTTACAGGGTAACATTTTCTGCTCACTGCATGTGTGGCTGTAGATATACATGCTCTGCATAGACTGTGAAGCAGGCTCCCCAAAGCGGTGGTGAATGAACACTATTGGTTCAAACGTCTGGCCTTGAGGGTCACTACAACACCAAGAGTTTTTACGAAGTGCCTATCAGTGGTTACGCAGAAATGTCATCCACTGAACCTCTGCTTATGACCACTGCAGTGCAAGGCACTCAGAGAGTGCATGTGATGTTTTACGTGTGGCACAACAGCAAAGCATGAGTCTGTCATCCCCAACAGTTTAACTGCCATCCTTACTGTAAGAGGACGTCCTTTCTAAAAAAGAGGCAGCAGCTGTTGGAATGCCATCACCCTCTACTTGTTGGGGTAGGCTTAGCTGGGGTATGATTAGAACGGATCTATTGAAGTTGAAGATTGGTCTTTTTGACACCGATATGGAATAGGAACACTACTGTCAGAGTGCGTGCCAGGCATTGTTACCTGCTGCTGCTCTTTATTACGGCCACCACCACTGGGCACTTTGTAAACACGCTTTGGGCCGTAGTGATACCGGATGGCACAACATTTAACTGGTAGTGTTATCCACTTACCACAAAGCAAAGGTACTAATGATGGGCAAGGTGGATGGGGATATGAAAGTAGGCATCCTTTAGATCCAGTGCTGTCAAGTACTGTGCTCAGGGCAGCAGGATGACATCCTGGAGGGTGGTCATGTGGAAGTGCTTCAACAGGATGTAGCAATTGAAAGGGCCTGTAGTCTAGGGTTGGCGGAAGGGAACAGACCTATTTGGGGAATGAGACAGAACTCCTTGGCCTCCCTGATATGGTGGCACAGGTTCACTGGCGCCCTTTGCAAGGAGTACCTGCACTACTACATCATAGTTTGGCGATAAAGAAGCCCTTTAAGCCACTCCCATCTTTGCACTGGTTGTTACCCATGTAACCACCCTTGGTGTAGCCCTTGCCTGCCTCAGAATCCTGAAAGGGCTGCTGGTGGCACTGATAACTTTTCACTGACTGGGTGAGGTGGTCTTCGCTCCTCAATGGAACTGTTGTCTCTGAAATAGTCTATGGATTAGTGGAATCAGTGCACCCATAGAATTGGTGTTCTTGGTGTCCTTTTTTTAATTTTCTCAAGCATGTCAATGACCTGAGGGACGAAGGGATGCTCTGTGTTGTACGAGAGGCTGAGAAGCTACTGCTGAACTTCTGGCCTGAACCCTGAGATGGATAGCCAGACATGGTGTAACAAAGGACACCCATGTTGGTGCCACGGGAAACAGCATCTGCTGCGTTGAAGCCATAGTGGGTGTTGGTGTTAGAGATACCCGTTCCCTCAGCCACAAGCTCTTGTCCCTTCTTTCTATGGCTGTCAGAGAGGTGCTTTTACCAGCTCCTTTATCTCCTCCTAATGATACGTATCGTATCAGGATAGGAGTCCCATGTAATTAGCAAATGGATGGCAGCTACAGTTGCGTAACGAAAGGTGAGGGGGCCTGCAAAGTACATGAAGGGGGACATCCAGGCTCCCAGTGCACGGGCCTGCCGCCCATGCAAAATGCCATAGGGGGCCCGCTGGAGGTCGGGCCCCGACACCACGGGGGTTGCAAGGGCTAATGTTATGCCACTGGGCAGCTCACAACACCACTTGCTTTCCAGCAGTGTCAATGCTCTTGCTTTCTTTATCTGGCAGGGGGCATCATCTGTCGTTCGTGCAGAAGACTAATTCCACGCTGTGTGCATGCAAGGGAGTCTGGGGGAACTGAACTGCGGATGTACAGTGGGTCAGTAGGTGAGACCATATATTTTTGTACACCCTAAGGTTGACAACCTTTGCCTTTACAGTCTCCCTGAAGTTGTCTGGGAAGTCTTTAATATGTTCTTCAGCACCGTCCTTTCAGACTTGATCCTGAAGGCCGTGTGTATCCACCATGTGATGCTGGGAATCACTATGTGGTAGTATTGTCAGGCAGTGGCAGTTTGATGGGGTAGGGCTCTGTCTCATGATCATCAAGAGAATCAACCACATAGTCCTCCCAGGGGTGACCACCCTCCCTAGATGCAGAGGGTTCATCATAGGGATCTAGTGGCTCATAAGAGCTCCATAGGTCAGTAAAAATAATAGATCACTGTCCAGGGAGTTAGGTGATGGTGTGGGAGGGGGTGTGGGTTAGTTGAGGGGATGGTCCAGGAGAGTGCCATGGAATAGTGGACTTGTGCTCTTGTCCCCTTGCTTCTTGGGATGGAGAGGCCTTGGGCCTTGAAAACCAGCTCCTTCTCAAAGGTGAGCCTGCGTTCCTTGGGGATACGTGACCCTGGAGGCACCTTTTGTAAGGGTCTTTCTGGTGTCTGGATGGATGAAAATATTACACTATTTGGCACTGGGGACCTTGGGCAGAGCTAGAAGGATTGGGCCACGTGTAGTGTCTGACCTTGGCAACAAATCTGGTTGCGCAATCGGTCTGGCAGCTGCTTTCAGCAGAGTTTTTTACTCCAAAGTAGGTTGCCTGACACCCTGGGGTAAAAGTGGAGTTGCCTGCCAATGTGGCTCGATGCTTCTGGGTGGAGGCTTGTTAGGTGTTGAGGCATGGTCTGTGGGTCGACCAGCACTGGGCGTTTGAGGCAGACCCAGAAATCATTGCCTTTAATGGCTTGGCTCGGAGCTCGATGACCAACTTCCGTAGGAGCAGTGCTCTGCTGCAGCCTGGGCATGTTTTGGGGATTGAAGCTTTATTATCCAGCTTTGGGGTGCCAAAGCTGCAGACCTGGGTGTTGTCCTCATGTACAAGTCTGAAGGTTTCAGAACAGGAGACTGCTTTGTCAAGCTTGTCATTGGAGGTGCTCAAAGAGACCGTCTCTGGGCTGGACGGGCGCTGTGTCGTGGGAAGGCCAAAGGAGCGAGTCTTGTTCCTGGAACACGTTGGGGTCATGGATGAGGATTGCCACTGTGTTTTATAATGTGCACAGCATCTCTCTCTGGTACTTTAGCGTCTTCTTGCAGCAGAAGGCAGCACTGAAGTTGAAGGAGGTGTGGTTGGGGTAGTCCACACAGCTTGCTGATACGAAGGTTGTCTGACCATGGGCACTGGATGTTGCAACTAGGGCAAAACTTTCTCTTGTGAGACAATGTGTGATTCGCCAGAGGTCATATGTGGTCAGTTCACAAGTATGGAACCCAGGGAGCAGAATGGCGTTGACTGGTGCGGAAGTATGCGTCACCAAACAGGAGTTGCGGAATAAATTAATGTTTTACCGATTGTTTTTCTAATTATAGGTGTCAAAGTGTGGAAGAGTTTTGCCCAAAAACGTCATCCCGAACAAGTTGGTCTTGGAGTTGGTACTCAAAATGCCCAAAGTGAATGGTAGAAGAAAACGGTCAAAGGTGTAGTCTGTGTTTTCACACATTGTGAAGAATGGGAGGAGTCACAACAGGTCTTGGGACTCAGATTTCTACAAGCAAAAAAAGTTGCAACGTCCGAGCACACCACAAGATGGCAGGAATATGCAGAGCATGTGTATATACACCCAGACATGCTACAAACATATATGTTCAATTTTCCAACTGCAGTTACTATTGTTTGATCTTTTAATGAATGCTCCTCTTAGAAACAGACAGCTTAATAAAATAGATAAAGCACCTTCAGGTAACGTACTGCTTTGACACTACTTATAACATTAATATCATATTATTAGAAACTGCTGACACGATTTGAAATCTTCAATTTTGGGCAATTTGGTTTCAGTGCAAGTAGTCAGGTTTTGTAAGAAACCATGCAATTGCATTTTATGGTTTATATGAACATTTTTAATAATTTCAATATATAACCTAAAAGCTTCGTGAAACTATTTATCTCTGTAAGAACTGAACAGTTCACCTAGCAGAACTGATGGGTTTAACAAGTTATGTTTAAAGTAATTCAATATACCATTTATACATTGGCTAGAATGTCAACTTTATATAGCTGCACAAAATTTAAGTAGTGGTTTGATGCTTGACAATAGGGAATTTTGGAAAATTCCTTTGACAACACAGTAAGCTAAATCTTTAAACAACAAGCCCCGATATCTAGAAAAGAATGGAAGTAGAGGAAATATATAAAATGATTACTCAGCTATAAAGTGTGCAACAAAGGAGAAGGAAGAAAACCTTTACTACTATAACACAAAACTGCTAGACGAGTAGAGCCGGTCACTGAAAAAATTAACCAGATTTGGAATATGCTGCTCAACCTTAGGCTGACAAAAGTCCTCTTTTACATCCCCTTTTTGTCTAGAAGGGAAAGGGTTTGTTCTCCAAGTACATGCTCTAAAACATGGCATGTTAGACTTTGGCTAGTTGAAGACTATGACAGGTGAAAGAGGGTAGCTACTCATCCTCTGCAGTTTTTGAACAGGTGAACAATATGTGATGCATGGTGCTGACTGCTGGAATTCCATTGTGGGAGACGGCAATTGCTTTGAGGGTTCATAAGTGGGTTTGATAGGTTTCAAGGGAAAAATAATCAACATCATTAAAGACTGTAGATGACAAAGATTAAGGAGTAAAATCAGGGGAATTGTAACTAACTGGAAAATAATAGATCAGCTGAAGCAGCAGAAGCATTTGAAGATGTTTGTGGTGTTAGTCTTGTAATGTGCAAGTCTGAGATGGAGTAGAAATAAATTCAGAGAGGTAAGATTTTTTTTAAATTGGACTATGTCCTAGAAAGTGGTTGACAGTAGTGAGGGCTTTGCCAATCTACATCTCCCCCACTCTGTTGCTACCCACTACCCCACATTATTTTGTATTTATTTATATACAGGTCCTGGCACAAGCCTATAAAGTGGTGCAGTTTTTGAAGCAGTTCTGTATCAACGAGCAGGCGTGATTCAAATGAAGGGGATATAGCTTAAGTAGCACATATATTTAACTGTTGATTCTTGTATAGCTTTTTTATTTTTACCTATTACCTCTTTATATTTGGGGTTTCATAGATTCTTACTTTGATGACACCCTACTGATTTCTACTCAATTATTAAAATGCTTGACTTATTTGTGTCCACCTTTGATAAATATGAACAAATCTTGCATACCAATACTACACTGCTAGAATGCATTTTTGTGGTCTGTCTTGGAAAGACCCCAACATCGAAAATATATAATCCTAGAGAATGTTATTTAATGCAGCACTAGCACAGACTTTATAGGGATTGACAATTTGTCAGTACATTTGAAATATTTTTTTACACCTAGAAATAGAGCAAAGGTATTTTAATTCCTGAATCGATAATCTTATTTTTGATTACCAGTTGATATACTTTGTCCAGTAATATGTATACTCCTTTAATCAACAGTTAATGCTCCTTCTTAGAAGTAAGACAGCTATTGATTTCTTAAATAATGCCAAAATACTTGTTGTTTTGTAGTTTTGCAAGTTTCTGAATATGCGAATGGGAAGAGAGAGTGGTTGTTTACTAAGCAAAATATCATGATGAAGTTTCCATTAACAAACTGGACAACCAAGTTACAAACTAAAGATCACTCCCATATTTCACAACTTAATGACATATTTAAAAATTTAATAACTGAATATTATATACAAATCAAAACCTGTTAAAAAAGTGCTTAAGGACTTTCTGCAAGTTATTTCTTTTTATTTTACAATGACAAAGTCCATGCATAGTAGGAATGCTCCCGTTGCAGACATGGTGTTGAAAACGAATAATATAATGAGGATGCTGCATATACATAAACAAAGTATACACATTAAAATACATGCACAAACACAAGCATTTACAAACCCAATAGGTCTGGCCTTTGCTGATGCAATGCTTTTTTTTTTTTATGCAAGTCCATGCCACAAATAGAATGGAAAAAACATGCAACCACATAAACGTGACTGCCATATTCTTGTAATAAAAATTTATAATTTAAAAAACATTCTCTGAGGTGACTGCTGATGTTTTTATAAATAACAAAACCTTTCAATTGTACCATGCATTTTATTTGTCAAAGAGCCAAGAAAAAAACTATTCCCAACCAAGCACTCAAATTGCAGGAATCCACAATGTTACGTCACTTATTTACAGCGACTTTGAAAAGGAGTTCGGAAATACCATCTAACTGGGCATCCAAAGTGCTGACAGAATATTTTTAAAGTTAATATAATAAACACACTTTGAACGAGCTCTGCCGTAGAAGAGAGAGGAATTATTTTTAGTTGGATGTGCACAATGTGCACAGGCTTTGTGCAGTCACTCAAAGTGAAGGAAACAAATGGGTAAAGATAGCTGACCCATTGTCCCTTTCAATACGGTGCAGGAGGGCGATAGCAAAGCGTGAATGACAATTTAACAGACCAAT
Organism: Calotriton arnoldi; assembly: GCA_963921515.1. Lineage (NCBI taxonomy): Eukaryota > Metazoa > Chordata > Amphibia > Caudata > Salamandridae > Calotriton > Calotriton arnoldi. The sequence continues at coordinate 1,483,061 of CAWUFW010000692.1, forward strand.
GGATAAAAATCAATAGTCTGGCATGACAAATAAAGCGGTCTCAAAAGTCAGACAAAAATGCACAACATAAATCTTAATGTAAGATATGCCTGTATTACCTCAGGTGACTGTGCAGATTTCAAAAATTATCAGACACTTTGTACATTAACACAGAAATGGGAACAATGGTGCATGGTCTCAAGAAACCCACCAAATGCAATTTCAACAAAAATAAAGTAAAACGCCTTAGATGTATGAAACATCAGAAGCCATTTCTTTTAAACATGGTAATATAATTAATAATATAATGAGAATACATTTTTCAATTTGATTTGATGCAATTACTAATATTTTGCATTGTAAATGTGGAGTAAACTGAAAATTAACAGATTTAGAAAGGATTTACACTTTTTTTTTTTTGCATTTACCCAATGAACTTTTGTTCCGTAACACTGGGGTAGGATACAAGCGTTTGCTCCACGTCTGCTCTGCATAATATTAGTACCACTTTTTTCATTGCTCAGAAATATTACAAACTAAATTTAAAATTCAACCATGGTCAAAGCAGAAGTAATTCAGAATCAATTTAGAGTGACAAGCAGGTGATCGGATAGTAAAATTGTTAAAAGCATGGAGGCAGAGGGTGACTGTGGGATGGTTTCTAGTGTTTATTTGGTGGAAGATTTATAGGTAGGCAAGCAGTCTAATTATGTTGTATAAGCATTCAGCAAAATCTGAAGTACGGGCTAGCTTGCACCCTAGAAGTCTCAAAATAATATTTTTAAACAATTTATAAACCTGTGCTCTTCATTAAAACAATCTAAATCCTCGAAGGCATAGAAATATAATAACCCTATATTTTGTTAAACTACTTTTCAGCTCTCTGGCATACTTCCCTAATTGAATTAATGTATTTGCTGCATTCTTCCCTCACCAGTGAGACCACCACTTTATTTATGGAAGTGAAGCAGCCCCCCTGCCATACCACATGTGGGGCGCGAAGGTCAAAAGCGAGTCACAGCAGGTGACCTGGAAACAATGAAAAAAGTTGCCATGCATGTACAGTTATTTTTGGGATGTAAACAATGCTAGTCTACTTGAGTTTGGATTCAGTTGTGCCTTAAAGAAAAGAAAGCTTGGTGTTCTAGGTTAACAAGTTATTTGTTGCAAACACCTATTGAAAGGTTGCATCACACGGGACTGTGGACACTAAAGAAGTTGCCACGTTAGACCAGCTTGAATGGAGTTAGGAACTAGAGTCTTCCTAATGAGTAACCACTTTGTCCCCTGTGGGTCAGTCTGCATGCCCTCATTTGTTGCAAACTTGCCTATAGCATAAATTGTGCTGAAAGACTTTGAAGGTTCTAGTTATGAAGCTATTTAATGAGTAGGTGTTGGTTTTCTCCTGGAAATTCAGGAGCAGGTCAAACTCACTTAAAGAAAAACGACTTTGTGAATCAGACCCAGAATGATTTGTGAAACAGTTACAAAGCACCCAATCAATGTGCAAACAAAAATGTACTCTGCAAGCTCAATGTAAATGGTAACCTCTGACAAAGCGAACAGCTTGGTTCAGTGAACAGATCTTTTAAAGCAGATTAAAGGGAACTATGCAGCAGGGTAATGGGATGATATTCTTATGGCATGGGAGACCAACTAATCACAAGAGCCTCCCTAAAGTAAACTTCAGTCACGCATGAGAATCATGGAAGAATACTAATACAGTTTACTTTCTTTAAATGAACAAGGCTTCTCTTTATATCCCACTCACAACCGATGGTGGCTTTTTGATTTGGAGGCAACTGATAATGTTGCAAGGGGCAGGTCTGCAGTGTAATTTAGTTACAACTTGATATTTTGAGTAGTTAAACTGAATTGCAGTGTTTCTAATTTGCAAACAAAATCAACAGTGTGACACGTTTACACAATGTTTGCATCTGTTGATAAAAATACAGGGGATGTTTCCTTGTTGGAGACAAATTTGGCCAAATTCCATTGAGCCTTTAAAGAGACCTTATCCTCACTTAAATTCAATATTAAGTTCCGGATTGAAAAAGTCTTGCAAAAGTTCAAGCCGAGCGAAAGACGTATTGGCTGAATGCATTTGCAAATTAGAAACAATTTCAAAGCGTTAAACACAATACAGCCATTGTGACTATGATGGAAATGATTTTGTAAGGGATCATTTATTTGCACATGGTGATATTAGAGTACAGGTTATGCATTAAAAGGTTAGAAAGGGTACCGAAATATATCCTACATATTAATTCTTAAATTCAGCCTATCTGAACAGCTACGGGGAAATGTCTTTTGTTATTTAGTTTGCTCCCACTACCGAATCATAAATAGGGATTCTATAGTAAAACAAAACTTGGCAAGCAGCTTTCAATATACACACAATCTGAGCTTAACAATTGCTGCAACTGCTGTGAGAGATGTATCAGTCATTATTCAGGTGAATGTAAACTATTTGAAGGGGATCCATCCCAAATGTAAGTACATATTGGATGACTAGTCTACAGTTTACCATATGGAAGTTTAACAAAGATAGAGTTAAGTTGTATTTACAAGCCAAACAATACAAACAAAGTTAGTTTGTGCAGTGCAATGAGTATAATATGGCTGCAACCCCAGTACAGCTGTGTATAAATATACCTTTTGCGTTTCTTTTTTAATTTTTCTTCTTCATACCTTAGTAGGGAAAAGTTGGAATTCAGAAATATTAACCAATGGGTATAACAAAGAATACACCACATTTTTTTTACAATCCATTTGAAAAGGGTATCAAAGAAACATTAGAAAATAATTAATACAACCTTTAAAATGTGTTCTCCAGGGGTTAACTAACTTTGCAAGTTAAAAATCCCACACGGAAATATTTCTGATTTATCATTTTAAAAGTAATTTGAACATTATTTTTTTCCATTTTGGTGACCTGTGCGGTCTTAAAACCTTCTGTTCTACCTCAGCTTCTCTATTATCATCTATATCCATGCAGTTGACTTTATTAAAGTTGTGGGTGAATGCCTATGTGTCTGCCATGAACATGTCATTTAGAGATACGTTTGCTATAAAGGCTACTGTGGCTACTTTTTTAATAGTAGAATATGAACTTGGTTTGCTGTCCAGCACTTTTCATACTTAGTTATAGCATGTGTGGTATGGTCCGTGCTATCCTTCTTGCAAAGGATCCTTTTTGACCACCGAGGCATTATTTAGTGGTGTAAATAAGATAAAGAATTGGTTCCCCAGCCTAAACTGATTTGTTTTATAGGCAATGCACAATGAACCTTCTAACATGTGGAGTGTGAAAGGTTCTCTGTGTTTTTGATTGTTGGGGAGGAAAAAAGCTGGTAACTGTATAAATAGGTTAACATGGAAGTGAGATAACATCTTAGAATGACTGGATTGTCCTCATGACTTCCTTGCCTTTATACATTTTCAGGTATGTTTCTTGCACAGTCCAAATAGCTGCTTAATTTTCAGAAATGTTTGTCCAGTCTTCTGCACTAGCTCAAAGGGAGCCTATATTAGTTGGGTTAGCACCAAGCTGAGATTCCACACAGGTGTGGGTGCAGGACTTGGTAGTGCATTCCTCGTTAGCCCTTCCAGAAACCTCTTTACAAATGATATGCTAAAAAGGCTTCTGTCTGATATGCCTCACCTGTATACTACTATTGCTAGTAGTTGTACTTTAACTGAATGTAATTATTGTGTCTCCTTTTGCATGTGCATAAGGTACCTAATCGTACCGTTATATTGAGCATCAAGTTTTGAGTTCTGCACTAGTAATAATAATAATAATAATAATAATTCATTTGTAGAGCGCCTGGCTACCCCAAAAGGTGTGTCCCCGCGCTAGAAGCACGTCAGCAAGAGTAATTGAGACTGCTGGACTAATGTTTGTACAGCCAGGTTTACAGTCCTCTGCGGAAGGTTGGTTCAGATTTCTCTGCGCGCAGCCAGAAAGGAAGAGTATTCCAATTCTTGGCTGCTAGGTAGCCAAAGGATCGGGTGCCCATCCTAGCTTTCCTTATCCTGGGGATCTTGAGTAAGTATGCGCCTGTTGATGTTAACTGGCGGCTGGGATTGTACGGGGTGAGAAAATCATGCAGGTAGCTGGGGCCTTTCCCCTGTAGGCTCTTATGACAGAAACACATGGCTATAAAGAGAACTCTTTTCTCGATAGGCAGCCAGTGTAGTGAGTCGAGAGCTTTTGTAGTAGAAGCACGACTAGGAAGATTGAGAACCAGGCGTGCCGCTGCCTTTTGAATGCGCTGGAGGCGTATCATGCAGTCTTTTAGCGCACCCAGATATAGGACATTCCCGTAATCAAGTTGTGAGGTCACCAGAGTGTGGACTAGGGTTTTCCTTGCTGATACAGGAAGAAAGTCGAAGGTTTTTTTAGCATCTTCAGAGTGCTGAAACATCTCCCTGCCACCTTTCTGGTTTGGGACTCAAATGAGAGTTTAGGATCGAGCCAAACTCCTAGGTTTTTAACCTCGGCTTCGGGCTCAGGGATAGGCCCCAGTGTTTAAGGCCACCAGGCTGTATCCCAGATGGAGGGGGATTTCCCGACGATCATGACCTCTGTCTTGCTACCATTCAATTTAAGGCAGTTGTTAGACATCCATGAGGCCAAATCATTGAGACAGGAGGAAAACTGTCGTGCTGATTCGCCAGAGTCTTGTGCCAAGGTCACCACAAGCTGTGTGTCGTCTGCATACGACACCATGGAGATCTTGTAGTTGTCCATAATCTTAGCCAAAGGTCCAATGTATAAATTGAAAAAGGGTGGGACTCAGAATAGATCCCTGTGGGACCCCTTGGTGAAGTGGCAGGGTTTTGGAACGATGGGGGTTTTGTGCGATTTGGAAACTACGATCTGCCAAAAAGGACCGCATCCACTGTAGTGCTACCCCATCCAGACAGCACACCCTTAGACGTTGAATGAGAAGCTTGTGAAATACCGTGTCGAACGCGGCACTTAGGTCCAACAGGACCAAGGCCACCGTCTGACCGGCATCCGCCAGTCTCCGTAGGGTCTCTGTTGCAAAAAGGAGAGTGGATTCGGTAGAGAAGGATGCTCTGAAACCTGACTGCGTCGGATGTAGAAGATTATGTGTGTTGATATGTTCCACGAATTGTTTGTTCACAACCTTTTCAGCGAGTTTAGATATATAGGGGAGCAGGGAAATAGGATGCAGGTTATCCAGTAGCTCGGGGTTGGCTGAGGGCTTTTTCTTTAGAGGTAAGACAATTGCATGTTTCCATGCCATCGGAACCTCTGCGCATTTGAAGGATGCGTCTATTAGTTGCTGTATTTTGGGTATTATCAGTTCAATGCCCTCCTTTATTCTGGTCGGTGCCGCTGGGTCATCGGGGGAGCCAGATTTGATTTGTAGAGCCATTTCCTTGAGTACCAGCGCAGGGGGCGGGGGGAGGGGTGAGAAACTCGTGCAAGGGTGGCGAGCTCACCCCACTAGATTCCGCATTAGGTTCACTAAGGCAGTTTCGGGCTTCCTCAGAGAAGGCGTTGTATATAGTGGATACTTTTTGGAGGAAGTAGTCTGCAATTACGTTGCATCGCTCTTCAGAACTGCTAGGTGTCGTGAGTGTTCTCTCTAGAGACGAGAGCTCTTTCAGCGTGGCGTACAGTTCCTTAGAGGAATTTTCTGCCATGTCAATTCTCTCTTTATAGTACATGGAGCGCCTCTTTTTGAGGAGGGAGTGGTATTTGTTCTGTGCTGTTTTGTAAGCGTCTTTCGATTCTTTGGAGAAAGCTATTCTCTATTTTCGTTCTAGGCGCTTACATCCCTGTTTAGCATTTCTGAGCTCTTCATTAAATCAGGGCCCTGATTTTGACCCTCGCTTAGGAGTCTTTGTGGTCCAGGGGCTGCTTTCCTATTTTGGTGTGTTGCATTTCCATCTTCTTGCTTCCCTCAACACCTCCATGCATCTGTATGGTAACCCTAAGTGACCGAAATCTAAGTTCTCAGTAGCAATGCTTCTAGACTGGATGTAGCTGGCTCTGGGTGGCATATCTGTTCTTTCAAAATTAGCTGATTTTGTAAAATTGGTAACCGCATTATCCCACCATGTGCCATTTCCATCATGTCTGAATATAATGTTTGTTTGGCCCTTAGTGGTGCTATGAGTAGCACTGAGTATTGCTGTCGTGGTTTATCACTAGATAACTAGATCACTAGACTGACAGCAAAAACAACAAGGTGATGGACGGAATGCTTGAATCAATCTCAGCCACTGGCAATTGGATCTGGCTCTCATCCCAATCCATCGTTGTTCGCCCATCATGCAACCTCAGTTTCGACCCAGCCATATGCAAATCAGCCTTGGCCCTGCTCTTCATGGGAACAGTGCAGCCTGCACTGCCAGGCCAGGCCCTCCCTGTACCGGAGCACAAGCAACGCAGGACCGGTTTCCGCCCTTGTTAGGGCTCTTCAGCCAGGTATAGCTTGGTTCAAGTGGCACAGTGAGCCCGGGACCCACGTCTGGCGGCTCCAATTGATTTCCAGTGGCTGAGATCAATTCAAGCATTCCATCAATCACTGTTTTGTATACTTATTGTGTTGCCCTAAGAGGGTATGCGTAGACGTGGAACTCATGCACACTGTCAATGGAACCAAGCTGTACCTGGCTGATGAGCCCATAACTAGGGCGAAACTCGCCCTGGGTTACTTGTGTTCCAGTTTAGGGAGAACGTGGCTGTGCAGTTCTGGCTAGGCTGTATTGGTGCAGGGTCAAGGCTGAATTGCATACGGCTGGGTTCAAACTGAGGTGGCATGGTGTGCAAATTAACAATGGATTGATATGCACCCAAATGAATACCAGTGGCTGAGATTAATTCAAGCATTGTAGGAAAGTGGCTCTGTATATACTGTACCCAAGTAAGGTTCAGGGTGTACAGAGTCCACAGTCCCCCAGAGGGTTGACAGAGGCTAAAGTTAGATATAACCTTACTCTCCAAAGTGGTAGCTTGGTCGAGCAGTAAGGCAGTATCAGAGGACAGTGTAAAGCATTTGTTGTACACACTCAGTCAGCAAATGAAGCCACACACTCAAGAACTGAACTCTAGGCCAATGGTTTGTATATAAAAAAATATATGCTTGTTTTATTTTAGAACCGACAATAGGGTCAAAATATACTTTCTCAGTATGAGATGCTTTGGTTATTCACCTTACAGATAGGCAATAGACTTTTTAGATAGTGGTAATCACAGTTGGTGCAAGAGGCAACACAGGGTCAAATTCAATGCAACATTGAGCTCAATGGAAAATTATGCTTAATTACAATTGATTACTTTGCAGAGCACTTTTCTAACCACAGGACTGGATCCTGGATTCAGTCCTGGGACACTTCCTGTAAACAGGTAAGAAAAAGCGTTTTGGTTATTGTAGTGATTTTTGAAGAATATTACTATATTTCAAAAGCTGACACTTAGAAACTTTTCTGGATAAAATTACCAATGTTATCCTATGAAAGGAAATACAGTGTGCAAGCAAAGTATGTTTACGTTACTTTTGTAATCCAGTGCTGGACTCCTAGGTTCAGCACTGGGACATTTACTTAAAACAGGTAAGTAATTACGTTTTTGTAGTTTGTTCGATTTTTAAAGAATATTTGTAAAATACAGAAATCGACACTTAGAAGAAATTTCACAGAAAACCAGTCAATGGATCCCTATGAAGGAAAAGTGAGTTAACGGTAAGTAACGTTGCGATTACTTTTTAGGGCCAGTGTTGGGCACTCGGGTCCAGCACTGAGGCCCCTCCTAATACTAGGTGAGTATTTTCGTTTTCGTGACTCGGTTGATTTTTGGTGAATATTCTAAAGTTTCAGAACTCCACACTTAGAAGAAATTTCGCAGAAAATCAGTCAATGGAACCCTATGGAAGAAAAGTGAGTTATCGGATTTCGGGTAAGTACTTGACTGGCAGGGTTAAGGTTCTGGGTAAGACTCAGGGGTCCCCCAGGATCAGGTAAGTACAGTTTTTACACCCTCAGCGGCACAGGGGCGGCCGGGTGCAGAGTGAGAAGGCCCAATGTTATCCTATGGCAGGCGGGGGCCCGGGTTGGTGGCTGCTGGCAAGCAGGCCACGCGACTGTGGGAGCTGGGCTCCTGGTCACTTGCTCAGGGCAAGTAGGGAAGTAGGTTAGGATAGAGGTTGCACTTCCAGGGGCACTCGGGCGGCTGGGTGCAGGGTGCTTTTGAGCCGTCGGGCGCTCAATGTTAAACAATAGAGGTCGTGAAAGGTGAAGAAAGGCTGCAGGCTCGGGGACGGTGATTCTTCAGGGACGACCAACACTTCAGGAGGTAAGTTGGGGTCTTGGAGGATAGGTAGACACCCAGGAGTTGGGCACAGGGGGCCGTGGGGCGCCGGGTGCAGGGGTGTCTTTTGAGGTCGGGAAATCTTACCCCCTGCTGGTCGCGGTTGGAGGGGTCCCTTGTCCTGAGGCTGCAGGCGTCGTCTGGGTCGTCGAGGAGGGTCCTTGGCCACTGGATTCCAGGTCAGAATCGCCGGGGGTCGTCCTCGAGGTCTTTGGTCACTCAGGCACAGGCTGGACTCGGCGGGTGCAGAGTGTGCAGGTTTCGTGGCTCCGTGCCAGGGCCGGGTCTTTGGTAGGTTTTCTTTTGAGCAGTACCACTGCTCGTGGGAGTCCCTGGGTCGAAGGCTGTAGCACAGAAGTCAGGTCCTCCGGGGTTTGTGAGGTTGCTGAGGCCGGGATTCCGCAGGAGCAGGTTCAGAGGTCGACAGGCCGGTAGGGCTGGGGCCAAGTCAGTTGTTGTCGCCTCCTTTTTAGCAGCTGCACGGCTGGTCTTCTTGCTTCGTCTTCTCTTCTTGTTTTCGGATTTGGGAACTGCGGAAGGAAGGTTCAGGGAGCCCCTAAATACTAAATTTAGGGGTGGTTACAGGTAGGTAAGGGCAGGGACCAATGGGTCCCTTCCCTGGGGTGGGTACACCCCCTATTCTGTTCCTCTCCAGTGGGAGGGGGCAGGAGCCTGTCCCTGGTTGGCCAGGTCCCCCATCCTCAAGATGGCGGGGACTCGAGTTTGTGCTTCACCTCGCCTCCCCCACCTTAGGGGTGGAGTTGGCAGAGGTGGGCACAACCCATTTCCTGCTTCTGGTTTTCCCGCCGGTTCTCCCGCCAGGAGTGGGGGTAGAACCAGTGGGGACCAGTTTGCTGGAAGCAGCAAATGGTCTGGGGAAACTCCAAAGGCGGCAGGCCTTTGAAGCTCCCCCTGCCCATCCTGGGGGAGGAGGCTTTGGCACCTCGTCCCGGGATGTGCATTGTTTCAGGCCCCTGAGAGCAGAGGCTCTCGACCCAGGGGTCCAGAAACATGTCTGGTGGTGGCAGCCTGGGCAGCCACTCAGTCCGGACACTGGAGGTCGGGTTGGTTTCAGGGGGCATCTCTAAGATGCCCTCTGAGTGCGTTTTACATTAAATCCCACACTGGCATCAGTGGGGGTTTAATGTGCTGAGAAGTTTGATACCAAACTTCTTAGTCTTCAGTGGGGCCATTATGGTGCTGTGGAGTTCGTAATGACAGACTCCCAGCACCATATACTCTTAATGGCAGCACTGCACTTACAATGCCCAAGAATGGACTTGGGCACTGTAGGGGCACAGGGCTCATGCCTCTATGCCCTCACCACTGGCATAGTGCACCCAGCTAGAGGGGTGGCTGACCTAGGCCAGGGCAGTGGCTTGTAGGCATGGCACACAGGGGTGTGAGCCATGTCGACTCTTCACTTTTGTTCTGCACCAAGACACGCAGCCTGCAAAGGCAGTGTGTGTGTGTAAGGTGCAGGGTCCCTAAGGGTGGCACAACAAGTGCTGCAGCCCTTAGGGGCCTTCCTGGTCACAGTGCCCTGGGTACCCATGGTACCATTTACCAGGGGCTGACCTGTGGCCAGGGATGTCAATTGGGTGTAGGTATCAATGCAATTTTAGGGAAGGAACACAGGCCCTGGGTACCTGGTTGGCAGGAGCCCAGGGCACACTCAGTCAAAGTACATCAGCCATTCAGCAAAAAGTGGGGGCATACCATGTAAGAAAGATGGCACTTTCTCACAAGCATTCCATCCATCACAGTTTTATACACTTATTGTATTCCATTGATAGGGCATTCCCTCGGGATAGATGGCGTGCATACCTAGAAGAGAAGTCTTGGTATTTTAAGATTGTGTATGTTGCCATCAGGTCTATTTGTGGTGTCCACGATTCTTGGAATATTCTTTCTACTATCTCTTGTTTGAATCTCCATTTGTGCAAGATACCTAGTTTCTTCCTTCCACAGTTTGTATTCCTGAATACTATACTATCAGTGCAATTTCTCTCTAAATCGACCATGTCCATATCTCCTGTGCAAGTTTGGACAGAACATGAGATCTTCCTAGCTTTCCCCCATTTGTTAAGGTAGAGCATTGTTGTGTTGCCGGTTTGTATATGTACAACTCTTCCTGTGATGTATTTGTGGAAGGCTTTTAAAGCTAAAAAGACTATCTTAAGTTCCAACACATTCATGTGTTTCACTGAGTCTTGTATCCGTTCAGTGTCCACAGAGTTGTAGACTGCCCATAACTGCACCCTACCCTGTGATAGCCCTCTCAAATAATGGTTACAGAGGAGGACAGTTGTTTGAATGCTCTGCCCCAAAGATGTTTTCCGTTTTCTACCACAGCAGCTCATTCTGAATGTTTAGTGTAACAACCACTAGGATCCTCCCAGTCCTCCGGCGCCTGTGACCATTGGCCCTGAAGCCATTCTTGGATTGGGCTCATGTGAAGTTTTAAAAGCGGGATTATTGTGATACATGATGCTAATATCCCCGAAAATGTTCTCACTGTCAGAGACGGCCCCTTCTGCTAGAGGGGAGCTTGCTCTGTCAATGCTAAAATTCTTTCATTCAGGGTAGGACCTTCAACTTTCATTGAATTCAGAGTCACTGCCAAGAAAAGTTTTTCTTTTGAGCGTAAAGAAGTGAATTACTACAAGTTTTGGGAGAATCCCATTTTTTGTAATGTCTGAATTACTGTTAGTATGCAGTCTTTGCACTAAGTGAGCTCACCTTTATCAGCTAGTCATCTAATAGGTGATATAAGTATCCCCTGCCTTCTTAAGTGAACTGCTACTCCTGCAAGGAGTTGTTTTGATCCCAAAAGGAAGTACGTTGAACTGATAATGTGAATTGTTTACTACAAACCTGAGAGATTTATTGTGTATGTTTTTAATTGGGATATGGTCAACATAGAGTGTCTTCTTCCTTCTGCACTGGGATGACTTCCTATAGTGTGGCTATCTTGAATTTCTGTGTTCAGTGGCAAGTCCTGTTGTGGTATTAGGAAATATACAGAGCACCATCCTTGGTTTGCTTTTTTGGCACTTCCTCTATTGCTCCCTTTTTTAATAGGTATTTTAGCTCCCGTTGTAAAAAAAGAACTCAGTTCCTGCCCTTGGTAAACGCTTTCCTTGGGTTGACATTTATAAATGTGCCTTCTAATTCTATGCAGTATCCCTAATGTATCAGGTTGAGAACCCACTTGCCAGAGATTATTTCTCTCCACTCCTGGAGGAATCTTCCCAACCTGCCCCCAACAGGTGTTTAGTAATGGGGACAATTTTTCACTGAGTCATATTGGCTGCAACCAAGTGTGGTGGTAGCTTGCAGAACTTGTTCTTGTGGATAGGGATGAAAACCACCTGTCCTCATCAACCTCCTAGCAGGTGTCATGCTTCTCTTGAATGTTCTCCTAAATTGTAGGGCTCCTGTTTTAGCCTTCAGAGCGGGGAGGATGGGTGGGTCAGTAAAGAATCTGGGGCTAGACATAATCTACTAAATAAGGCGTTAGCGAAGGTAAGTAACTTGTCCATCTGATAGAGACTTCTAGCCGCAGATTCCTTACCTTAGAACAGATACCCAAGCAATACCATCCAAGGAGGTGGATCTGCGGACCAATTTCAAACAAGGAAGTCCTGCAGGACCGAATGGACAAAGTGCCCATACCTATGGACCCGACTATCCAGGCAGTAGTGTTTCGTGAATGTGTGCAGGGAAGCCCACGTTGCTGTCTGGCAGATATCCAGGACTGGAAAACCCCGTGCTAACGCAATGGACGTTGCTTTACCTCTGGTGGAATGAGCTTGCAACACCTTAGTAGGTTCTTTTTGGCCAATACGTAGCAGATTGTAAAGCAGAGCACAACCCATAGGAGATGGTCCTCTTCTGACCGGCTCGACCTTTCTTCACCCCAACATACCCCACGAAGAGTTGGTTTTCCACCCGGAACTCTTGTGTGCAGTCAAGGTAGAACGACAACACTCATTTTGGGTCCAGATGGTGGAGTCGCTCCTCTTCTTTAGAGGGATGTGGAGGAGCGTAAAAAGTAGGCAGTGTGATGGATTGGCCTACGTGGAATGAAGTGACCACTATCGGCAGAAAAGAAGCTCTTGTGCGAAGCACCAGTTTGTCAGGATAGACGGAGAGGTAAGGAGGCTTGGATGACAAAGTCTGGAGCTCGCTCATTCTTCGATAAGATGTAATGGCCACGAGGGAAACAGTTTTAATTGTAAGGAGTCTGAGGAGACAATTATGGAGAGGCTCTAAAGGAGCACACATCCAGAATGTTCAAACCAAATTAAGGTCCCACTGAGGCATGATAAATGGTGAAGGAGGAAAGAGATGATCAAGACCTTTTAGAAACCTATGTACAATAGGGGACTTGAAAAAGAAGGGCTGGCCAGTCAATCGCAAAAAGGCATAAAGAGCAGGAAGAAAGCCCTTAAGAGTGCCTAGAGCACAACCCTGCATGAATGAAGAGAAGAACTTCAGAAAGGGGGCAGAAAGGGGATCAATGTATTTTTCTGCACACCATGCCACAAACCTTTTCCAACGGCAGGCGTATACTGCAGGGATAATTTAATTTTTTCATGGTCATAAAAGTCACCAATGATGAAAAACGTGAGCAAACTGGTGAGTACCTACCAGCAGCTCTCTTGGTGATGCTTACGTGAGGTACTTTCCGACCTTTCACCTATTTTTCTTGTACAAACTACCAAGCGGGGGTACAAGTGGGGTGGACTGACAAACAGTACAAATTGGACACTCAGGTCTGGCCGCTATTGGCATTGTTAGAAGACAGTATGTGGGCAGAGATATTAGTATCCTGTCCCTAAGATCCTGAAAAGTTTTCTGTGTCCAAGCACAATCAGGTCTATTAATTAAATTGTTCGTTTTGAGTGGAGGGCGACCTGATTGATAATTCCCTCTTGTGTTCCTTATTGTGGATGATGTAGACTGGAGGGATGCCTGGCTGCCATGATGACATTGCAGACTTCGGGTGCAATGTCGAAAGCTGCCAACTGCCGCCGCTCAATCTCCATGCAAGAAGGCAGAGACTAGACAGGTTCAGGTGGAGAACCCACCCCATCTGCTTCGACAGAAGATCCTCTCAAATGGGCAGATTGATTGGAGGATCGATGGCCATGCTCGGGATACCAGACTCCGTGCTGGAGTGGTATGGACGGAAAGGTGTACAGTAGCATCACCGAGCGATAGCCGCCTTGGAAACTCCAGCGCGCAAAATTGCTGACAATGCACGTTCTCGGCAGAGGCAAAAACAGATTTAACCAAGGCTCTCCCCACTGTTGAAAGAGACCTTGCACCACCTCCGAGTGGAGACGCCACTTGTGATCCGTTAGGCATGGACAGCTGAGTTAGTCTGCTCTAGCGTTCAGAGAGCCTGCCAGATGCTAAACCACCAAGGATATCCCCTGGCGTTCCAGCCATGTCCAGACACGGAGGACCTCTTGACATAAGGTCCACGACCCCAGCCTGTTTGTTGCAGTACCACAGGACAGTGGTGTTGTCCATGAACAACTACACTAGCCTTCCCTTGATGGAGGGTAGAAAGGCCTTCAATGCCAGTCGGATCGCTCGAAGCTCCAATAGGTTGATATGGAATCCGTATTCCGCAGGAGGCCAGAATCTTCTGCTCTCCACATCTCCCGGATGGCCGCATCTGTCACTACTATGTAATCTGGTTGGGGAAGGGAGAGGGGTCTACCTCTGACCTCTCAGCAATTTGCTAGCCACCACTGCATATCTTTCGCAGCTCCCTCCGAGGTTTAGACCATGCCGGAGAGATAACCCGGACGCTGTTCCCATTGGACCTTCGGGGTCCCAATGCAGAGCCTGCATACACCATCGGCCATGAGTTACATGCAGTATGCAGACGGCCATGAGTCCCAACAGGTTCTAGGTCTGTCTCACCGAAATCCAGGATAGAGGATGAAACAGCGGTATCATAGCCTGAATATCCTGTACTCGCTGCCTTGGAGGATAAGTCCGAAACTGAACTGTGTCCAGAACAGCCCAGATGAAAGGGAGCATCTGAGAGGGAGTCAGGTGTGACTTCAGCACGTTGACAGTGAACCCCAGCCAATACAGAAGGCCCGCGTAGTCCGGAGGTGGTAAATGAGAGACTGGGACGAGCCCGCCTTTAACAGCCAGTTGTCAAGATTTGAGAAGACTGGTACCCCTGATCTCTGAAGATGAGCTACAACGACCTTCATCACCTAGGTGAACACCAGAGGGGCGCTGGTAAGACCAAAGGGAGCACAATTAACTGAAAATGCTCTTGGCCTACCGAGAACCGCAGGTAACGCTGGTGGGATGGCAGGACGGGAATATGGAAATATGCGTCCTTCAAGTCAGACGCTAGCATCCGGTCTCCTGGGTCCAGAGCAGACAGGACTTGAGCTAATGTGACCATTTTTTACTTTTTCTTCTTGAGGAAGTAGTTGAGGGGCCATAGGTCTAGGATAGGATGAAGGCCTCCGTCCTTTTTGGGCACCAGAAATTAACGGGAATAACAACCACGACCCACTTCGGGCATCAGCATCCTGTCTATGGAACCCTTGGCCAAGAGAGCCGTGACTTCCTGGTGGAGAAGGAACAGATGATCCTCAGTCAGCCGGACGTGAGATGGTGGCATGGAAGGAGGGACTGTCACAAACTGGAGAGAGTAGCCCATTCGGACAATTTGCAAAACCCACCTGTCCGATGTTACAGACTGCTAGTGAGGCAGGTGATGGCGAATCCTGCCGCCAACTGGGTGCCCATGTTGGTAAGAAGCGATACCAAAGGGGATGATGGACGGAGCGCTTGAGCTAATCAAACACTCACCCCCAGTCAACTGATCTGGGTTTAATCCATCATCATTCTTTAGCTCACTCTTCCACCCCAGTTCAGACATGGCCATATGCAAATCAGTATGACCCTGTGCCTCATGGGAACAGTCCAGCCCGAACTGCCATGCCATGTCTTCCCTGGACCGGAAACAAGCATCCTGGGACCGGTTTCTGGCTATTCAGCCGTCATCAGCCAGGCTACCTTGAATCCAGTGGCAAAGTGAGCAAGGGACCCACGTCTGGGCATACCCTGCCAACTTAGAGCGAACAAAGCGATACCAAAGGGGATGATGGACGGAGCGCTTGAGCTAATCAAACACTCACCCCCAGTCAACTGATCTGGGTTTAATCCATCATTCTTTAGCTCACTCCACCACCCCAGTTCAGACATGGCCATATGCAAATCAGTCTGACCCTGTGCCTCATGGGAAAAGTCCAGCCCGAACTGCCATGCCATGTCTTCCCTGGACCGGAAACAAGCATCCTGGGACCGGTTTATGGCTATTCAGCCGTCATCAGCCAGGCTACCTTGAATCCAGTGGCAAAGTGAGCAAGGGACCCACGTCTGGGCATACCCTGCCAACTTAGGGCGAACAAGCGATACCAAAGGGGATGATGGACGGAGCGCTTGAGCTAATCAAACACTCACCCCCAGTCAACTGATCTGGGTTTAATCCATCATCATTCTTTAGCTCACTCCACCACCCCAGTTCAGACATGGCCATATGCAAATCAGTCTGACCCTGTGCCTCATGGGAACAGTCCAGCCTGAACTGCCATGCCATGTCTTCCCTGGACCGGAAACAAGCATCCTGGGACCGGTTTCGGGGTTTCACCCCTCTTCAGCCAGGATAGCTTGATTCCAGTGGCATGGAGAGCACGGGACCCACGTCTGGGCATACCCATCCCACTCGGGGTGACAAATGCAAAAACAACAGTTGATGGACAGAATGCAGAACAATGTCATACATTCACCCCAGTACACTACCTCGTTTAGTCAGCCTAAGAGAAGTCGAAGACCTCTTCGATGACTTCTTCTCGTGACCGGATTTACCAGAGTGTCCTGACGACATGGAGTGCGACGAGGATCTCGGACTCCATGACCGCTCCAAAGAACTTCCTCTCCACTGGGACCTTCAACGTTGCGGCGTCACACCCCGAGCCGCCATGACCTTGAGGGAGTCTCAAGGCCTTGGGATTCATGGCGCATATTCGGAGAACGACTTAGGGTCATGGTCCCACTCGAGGCACCACAGGCAAAACAGATGCTGGTGTGTCACATACATCGGTCGATGACAGGCGCCGCGCCTGTGGTCACTGATCAACACTATACCTTCCACCGGAGACCACTGATGCGATAAGCATTTCAGCAGCAGGACCATGGGCAATCTGGCATGGGATACTATGGCGATGCAGGAGGCCATCATGCCTAGTGGCCAAATTACTTTTTATGGACTGGGACCTGTTGAAATAAAGGAAAAAGAGGGCCATTTTTCTTCGTTTTCTTTCACTGTATGTAGGTTTTAGGTTATTTTGAATAGAGTACAGCATAAATTTCAGTCAGGTGCTGCAATATCGCCTTGAGCCTTGCTCTCGAGGTAAAATCTGACCGGTCTTGCTGAACATGGAGTTATACCAAATTAGGCACAGTGTGGTGTTTACTTCCATCTATAGATTCACTCTAAATATTTTAAAAAGAAAGTGTTTTTGAGCTCCTGCAAATGGGTGGGAATATTCTACATTTATGACTATCAGTGAGGATCCCACTATGCAGAACTGAAGGACTACCACTGCGTTCAATGTTGGGACTCTGGTGGACCATAGGCAGCCTTAAAGGGATAGCATTATTTTCAATATGCTAGGCTGCATGCTTATGATGGCAATTTCTTTTTTCCTCATATTTAAAATAGAGGAAATGTTTCAGAACATCATAGCTGATGTATATTTTTTACCCATTTTTAAGTTTATGTCTAAGTGCAAAAATGTAAAGTAGCCTATTCAGATGCATCTTGAGTTTGCTTTACAGAGTTTTTCTCCCAGATTTTTTAAGTGCTCCAGAATTTAGCATGTGAGTGGGACAATTCACTGTTTATGCTAATCAATTAAGATCATATGACAGCAAACTATAGACTCTTCTTAGCAGAAATCACCCTTTATTACTGTGTCAACCTCTCCGTAATGAGGATCTGCATTATTCAATAGCTAAAAAATATAACACATTTAAAAATATATATTATAATAAATAAAACCCTTTGGCATTTTGGCAGCAGTACTCATTCCTTCTTTGAGCAGAGATAAGAGACTGCACTACGAAGGCCCCAAAGACCCATCCACTGGCATCGGATCTTAACATCGAACCTGAATGGAAGCCAAGTCAAACACTACAGAGCATATTGTGCATAGACCTCAAACTGCGAGTTAACCACATCTGAAGTAACTCGCACAAACAGGAACTTTATATGGAGGAGTTAAAGTACTTAAAGAAAGGAATCAAATGGCTTTTTGGGCCTCTACTAGGAGGTCTTTTCGCAGAAAAAGAAGCTTCATTAAAAGAATAAACAATAAGAACAAGTTACTTACCTTCGGTAACGCTTTTTCTGGTGGATACAGTATCTGCCTGTGGATTCCTCACCTTTTGAATTACCCCTGCGCCAGCATTCCACAGAAACTTTTTCCTAGCTCTCCCACGTCGACTAGGACGTCACAATAGCATGGCTCCACTCGTGACTCCGTATGACGTCACCAGAGCCATAAGAAGACCTCGTCGGCGTGCTGACGTCAGTTCCACCTATTTTTTCCGTGCCTTCGAGGGGAACGGGTGGACCGACAACATTTGGAGTATACACAGTATACAATATATACACGAATATACACAGTATATAGAAAAATAGGAAAAGCTAAAGAAACAATGCATTTCCTAACAACCAACAGCATGGCAAGCAAAAGACATAGGAAAACAACCATGTCAAATAATGAAAAACCTTTTCGGTATATGAAGGTGGACAACGGGGAGGAGGGTGGGTCAGTGAGGAATCCAATGGCAGATACTGTATCCACCAGATAAAGCGTTACCGAAGGTAAGTAACTTGTTCTTCTGATGGATACATCTGCCTGTGGATTCCTCACCTTTTGAATTGAATCCCACAGCAGTCCCGCTCCCGGAGGAGGGTGTCCACCTACTCATACCAAAAAGTCCTGCAGCACAGAACGTGCAAAATGGCCATCCCTCCTAACCTCCGAATCCAAGCAGTAATGCTTCTCAAAGGTGTGGAGGGAGGCCCAAGTTGCCGTCTTGTAGATGTCTACAACAGGAACACCTCTAGCCAAAGCAGAAGATGACGACTTAGCTCTGGTGGAATGAGCTCTTATACCTTCAGGCGGCTCCCTCTTGGCCAGGGCGTAGCAGATCTTGATACACAAGATGATCCACCTGGAGAGTGTTCACTTGTGGACAGCTTTGCCTTTCATTCGTCCAATGTAGCCCACAAAGAGCTGGTTATCCAGCCGTACAGCCCTGGTTCTGTCCAGATAGAAGCTAACAGCCCTCTTAGGATCCAGGCGGTGAAGTCTCTCCTGCTCCTTGGAAGGGGGAGGGATAGAAGGAAGGCAAGGTAACAGACTGCCCTAGATGGAAAGGAGTGGCCACCTTAGGCAGGAAAGCAGCCCTGGTCCTGAGAACCATCTTTTCTGCATGAATGGTTAAAAATGGAGGTTTAGAACCAAGAGCCTGAAGCTCACTTACCCTCCTGGCCGAGGAAATAGCGATCAGAAAGACCGTCTTGAAAGAAAGAAGCCTCAACGGGCAACTATGAAGAGGCTCAAAAGGAGACCCCATCAGGAAAGTAAGTACTAGATTCAAATCCCACTGATGCATACTGAAGGGAGTGGGAGGAAACCTATTGGTGAGGCCTTTAATGAACGTCATAACAAAGGGGGACTTAAATAAAGATGGCTGATCCGGCAAACAAAGGAAAGCAGACAAGTCCGACAAGTAACACTTTACCGTAGCCACAGCAGAACCCTGCTGAGCCAAGGAAAAGAGAAACCAAGCACATCAGACAAAGGGGCCTTCAAAGGATCAATGGACTTCTATCCACACCATTTCACAAATTTGGACCACCTAGAGGAATAAATAGATTTGGTGGAGTGTCTCCCGGATGATAAAATAACATCCACCACATCCGGTGGGAGAGAGAAAGAACTCAGATTGCCCCGTTCAATCTCCAGGCATGAAGGTGCAGGCTCTGGAGGTGGGGGTGTAGAACCTGCGACTGCGAGAGGAGACCTGCCCTCAGAGGGAGACGGAGCGGAGGGTGCGATGAAAGGTGAAGTAGATCTGTGTACCACACCCTTCTTGGCCAATCCGGGGCGATCACTATAACTTGGGCCCGGTCTTGGAGAATCTTCCTCAGAACCCGAGGAATCAAGGGTATGGGAGGAAACACGTAAAGGAGCTGTGAATCCGATTCCAACTGAAACTCGTCCCCCAACGCTCCCCACATCGGAAACTGGAGACTGCAGAATGACTGCCAGTGCGCATTCTCTTGAGTGGCGAAAAGGTCCAACCAAGGGAATCCCCACTTCAGGAACATATGATGGACTACCTCAGGAAGAAGCCTCCACTCGTGGTCAGCCGAGAAATGTTGACTGAGACTGTCTGCACGCACATTTAGCACTCCGGCCAGATGATTTGCAAACACACAAATCCGATGGTCCTGAGCCCAAGACCAGAGTCGCAGAGCCTCTCTGCAGAGACGATACGACCCTACCCCTCCCTGTTTGTTTTTGTACCACATCACGGTAGTGTTGTCCGTTAGGCCCTGCACTGACTGACCGCGAAGGGAGGGAAGAAAGGCCTTGAGAGCCAAACGTATCGCCCGCAATTCCAGAAGGTTGATGTGAAGCAACCTTTCCTCCGGAGACCAAAGACCCTTGATCTCCAGATCCCCCAGATTAACACCCCACCCTAGAGTGGAGGCATCCGTGATAACTGTGTCCACCGGTGGAGAAAGTTGAAAGGGTTTTCCTTGTGACAGGTTGCCCTCCACACTCCACCAAGACAGATCCACTGCAGTGTCTCTGGAGATCCTGACCATCTCCCTGAGATCTCCGCTGTGCTGAAACCACTGTCTGCGGAGGCACACTGGAGTGCCCTCATGTGCCAGCATGCATGGTTGACAACAGTATGCAGGAAGCGAACAGACGGAGCAGGCGTAGGACCTTCAGGCTGGAACAACTGCTCCATCGTGAAACAAAGGACTCATCTCCTGAATGTCGACAATCCTCTGCGGAGGCGGGAAAGCTTGGCAACCAGTAGTGTCCAGTACTGCCCCTATGAACAAGTTGGCTGTGAGGGCACCAGGTGAGATTTGGGAACATTTATCGAGAAACCAAAGTCTAACAACAGTCGTGCTGTTACTTGCAGAAAGAAAGGCAGGATCATTAGGAGCAGGCCTGTACCTCCTTGCTACAGTCCTTGAAACAGCAGGAGCCGATAAGGGCTTCCGCCACACCTCCAGAATTGGCTCTGTCAAGGCCTCATTAAAATGTAAGAGAGGCTCAACCACAGAAGATGGAGAATGTAACACCTCTGTGAGAATATTTGTCCTGAAGTCAGCTGTGGGTAACTGAATGTCTAAAAGTTCAGCAGCTTTCCTGATGACAGCATGGTATGGTGCAACATCCTGAGAAGGTAAGGCCTTTGGCGAAGTAAGCTCCCACTCAGGGGAAGTGTCTAGACCACTTGCCTCTCGGAGGCCCTCGAACTCATCAACAGAGACGTTGATCTCACCTTCCTCAGCCTCATCCTGCTGATATTCTTCCTCCTCCAGCAATCTTTGGGCTTCCCTCCTTGACCGCAACTACGGAATCGGTGAACGCGGCGCCAAGCGCGATGCCCGAGACACAGGCGCCGGCGTTGAAGGAAGACCTTCTGGTGCAGGCAACTGCGCCGACCGAAGCCGAGAGGAAGAAGGACCACCAGATGGGGCCAGAGATTGAGAAACCGGCGTTAAAAACCTCTGAGCTGGAAAGTGCCAGGACGGCGCCGACGGCATAAAGGGCACAATGGGTGCCTGGGCATATTGATGAGGGATGCCCAAATTGAAAGCAAGCGGACCCACGGGGCCAGACGGCGCACTGGTAGGGTAGGCTGCCCTGGCAAACATGCCGTACATCGCATTAAGAAAATGCAAAGGATCCGACCCAGGCCCAGGAAAGGGTGGATAAGGTGCCGAGTCGGAATCCACTCGAGGCCGAGATGAAGGCCAAGGCTCTGGCGCCGGGGACGTCTGATCCGGAACAGGCGAGGCTACAAGCACAGGAGAAGACTCCCTGGGCTCCAGAGAATCTCTTGGCCCCGGAGATATCCTTGGCGCCGGAGAACCCCTCGGCGTCGGTGAGGGAGTCTGAGTCACTTGAGGAGAAGGAGAAGGCGAGATGACATCTTTAGAGCGACGTCGCGGAGCCGGAGAAGGCGACCTCAAAGCCCTATTCTTCGAAGAACGGCGTCGAAAACCATGCCTTCTCTTCTTCTTGTGCTTCTTCGACTTCGATTTTGACTGCTTACGACCCCTCTTCTCCTTTCTTGCTTTTGCCATAAAAAGCTTAGCCTCACGCTCCTTCAAAGCCTTCAGATTCATCTTTCGACAACTGGAACAGCCTCCGACGTCGTGGTCCGATGAGAGACACCAGAGACAGTCATTGTGGGGATCAGTGATGGACATATGTCCCCCACACTCTCTACAAGGCTTAAATCCAGACTTCTTCAAAGTAGCCATCGCACTGCTACTCCAAGAGTGAAGAAACAAAGTAATAACGAAACCAATTGGAGAGTCCCAGAAAACGGTTACGCGTCGACGGCGTGGAAAAAGGGAACTGAAGTCAGCACGCCGACAAGGTCTTCTTATGGCTCCGGTGACGTCATACGGAGTCGTGAGCGGAGCCGTGCCATTGTGACGTCCTCGTCGACGTGGAATGCTGGCGCAGGGGTAATTCAAAAGGTGAGGAATCCACAGGCAGATGTATCCATCAGAAACTGGAATTTCCTAGTAACTGTTGGCTTCAACATTTTACAGAATGCAGGCTTAGACGTACCCCTCTTCAGATGATAGACCGAAACAATGACAAATCTCTTCTTCCCTCCTCAATCAGTTGCACAGTTTAAAAACAAACAAAGGCCTAACAAAACCATCAGTAAACTAATACTCTCTTATACATGAGGAAACAAACTATTGCAAAAACACAGAAACTTACTGTTTGATGCATTCTGGTATGCTCACATACTCCATCGGAATGAGGTCAGCTAGCTCAACCAAGCTAAAGACATACTTAATTTTTTGACTGAATTTTGAACTGGGGAAAAAGCAAAAAACAAATTCATGGCTTTTATTTCAAGAACTATTAATTTCTTGATACCTATAATTTTGAAACAACAAATATTGTCCTTGAAAGAAAAGAGTAAGTTCAAGCTTTATTACCTAATAAATGGTCTTGTAACGGCCAAAAGAGTTCTGATGAACCAGGAAGGATGAACTATAATTAATGCCTTCAGATTTTTCCGTAACCTTAAAAAATGAATGCACATTATCACAAAAGGAAAAGTGCCTGTTGAAGAAGTGATTAATGGTAATGAACATTATATTACTGTGCTTATTTTGTGAATACTAAACTACAAGGATATGTAGAACATGCCAATCAAAAGTCAATGCAGACTGTATAAGAGGCAAAAGTGAGATTTGTCTGTGCGTGGCTGTGTTTAATCTGCACATCATTTAGTTAGTACTCATTACATGTAACTTTCTCAATACGACACTTTTTAGCTCAGGGATCAATTTAGCTACCTCCTTAATGTGCACACTAGTAGCTTCTTTTCTGTACCAAATGACCACTTATGAATAACAGATTTGCCACTAGGTATCATAGAACAGAAAAATGTACTCACCTGTTGGCAAACAAATGACTACCTGTGGTTTTGGTTCTGTATCCTAGACCCCTTCATTGAAATCAAAAACATTGGAATAATTCCCCACTGTGTATGGATCCAGAACACTTAGTAACCAAACATATCTAAGAGAGAGTGAAGGGGGAGACTAGCATGTCCGTTACAGAGGAGCATCCTCCGAAGTCTACCAAAGGTAAGGTTGTCTGAATTTAAATACTATTTAACAAACAAACACCTTTCCAAAAACCTACACTACAGCACTTATAACTAAAATTGTTGCTTACCATACAGGACAAATAAAGAAAAATGCAGCCTGACATGATTTAATGCATCAGGGGGCTTCTATTTCTCATGATGCCTACCACTGGCAGTTACCCCACAGTTAGTTCTTTTGAGGGATATGAGGAGCTAAATAGGAGAGAACATTTTGTCTTTGATGGCAGAGAAAGAAAGCTGGGGAGAGTTGTTTAGGACTTCAAAGTAGTATTCTTACAATGCAGAATCAGGACCAAAATATGTAACCATTTATTCTAAACCGTAGTGGCTTTAATGATCAGTCATAAATATTAGAACAGAGTACCAAGCAAATGTCTTATTTTCCACACATCTTTGCAATACTGATCACGCACGAAACCTCGGCATCATCCTCGACTCTTCCCTCTCCATGAACCGCCAGATCAACGCCGTCGCCTCCGCTAGCTTCAACTGCCTGCGCATCCTCCGCAAGACCTTCAAATGGATCCCACCCGACTGCAGAAAGGCCGTCACCCACGCGCTCATACCAGCAGACTGGACTACGGCAACGCCCTATACGCCGGAATCAACAGAACTCTACTACACAGACTCCAAACCATCCGGAACGCCGCCGCCAGACTCGTCCTCGGGACTCCGCGTCACGAACACATGACCCAACACCTACGAGACCTCCACTGGCTCCCCGTCGAGAAGAGGGTCACCTTCAAACTCCTCATCCACGCCTACAAATCCCTCAACATCGGACCCAAATACCTCAACGAGAGGGTATCCTTCCACGTACACAAGAGGAACCTCCGCTCCACCGACCTCGCACTGGCAGAGGTCCCCCGCATCAGCAGAAACAGATCAGGCGGGAGAGCCTTCTCCTACATCGCAGCCAAGACCTGGAGCAGAGCTCCCCGTGAACATCAGACGCTCCCCAACCCTGCACACTTTCAGGAAGGACCTCAAGACCTGGTGTTTCGACTGATCTGGAGCTGCCCACCCCCAGCGCTTTGAGAACCTCACGGGTGAGTAGTGCGCTATATAAACCCCTGATTGATTGATTGAAGGTATAAAAAGTCATTTAGTGACAGCTTACAAAGACTGTCAACTGAAAAGATTTCTCTGGGTGACTTCACCTACATTAGTCATAGAGGATCATTAAGGCCGAACATTCCAAAGTTTCAATAGGACTGAAAGAATTAATGGAATCACTGAAAAATACTTCATTTAAAGGTTGAAAAAAATATAAAAAGTTCAATACTGCCAGAGAAAGTACATGCATACCTTTTCTACCTGCCATGAAATGAACTTTATTAGCTGCTCATGTGCCTCAGCTCACTGCTGCTTAATAAACAAATTGTTTAGTAACTGTAAACACTTAATTGCTTTTGGGATGGAGGGTGACAGCATTGTGAATCTTAAAGTGCAAAATATTACACTGGTACAGGAATAAATTCAATTTCTTTCATTAAAAGTACTAAATGGAAAAAAAATATATAACCAGTTACTTCCCTATTCTTACATTCAGCTATCATGAGCCACAATTTATATATGATTATTTCAAAGCAGAAAGCTACCGAAAATATATTTCGGAATGGATTTAGAAGAATCTGTTTCCAGTAGCCATATGCACAAACTCCGAATCAGGACTAAATTATGGAAAGAACACAGGGTATTGAAGAGTAACTGCCATTTAGTTTATAGAAACATGTTAGTTCCTCTGAAAAAAAGAGTACAGCTTTCTTAAATTTGTAAAGTGGGCACGACTGTCTTCTGGAATAAAGGCTCTTGATATTGAGTTGCATTTTGGTGTGCACGATCTTCAATGGACACCAAAATGCACCTCTTGAACCTGTCTGGGGACAGCATTGCCTGCTCCTACTGTACTGCTGCAGGGGTCGGACATGGACTGGCTGGTTCTGCTGTTACTTGTAATAAGATGCCTAATAGGAAACAAGTGTGTGCCTCCTTGACCGTAGCTGCTGTTCTTTTCTGACAGACCTCTACAGGTCTGGGCCTGCTCCACTGCAACACCTTTCTATGCCTCACCAAGCACCCCAACACTAACCATCCCCATGATCACATACAGACCACACAAACAATCATACCACAACCTTGCCCCATGGCTGTGTTCCCTTTAATGAATGAACTTGGGACACACTGCTGCGCTCTGAGAGGCTGAAAGCGTGCACACGGTATACAGGGAGGTACAAGTCAGTTTACCTTCCTGTACTGGCCATTAAATTAAAAGGCAAACACTAGGAGCGTCTCAGCATGAAAGACTATAGGACTAGTTCCATGCTGGTTTAGAACTGCCTCACTGAAAGTCATCACATTTCTAATCAGTGCCTCTAAAGTCTGAAAACAGTTGTTGCTTATTTGCATGAAACTTTACTGCAACGGGCCTAAAATAAATATGGGGCACTTAAAAGATGTACTTCCATATATTGAAATGTGTACTGCTAGGAGTCTTCCCCATGGGCAGCTAATAATATTTTGCTTTTTTTCACTGCCTTTTATTTTGTGTGTTGCATATGTTTTATTCAGCCATTATTGGCTTAGTGTGAGGCCCTTTCAACCCAGGACGGATATAGGGTACTGGCTTCTTGTTGTAATGCTAGTGGAATGCAGAGATCCACATAAATGTTGTAGGACTTCTGCATGCACTGCAGATGTGCTGCAATGTTTTGGAATGGCCTGAATTGGGATGCGCTGCAGATGTAGCCAGACTGGACGAGGAACATGCTGGAACAGCTAGTCTTGTGGCGGAGCCAACTTTGATCCCATCACCCATCTACCCTTCAACAGCAAGATCATGAAAAATAAAACCAAGCACAACTGCAAAATCACATTAACGTCGGCAGTCTCCTGATGACTACCAATCCTACATGTAAACAGTCATCTTATGAATCACAGACTCACCTTGCTGACCATAGGCAAAGACGACCCAAGCTTCCTGGTACTAATGGTCCTATCACCTGCCTTCAACACCATCGATAATTCAGCACTCATTTACACACCGAGTCTTGAAAGAGATTCACTGGCAATGTGTCCACTGGCTCTCCTCCTATCTATCCACCCGACATAAGTTCTGATAAATAGCCACCTCTTGATCTCAAACTCTTCATCATTTGCGGCATCCCGAAAGGGATCAGTCCTGCCCCTTCATCATCAGCCTCTACTTAGAGATAACCACAGCCAACTTCACTACTAATATGCTGATATACAATTTCACATGAGACTCCTGTACTCCAAACAGCCAATGCCAGAAGCACTGCCTGCCCCTCATTCAGACTTCAATGTCCAACACCTAGCTGAAACTTAACAGTTGCAGCCTTCATTTTTCATCCAATGCTCTGTCACTCAGATTCTCCATCAATACCAACTTCACCATCTAGAAACCGAGAGCTAAGACCACATATGGAAATACTCCACACCAGTATGCGGCCTTCCTACTGCGCAACTTAGTGTCAAACATTTCTCTGCTTGCACTATACTGCGGCAATACACAGCATTAGGAGGAAAATGCAATGGCTAAAAGGAAATCAGCGATATGCCCCCTCCCCCCAAAGAAAAAAGAAGCAGGAGTTTGGGAAGGTTCAGCACTCCCAACCCCACAAAATATACATTTAACTTTTTTTTTTTTTTTTAAAGGGGACAGATGAATACCTAGATGTAAGAAAATCATCGGCAACAAAGCACACCTTTTTTTGAATTGTTCTTACTTCTAGAAAGAGTTGATCCCCTCCATAAAAAAGAAAGATACACATAGGCTTTGGAAGGAATAGAGGGGCCATTACTTTGAAAATTTCAATGCAGAAAAGTCACCAGCATGGAGGGGTGACAAAGTCTTAGACTTCCTGCTCACCAGATCATCAGACTGACATATTGACCCCTTAATGAGAGACATCCTGCCTGATGGAAGTCCACTGACTACCCTCACTGACCCACACCACCTTCAAAACCAGCTGCATTCCTGAAAACAGGATCAGCACCCCCAACTATATGTCTGATAAGCTCACCATCTCCGGTAGTGCTCAGCGCATCTGCAGCCCGGACACTACCAAACTGTAAACTACAAAAACGTAAACAAAAGGAAAACAAAAATGAGCCAATCAGCCTTCTTCATCTAAGTACCCAGGATCTGGAACGACATTCTTGTTAACCATCAGAAACAGTTCAGCGCTCCCTGAAATTAGTAAATGGCATAAGGCACGCCTCTTTAAACAGCATCACATATAGATGCTATGGAAAAATATGGTGTAAAGTAGGCTGATAGCAATTTAAGTATTTTGAAAGTAATTCACAGAAGGGTTTTAGTTGTACTAAACTGTATTTCTTCAAGAGTTGAGGGCTCACCTTAACTGGTAGATTCACAAATTGCAGTAACGGCCGCCACATGTTATGTTGCTTCACCAAATCGGACTTGAGCCAAGAGGAAATGTAGTGATGCATTTTGTGTTTTTGGGCCTTGAATGAGGATAGAGCTCTTCCCTGATTGTGGGGTGACTTAAAGGAAGCGTGTACTCAGAGGGGAAATAAGACTTTGCACCCCACTTCCGATGGTGCACTGGTAGAAGTATTGTGTCACTCTTATTTTCACTCCTTAGGTGCATATAGGAAGATTGTACTGTATTCTAAACCAAGCCACCATATATAAGTTGCATACACGTCTGTCCCGAATAGGTCTTTTACAGCCATCATGGCAGTTTAAAACCTGAGAGTTTCGGTCTTCAAAAAGGTATTTTAAGTGGACACCAACTTTGGAATAACAATACACTCCTTAAATATTTTTGGATTTCAATAAAGACTTCAATATAGATTTGAAGATGAAAGAGGAAATCCGTTTTTTATACTCCTCTCTGATGTGCCTCCAGTTATTTCGTATATTAAGTGGGTTACATTAATAGCAAGAAGGTGTGAATTTTAAATTGAAGGGAGAAGTAAAAAGCATTCAGATAATAAGAAGATGCCTAAAAAATGTGTGGGTGTTATGACCCAAGAGTAGAGAGCATACAGAACATTAACAGACATGAGAAAGAGCGGCAGAAAAGTAACTATGCTGTGTTAGAAGCATGGAGAGAATTAGGCAGGGTGAAACTGACAAAGTTGGCAAGCATGAGAAGGGCTCAACTAGATGTTCTGAAAGAAGAGGAGAAGCAGATGGAGAAAGGTGGCCAAGGCAAGCACCACGAGTGAAGGAAGGAAGGACAGAACAGTACTGTGATCCAAGAGCCGAGGATTAATATGACAATTAATAGACAATTAATATGAGTGAACTCACGCAAATAAGATGTAATGATCAAGAATACTGCGCAAACTAGGGTTATGGTCTAGTTCTACAAGATTTAGATATCCTGCCCACGAGTGCCCGAACTTAGCTCATGCACCAACACTTGGAGAGTGAAAGTCCAGGTTACTGTAGCCCCACACATCCCCATATGACATACTTGTTGGTGTGGAGTCTATGCTTTCTCAGTTACTAACAGACCCGTAAAGGCATCAGGGACACAGTGGTAATTCATACCCAATTTTGTTCTTTAGAATAGCACACACAAGCACTGCACTAACAAGACACTAAATGTTTAAAATTGTTTATTTCAACAGGCTCATCATGTTGCTTAGTACAAGAGCAATAACCACACGGAATACAATTAGAACAGTTCTATGCATGTCACTAAAAACAAGAACATGAACTTTTCTAACATGATTGGAATGTTTGAGGCAGCCTAAAACTCTAAAGACTACAATTATGTGCTACACTATAAGAGTATGGAATAGCTAACTTGCCTCTTGAGTTTCTTGGGGATCAGCACCCTGCACACCTGTTAACAGGCCAGCTGTGAGTATCAGACTACAGCAGGAAGGAAAGAGTGTTCCCTTGGAAGGGAAGCACACATCAGCTGTCTCGGCTCTTCTCCTCTCTATCAGCTATCAGCATAGGAATGGATACTACGGCAGTACAGCAGTCTGGCAGGGTCTCTAGCGATAACCTTGAAAAACAAGCATTTGCAATGCAATAGGTCTCGCATTATTGAAATTTTGAGCTATTGCGATTGCAAATAATAATGCAACGGCAATAGTTAAAACTTCCATGAATGCGAGACCTATTGCATTGCAAATGCTTGTTTATTTTGAGAGGGAGAGTACCGGCACTTCTCAAGAAAAACGTAATACTTTTAAATGGAGAGTACCGGCACATTTCAGAAACAAGCAGGTTCTCTGGTACAGAGCACCTGCAATTGTGTTTTTCCGTTTCAAGCGCTGGCTATACCCCTAAACTGGCTCTTTCTTCAGCATCGACAATTCCTTTTCGCGTGTTTCTTGCGCACTGTATGGCCTGAGCTCCGTCATAAACATGTTCAGGAATGAACTCCGTTTCACTAGCTGCCGAACCCCATGAACTCCAGCTGTGGTTTCTGGTATGCAGCATGTTGTTTTCGCTTTTATTGTGGTTTGCGGAGCCCAGCTTTGTGAGTCATGTTATTGCTCGCTCAGTGGGAGTTCAGCCTGCAGTGCGTGCCGAGTGCACAGGCACATTCCACCTCTGGTAACACTGCGTACAGTCCCGTGCATGAACCCACCCGCTGGACCGCGTCCAACACACACACGCCCTCTCTCCACGCCTTGTCTGCTCACGAAGGCTGCCTTGGCCTGCAGCTAGTAAATCATTACAAGGAGCGACTGACTACCTGGCCTTTGAGGATTGGCCACTAAAGGTCTCATTTGCCAAATACTTTCGCTTGTTGTCCGGGATTCCTAAACAAACGTGTTCTTTGTTTTCAGATTTCAAAATATTTGATTAATTATAGTAAATACACATAAAACAAGCCATTTTGTCAATTGTTTTTCACGTTTTGGGAGTGATAAGCAGTGATTGACACGTACAGTTGTGTAGCTGGCATTTGCTAGCTACAAACGGGTATTCCTTTCATGCTCGTTTTGTGGTGCGCTCGTGGAATTTTGTGTTTTTCTCCATGGAAACCAGAAGGCAGCTATGGAAATTACCCTGTGAATGAGGGGCGGTCTTAATAAAATGCCAGTTTTTGCAAGGGGGAAGTGACTGAGGCAGCGTTGACTTCATGCGTGAGCAAGTAAAACAGCAGGTTAACTCATTTGCAGGAGGAAAGGCATTTGCATACTGTATATGTGTTTAGTTCAAAATAACGTTCATGACAAAACACAGTAAAGTGTGTTCTCTCCGCAACTTCTTGGGAAATAGCCAACCGTAAGCAACATAAGTTTATACTGTGACATAAGTATTAAAAAGATGAAAAAAGGCTAGAAATGTTGCAAAGCTTTGTACTCACTGCACGTTCCTGTATGCCTCAGCTGGTCTTTGAAATCTGCCACGTGAATGAAGTAGTATTTTGTGTGCTACTACAGGGTAACGAAAGACAAATTGTGCGTGTTCAGGGACACCGTAATTCCTGTCATTATGCGACATCAGTAGAACCACTATTTGAAATGTACTTGATCGTAACTGAGGAAAGCGTGCATACTTGTAACAAAAGGCCCGTCACTGTTAAAGATAATCGCTGCATCTGGGAACACTGCACCAGCTGTAATAAGAAACCTAAATTCATTAATACAAGCAGCTACAACTAAACAAGCACGGAATGGAAACCAGCCGAACGCGGAAATCGAAACTAGTGGTGCGCGCGCACCACAGAGGAGCGGGAGGGCGAGGGAGCCTGCCGTCTGTGCCGCGCGCTGATGCGCGTCCTAGACACGGACGGGAATGGGCGGAGCAAAGGCGGGACATGAGCCCGCCTTTGCCCAATTGCGTGCCGTTATTTGTAAAAAAAAAAAAAAAAAAGCACGCTACAGCCAATGTGGGCTTCCGAAAGCAAAACCTCACGCACGAGCGTGTGGTTAGCTTTCAGAAGCCCATACAAGAGGTCTCGCGCTGCGCGAGCAGTGCTGCGCACTACAATGCTAGGCGCGAGACCTAAAAACTACTCTGCCTCAGTGGTCAATTCATGGGATTTTTAGAGGATTGGCCATCGACTTTTACCATACATTAGGGGACTTTCCATTCAGTCCACGACTAACCGGTATGAACCAGCATGATGAAAATATGGGAACTTGAACTACACATTTATTTTGCACATTCACTGTAAAACCTTGAAATGTAGATATCAGGGAACTTGTACCAGACTTCTGTCACCTTAGATGTTAACAAAGTCATTGTTTGGAAGAACGGACACTTTCACGAGTTCTGTGAAAGAGGATGATATGCAGCATATGTGCAAAAGGCAGAGAAGCTAATTTAACATGATTAAAATGGAGTAGGACTTTAGGTTCTTTACGACAAGATAACGTTTAAATCAGTTTGTGTTCAAGTTTCTGCAGAATATAAGCAGGGATTCTTACTGTTTGATGTCATCCAGTAAGCAATTCTAGAGTTATAGAGCTGCTCCAAAGAAGGACTGGAGAGCTTCTCTATTAATGCTTCTCAAATGTGCTAGAGCCACCAGAGATTTTTAGGCATTTTATTTTTCTAACTCTTTAGTATTGTCCATTACATAGTAACATACAGAATGGGCTTTGAGTAAGCCTCTTCCCCGTAACTGTCCAGTTTTACTGTCTCTTTCAGTTCAGTTCTCCTGATTCACTGGCTTTCCCCCTATTCTTGTTTTTGGCCTGCCCCTGAAGCATAGCTTCTTTGCCATCGTTCTGAATAGATGAGTTATACCCTTCCGCTATTGACATTAGTTGTCTTGAACAACTTCAAGGTAGAACATATACGGCTTTCCTCTCTCTTCCCTATCTGCTCACCACCATCTGACTTTTGAAATTTACTATGTGTATCATTTATTGACTGTGTGTATGCAACAAATGTCTAACACTCCTCCTTGATAAGCCTCAGGCAGCTTGACCACACTACCACAAAAGGAGCACATTGGGATGTTAAAGGAAGCCCTGACCAGTCATAAGGGATACCTGGACTCTACACAATATACTTCTATACAGCCATAGTCAAAGATCTGCCTTGCCTGCGGCAATTCAAGCAGTGTGTGATTCTCTGAACTTTTAATGCTGGTTTGAGAATCGTGACAAGGTTTTGGCCTTTAAGGTTCCAGTTCATGTTTGAAAATGATTTTTAAATCTAACAGCATAGATAGTGATAACACTAATCCTTTATACACAGTGTTACACTATATTTTTACTTTAAATAGTTCAATGACTATTGTGCAGATTCACACCAAACCACAAAATTAAACTATATTGGGCCAAGCCTTTTTTCTAGTCATAGGAAAATGCAGCTTTGGGGCTCCACCTATAACACTGTCCCCTGAATAATCACCCAGAATTAAGCAGAAAGATTTCTGTGCACATTTGCTAAACATACCCAACGATAATTAAATGATTTTTTTCCTATAGAAGACCAACTTAATCATAACTACATAGGAGGTATGGCTCCTCTCTAAAGCTTCTCTGGTCGCACAACTATTTTAGTTGCAGAAGATAGCAGTACCATGTAAATTTATGAAATAGATTATTCCTAAACAAATGTAGTTAAATGTAAGTAACTATATTTCCAGCACTGGCTTTTCACAGTATCACATGATTTGAATAAATTAACAAAGGCACAAGGAAAACGCTACTTACTAGTATGCATCAGTTCTTGGCATGTAGAGCTGTAGATTCATATACTGTGCATACATCGCCATCTGGTGTTGGGCTCGGATGTTTGCAGTTTGTTTTTGTTCGAAGAAGTCTTTGTAGTCACAAGATAGGTGACTCCTTCTTACGATGATAGTGCTCATGGGCATCTACTCCATCCCCAGATTGTTTTCGCCATAAAGGGCGATGATGGAGTTAGTAAGAAATAGAAAGAGATGTCCATGTGTGATGTATCTAAGTAAGATAACACTGCAACAGATAAAGGTACCCGGGGAGGCGGGTGGGCGTATATGAATCTACAGCTCTACATGCCAAGAACGGATGCATACTGGTAAGTAGCATTTTCCGTTCAAGGCACATGAGCTGTCGATCATATACTGTGCATAGACTATACAGCAGTTTTGTTTGTGGCGGTGGCTAACCTGTATCTGTTGCAGTGGTTTGAAAGAGTGTTTTTAAGACAGTCTGGCCCACATTAGCTTGTTGTTTTGCTTGCACATCTACACAATAGTGTTTTGTAAATGTGTGCGGTGTAGACCAAGTTGCAGCTTTGCAGATGTCGTCTAAGGGAATGTTCCCTAAGAATGCCATAGAAGCCCCTAGTTTGCGTGTAGAATGAGCCCTAGGGGGAACTGTTAATGTACGTTTGGCTTTGAGGTAGCATATTTGGATGCACTTAACAATGCACCGTGCAATGCCTGCTTTTGAAATGGGACTGCCTTTATGAGGTGGGGAAAAGGCAACAAAAGTTGTTTAGTCTTTCTAAAGGACTTAGTTCGTTCAATGTAATAGAGTAGTGCTCTTTTAACGTCTAGCGTATGAAGAGCCCTTTCTGCCACGGAGTCTGGTTGAGGGAAAAAAACTGGTAGTTCAACAGACTGGTTAAGATGAAAGGTAGCCACAACTTTAGGTACAAATTTTGGATTAGTTCTGAGAACCACTTTGTTCTGATGAATTTGCAAAAATGGTTCTTGTATTGTTAGTGCCTGTAGCTCACTCACTCTAAGAGATGTGATGGCTATAAGGAAGGCTACTTTCCAAGTGAGGAATTGTAGTTCACATTTGTGTAAAGGTTCAAATGGTGAGCCCATGAGAATGTAAGGACGATATTAAGATTCCACACTGTAGAGGGCGGAACTCTAGGGGGAATTATTCTTTTAAGTCCTTCTATAAAAGCTTTAATAGCAGGGACTCGAAACAAAGACAAGTGTTGTCTGTTTTGGAGATAAGCTGCTATTGCAGCTAGATGTAGTCTTATAGATGTGTATGCTAGGTTACATCGTTGTAGGTGTAATAGATAGCAAATAATGTTTTGAGTGGAAGCGTCTAGTGGATTGATTTTATTATTTGTACAGTAACTTACAAATTGTTTCCACTTTGCTGCATAGCATGCTCTAGTAGTAGGACGTCTAGCCTTTTTAATGACGTTCATGCAGTCTGGTGGGAGATTAAGGTAGCCAAACTCTAAGACTTCAGGTGCCAGATTGCAAGGTTGAGTTGATTGGGATCTGGATGCGTGATCTCTCCATGGTTCAGAGTGAGAAGTTTGGGAGAGAGGTGTAGTTTTTGATGAGGAACTACTGACATTTCCAAGAGTGTTGTGAACCAGGGTTGTCGAGCCCATGTGGGAGCAACCAGGATCAGTGTGAGGGAATGCTATTTGAGCTTCCGAACCACTAGCGGAATGAGTGGGAGAGGTGGAAAAGCGTAAGCAAATTTCCTTGACCAGTTCATCCATATCCCATTGCCTTTGGACAATGGGTGTGGATACCTGGACGTGAAAGTTGGGCATTTTGCATTTTGGTGTGTGGCGAACAGATCTAAATCTGGGTAACCCCACATTTGAAAGAATGGAAGAACTGGAGGATGAAGTTCCCATTCGTGGATCTGTTGTTGTTGACTGAGTAGATCCGCGATTTGATTGTGTACTCCTGGGAGGTGTTCTGCCAGGAGATGTACGTTTTGTGGAATGGCCCATTTCCATATGCGTTGAGCTAAGTGTGAAAGTTGTAGAGAACGTGTTCCTCCCTGCTTTTGTATGTAGTACATTGCTGTCATGTTGTCCGTACGAACTAAGACAGCTTTGCCTACTAGATGGAGTTGAAAGGATTTCAATGCCAGAAATATTGCCAGTAATTCCAGGTGGTTTATGTGGAATGGTTTTTGTTTCGTAGTCCATATGCCTTGAATGGTAAGGTTTTGGAGATGAGCTCCCCAGCTGTTGAGCGATGCGTCTGTTAGGACTACCTGTGGAACCAGATCGAGGAACGGCCGCCCCTTGGAAAGGTTTTGTGTGTTCCACCAGTGTAGAGAGCGATATGTGCGGCTGTCCACCAACACCAGATCTGTTAGCTGACCTTGAGCCTGGTTCCACAGTCGTGCTAAGCATTCCTGTAGATGACGCATGTGGAGTATTGCATAAGGAACGATTAGAATGCAAGAAGCCATCATCCCGATTAATTGCATGAACACTCGAGCTGGTAATGAGTGTTGAGGCTGAAATTGTGATATTAGAGCCTGTATGTTGCGAATTCTGACTGGGTTGGGGTATGCTAGAGCTTTGGAAGTGTCTATTGTAGCTCCTAGATACGTTTGTGTGTTGGATGGTTGAAGGTGGGACTTGGTGACATTTACGGTGAATCCCAAGTTGTGAAGCAATTGAATTGTTTTTCGGGTGTGGTGAACGCAGCTGCTGTGTGACTTGGCTTTTATGAGCCAGTTGTCCAGATATGGGAACATGTGAATGTGTTTTCTTCTTAAGTGAGTTGCAACTACTGCGAGGCACTTGGTGAAGACCCTGGGTGCTGTGGTCACCCCGAAGGGGAGGACTTTGAACTGGTAGTGCTGCCCTTCTACCAGGAACCGGAGATATTTTCTGTGAGCTGGATGAATGGGAATGTGGAAGAAGGCGTCCTTTAAATCTAGAGTGGAAAGAAAGTCGCCTTGTTGAATCAATGGGAGCACCTGTTGGAGGGTGACCATGTGGAAGTGATCTGACTGAATATAGAGGTTTAGTGGTCCGAGGTCCAGTATTGGCCTGAGAGCCGTCCCTTTTTTGGAATTAGGAAATCTAGGGAGTAAACCCCTGTGCCCTTATAAGGCAAGGGGACTGGTTCTATTGCATGTTTTTGTAAAAGGGAGAGAACCTCTTGTTTTAGGAGGGTCAGATGTTCTGATGACATTGGACGATGCTTTGGAGGGAAGTTTTGGGGAGTGGAGGAGAGTTCCAGGCAATAACCATACTGGATAATTTGTCTTACCCACTTGTCTGTTGTGATGGTGTTCCAGACAGGTAGGAACTGTGAGAGACGTCCCCCGACAGGAGTGGAATGGTCGGGGGGTAGTGAAGGGAAGTCACTGCTTGGTGTGAGGGGAACTGCGGGTGTTGTTACCTCTGGCTCTTCCCCTATTATTGTTCCCTCTGTATCCTCCCCGAAAAAATCCTTTGGGTGAGGTAGATTGATTGGGGCTTTTGTAAGACGAGGAGGGATTTTCTGATGATATTGTTTTGGAGCCACCCCTGTAAAAGGAGCGGCGAAAGGAACCCCTGTTGGAAGGGAGTTGCAAGGCCCCCATGGACTTAGCAGTCTCGGTATCTTTCTTCATTTTCTCCAATGAAGTATCGACTGTAGGTCCAAAAAGATGCTCTTGATCGAAGGGCTGATTGAGTATGGTGGTTTGAACCTCTTGCTTGAATCCGGAGAATCAAAGCCAAGCGTGCCTACGCAGTAATATGCTGGTGTTAATGGCACAGGATGCTGTATCAGCCGCATCTAGGGCACATTTTATGGAGGTGTTAGTTATCAGTTTTCCCTCTTGAATTAGTTAATTGGCCTTGTTTTTGAGTTTGTCTGGTAAATACTGCATCAGTTTTTCCAGCTCGTCATAGTGCGCTCTGTCATAGCGTGCTAGGAGAGCTTGCGCATTGGCGATGCGCCAATGGGTTGCAGCCTGTGACGCAATCCTTTTCCCTGAAGCGTCAATAAGCTTTGACTCCTTGTCAGAAGGAGGGGCGTCGCCTGTAGACTGGGAATTAGCCCTCTTGCGTGCATTAGACACAACAAGAGAGTCTAAGGGTATCTGGCCTTTGATGTACACCGGGTCTGTAGGAGCTGCTTTATATTTTTTATCCACCCATGGTGTAAGTATTCGGGCTCTAACAGGGTCTTTGAATAGTTCTGGTGCATGTTTTAACATGCCTTTTAGCGTAGGCAGGGTGTGGGTGGATTTTTGTGAGGGTGCGAATGTTTCCACTAAGAAGTCCTCTTCTAGGGGATCAGTGTGTAGTTCCACCCCATGGTAGTGAGCAGCCCTATTGATAAGTGTGCAAACCCAATGTTATCATCAGGTGGTGATGGCCTGGAGGGATAAAGATCAGGGTCATTGTGGAGGTCCGGATCTTGATCATAGTCATCCCATGGGTCTGGGTCCTGTGGTATGTTCTGGTCGTCATCATCCCCTAGTGTATCCCCATCCCCACCATCATCATCACCCTCTTGTGGCACAGGTGAGTGTGTAGGTGATGGCGAGTTTGCTGGTGAGATGAATAAGTTAGGATCAGGAGGAGGAGGAGAGGGAGGTATATAAGGGGGAGAAGGGTTAGTACCCATGTCCTTGCGTTTTAGAGGTATGGAACGATCCTCTGGAAGGTCTAATTTCCGTTTTTTAGGAGGTTTGGTGAGAAGTTTACCAGTTTCGGGGTCAATATGCAGTGTTTTCTGCTTTGGAGCCGAAGATTGTAGAAGAGAAAGTTCTGTGGGTGGCGTGTCCTATTTCGGCACCGGCAGCTTGGCTGTAGAGTGTTCCTTAACAGGCTTAAGCTGTGACGGTTTTGTAGGTGTTTTCTGCTCCGAAATCTTTTGTGAGGGAGTTTTCGGATCCAACATTTTCTTCGGCTCCGAAGCTTTTGGATTGTCTTGCTTTGGCTCCGAAGCTTTCAGTTTGTCCTGTTTCGGCTCCGAAGCTTTGTCTTTTGGTGGCTTTGGAGTCGGGGTCTTCGGCGTCGAAGGGGTCTTCGGTGCCGGCAATAAAATGTGGGGCACCGGCTTGGCTTTAGGCTTCGGTGCCGAAGGTGTATGTTCGGTGCCGGAATGGGGCCGACTCGAGCCCGAGTCGGAAGGCTTTGGTTTCATAGCCGGGCCAGAGGGCGGGGCGTCTGAAGTTTGAACACGGTGTCGACCTGAGCCCGAGGGCGAAGGTGTTACATGAGACTTAGGTTTGAGTTTGGTAGTGGGTTTGGTAGTAGTACTCACTGTCCGCTGAGCCGGGGTGACAGTCTGCTCGTCTTTGTCGGAGTCGTCGGCTTCGGAGACGGAGATATCCTCTTCTGCAGGTTGAAGTTCTGAATGGGCTGTGGTACCTGCTTCGAAGATGTCTAGAATCGAGCTGCTGCGAGACATTTCGTGTCGTCGAGCCAGATGATCACGGATGGTTTTCTTCGACCGGAACGAAGTACAGGCCTCGCAGTGTTTTTCCTCGTGCTCGGGGGAGAGGCAGAGGTTACACACTTCGTGTAAGTCTGTGTGTGGGAATTTAGCACCACACCTGGGGCATTTTTTATAAACGGAGTCCGTTCCATCGACGGACGTATTGGTCATCGCGGCTAGGCCCAACAGCCCGCGTCGAAGTTCCTAGTCGAGGATTTTGAAATTCGAGGATGCGCGTCGAAAAGGGAACGCGATCGAGACAATACCGAACAGTGAAGGATTGCGCGTCAAAGGGGGTTCGAAGACGATACCGACCCGGAGCGCAAGAAATCACATCCGTGGCTTGGCAATACTTCTGTGCGGAGTAAATATTATCATGAAATAAATGTCTTGTAGTGTGTATTAAGATCATGTAACAAACCCAAAAATTAAATATAGATAAAAATAGATTTGAAATAAACACTGCCTGCTCCACTTGCCTTTTTTGCTGCTGCATTGAATAGTCCTGCTTTTCAAAATTAGTCAGTATTCTCCTTATCGCAGCATTTTCCAGTTTCTGCAAAGACATATTTCCATCTACAGCACCTGTTGTGCCCACATTGCTCATGATTTGAGAGGTATTTTATTTTTTCTCAGCAAGGTAGAACACAAGTTACTTACCTGTAACTACAGTTATCCAGTATTGGTATCTTTCATAGATTCACATGCCTGAATCATTCCCCGTCGTCGAGGCAGGAGTCCCACGGTAAATTACAAATGTAGTGCCAAAAGTAAATAACAGTAGAAGGCTAAAAGAAAAGGCCTTCATTATAATGAAAAAAAACCAAAGGTTAGCTCCAACCAATCAGCTACCAGCACCCTCTAGAACACTCAGCAGAGGCAGTTCTCCTCAGATTTTCTTAGCACAAGTGGGAGTAAGAGTCCCAAACCCTAGAGAACTGACCTGCCGGGGAGGAGGGTGGGTGCATGTGAATCTATGAAAGATACCAATACTGGATAACTGTAGTTACAGGTAAGTAACTTGTTTTCTTATCCAGTATTGGGGTATCTTTCATAGATTCACATGCCTGAATCAGAGTAGTCAGCAGTATATCAAACGTAATGTCGTTTGCGGATGGTGGGAGACAAGTATTACTAAACCCCCAAACTGTATCCACAATGACAGATTTTTTTTTTTACACAAGCCTTCAAGATATCAAAATTATGTAAAATGCAATCTACTACTAAGAACAAGAATAGATAAGAATTATCATATATGCATATTTGTACAACTATACTTTATATAGATATTTACATATCAATTTTGTATGAATACTGATCACAGGAACAAACAGCATATAAAAGAGAAAATACCTGGTCCGACTTAATGAAAGATGTTGTAGAACCGCCTGTCCAACT
Organism: Calotriton arnoldi; assembly: GCA_963921515.1. Taxonomy (NCBI): domain Eukaryota; kingdom Metazoa; phylum Chordata; class Amphibia; order Caudata; family Salamandridae; genus Calotriton; species Calotriton arnoldi. The sequence goes on from CAWUFW010000692.1 coordinate 1,522,889, forward strand.
GCTGCATCTTCTCGCTGAGCAGATTGAAGACAGTAGTGCTTCGTGAACGTGTGGACATTTTTCCATGTCGCAGCACGACAGATTCTCTAGAGTCACTCCAGCAAATAAAGCTGCAGAAGCCGCCATAGTCCTTGTAGAGTGAGCCTTGACCTTCCTCTGTAAAGGCTTGTTGGCCTTGTCATGGCAGAAGCGGATAGCAGAAGCCAACCATCTGGCGATTGTTGCCTTTGTTACTGCAGTTCCAATTGTTGTTTGGCCATAGGCCACGAACAGTTGGTTGGAACGCCTGATGTCTTTAGTTTTTTGTAAGTAGAATTTTAAACAGCGTTTGACATCCAGAGAGTGTAACGCTCTCAGCTGGAGAGGATGGATCCGGAAAGAAAGTTATTAACCTTACCGGTTCGTTCAAATGAAATTGTGACGGTACCTTGGGGATGAATTTAGGATTTGTGCGAAGGGTTACATAATCTCAAGTGAAATGTAGAAAAGGCTCAGTGATAGTGAATGCTTGGATTTCACTAACCCTTCTTGCCGAAGTTAGCGCCAGTAAAAGTGCGACCTTCCACGTGAGGAATTTGAGGTCCGCCTTGTGGATTGGTTCAAATGGGCGCTTCATCAGCTGCGCTAGCACAGTATTGAGCTCCCACTCTGGAGGGGGTGCTTGCACTGGAGGAAAGCTCTGAAAAGTCCCTTCATGAATTGCTTGACAAGTGAGGATGAACAGAGAGACGGCCGATCAGCACTTTTTCTGAATCTAGACAGAGCAGCAAGGTGGACCTTGACTGATGAAAAGGTAAGACCAGACTTGGCTAGAGACAGCAAGTAAGGGAGAATCTGTTCCGCAGGAGCTTGAACTGGGTGAGTATTATTCGCTTCGAACCAATAACAAAATCGTTTCCATTTTGAACGATAAGTCTTTATCGTGCTTTGAGCACGAACTTTGGTCAAGATTTCACGACAGTCTTGCGAGATGTTGAAGTCTTTGAACTCTAAGAAATCAGGAGCCATGCGTGCAAGTGTAAGGACTGTGGGTCCGGGTGGACCACTTGGCCACTGTTCCTGGACAACATCGTAGGAGTCAGACACAGGCGAATAGGCTTGTCCTGAGTCAACAGTAGTAGTTCCTGGAACCAATATTGTCTTGGCCAACGGGGTGCAATTAGGATTATGCGGCAACCCTCTAGCTTCATTTTCCGGAGCACTCTCGGAACCAACGGGATCGGGGGAAAAGCGAAAGCACAAATCCCTGACCATCGCATGGACAGGGCATTCCCTCTTGACCCCTGTTGAGGGAATCTGCTGGCATAGTACCGGCATTTCTTGTTGTCCCTTGTTGCAAACAAATCCAGTGCAGGTTTGCCCCAGGTTTGAAACACTCTGTTCAACTGTTCCTGTTCCCACTCGGGACAGTCCGACAGAGACCTGCTCAACATGTCCGACAGAGTATTGTGTAAACCCCTGACGTGTTCTGCTCTGAGGGTTATCCCGTGAAGAGTGACCCATTCCCACAGTTCCTGGGCCTCTTGTGAGAGTGTGGCAGATTTCGTTCCTCCCAGTTTGTTGATGTAATACATGCTGGTCGTAATGTCCGTACGGACCAGCACTGAGGAACCCGCAATCCTTGGCAGGAACGCTTGTAGGGACAGAAAAATTGCGCGGAGCTACAGACTGTTGATATGTTGTTGTTTGTGAATTTGAGACCATTTTCCTTGTATTCTTAAATCTTGAAGATGGCGTCCCCATCCCTCCATGGAGGCATCGGTAGTCAACACGAAATCTGGGATGGCTTTTAAAAATGTTAGTCCCTGGGTTAAATTCGTTGCCTTGGACCACCAGTGCAGAGCCTGTATCATGCGAGGTGTAACCTTTATGGAGTCGTCGAAGGAACTCACAGCTTGCTGCCATTGAAGATGTAATTCCTCTTGAAGAGGCCTCATTTTGAGCCGCGCTAGGGGTATCAGGTTTATTGCAGAAGAGCACATTCCCAGGAGTGAAGCAAACATCCGGACAGAAACTGACTTTCTTTTTGAAATTGATGTTGCTAGTTTTCGGAGACGCAATTGCCGATCTTCTGACAAGAATGCCTTGCACTGGATCGTGTCCAGCATTGCTCCGAGAAAAGGAATGACTTGGATTGGACGGAATTGTGACTTGCTCTCGTTGATAGCCCCAGTGAAGAGAAGAGATGGAGACATGTCTCTGTGGCTTTCTGTGCTGAAGGACCCTTGATAAGCCAATCGTCGAGATAAGGGAATACTTGGATTCCTTGAGATCTCAATGCTGCCTCTACAGGTGCCAAGCACTTCGTGAAGATTCTTGGTGCCGATTTTAGCCCAAACGGGAGCACTTTGAACTGATAATGGGTGCCAGCCACTGTGAAGCGAAGATATTTTCGATGTTTTGGGTGAATTGGGATGTGGAAGTACGCGTCCTCCATATCCAGAGAAGCCATAAAATCTCCTTCGTTTAAACAGCTTAGAATCTCTGAAAGTGTGACCATCCGGAAACTCTGTTTTTTGAGAAATTTGTTTAGTTTTCTGAGGTCCAGAATAGGTCGCCATTCTCCTGACTTCTTTCTGATTAGGAAGAAACGAGAATAGAAACCTGTTCCCCTTTGAGAAGAGGGAACTTTCTCTATTGCATTCTTGAGGAGCATTAGTAAGGCTTCTTTGAACAATAAGTGAAGGGGAGGGGGACCCCTGGGTGGAGTAGTGGGTGGCTGTTTGACGAATTCTAGCGTGTGACCGCTGGAAACCAGGTCTAGAACCCATCGGTCTGATGTAATGTCCTGCCACCTGCGAACAAAGGCTGACATTTTCGCACCCACGGGAATGGAAGGTAATGTGGTTGGCGCCCTGCTGAGATCATTGCTTCTTGTTGGTGTCTCGGCCCTGATTTTGGGATCTTCTGCGCCCGCCCTGACGGGAGAAACCAGCCGAAGAGGATTGGCGATATGAAGACTGGTTATACTGTTGTCTATATTGTGGCTGATATTGCCTACTCTGTTGATTTTGATATCCTCCTCGTGATGTGAAACTACGTCCTCTTGCGCCTCTAAAAGATCAGCGCCTGTATTGAAGGGCGCCTAAAGATTTGGCGGTGTCCGTTTTAATGGCAAGAAGAGCGTCGTCAATATGTTTTCCAAACAAAGACTCTCCATAATAGGCCATATCTAGGATCTTCGTTTGTACTTCCAGTCGGAAAGTAGTGGCCTTAAGCCATCCCTGACGTCTAAGTACGGCAGCCCCGTCAAGCTGACGAAAGTTGGTATTAACGGTATCCAGCGCGCAATCTATAGTCTCAGATGCGGCTCTTTCTCCCTCAAGCAGAATCTTTCGTGCTTCCTGCCTGTGGTCTTCAGGGATTAGATCAATAAGGGCAGCCATATCTGACCACATTTGGCGGTCATACCGGACGATTATTGCTAATGAATTTGCCGCTCCAATGGAGGCCGCCGCCATGGTGGAAAACTTTTTGCCAATGAGATCCAGCCGACGTCCTTCTTTGTCGGGCGGTGTGGTGATAGGCGTTGCAGGATTTTTAGAACGCTGTTGAGCGGCTTGGGAGATGACTGAGTCCGGGAAACCAATCAGACAAGATGGACTATTAGCAGGCGCTCGGTACTTTTTTTCTATACGAGAAAGCACCGCTGGAATGGAAGCAGGCGTCTTCATAATTTTTATCCCCTCTTTCCAGATATAGTCTATGATTGGGACCGCTCTAGTGATTTTTCTGGACTCCTCCTTAAAATCATGTAGGAAACATTCGGTTTGTTCAATTGTAACAGGCAATTGAAACCTGGCTGCCGCCCGTTGCATCAAGTTATGAAAACCCCCGATATCCTCCGGGGGGGAGTCGGATGGTAAAGGTATGGGCGGAGAAGGTACCGGTATGATGTAATCATCCCACGGATCCTGGTGAGGGATATATTCAGGTAATTCTCCCTCTTCAACTTCATCTTCCGAAGAAGTAACATCCTGTTGCACATGCTCGGAGGGAGCAGGCGGAGGAAGCGGTATGACTGGAACCTGTGGCTGCGGTAACAGTTCAGGGACCACTGATGGTTGTGATTGATTTTCTGGAACCCCTTGTTGCGGCGGAAATCTTTGCCGGTAATCCGCCAGCATGGCCTGGAGATCTTGAATGAGCGTCGGAGGGAGATGACTGGTTTCCCTCTGGTACGACTCCCTTTGATGAAACCTATGCTGCGGGACCGTAAGTAGTTGTTGATAATAATGTTCTTGGTAATTATCATCATCTTAGTCGTCCTCCTGACATTTTATATTAAGTTCAGAGGGATGGTGAGCTATGGCAAATGGTCCTTCCTCATCCTCATTCATCTTCATCATCATCTACATAAGATAGGAGATGTGAGGGAAGAAGCGGGCAAATTTTACTATAGTCCTGCTGTTTTTGGGATGTCTTAAGCTGGAAAGACCCCGATAATAAAGGCGTTGATTGCGAAGGCACAATTATCACAGTCGACGGGGTCGTCGTCGTCGGGCTCTTCGTCGTCGGGCTCTTCGTCGTCGGGCTCTTCGTCGTCGGGCTCTTCGTCGTCGGGCTAGTCGTCGACGGGGCTATCATGGACGGACTCTTCGTCGACGATATTTTTGTCGATGTTAGAAGCTTAGTCGACGGACTCGTCATTGATGCGGTCGTTGACGGGGCCTTCAAAGAAGGTTTTCTCACAGAGGAGTCCTCAATACCAGATTTCTTAGATGACATAGAAATTCTGGTAGATAAAATAGGTGAGGTTATGGCAGTCGTCGAGATAGTAGCTGTCGACGATGCGGCAGAAGAGGTCACAATAATGGTTTTACTCACAGTTTTTGTGACAGCCGCTTTAGGTGACCTTTGTGAAGGGTCAGGAACAGCATGGGAAGACTTGTGATGTTTTCTTCCTTCACTTGAGGAGCCGTCCTGGGATCTAGCCCTCTTGCTGGACGTAGAGGCTCTGTCATCCTCCTCAGCCGAAGAGGATTTAAGCCACAAAAGAAGCCTTGCCTCCCTATCCCTCAGAGTTTTGGCAGGGAAGGTACGGCAGATTACAATTTTTTGCCTCATGCTTAGGATAGAGGCAATAAATGCAATCCTTATGTTGATCATCAACATGGACCCTCTTATCACAGGTCCTACAGGGTCTAAAAAGGGCCTTCTTGTCAGACATGCTGAAGAAAGTTAAGAACTGAGTTGGCACTCAGGGAGACTCCCTTCCACACGACGTGCGGTGAAAATCTGAGGAGAACTGCCTCTGCTGAGAGTGTTCTAGAGGGTGCTGGTAGCGGATTGGTTGGAGCTAACCTTTGGTTCTTTTTCATTATAATGATGTAGATAGGCTACTAAGTTTTAGGCCTTAGGCCTTTTCTTTTAGCCTTCTACTGTTATTTACTTTTGGCACTACTTTTGTAATTTACCGTGGGACTCCCGCCTCGACGACGGGGAATGATTCAGGCATGTGAATCTATGAAAGATACCCCAATACTGGATAATATTTGTTCTCTCATAACAGGGATTAAAGCGCCGCACAATCCAACTGTGGATGCTTTCTTTAAAACATGGATTGCTCCCTAGCTAGCCACAAAGATCTGACCAGACTTTGCTAATTCCTTGGCTCTTCAAATATATCCATTCTTTGGTTCATAATTCACAACATACATTTGATTTGGTGGGAGACTCTGCTCACATGTTGTGGGTATCCGAGTTAGCTGTAGCCTGTCAAGGTTATTAAGATAATGTTGCAAAGTGGCATAGATGTACATGAATGGTGACGTCTGAGCCTTGCAAATAAAGGAGAAATTTAATGGGAGGGAAAATGTAGCATTTATCGGTTTGAAAAAAGATTCAAAATCGCAAACCTCCTACCTACCAGAGACAAAGCTTTGAAATTTTGGATTAGATGCAAAGAGATCTGAGGTTGACTCATGCTATTTCTGAAATAACTTCTCTAGGAATGCATTGTCTAGTTTCCTTTTGTTGCTACTTTGAACATTTGAAATGAGAGCATCTGCTAATTCTTTTTTCTGCTGCTGGAACATAATGCAGAATAGTAAAGATGTTCATTTGAAGCCCATTGCTAACATGAGGGATCTTACTCTGACATTTCAGTGGATAAAACAATATTGCATTGACTATCAAAACAAGCAGAGGTGATGTGGGGTTAATATGTGGTGGCCGGGATGGTGAGAAGAGGTTGAGCTCGGGATACGGTGATACAAAGAGCGGAGAGGTTAAGGTGGTGTTGGGGGGTGAAAAGGGAGCAGTGACAGTTGACTGAAGGGAGATTAGGTTGAGCAGTGTTGAGGTTTAGGTGAGAGCACAGTAATTTGAGGTTGTGAAGTTGAGGGGGTGAGGTTTAACCTCACCTTTAGAAGAGGGTGAGGAAGAGTGAGGCTGAGTCAGGGGTGATAAGGGCATGAGGCTGAGAAGGGGGGGCATCAGAGGCTGCAAGCCCCCAAGGTCCAACACCAGGTAACTGTCCAGGCAGTGGATGCATCAGAAACAGATGTACAATGTTACTAAGCTTCCTTGTACAGCAGCCTCTTTCCAGGAGCCTTCTTGTGACAAGTGTGCCAAGGGATTCACCTCAAAAGTCAGGACCTCTTGCAACCATTTAACTGGGATAAATAGGAATGGGATACAGAATCAGAAAAGATTCGGAAAAATATTTTTTGTATCCCTAGAAATCAAATAAGAAAAACACATATGCAAACAATAAAATACATATATACATATACCTAGTGCCATGTCATCACTTATGTAATTCATCATAGTAATAAAAACGCTTGAGAGCGAGAAAAGAGATACAATACATAAAAACATGCATAAAATTAACGTTCCGTAAAATTTAAATGATTTCAATATATTGGTCCCTCCGTTTAAAAAAAGTTAGATATAGTGGGAAACACTGTTGTCTTGTCCATGTGATAACCACTCTGAGCAAACTTTCACTTTATTTTTTTTTGCAAATTGCACAGCCCAATACAAGAGCACTTTTTTAAGCGGTTGCTTCGCAAACTGGGTCTCTCCGAGTGCAGAGTAGTCCTGCTGTATCCAGTTTTTTTGAATTCGCCTGAGGTCCGTTTTTTATGTCTCAGCTTTTCTGAAACGGGCTATACAGCTAGAAAAGCAATGATATATTAGGCTGTTTATTGAATCTCTTTGGGCATATAAACCTGATGACGAATGGAAGGGTTTTTTTTTATTTCAATTTTCCAGAATGCTGTTTTTATGCATGTTTTTATGCATTGTATCTATTTTATCACTCTCGAGTGTTCTTATTACTATGATGAGTTAAATAAGTTATGACATATCACGAGGTATATGTATATATGCATTTTATTGTTTGTATATGTGTTTCCCTTTTATGATCTCTATAGATCGAATAAAGATTTTTCTGATTCTCAATGGGATACAGTATAATGCCCACAAAGTAAACAGTTCTGCCCGAGACAATTGAGCTGGAGTTTGATCGCACAAATTTACCAATGTTAAAAACCAAAGAACATTTGAATTTGAATAAATTAGTTAATTGCAAATTACTTATAACGTTTTACACATTTTATATAATAAAATCAGAGTTCTGAATTATGTGCTTGTCCAACATGTTTGCAAGATCTTATACATTTATGTAAGATTGAGTAACGAATAGTTTCTTACCTGTCGGTGTAGTTTTGCAGCTTGAAGACTTTCTGGATTCACTATGCTGTGCATTATTCCGCCATCTCGTGGTTGGGTCCGGATTCGTAGTCTTTTCTTTGTTTTTTTGTTGTTTTTTGTTGGCCCAGGTGGGCGGCGACGCCCCACCATTTGGTGTCTTCGGTGACGTCGTCGCGCTTCCGGCGGAAGCTCCCACCCTTGGTAGCCATCTTCGGATTCTTTTTTCTTTTCCTCTTACAGTTTTTGTTGTCTATGTCTTTCACTTTTTATCCTTCAATTTTTCTTTGATCCCTCTAAACTCTGTATGTAGTCTAGTTGTACCCTTAACCTCCTATGTTATCTTCCTGGCGGAGGCGGGTGGGATCGCTCGTGAATCCAGAAAGTCTTCAAGCTGCAAAACTACACCGACAGGTAAGAAACTATTCGTTTTGCAGCGTGAATCTTTCTGGATTCACTATGCTGTGCATAGACTTAGTAGCGGTTTTGTTATTGCGGTGGTTGGGTGGAAGATGAGCATTGGTTGCTGAAAATGTGCTGTAAGACCTTCTGTCCTACTTGTGCTTCTTTGTTCATCTGGATATCAACACAGTAGTGTTTAGTGAACGTGTGCACGGAAGACCATGTTGCCGCTTGGCAAATGTCTTGTATAGGTGTGTTCGCTAGGAACGCAACCGTTGCTCCCTTCTTCCTTGTTGAGTGAGCCTGGGCGGCTCCTTGTAATTGTTGCCCTGCTTGCTTGTGGCATAGTTGTATTGCTTGTGCAATCCATCGTGCTATGGTATTTTTTGTTACTGGTCGTCCCAAGAAACTGCTTGCGAAGGAAACGAAGAGTTGTTTTGTTTTCCTGCACTCTTTAGTCCTTTCTATGTAGTGCATTACTGCCCTTCTGGCGTCCAGCGTGTGTAGCGCCTTTTCTGAGGGCGTTGAAGGCTTCTGGAAGAAACTTGGTATCTGTATAGTTTGATTGATATGGAACCGCGACACTACTTTGGGTAGGAAGTGCGGGTCCGTTCTCATGACAATCCTGTCGTTGTGTATTTGCAAGTAGGGCTCTTGTAGTGTGAGAGCCTGTAGTTCACTGACTCTCCGCAGTGACGTGATGGCCACTAAGAAAGCCGTTTTTAGTGTGAGCATGTGCAGTGTGCTCTTGTGTATGGGTTCAAAAGGTGCTTTCATCAACTGTGTTAGTACAGTGTTGAGGTTCCAGCTAGGGGCTGGCATCCTTTTAGGGGGGGCTATTCTTTTGGCCCCTTCCAGGAATCTTTTGACTACTTGGGAGGTGAAGAAGCTCTTCCCCGCTTCTCCCCTTGTGTAAGCCACAATTGCTGCTAAGTGAACCCTTAGTGATGAGTAGCTCAGCCCGCTTTGTAGTAGGTGCGTTAAGTATCTTAGTACCGTTGATTCTTTCGTGACCTTTCGTTGTCGACCCTCTGTAATGCACCATTGCGAGAACCTTTTCCACTTCGCAATGTAGCATTTTCTTGTAGTGGGTCTCCTTGCTTCTCTGAGTACCGCCATGGTGCTTGGGGGTAGTTTGAGGTGTGCGAATTCTAGGTCCTCAGGAGCCATGCTGCTAGGCTAAGGCTGTCTGGTTCTGGGTGGAGCACTTTTCCGTCTTGCATTGTGAGGAGGTCTTTCCTTCTGCTGAACCTGTGTGCTGGTTCCTGCGCCATTTCCATTATCTGTGAGAACCATGTTTGTCTGGCCCACTGAGGTGCCACCAGTATGAGTGTCATGCTGCTGCTCCTGCATTTGCTGAGTACTTTGTGTAACAGTGGTATCGGGGGAAAAGCGTAAGCAAATTCGTTCGACCAACTTATCCATAGGGCATTCCCTAGGGACCTTTGGTCCGGCTGTCTGGATGCGTAATGTTGGCATTTTGCATTCTGGGGTGTTGCAAAGAGGTCTATCCGTGGTGTTCCCCACTTTTGGAACAGTTGCTGCACCTCCTGTTGGTTCAGTTCCCATTCGTGGGATGCAGACGTCTGCCTGCTGAGTCGGTCTGCTTCTACATTGTCTATTCCTGGGAGGTGTATTGCTAGCAGGTCTATCCTTAGAGGGCTGGCCCATCTCCAGATCTGTTGTGCCAGACTTGACAGCGGTGCTGATTGTGTCCCACCTTGCTTGTTGATGTAGAACATTGCCGTTGTGTTGTCTGTTTGTATCAGCACTCGCTGGCCGTAAAGCTGCTTTTGAAAGGCTTTTAAGGCTAGGAACACAGTTTTGAGTTCTAGGTAGTTGATGTGTTTCACTGCATCTTGTTGTGACCAGAGCCCCCTGACGCGGAGTCTGGTCATGTGCGCGCCCCAGCCCTGCTGTGAGGCGTCTGTTGTGATGGTCACTGTTGGAGTTGGCTGTGTGAATGGCTTCCCTTGTAATATGTTCTCTTCTTTCCACCATGCTATTTCTTTCTGCACTGCGTGTGTGACAACCACTAGATCTTCCCAACTCCCTGTGGCTTGTGACCATTGCTGTTGTATCCATTCCTGGAACGGTCTCATGTGCAGTCTGATATGCGGGACAAGGTGGATGCATGATGCCATCATTCCCATTAGCCTGCTCACCGTCCTCACTGTCAGAACCTGCCCCTTGCGGTAATGACGTGTTTCCCTCAGGAGCGCTATAGTTCTCTTGTCGCTGGGGAACACCTTGGACTGTGTGCTGTCTATTTGTGCCCCCAAGAATATCTTGATTTGTTGGGGTTCTGTTGACGATTTTTCCCAATGTATTGAGAAACCTAATGTGGACAGTGTTTCTATGACTTGTTTGATGTGATTCTTGCAGAGTCTGTATGATCCTGCTTTTACCAGCCAGTCGTCGAGGTAGGGGTATACATGTATGCTCCTTCTCCGAAGGTGCGCTGCAGCTGCTGCTAGGCATTTCGTGAACACTCTTGGTGCGGACTTTAGTCCGAAGGCTAGCACTGTGAACTGGTAGTGATCGTGGCCTATCACGAATCTTAATAGCCGTTTGTGTTTGCGGTTGACGGGTATGTGCAGGTATGCATCTTTTAGGTCTAAGGTCGCCATGTAATCCCCTTCTTGGATTTGGGGTATTACTTCCTGAAGTGAAGTCATCTTGAATTTTTGAGTTTTTACGAACTTGTTCAGGAATCTGAGGTCCAGTATTGGTCTTAGTGTATCGTCTACCTTTGGCACTAGGAAGTACGTTGAGTATATTCCCTTGTTCCTTTCGTTGTTTGGAACTGGCTCTATTGCTCTTTTTTGTAGCAGTTCCTCTGCTTCCAGGCGGAGGAGGGCTAGTTCTTTTGCGGGTATTGACCGATGTCTTGGTCTTCTCCCTGGCGGGTGTTTTTGGAGGTCTATGCAGTACCCGTGCTGTATGGTGTTTAGTATCCATTTGTCCGTGGTAATTTTCCTCCATTGTGTGAGAAATTTTGCTATTCTTCCTCCCACTGGTGTCGTATGCTCGGTGGTTATTTGCTGTGTGCTTCTGCTCTTTATGTTTTCCTTTTGCGGACTTCCCCTCAACCTTGGTGTTAACGGTGGGGGGCTTGTTCTGTGTGTGGAGTCACTTTGAGGCGGGCTGCTGGCCCCCTCTTCGGGCCTGTCCCCGTCCGTACCCGCGCCCTCGAAAGGACCGTCCTCTGGGTTGGTACTGCCAATTCTGCTGCTGTTGTCCCTGCAGGTTTTGGCCCTGGTTGTTCCCTTGGTACCCTTGTTGTTGTGATTGGTGTGAAGTGGTAGGTGCATTGCCTCCTCTACCACTGGCTCGCCTTGAGGGGTTCCCTCTTCTCATTCCCCTGAACTGCAGCGCTCCCATGGACCTTGCAGTTTCGTTGTCCGTCTTTAGTTGTGTTAATTTGTTGTCAACTGTTGCTCCAAACAGTTTCTCACCGTCGAACGGTGTGTTGATGATGTTGCTCTGTACTTCTGGTTTGAAGCCGGAGATCCTGAGCCATGCGTGTCTCCTCTCAGTCACCCCTATCATCATTTGCCTGCTGGAGTTCTCTGCTGCGTCCAAGGCTGACTTTAGGCAAGTGTTCGCGATGGCCTTGCCTTCTTCCGCTAGGTAATTGGCCCTTTGTTGGTGTTCTTCTGGCAGGTGCTTAATGAGCTGGCTCATTTCTGCCCAATGCTGGTATGCATGCCTGCTGATGAGGGCGTTGGAGTTGGCGATACGCCAGTGTATGGCTGCGTTCCTCTCCACCTTACGTCCTGTGAGGTCTATTCTTTTGCTCTCCTTGTCTGGAGGTGGGCCTGTGTTGGTGGGCACACCGGCCCTCTTCCTGGCTGTTGCAGCGATAATGGAGTCTGCTGGTACAGACCCCTGTATGTATGCAGGATCTTTTGTGGAGTGCTTATACTTCTTTTCGCTCCTCGGGGTAACCGCCTTGCAGATTGCTGGTTCCCTGAAGGCCTCCCTTCCCTGGTCGAGAACGCCCGGTAACATGGGTAGAAATTGGCTCCTTGTCTGTTGGGGGAGCAGGGTTTCGAAGAGGAAACCTGCTTTTGTTTTTTCCTCCTGCATTTCGACCCCATAAGTCCTTGCAGCCTTCTGCACGACCTCATTGTAGACTCCGATGTCGTCTGGCGGCGAAGGTCTCGAGGGGTAAGTGTCTACCCCTTCTTCTGGTGACTCTGCGTCGAGGTCTTGCCAGTCTAGGTCTTGTACTTCAGAGGACGCCGAGTCCCTGTAAGACAGCATCTCTTCTTCGCCTTCGGCCTCGAAGTAGTAGTATTCCTCGTCCTGGTCTTCGAGCTGTTCGGGTGTCCCCGGGGCCTCGACGACTTCGGCCTCGAACTCCTCGACTGCCTCGTGGGCTTGCTTCGACGGAATAGCGTATTGTTTCATCTTCTCGTCGAAGTCTTTTTTCGTTGCAGGATGCTCGCCATCTCTGCCTCGAGCCTCCTCTTCTTTTTCGCCATCTCGTGGGCCTTTTCGGCGTCGAGTGGTGCAGTGCCTCTCTTCGCGGTCGCGGTCGTCGAAACAGACGCCGGGCCTTCCTTTCTCGGTGTCGAGGCTTCCTTTTCGGGGACGACCTTCGACGCCTTCGTTTTCGGAGGCTTTCGCCGATTGAGAGTCCTTGTCCAAGGATCCGCTCGGCTGTTTGTCCCTTGGTGCTGTTGCTTTCGTCGAGTGTTTCGGCGGCAACGCTCCCTTCGAGGACTTTGCTACACTTCTCGGAGTGTCGCTAGGGATTCTGGCTTCACTCTTTCGAGCGTCGCTTTGGTGTTTTGGGGTCGACGACTCCCTTAACTCCTTCGACGTTTTCTTTTCGATTTCGACGACAGCGCAGTCCTCTGGTCCCTCTGCGATGTTGTCCTCCTCTCCGCTCGAGAGACCCAGGTCTCGGAGAGATGGTGCTGGTCCCTGGCCCTGCATGCTGTAGTTCGCCCTTCTCTGTCTGTCTCTCACCCGGAGGGTCTTCGGGGTGAACGCCGAGCACGCGTTGCAGTCTTCGCTGGCGTGGTCGAGCGGCAAGCAGAGGTTGCAGACTGGGTGCTGGTCTTTTTGGGCGTATTTGTGGTGGCAATTTCTGCAGAACTTGAACAGAGTCTTGTCCATAACCGCGCTTAGGGAGCCCCCTGTGAGCGCATTCTCTGTAGGCGTCGAGATTTCGGTCGTGGACCTTCTACCTCGTCGTCCTTCTTCTCCGGTACTAGTGTCGTCGTCCGGTGTCTCAGGAGTACATCTTCTGTGATGAAATTTCGATTTTTCGAGATTCTTCGTCCAAACTTTCTGGAGCTTCTCGGCAACGATCCAGACCCCACGGCGGAAAAAAGAATCTGAAGATGGCTACCAAGGGTGGGAGCTTCCGCCGGAAGCGCGACGACGTCACCGAAGACACCAAATGGTGGGGCGTCGCCGCCCACCTGGGCCAACAACAATAAAAATAAAAAAAAACAAAGAAAAGACTACGAATCCGGACCCAACCACGAGATGGCGGAATAATGCACAGCATAGTGAATCCAGAAAGATTCACGCTGCAAAACAGCTTATTTACTAATTAGTTGTCAGAAGTTTTCATTTGTAACAAGAGCAACAGAACATGGGGCATGGATGGACTAAACCCATTCATTACAAAAGCTGTGCATGCAATCAAATGGAAATGTTGAATTTTGGATATGTTACCCAGTGCAAGTATGGACCAGTTTTATATTATTCTCAAAAACATTTACACTGTAGCAAGTTCAACTGGTTGCAATCAAAGGACTTCTTAGCACTCCTGCTCCAGTCGTTATTGGTGAGGCAACAGTTAATACGAACATTTAGCGAAAATGCCACAAAACATGCCATTTTCTCTGCTTTTACATGGAAGCATAAAATTCACAGTAAAGTATGCATCACCAGTTAAGATTGGAAAGTAATAACAATATAGTGCAGACAGTGCTTTCCATGATCCTCAACTTTACCGTCTATCAATCTGTTGATAGCATTTCCTGAGCCAGCTTAAACTTGGCATTTTCCGCCGCGTAGTGGCACCATTTAAATACACTATCATGTAATTCTCTGCTACCAGCATTTCCAAAGTGCCAATGACATATCTGTCAAAACAAAAACAAGGTATCAGGGTTCCACAAAAAAACCTGCCTAAAATATACTGAATATTAATTATTTACTGATGTCAGAGGTTTGCGGATTGTTCCAGCCTACAGATTTGTATGTGATATGGTGCATGTTTGTGAAGACAGCATCCCAAGAGACAATTATGTGTGGGATTTCACAGTACACCGAGCTTAGCTCCTAAAACACAAACATTACATGCCAGGTGGGCCGATGGTCGAAAGAAGTTGCAATATGTAGGTCAGGGCAAGTACATGGTCGCAATGCTCAAAAGGGCACTGAAATTCGTTATGGACATTAGGAACTGTAACTAAAGCATGGCGATCCACTGCGAATCACAAAGGAAAGCGCCCGGCCTAGGGATGATCCGTCCTGCTTGCAAATTGCAATAGAATGCACAAATACTTTGTGACCATTTTTGGTTCTCCAATGCATTGAAACTTTAACGACCGTTGAAGGCATGTAGAAACTATTCACAAAACATAAGCTGTCAAAATGTAATAGTGTACATTCAGCATATCTAGACAGACACTGGTACACTGCAGCTGCTAGGTTTGAGGCCTGCTGTCTGATGCAGTCCAGCATCTGCAAATTTTCCCAAGGGTTTAAAATTGGACTCCTTCCTCATTCAATCTTCATGAAGTGGTCAGATGGTGACTTTTTGTGGCATAACAATTTGCAGCAAAATTGCTTTGATGACACTTCGCACCTCAAAGGGAGTGGTGTGGTCATATTGTAATACAAAAGTTACGCTGTGTCCTGCCTCTTTTGTGCATGTGGCCTAGCTATTTAATCGTTTTCCAAATCTGGTTAAGTCTTGAACATAATTTTAAAGATTTCAGATTTTTGGACCTTTGTGTTACATTACTTATAATTTTACATGCAAATCAATTACATTTGTTATTTCCCCTTCCTACAGACTTTGGAATTTCAGTACATGGGAAACTATCCAGTGAATTACGGAAATTTTGAAAACCTGCCAGCCTGGATGAGGGCCACCGTCAGTGGAATCTGTGGAGGCCTTAGTGCAACCCAAATAAAATGTCATGCCAGGCTGTAGGTGTCCTCATTGCATTCCATGTTAAATATCGAAAAAAGGGATAAAATCTCATGATTGTTGTTAAAACCGGAGTGGGAAAAGAAGATAAAGATGGAGTTTTGAGGACAATGGTTGCCTAGAAACACATCAAAGCGTTGAGATGTTACGTTGCTTAGTCTCCTAGTAACATTAATGAAACATGAAATAGCTTTACGTGCCTCTAGTTTCATATTACTGGTAGCCATTGGTTCATAGGAACTAGTCTTCACAGACAGCAGAGCACTAAAATACCAAACTGTATGTGCTTCATACAGGGAGAATTTAGAACCAAGACATATGTCTTGCCTGAAATCCTAAATTCCTAAACCCATTCACAGTTAGAGTGGATCTAAATAACTCGACCTGAAATTAGACTTGACCACATGTGAAACTAATGATACAACAAGCACAAAAAAGGATTGATTTTCTTTTCTATGATACAATGACAGAAAATAAATGTACTCTTGCATTAGGCTTCATGGAAATATTTCTGGGCCCACAACAAGTTCAAAGGAGGTAATAAAAGGTTGGAGCATATAATCAGAATAGCATACTCCGCAATCAATACTGCAATACTCCTTGTAGGAGACAATGGTATTTTTCCTGGAGACTTTTAGAAAACTAGAAACCAAAAAAAAAATGAATGGCCATTTGGTCACCACCACTGTCACAAGGCACCCTAAAGAGATCGTAGCTTGAAAATCTTTAGAAAAGGGGTACATTTGTGGTGTGTGTTACAGTTTGCCCTACTGTTATGTGAGTTATGGATTGCGGTTTTAACCATAACTTGCAAATTTCATTTTGGATTTTTATTAGAAACCAGAACTTCACTGTATAACAAGTTACTTACCTTCTATCTAACCATAGATTCCTCACCTTTAAAATATCCCCTGGTGCGAGACTGGATCTGGCACTGTTCTCAGCAGTGCTTGCACGCGCAGTTAGCTGGCATAGTGTGCCTCTGCTGGCTTTGTTCCGTCCCAGAAGTGACGGAGCAGAGCAGTATATAAGTGCCACATCTGCGCGCCTATGTCAGTTTCTAATGGGTTTGCATGAAACTAAAAAAAAAAAAAGTAAGCTAAATGCACAAGTTACTAACTTGTGTAACGATATATCTGTAAGAGACAGTAGTTAGTGACAGATTCCTTACCTTAGAATATCCCCAGGCGTCAGGCTGGATCCGGAAAGTTTTTTTGCGTAGCAGTACCCTTGCGCGTCGGTAGGCGGCGTCGTGCGGCTCCGCGTCCATCGTCGGCGTCGTGATTGCCGGGATGACGTCGCGGGCAGTACTTAGGCACCGCCCCTGCGCGCTGACGTTAGTTCTGTACACGACTTTCCGCGCTAGGAACGCAGAGCCATGCAAGAAGCTGACACAGGTGTCTGAAAAATTCTAGGGCCCTGAAAGGGATGTCCTTAACCCTAGAAATCAGTTCGCAGAACGGGGAGGATGGGTGGGGTGGTAAGGAATCTGTCACTAACTACTGTCTCTTACAGATATATCGTTACACAAGTTAGTAACTTGTGCATCTGAAAGAGACACGTTAGTGACAGATTCCTTACCTTAGAATAGATACCCCAGCAATACCAACCCAGGTGGTGGGTCTGCGAACAAAGATCAGACAAGGAAGTCCTGGAGGACAGAACGGCCAAAGAAGCCGTCCCTCCGGACCTGACTGTCAAGGCAGTAATGCTTTGTAAACGTGTGCAGCGAGGACCACGTAGCTGCCTGACAGATAACCGGCAGCGGAACACCGCGGCCCAAGGCCGTGGTAGCAGCCGTTGCCCTGGTGGAAAGGGCACGCAGCCCAACAGGAGGCTCCTTCTTAGCCAAAGAATAGCAGGTCTTGATGCACAAGGTAACCCAGCGGGAGATGGTCCTCTTGTGCACCGCCCGACCTTTTTGGCGCCCACGTAGCCAACAAAGAGCTGGTCATCCACCCGGAAGTGTTTTGTGCGGTCAATATAGAAGGAGAGCGCACGTTTTGGGTCCAGACGGTGGAGCCTCTCTTCCTCTCTGGAAGGATGCGGAGGCGGAAAGAAGGTGGGTAAAGTGATGGTCTGCCCAATGTGGAAAGCAGTAACCACCTTTGGCAAGAAGGACGGACGCGTCCGAAGAACAACCTTGTCTGGATGAACAGACAGAAAGGGAGGTTTGCAAGATAGAGCCTGGAGCTCACTCACCCGCCGAGCGGAGGTGATGGCCACCAGAAAGGCTGTCTTCAGAGTCAGAAGACGAAGAGGACAGTTATGTAGAGGCTCAAAGGGAGCGCACATTAAAAAGGTAAGAACCAAGTTCAAGTCCCACTGAGGCATCACAAACGGAACAGGAGGGAAGAGGTGTGTAATGCCTTTTAAGAACCTGTTAACAACAGGGGACTTGAAAAGGGAGGGCTGATCAGGGAGCCTGAGGAAGGCCGAGATAGCACAAAGATAACCCTTGATGGTACCCAGGGCAGAACCCTGTTGGGCCAGAGAGAGAAGGAACAGAAGGACCTCAGAAAGAGGGGCAGAAAGGGGATCCACAGCCTTTGCTGTGCACCATGCCACAAATTTGTTCCACCTGCAGGCGTATACCACCTTAGTGGAGGGACGCCTGGCTGCCAGAATCACATCACAAACTTCGGGAGGCAAGTCGAAAGGAATCAACTGCCGCCGCTCAATCTCCACGCAAGCAGGTGTAGACTGGACAGGTTCGGGTGGAGGACCGTCCCCTGCTGCTGCGACAGAAGATCCTCCCGAAGAGGCAGACGGATCGGGGGATCTACGCTCATATTGAGTAGCTCGGGATACCAAACTCTTCGAGCCCAGTCCGGAGCCACAAGAATGACTTGGGCCCGGTCGTGCCGAATCTTCTTCAACACTCTGGGCAGAAGTGGTATAGGCGGAAAGGCGTACAACAGACCGCAACTCCACTCGTGACGAAAAGCGTCGCCGAGCGAGTGCTGCCTTGGAAATTCCAACGCGCAGAACTGATGACATTGCGCGTTCTCTTTGGTGGCGAATAGATCTAACCAAGGCTCTCCCCACTGCAGAAAGAGTCCTTGCGCCACTTCCGAGTGAAGACGCCATTCGTGATCCATCATGCACCTGCGGCTGAGTTCGTCCGCCCTGGCGTTCAGCGACCTGCCAGGTGTTGAACCATCAGGAACATGCCCTGATGTTCCAGCCATGTCCAGAGGAGCAGAGCCTCCTGACAAAGGGTCCACGACCCCACCCCGCCTTGTTTGTTGCAGTACCACATGGCGGTGGTGTTGTCTGTGAACACCTGCACTACCTTCCCTTTGACAGAGGGAAGGAATGCCTTGAGTGCAAGTCGGATCGCCGGGAGCTCCAGAATGTTGATATGGAGCCGGGACTCCGCCGGAGACCAGAGGCCTCTGATCTCCGCCTCTCCCATGTGACCGCCCCATCCCAGAAGGGACGCGTCCGTCACAACTGTGTGCTCTGGCTGGGGAAGGGAGAGGGATCTGCCCATGACCTATTGCAGGTTCGAGAGCCACCACTGCAACTGTTTTGCAGTCCCCTCCGAGATCTGGACGTGATCGGACAGGTTGCCCTGGTGCTGCGCCCACTGGAACTTCAGGTCCCACTGCAGAGCCCGCATATGCCATCTGGCATGATTGACCAGCAGGATGCAGGAGGTCATGAGGCCCAGCAGCCTCAGGGTCATCCGTACCGAAACCCAGGATAAAGGCTGAAAGATCGGAATCATAGCCTGAATATCCCGGACTCGCCGTTCGGGAGGATAGGCCCGAAACTGCGTCGTGTCCAGAACTGCTCCGATGAAAAGGAGCTGTGGAGAAGGAATCAGATGCGACTTCGGCACATTGATGGAGAACCCCAGCGAGTGCAGGAGTTCGGCCGTAGTCTGGAGGTGGGAGACGACTGCCTGGGACGAGCCCGCCTTCAGCAGCCAGTCGTCGAGGTAGGGGAAGACTGAAACCCCTGCCCGGCGCAGATGAGCTGCGACCACCGCCAACACTTTCGTGAACACCCGAGGGGCACTGGTAAGGCCAAAGGGGAGCACGGTGAACTGAAAATGCTCGGGGCCTACCGTGAACCGAAGGTAACGCCGGTGGGCCGGCAGGACGGGGATGTGGAAATATGCGTCCTGCAAGTCCAACGCTACCAACCAGTCTCCAGGGTCGAGGGCAGTCAAGACCTGAGCTAGGATGAGCATCTTGAACTTCTCCTTCCGGAGGAAGCGATTGACGTTCCGGAGGTCCAAGATAGGACGCATGTCCTCCTTGTCCTTTTTGGGCACCAGGAAGTAGTGGGAGTAGCAACCACGCCCTACTTCTGGGGTCGGAACATGCTCGATGGCCCTCTTGGCCAAGAGGGCCGTGACTTCCTTCTGCAGAAGTACCAAGTGATCCCCTGACATGCGGTGGAATTGAGGTGGCATGGCTGGGGGGTGGACTCGAAGGGGAGGGAGTAGCCCCTTCGGACAATGTCCAAGACCCACCTGTCCGAGGTGATGGTACGCCAGTGGGGAAGGTGATGGCGGACCCTGCCCCCTACTGGCGTGCTGTGCACCTGAAAGGAGGGACTAGGAGGGTTTGGAGGCCGCGGACGGGTTGGAGGTGGTGGCCTGACCCGCACGCTGGTTGCCCGATCCGCCACGGCGGAATCCACGTCCTCGGCCACGCGAAGACGCCTGCTGCGCGGGCCGGTGGCTGGGCTGCTGACGTGAAGGGGCGCCCCTACCGTGGCCACGATAGGGGCGAAAAGCAGAAGTCAGCGGAGGGCGTGTAGCAGAAAGGCCCAGGGACTTTGCAGTAGCCCGTGAGTCCTTAAAGCGCTCCAACGCATGGTCTGCTTTGGACCCAAAAGACCGACTCCATCAAAGGGCATGTCCATGAGAGTATTTTGGACATCCCCTGAAAAACCAGTGGTTCTCAGCCAGGCGTGGCGTCGTAGCGCCACCGTCGTTGCAATAGACCTGCTCAGCGAGTCGGCGGTATCAAGGCCACATCGAATTGTATATTTGGCCGCATCCCTTCCTTCCGCAATGGCGCGGGAAAGCAGTGTCTGGACCTCCTCAGAACACTGGGGCAAAACATCCGCCACCGAATCCCACAAGGAGTGGGTATATCGGCCCAAAAGGCAAGCGGTGTTGACGGACCGCAAGCCAGCACTGGAGGAAGAAAAACCCTTCTTCCCAAATTGATCCAGGCGTTTGGATTCCCTATCCGGAGGGGCGGTAGGGAAGGCGGTTTGGGAAGCGGAGGCTTGGACAACCAAGCTCTCAGGGGTGGGGTGGACAGAGAGAAACAGGGGGTCGCCCGGAGCTGGGCGATGGCGTCGGGACACGTTCCTATCCACAGGAGCCCCTGTGTTGGGCTTGGACCAGGCGCCCAAAAGAACGTCAGTGAGGGCGTCGTTAAACGGCAGCACAGTCTCCGAAGAGGAGGCTGCCGGCTGAAGCACCTCTGTCAAGAGATTAACCTTGACCGCCACAGCAGGGAGTTGGAGATGTAAGGCTCCAGCTGCCCTACGCAACACCGTTGCAAAATTGGCTCCCTCCTCCGTAGCCACGGGAGGAGACAGCATGCCAGTGTCAGGGGAAGTATCTAGACCACTAGCATCCCCTAGACCCTCTGTCCAGTCCTCATCGTACTGACACTGTTGTGTCAGAGGGTCATCAGACCCCTCCCAGTCCTCCTGAGGTTCAAAATAAGGGGAGGAGGGACATTTGGGACCCAAGGTCTCATCGGCGCCGGAACCGGCGTCGAGCGACGTCGGTCCGGGTCCATGTCCGGAGCCGGAAGGAACTGGGGAACGACGCCGCTCGGAGCCCCAGGCGGCGTTGAGAACGGCACCGGAGACATCGGCGCCGGCGGAGGTGTCGTTAGGTCGACCGGCGTCGATGGGGGTTGTGGAGCCGGGATCGAGGCCGAGGCCGAAGCCGGAGCCGGGATCGAGGCTGGAGGCACGGGTGACGCCGGGGCCGGAGCCGTCGGCGACGCCGGAGCAACCCCATCAGGGCCCGCGGGGCCCGAAGGCGCACCGGAGGGGCCTGGAGGCCCGAAGAGGCGGGCCATGGCCAACAGGAATTCCTGCACTTTGGCCGGATCCGCCCCCGAACCCGGGAAGGGCGGGTATGGCGGGGGCGACTCCACAGGCATGTCCGGGGCCGCGGGGGCGGGACGGTGCCGGGAGGGGCCTCAGCCGAGTCGCGAGACCGGCGAGGCGAAGTCCTAGAGCGATGATGCTTTTTGGACTTCTTGTGTTTTGACTTACTGGACGAAGAAGACTTCGATGCCGATGACCGGTGTGGACTCCGCGATCGACCCCTGGACCTCTCACGCGACCGGGGCTTCCGCGGAGCCGAATGCCGGGCCTCGAGGAGCTTTTGAGACCGCTCTCGCAAAGCTTTCGGGTTGAGGGCCTGGCAGTCGGTACAAGACTCCGTGTCGTGGCCTCGGCCGAGGCAGAAGAGACACTCCCAATGCGGGTCGGTGACGGACATCATCCGAGCACAGGCGCCGCAACGTTTGAAACCGGGCATCCCTACGACACCTTGATAGAAAAACAGTGAAAAAATTCACCAAAAAGTATGGTCAAAAAATGACCAGGGCACTGCTCTTCCCGGATCTGCGCTTGCTGGCGCGGAAAAAGAAGAACTGACGTCAGCGCGCAGGGGTGGCGCCTAAGTACTGCCCGCGACGTCATCCCGGCGATCACGACGCCGACGACTGACGCGGAGCCGCACGACGCCGCCTACCGACGCGCAAGGGTACTGCTACGCAAAAAAACTTTCCGGATCCAGCCTGACGCCTGGGGATATTCTAAGGTAAGGAATCTGTCACTAACGTGTCTCTTTCAGATATGGTAAATGTCAATTTTATTTTGCGCACACCCTTCTTGAATCTGCACGAAACTGAAGATTTCTGCAATGGGCCTAATGCGCTAAGAGCCTGCCAAATTTTATGCAGATTCTACAGAGCCCCAGAGGTATCAGCCCATTGAAAAAAGTTTTTGTCCCTTTCAAATTTGCCCCCCTTTGATGGAGATCTGCACAACAATTGTCATACTCCTAAATTAAACCTGCTAAATATCTGCCAAATTTCATGTGGATTTGTCAAGTGATGCCACTCTTATTAGCGAATGAAAACATTTTTAATGGCCATTTAAAAATGCCCACTTTGATGAATCTGACAAATGTAGAAATGCAAATAGCTAAAAATGTAAAGCATCTGCTAAATTTCGTACAATTTGGTCAAAGAACGTTAAAATTAGGGTCAAATTAAAAATATAGCTTTCCAACTATCAACAGATCTCTAAAATGTGGTTGTGTGCACCTAAACAATGCGATCTGAACCACGACTGCGTCTTTACCACGCATGCCTTTACAAGGTATTTCTTTGTAAAGGCATGAGTGCTACAGGGATAAGCATGGTAAATTGCACACCTCAGTCCACTCGCCCTGCGCCCTAACACCCAATACCCCAGCCCTGCAATCCACCCTGGCCCGGCCTTAAAAACGACTCCGATTGCTCACCCTGAGCCCTAACACTCACCCCTGTCCAAAAACGACCGCGACCCCAGCCGTAAGCCCTAACACTGACCCTTAACCCTGAAAACTGCCCCACCCCCTCCCTCAGCCATAAAACCCGGCCCCAGCCCTTTAAACTACCACCCCCCACTCGCCCTAAAGCCCTGCCCCTGCCAAAAAACTACCCCAACCCCTCCACCCTGAGCCCTAAACCCCCCTCCCCTGCCCCAAACCCAGCCCCACTTACCAGGTCTCGTCCCGGAGCTTCCTCTCCCGATCCTTCCTGATCCTCTCCCCACCCATCCGCACACCTAGACTGCTGACTGCCTTAACCACGCATATGCGTGGTTAAGGTATATGCGTAATTAAAGCAGCGCGTGGTTTAGGCAAGCATTGTTCCGATTGCGTGGAAATGGCACCTGTGGCTCAGCCAGTGTTGTAAAAGCAGTTTCCCCTAAAATGTAACCTCTTCATGGCCAAAATGAGTACCTCTTTAAACACTAACTTCACGAAAACTACTGAATGGATTTACATCAAACCAACACAGGCATAAACCTCGAGTAAAGTGTTAACTTTGTGGCAAGGATGGTGTAATATCAAAGAACCCTATGTGAATTAAATTGGGAAATAGCACTTCGGGAATCTCCCTCTTTCTTCTTGCTCCCCGCTTGCCAAGAAGGATCGAAAGTAGGGTAAGGAAGGAAAGATGGACATTAGGCAGCCAGCAATCATGGTAGTGCATCTCGGATTAAGTTGCACAGTTCACTGAAAAGTCCTTTTTGTTTTGCTAATAATGTAGGTGGTAATAACGTAGATAAATTTGCACAACATTTGGTCTTGACTGGGTCACAAGACTAAATTTTGCCATATCACGTCTCGTGCAGATCCATCCAGGGGGTTGAAGCTAGGAACTTACAGAAGTATGGGAGGTAGGAGGGGGATTTCCATTTCATCCCGCATAGAAATATTGTCTTTCCACTGCAACACAAACCACTTAAATAGAATTACACCAAACTCAGCATGAAACTACAACTTGACTCGGAACATACAGGTATTAGTGGTGGAAACTAAACCATCTAAAACGCAGAGACTTCCAGTGGACATGCAGTACCATGAAAGCAAGCTGCAATGCTGGAAACTATGTAGAGGGCAAGGTGCCAGGGCTGAGGGGGCAGCGGGAGTGCAGAATGAGTGTGTGAATATTTGTCTGCAGATGTATATATAAGCAAAGGGGATACACGAGCACAATGTATGCGCTTGTCTATCAGCGATTCATTTCAATAACCAAACTTAGTGAGGCTACTTACTTAAAAAGATTCTCCATGAGGTATCGATAGTTAGGCTGCCCACTGTCGGGCATAAAACAAACCGCAAATACAATAATGGCATTCAATCCATCACCATAATATCCTAAAATCAAAATAAACAACATCAGTCAAAGCAAGTCAGAGATGTTAAAGTCGAAGGCAATTTACACAAAACTGCCACAAATACAAATTTACAAAACAATCTGTATTCAAAGTAAAACATTGCTTCTAGTCAGTTCTACAACAAAATTAAAAATCTACATCTGCCAGAGATATTTATTCACTTACTGAACCTTATTCAGACAGTGGCGACCTCAACAGTGTTATTAATAAACAAATATAATAGAAAATAGAAACTAATATAGTCTTGGTAACATGTTCACAGATGGGCCGCAGCTGCCTTGGTGATCATGTCGTCCCAGTTAAGGCAGTAAATACTGTAGTGATCGTGTCACAGGATTACAACTACCTTGGTGATTGCGTCAGTAACTGCTTTTGTGACGGTATAGGCCCAGTCAGGATTGCGACCGCTACCACTGCTGTGGTGATTGTGTCTGCCAAGTCCGGCTGCAACTGATTTGCTGATTGTGTTGGCAACTTTGTAGTGGTCTAGCCCACGTGTACAGCAGACAAAGTAGACGTAGCCGAGTTGTAGTTGATGTAGTTTATTATGTCCATAGGTAGAGGTTATAGGAAGGTACAACAAACCCCACCAGGAGCAGCCTCTCTGCTGCTCAGCCCATCTTCAACTCATTCAACCATCCACACAAGCACCCAGGCATTCCACTCACAATAACATTCTACACGGAACACTCACACTGGCTGAGCAGCAAAGAGCAGGGTGAAAGGGAACATATCAACATTGCATGAGGATCTACATATCCTATCCCTTTTATACTGAACAATAAAAAGAACCAAACTAAAAATAAAAACTATACACAATAATGTACACATGAAGTAAACCAACCATTAACCCAGGGATGCAAGGAGTGACACATCACGAGAGGGAAAACGGAAGCACGAAGAAAGAAAGAAGAATGGAAAAATAGAAATGCACATGCACTATACCCATCCTCTTCCTTTCATAGTAATTAAATAAAAAGTAAATAGCGTAATAAGAGCTCACATACACAACAAGTGAGCAAGACATGTAACAAGAGTAAAGGGAAAAACGTACCCCAAGACTCCACACAATGGATGGACAACATCCAAAGAGGTACTCCTCAACCAAGGAGACCGTGGCAAAAACGCCAACCTGGGACTAACACCCAAGTGTATAAGTAACGTTGCATGGGACTGACACCCAAGAACTTTGTGCAGCAGAAAGCAGCACAGTGTGACAAACGCACACAATACGTCGACACAACAGAACGACGCAAATGCACTGAGTGAAGCGCAGGGCGACTTATACACCAAAAACACAACATGACGTTCAAACGTGTAACTGGGACTGACACCCAAACACAGACATCCAGACGAAAGGATGTACATCAAGCCCACTGTAAGGAATGACATAACTCGAAAAACATGGAGCGTAACAACTAGTGTCACATGGGACTAATACCCAAGGACATGTACAGCATCATTAAATACAAATGCAGTACAGTGTGGCACACGCACACAAGGAAATGGGACTAAAACCCATACCACAAGTAACAAATACGTAAAGAAGAGAAATGGGACATGAACCCACTCCCATCCCAAAGACAGGGATAAAACATAAGACAATGCGTGAACCTAAGACATGGGACTAAGACCCACTCCCATCCCCTTGGTCGGGATTCTACATTTGTAAACCAAACATACGTGAAAAAGAGAAATGGGACTAGGACCCACTCCTATCCCTTAAGTAGGGATAACAATGTCTGAAGTACAGGGACATGGGACTGAAACCCACCCCTAACCCTTGGGCAGGGATAACAATGTCTGTAAGAACTCAACATATAAGTCATTGGAAAAACACAATACTTTTTTTTTTTTTTTAACGTGTGTAACCATAAGCGTTTTGTATGGACTAAAAGCTAAAAACATACATATAAATATGCTAAAAGTGAGTTCTAAAACACTAAAATAAACTCTGTAAGAATAACATTCCCCAAAAGAATAAAAATGTCAGATTTGCCTATATTGAACTCCATGTACAAAGACAATGTAAAAGCAGTAGGAATCAATTAACCAGCGACTGAGGAAAAATGTGAGAAATTGTCACTAGATGGCAGCATAACACAGAAAAGTCACCTCCAATTCCTTCTCCTAAAGAAAAACGAGACACTGATGTTTATTTTTAAACTCCTTTGTGCTCAGATAAAACTTCCCAGTATGATT
Organism: Calotriton arnoldi; assembly: GCA_963921515.1. Classification (NCBI taxonomy): domain Eukaryota; kingdom Metazoa; phylum Chordata; class Amphibia; order Caudata; family Salamandridae; genus Calotriton; species Calotriton arnoldi. Next base: position 1,549,284 of record CAWUFW010000692.1, read on the forward strand.
CTTCATTTTGGAGTTGCTTAAAAGCCGTGCGATTCATCGATACTTCAATGAACATAGCAGGAACCAAGAGAGCACAAAGACTCCGGAGATGACAAGGAGAAAGAATTGAAAAAGTACCTGGAAATAAACTCCGCTCCAAAGGACGGTTGCGCTTCTAATAGTCTTTACATAGCGACGCTGGTGCTGGCATCCTTCAAACGTAAATCTTTATTCAGCGCACACAACGTGGTTGGCATTGTGATCTCCTGTGCCCCTAAGAAACTGTATGGAGTGGCTGGAGCTTCCAGCCACAAGATGGCGTCACGTTGCAGACATCCTACCGGGTGGCTCCCGGTACGTCTGTGCGTGCAGCGCTGAGACAGCAGAACACCGTGAACGAGGAGGAATTCAGGTAAGAATCCACGCAGGCTGGGAACTGCGCGCGGACATTGAACAGCGCGCACCTACATATTCAAAAGTCTAACTGGTTTTAAACCGTCAAAAGTCCCAGGGGCAGCCAGCCAGAGTCCAAACCAAATTTATTGAAAAAACACTTACATTTGCGCATAACACTGATGTATAGGGATCGCCTCTGAGCACCCAAAGACAGAATGGCAGCTCCTCTCCTCTCATGCCACACGCGCTGATTTGATTAATTTAAAAAAAAAATGCCATAGTTCAACGTGGAGAGGTCCACAAATCCTGCGCTGACACGGAGTTACCAGGATTAGGAAGACCATCCAAACCCACGCATCTTCTTTGCTTGAACGCTGACATGGAGGAATTACTTTTAAAAATAAAACCCTCCACAGAACAGAATGACTCCACTCTGCACTGGAGGCAGAAACTTAGACAGCAACAGGTTACCTTTCTTCCTGATGCACTGTAGACGTTAGATATGGCACTTTTAGACGTTTCTTTTGATTAAAATGTCCAGCAAGATGTAAGCAGACTTTCTTTTCGTTTTTTTTTTTTTAAATGTTGTAGATAAGATCAATTCACAGCACGCCTTGACTGGGCTGTCCGGTGTGGTGGACACTGGTGGGGCAAAGATGCGCGCTTGACTGGTTTCTTTTCCTTGGGTTTCATGAATTTTGTTGCTCTTCATCATTACTTGTAGAAGGTCCTTTCCTACACGTTGTCCTGTTGTACTCCACATCCTTAGTTGGCTCCAACTACCTTCTTTGCGTGAGATTAGCTCCAGATCGTCGCCATAAATGTGTAGTGGTCTGGCCCACGTGTATAGCAGACAAAGTAGACGTAGCTGAGTTGTAGTTGATGTAGTTTATTATGTCCATAGGTAGAGGTTATAGGAAGGTACAACAAACCCCACCAGGAGCAGCCTCTCTGCTGCTCAGCCCATCTTCAACTCATTCAACCATCCACACAAGCACCCAGGCATTCCACTCACACTAACATTCTACACGGAACACTCACACTGGCTGAGCAGCAAAAAGCAGGGTGAAAGGGAACATATCAACATTGCATGAGGATACTACAAACTTCCTTCGTAAATGTCAAAGCCCAGTCAGGGCTGCAACTACCCTATTGGTCATATCGGTCTGGCGGGCTCTCATACCTGCTTTGACATAAGCCAACAGCTCAAGCAAGGCTTCATCCATCTCACTGGCCAGACGGGGCTGCAGCAGCTGGATCCACACCTGTGTGCAAGCCAGGGCCGCCATACCACGCAGGATTGAACCCAGGCAACAAAGTGAGAAGAGATGCAGACTGTGCCCCGCCTCCTCAGCAGCTTTCAAGACCACTCACCCACTACCAGAGGGGAAACGAAGTAGCTAGATCCAGGCTAGTCGAACAAGCACAATTGAATCAGAGACTAACTTCCTACCCACTACACCACCAGGGGTAAGAGCATGTAAAAAGCATAAACTGACTGCACATTTAATTTATGAGGCACCAGAATCTGCACCCGAGCCTGATTCATGCTTCTTATATCAACTGTTGGGGAGACTGCGGGGGCAAGCTCATCAAGAAGTTAACTCATAGGGGACAAGCGAGTGTAGCGCCACAAGGCAGAATAATGGCATGGATCACTGCCCTATGTACTGCATTGAATTGTGTAGTAATGAATGCTGCTGAGAGATGAAAAATAATTTATTTTTCTAAAAGAGTATTAATGTGCTGGATATTAAAGTTATTGTGTCTGACTGTTCCAAGTTCATGCCCCCACGCTACCTTCCTGAGAAGCCTGCTCACCCTCGCTACCCTGAGAGCCAAAGGAAAACAACCTCAGCCCTCACTGTAGGGACCCAGTAGACCCGGTCTGCCTTACGCCCCTCCCCCTAAATCAGGGTCTGAAAGAGCCCTATTTAGTACCAATGGTGGCTTGAATAACCTTATCCCCAAGAAGGGGGTGCACACTGGCAAAAACCTATGGGCTTGTACTCTGGTTTGATGACCACTCTTGGGGACAGTCTGCCTCAGAAAAAGTTGGAATCCAAATCTGTATTGGGGCTCTACCCTCTTATCCACAAGAACAGATTGAGAATTGTTAGTGTTAACTAGGGTGCTGGCTCCAATTAATTTGTGCTCCATCAAATTGCTAAAAGCCCATATAACACAGGCCAACATATTATGCACTTCGTTACGGGTTTCACCACTGTGGGGCCTTCAGAATTTATACTATGGCTAGCTGAAAACGGTTTGCTCTTCTGCTCCTGGATGGACCCCATATAATACCTCTGTGGGTGCTTCACATAGAACCCATGAGTTGGGTTGGGCCAATGCTGCTCCTGGGTTGCCACCACATACAGTAGGGCTATGAAGCAATATATCAATGCTACATTACAATCCACTGCAAGCCAGTCATGAATGCTAACTGCAAAGATTTCTGTGACCAATTAATTCATTTTCTACATTAGACTATTTGCTTTGGATTCTACAGGGTAATACGTGTGCGAATGATGGTCCTCTATGATGCAAAATGTTCAATTTCATTAGAACTTAACCGAATATAGTTATGTATTGCAGATTATGTACGGTAATCTTTAGTCAAAAACCATCTGCAAGAATTCCATCCCTTTTATCATGAATACCACCTTGAAAAAGGAAAATGCTACTTACCAGTATGCATCTGTTCTTGGCATGTAGAGCTGCAGATCCTCACACTGAGCATTAGATCGCCATCTGGTGTTGGGCTCGGATGCTTGCACTTTGTTGTTGTCTTAGAAGAAGTCTTTGTAGTCAGGAGACAGGTGACTCCTCCCTTGGACGATAGTGCGCATGGGCATCGACTCCATCCTCAGATTGTTTTTCGCCATAATGGGAAAAGATGGAGTTAGTAGAAAAGAAAGAGATGTCCATGTGTGTATATCTAAGTAAGATAGGACTGGAACACATACAGGTCCCGGGGAGGTGGGTGGGCGTGTGAGGATCTGCAGCTCTATATGCCAAGAACAGATGCATACTGGTAAGTAGCATTTTCCGTTCGAGGCATGTGAGCTGCAGAGCTCACACTGAGCATAGACTGTACAGCAGTATCTCCCCTAGCGGTGGTCACCTGTATGTGTTGCAGTAGTTTGAAAAAGTGTTTTAAGAACAGCTTGGCCCACAGAAGCTTGTTGCTTGGCTTGCACATCAACACAATAGTGTTTAGTGAAGGTGTGTGTTGTAGACCATGTGGCTGCCTTACAGATGTCTTCTAGGGGAATGTTCCCTAAGAATGCCATGGAAGCCCCTAGTTTGCGTGTTGAGTGCGCTCTAGGGGGAATTGATAATGTGCGCTTGGCTTTTTAGTAGCATATTTGAATACATTTAACAATCCACCTTGCAATCCCAGCTTTAGAGATGGGGTTACCCTTATGTGGTGGAGAAAAAGCTACAAACAATTGTTTTGTTTTGCGAAATGACTTGGTTCTGTCAATGTAATACATTAGAGCTCTTTTGACGTCTAGGGTGTGGAGAGCTCTTTCTGCTACGGAGTCCGGGTTCTGAAAAAACACGGGTAGCTCTACAGAATGATTAAGGTGGAAAGGAGAAATCACTTTAGGAAGGAATTTTGGGTTTGTCCTGAGAACTATTTTGTTACGATGTATTTGTAAAAATGGTTCTTGTATGGTTAAAGCCTGGATCTCACTCACCCTCCTGAGAGAGGTGATTGCAATAAGGAAAGCTACTTTCCATGTGAGGAATTGAAGTTCACATTTATGCAGAGGTTCAAATGGGGGACCCATGAGCCTAGTAAGCACGATGTTAAGATTCCACACTGGAGAAGGTGGTAATCTGGGAGGTATGATCCGTTTAAGGCCTTCCATAAAGGCTTTAATTGCTGGGACCCTAAAGAGTGATAAGTGTTGTCTGTTCTGTAGGTAAGCAGCAAGTGCTGCTAGGTGCAGACGTATGGTTGAGTATGCTAAATTACATCTTTGCAAATGTAGTAAGTAGCAAATGATGTTTTGTATGGAGGCATGTAGTGGCTGGATATTATTGTTATTGCAGTAAATAGCGAATCTTTTCCACTTCGCTGCGTAGCAAGCTCTGGTGGTAGGGCGTCTGGCCTCTTTAATGATGTTCATACAGTCCGGTGGTAGGTTAAGGTAACCGAACTCTAGGACCTCAGGAGCCAGATCGCAAGATTCAGTTGAGATGGATCGGGGTGCCTTATCTCTCCATGGTTCTGCGTTAGTAGTGATGGGGAGAGGTGTAGTTTTTGGTGTGGGACTATTGATAGTTCCAGCAGTGTTGTGAACCACGGTTGGCGTGCCCATGTGGGAGCTACTAGGATCATTTTGAGCGATTGTTGTCGGAGCTTGCGTACTACTAGCGGAATGAGTGGGAGTGGCGGAAAAGCGTACGCAAATCTGCCTGACCAATTCATCCATATTGCATTGCCCTTGGACTGTGGGTGTGGGAACCTGGCGGCGAAGGTTGGGCATTTTGCGTTTTGGTGTGTGAAAAATAGATCTATGTCTGGTTGGCCCCACATCTGGAAAAAAGGTAGAAGCACTTGTGGATGTAGTTCCCATTCGTGAATCTGTTGTGTCTGCCGACTTAATAGATCGGCAATCTGATTGTGAACTCCTGGTAGGTGTTCGGCGAGAAGGTATATGTTTTGTGGAATGGCCCACCTCCAAATGTTCTGTGCAAGTTAGGACAGTTGTAGAGAGTGTGTCCCCCCCTGTTTTTATATATAATACATAGCCGTGATGTTGTCCGTTCGGATCAGGACGGCTTTGTTTTGTACCTGGAGTTGAAAGGATTTGAGGGCTAGGAATATTGCTAGTAGTTCTAGATGATTGATGTGGAGCAGTCTTTGTTGAGTGGTCCACTTGCCCTGTGTTGTATGATCTAACAGGTGTGCTCCCCATCCTGTGAGTGATGCGTCTGTTGTTAGTACTATTTGTGGAACAGGCTCGAGGAACGGCCGCCCTTTGGATAAGTTTTTTGTGTTCCACCACTGCAGAGAGCGATGTGTGCGGCTGTCCATCAACACCAGATCTGTAAGTTGTCCGTGAGCCTGATTCCATTGGTGTGCTAGACACTCTTGTAAGGGACGCATTTGAATCCTTGCGTGAGGTACGATGAAAATGCAAGATGCCATCATGCCTATTAGTTGCATGAACACTCTGGCTGGGAGAGAGTGTTGGATTTGAAACTTGGGGATGAGGGCTTGTATACTGGCTATCCTGGCTGGCCTGGGATAAGCTAGAGCTGTGGAAGTGTTTATTGTGGCCCCCAGATATTGATGTACATGGGAGGGCTGGAGGTGCGACTTGGTATAATTGATTGTGAACCCCAAGTTGTGTAGTGTTTGAATGGTTTGATGAGTGTGTTGGACACACTGGTTGAATGATCTGGCTTTTATGAGCCAGTCGTCCAGATATGGGAAGACATGTATCTGCTGTCTTCGTAGGTGCGCTGCTACTACTGCAAGGCATTTGGTAAACACCCTTGGAGCAGTGGTGACCCGGAATGGGAGGACTTTGAACTGGTAGTGTTGTCCATCGAGTACGAACCTTAGATACTTCCTGTGAGCAGGATGTATGGGAATGTGGAAGTAGGCGTCCTTGAGATCTAGTATGGCAAGGAAGTCTTGTTGTTGTAGTAAGGGAAGCACTTGTTGGAGAGTGATCATGTGAAAATGATCCGAGTGTATATACTGATTGAGGGGTCTGAGGTCTAGAATTGGCCTTAGGGTCCCGTCCTTTTTGGGGATTAGGAAATACAGGGAGTAAACCCCTGTTCCCTGGTGTAGTAAAGGGACCGGCTCTATGGCGTGCTTTTGAAGCAGTGAGAGAACTTTCTGCTTTAAAAGTGTAAGATGGTCTGCGAACATTGGACGCTGCTTGGGTGGTATGTTTGGGGGGGTAGCAGTAAGTTCCAGGCAGTAACCATGTTGGATAATTTGTCTCACCCACCTGTCTGTTGTGATGGAGTTCCAGACAGGTAGGAACTGTGCTAATCTTCCCCCGACAGGAGTGGAATGGTCGGGGGGAAGTGGAGGGAAGTCACTGTTTAGCAACAGGGGAGGTACGGGTGTTGGTGCTACCGCGGCCTCTCCCTTTACTGTTGTTCCCTCTGTAACCTCCTCTAAAATATCCTCTATTGGGGGAGGTTTGTGTGGTGTTTTTAAAAGAAGATGAACTATCTGTGCTGATGTTCCTGGAGGCTCCTCTGTAAAAGGAGCGACGAAAGGAGCCACGCGGTTGCGGAGACTGCAACGCTTCCATTGACTTAGCAGTTTCTGCATCTTTCTTCATCTTTTCAAGAGCAGTGTCTACAGCCGGTCCAAAAAGTTGGTTATGATTGAACGGCTGATTTAGAATAGTGGTTTGGACCTCCTGCTTGAAGCCTAAAATGCGTAGCCATGCATGTCTTCGGAGCAGTACACTAGTGTTTACCGACCTAGCGGCAGTGTCAGCTGCATCAAGGGCACACTTAATTGAGGCGTTGGTGACTAGTTTGCCCTCTTGAATTAGGTCATTTGCTTGAGTTCTATACTGGTCAGGCAAGTGTTGTAAAAGGGTTTCTAATTTGGTCATAGTGGACCCTATCATATCTGGCCAGCAATGCTTGAGTGTTGGCTATGCGCCAGTGATTGGCGGCCTGCGCAGCCACTCTTTTGCCAGATGAGTCGAGTAATTTTGATTCTTTATCAGGGGGCGGTGCGTCCCCGGAGGTTTGAGAATTAGCTTGTTTTCTACCGTTGGAGACTACTAACGAGTCTAGAGGCAGCTGGCCTTTAATGTACGCAGGATCGTCAGGGGCAGGCCTATATTTTTTATCGATCCTGGGGTTAAGAATCCTGGCGCGTACAGGATCTTTAAATATGTCAGGAGCATGCTTAATGACCCCTTTAATCATTGGTAATATTTGTACAGTCTTTTGGGACTGTTCAAATGTATCGAATAGGAAATCCTCCTCTGGTAGGTTTGTATGCATGTGTACCCCATGAAAAACAGCAGCCCTGTTGATGAGTTGCCCAAACCCAATATCATCCGGAGGAGAGGGTTTTGTTGGGTATGGAAGAGGGCTTGGGAGGTCTGGGGGATCGATTGGATCGTTGTAATCCCAATCATCTTGCGGTGGGTCATCTGGATCAGTGAATGGGTCATCCGGGTCACCACCGTCCCCTATGTCATCTTGATAATGATGTGTAGGTGGTGTATGTGGTGGAGATGTTACAGGCTGAGGCGGTGTAACAGGTTTGTGAAGAGGAGGGGTGTTAGATGGAAGGACAGGAGAAGGAGGCATAGGTGAAGTGGCACAGTGTTTCTTCTCCACAGGTACTGGCTTGTGGCGTGGTACAGCTGTGAGATGTCCCGTTTTGGGGTTAATGTGGATCTTTGTTTGCTTAGGATCAACAGGATCCGGATGAAAAAGCTCCTCTTCTTCAGTAACTGGTTTCGGCGCCGACTTTTTCGGTTCCTAACGGGGTGGTGGCTGCGTCTTATGCTCTTTGGCCTTAGGAGGCGTGGAAGAGTCCTTAGGCTTGGTTGTCGGCTCCGAAGGCTTTAGCTTAGGGGCTGTGGCGTGATGTTTGAGTTTCGACGCCGGCTTATCCCCATGCTTCGATGTGTTCGAGGCGGGTTTGTGTTTAGAGGTGGAAGGAATCGGTGTGGATTTTGGAGCAGAGTGTTCTTTTGGCTTCGGCGCCGAAGGTGCCGGTGGGACTAGCACATGCGGTTTGCTCGGTGCCGAAGGATTGGAAGGCTTGAATTTTTTCTTCGGAGCCGGGCTCGAAGGCGGGGCTTCTGAAGTGTGTTTTCGGTAGCGACTGGGGCCAACGGGCGAAGTCTTGACCGGTGCCTTGTGCTTTGGTGGGGGGGTTGGGGTAGGGGCAGTAGGACTCACTCGTTGCCCAGGAGTGATGGGGTCGTCTGAGTCTTCTGCCTCTGACACGATTTGGAGATCTTCGGAATCTTCTTCGGGGACATCTGGGCCTTCGTCGAAGATGTCCACCGGTTCTGGAGCGGATCTCTGCGCCATGACGTGCCTTCGAGCTCGACTATCTCGAATCGTTTTCTTCGATCGAAAGGAGGCACAAGCTGGACTCGTTGTGGTCGGGCGAGAGGCACAGGTTACAGACCTCGTGATGGTCACTGTGGGGGAATTTTGCTCCACACTGGGGGCATTTTCGGAAGGGCGTCCTTTCCATGAGCCGTAGGCCTCACGGCGTCGATGGGCCCAGCGGCCCGCGTCGACGGCTGGAAAAGGAATTGATGAGAGGCGCGTCGAGATTTCGATGTCGATAGAAAGTTTGTTGGCAGTTTTGCGCGATGAAAAGTTTCAAAACGAAAGTTTCGAACCGGTGCGCAAAAATTGCATCCGAACCCAATGGCGGAAAAAAACAAATCGGAGGATGGAGTCGATGCCCATGCGCACTATCGTCCAAGGGAGGAGTCACCTATCTCCTGACTACAAAGACTTCTTCTAAGACAACAACAAAGTGCAAGCATCCGAGCCCAACACCAGATGGCGATCTAATGCTCAGTGTGAGCTCTGCAGCTCACATGCCTCGAACATAAATTTTCAGCCAGTTAAAATATTATTCAATTATCAATGTATGTCATCACTCAGTAAATGAAATGAACCTATAATATATAGAGCTAGCTTTTCCCATGGCGTGCCTGGACATTCCACTGAGGCAAGCACCCTTAATTTACAAACTACAACTTTCTCCACACACAATACCTCACAACCAATTCTTTGAATCCAACTTTGGCCACCGATATGATTATCTTAGTCTTTTATTGTGACATTCCACCCATGATGTCCCAAATGAGCCTCAGTCATTAATCCTAGCGTAAAACTCCTATCCGGAACCAATCTCGCTTTATCATGATGATTAACAACCCATCACATAACTCATCTTGATCACATGAATACCTTTAACCATCATTATTCCTCTTGGTCATGTCTCGAATTTCACACTGCCATCATATCCTCAACTTTTCCCTTCAACTGGCAACCATACATCATTCAAGGATAGACGCAACCCACAAATTTCATTATGCTTTTCCTTAAAACATGTGTATTCTCCGTCATCCTTACAACATGGTACTTTCAACTGCAATAACTGTCTTATTCTGAAATAATTATACTATTGGGGGGGGGGGGCATAGCCCAAGATAGCTTCAATCCTTTGGAGCTCTTGTCTGGGAATTCTTTCGTTAACCTGTCTGTTTGCTCTCAGGAGCTGAATGGGCGCTGCAGCAGTTGGGGGAGGAGGGTTGTGGGATAATCGGAGAGCACTCTGGTGTATGAAGCATGGAGACAGGCAGCAGCAATAGACAGACGGAGGCTCATTACATTCTGTATGGATGGAAAGTAGGAGGCCACAGGGTTCGGAGTTCCCTACGTGGAACCTGGAGTGGTTTCTTTCTGGTGGCTGCTGGGACGTTGTGCTGACAAGGGAATAAACTTACTTGCTCTCATCACTGCCTGTTGAGCTTCCTTTCATTGGTAACAATTTGCTGTCAGCTGCAACATTCCCTGTGTGGCGCCCTTTCTTCACTGCAGATATTGGTCCGCAAGACTCATCTTGTTTTCAGAACACGAATCCTGGAGCATCTGACCTGTTCACTGGAGGCGTGCTGAGGGGTGGTTTGTTGGCCAGACAGGTGGGTGGATACCCGGGCGAATGAAACGCTCCGACAAGATTCTGCATTTGTCAGCCAACTGTATTAACTCACTACTGTGCGCAGCAGCCTCCGACGACATCGCATGCATCAGCAGCCACCATAGTAGAATTGACTGGGCCCAAACACCCACTGAAACAAGCATTGTACACTACTTGGCACCTGTGGATAGTATCGGGCAAGCTCCATCACCATAGAAACTGTAAGGTACATGCTTGGCGGCCATTTTGGGTGTTTGCGAACTTCCCAAAGTATGCACTACGCCTACAGAAACACACATTAAGTGTGCAACGTGGTGGCCATTTTGAGCCGGGAAGAAAAGAATTGTTTTTCATGGGACTACAATGTTAAAAAGCCTGCACTGTTCTTTGCGGACAGGCACACCGGTATTTGTGATACTGTTAAAATATTTGCAATCATTTATGGTAACAGGCACGCCTGTGTATTGGGGAAAGTTTAAATCGCTAGTATCACTGAGCACACTTAATACCAAGTCTGCACACCTGAAGAGCGCAATAACAATCGGTGACAGGCACAGCTAAATTTAGTTAATAATTAGTATAATGTGGCAGCAACTCACCCACATATTGTCACCTAATGGAAAGAATATTAGCACCATTGCCATTTCTTCTAGTACCTGCTACTCCTCCATTAAACTGGCAACAGAGGAAGGAAACTTTTGAAGCATATTTAGAGGCAACTGATGGGGACACATTTACATCTAAAAAGAAGAAAAAAAAAGCGCTTCTAATATACACTTTGTGTTCGGAAGGCAGGAATATTCTGAAAATGCACCCCTGGAAATAGTTAGTGTACTGACAATTGGAGGAGAAGAGGGTGATTCTTCAACTGCGATTGATGAATATGCATCCATTATTAACACATTGGATAAAAGATTTAATCCTAGGAAAAACATAGTACTAGAACCTCACAAGTTCCTTCAACGCTCCCAAATCCCTGGGGAGTCAATTGATGATTTTGTTGCCGTACTCCGAACACTTGCTGCTACATGCAACTATAGAGAATTCAGAGATTAAATTATCCGTGATCGATTGATTGAAATAACCAGCAACAAGAGAATACATGTAAAAAACCTTTATCCACAGAGGAGTCAGATTTAGAGACCGCTCTCAAGTTTGCTAGGAGCATTGAGCATTCTCAGAATTGCATGAAAGAAATAAATGAATGAGTTAAATCCACTGAAGTGAAACAACTGAATGTGAAACACAATTCTAAACAAACCATAAAATGAGGTGGTGCTAGTATTCTCCCCAATAATGAAGTTTTACCATCCAAGATGAAGAGTGAGAAGAATGAGTCTTCGAGTGAGACACACCTTGGAAACTCCAACATGCAGAAGTTGTGACATTGCGTGTTCTCAGCAGTGCCGAACAGATCGAGCGAAGGCACTCCCCATGCGCGGAAAAGACCCTGTGCAACCTCCTGGTGTAAACAGTCACTCATGACCTGCTGGGTGCCCTTTGGCTGAGCTAGTGTGCCCTGGCATTCAACGATCTTGCTGGGTGGTTCATCACTAAGAAATTCCTTGGTAGGCCAGCCACTTACAGAGGTGCATGGCCTAGTAGCATAGGATCCGCGATCCAACCCTGTCCTGTTTGTTGCAGTACCACATGGCGGTGGTGTTATCCATGAGAACCTGTTCCAGCATCCCTTTGATGGACGGAAGGAAGGCTTTCAGCACCAAGAAGATGGCCCTCAGCTCCAGAAGGTTCACATTGAGCTGGCACTCCACCGGAGACCAGAGGCCTCTGCCAGGTGGCCACCTCAACCCAGAATGGACACATTGGTCACACTGGGTGACGTCGGTAGAGGAGTCTGCCGCTTGCCCAATCGCAGTCCAGCAATCACCACAACAAGCCATTTGCTGTCTCCTCTGAAATCTTGATATGGTTGGAGAGGTCCCCTTGACGCTGGCCCCACTCAGACTTCAGGGCCCACTACAGAGTCTGCATATGCCACCTGGCATGCTCGACCAGCAGTGTGCCGGATGTCATCAATTCCAACAGCTTCAGTCTCAACCTCACTGAAATCCAGGACTGAGGATGTGCAGATTGGTATCATAGCCTGAATGTCCTGGATTCTCTTTCCTGGGGGAAAGGCACAAAACCGAACTGTGTCCAGAATGGCTCCATGACAGGGAGTGTCTGAGAAAGTCAGATGTGACTTCGGCATGTTGATAGTGAACCCGAAAAATGCCTGGAGCTAGTCCTTCAACAGCCAGTAATTAAGGTGGGGGAAGACTGGCACCCCTGATTTCCAAAGATGTGCTGCCACCGCTGCCATCACTTCCGTCAACACCCGAGGAGCACTGGTGGGACCAATAGCTAAAACAGGGAACTGAAAATGCTCCTGTCCTACCAAGAACTGCATGCAACTCTGGTGGGCCTGCAGAACAGGTATATGGAAATAGGCGTCCTGCAGATCCATTTCTACCATCCAGTCTCCAGGGTCTAGGGCAGGGTTCTCCAAAGTCGATCCAAGAGGGAAGGATCAGTGCCAGATTCTTAAGCCAACTACATTTATCTAAACAAGGATATACTAAAAATCAGCCACGGATACTGCCCTCCAGGACCGATTTTGGAGAACCCTGGTCTAGGGCAAACAAGACCTGAGCCAGTGTGAGCATTTTGAATTTTTCCACACTGGTGTAGATGGCCAGTCTGATAGAATCAGTGGTGTCCAAGCCACAACGAATAGAGAACTTGGCCGCATCTCGGTCATCCTGAATGGCCTGGGCAAGGACAGATCAGAGATCTTCAGAGACACCTTGGAGGAAATCAGCCACTAAGTCCCAAACTGTGTCGGAATAGTGCCCCAGCAGGTAGCGGACATTCACTGACCCGAGCGCCAAGCTGTTGGAGGAAAATACTCATTTGCCAAAGGTTTCAATACGTTTTGTCTCTCTGTCTAGGGGAGTAGTTGGGAATGTACTCTGACTGGTATTGCTTGTGGACTCTTGCACTACCAAACTTCCAAGGGAGGGGTGCTGAGAAAAGCGGGATCGCCCAGGTCAAGGCAATGGCGTCACTCAATTTGGTGTTTGACTGGTGACCCTGAGCAAGGAGTGGCTTATGCCCCCAAATAAGGTATCAGTTAAGGATTCATTAAATGGCAAGAGGGACTTAGAAGATGTTTGCCCCAGCTGGAGAACTTCAGTCAATACGTTAGCCTCCACCTCCAAAGATCGGGTTAGAGCTGGAGGTCAAGGACTTCAGCCACCCAATGCATTACCATGGCGGCGTAGGAAGCAGACTCCCCCATGGCTGGTATAGAAGGGGTGAGAGAAGGCCCATTTCAAAGAAGTTGTCGAGACCACTAGCCTCCTGAGAGAGCTTCTCACCTGCGTCAATCATTGACTGAGTCTGTGCAAAAGAGTCAATGTAGGGTGTTTTATCTTCCCTGTGGAGGTGGCAGAGCAAGCTGAGGAAGCGGCGCCTCAGCTGTTGTCGGGTGCAGCATCAGGCAACGTCACACTGGTGCAGTCTCGGAGTCGGTTAGTACTCTGAGTAACTTCTCATCTAGCGTTGACTGATTCGGTGCTGGTGTCCAAGTCCCAGGGAAAGACCGCAACAGGGTTCGGACTGGGGCCCCAGGAGTCATAAAAGACTCTAGTCTAGTTGGCATAGAGGGCGAACCCGTAGGTGGAGGGCCTCTCTGCTCTGTGGGCCCAAAGGCACACCAGAAGCAGTCCGCAAGAAGCCAAAGAGCCAGAGCATGACTGCGTGGAAGTCTTTGATTTGTTGCTGAGGTGACAGGCCTGGAAACTCGGGTTGTGCCGGAACCAGTTGTGGGATCAACTCCTAAGTCAACTAACTTCAGGAGCAAGATCTAGATCCATGGAGCTGCCCCCACACCTGCTCAGGTGAATGAGATAGGAGAGAGGGAACAGAGTCCTACTTTGATTTATGTTTCTTTATAGAGACTCACCAGATGATTTGGATCATGATGAAGACTGGTCTCGGGAGCGGATAGGGAAAATCCTGGCGCGAATAGGACTGAACCTTGGGCTTGGACCGTTAAGAGATGTCTCAGTAAGGATGCGTGGGGATGTACAGTGTTGCCTTGCTGTCCCGGGTGGCTTTCGGGTCCATCGACGCACAGTCACTTAAGGCCTTGGAGTCACTTGAGTCACTCAGAGAAGACCGAAGTCCTCATCATGGGCTCCACCCCCTCTGCCTGGGATGACTCCTGGTGGTCCACAGCACTTGGTACCCCCCCACACCCTCAAACCACACACGAAACCTAGGCATCATCCTGGACTCCTCCCTCACCTAGAACTGCCAGATCAACACCTTCTCATCATCCTGCTGCCACACGCTATGCCTGCTCCGAAAGACCTTCAGGTGGATACCCACCGAGTACAGAAAGACGGTCACCCACGCACTCATCAGCAGCAAAATGGACTACGGCAACGCACTCTACGATGGCATCAACCAGAAACTCCTTAAGAAACTGCAGGACATTCAGTTCGCCTTCGCCAGACTCTTATTCAACATCCCCCGCCGCAACCATATTACCGGCCACCTGAGAGACCTCCACTGGCTCCCAGTCAACAAAAGAATCCCATTTAAGCTCCTCACACACGCCTACAAAGCTCTACACGACGTGGGACCTGCGTACCTTAACCACGCCTCGCATTCCACGCACCCACCCGAGACCTCTGCTCCGCCCAAATGACCCTGGCTACCAACCCACGTATCCACAAGACCACAGCCGGAGGAAGATCCGTTTCCTACCTTGCAGCAAAGACCTGAACACCCTGCCTCTTCACCACAGTGCCTCCGGCGGACCAGCTGTCTCCCCCTACCCCCGATCCACTCAGCGCCTTGAGACCTTATGGGTGAGTAGTCGCGCTTCATAAGTAATTAGATTGATTGATTAATTGCTCAACCAGACACCACAGGCACATCTGATGGGGATCTGTCACAGATATTTGCTTGTGATAGTCCCTATAGGGCGTAAAACTAGTAATTTTAGGGGGAGGGGGTGGGGGAAGACAATCTCATAGGATTTATTTCCAATGTAAAAGGACATTGCTATGGAGTAATATTATGTGGGCATAAATGCAGTAATGATTGCTAGCTCACTTTTTTCTTGCCCAGCAAATTAAAAGTCCAGCCATTTGCACTCAAGAACTTACAAGCGTAAACAGGTTTGTGAATCAAGCACTCTGTTTTTGCTCTGAAGCTGCAATTACTCCTCAGTGATGAGTTTGTACAGCGTATCTTCTGTAATGTCCTAAAGCCTCCCAGTGTGTTAATGATGCTGAGCTCTTGACAACATACACAAGATTATATTTAGTCTTTAGCTCAGTTTTAGGTCTCGCCTGAGCCAGCGCATGCGCTGCGAGAAATTTAGTAAGTGGCTTTTAAAAGTGCTGCCACACGCTTTTGCTGGCCTAGCGCGTGCGGTTACGCGCGCGAGCACGCGCGCAGCCGCCAGCTTTCAACGCCCGATCAGGCGCCATCTGGCTTTCCTTTATGGCTTTCCTTTGCAGCGCGCACCACTCGCAGGCTCACCTCCTGCTCCCCCTCTCAGTTAACAGCCCCTCCCCGTCACAGAGCGCGTCTCACGGCCGCGCGTCTTGTTTATTTACTTTTAGCACGAGGCGCGGGCGCTTGTTACTAATGGCGAGGCACTAAAGAGCTTTGTGGATAGGTAACATCATTAGCATGCTACTCACAGGGCTACATATATCATTAGAGACTTTGTCGTGCACACAGAGATACGGGCGGTTGTCAAGCTGGCACAAGCTTTGTAAGCCATCTGCCATGCAATCTATTCCATACAGTTGTCCCAAACTGTCGTGCGGTGTCTCATGCGATGTGTCCGGAAGGAGCTCTACAATCTGTCACGCTGGGGCGATGACGCTGCTTCTGCGGGCATCTGAACTGGTCATGGAGAGCTTACAATGTGTCCACCAACTAACAAGGTGAGGGAATCCACGTGAATTAATGGCCAAAGCTGCTGACGTTCGAACTGGGGGAACACGCTCGAGTCCCGGGCCAGCACAGCATCCTGTGATTCTGGGCAAATCACTTAATAACTTCTTGTTTATAAAAGAAATCATTTTGACCTTGTGCAATGCAATCTGATTCTCAAGTAAAGCACTTTAATTGCCTCGAGACAAGTTCGCGTGATATAAAACTGCACATTCAGTGATACCCACACCTCAGGCTATTTTCAATGACGTAGGAAGCCGGGCTAGACAATCTTAACGGAAGTAACCAAGGGCTCAACAACTCAATACTACCTTATGTTATAGTATGTGTTACAACGTGAGTTCACGCTAGCTTGCCATCTAGGACTTCCTGCATTTTATATATTTTTTCAATTTCTTACATCACCAGTTTTCATCTAGAACATTCTTTAATGTTTCTCAGTTGGGCAAACGGAGCAGGAAGTGTGACATGCTGCAGTATCCTCTGCTTGCTGATGACGGTGTCATTTCCTGTCATTCATTGGTGTGCTCTTCCCGCCACACCTAGGGAGTTCGAAATGAACCTTGGCCCAATTTACTGCGGAGTGAAGCACTTCCAACTCTTTTATGTTTGTCTAATATCCCCAACTGTACTTCGCACATATGTTCTCAGTCACTTTTCTTTGTTCAAAAGTTACATATATTTTTGTCATGATTATTAGTGGGTGATCCAGGCCTGAGAACTCTCTTGAAGGGAGAAGAAATCAAGTCCAATGCATCACAACTCGGTGGGGGACGGAGAGTCAACGCAACACGATAAAGCCATTATTGTCGCAACAAGGGCCTCTGTGGACCCACAAACAAAAACCCACTAAATTTAGTCGCGGAGATCAAATGTAAGAGATTAACCCTTAAGGAAACAGTCTGGGAACATAAGGTGGCAAGAACCAACAGGAATAAAAAACCATATACAAGCTGCAGAAAGACCCAGACCATATGCGCTTCTGGGAGCACGTGAACAAATTAAAAAGCTGCAAGGAATCAAGGAAGTATGGCATCCCAGAAGCTGCTTGGATCCGACACGTAACAGAGTTATACCTGGCCACCCGGTCATTCTTCAGTCAGTCCGGGGTCATGGTTGTTAAGCAAATCTCCTCCGCTGATGTTCCTACTGGGGAGCCAGCCACCCAGCCTAGGAATAGAGACAGCTCAGAGCATGATCTATCCTTACAACCACATGAGACCCGTCATTCAGTAGCCAAACATACAAATTGCAGGAAGGCTGAAAGCATCATTCGCACATGAGAAAGGACGGGGCTCCCAATCCCAGTGGCTTACCGGCGTCCTTGTTTTTAATTTTTTTATTTCTCTTTATTGGCATTTTGAGATATTATAGACATAATGCAATTCAAGGACTGCCTGGGCATAACATTACCTCTTGTCAACATTACATTTCTTATAAACAAAAGAAAAACAAAGGCTACAACACATAGGGCTATCTTCAACATTACAGCATTTAGCTAAATAAACAATTGCTCGTAACTTACATATGTTTCATACATACATCACTTAGACAGCTTATAACCCAGAATCACAAGGCAATACATATTACTATGATATAGTTCCCTAGGTAGCTGCAGAGGGGTAAGTGTGTAGAGTTAGCCTATGGAGACCTGTATGTTATAACATGGGGTCTCATTTAACACCCCTATGTTCCTGGTATATCAGCACCATAACCTAGTCCTTTGAGTTCTAGGCCCGTACCCAGGCAAGGAAAGGGCCCATATGTCTACCAGCATCCTTGTTTAAATGCGCCCCTGATAACTGGGCAAAGATGCTGACCCCTGCTTTTCAGAAATGTGTTTCAAACCGCGATAGTCCCTGACACTTGGAGAGGGTCCATCGTCTGTCACATATACAACAAGCATTGGCATAGCCAATAGGTCTCGCCTTTGGGACCTTATAAGTGTTTAGCCATGCAACAGTTAATGTTGTTGCAGTAAGGATATTGTGCTGCATAACTAAATACTTATAAGGTCCCAAATGCGAGACCTATTGGCTATGCCAATGCTGGTTTGCTCTTACAGTAAGATTGTCTTATGCATTACCTACTCTCATCATCCACAAACTGTATCAGGCAGCTCTTTAAGTAGATGCTGCTGGGTAATCATGTCTGACCTTAGACAATCCTTTCTTCCTTCAGTTCTGACTTTGCTCTCACAGTATGATTACAGCCCTACACTGTGGGATAATTAACTTTCCCAGGCTGCTCCAAGTGTGGACACCACTGATCTATCAGGGCAACCAATATATTCTTCTAGATCTCCAACTCTGCCTTTGCTCGCAAGCTAGAACTACTCGTCTATGATGAGTTCATATGTTAAATGCACTGTGAGAACCCCAAGTTGTCTTTGCGTAAACCTGGCTAAGCTTTGACAATACAACTGAGTTATATTGTTGTCCTGGCTGCATTTAAAACAAAAATGCAAAAAGTGAGCACAGACATGGAGGTCTGCTGATCCCAGCAAACCACCATCCCTGTGATGACCACCTGGTGATGACCACCAATAGTGATGGCCACCAACAGTAGTGAGTCGCAATTTGTGACCGACCTCATGAATATGGATACAGTAGGTCATTTTATGACCCACTCCAATTTGGAATTTTGTGGACCAACATATTTGAAAATTAGGTTGCTTCAGAAAATACCACACTTGGCTCAATTTGTGCTAATTTACAAAGAACTGAACCAAGTTTCAGACTGGTAGTTGGTTGCCCTCTCTCCCAAGGGTGCAGATAAAAAGGCCTATAATGAAAATTGTAAATTACTACTGCTAACTATCAGTCTACCAACAGCCTGGTGAGTGGCCAGCTATATTATGCTATGTGTGGATGGTGGACACACTCCATCTTAACCAGGACAACGATCTGTTCAGTACCATAACTGACATAAGAAAATGTAAGCTGCAACCACCGCTTCATGTCAACAACCCAGGACATAGACAGTAGTCCCATGTCAGAATAACAGCAGGCTATGTGCTCCCCTCTAGAATCATAGAAAGGGATCTTGACCTCTGAATCGTCACAGACAGATCTAGGTCTCAGCGCACACACACTAGATTAGTATTAGCCTGGCCATGAAAAAGCCATGAAAAGACATGCAGTCAGGTCGCTCACGACAGGGGTACAAACTTATTTACCATGCACTGATATTCTTATCCAAACTGAATTACTAGACTTTCTGTGAAAATCTGTTCTGCAATCAGCCCTCAAGAAGTAGTAGCACAAAACATGGGTTGTAAGGCTCTTATTTTTTTCGTTTTTTTTCATCTTAACTGGGATATTGGAGTAAACCAACATCTGCCAAACATTTGTTGAAAGAAATAAAAGTCTTACTGTCTGGAATTACACCAGCATGAACATCATAAACTATAAAACCAAGACACTGTTTGGGCATAACTAAAACCTGTTTAGATCTCCAACTTACCTCCATGACTTATAACCTTTTTATATGGTTCTATTGCGGTCATATCCACTCTGTGATCCTGATCTCCAATACGAAAAAGACGCCAACGTCTACCTTCTTCCTTCTCTTCAGCTGCAGTGTATTCTGGGATAGAATCTTTCTGAAGTATTTCAGTAGTTTTGGGTTTGGGAAGATCATCTGTTGAAAGAGAAACACTAAAAGTTGTGTTCTTTACAGGTTTTGGTCAAATGTAGTGTTTGTCAATGTTATCTCCTGCATTTGCATGTGTTTATTGCAGTGAAGAATAAGAAATCCTTTGCATGTTAAAATGACTCATTTGTAACACCTGAGGGTGGCCTATTAGGAGCTACGTGTGGCCTTAGAACTGGCCTCTGTTTCCTCTGTGTTACATGAAGACGTTGTTTAACATTTAAACAGTATAACCAGGGACAATGGAATTATGCGTCAGGGGATGGCCAAATTACGCAGCAGGGTTTAGTCAATTATGCGTCAGGAAATGGCAAACTATGCTGCGTAATGCAGCACATTTGTGATAGTATCACTTCACCTTATAATTGTAATTTGTTTTTAGCACTGTCTGGGCATTGGTTGCACCTTTTGAGCACCACTTTGACACCCAAATATAGTAATAAGCAGTAGAAAGGTGACCAGGAAGGGCCTTCCACCGCACAGCTACACGTGTTGCTGCATGCTTTTTTTTTAGTAACTTTTGAACCATTTCAGCTAGCGACAAAATTAAGTTTTGTTAAAATCTGCAAATTATGCAGCGGATGATGGATTATGTGGCAAATCAACTATGCGAAAAACGCTGCTGCCACACAATCGCATGATTCTAGTGGCCCAGAGTATAACCTATTTCCAAAACAACATATCAGTTTATGGAAAGGATGTGTGTGAAGATGTAGTCAAACTGATTGCTGCCTCGCAAAGCTTAAAGGAATGTGGTCTGACACTGCCCACAGATATCTGCATACTGACCGCAAGCCCTTGGTGGATCTGTTTAGGTTCCTTGGGGTAAGGCAACTTCAAGGACAACCAAGAGGCAATTTCACCTCCAAGAATTCAGGCACATATATTCGTGTACGTTCTTGAGAAGAAAAACATTACAGACAATGTTTTTACTTTTTTTGGGTGCACAGTACGACTTACCTAAAAGAAGGTGTGGGTAGGGCATATCTGGTGAGTCAAGTGCAAAACCTACTTAACAGTGAGTTACTTGAAGATGATTAGTGGTGGCGTTTACAGGAAGCTACAGTTTTGTGTTTGATTATGGACTATGTCATTAAGAGTTAGCCCTTACTGAGAAATCAAAATAGTGACATTATGACTTTTGGACAAATATTAGGAGTTGTCATGCTATTGTGATTTTTGAAACACTTAGGTTTGTTAGCTGTATTACTGACCTTGAGAAGGAGGGTGTTAGAGCTTGCCCCTGAAGATTACATAGGTTTCAGGACGCAAAAGTGAGAGAGAAGATATTTGGTGGCTTGAGATTGACACAGCAGTGCTATACGTACAGCATTCCTTATTCAACGTATTACTATTGTGCTTCTTGTCCTGCACAATCATATGGTATTGCCCTGAAGAGGACCTCGGTCAAATCTTGTCAAGCACTTGAGATCAAAACGCATCAGCACATTATTGTTTTATGAGGAGCACAAATATATTAGATGAACTTTGAAAACCTGTATCGAACTCAAGAAGCCGTTTTCTCTAGTCAAAAAGATAGTAACCTTCACATGGAATACAAGAAGTGCAATTTTTAGGCTCGAACACATTCACTGCATTAGTATTAAGATTCAGGACATCTGAATCAAGGATGTGAATCATTTGTCATCACTGATATGTGATGCTAGGTCTTTCATACAGTTTTTTGTTTTTGTGAAGTTTTGTACGTATTGTTGACTATTTGTTATCTATGAAGGTAAGTATTGCTTCAAAGTCATTTACAGGAACACATTGAATAAACTCTGTATTTTCATAACCAAATCATTTTTTTAATTCACGGCCAGAGTACAAACTCTCTGTGGTCTTGTTAATACAAGACCTAGTTCTTAAAAAAATC
The DNA here is from genome assembly GCA_963921515.1 of Calotriton arnoldi. Classification (NCBI taxonomy): domain Eukaryota; kingdom Metazoa; phylum Chordata; class Amphibia; order Caudata; family Salamandridae; genus Calotriton; species Calotriton arnoldi. The sequence goes on from CAWUFW010000692.1 coordinate 1,570,856, forward strand.
AGAACACCTGGAACGGTGTAGTCATTTGCAGAGGAAGAATGTGCTGAGGGACTGGGGTATGGGGTGGAGGCTCAGGTGGGCGCATTGGGCACCATTGTGTTCAAAGAGCTAGTAAATATACCTTCCAAAGTTTTATGTTCTTTCACAGGTTTGGAGTTACTTACCGTGTCTCAACCTTATATAGTTATTACTGAGTCCAAGTAAATCACGGTGACATCTGCTATTTTAGAAGGCAGCTGTGCAATGGAGAAAGACGTACTTGACGCATTTTGTTCTGATGGTGGGCCACATACGCCTGGGGGAAAATTAATTTATTTCCACCCAAAACTATTTTAATTGGATTTAACATTTTTGGTTGACCAGGTTATTTCCATAATATTGAAGTCTCGTTTAGCTTGCAATAGGTGTTTACATCTTTTATTCACAGGTGGAAGCTTTAGGCAAGGAAGCAAGTAATTATATACTCTAATGATCTTCCAGACACTAATATGCAAAATTGAGTTTTTTTTGATGCAACAAACAAAATTCATGGAAATTTATCATCAATTCAATGGCAATTCAAAGTTTGAGATCAATTGAAACTTTAGACAGTTTTCAATTATATATTGGCACTAGGTAAGCATTTGGCAAAGACACGGCAAGCACCGAAAAAAGGTATATCACTTGTGCTCAGTGCTGTCAGCCAACATTCATTTCACCCATTAATACGCCTTGCCTTCGTTCTATGGTCTGTTGCCTATGGACCATGATAGATTAGAGAAAAAGCTAAGGGTGGGCTATTAGTAACGCCCAACATGCCTATAGTGGCGAAATCGTAGCATATATGGACTGGTTTGTTCCAGGTTTCCCAAAATATGCCCATACTCCTATACATGGATGTACTGCAGTCATAAATAAATTTGAGATTGACTGCTTGATCTTCTGGCTAGCACTCCAGTGATGATCAGATCCTGTAAATATGTTTGTGTCTTAGGGTCGAGGTATAACTTATTTCAACAGCTTGGCAACATTTTCCACCCCCTCCTCCTCTTATCCTACCCCGGGCCACAGCCACAGGCCCCGTCAGGTTATCACCGTTGACAAATACAATGACTACACACTAGTAAGCCTGAGGAGCCGTGCCACACCCTGACCAACTTCCCTCACTGGCCCTCTTTCCAACACCTCGGGTAGAGAAGTAGACAGTGGCGTGAGGAAGTATCCTGCAAGGCTGACAAACCTAGGTAAAGTAACACACTAGAGACACAAGCATAGTGAGGAGAGTAATGTGAATGGCATTGCAAATGGCCCCACTATCAGCCTCTAGCACCAATGCTGGGACGGGGGAGAGAGGGAAATCCCAATCAGGCTGAAGTACACACACAATAAGCAATGCAGTGATGAATCTCTGAAATGTAAAAATAAACAGCCCTTCTACTGCTGCTATACGCAGTGCGTCTTAGTGTTCATATGGAGGCTACTCATGTATGGGGTACAGATTGCCAACTTGCGGAAGGGCCTTTAAACCCTCGGCTGGTCACTCCTGCGCTTCTTAGCCTCTTTATTGCCTGCACACAGACAGAAGCCATACAATAAGCATGCTCAGGAGCTCAACAAACTAGCAGGAAAGCAGGTATTTAATAATAACAAGCGCTAGTGCCTGTGTATTAAAAATAGCAACGTGAGAAGTATTTTCTTTAAGTAATTCACATGTGCGAATTACAGTGGCCCGATACCAACACTGATTAACAATGCCCCAATTCATCTGAATCTCAGGTGCCAATGGCTAATAGGGGTTTATCTGAAAGCGTGTTTGCGCGTACGTTAGCATGAGCTTTCGCCACACACCTAAAGTGGAGCCTGCTGCCGCCAACATTGGGAGATGTTAAAGACACAGACATACAGACATCAGCATGGTTAGTTTAATGCTTTAACCCCTTGCCTGCTTATGACTGAACCACGCCGTCATGAGCCACGGGCGGCGTGTGCTCATGACTGCGTGGTTCCGTCATGCGGCTGCCGCTCCGCCCACGCGGCATTAATTCCCCGCCTGTGCGGGCGAATTAATGAGCGGGCGGGGCCGTGACGGAACCACGCCGTCATGAGCACACGCCGCCCGTGACTCATGACGGCGTGGTTCCGTCACGAGCATGGCAGCGCCGCGCTCACAACCCACCCCCTCCGCGCCGAAATTCGCGCCGCAGCCAAGGGGTCAATTGGCTATGTTACAAAAAAAAAAAAAAACAACAAAAAAAAAAAACTGAAAATCTCTTTTGGGGAGGCAGATTTGCAAAAAAAGATGTCTAGAGTCCAGAAATATCACTGAAGACACCATAAAGAAGCACGGTAGTCACTTAAAGCAAAACAGCAATGAGCCATGTGCTATGCAAAACAATTTATTAATGTAGCTTACTGTAATGTGACAAACATCAGTGAAAATATATTTAATTTGCATGCGAACTGATCCAGGCGATTGCAAAGGATACAAAAGCATTTTAGTATTTTAAACTGCTGTAATAGGTAAACAATAAATCTTAAAAATCATTTGAAAGGGGTGCATTGAAATGCCAAGCAAATTTCTGCTCAATGACTAGTCACTATAAAAGTATGTAATGGTGCAGCACTGGACATTAACAGTATTTGGTTGAAGACATGCAGATAAGCCAGGCAGACGATGGAAACGAAATCAGCATGCATCAAATTATGATTATGCAATATATGTTGAAAGATGGAGGAGCAATCTACTCCTGAAGCCCAATTATGTTGATTTTCCCCACATGAAGCCATGATTGCTGGTATTTTAGTAGCATGGTTCTTACCACATAATGGGAACGGGAGGGGAAACCTACAGCATATTAGTTGTCTGTTTCCAAGACAAAGCTGTTAAAGGGGAGCTATTCTTCTGGGGCAACGAAGACAGCAGCATTAACAAACCAAAAAAAGAGAAAAACAAACTTTTTATAGCAACTTCACAAAAATACTTCACTTCAGAAAAGTATCATCTGAATAGCTGGGTTTCTCTCACCAGTTAAGCTAGAAGCTTTATCAGATGCCACATGATTACCGATACCTTGCACAAACATTTCTATAGTAATGTTCAATTATTTTCTCTCAAAAGTACTAATATGACCTTTCCGCTACATTCCTAGGATGTTATTACAAAGAAAACCTGAAACTAGGTATTTTATGGACTAGTAGATCCAGATCTTAGGATTCCAAAATATTAAATTCCATAAATGTATTAAATCTGTCTCAATTTAACAATTATCGTAATGATAACATGCAGTTGAACTAACTGATATTTTAGTACTATGATGTTTATTTTTAGAGTTAATACAAAAGTGTTACTTACCAGTGACAGTTAGTTAATCCTTGCACACAGGCTTCCTCAAACCGTTATGAAATCTATGTGCATGGTAATGGCTCTGAAAACTAACTTAGACAGCTCTAACAACTTCAGGAATTGGGGTTTGGACACCTGGCAGTGAGTGCACAGTTTGCATCAAAATGAAGGGACTCGGAGCACATTAAGGTCCAGCATGAATGCTCCAGATCAATAGTCCAAGATTAGAGGGGTATGTAGTTCCCATTAGGATGTGTAATTCTACTTAGGTCAGACATGTTCCAAAGAGTCAGCAGGGAGCACGACTCTTTAGGAACAAATGCCCTCAGACACTTAGATAGGTGTCATGCTTGGTCATTGGGCTTTTGCTCCACGACGGGCCGGCGCTGCAATGCCCAACGGGCACCCTCAATGTATGCTCTTTACTGGAGGTCTTTTAGTAAGCCGTCTGTGAAGGATAGGTGTGCGAGTGTCTAAGTGTAGATTGGTGTAGTAATAGTATAGGTGCGAGTCTGTTAAAAATAGGACAGGAGTATTCCCCAAAACTAATTTTAATGACAATCATCCTGCCTATATTAAAAATAGTGGCGCTATCTACTAGAACTAAATATTTAAGATAGCTGTTGGGTCGACATGTTTCAAGCTTCAATTAGTCCCACAAATGATCTAGCAGCTTTTCTTCAGGACCAGTGTAATCTAATCTACATAGTGATTGGAGTTTCAGTAAGTGAGTTCCTCTATGCACTCTCAATCACATATACTTCTCTGGGTTTTTTAAAATTCTTGAAAATGACCCTATTAAGGTTTCACAATAAGGACTCCTCGAGTGAAGCGTGGTGGCACGCCAAGTTGAGTGAGTGTCCCGTGAGCACGTCATCGGCTGACCTACCCTCGTCAGCTGACTCAGAAGGGAGTGCACATTACCTGCGATACAGGTGAGGACCAGGCACGCATCATTACCTACGTCCCTGAGAGACAGCAATGACAACTTTGATCCACTGCCCAAGAAGAAGAAAAAATACCATCTAGCAACTCTCAGCACCGCAAACTGATGCCAAGCACTGCCAGCGCGGACATCTTATTGGTCACGTGACAAAACAATGAGGTCAGGCACTGCCACAGCATATTTCCCATTGGTTTATCTTAGCATAGCACAGAGCCAACTATTCATTCCACCATGCGCAGGAGTTGGTAGGTACAGTGTATCTAGTTAGCTCGCAATACTAGGGGTGATGACCATAGTTCAATCCCCAAATAAATCTGCACACAAATCTACTCACCCATCAACACATACACTATTCCTCCACACCATCAACACATTCACATACCCAAATATAAACAGACACTTCCACCCATAAACATCCACAAACTCCAACGAGCTGACCAATAATTCACATGCACGTCAAACAATCTTTCATCCATTCATTCTCATAAATACCCACCCATCCACCATCCATCTGCATGCACTCTCATCCTTGAAGTTACTTCCTTATTCCCCATCCTGATCAATCTTCACATTCGCCCGCTGGTACATTCTCTCCAAAGGCAAAAAGTAGAAATATACAACTACGCTGATGACATGCAGCTATTGTTCAGAACAGAACACTATGATCTTTATCCGTGACTGGATTAATTGCCATCAACTGTAACTGAAATTCGACAAAACCGAGGTGGTGATGATCAAAAACAAATCACATTTCTGAAGTCCTTCCTTTTGGCCTCTGAAGTTGGGTCTCCCTCCCATTCCAAAAACAGAGGTCAAGTGCCTCGGCATACTTGTTGACGAGGATCTCTCAATGAAGCCACAGACTGGAGCAGTGGCCGCTTGCTGCTTTTTTCAGCTTTGCAAAATAAAAAATCAGGAAGTTCTTTTCTGTCAAGGCATTCATCGAGATCGTAGTTTCACTGGTCATGTCACAAATAGATTACGCCAATGCTCTTTACCTAGGTCTTCTTAAAGGATTTAGTCAAAGACTGCAGCTTGTTCAAAACCAAGCAGCCAGATTGGTTTGTCGTGACCTAGACACTGCCATACTAAACCTCTGGTAAAGAAACTGCATTGGCTCCCAGTCACCCAGAGATCCCGGTTTAAAACGGGTTGTACAATTTTTTTAATCTGCAATGGTAAAATCCTCACCTTTGTCTCTTCCAGAATTCAGCACTACCTCCATAAGTGCAATCTCAGATCAGCACATCACAATCTTTAAAGGTTACCAAATTTAACATGAAAAGATTGGGGGGAGGGGGCAGGTTTGTTCTGCTCGCTCCAGGGGTTTGAACTCTCTCCCTGACTGAACTCTTCCTGACAACATAAGAACATCAACCTTCTACAAACGTTTCATAACCTTGCTAAAAGCCTGGCTCTTTAGACAAGTCCATGAATAACTGCATATTCTCTGCTTCTTGATTTTCAGCACCATGAAACCTTTTAGTGAACGTGAGCTTTTTAAGTTCTATTGTAACATAACATAGAATAAAACCCCTTAACTCATACATACTCCCCTTCCATATTTTTTTTAACCTAGTTTATCATTTCACTTAATGTCATACCTCTACAAATAGAGAATCTTTCTGGCGTCACATATTTGTTTCATACCCTGTTTTAAATATAAGATATATTGTTCTTAGTACACAAAAACATTTAACAATACAACACCAAAACTTTGTGATTTGGCATTGCTTGTTCATCACAGCTGCAGTCCCTCTGCCACAGTCTATTTCCAAAATTGATCTCTGGCACATCACAGAGACTCTGACACTTCCTATGACTACAGTGATGAACTTTAACATTTCCGCAACCTGTACCAAAACTCTACTCTCCCATACCACAAAAAGAGGATTATGTATCTTCTACTGGATGCTTGCACTGATAAATAATGAATGGGCTGAGCATTTCCCAATTTGCCTTTGTATTTCTTCTCTACAACCCTCAATAAAAACAGACAATTCATCAATCATACAAATCTGGAAAAGCCCTCTTGGACGTCATCGCCAGAATAATATAAATCATCATCTCCCTACACATCTGTGAGGGTAAGATCATTTGAGCTTGATACTATGAAACTTTCATATCCCTTGCAACCTTTGAGTAATCGTAGATTGAAAATGAAACAGCAAAGAGCTAAAACTGAACTGGAACTGAAAAGCCAGTAGTTTATGTACAGATGATAACCTTGTTATACTCTGAAATCTGGGGAGGGGACTTTCCTCATTCACCACAAGTGCCCTGGATGTCAAATTTCGGTATCAACTGACTACACATTAAGAACTCTTTATATCCTTTAACCTAATGTCATGATAGCAATAAGCGAAGGTGTTCCCAATTTAGAGGCTAGAGATATCAACAGTCTCCTACTAAGCTTTGGCATTTTAACTCTTTATATGGAGACTGGTCTTTATCACAAAGAAGTTTCTCATTTTCAGGGGCAGTGGCGACCCTGTTCCTAAATTTTGGAATTAACTAAGATTCTCTTTCTTGGATGAAGTGCCTAATTTGCCATATTGATCCTCAAAATGTTACACGTTAGCTTTTCTCCTCTCTCACAAGCTGTTGTTCCAGCTTTATTTGAGGGCAGCATTATTTGCGCCCATATTGCCTTTTATACAGCTTCAAGGTTTGTGAAAGACTTTTTTTTTTTTTTTAAAGACTGCTCATTATATGTCCATGAATACACAAATCACGTTTCAACTTTTCAATAAATAACTGAAGAAAAAAGGGAAGATTTTCAATTTCTATGCAATTTAATAGTAAGGCACAACAGATATTTCTTTATTGAATGTATATTATTTTTGTAAGCTGTTCACGCCTCTTTGCAGCTGTAAAGAACGGAGGGACAAGGTGTGCAAACTGAGGTAGGGGGATGAATAGTGAGACTTTAGGTCGGGTGGGGTCAAGATCAAAGGATGAGCAAAACAGGCCCATCTTCAGCCTACTGAATTAAAGTCCTGATTTGTGAGGAAAATGCAGCAGACAGAACCTTGAAAGAAGAAAGTTCTGTGACCACAATATATCATACTTGGTTGTGTGAATTAATAGTAATTTGATAGAGTCTGACAGACAGTATTACGTTAGGTAACACAAAGAAAGGAGGTGGGCTGTAAATGCATACTTTATGCCCATGTCACTTATCTAGGAATGAAGGCCATACACATAGAAAGTTTAAGATTCTAAATCGAAGGCAAGAACAGTAAATTACTAAACCAACAGGGTGAAGAGTAAATGCATCATCTCCAGAGCATAAAACAGATTAACAAAGGATCTGTTCAAAAGAGTTTGCTAACTTGAGCTGTTGTGATGAAAAGTTAGCAATCGTTTTACTGAAATGAGGACAACTAAGAACTCAATAGTTTCCAGGTAAAACCATGCTCCTTATTTGTAGTTCAAGTACTGGTTACAGACTTCTCTATTTCACTTCAGAAAAAGGACTGGTTCCATCAGCTAATAAGGGATGCAAGGGGGAAGAAAGGATAAGAAGTGAAGTGGTCAACAAAACTTAGCACTATGGTTAAATTACCACAGCAACCTAGTCAAAGTAGAGCTCCAGACGCATATTAAAGTTCTTATAATACTGAACAAGATACTTACTTTTCGTAGCCATCATTTTAACAGATATCAGTCAACCGCCTACTGTTATCGGTTCTTTATCCAATTGTAGATGTGCCAAAAAGGGTCGGAGCTCCTTTCTGGTGGGCACTGCCAGATCAATCCGACTCACAAGCATGCAAAGTTAGCTAGATGCCACTTAGATCGAAGGCAAAAAGTAACATTGCGACTTAGACTCTTACAGAGGAAAGACTTTGTTAGGGAGATGGGTCACAGGGCTTAATGCATTAAAAGTTCACAATGTTTTAGATGCTGTTTGGGTCATCACAGCCCAGAGCAAGGACCGCAGAGGCACTAGGCAGTCTCTTTCCATCATCTCGCTTTGTGACCATTACAAAGCTTTTCTTTTTCCAGCATTAAAGATGAGACTGAGCATAGCTCCATGGCCTTGGATACAATACGAGTTGAGCTGACATTTTTGAGTGCTGAAGAAGTGTGAATTAGCAGATAATTCTGGAACTGGACATGGAAGTTGCATATTCATCAGATCGATGTAGGAACTTCTATTCAGACATATGCAGGAGGACAGAATGTTTCTACATTTTAGCTCCCAAGGGAACTAAATACTGCCAAAGAAAATCTGTGGTTGGATGTAGAAGAACAGGGTATAGAACATATAGGAATGTCCAGGCACATTCCTTTTTGCAGGCAGCTACCAGGTACAGGACACAGGTCCACCCAAAGTCTCCAACGTATCTGTTCTCACTGGGCCCCACAGCTTTCATCCTGGTCAGATCTTCCACAGCAGGCAAGTACAGCATAAAGGCATGTATGAACTCAGAGCAGACCACTGTTACTAGGACAAGGGTGGAGAACTAGCTGGTCTAACTCTGACACACGTATTAAGTCAAACAGGGTCTTTGGCACAGGAAAATCAGCTTCCTTTAATCCTGAGGAATAAGGAAACCTCATTATATCATATCATGGTCATTAGGCTCTACCAAACTATATGGGGAATAGTAAAGATCTTCCTAAGCAAAGTTGAATTATGTAATTATACTGAACTGTCCCATGAAAGGCTATTATATGACTTTCTTCAATCAATTTCATTAACAGGGCTGAGGTTACCACAGACAGGGACTTGTTTATTGGCTGCGGTTGACTAACTTTTAATATTGTAGACATCGAACAAAATAAAAGGTCACCAAACAAAGGTCTTATTACTTTAACTAGAACCTACCTAAAGGCTTCAAATTTCCTCAAGTATAAGCTCTACTGCAATGTAATTAATATTTGTAACACTGATACACTGGCCTACAGAAACCATGATTTCCATCCCCAGGTTCTGAACAAATATGCAGCAACTATGGCCAAGAATTACAAAAGGTACACTCAAATGCTCACTTTTAATCCTAATGGTATACTTGTATAGGGAAACAGCCATTACAACGCGGCCATTACCACACCTAAGCAATACAACGTGGCAGTTACAACGCAGGTACCGTTACCACACATTAAGTATAAATATATTTATTAGGGAAAGTTATTCATTTTTTTAAAGAGTTTAGGGTGGGTATGGGTTGAATTTAAAATGTAAGATATAGATGTATAATATATATATCTATATCTATATATGGATTATGTTACTTACCCAGTAAGCATCTGTTCTTGGCATGTAGAGCTGTAGATTCACATGCTTTGCATACTCCTGCCATCTAGTGTTGGGTCCAGATGTTTCCAAGTTGTTTTTCTTCGAAGAAGTCTTTCCAGTCACGAGGTAAGGCAACTCCTTTCGGTGATAGTGCGCATGGGCATCAACTCCATTGTTAAGATTGTGTTCCCGCAAGAAGGTGAGAATGGAGTGAGTGTAGTAAAGGGATGTCCATGCTTATGTAATGTAAATAAGAACAAAAGTTACTTACCTGTAAACTGTGGTTCTCCAGTATTGGTGTCTTTCATAGATTCACATGCTTGAATCATTCCCAGTCGTCGAAGTGGGAGTCCCACGGTACATAAAGCACAAGTTACTAACTTGTGTAACGATATATCTGTAAGAGACAGTAGTTAGTGACAGATTCCTTACCTTAGAATATCCCCAGGCGTCAGGCTGGATCCGGAAAGTTTTGCGTAGCAGTACCCTTGCGCGTCGGTAGGCGGCGTCGTGCGGCTCCGCGTCCGTCGTCGGCGTTGTGTTCGCCGGGATGACGTAGCGGGCAGTACTTAGACGCCGCCCCTGCGCGCTGACGTCAGTTCTGTACACGACTTTCCGCGCCAGGAACGCAGAGCCATGCAAGAAGCTGACATAGGTGTCTGAAAAATACAAGGGCCCTGAAAGGGATGTCCTTAACCCTAGAAATCAGTTTGCAGAACGGGGAGGATGGGTGGGGCGGTAAGGAATCTGTCACTAACTACTGTCTCTTACAGATATATCGTTACACAAGTTAGTAACTTGTGCATCTGAAAGAGACACGTTAGTGACAGATTCCTTACCTTAGAATAGATACCCCAGCAATACCAACCCCGGTGGTGGGTCTGCGAACAAAGATCAGACAAGGAAGTCCTGGAGGACAGAACGGCCAAAGAAGCCGTCCCTCCGGACCCGACTGTCAAGGCAGTAATGCTTTGTAAACGTGTGCAGCGAGGCCCACGTAGCTGCCTGACAGATATCCTGCAGCGGAACACCGCGGCCTAAAGCCGTGGTAGCAGCCGTTGCCCTGGTGGAATGGGCACGCAGCCCAACAGGAGGCTCCTTCTTAGCCAAAGAATAGCAGGCTTTGATACACAAGGTTACCCAGCGGGAGATGGTTCTCTTGTGCACCGCCCGACCTTTTTTGGCGTCCACGTAGCCAACAAAGAGCTGGTCATCCAACCGGAAGTGTTGTGTGCGGTTGATATAGAAGGAAAACGCACGTTTTGGGTCCAGACGGTGGAGCCTCTCTTCCTCTCTGGAAGGATGCGGAGGCGGAAAGAAGGTGGGCAAAGTGATGGTCTGCCCAATGTGGAAGGCAGTAACCCCCTTTGGCAAGAAGGACGGACGCGTCCGAAGAACAACCTTGTCTGGATGGACAGACAAAAAGGGAGGTTTGCATGATAGAGCCTGGAGCTCACTCACCCGCCGAGCGGAGGTGATGGCCACCAGAAAGGCTGTCTTCAGAGTCAGAAGACGAAGAGGACAGTTATGTAGAGGCTCAAAGGGAGCGCACAGGAGAAAGGTAAGAACCAAGTTCAAGTCCCACTGAGGCATCACAAACGGAACAGGAGGGAAGAGGTGTGTAATGCCTTTTAGGAACCTGTTAACAACAGGGGACTTGAAAAGGGAGGGCTGATCAGGAAGCCTGAGGAAGGCCGAAATGGCACAAAGATAGCCCTTGATGGTACCCAGGGCAGAACCCTGTTGGGCCAGAGAAAGAAGGAACAGAAGAACCTCAGAAAGAGGGGCAGAGAGGGGATTCACAGCCTTTGCTGTGCACCATGCCACAAACTTGTTCCACCTGCAGGCGTATACCACCTTAGTGGAGGGACGCCTGGCTGCCAGAATCACATCACAAACTTCGGGAGGCAAGTCGAAAGGAATCAACTGCCGCCGCTCAATCTCCACGCAAGCAGGTGGAGGCTGGACAGGTTCGGGTGGAGGACCGTCCCCTGCTGCTGCGACAGAAGATCCTCCCGAAGAGGCAGACGGATCGGGGGATCGACGCTCATACTGAGTAGCTCGGGATACCAAACTCTTCGAGCCCAGTCCGGAGCCACAAGGATGACTTGGGCCCGGTCGCGCCGAATCTTCTTCAACACTCTGGGTAGAAGTGGTATAGGCGGAAAGGCGTACAACAGACCGCAACTCCACTCGCGACGAAAGCGTCGCCGAGCGAGTGCCGCCTTGGAAATTCCAACGCGCAGAACTGATGACATTGCGCGTTCTCTTCGGTGGCGAATAGATCTAACCAAGGCTCTCCCCACTGCAGAAAGAGTCCTTGCGCCACTTCCGAGTGAAGACGCCATTCGTGATCCATCATGCACCTGCGGCTGAGTTCGTCCGCCCTGGCGTTCAGGAAACCTGCCAGGTGTTGAACCATCAGGAACATGTCCTGATGTTCCAGCCATGTCCAGAGGCGCAGAGCCTCCTGACCGAGGGTCCACGACCCCACCCCGCCCTGTTTGTTGCAGTACCACATGGCGGTGGTGTTGTCTGTGAACACCTGCACTACCTTCCCTTTGACAGAGGGAAGGAATGCCTTGAGTGCAAGTCGGATCGCCCGGAGCTCCTGAAGGTTGATATGGAGCCGGGACTCCGCCGGAGACCAGAGGCCTCTGATCTCCGCCTCTCCCATGTGACCGCCCCATCCCAGAAGGGACGCGTCCGTCACAACTGTGTGCTCTGGCTGGGGAAGGGAGAGGGATCTGCCCATGACCCATTGCCGGTTCGAGAGCCACCACTGCAACTGTTTTGCAGTCCCCTCCGAGATCTGGACGTGATCGGACAGGTTGCCCTGGTGCTGCGCCCACTGGAACTTCAGGTCCCACTGCAGAGCCCGCATATGCCATCTGGCATGATCGACCAGCAGGATGCAGGAGGCCATGAGGCCCAGCAGCCTCAGGGTCATCCGTACCGAAACCCAGGATAAAGGCTTAAAGATCAGAATCATAGCCTGAATATCCCGGACTCTCCGTTCAGGAGGATAGGCCCGAAACTGCGTCGTGTCCAGAACTGCTCTGATGAAAAGGAGCTGTGGAGAAGGAATCAGATGCGACTTCGGCACATTGATGGAGAACCCCAGCGAGTGCAGGAGTTCGGCCGTAGTCTGGAGGTGGGAGACAACTGCCTGGGACGAGCCCGCCTTCAGCAGCCAGTCGTCGAGGTAGGGGAATACTGGAACCCCTGCCCGGCGCAGATGAGCTGCGACCACCGCCATCACTTTCGTGAACACCCGAGGGGCACTTGGTAAGGCCAAAGGAGAGCACGGTGAACTGAAAATGCTCGAGGCCTACGGTGAACCGCAGGTAACGCCGATGGGCCGGCAGGACGGGGATGTGGAAATAAGCGTCCTGTAAGTCCAACGCTACCAACCAGTCTCCAGGGTCGAGGGCAGTGAAGACCTGAGCTAGGGTGAGCATCTTGAACTTCTCCTTCCGGAGGAAGCGATTGACGTTCCGGAGGTCCAAGATAGGACGCATGTCCTCCTTGTCCTTTTTGGGCACCAGAAAGTAGTGGGAGTAGCAACCACGTCCTACTTCTGGGGTCGGCACATGCTCGATGGCCCTCTTGGCCAAGAGGGCCGTGACTTCCTTCTGCAGAAGCACCAAGTGATCCCCTGACATGCGGTGGAATTGAGGTGGCATGGCTGGGGGGGTGGTCTCGAAGGGGAGGGAGTAGCCCCTTCGGACAATGTCCAAGACCCACCTGTCCGAGGTGATGGCGGACCCTGTCCCCTACTGGCGTGCTGTGCACCTGAAAGGAGGGACTAGGAGGGCTTGGAGGCCGCAGACGGGGCGGAGTTGGTGGCATGACCCGCACGCTGGTTGCCCGAACCGCCACGGCGGTAGCCACGTCCTCATCCACGTCCTCGGCCTCGCGAAGACGCTTGCTGCGCGGGCCGGTGGCTGGGCAGCGGTCGTGACTGGGCGCCCCTTCCGTGGCCACGAAAGGGGCGAAAAGCAGAGGTTAGCGGAGGGCGCACAACAGAAAGGCCCAGGGACTTGGCAGTAGCCCGTGAGTCCTTAAAACGCTCCAGCGCATGGTCTGCTTTGGAACCAAAAAGACCGACTCCATCAAAGGGCATGTCCATGAGTGTATTCGGGACATCACCCGAGAAACCAGTTGTTCTCATCCAGGCGTGGCGACGCAGCGCCACCGTCGTTGCAAGCGATCTGCCCAGCGAGTCGGCGGTATCAAGGCCACAACGTATGGTGTACTTTGCCGCATCCCTACCTTCCGCAATGGTGCGGGTAAGCAGTGTCTGGACCTCCTCAGAACACTGGGGCAAAACAGTCGCCACCGAATCCCACAGGGAGTGGGTATATCGGCCCAAAAGGCAAGCAGTGTTGACGGACCGCAAGCCAGCACTGGAGGAAGAAAAAGCCTTCTTCCCAAACTGGTCCAGGCGTTTGGATTCCCTATCCGGAGGGGCAGTAGGGAAGGCGGTTTGGGAGGCAGAGGCTTGGACAACCAAGCTCTCGGGGGTGGGATGTTGAGAGAGAAACAAGGGGTCGCCCGGAGCAGGGCGATGGCGTCGGGCCACGTTCCTATCCACAGGAGCCCCTGTGGTGGGCTTGGACCAGGTGCCCAAAAGAACGTCAGACAGTGCATCATTAAACAGCAGCACAGTCTCCGCGGAGGAAGCTGCCGGCTGAAGCACTTCCGTCAGGAGATTAGTCCTGACAGCCACAGTAGGCAATTGGAGGTGCAAGGCTCCAGCTGCTCTACGCAACAGCGTTGCGAAATTTGCTCCCTCCTCCGCAGCCACGGGAGGAGACAGCATGCCAGTGTCAGGGGAAGTGTCTAGACCACTGGCATCCCCAAGTTCCTCTGCCCAGTCCTGATCATACTCACACTGCTGTGTGAGAGGGTCTTCCGACCCCTCCCAGCTCTCCTGGTCCTCCTCTGGTGTAAAAGATGGAGGAGGAGGGACATCTGGGACCCAAGGTCTCATCGGCGCCGGAGCCGGCGTCGAACGACATCGGTCCGGCTCCATGTCCGGAACCGGGAAACGACACCGCCCGGAGCCCTGGGCGGCGTCGGGAACGGCACCGGGGACATCGGCGCCGGCAGAGGCGTGGTTAGGTCAACCGGCGTCGATCGGGGTTGCGGTACCACCGGAGCCGGGATCGAGGCCGGGGCCGGAGCCGGGATCGAGGCCGGGGCCGGAGCCGGGATCAAGGCCGGGGCCGGAGCCGGGATCAAGGCTGGCGGGACAGGCGACGCCGGGACCGGAGTCGTCGGCGACGCCGGAGCAACCCCATCAGGGCCCGCGGGGCCCGAAGGCGCACCGGAGGGACCTTGAGGCCCGAAGAGGCGGGCCATGGCCGACAGGAATTCCTGTATCTCGGCCGGAGTCGCCCCCAAACCCGGGAAGGACGGGTAATGCAGGGGCGGCGCCACAGGCACATCCGGAGCCGCGGGGACAGTGCCGACAGGGGCCTCAGCCGAGTCGCGAGACCGGCGAGGCGAAGTCTTAGAGCGATGGTGCTTCTTAGACTTCTTGTGCTTCGACTTACCCGAGGAGTGCGAAGACTTGGACTCCGACGACCGGCGGGGGCTCTGCGACCGGCCCCTCGACCTCTCACGGGACCGGGGCTTGGTGCGGCGCGGAGCCGACTGCCGGACCTCGAGGAGCTTTCGAGACCGCTCTCGCAAAGCCTTCGGGTGTAAGGCCCGGCAGGCAGGGCACGACTTCGTGCCGTGGTCTCGGCCGAGACAGTAGAGACACTCTAAGTGCGGGTCTGTGATCGACATCATTCGACCACAGGCGTCACATGGCTTGAAGCCGGGCATCCCTACCGACACCTAGGAGTCGAGAAGACTCGAAAAGAAAGTGAAAAAATCACCAAAAATGTAGTCAAAAATTGACTAGGGCACTGCTCTTCCCAGATCTGCGCTTACTGGCGCGGAAAAAGAAGAACTGACGTCAGCGCGCAGGGGCGGCGTCTAAGTCCTGCCCGCGACGTCATCCCGGCGATCACGACGCCGACGACGGACGCGGAGCCGCACGATGCCGCCTACCGACGCGCAAGTGTACTGCTACGCAAAACTTTCCGGATCCAGCCTGACGCCTGGGGATATTCTAAGGTAAGGAATCTGTCACTAACGTGTCTCTTTCAGATATAGCAATATATGCATACATAAATACATAGTATACTAATAGCATAGCTAAAAAATTCCATAGGGAGTATTGTAACATAGCAATCAATAGGAAAAAAGTTGTCACTATTAGCTCGTCCAAGTCCTTCGATACAGACCAAACTCCAGCCAATCAGGCGGCAGCACGCTCTAGAACCCTCACCACAGAGACTCAAAACCTCAGATTTTCTAGCACGAGAGTTTCAATAGTCAAGTAAACGAGGAGAGCATCTGAGGGGAGGTGGGTGGGTCTGTCGCATGTGAATCTATGAAAGACACCAATACTGGAGAACCACAGTTTACAGGTAAGTAACTTTTGTTCTTCTCCAGTATTAAGGTGTCTTTCATAGATTCACATGCTTGAATCAGAATAGATAGCAGTAATTCCCAAACTGTACATAGTCAGAAATATATACATGTAAATATATATCATTGCATGACAATATATGTATCTAAAACATACATCATAATGTACAATCTGTGCAGGAGGAGGGAAGAAAACAGAGGCTCACCTTATTTAAAAAGATTACGTAGTACTGCTTGCCCCACGGCTGTGTCAGCGTTGTCTGCAGCTTCCAGACAGTAATGTTTGGTAAAGGTGTGTCTGGTAGACCATGTCGCAGCTCTACAGATTTGATGAAGAGGCACACCAGCAAAAAGCGCAGTCAAAGAGGAGACAGCTCTGGTAGAATGTGCCTTGACTGTTCTTTGAAGTGTCTTCCCCGCTTGTTGATGACAGTAGAAAATTGTACTAGATATCCATCTAGCGATAGTCTGTTTAGTTACTGGATGAAATTTACGCATCATGCAGTAAGCCACAAATAGCTGTTCAGTTTTCAGAACAGGTGCTGTCTTTTGCAGATAAAATTTTAAACACCTTTTGACACCTAGAGAGTGTAAAGCCTTTTCAGCTGGCGACTGAGGATTAGGGAAAAAAGTCTTTAAGATGACAGGCTCATTTAAATGGAAATCAGAAGGCACCTTTGGAATAAATGCAGGGTTTGTGCAGAGCACAACTGAGTCTTTGGTGAATTGCAAAAAAGGCGGTTTAATAGTAAAAGCCTGTATATCGCTGACTCGTCGAGCTGACGTAAGAGCCAAAAGCAATGAAGTCTTCCAAGAGATAAATTTAAGCTCAGCCCTATGAATGGGTTCAAACGGGGACTCCATGAGTTGAGTTAGCACAACGTTTAAATGCCAAGATGGAGGAGGGTGTCGTATTGGCGGGAACATCCGGAATAAACCCTGGAAGAATTGTTGTATTATTCTAGAAGAATAAAGCGAATTGGAACCATCTTGTCGAAATCTGGGAATTGCAGCCAGGAAAACTTTAAGGGTAGCATGAGATAACCCCGATTTTGCTAATTGCAAGAAAAAAGGCAAAAGCTGTTCTGGCGTAGAATGAACCGGGTGAACATTTGAAGCCTCACACCAAAGGCAGAACCTTTTCCACTTAAGTTTGTAGGTCTTGATAGTGGAAGGTGCCCTGGCGTTAGCAAGGACCTCCCTGCAATCCAAAGGAATCACTAAGTTGGCAAACTCAGTGTTCAGGCGCCAGGCCGCCAATTTCAGAGATGCTGGATCCGGATGGCAGACTTGCCCTTGGTCCGTTGTCAGAAGATCCGGAATTGGATGAAGCATAATCGGATCGTCGTCCGACACAAGGAGTAGCTCTGAAAACCAAATCTGCCGAGGCCATCTGGGGGCTATGAGAAGAATGCGACATGGCTCCCTCCGCATCTTCCGAAGCACCTTTGGGACTAGCGGAATCGGCGGAAAAGCGTAGGCATACATTTTTGAACAATTCATCAAAAAGGCATTTCCGCGCGACCCTGGTTGGGGAAGCCAGCTTGCGTAAAATGGGCATTTGCGGTTCTGACTGGTCGCAAATAGATCTAGATTGGGCCGTCCGCACCACTGAAAGATGCTGTCCAGCGTTGGTTGATGAAGTTCCCACTCGTAGTTGGACGAAAGTGATCTGCTCAGAGAGTCCGCCAGAGCGTTGGACACTCCCGGAACATGAACTGCTGACAAAGTTATTTGATGTCGAATCGCCCAGTTCCAGATCTGTTGTGCTTGTAGGGACAGCAGAGTGGACCTTGTGCCCCCTTGTTTGTTCACATAATGCATGCTTGTAGTGTTGTCCGTCCGGATCAACACTGAAGCACCTTGAAGAAGGGTGCGAAAAGACCTTAACGCCAGGAATATCGCTAGTAATTCCAGTAGGTTTATGTGCCAAGTTCGTTGCAGAGCATTCCATTTGCCCTGGACTGTGAGACCTTGAAGATGTGCCCCCCATCCCTCGAGGGAAGCATCGGTTGTAAGGATGAGACTTGGATCGTCTGCTAGAAAGGAGAGGCCCTCTGACAAGATTGTTTTGTGAGTCCACCATAGCAACGCTTTGTGCATCCGAGAAGTAATGAAGATCACATCGTCGAAAGACCCTGAGACCTGATGCCATTGTTTGTCGATTTCCTCTTGTAATGGTCTCATCTTGAGACGGCAGTTGGGAATTAAGGGAATGCAGGAAGATAGCATTCCCAGAAGCGACTTGAACTGTCGAACAGAAACTGACTTTCTTGCCCGTAGAAGAGATGCCAGCTTGGATATCTGTTGCTGTCTTTCGTTTGAGACATACGCCTTTGATGTCTGAGAATTTATCCTGGCTCCCAAGAAAGTCCGAACCTGAGAAGGGGTGAAGTGTGACTTTTCCAGGTTTATGGACAGACCCAGTGACTGAAATAGAGATCGGCATATTTGAGTGTGTCTCATTGCCACTGCAAATGACTGCGCCTTGATAAGGCAGTCGTCTAGATAGGGAAAAATTTGGACACCCGCTTGACGAAGATGTGCTGCCACCGGTGCTAAAACCTTTGTGAACACTCTGGGCGCAGAGCGGAGGCCGAAGGGAAGGACTTTGAATTGGAAGTCTCTGCCAGCCACTCTGAAGCGCAGGAATTTTCTGTGACTGGGTAGGATGGGGACATGAAAATAGGCATCTTGAAGATCCAGTGTTGCCATGTAATCTCCTTGAGATAGAAAATGTAGAACTTCTTGGAGAGACAACATTCGAAATGATTGTTTTTTGAGAAATTTGTTGAGGGAACGAAGGTCCAGGATGGGTCGCCAATCCCATGATTTTTTCTTGATGAGGAAGAATCTCGAATAGAAACCTGCACCCCTTTGTAATATTGGAACCACTTCGATCGCTCCTTTTTTTAACATGACTTTGATTTGGCATAATAGTTCCCTCAGATGTGCAGGAGGAGGACCTCTAGGAGGAGAATTTGGGGGAAATTTCACAAATTCCAAGGTGTGTCCTCTGGACACTATGTCCAACCCCCATCCATCTGTAGTGATGGCAGACCAATTTGAGAAGAAATGGGAGATTCGTCCAACAACAGCGGCTGTCACTGCTTTTTTGAAGAGTCTCTGCCTCTGTAGGAAGATTTTCCTCTGTACTGTTTATAGGAGGCAGCTGGAGATTGACGATACGATTGCTGTTGCTGTGAGGAAGAGTAACGTTGTTGTCCCTGATACGGTCTGTTCTTATTGTAACCTCCTCGAAAGGAATAGGAGGATCCACGACCTCTCGCTCCACGAAAAGGCTGCTTTTTAAATTGCAAAGTGCCCAGAGCACGTGCGGTGTCAGTATCCTTTTTAATTGTTTGAAGGGCATCATCTATGTGCTGCCCAAAAAGTGATTCTCCGTCAAAAGGCAGATCAATAATTTTTGTTTGCACTTCTTGGCGAAAAGAGGTAGCTCTTAACCAGCCCTGCCTTCGGAGAACTGCCGCACCTGCCAGCTGACGAAAGCCTGTGGAAGAGATATCCACTGCACAATCAATGATCTCGGCAGAGATCTTCTCCCCTTCCTGGAGAATCTTTAAAGCTTCGATCTATGAATCTTCAGGCAACAGATCGATGAAAGGAGAAATGTCCGACCACATTTGCCTATCATAGCGGCCTAGAATAGCAAGGGAATTAGCCGCACGGACCGTAGTTGCTGCCATGGTAGAACATTTTTTGCCAATGGCATCAAGGCGCCTGCCTTCCCGATCAGGAGGGGCAGACAATGGAGACGAGGGATTCCTGGCACGACGTTGAGCCGCCTGCGAAATAACCGAATCCGGCTTCGGTTGACCAATTAAACAGGCTGGCGAATTGTCTGGTGCCTTGTACTTTTTATCCAAGCGCGGCAGGACTGCCGGAATGGAGGCAGGGGTTTTCATGACTTTCAGACCCTCCTGCCAGATGAAATCGATTATAGGAATCGCCCGCACCTGTTTTTGTGGTTGATTCTTGAAATCATATAAAAACAATCCTCATCCTTTGAGACCATAGGGAGCTGAAATCTCTTGGCTGCTCTGTCCATGAGGACATGAAATCCACCTATACCCACCGGCGGAGATTCCACAGGAGTAGGAGAGGCAGGCGGCGGTGTCTGAATCTGGTAATTATCCCATTCAGTAAGTAGGGATCTATCGTCTAACTCCCCTTCTTCTCTGTCCTCATCAGTTGAATGAGTGTCCTCTATAATATGAGCCGTAGACGCCACCGGAGAAGTATGAGGGGGCGGCGCAATGATTGAAGAAGGTGGAGGAGCAGGTGTTTGAGGGACCGAAGAAGCTGGCTATGAAGGAGGGAAGAGATGGTAATAGTCATCCAGCATGTGCTGCAAATTTGAAATGAGTGACAGGGGCATCTGTGCAGTCGGATTTTCAGACTGATTGGTAATTCGGCTCCGAATAATAGTCATAGTCCTGTTCTTCGTCTATGTCCTGGCACTTAATGAGGAGCTCTGATGGACTACGAGCTGCTCGAAACCCATCATCCTCCTCTGAATCCTCCTCGTCCGCCCCATAATCCAACAGTTGCACTGGAAGGTTAGGAGAGGCTTGAATAGGCAATAAAAGGTCCATAGACCATTGTCTGCATTGAAGCAACAAGCCTTTCCTGGATTCAGATGACGGTAGAAGGGCTGTTGAAGGTTTCAAAGGCACTGGAGGCATCAAACCTGGAGGCGAAACCAGGGATTCCGTCGACAAAAAACATACTTGACTCTCCATCTGTAAAGTCTTCGCTGCCGTCGACGAAGCAACCGTCGACGAAGCAGGCGTCGACGAGACAACCTTCGATGGGACAGGCGTCGACAAGGCAGGCGTCAACGAGGTAAGCATCGACGGAGCCAATCGATCCTTGGAGGCTCCAGTCGACGAAGAAGCATCCGACGACGAAGGCTTTTTCATTATCTTCGTTGACGAAGAGAGAGAGATGACGTCGACGACTTTGGCTTCACCGTCACTGAGACCAGCGTCGACGGAGAGGACGTCGACGACATCACCATAGCAGGTTTGGGTGAAGAGAAGGTAGCTGTAGTTGTCGTAGCTGTGACGACGGAAGACTTCGTCGATGGCGGAATCGCGACAAGCTAGTCGACGATAGACCAGTTTTTTTTAGGTAAAACTGATTGACAGATTTTGACGCCCGAGACTTGGATCTCGGGGGCGTAGACTATGTAGAGTGACCCTTAGGGGGAACAGAAGTCCCTTTAGACGATGAAGGCTGGTCATCACGCTTGGTAGAGTGAGGTTTTTTCAGTACCTTGGCCTTTGGAGGAGATAATTCTGCCTCACTAGCCCTTTTCTTAGATGCAACAGTCTTAAGAGAGGAACCACTCTACATCAGAAACAGGGTTATCCTTCATTTTAAGCTTCTGTAGCCACAGAAGTAGTCGACCTTCTCTGTCCCTTAAGGTCTTTTGAGGAAAAGTCCTGCATATTTTACAGTCTCACCTGATGGTCAGGATGTAGGCAGTAAATACATTTTTTGTGAGGATCCTCAGAGTGAAGACGCAGTTTTCCACAAGACTCACAGTGTCTGAAGAGTGATCTCTTAGTAGTAGACATTGCTGTGAAGCTTCAAGTAGAATTCTTGAAAAGAAGAGTTGAAGTACTGAGCAGAGCTCAGGGAGACTCCCTTCACACGACATGCGGTAGAAAATCTGAGGTTCTGAGTCTCTGGGGAGAGGGTTCTAGAGGGTGCTGCCGCCTGATTGGCTGGAGTTTGGACTGTATCTATGGACTTGGACGAGCTAATAAAGTGACAACTTTTTTCCTATTGATTGCTATGTTACAATACTCCCTATGGAATTTTTTAGCTATGCTATTAGTATACTATGTATTTATGTATGCATATATTGCTATTTTATGTACCGAGGGACTCCCACTTCGACGACTGGGAATGATTCAAGCATGTGAATCTATGAAAGACACCCTAATACTGGAGAATGAGAACTGCAACAACTATAGGTGTCCGGGGAGGTGGGAGGGCGCATGTGAATCTACAGCTCTACATGCCAAGAACAGATGCTTACTGGGTAGAAACATAATCCGTTCGAGACATGTGTGCTGTAGATACAATGCTTTGCATAAACTATATAGCAGTATTCTCCCAAAGCGCTGGCTAACCAGTAGATGTTGCAGTTGTATGAGAAAGTGTCTTTAGAACTGCTTTCCCTACACATTGGTTTGTTGGCGTGCTAACACATCCATACAATAGTGTTTGGTAAATGTGTGTGGTGTAGACCATGTTGCTGCCTTACATATATCAGCTATAGGAATGTTACTAAAAAGGCCATGGATGCCCCTATTTTCGAGTGGAATGCGCTCGAGGGAGTATAAAGTTCTTTTAGTTTCTGCATAGCAAATTTGAATGTATTTAACAATGCGTCGTGAAATGCTAGATTTAGAGATAGGATTGCCTTTGTGAGGTGGAGCAAATGCAACAGACAGTTGCTTTGTTTTACGAAAAAAATGTGTCCTTTCGATATAATACAATAACGCTGTTCTGACATCAAGTGTGTGAAGAGCACGTTCTGCTACAGAATCAGGTTGAGGAAAGAACACGGGTAACTCAACTGATTGGTTAAGATGAAAAGCAGAAACTAATTTAGGGAGGAATTTTGGGTTGGTGCGAAGAACTACCCTATTTTTATGCAGCTGAAAGAAGGGTTCTTCTAAGGTTAATGCCTGTAGCTCACCAACTCTCCTTAATGAAGTAATTGCAATGAGAAAGGCAACCTTCCATGAAAGGAACTGTAAAAGACAATTGTGTAATGGTTCAAAGGGTGGACACTTAAGTCTTGTAAGTACAATGTTGATTCCATACCGGTGCCGGAGGTACTCTTTTTAAATCCTCCTTAAAGGCTTTAATCACAGGAACTTTAAACAAAGATAAATGCTGTCTGTTTTGCAAATATGCAGCTACTGCTGTAAGGTGCAATCGAATAGATGTGTAAGATAGATTAGTTTGTTGTAGGTGCAGAAGGTAATAAATAACGTTTTGAACAGAAGCGTCTAGAGGATTAATATTGCTATTACAATAGATAAATAGTTTCCATTTTTCTACATAACAAGCTCTGGTAGTGGGCTTTCTTGCCCCTTTTAGAATAGTCGTGCAGTCTGGGGGCAAATTTAGGTATCCAAACTCTATGACTTCAGGAGCCAAATCGCTAAGTTGAGCTCCTTGGGGTTTGGGTGTCTGATTTCTCCACGGTTTTGAGGGAGAAGGGTGGAATTGAGATGCAGCTTTTGATGGGGAACCACTTAGAGTTCCAAGAGTGTGGTGTACCACGGTCGACGGGCCCATGTGGGAGCCACAAAAATTAGTGTGAGCGATGTTTGCCTGAGCTTTCAAACCGGAAACGGTAAAAGTGGGAGAGGCGGAAAAGCGTAGGCAAATATCCCTGACCAATTGATCCATAGGGCATTGCCTTTGGAGTGAGGGTGTGGGAACCTGGAGGCGAAGTTTGGGCATTTTGCGTTGTCCACTGTGGTGAACAGATCTAATTGTGGAAATCCCCATTTTTTTAAGTATGGAAGGAGAACTTGGGGATGAAATTCCCACGCGTGTATTTGCTACCTCCTTCTGCTGAGGTCAGCAATTTGATTGTTGACTCCTGTAAGGTGTTCTGCCAGAAGATTAATTCTGTGATGGATTGCCCAACTCCAAATGGTCTGAGAGAGGCGTGACAGCTGGAGAGAGTGTGTCGTCCCCCCGTTTTTGTACATGGTACATAGCTGTCATGTTGTCTGTGGGAACTAATACAACTTTGCCTATGAGGTGAGACTGAAAAGCTTTGAGTGCTAGAAGGAAATGCTACTTACAAAAGGGTCAATAGCTGGTGTGTATACTGCCAGTCCATGGTGGGTCCATCAGGTGTGTAGAAGGTAGGTCGATACCCCTGTACGTTGCCCAGCGGACCAGATCTTTGTGTGTTTCTGTGGGCAGCCTCTCGCCTTGAATACAGCTATTTCCGAACCCATACATCTGTCCATGCTTTGCTTCCACACCCCAAGTGATGGCGGCGTGGTCCCCTTCCAAAGTTGGGCAATGTCCCTTTTGGCCAGAGCGAGACCCAGAAACAGGAGGTGCTGTTTATAATGGTACCCCCCCATTCCCTTCAGTACTATGTAATAAAACTAGTTTAGGCTCGGGGGAAAGCTGCCAGGATAAGACCCTCTCCAGGCAAGTAGCAACCTTGCGCCAGTATGGCTGGAGAACTTTGAAACTCCACACCGTGTGGAAAAAGGTCCCCTCCTCTTCATTGCACCCGAGACAGATGGAGGACTGAATAACTCCCATATGCCAGAGCCGAGAGTGTGTATGTAGTAAGATCTATGAACATATTTGAACTGAACGGCCACCCTTTTAATAAATTTAGTGGGTTCCTCCACTGCAGAGAGTGATGTGTTTGGCTGTCCACCAACACTAGATCTGTTAATTGACCCTGTGACCGATTCCACTGACGCACTAAGCATTCTTGTAGAGGACTCATGTGTAGTCTTGCATGAGGCACTATTGCAATGCATGACGCCATCATTCCTAACAGTTGCATAAAAGTCCTGTTTGGGAAGGTTTGGTTGGCTTGAAACTGTAGTAACAGTTTGAATATTGCGAATTCTGGCTGCATTGGGAGAGGCTAGAGCCGTGTGAGTGTTGAGTCGCTCCCAGATAAGATTGTATTTGTGAAGGCCGTAGATGAGATTTTTCCATGTTGACCGTGAAGCCCAATCGGTGGAGTAGGTCTAGCATGGTTTGAGTGTGTTGTAGACACTTCTGGTGTGTGCCGGCTTTGATGAGCCAGTCGAACGAGTTACTTACCTTCGGTAACGATGTATCTGGTAGAGACACAGTCTAGCCGCAGATTCCTTAACTTAGAATATTCCCAGGTGTCAGACTGGATCCGGAAAACTTTTCCCCCCACAGTACCTCTGCACGCCAGGGGGCGGCATCGCCTGGCTCCGTCTTGACGTCGTCCACGGAAGTGACGTCAATGGAGCCATATAAGACCCTCCCGGCGTGCCGACGTCAGTTTTCTACAGTGAAACTTTTCCGTGCCACAACGCGGAGCCACGGCAAAAACTGAGAGTATAGTAACAGTGTGTGAAAAAGAACAAAACCCTTGAAAAAAGCAATGGTAAGAAACCATACAGTGAGAAACACCACCATGTTTGAAAAAATACTCAACACTTGAAGGAGCTGAAGGGAGCGAACAGAGCACCCGCCCCAGCAAGAGTCCCATCAAAGCGAAGAGCTGTGCGCCCGATAAGAGGCAACAGCAGTGGAAACGAATGGCATGACAAACGAAGGACAGTTTGCAACCACAGGATGAAACCACATGAAAAACAGTCTGTAACCACATGATGTAACCGTAAAGGACCACAAGACTGGAACAACATAATTCATGGCAAGGGTCCAGAAGTGAACAACAAAATATCTACCACACCCCCCCACAGTGATCTATGAACGGAAGCATAGTCAAACAGAATCTCAGCACAATCGACTGCGGCATAGACAAGGAGACCCCAAATAAATGGGGAGAAACAGACGAGGGCGGAGGGAGGGTAGGAAAACAGGAGAATCGCCACGCTGGAAGAACACAGGCGGAGAAACATTGAAAAGCACAGACCCCAGCCACCCAAAACGAGAATGGGTGGAGAGCCAATGTGCCCAGAACAGAATGACACACTGCCCCAGAGGGAGGTGACAAGAGCACCCCTCAGTAAGACCAAGGCCATCCATAAGGAGGCGGGGTGGAAGAACCTCACCTGGAAAGGTCCTCGCAGAGCGGGGAGGATGGGCGGGCGTTAAGGAATCTGCGACTAGACTGTGTCTCTACCAGATACATCGTTACCAAAGGTAAGTAACTCGTTCATCTGATAGAGACATCTAGCCGCAGATTCCTTAACGTAGAATAGATACCAAAGCCATACCCCATTGGAGGAGGGTCTGCGACCGAAAAACCCACCAAGTTCCAAGAGAACTTATCCGCCAATAACATGGACTAATGACGGTGGGAATAGCAGTGCCAGCGCGGCTGACACCAGACCCATGAAGTCCCGTAAGGGAGTCTGAAAAAAGGGGGGCAAAGGCAGCACAACCTGTCAGAGGGCGTCACGAGACCTCCCTCGTCCAGACAGGGACGAAAGGAGACACAGAACCATAAAGGGCAGTGCATAAGAGAAGAAAGTTGAGAAACTTCTGCAAAAGGAAGTTAAACTGGGAACCGGATCCTGTGGATCCGCGAAAGACAGTCCCAGAAAGGGAGCCAGATAGTATGCCATTGTCAGAGCATACCCACTGAACATACACCAAGTGGATGTCAAAAATGTGCACCATTCAGAAACATACAGAGTCATGACTACCAGGAGATACAGGCATGTGGATGAAAAGACACACAGGGAGACAGTGTGCCGTGAGAACCACACTACAGCTATGCAGAAGCCCAAGGAATGGGAGTACCAACAGCACGCATGCGCAAAGAGAGGCGGGCGCATCACCAGGTAGTCAACCAGGAAACCGTACCCAGAGGTACAAACAGCGAAGGGACACCGGCAAAAGCCGAGAACACCCAGAGTGCTCTCTTCCTTAGTAGGGCAAGGAAACCTAGTATGCAGACTCTCGCAGTGTGTGTGTGTGTGTGTACATACATATACATATACATATATATATACATATACATATATATATATATATATATATATATATATATATATACACATATATATATATACACACACACACACCCACACACACCCACACACTGACATATATACCCAAGACAAAGAAGTATAAACAAATGAAGGAAAAGTGAAAAACAAAGGGGAAGCTCGAAGAGCACGCCCTAGATAAAGGGAAGTCGCACCATAGGCACCGGTGTGAAGCATAGTAGGACACAACAGTGTCAAAAAACACCTAAAAGCAACAACATCCCCCTTGACGAGGGCAGAACCGTGGTCCCCCTGCGAGACAGGCGGGGACACTGACCACTACACTGACCACTACACTCACGAGGAAGGAGTGAGAAACACACAGACCGAGGCCTGACAAAGGGCAGATACATGCCCATACAGACACTGTATAAGGACAACGAATATTCTAAAGAAAATACTTGCACCGTAATATACGCAAAAGAAAACAGTGCCCTTAGGTACGATTGGTAACCCACCACCAGTGAAACCCCTGGTGTGGAACACAAAACCGTGGAACAAGAGAGACAGCCCTGAACCACTAGGCCACAGTGAAGCAGAAAACACCCGCAGAGGCCAGGAGCGGAAGGACCTGAACCCTTGCGCGTAAGAAGCAAAGGGATCGAAGCCCCTGTCAGGGAAGTGCAGCAGGAAATAAGGTACAAACTGCAGGTAACACGCAGCAGAAACGTAGCCGGCGGAAACGCCAGGAAAGAAGACGGAAACACTTCCCTACACCAAGAATGGAGAGTAGAACGCAGCCAAAACAGGGGACGGAAGGTACACCGCCAGCACCCTGCGACAGCGAAAATATCCTGTGTGTACACACATTGCGTCTCCACAGAGACAGGAAGAAGCCACGGACCAACCGTAGACTACAACACAGAACCCCCAGGAGAGAACCGCACCAACCTCGCGGGTCTCACTAGAGGGGAATTCCTACAACAGCAGGAAGGAGCGTTGACAAAAGAGAAGTAGCCATAGAAGGCTCCGCAGGAGCAGTGGAAACCCCCGTGCCAGGAAGAGCAGCCATACAATAGCCAACAAATACCCCACATAGGGTATGTCACATCCCTTTAAAAACAAGGGGCACCTCTTGAGCCGAGCTCTTAGACACAGGACTAAAAAGAAATGTAGAAACAGCTGGCCAGCTGTAACAAAGGAAGGACAAGACGGCAAAAAGCCGCACAGTCCGTCAGGGTAATAACTTCTCGAACCCAGAGACGGAGCACCAGAAAAAGCAGTGACAATACTGCAATGAAAAGGGACAAGACGGTGAAAAGCCGCACAGTCCGCAACTTAAAAGCCCACAACAAGGAGTACAAACCAAGGAAGTCATGGAAACCCAGACATGAGACGTTGAACCGCAGAGTCAGCATGTTGGTCGAACAGGGCGACCCCATCAAAGGGCAAATCCCTAAGCCGCTCCTGGACATTGGCAGGGAAAGAGCCATCGCGCAGCCATGCATGGCGGCGCAGAGCAACTGACCGGCCATAGCTCGACCCACCGAATCAGTGGTGTCCATGGCAGAGCGAACATAAAATTGCGCCATTTCCCGGCCATCACGAATCAACCGTTCCAGGTCAGTCCGAGGACCCTCCAGAAGAGAGGGAAGGAGGCGCTCGACGGAGTCCCAAAGGGCAGAAGTAGCCCGTGAAAATACTCAAGACGTATTCAGGGATCTAAAGCCTGCACTGGTGGACGCAAAGACATGGCGGCCACACGACTCCAACCATCGAGATTCCCAAGTGGGAGGGAGTAACAGAGGAGGGGCAGAAGGCAACGAGACCGAAGTCGCCAGAATCACCAGCCCTTGAGCCAGAGGGTGGAGGGACAGACAGACGGGGTCGTCTGGAGCAGGGCGATGTTGATGTGCAATAGCCCGATCCACCGGGTCCCCCGAAGAGGGTCTCGCCCAAGTCCCCAGAAGAACGTCGTATAACGGCTCGCCAAAAGGCAACAAAGGCTCCACTTCCACAGTGCCCTGGTGGAGTAAATCCAGCAAGGGATCAGACGGCAGAGAGACTGAGGGTGGCTGCACTTGCAAAATGTCTGTAGCCCTGCGAACCGCCCTTGAAAAAGCCGCACTAGCCACCGTGGCCATTTGAGGTGGCAACAACAGGTCATCCGTAGGGGACGGCATGAGGCTAATCCTGCCACCATAACGCGGTGGCTGTACAGCCCTTGGGCATCCAAGGCCCTGCCAGTACATGGGGACCTGGTCCGGGGGACAACGAAACGATCCAGGGGGTGGCGAACCCACAGGAGCTTCCTCAGTGTCGGACTCCACATCCTCCACCAACCGAGGAACGGCCGGGGATGGCACCGGCGTCGACTCGACGTCGAGAACTCCTGACAGAGCCTCGTCCGTCCGGCGTCAGACCGGCGTCAACTTGACCTCCACCGAGGTGGGAACCTGCGGAGAGGAACAGGGTCGACTCAGTCGAGAGCTGCGCTGCATCCTCGACCGGCGTCAACGCAGGAAGCCGCTCAGGGCTGTGCGAAGGTGACAGGGAAGGCTTGGACGTGCGAGGAGAATGCCCCTCCGGGCCATGCCCCGACGTTACAGCGACTCCGGATTCGGAGTCAGGGTGCTTGACCGGAGCCGAGGGCGAACCCACCGGCGAAGTCCCGATCTGAGACCCTTCCCCCTCTGTGGGGCCCAAAGGCGCGCCAGGGAGAGGGGGTGACCCAAAGATGGAAAGCAAGGCCCGAGAATAGGCCTCCATCTGGGCCCTAGTCGCCCCAGCATCAGGAAACGGCAGGTAAGTGGGGGTCGACTCCTGAGGACCCGTGTCCGGTAGAGACCGGGAGCAGTAGGCCCCTCCGTCGCGTGAGGTCGGCGACCTCCGCGATTTCTTTTTCTTGTGTGCTTACTTGCGGCAGGAGAGCGACGTCCGCGGGAACGACTCCGCGACCTGCCCCGAACCGACCCCCCAGCACGAGAAGGAGACCGGCGGTGTGAGGGCTCCGAACGGGACATCCGGGCGGTCAGCAACTTCATGCGACGTTCCCGCAAGGACTTCGGCTTCAGCCGGCGACAGGCGTCGCACTCCTCAGAGTCGTGGTGCTCGCACAAGCACCACAAACAGATCGCGTGTGGATCCGTCGCCGACATCTGCCGCGAACAGGATACACACGTATTGAAGCCCAAAGGCATCACACACTGTTCCCGGAAGCCAAAAGGCGTCGAGAAGGCCTGAAAAACAAACAGACCAGAGGTAACCGCTTCTACGGATCCGTGTTGGGACGCGTAAAAGAAGAAAACGGACGTCAGCACGCCGGGAGGGTCTTATATGGCTCCATTGACGTCACTTCCGTGAACGACGTCAGGACAGAGCCAGGCGACGCCGCCCCCCGGCGTGCAGAGGTACTGCGGGGGAAAAAGTTTTCCGGATCCAGTCTGACGCCTGGGAATATTCTAAGTTAAGGAATCTGTGGCTAGATGTCTCTATCAGATGTCTAAGTACGGGAAGACATGAATTTGTTGTCTTCTGAGATGAGCTGCTACTACTGCTGGACCTTTGGTAAACACTCTGGGAGCAGCAGTTACTCCGAATGGGAGTACTTTGAACTGATTGTGTTTGCCTGCAATCAGAAATCGGAGATATTTGCGATGAGCTGGATGGATTGGAATGTGAAAATATGCATCTTTTAAGTCTAGTATGGACATAAAATCGCCTAGCTGTAGAAGTGGAAGTACTTGTTGAAGCATTACCATATGGAAATGTTCTGACCGTATGTACTGGTTTAACACTGAGATCCAAAATTGGTCTTAAGGAACCGTCCTTTTTGGGGATCAGAAAGTAGAGAAAGTAAACCCCTGAACCTTGGTACTGTAATGGAACTGGTTCTATGGCTCCCTTTTCCAAGAGAGATTGTACCTCCTGTTCGAGTCACTGTAAGTGGTCGGACGACAATTTGAGTGCGCAAGGTGGAATATTTGGAGGATTGGTGGTAAGCTCCAGGCAATAACCATGTCGGATAAAATCTATTACCCATTTGTCGGATGTTATGGATTGCCAAATGGGGAGAAACTGTTGAAGCCTTCCCCCGACAGGTGTTAAATAATCGGGGGAGGAGGGTGTGGGCAAGTCACTGTTTGTTGGGAGAAGTGGAGTTATGCGCTGTGGCACCTCTACCCCTACCTTTGGAGTGGTTTCCTCTATACCATCCTCTATAAAAAGAGGATTGGGCGTTGCCTTTATAAGAGGAAGCATTTGGTTCTGAGGATGTGGTTTTGGACCCTCCTCTGTAAAAGGAGCAGTGAAGGAGCCTCTATTTGATGGGGACTGTAGCGCTCCCATGGACTTTGTCACTTCTGTGTTTTTCTTCATTTTTTCCAAAGCCTGATCGACTTCAGGAACACAGGTGTTGTTTATCAAAAGGGGCGTTTAAAATGGATTGCTGAACCTCAGGTTTAAACCCTGAAATCCTAAGCCACGCATGCCTTCTGAGGAGAAGGCTGGTATTAATCTCCCTAGCTGCGGTGTCACCAGTATCCCGAGCACACCTGATGAAAGAGTTAGAAATGAGTTTGCCTTCCTGAACTAACTCTTGCGCTTTGCTTTTGTGTTCATCTGGGAGATATTGAAGAAGTTGCTCCATTTCATATCAGTGTGTCCTGTCATACCTAGCTAGTAGGCCCTGTGTGCTTGCGATGCGCCAGTGGTTAGCGGCTTGACCAGCTACTCATTTCCCCGATGCATCTATCAGCTTAGACTCCTTGTCTGGGGGAGGTGCATCACCAGAGGTTTGTGAATTTGCTCTTTTACTGCCATTGGACACTACTAGAGAGTCGAGATGCAACTGTCCCTTAATAAAAACAGGATCAGATGGTGATGGTTTGTACTTTATCGACTCTGGGAATTAATATACGTGCTAGCACGGGGTCTTTAAAGCCTCATCATGCCCTTTAAAATAGGGAGAGTTTGGTTTGACCTATGTGTGGATCCTAATGGTTCAAACAAAAAATCTTCCTTCAAAAATTCTTTATGTAGTGCAACCCTATGATACTCTGCTGCTCTAGCAATAAGCTCTTGATAAGCCACATTATTGTCTGGTGGTGATGGCTTTGCAGGGTATATATCTGGATCATTATCTAATAGATGGTCAATGGTGTAATCATTCCATGGATCTACAGGTAAATGTGTGTTCGTCATCATTATCATCCCCTACAGGTAGTGTATGGGGAGATCCTTGAGGTGTTATGTGTAAAGGATCTAGAATTGGCAAATGTGGAGAAGATGGTGGAGGGGATTGTGGGGTAGGATAAGCAGGGCTGGTAGCCATGCCTTTTTTTCGTCTTTAGAGGAATCTTATAGGCAGGGTCCTCTGAAGGAAGTTTCTGTTTGGCTCTTGTCTTAGCCAAAATGTGTCCTGCATCAGGATAGATATAAATTTTCTTTTGTTTAGGATCCAATTTGTCTTCAAAAAGTTCTAAAATTGGTTCTGGAGTCTCAGAGAGGTTGCCCTTCGATTTATGCACCAAAGTCTTCGTTGTCGAGATAGTCTTTGCTTTGGGAGCGGTAGGTTTCGGCTCCGAAGCATGCTTCTCTTTCGGAGCTGAGGGTTTCGGCTCCGAACCAGATTTATCCTTCAGAACCGAGGGTTTCGGCCGACTCAGTACCGAGCCAAAAGGCTTGACGGGGCGTCGGAAACATTGTCTCAGTGCCGACCTTGGCCAGAAGGCAGAGGTGGTGCCGAAGCCTTATGCTTTTTGGAAGAGGTTTTGGGGGGCAAAGGGTCTTTGGTACTCACAGAACCCTGTACCGGAGGCAAGTCTTCGGACTCCAAGTCGATCTCGAGTTCAGAATCGAACTCTGGAATAGAGAAGGTCTCTTCTTCTGCCGCGGACACTTCGACCTCTTTATGTTCGGATTCTTCGCCGAAATATCCGGAGTGTGTTGAATGCTTTGGTGTTGCATTTCTCGTCGTTGAGCCAGACGATCACGTAGAGTTTTCTACGACCGAAACGATTTATAGGCGTCGCAGTATTACTCCTTGTGCTCCGGTGAGAGGCACAAGTTACAGACTTGATGTAGGTTGGTGCGAGGGTACTTGGCGTGCACCGAGGACAGAATTGGAATGGAGTCCGTTCCATCGGCAGAAGGCTTGACCGACGCGGCTAAGCCTGAGGGCCGCCCACGAAGTTGTCGACCAATGATGGAAAGTTTGTTGACCGATTCAATACGCAGGAAAGATAGAAACGCGTACGAAAACAATACCGTCGAGGGTACAGTGGATTGCGCACCGAGGGGAACACGAAGAACTGTTTGGAACCGGAGCGCAGCAATACACGTCCGAACACGATCGGGGAAAAAAACAATCTAACAATGGAGTTGATGCCCATGATGCACTATCACCGAAAGGAGGAGTCACCTTACCTCGTGACTGGAAAGACTTCTTCGAAGAAAAACAACTTGCAAACATCCGGACCCAAAAGCAGATGGCAGTAGTATGCAAAGCATGTGTATCTACAACACACATGCCTGGAAAAAAAAAAAAAAACTTTTTTTAGTATTAGGGAAGGTTTTTTTCTTTTTAAAGGGTTTAGGGTGGGTATGGGTTTTTGGGTGGCAAGGGTAATCTTAGGGTTTAGGGTGGGTATGGGTTTTGGGGTGGCAAGGGCAATTTTAGGGTGGCAAGGGTAATGTTAAGGTTTAGGGTGGGTATGGGTTTTAAGGTGGCAAGGGTAATTTTGGGGTGGGTATGGGTTTTTGGGTGGCAATGGTAATTTCGGGGTGGGTATGGGGGTTTTAAGGAGAGACACACACACACACACACAAGAAGTGTTTGTAACTTTTAGCAAGCATGCTTTTATCACGAAAATATAAGTATTTTACAGGAAAATATAAACTCCTTATCTATACATAGTAAAATACTTATAATTGCTTGTAAAACCTTTACCACTCGTGCTTTTACAATGAAATGCGCGGTAAAGGGATATGCGTGGTAAAGGGCTATGCGTGGTAAAGGGCTATGCGTGGTAAAGGGCTATGCGTGGTAAAGGGCTATGCGTGGTAAAGGGCTATGCGTGGTAAAGGGCTATGCGTGGTAAAGGGCTATGCGTGGTAAAGGCTATGCGTGGTAAAGGCTATGCGTGGTAAAGGCATTTGCGTTGTAACAGGCGTGTTGTAATGGCATGCGTTACAATGGAATGCGGGATTCCATCATACATTCACTTATGTATTATTATGCAAAACAAATGTTGAGGCATCTTTCAATGCTTTCTTCAAATTAGTATTTGAGTTTAAAATCAGTGCCCATAAGTACACAACTGTTTCCCAGTCAAATGTTTTACGGCTCTGCCTCTTTCTCAAGAAAAAAAACAAATAATTCAAAATATATGCTAAAATACACCAACTTTTTACTGCCTATAAATAATCAATATCCATTTTTTAGATCCACTTTACAATGTACTTTTTTAAAGTAAAGCAATGCTTGCATGCACTTTGAGGTCAATCATACTGTGTACCATGAACATCTTTAAGGTTGATTCTCTCGTGGAGTGCAAACCTTGGATTTGCAGTTTATTCTTATGCATAGCTTGACCCTCTTTTGGAGGCTGATTCTATATGGAGGTCGAACCTCCTTTTCAGGTAGATACTCTTTGGTTTAAGAACCATTATATGTCCTTCATAGTGGTCTTGGACCTACGGATTACTAGCTGTGGGATTTCCATAACTGAAAATGCTGAAGAACTGCTGCCTTCCTCCTATGTTTAGAAACTGATTTTAACTCCGGTCTCCTCATTCATGTCAATTATAAGGGGCAGCTCCCTATACAGTTCCTCCTAACCCCTTTAAGTGTGCTCTTCAAATTCTTCCTTAAAAGTGCTACTAAGGAGACTCAGACTGTCGGGTGAAAACACCAGAATGCACTTCACATCTCCTTTAGAAACAAAATTGTTTTCTTACATAAAAGGCTTTATTCGCACTACGTTTTGCCTCAGTCCCAGGGCAAGCAGAGGTCGCAGGCCTTCTGGACGTCTTTCCGGGGCTAGCTTAAGTTAGAGAAAGGACAGAATTTAAAAGTTAGTATATGACATAACTAACAACCTGTCTCCTCTCCATCCCTCATCAAGTCCTTTCTAAACGACTGGACCGCTGCAGCTTAAAGATCATGGCAAAAAATTGTAAATATATGTCTGAAAGTTGGGTGTGCATCTCCAACTGATCTGGTGCCCTAAAGGTTTTGTCACCCTTTGATGCCAAACTTTTCCCAGGGTGCATAGTTTTTTTGGTCTTGTGCCACTAGTCGCAAGCTGCACCATACTAAAGAGGACCAAATAGGCTGGGGTTGCTTGTGCTCCGCTCAGAGGGACCTGGCCTCGCAGTTCATGCTGGACTGTTCCAACCTGAGGACAAAGACTGATTTGCATTCCTGTCTGAGGTGGCATGGTGGGCAAAAAAGAACAGTGGACTGGAATGCAGCCCAGAGTAAGTACTAGTAACTGTAATTCAAGTAATCCACACATCACATTTTTGTTCTGCCTAGTGTGATGGACTAAGTGTGACTGGTACACCCAGAGATGGGTCCGGTGCTCAATATGCCACAGGACTAAAGCTGCACCCTACTGAACAAGACAAAATAGGTTGAAAATGGCCTGGGGTTGCACTTGGAGGGACATGGCCTGGTAGTTTGGGCTGGGCTGTTTGTATTGGAGCAGAACTAAGATGGATTTGCAGATGGCTGGCTCCTGTTTGAGGTGGAATGGTGGGTCAAAAAGGACTGAATTGCAGCCAATAGAAGTCACCAGTGGCCAAGTTAATTCAAGCAAACCACCTATCACTTTTTTGTTTCTTTGCAAGAGAACCTGCAAACCGTTCTAAATCTGAATTAAATAAATCTGAGGAACTCTCGGTGTCCCTGTGCTTTATGGGTTTCACAGACGACATAATATTCATAAACCAGCAGTGGATTACAAGACAGTGAACATCATCAGAATATACAACGCATGTGCTGCAAATCTACTACTACTATAAACCAAGGAGCATTGGTATCACCTCACACTCCAATAGTCTGGATGAAGAAGCTGAAATGAAAGAGACAAGTAGGAAGAGCCATGTGGCTACAAGACTTCACAATAAATAACCTTAACTGTAAGAGTGCAGCCCAACAACCAAATGTTCAACAAACCATTGAAAGATTGCTTTAAAAGGTGCCAAGATTAAAAACTGATAGTTCTGTGCAGCGAGTGACAAATACCAGATAGTTAAACTACAATTAAATATATCCCACAATGTATTAACAACTAACATGAGCCCCCCACTCCTATCCTCATTTTTCCTTTCCAAGGTAATAATTGACAATGGGACTATGCTGAAAGTATACATCAGCCATATAAGCCATGAGATGTCATAATTCTTCCCAAATAAATAAACACTTCATTCAAATGCATACAGAAAAGTGCTGTGACGTTTTCAGGGAGCAACATAGAAAACATAGAAAACTTCTTAAATACATTTTTACGCAAGGACTCACTGAGAAATACAATTTTGCAATTAATAGCATATATTAAAAATATGAAATACTCACCTTCCCATTCAAACTCGTTACTATTCTCTGAAGGAGTATCCATGTCATCTAAATCGAGCTCTCCACTCTCCTCCAAGTCCTCTGAGAGAATGGAGCCATCACTGCGATCCAGTGTTAAACTTATATTTGGAGCGGACAATTTCTTTTTGGCCCTATTTCCATGTACTTCCAAAGAGTTTGGATCTTGAAAAATGTGAAAAAATGCCATAATTTGTCACGTCTCTGCTGCTTTAAATATGAACATCCAAATAATCACTTTAGACTCAAAATTAACTATCAGGAAAAATATTTGTGTTAGTGTAGTGTGAAATAATGTTGGGATTGAATGCTATGAATGACTAGTACAGCAACTATTTCACCGATCCCAAAATTAACAAGTGAAGGGAGAGTATAGTAAGAGTCAAAGAAAAAGTTACTTCCACGACGGATTGTAATTGTAAAGGTTATTTATAATGCGCACTGTGACCAAAAATGATATCCTGGCGCTAAAACCACTATGTAACAAAACAGCTGATGGAGAAACTGAAGAGCGGGTCGCTAGTGAGGGAATAGCCAGGTTTTCAGTGCTTTCCTGAATTGTTGTAGGTCAGAATGAGATCGTAGGGGAGCTGGTAATTTATTCCATATTCGAGCTGCATTGACGGTAAAGGTACGTCCTCCTTGTCTGACTTTTTGAAATCCGAGTTCTTGGACATAGTTGCCTGTGGTAGATCGGAGGTTTCTGCCAGGAGTATATTTTTTTAGTTTGTTTTGTAGGGGTTTTGGTCCTTTATTGTGTAGTGCCTTATGGACAATACAGAGAGATTTAAAGATAATTCTCTGCTTGACAGGCAGCCAGTGTAGCTCATTCAAGGCCTCTGTGGCAGATGAATATCGAGATCTGTTCAGTGTTAACTTAGCTGTGATTATCTGGATGCGTTCTAGCTTTTTTAACAAGTAGCTAGGGGCTCCTAGCAACAGGGCGTTGCAATGGTCCAGCCTACTTAGTATGACACCTCTGGAAATCAGTGATCTAGCTGGTAGGTCAAGCAGAGGATATAGCTTCCTAAGTGCCCGGATCATGCAAAACAGGTCCTGGTAAGTCCGTTCACTTGATTTTCCATGGACAGACCTTGGTCAATGATCACACCTAAATTTCGTACCGCCGCTGGGTTGCCCAGTGGCACTTCTGTGGGTAACGGCCAGAAGTTAGGCGATAGAGATACCGGAATTTTATTGGAAGAGTAACAGAGGAGTTCAGTTTTGTTTCCATTCATCTTGAGTGAATTTGCATTCATCCAGTCAAAGATGTCAAGAATGCATGCTTGGAAGTTACCTATGGTATCCTCCTGGTTATTGTTCAGCGACAGAATTAACTGATTGTCGTCTGCATAGTTAATTAGCTTAATATTGTTGGTTTTTTATAAGTGAAATGAGGGGTTTGATAAAATATTGAATAAAATAGGGCTGAGGGAAGAGCCCTGGGGGACACCATTTGTTGTCTTTCTAAATTTGGATAGAAAAGGGGGGGGGGGGGGAAGAGATGCAGCCTGGCAGCGACCAGACAGATAGGATTTTAGCCAGTTTAACATTGGGCCCCCCACACCCACTGCCATAAGTTTGGACAGAAGAGTGTGGTGGTCCGCAGTGTCAAACGCAGCCGATAAATCTAGGAGGACAAGTACAACAGATTGTCCATTGTCAGTAGTCCTCGGCATTTCATCGGTAGCGCAAATAAGGGCGGTCTCAGTTCCATGGCCAGGGCGGAATCCAAATTGCTCTTCCTCGAGCCATGCAAAGTCCTCTAGATCGTGCGACAGTAATTAACTTATGTGGCGCTCTAAAAATTTTATTGGAAAAGGGAGGAGGGAAATAGGTCTAAAATTGGCTAGATCGGCGGGGTCAGACAGAGCTTTTTTTAGCAATGGCTTAACTATGGCTTTCTTCCAGCAGTCAGGTACCTTCTCGGTTTCAAGAGAATGGTTGCAAAGTTGTAGAAGAGGGCCCACAAGCTCTTCTTCCCATATTAGCCATTGCTTTGGTGGCATAGGGTCCAACGGCGACCCTGATTTTATGGCCCTGTACAAGGTTTTAAAAACCTTGCCAGAGATAGGATCCAACCTAGTCAGTGTCACAGGGGAGAGGTCTGAAGGGGAGAGGTCTGAAGGGGGAGGCAGTCCAGATTGAGCGGGGCTATGAGAGTGTGCGATGGTGTGTTTAGCTGCGATAGATTGGTCAATCCCATCCAAAATTGTTTTAATCTTACTGTCAAAATATTCCGACAGATTGTCACATAATATCTGCGATAGTATAATCTCTCGCTTAAAGCGAGATGGATTGGAAAATTCTCTAAGAATTTCAAATGTTTTTCTTACTTTGTTAGGGGCTGCAGTTATCAGCTCGTAATAGTAGTTGGCTCTCACTTTCCTTAGCTTGTTCTTGTATTCACTTAACGCATTTTTAAATTGAACTCATCTACCTCAAGATAATAGCCCCTCCATTTCCTCTCCAGTTGCCTACATTTTAGTTTGACATTTCTCAGCGTAAGGTCGTACCAAGGGGATGACACCTTTTTTTCGATTTTTTAGGGTAGTCAGGGGTATAGTTTCATCTAAGGTTTTTAAAATTTCCCTTTCAAATCTATTATAATTCACTTCAACAGAATCTGCTGGAGAGAAGTATGTATTATTGATGAAAGGTTTGGATTTAACTTTAGGGAGCTTATGCCATGCTCTGCCTTCTACTGAATGTACTTCTGACTTTAAGGGAGCAGCTCTTATCCAGCTGCAGGTAAAAGGTAATGAATGAGTGATCAGTCCAGCAGAGAGGGGTAATTTCCCCTACCGAGGTAAGGATGATTAACTAACTTGTAAATTATATTATTTGAAGGACTAAATTCATAAATTGAATTAGTATTCATCATTAATAGAAAAAATTAAAATAAATTAGTTACTTACCCGTCACTCTAGCTTTCCAGCGTTTGTATCTTGCATATATTCACATGCTTCTTTTCCAGTTGTGGGGCTGGGAATCCCTGGTAATCTTAAGTAGCAGTAAACAGTGTTAATATAGCCGTAGTTCAGCAGCAAGTGTTTTTTTTTTTTTAGTAGCAAATTTATCTAATTTGAAGCAGCCCAAATTTCAGTCAGTGAGATTGAATTTCTAGCTCTCCTAATCCCCCTCGAGCCCACCATAGCTCAGATTTCATAGCACAAAGTGTGAGAAGAGTAAATAATAAATTACCCCCAGCCCGGGGAGGAGGGAGGGCAGATGTGAATGCATGAAAGATACCAATGTTGGAAAACTGAAGTTATAGGTATGTAACTATTGTCTTCTCCAGCATTGAATCTTTCAGATATTCACATGCTTCAATCAGAATAGTAAGCGGTACATCATAATAAATTCAAGAAAGTGGGTAGCACGCTCGCCTTTACTGAAATAGATTTTGGAGGACTGCCTGTCCCCCTGCTGAGTTGGCTTATGCGAGGCAGTAGTGCTTCTTGAACGTGTGCCTGCTCCTCCAGGTAGCTACACAGCAGATGTCTTGAAACGGTACACTAGTGTAGAGTGTAGCAGTCGTAGACACGCTTCTTTTAGAATGTGCCCTCACTATCCCCTGTTATGGATGCTTGGCTTTGCTGTAGCAAAAGATGATGCAAGCTGAGAGCCAATTGTGAGAAAGTGCCCACTTTCTTGCATGGTATGCCCCCACTTTTTGCTGAATTGCTGATGTGCTTTGACTGAGTGTGCCCTGGGCACCTGCCAATCAGGTACCCAGGGCCTGTGTTCCTTCCCTAAAACTGCATTGAAGCCTAAACCCAATTGGCATCTCTGGCCACAGGTAGGCCCCTGGTAAATGGTACCACAGGTACCCAGGGAACTGTGACCAGAGAAGGCCTCTAAGGGCTGCAGCACTTATTGTGCCACCCTTAGAGGCCCTGTACCCTGACACTTACACTCTGCCTTTGCAGACTGCGTGTCTTGGTGCAGAACAAAGTGAAGAGTCGACATGGCACACATCCCTGTGTGCCATGCCCACAAACCACTGCCCTGGCCTACATCAGTCACCCCTCTAGGTGGGTGCCCTATGCCAGTGGTGAGGGTACAGGTGCATGAGCCCTGTACCCCTACAGTACCCAGGTCCATTCCTGGGTACTGTAA
Source organism: Calotriton arnoldi (assembly GCA_963921515.1). Classification (NCBI taxonomy): domain Eukaryota; kingdom Metazoa; phylum Chordata; class Amphibia; order Caudata; family Salamandridae; genus Calotriton; species Calotriton arnoldi. The sequence continues at coordinate 1,611,269 of CAWUFW010000692.1, forward strand.
GTGCAGTGCTGCCATTAAGAGTATATGGTGCTGGGAGTTTGTCATTACGAACTCCACAGCACCATAATGGCTACATTGAAGACTGGGAAGTTTGGCATCAAACTTCTCAGCACATTAAACCCACACTGATGCCAGTGTGGGATTTAATGTAAAATGCACCACAGAGGGCATCTTAGAGATGCCCCCTGAAACTCGACCAACCTCCAGTGACCTGACTAAGTGGCTGCCTAGGCTGCCACCACCAGACATGTTTCTGGACCCCTGGGTCGAGAGCTTGCTGCTCTCGGGGGCCTGAAACAATGCACATCCTGGGACGAGGTGCCAAGCCTCCTCCCCCAGGATAGGCAAGGTTCACAAAGGAGAAGCTTCAAAGGCATGCCGCTTTTGTGAGCCTCTCCAGACCCTTTGCTGCTTCCAGCAACTGGTCCCCACTGGTTCTACCCCCCACTTCGGGAGGGAGAACCGGCGGGAAAAAACAAGTGAGGAAGAGAGGTGTGCCCACCTCTGCCAACTCCACTCCTAAGGTGGGGGAGGCGAGGTGAAGCACAACCTCGAGTCCCCGCCATCTTGAGGATGGGGGGACCCAGCCAACCAGGGACAGGCTCCTGCCCCCCTCGCACTGGAGAGTGGCAGAATAGAGGGTGTACCCACCCCAGGGAAGGGACACATTGGTCCCTGCCCTTTACCTACCTGTAAAGCCCCTAAATGTAGTATTTACGGGCACCCTGAACCTTCCTTCCTCAGATCCAGCCTACCAACAAGAAAAGGAAGAAGGACGAGAAGCCGAGCAGAGCTAACAAGAGGACGACGCCCACTGACTTGGCCCCAGCCCTACAGGCTTGTCTCCCCTCGAACCTGCTCCTGCAAAACCCCAGCGTGTCCAGCAGTCAGCAACCTCAAAAACCCCGGAGGACCTGCCTGCCTTCACTTTCCAAGCGGTTTCTCCCGTGAACACCGGACGTGTTTGAACTGCAGCTTCTGGTGCCAGCCAGGAACCGCGAATCCCGCACACTCTGCACCCGCCGAATCCGGCCCGAGCTCGAGTGGGCAAATACCCAGAGGAGGTCCCCCCGGCGATCCTGACCCGAGATACGGCGACCCCTGACCTGCCTCAAGCCTCCTGACTACGCCTGCAGCCTCAATCCAGAGGACCCCCCCCTACTGCGACCAGAGCGGGTAAGAAAATCCGATGTCCCAAGGCACCCCTGCACCCAACGCCCCACGGCCTTGTGTGCCCAAACCAACAGTGCCTAACCAACCCTCTACATCCCAACTTACCCCTCGAAGTGGTGGTAGCTCCTGGAAGATCCTCGTCCCCGAGCCTGCAGTGTTTATTTGTCCCGGAGAACCTCCATTGAAATCACCAGGGCACCCGACCTCAAAACAGCACCCTGCACCCGGCCGCCCTGTGCCGCTGAGGGTGCCCCTTTGGTGCTAACTTGGTCCCCAACGTGCCCCGAGCTTAACCCTAGGAGCTTTGCTCCCACAACCCCGTGGCCTGCTTGCCAGCAGCCACCAACCGGAGTCCCCCTATCCTCCATAGGATAACATTGGGCCTCAACACTCTGCACCCGGCCGCCCTAGTGCCGCTGAGGGTGCAACAACAGTGCATCACTGACCCTGGGAGACCCCGGAGTCTAACCCCAGAACCCTAATTCAAAAGACCGATTACTTACCTTGAAACCGATAACTCATTTTTCCTCATAGGATAACATAGAAACTTTTTGGGCGAAAAAGTGTCCAAGTGTCGACTTTTGAAAACTACAAATATTCCTTAAAAATCAGCTGAATAACCAAAACGCATTTTCTCAACTGTTTTCAGGAAATGTCCCAGTGCTGAATCTAGGATCCAGCCCTGAGTAAGAAAAAGTATTGATAACCTAACTTACCCGCTAAGTGGATTTCCTCCCATAGGATAACGTTGGTGATTCTATGTGAAAAAGTTTCTAAGTGTCAACTTTTGAAATGCAATAATATTCTTTAAAAATCGTACCTTTAACCAAAATGCATTTACTCACCTGTTTTCAGGAAATGTCCCAGGGCTGAATCTAGGATCCAGTCCTGTGTTAGCAAAAGTAATCTGAAAAGTAATTACCTGCATTTTACTTAAAAAGCCCATTCAATTGAATGTACTATACCTGCAATGTGTTGCAAACTGCTTACTTAAAACTGTAACCAAAACCAGTACAAGTTACACTGCAATTTTGGACTGTGTTCATACGAGTAATTTACTACTGAAAAGTATTTTTATGCTTACCTGTACCAGGCTTGCTTGGTTCTAGAAATAAAACAGTATATTTTTTTATACAAAACAATTGGCCTAGAGTTCAGTTCTTGAGTGTGTGGATTCATTTGCTGACTGAGTGTGTACATCAAATGCTTTACACTGTCCTCTGATACTGCCTTACTGCTCGACCAAGCTACCACTTTAGAGAGTAAGGTTCTATCTAACCTTAACCTCTGCCAAACCTCTGGAGACCCTTGAACTCTATACACACTGTACCTCACTTTGGTGCAGTATATATAGAGCCAGTTTCTTACATTGGTGGATCAGAGGTGGGATACAAACTTGCATTTGTTGGACTACTTGGTTACCATCTGATCACACGACAGAACTCTTAAATTGCCTTTAGAATTCTGATTTTTTCAAATTGGCATTTTTACCAAACTACTAAAAGTCTTGTTAGGGCCTTGCTTAAGTCCCTTTAGAATTTTAGAAAATAAAAAGTCCCTATAGTCAAGGGTAGAGGGGTTAGAACTTTTTGTTAGAATGTCTCAAGAAAAGAACCCAGCTATTAGTGAAGATAATAATGACATGCAGGACATGGTTGAGGAGCTCGAACCTCACCCCTTATCTTCACTTGTCTTTCAAAGAGATAAGGTCCTTATGTAAACTTAAAAATATACCAATGGGCCAGCATCCAACCAAACAAGGGCTCCAGGAGCTCCTGGCTGAGTATGCCAAGGCCCACCAATCTGAAAATGGTGATGACCAATCAGATGAGGAAAGGGATGAGGATGATAGGGCTGGTAACCCACCTCCAATAATCCCTAGGGAGGAAAGGGACCCCATACCCTTAACTCCAAGAATCAACCTCTGGGGACCTAGAGGCCACACAGGTGGTTCAGGTCCCAGGGAAGACATTGAGGACAGCCTCAATGAGGAGGACAACCTTTTAGCAAGGTTGGCCAAAAGACTGGATCTAGAGTCCAGACTCCTGGCTCTAGAGAAGGAAAGAAAGGAGATGGGTTTAGCACCCATCAATGTTGGCAGCAATACAAATAACAAGGATAAAGAGCAATCTTATGATCCTAAAATCCCCAAAGGGATTGTCCCTAAATTTGAGGAGGGTGATGACATCACCAAATGGCTCACAGTCTGAGAGGGCCTGAGAAAGGTGAAGAAACCTCTCTGGGGGGCACTCCTGTGGGAACTGTTCTCTGGTAACTGCAGAGACAGGCTTCTGACCCTCTCTGGGCCAGATGCAGGGTCCTATGATCTCATGAAGAGAACTCCGAGGGATTTGGACTCACCACTGAGTACAGAATTAGATTCAGGGGGGCTCACAAAACCCAGAACCAGTCCTGGATTGATTTTGTAGACTACTCAGTAAAGACACTGGATGGTTGGTTAACTGGACACAACGTGCATGACTTTACTGGACTTTACAATTTGTTTATGAAGGAACATATATTAAGTAATTGCACGAATGAAAAGTTACATCAGCATTTCGTAGACCTAGGTCTAATTTCTCCCCAAGAATTGGGAAAGAAGGCAGACCACTGGGTCAAGACTAGGGTGACAAGGATAACCACTGGGGTGATCAGAAGAAAGTGGTTACAAAACCTCCCCAGGGGAAAGGTGGTGAGAATCCCCAAGATAAAAAGTCTGAGTCTTCCAAAGGGCCCCAAAAACCTGTACAGGGGGGGTGGGTCCCAAACTACTCCCTATGTGCCACAGCCCTATAGGGGGGAAGAACTTTGATCCCACAAAGGCCTGGTGTAACAACTGTAAGAAGTTGGGACACTTAACTGTAGACAAGTCTTGCCCTCACAACAAGGCCCCTAGTTCAACAAGTGCAGCTACTTCTGGGGTAGCAAGTCTACAGATGGGATCAACAGTGTGCCCAGAGCAAATCAGGATGCACACTGAAGCAGTTCTAGTTTCAGAGGGGGAAGTTGAGTTTGCCACTGTAGCTGTGTGACCACCCAACTTAAAGAAATACTTACAGTACCCTTGGAACTAGGATAGAGGCTCTGAGGGATACAGGTGCCAGTGTCACTATGGTGAGAGACACACTGGTTTCCCCTGAGCAATATTTGATTGGGCGTACTTACCCAGTCACCAATGCGAACAGTGTTACCACTAATCATGCAATGGCTATGGTGACAGACTGGGGGGGAAGGGGGGGTTACTGGCCTGAAACAGGTAGTGGTCTCTCCAAAGCTACCAGCTGCATGTCTGCTTGGCAATGACCTGGAAACCTTCAGTTCTTGAGTGTGTGGATTCATTTGCTGACTGAGTGTGTACATCAAATGCTTTACACTGTCCTCTGATACTGCCTTACTGCTCGACCAAGCTACCACTTTAGAGAGTAAGGTTCTATCTAACCTTAACCTCTGCCAAACCTCTGGAGACCCTTGGACTCTATACACACTGTACCTCACTTTGGTGCAGTATATATAGAGCCAGTTTCTTACACCAATGTGCAATTTTCCGTTCGGACATGTCTCAACGGGTTCCTGATCGACTGAAAGAAACAGCTGGTCTGAAGAATGGATGTCCTTGGTATGGTCTATATAGAACTTAATGCATCTGTGCACGTCTAAACAGTGCAATGATCTCTCTGTTAACTTTGTTGAAATCAGGAAGAATGAACGTAGAATGAAAGTGTCATTTACATGAATTTAGGGTTGGTTCGCAAGATGATTTTGTACTTAGTGAATAGCGAATGCCTGCATCTCACCTACCGACCTTGCAGATGTAGGAACTAGAAGCACTGTTTTCCCACATATGAACTTTAGGTGTGCCTTATGGATGGGCTTGAACGGACACAACATCAGCTGATCCAGGACAGTGTTAAGTTCCTATGATACTGGAAGGAGCCATACAGGTGGAAATAGTCCTTTTATAAACTGTTTTATGATTATTTGAGGGAATAGAGTGAATCAGGAAACTTCTGTTCATCGAAATCTTGATATTGCTGATAGATGGATTCGGACTGATGAGTATTTCCGACCACTCTTTGCTAGGTCCAACAAGCATGGCAATATTTTGTGAGGATGTAGAATGTGTAAGTAAAAACCTCTGGTTTTGCACCAGAGACAAAACACTTCTACTTGGCGCTACATGTCCTCGTGGTAGCTGGTGCTCATGCCAGCGCCAAGACATTTCTACATCCTGTGACCAAACTCAAAGTGTTCAGGTACCATGCTGTCAGGTTGAGTGACTTAGAGTTGTGATGGAGTATCTCTCTGTTTGGAGAGGAGCCTGGAGTACGTTTTCATTATATCACGAGAAGTGCAGATAGTTGCAGAAGTTTGTCGAACCAGTACTGGCGTGGCTAAGCCAGAGCAATGAGGATCAGGGTACAGTGATTCGTCTTCGCCCTCCTCAGTACCCTGGGCATCACGGGAAACAGAGGAAAGGCGTATCAAAGATGCTGGCCCATCTGATTGAAAGGGCATTGCCTTGGTTCCCAAAATCTGCTGGCGTAGCAGAAGCATTTTCTGTTGCTCCAAGGTGGCAAACAAAGCTAGTGGCTGGCTGGTTTGTGTAAGCGAATGGGGTGCTGTTGGCGAAGGGCTCGTGGGTGTGGGAAAGTGCATGAGAAATTGGAGGAGGGGAATGTGAATGCTCCTGTGGCTGGGGTTGAGAGAACAGAGGAAAAGTGCAGGGTTTGGGGAGGACCAGGTTTCCTGGCGCTGGGCACGTGCCAGGCAAGGAGGCGTTCGCCTTGGGTGCGCCAGGGGGAGCGTCTGTGCTGTGACCACCATTAAGTAGGTCTTGGGAGGGGGAGGAGTGCAGGGGGTGGTGGGTGGTGAGAGATGGATGATGGAAAAAGAAGTCCTCTTGCTTGGCTTCTTCTCTTAAAGACGGTCACGGCAGGAAACCAGTGATATCACTGCCTGTGCAGATGGATGATGGGAAATGCAATGATGACACTTCCTGTGCAGATGGATGGTGGGAAATTAATCAGTATGTACAAAATAAGGAAAATACTACTTACCAGTATGCAGCTGTTCTTGGCATGTAGAGCTGTAGATTCATATACTGTGCATAGATCGCCATCTGGTGTTAGGCTCGGATGTTTGCAGTTTGTTTTTGTTCGAAGAAGTCTTTGTAGTCACAAGATAGGGGAGTCCTCCTTACGATGATAGTGCGCATGGGCATCGACTCCATCCCCATATTGTTTTCTCCATAAAGAGCGATGATGGAGTTAGTAAGAAATCGAAAGAGATGTCCATGTGTGATGCATCTAAGTAAGATAACACTGCAACAGATAAAGGTACCCGGGGAGGCGGGTGGGCGAATATGAATCTACAGCTCAACATGCCAAGAACAGATGCATACTGGTAAGTAGCATTTTCCGTTCGAGGCATATGAGCTGTAGATCATATACTGTGCATAGACTATACAGCAGTTTTGTTTGTGGCGGTGGCTAATGGCTAACCTGTATCTGTTGCAGTGGTTTGAAACAGTGTTTTTTAGACAGCCTGGCCCACATTAGCTTGTTGTCTTGCCTGCACATCTACACAATAGTGTTTTGTAAATGTGTGCGGTGTAGACCAAGTTGCAGCTTTGCAGATGTCGTCTAAGGGACTGTTCCCTAAGAATGCCATAGAAGCCCCTAGTTTGCGTGTAGAATGAGCCCTAGGGGGAACTGTTAATGTACGTTTGGCTTTGAGGTAGTATATTTGAATGCACTTAACAATTCACCGTGCAATGCCTGCTTTTGAAATGGGATTGCCTTTATGAGGTGGGGAAAAAGCAACAAAAAGTTGTTTAGTCTTTCTAAAGGACTTAGTTCGTTCAATGTAATAGAGTAGTGCTCTTTTAACATCTAGCGTATGAAGAGCCCTTTTTGCCACCGAGTCTGGTTGAGGGAAACAAAACTGGCAGTTCAACAGACTGGTTAAGATGAAAAGCAGACACAACTTTAGGTAAAAATTTTGGATTAGTTCTGAGAACCACTTTGTTATGATGAATTTGCAAAAATGGTTCTTGTATGGTTAGTGCCTGTAGCTCACTCACTCTTCTAAGAGATGTGATGGCTATAAGGAAGGCTACTTTCCAAGTGAGGAATTGGAGTTCACATCTGTGCAAAGGTTCAAATGGTGGGCCCATGAGCCTTGTAAGGACGATATTAAGATTCCACACTGGAGAGGGCGGAACTCTAGGGGGAATTATTCTTTTAAGTCCTTCCATAAAAGCTTTAATAGCGGGGACTCGAAACAAAGACAAGTGTTGTCTGTTTTGTAGATAAGCTGCTATTGCAGCTAGATGTAGTCTTCTAGATGTGTATGCTAGGTTACATCGTTGTAGGTGTAATAGATAGCAAATAATGTTTTGAGTGGAAGCGTCTAGTGGATTGATTTTATTGTTTGTACAGTAACTTACAAATCGTTTCCACTTTGCTGCGTAGCATGCTCTAGTAGTAGGATGTCTAGCCTCTTTAATGACGTTCATGCAGTCTGGCGGGAGATTAATGTAGCCAAACTCGAAGACTTCAGGTGACAGATCGCAAGGTTGAGTTGATTGGGATCTGGATGCCTTATCTCTCCATGGTTCTGAGTGAGAAGTTTGGGAGAGAGGTGTAGTTTTTGATGAGGAACTACTGACATTTTCAAGAGCGTTGTGAACCAGGGTTGTCGAGCCCATGTGGGAGCAACCAGGATTAGTGTGAGGGAATGCTGTTTGAGCTTCCGAACCACTAGTGGAATGAGTGGGAGAGGTGGAAAAGCGTAAGCGAATTTCCCTGACCAGTTCATCCATATCGCATTGCCTTTGGACAATGGGTGTGGATACCTGGACGCGAAGGTTGGGCATTTTGCGCTTTGGTGTGTGGCAAACAGATCTATTTCTGGGTAGCCCCACATTTGAAAGACTGGAAGAAGAACTTGAGGATGAAGTTCCCATTAGTGGATCCGTCGTTGTTGACGACTGTATTGAGTATTAATGGGGTTACCCACAAAGACTGAGTAGAACCGCGATTTGATTGTGTACTCCTGGGAGGTGTTCTGCCAGGAGATATATGTTTTGTGGAATGGCCCATCTCCATATGCGTAGAGCTAAGTGTGAAAGTTGTATAGAATGTGTTCCTCCCTGCTTTTGTATGTAGTACATTGCGGTCATGTTGTCCGTACGAACTAAGACAGCTTTGCCTACTAGATGGAGTTGAAAGGATTTCAATGCCAGAAATATTGCCAGTAATTCCAGGTGGTTTATGTGGAATTGTTTTTGTTTCGTAGTCCATATGCCTTGAATGGTAAGGTTTTGGAGATGAGCTCCCCAGCCGGTGAGCGATACGTCTGTTAGCACTATCTGTGGAACCGGGTCGAGGAACGGCCGCCCCTTGGAAAGGTTTTGTGTGGTCCACCAGTGCAGAGAGCGATATGTGCGGCTGTCCACCAACACCAGATCTGTTAGCTGACCTTGAGCCTGGTTCCACTGTAGTGCTAAGCATTCCTGTAGAGGACGCATGTGGAGTCTTGCATAAGGAACTGATGGAGCAAGGACTCACAAATGAGACTTGCTCGGACGCAATCTTCTCACAGTATTAATTTATTAAACTTTGTATTGTTTGTACTAACTCTTGCATACACGACAAAGTAGCAAGGAAGCTTGCCTATGTGTTTTAACTAACAAGTAACGCTTTGTCTTTTCTAAAATGGCCGCTAAAGCGCGGGAACTTTACTGCGCATGTCTCAACCACATCACGTGGTGTGACGTCTCTCTTTGCTTGGTGGGAAACTCCTGCTTCTGCGCAGTGTGCATTAAAATGGCTGCTTTATGTTTTCACATGCTACAGCTTGCTCTCGTGTTATTATTAAATTGTTGTTTTCCTAACGCTACTAATGCGGGATAGAATTTATAAGTAAATGGGAATAGAGTAGAAAGAGTGGGTATACTGTAAAACATTTTATTTGTGATTTTAATATTTTCTTCTTTGACTTTTATTAGTTCGTAAACTTGGGCCTGGGGTTGCTGAACTGAAACTCGAGAGACAATGACTCTGCGCATGCGTCCTGCATGGCTGCCAAAAGAATAGGATGAAGTCAACCCGGACGTCGTCCAAGGCCACGACCTAATGGCCAACATTGCTGTACCCATGTTGTTCCTGTTAGATATGCAACAATGTACATGAAGAATGTATAAACTTTGTCGTGAGACGGGTGGGAAATAAAGCAAATGTATTAAAATTGATGGGCGGTATTTTAAAACAATGGTCTTCAGAAAATTGAACTAAAATCATATGGTGCGAGGATCAACCCCCTGTCCCTGTCCAATCAGAAGTAGTGGTCCCATATTTTGGCAACATTAATGGGAGGTACATGGGCGTAGAAGGGTATAACAGATATAGAATTAGCTAATTAGTCAGATCGGGCGTCCATTACCAGAGGAGGCAGAGGAGCTCAGAGAACAGGCGTTCATGCTGACAGGCAGAAGCTCCAGACCAACAAGCTGATCGATTGCAGACTGAACCGCTGTCCAGAGAGGTCCTGAGGAGGGGTGGCGGAGTCCATTAGAAGCAAGGCACGGGAGAATCGAGGAGAAGTCGAGTATCAGAGAGGGGAACGACGCAGGCGTCGTTGTAGAGAGGTCACTGGTCCTGTCCTGAACCTGGAGGAGGTCTTTGCTCTTCATCCTTCCTGGGTCCTATCTTTCCAACTCCTTGGCCAAGGGGTTTGGTTCTCGCACTTTAGGTAAATATAAATGCAACCTTTAGTTGCGCTGCTGTCTCGATCTTCTCCTTTCTGAGGGACCATCAATCAATAATTATTATTCTATGCTTCATCCTTGATATGCGATTAAGTACCATGTGGTTCTGTATTTTACTCTGCTAAATCTTTAGATAAACATTTTAAAACTTCCTGACTCAGTGATTATTTCAAGATTATGAATTGTAATGAATGTCACTCATTTTAAACTTCCCAATTAGCAAAGGATTCATTGGTAAGTCATTACTCTTCAATCAGAAAAGTAATTGGTAGCAGGGAATTTTGATAAAGAGTACAACTGACACACCAGCGTAAGTACTAGCGTAGTATGAATGTATGGGCCCAAGTGAGTATTTGGTGTATGAATGCTGTTTGCTAGTATCGCGCTGGATCAGTTTTCTGGTTATCAGAGGATGGTTGTGCTTTGTTAATTGGGTAATGAGAATTTTATTTTTATGAACTAACATCCGTGTGTTCAGGGGCGTGGCCAAGCAGGCTGCGATGGCAGACGTGTCCTGCTGAGGCTCCGCGATCGGGCCAGCACATTGCCCTTTTCTATGCGTTGTGACGGACCACTGAGCCCGCATCCAGGTGTAGGAACGTCCACAACACCCTGTGGTGCCTCATTCCTCTAACAACTGAGCTTATTCCCGACGGAACACCAAAATATCGGGACCCCGAGCCTCGGAGGCAAGATGGCGCTCGCCCACTCCTGACGGCAGACCGGAAGAAATCGAACCGAAGTCACACACCGGAGACGAGTACCGCGAACCAACCGGCCCAGGACAAGGGTGGCAGCGAGGGTACAGCCCAGCATCGGGGACTCTTGACGTCCACCCCGAGTAGGCACACAGAGACAAGCACAGGCGGCGACGACTGGAGACTGCCCACCATTTTGGACGCGGTGACCCTGTTCAGACGGACCCCCAGACCTGCGCCGCAGCCGAGCGGGACCGGAGGGTGCCAGCCCATGAGCCCCTGCCTCCAGCGACCCAGAGGAGGGGAGCAGATTGCCACCCCTTGACCCTGCTACAACTCACGGGACGATCCTCAGCCGGTGTCGCCTGACTTCAAAATGGCGTCCAGAGACTGAGGCGGACAGCAGGACTGGTACCGAGCTGCGGAGTCACCTGAGCCACAAGAGCACAAGGCGCCAGCGAAACGGAGGTGAGTGGCGACTGATTGCCACCCCCGACCCTAGTGCAGCTCACTGAGCGATCCGCGGCCGCCTGACCTTAAAATGGCACCCAGAGACCGAGGCAGACACCGGGACTAATCTCGAGCAACTAAGTCACCTGAGCCACCAGAGCACAAAGCGCCAATGAGACAGAGGTGAGAGGCGACTCCCCCTGAATCGGCAGGCAACGTTAAGGCGACCCCCCCCCCTCCCATTACTGCAGGAACTGAGCGCACCTGGGATGGATGATGCCTGACCTCAACATGGCGGTTCAATGATCCAGTGACCCACGTCCTGCCTGCATAGACCTACAGACTCAGTTCGGGGTGGAGGGCACCTGCGACCCCCGCTAAGACCTCTGAAAAGAACCTTCTCCTGCACAAAGCATCCGCCCTTTCCCAAAACTGCAGGGAAGCGGGCCTGCTCGGGGAACGACTGGCACGCAGGTATCTTCCCGCCTAGACCCTTACGGACCCGCTACAACCCTCACGCAGCACCTGGTGAGCGCAAGTTACCCGTGGGACTAACAAGCCTGGCACCGAGCCGCACCAACAGTGTGCTGCCACTGACGACGCTCGCAGCGTAGGTGGACCCCCCCCCCTCAATCACCGCAATGGGGAAGCCGAAAGCATCACAACATACCACAGTACCCGAGACTGCACCAGAGAACATGCCGAACACCAGGACATGGGCCAAGACTACCACATCTCAAGCTGACTCATCAATTTCGGACAAACTGGATCAGGTATTGGCAGCCATCGAACTCTCCAGGGTGTCCATGGAGGAGAGACTTGGCACCCTGACGACGGATATCAGCCTCGTCCGGGATCACCATCGAAAACTAGCCGACAAAGTGAAGGACAGGGAGAAGACACTAGCCGACCTACAACACGCCGTCAGGGCGCACCAAACGGCGCTCCAAGATGTCCTGCGCCGTCTGACCACCATGGAGGAGCGGGCGGACGATTTAGAAGGGCGTTCAAGGCGCTGTAACATCCGCGTGCTGGGTCTCCCAGAGGGAATTGAGGGTTCGAACCCACTGGAGTACGTAGAAACATGGGTGAAATCCTTCACTCCCGCAGCTGACCGGACAGCATTCTTCCCATAGAACGTGCCCACAGGGTCCCAGCCCGCAAACCTCCACCAGGATCCGCCCCCAGACCGATGCTGGCGAAATTCTTACACTTCCGTGATCGTGATGCGGTACTTCGAGCCGCCAGACAAGCAGGCCCCTTGCATGTCGACAACAAACAGATAATGATATTCCCAGACTACGCACGTGTAGTGCAGCAACAAAGATCTTCGTTCCTGGAAGTCAAACGTCGCTTGCGGGCGAACACTATACAATATTCCCTGCTCTTTCCTGCCCGCCTCAAAATTATCCATAATGGCGCTACCATCTTCTTCACAAACGCCGAAGAGGCGCACGACTGGGCAGACCAACACTGTGCGCAACAATCCAGGGCAGACTTCACACGTGGCCCAGGCTTCAAACCACCACGCACCAGGAGACGCAACCCGAAACAGCAACGCAGCGGAACAAGTAAGACAACTGGGACGCACACCCACGACTCCCCGGACCTGGAGCAAATCATGAAGGAACGGCGGGAGGTTCTGCGAGCAGTGACTGAGTTACAGAACTCCCCCCTCGCGGAGGAAACTGCTCAGGCCCCAAACATTTTCTCGTCGGAGGGAGAGGACGACAGCGATGGGACACTATCTGGAACAGATTCAACTACGCCTCCCCTAGTCACCCCCCAGACAGCGGATGCCTTACTGGATGGGCAAACGAACACTCTCTCGGCATGAGACAATCCGACAGATAATTCGGCATAGACTTACGTAACCAAGACTCACTCACTGAACGCACGTAGTACGAACAAGACTAAGCGCACTCCAGACGACGCCCAATGATCCTACAAAGGCCCGACCGACGAATCGCCTCGCACGCACGCACTGCCACCCCCACAACATGTTGTTATACTCTCAGAACTTATGAGAGCTGGTTTGGACGTATCGCAGTCAGCGATAGGTCCTTGGTATTGGGACTGTTTCCCGACCCCAGTTTATAGTTTACAACCCCCGTTCCAAAAAGTCCCACCCCCTCATGGAACTTCACACAAAAGGGTATCTGCAACGCGCGAATGGGCGACATCGCGTATCATATGTGTTCTTCACGCTACCGGGGATCCACGGACCGCTAGGCTCCGGCTGACACAGGCCATCCTCACACATGCCAACAGCAACATATGGCCACGACTGCACAGAACACTGACATCAGCATTCTAACACTCAACACTAGAGGCCTCCACACACCAAGCAAGCGTTACGCTATATACTCATATACAAAGCGCCAGAATGCTAGGATCGTGTTTTTACAGGAGACACATCTCACCACTACCGAGATAGGCAAACTACAGTCCAAATGGCGCGGAACCATATGTGCCACGTCATACTCCGCATACGCACGTGGAGCGCTGATTTGGGTACGACCAGGGACCCCATTTCAGGAACTCCGACGGGTGGTGGACAAGGAGGGTAGATACGCCTTATTAGAGGGACTCCTAGATGGGCAATCAGTACTCTTGGGCAGTATCTACGCCCCGAACATAGAGCAGGACAGGTTCTGGGATCGCCTCACAGGGGTGTTGGCCCAATTTGCTTCCATACCATGGATATTAGGGGGCGACTATAACTGCACACTAAACCTCACCTTAGATCGCTCTCATCCTCCACACACACACTCCTCAGCCCATAAACAAACAGAACGGTTCAAAGCCTGGGTTACACAATGGGCGCTCACAGACGCATGGAGGATGCGTCATCCCCAGACTCGACTATACTCGTTTCACTCCATACCACATAACCTACGAGTCAGACTAGACAGATTTTTATGCTCAACAGAAATATTACCCAAAATTCAACACACAGACTACCTAGGTAGGATCATCTCTGACCACGACGCTCATATTTTGCGATTAAACTGGAGACCCCCACACCCCCCGGTCCCCACCTGGCGACTACCACGGGACTGCCTGACGGACCAAATCTTCAAACACGAACGGGGACAAAGCATACAGGATTACTTCACTAACAACGCAGGGACAGCGTCCTCAACACTAGTGGAATGGGACACTTTCAAAGTAGTGGCACGGGGAGAATGTATCAAGCAAATAATAGGGGTAAAACGGACGTTAGAACAGGCACTCACAAAAGCCGAAACACAACTAGCCACCGCTACCAAACGAAATGACCTCACTGACGAAGCGGCGGCACAGGTGGCCAAAGCCAAAACAGAGTACCTGACTGCCTGCGTCGACCTCCGTCGGTACAATTTCAGGGCGTATACAACTCGGATGCACAAGGAACGAGATAAAACTGGTACATTATTGGCATGGCTAGCTAAACAAGACACCGAAGTAAAGCCCATAACTGAAGTGTTCGACCCCCTCTGTAATCTAGTACGATCCCAGGACGAGATTCTCGCGGCCTTCCATCAATACTACTCAGGGGTTTATCGTAGCCCAGAGCCGATCGGACAGGACATTCTAGATCAATTTCTAGACCCACTGACGATCCCCAGAATCACGAAGGATGACAGAATAGCATTAGATACTGAGATACAATCTACCGACGTTATTCACGCCCTACACGCTCTAGCTCGTAACAAAGCACCGGGGCTCGATGGGTTCCCCCTAGAATACTACACAACCTTCTCCCCCCTGCTGGTCCCCCGCCTGGTGACGATGTTGGCAACGGCGTTAGAGAAGGGAGAGTTGCCGAGATCCCTCCGGGAATCGGTTATTGTGACTTTTCTGAAGCCAAACCGCGACCCGCATCAAATGGCCTCCTACCGCCCCATTATGCTTTTATCCGCTGACTGTAAGCTCCTAGGTAAGATTTTAGCGGACAGATACACACAATTCCTACGACCCCTAGTTCACCTGGACCAGTGCGGTTTCGTCCCGGGCAGAAACACGTCCCAAAATATACGCCGACTATTCCATATCCAATATCAAGTGGGCGACACGTTCCCCAGAGCAGCCTGCATTATCCTGGATCTCGAGAAGGCCTTTGATACCCTCACATGGCAGTATCTTTTTTCGGTCCTACGACGAGCAGGACTCGGTCCTATCCTTTTAGCGTATACACAACTTCTATATACCAAACTCACCTCACGTATTCGCATAGGGAGATATATATCGCCAGAATTCGCGGTCCACAGAGGCACGAGGCAGGGCTGCCCGCTCTCGCCTCTCCTCTTTGCCCTCGCGGTAGAACCCCAAGCTATACGGCTGCGACGAGAAGGAGAACACTGGGGCATCCCCATAGCGGATACCGTGCACAGCGTCTCCATGTACGCCGACGATCTTCTCCTCTATGTTCGAGACATTACCAAGGACCTCACACCTATTTGGGCAACACGGACGGAATTTGCAGAAGCCTCCGGGCTAAAAGTAAACTGGGACAAATCCACAGTTTACCCGCTACACCCGAATCTCCCCCCTTGTGATATCTGGTTGGGCGACCAGAAAGTGACTTGGAGTGCGGAGGCCCCTCGATACCTCAGGATCCGTCTCTACCACTCTCCGTCCGACATATTTGAAGGCAATCACCGCAAAGCACTGGCCGGCATCAGATCAGCAGTGGAATTCTGGAAGAACCTCCTGTTGGCCCCGATCGGCCGAGTGGCTATAGCCAAAATGAGAATAGTCCCACGGTTGCTGTACTACTTCACAAATCTACCGATAATACCGCCCAAAGCATTCTTCCGAGACTTAGACTCTCTCCTTGGTTTGTTAATATGGGGATCCAGCAGACGTAGGATAGCACTAACGAAGTTACAACTGCCCACCACGCAAGGGGGACTGGGTGCTCCGTCATTCGAATCCTATTTCCTAGCAGCACAATTACAGTGGCTGTCCTACTGGACGGCAGGCAGACATATAGGAGAAACATACACCACAACCGGCCGAGTGCCCACCCCAGAATTATGCCGCCTATTACTACCAGGCACCAAGCCGAGGCGCACATATCCCATACATGTCGCAGTGGCACGCAAATGCATGCAAAAGATACACCGTATTTCGCCAGGGAAACCTTCTTACTCTCCTCTGCTGCCGCTGGTCGGCTGGCCCAAACATGAACACTATTACACCCCTAACATGCTCCACATATGGACGGCCAGCGGCCTCACTGAAATGGAGTCCCTATTTGAGGACGGACAGCTCAAACCGTTCCAACGGCTTATGGACGACTACGATCTCCCCCCTGGCCAGTTCCTACTTCACCGCCAACTCCTCGAAAGCTATCGATCGCACCACAACCTATCGACGGGAGAGCCTGCCACCCACCCGGTCACCCACACAATCTTACATATGGGAGCGGGGCAACACTTTACCACATGGCTTTATAAAGCCATACGAGAACTTGCAAACAGACCCCTGGAGGCCCTACGAGCCACCTGGGAGGAAGAATTAGGACGCCCACTACATGAGAAAGAATGGGAGATGGCCCTTGAATACCCCAAGAAGGTGTCTAGAAATGCACGGTTTAAAAATATACAATTCTACATCTTACACAGGGCATACTTCACACCAGCACGTCTCCAAAGATTTTACCCCGACACCCAGTTCCTCTGTCCTAGATGTAACTCACAGGTAGCAGATTTTCATCACATGTTTTGGAGCTGCCCCACACTGCAACCATATTGGCACAATGTCCATAAATCACTCGCAGATCTTACAGGGCTTACACAACTGAACACGTGGGAGGCCTGTGCGCTAGGTATTTTCCGGAAACGAAAGCAACACAAAGTACCAACCCGATTTGTCTCCCTAGCAATTTTGTTAGCCAATAGGAGTATAGCCATGCACTGGCGATCCCCCACAGGCCCGACTGCGGCATGGACGGGAGCAGTACACAAATGGGCAGAGGAAGACACACTAAGAGGAGGAGGTGAAGGGGACACGCAAACACCCCATTTCCATGGAGTGGGCCATGCTGCTGCACCAATTCAAACAGCTGCCTACTCAAGACGACCCAGATGACCCCTCGCACAACCCGACAGACACACACCCATAAGCCTAAACCGCAAGCACGCGCACTAGATCTCCTCCTGCAGCACACGCGTAGCGTCGCTCACGATTCATAGCACACACCACATGACACTCGAGGACCAGACGCTGGAGCAAGGCCGACCAGATCTCCTCCCACCCCCAGAGACACAGATGCACTACCTAGCGAGACACATATCGCCCCTATACCCCACGCAACATTAGTTCCCAGGATCCCATGAACACTCCCCCCAGTTCCACATCCCAGTTCTCCGTAGGAATAGTTTGATGCTAGACCCTAATAATGGCAGGATACATGTCCATTTATTGTACAATAAACAATGTATAATGCTATAAAACGCAAAGGATGCAAGTAATTCAAATGTATCTTAACGCACCATGTTTTTGTATATTACAAATGCCAATAAAAACAAGTTAAAAAAAAAAACATCCGTGTGTTCAAAGTTTGTTTTATGTTGTCCAGAATTCCCCAGGGAAAATTGAATAGCAGATGGTAAGTGGAAGCCATACTGCAGTGAGGTTATCTGTCAGGCAGAAAAAGTACTGGAAAGTTAAGCAGGGCTATCAGTACTGGCTAGGGACTCTATGCATGTGAGTAATAGCAAGAGGAATATGCTGGTGAAATTTTGATGTTATATCACTTAGAAAGGGTGACATTGAAAAAGTAGCAGGTTTCTAAAGCTTGTGTGAAGAGTAAACGGAAGGGTTTTACTCGTAGTGTATGTTTAGTAAACGGAAAAGTTTTACTAAGTGTGAGAGAAACTATCTTTTTCAATTTAGAGAAACTGGCACGATAGCGAATGTTTTATGTTGTTACTAAATTTTAATTAAAGTCGTAGAGAAAATAAAGTTTTGCGTACGATTTTGTAAAGGGATGGTCAGCTGCCGGAGAGGGAGCTGACGTCACAAAACGCCGCGCTGGGATTGGTTGAAACAGCGGGTGTGGAACGACTCTTGTAAAGGAGGGGTCAGTAGTCAGGAGCAGTACTGATGTCATAGGTGCCGCACTGGGATTGGTCAAAAACAGCGAGGGACAGAGAAGCGCGGATTGTAAAGGAGGGGTTGGCAGACAAACGTCACAGAAAGGCCGCGCTAGGATTGGTGCAGAAATAAAAGTTAGCTGGCACTTGATTGGTTGATATCATAGAAGCTAAAAATCCTAGTGGATAGGAGATTGCATGTTAAAACGCGATCCAACTTTAACAGGAACTCGACCGGATAGGAGATATTTAGGCTTTGCAGAATATAATTTTATACATCGAGATTTACCCAAAATGTACGGAGAAAAGAGAAAAATGTAATTTCTGCAAAAGATTAAGAATTATTTTAAAAAGGATAAACCAATCAAAACTAGGGAAGGAATTATCATTCCACCAGCTAAGACGCCCGCTTCATTCATGATGGAGAGAGGTTATCATACTTGCGTATGGATAGAAAATTGGATAGAATATACCAAAAATGATGGAATATTAGCATTTCCCGAGAATGGCACTTTCAATGGAAGAATTCTTCAAAATTTGAGATTGAGAATGAATGATTTAGAACCCAGACCTAGATTAACTCAGTACAAAGCCTTAGAGGAATGGGAAACCGAGGCATTTGAGCGTGACTGATCCAGGAGTAATAGGGGTTATCGAGGATTTTTTCCCAGAAACCAACATGAGTCTAGGGACTGTCAAATGAAACCATGGAGGAGGGCAATGCTTACAGAAGGACTGTATCCAATATTGACAGCAGAAGAACTGTTAGGGAGTAAATGCACAGAAAAGACAAAACACTTAATGAGAAATGGAGATTCTGAAGATGAATTTATGGAAGAGATATTAAAGAACCCCCCACCATATCAGGAAGAAACAAGTGGATGCACCCCAAGTGCACCACCGTTAAAGACCCCATTAGTACCGCAGGTATTGCATGATTTCCCAACGAATAGGGTACTTCACGATAAAGAAAAAGAAGCCCTAGACAAAACAAGAGCAGAATTAATACAGAAAATAACAGTTGAAAGTGCACCCTGATTCCTTAACCATACCTGTAACAATTGATCCAGTAGTTCCATTATATAGTGACAAGGGAAACTATTCCCAACCGCTAGTTGCGCCTACTCCTGTGAATGTTCCTAAACCTGAAGCAGTAGTAATTGTTGAGGATCACTTTAGTGATTGTGAATCTATGATTTCATTAATGGACTTGCCCATTCGAGAATCTGCAAATAGTACTCCCAGAAGAGCTACACCTGGTTGCTCGAAAGATGTAAATATAATAACTTCATCAGGAACCAAAAGTGCCACAGTGGTAACACCAGAAGATTTAGAAAGATGGGCACAAGGATCAGATCAACAGTGTACACCTCCAAAAATCATGGATATTTATAAATTAAAAGTCGAATTAGAAGAAATAATAGCAGGAAATGTAGGATTAGATCGCCTAAATACATACGATGAAGAAGAACTATTGTTTGTGTGTAGGAGTATCACAAGAAATGTAAAGATATTTCATGAGAAATTATCAGATTTAGCTCTGCAGATGGGAATTGAAATAGGGAGATCAAAAGTGTTGCAGAAACCCTATAGAGCAGATTTTTCAGACAAAGATTTAGAAAACATGAATGCCTCTGGAAGAAAGTTACAAGTAAAGGAATTAATGACAGTCTTACAGAAATGGGGAGACCTAGATAAATGGAGAGTACGATGGGCCAAGAAAAAGGAAGAGACACGAACAAGTAGAACAGCCTCCGAATATTTAATGAAGGAAGCAGGGAAGGCAGATCAAATGTACCCGATGCGAGAAGTTCCAGGAGGGGGATATGTACATGTCCCATGGAGCAGACAGGATATTTTGTCATTTACGAATGATTTTCCAAAGTTGAGAGAAAAGCCAATTGAATGGTACAAGCAGGTTGAGAGGTTTGTGAAGGTGTCAAAGGTATTGTTGAAGGATTTGGATGGTTTGTTTGATATAGTGGTACCTGCCGATTTATGGACAGATTGTAAGATTACAGTTGATTGGCCAAGTGAAGAGTATCCTAGAGATCCAAAGACAGGTGCCCCGTCAAATGATGTAATGAAAAAGTACCAACAAGTAATAACTTACCTGAAAGGGAAAATACCACTGAAAGAAACAGATTGGGTGAAAATAGATCGAACTACCCAAGAAGCCAATGAATCGGTACACGCCTATTATGAGCGTTTATTGCAGGTATTCAAGCAGTATAGTGGCTTTGAGGATATTGGAGATAAAAACATGAGTCAGTTTGTTTACAGATTTGTTTATGGCCTGAAGCCAGAGATTTGTCAGATGATTAAGCAGCACATGTTGTGTTGGCAGGGGAAACCGATTGACGAGATCTTGAAATATGCGAAATATTGTGGAGATGATATCGAGGATAGGCACAAGAAATTACAGGAGAAAGTAATGTGGGCTCAGGTGAAAATGGCCGAGAAACAGGGAATTAATTTGGATAATCCGAGTGAAAATCAAGGAAAGGATTCTGGAACGAGTGGTGACACTGGGAATGGTGGAAAAGTGAGAGGACGAATGAGCAGAGAAGAGGCTAAAAAGAAATTTCCTTGTCATGGATGCGGAAAATTGGGGCATTGGAAGGATGAATGTAAAAAGATTCGGAATAATAATGGCCCAAATCAAAATTTAAATCCACAGACGCAGAATGACACAGCAGGGTGTAAATCATCAGAGTCAGTTGCCACCTGCACCTATACAGGGTAATGTAAGCAGAGCAAAGCACGGTACAGACGTCGGATATCAAGGAGGAAGTGGTAAGAATGATTATGTAACATCACAGTTTCTTTTACAGGACGATTTCTGTCAATACAGTTCATGACGGTGCCTAGGAGAGGGGGAGAAGGAGTGCGTACTTGGCGCATCCCTACCGGTAGATCAGTCAGGTCCATATGTTGAAGGGAATGTGAAAGGTAATGATATTACTTTTCTTTTGGACACTGGTGCTACCCGGTCTACTGTGAGAACAGCAGACATTCCAGACCTTCCTCTCTCTGGAGAAGCTATCCAAGTAGTGGGGGTAGCTAATCGAAAGATTAGAACACCTCTTACCGAACCAATGGAAGTTAAAATTGGAAATTTCAGAGAAATGCATCAATTTGTAGTGTGTGATTCCAGTCCAGTAAATTTATTGGGCCGAGATTTGTTATGCAAAATGAATTGCACAATTTTCTGCACACCGGATGGTGTGGCAGTTCAGACCCCAGATGAAGATCATGTATATAAGTTTATGATTGCAAAACAAGGTACAGAAGTAGATTAGATGTTTTCCTTGATAACAAAAGACGAGTTGCCAGAAGAATTAAAAACTACTGTAAACCCCATAGTATGGGATTTCACAGGAAAAGAAGTAGGACTTATGGCCAAAATAGACCCAGTTAAAATTACTGTAAAAGAAGGTGCGATTTTCCCAAATACCAGACAGTACAAAATGAGTGCAGAAGTAAAAGCAGGAGTCATTGAAGAAATCAACCGAATGGTAGAACAAAATATACTAAAAGAAGTAATGAGTAGCCCATGTAATTCACCAATAATGGGTTTAAAGAAACCTAGTGGAAAATATAGGATTGTTCAAGACCTGCGGAAAAAAAATAAGATTGTGGAACCATGTTGTCCTATAGTGCCAAATCCTGCAGTAATTCTATACCAGATCCCTTGGAGTGCAGGATGGTTCACTGTGATTGATTTATGCCAAGCGTTCTTTTCAATACCATTGCACCCAGATAGCCAGTATCTTTTTTCATTTAAATTTGAGAACAAAGTCTATGTATGGAATCGTGTTCCTCAGGGGTACACGGAAAGTCCTTCCATTTTCAATCAGATATTGAAAAAGTGTCTAGAGAAACTAGTGATGCCAGGAAGCTCAGTCCTAGTACAGTATATCGACGACTTACTGGTGGCATCAAACACCAGAGAGGACTGTGTTGTTGATTCTATTGCATTATTAAATCATTTAGCTGAAGAAGGGCATAAAGTCTCACCTGAAAAATTGCAGTTTTGTACAACAGCAGTTAAGTATCTGGGAGACCAAATTGAGAGGGGAAAAAGAAGAATAACCTCTGAGAGAGTAAAATTAATCAAGAAAATGCAAATGCCTGTAACCCAAAGAGAGGTGAGAATGTTCCTGGGAATAGTAGGTTATTGTCGACAATGGATACTAGGATTTTCTCTATTAGCTAAGCCATTAATTCAAATGACGAAAAAGAAGGCAAAGGACCCAGTTGAATGGGATGATGAAAGCGTAGGAGCCTTTGTAAAATTAAGAAATGCTCTATGTGCAGCACCTGCCCTAGGTATGCCTGACTATAAGAAAAGTTTTGCATTATTCTGTCATGAGAGAGAAAATTGTGCACTTTCAGTCCTAACTCAGAGACATGGGCTAGGCAGACGTCCTATAGCATATTTTTCTGCTACATTGGACCCAGTGGCAGCCGCGTTGCCAGGCTGCTTAAAAGCAGTAGCGGCTACCTGTTTGAGCATTGAACAAAGTGAGTCAATTGTGATGGGACATCCTGTAAAGGTGTTTGTCCACATGCGGTTGGGATTCTGTTGACAAGAACCCGAACTCAGCATCTTACTCCTAGTCGGCTGACTAAATATGAGAGAATAATAATGGGTGCTGAAAATGTGACCATGGTAAGGTGCACAATAGTAAATCCCGCTACCTTACTACCAGACCCATATCATGAGGAAATTAAAGATGACAAGGAAGAAGAACATGATTGTTTACAAGTCACAGAGTTATGCACGAAACCACGTCCTGATATTGAGGAACAGCCCCTCAGAAAGCCAGACAGGGAGCTATTTGTTGATGGTTCATGCCAAAGGCATGAAGACGGTAAACTAACTGCTGCCTATGCGGTGTGTGAATTAACGAATAGTCGAAGCATCCTATTTACCAGGAGTCAAATCTGCACAAATAGCTGAATTGATTGCATTGATAAAGGCTTGCAAAATTGGGAGGAATCAAAAAGTAACTATATTTACAGATAGCCAATATGGTTACGGGGTTGTGCATGATTTTGGCCAACTATGGATGCAGAGGGATTTCATGACTTCTTCAGGATCTCCCATTAAAAATGGACAGTTCGTAAGGGAATTGCTGGAAGCAATACAATCACCAAAAGAATTGGCTGTGGTGAAATGTGCCGCACACCAGTCAGGAGATGACTGGGTGGTAATCGGCAACCGATATGCAGATCTTGTGGCTCAACATTGTGCCAAAAATAGATTGTCAGTCAATAAAAGGGTGGAGAGAATGGGAATCAGCTGCCAACTTATGCTGTATGTGCCACCTGAAACATGGAATGATGTTAAACGATTGCAAGATGATGCTGATGAAAGTGAAAAGAATATATGGATTAAAGTGGGATGTTCTCAAAGGGGAGAAGACGAGGTGTGGATTTGTGCTGATGGCAGACCAGTCATGCCTGACTGTCTGCTTTCACAAATGGCCAGGATGTATCATGGAGACACACACATAGGGAGAGATGCAATGATTAGGCTCTTCAGACAAAAGTGGTACAATCCCAAGTTCAGGGCTGTAGCAGAGAGTCTTTGCCAGAGATGTTTGACCTGCCAAATGCATAATCCAGGAAGAAAAACAATAATTGGATTTGGAAAGATTGGAAAGGCAGAAGGTCCATTTATAAGACTGCAATTTGATTTCATTCAGTTACCACCATGCAGAGGGTTGAAATATGTACTTGTCATAGTGTGTCTGTTTTCATAGTGGGTGGAGGCTTACCCTACCAGGAGGAATGACAGTATTACAGTCGCAAAATTGTTGCTACGAGAACTCATTCCTAGATTTGGTTTCCCAGTAACTTTGGAATCAGATAGAGGAAAGCATTTTAACAGTGAAGCGATCAAAATAATCTGTGAAGCATTCCAAATTGAGCAAAAACTGCACTGTGCATATCGTCCAGAGGCTTCTGGAGTGGTTGAACAATTGAATGGCACTATAAAATCAAGACTGGGAAAAATGTGTGCATCAACATCATTAGAGTGGCCGGATGCATTGCCACTTGTTTTAATGGGTCTCAGAAGCATTCCTGATAGAAATACCGGATTGAGTCCACACGAGATAATGATGGGAAGAGCAATGAGACAGGCATATGTTCCCACAAATAAACTGCTGAATATATCTGATAATATGGTTCTGGATTATTGCAAAGGATTGGCTGACCTAGTGCATTCTGTCTCTCACCAGGTTGGAGAAGACGCAGTTTCCAGGCAGCCTGAACAAGAACATGATCTGAATCCTGGTGATTGGGTGGTAGTGAAGAATCACACCAGAGAAACGTGTCTATCACCTAGATGGGGCGAACCTTATCAAGTCATACTGACCACCAATACAGCAGTGAAGTGTGCAGGATTTCCTAATTGGATTCACGTAAGCCACACCAAAAGAGTACCAGACCCTGAAGAAGAAAA
This sequence comes from Calotriton arnoldi, assembly GCA_963921515.1. Lineage (NCBI taxonomy): Eukaryota > Metazoa > Chordata > Amphibia > Caudata > Salamandridae > Calotriton > Calotriton arnoldi. The sequence goes on from CAWUFW010000692.1 coordinate 1,635,920, forward strand.
TCCTCAGTCAGCATCAATCACTGAGGAAGCTGAAGGTTGCCCAGCTGAAGAATCTCAGGCTCGAGATTCAAGGGAAGCTGAAGAAGAACAACCGAGCACAAGTCAGGACTGGATACCGGTGGTGGAAATTCTTGAAGTTTATCACAGAACAAAAAGTCAAACAAATTTGGAAGAAATTGAAGAAGATCAGATAGGTGAAGAAGAAGCAGCTCAGGGAAAAGAAGAAGACACAATAAAAGAACCTGAGCAAGACCAGATAGGGAAAGGAAACTAGGCTCAAATTAACGACGAACCAACACATTTTGAGCAGGGACAGACGGGCTTAGAAGAACCCGGTCAGGCTGCAGAAGTACAAAGTGCAATAAGCCCTGATCAGAACCAGTTAGATCAAGAAAAGTATACAGAAAAAGATCTCGAAAAACACGAACATGAAGAAATAAACGAAGAACAAGGTCAGTTATTGGAAACTCACAGAGGAGCTGCTGAAGAGAAACCAATCAGACCTGAAAAAGAGCAAATAAGAGAAACAGTAATTGCAGAAAGCGAAACCGTGCTAAACCCTGAAAATAAAAAGATTTCTGAAGACGAAAATAAAGAAACAGTGCAAACAAAGAAAACAAGAAAAGGTGATCATTGGCCTAGTGTCATTAAAAGAGTGAAATACCACATAACAACCAGAAGTGAAGATCCAGATCAAGTAAATGAAATAACAAGCCAAACAGGACAAGAAAATAAAGCTGAGAAAAGAAGAAGTAAAAGACTGAAACTTGTAAATAACAAATTCAAGGGTCCTGATTGGACTTACATCATTCTTGAAGCTTACGAGAGTTCAGAGTCAAGTGAAAGTGGTAACGAAGGAACAAGTGCAGAACTGACGTACGAGAAAGAAACAAGACCACCTTGACTACGTGAAATAGTCGTATAAAGAAAAAACGAAAATAGATAAGAAGAGCAATCTTCCTTGTCAAAATGTCTGACGATAGGGTTACTGGGAGATCAAAACAGAAATGTTGTAAAAGATGCTGTGCAGTATGCATATGTAGTCTAGTAATGGTGCTTATAGTTTGGTTAGTTCTGATCGTAGCAATTCCTTACCTTTGATAATGGATAAAAAGATTAATAACGAAACTAAGGAAAGGACAGCAAACTTAAAAAGTAATAGAGTAGAACTGATGGCAGAAAATGAACCAGAATTTCATCATGAAATAACTGATAACGACACTAGTTTAAATGTTTTCACCAAGTTATTGTTTCAATATGTAGATACTATGGAAGTTAGTAATTGTTATGTCTGTATGAAGTTACCCGAATCAGTAGCGGAAGGGTTAACATATCATCACTTACCATTAACGTATGGCATATCATGTAGTGTATTGGCTAGTTTATTTTATAGAACAGGAAGACTTCAGTATTATTATTCAAACCTAGATGTGATATTTTCTGAGGTTCCGATTCGAAAGAGTATGAACCCAGTGCTTAGTAGTCAAGATGCAGAGTTTATGGGAGAATTTTTCTTAACAATGAAATCAATAGATATAACACATGCACATAGAAACAATCTAACATGTTCGTTACATGAAGAAGAAAAGATATTTTTGAATTTAGTAGACGATAGAAGACAAGATTTTCAAAGGAAAGCTTCTGAGCATAAGGCTCATTTGCCACCTTGGGCTGAGAAAGAAGGTAGTTACACACCTGGCAAGGCTCAAGCTGCTATGGCTCTGGATTTCGTAAAGACAGGGAAAATGTGTCTACATAGATTAAAAACTGATTAGAACAATGTTTTCATCGGTACTAGTGAATGTGAACACAATTTCTTAATTCTTGGAGGTTGGGGAAATCAAAGGAGGAACAGATTCAGTTTTTCCTGGAATCTATTATGTGTGTGGGAATAAGGCTTACTTTAGGCTTCCTGCACGGTGGTATGGAAGTTATTTTGGAATAGTATTTCCAAAAATATACCACGTAAAAAGAAACACTGGGAGCAATGAAAACAATGGCGAATTATCACGTAGTAAAAGAGCTAGTTTTTCTGAAATTGTAGGAGATATATTTGGTGCATTGATACCTTCAGTGGGAATAATTCTGAACTCAAGGAAAATATGTAAATTGTCTACAGTGGTTGATCGTTTATCAACGGATACTGCTGGAGTATTTCTAATGATTAATACGGAGATGGTTGCGATTAGGTCTATGGTTATGCAAAACCGACTTGCTCTTGATATTATATTGGCAAAAGAGGGCGGAGTCTGTAAATTATTGAAGACGAAACACTGTTGCACTTACATACCTGATAAAAGTGCAGAAATTGGAACATATATACAGAATGTAACGAAACTTGAGAAGGAATTAAAACCACTGGAAGTTGATAGTGTATGGGAAAGATTGACAAGTAGTATTGCGTCAATTGGTACCTGGTTTGCTAATGTAGGAAAAGGACTTGTAGGTCAAATATTAGTACCCTTAGCAGGGATAGCAATAATAATACTGTCAATAATAAAGTGGTGCAAATGTTGTAGAAAGTATGAATCGTATAATGTGACAGGAAAAGGAAAGAAGAGAAAGTTTGATGAAATTGAACTTGAAGATTTGAGAAGTGAATTATACAAGAAATTGAAAGGGGATGTGAAAAATAGAAAGTGTAAAAATGAAAACGAAACTATTTTATGCTAAAAGTTGGCATCTGATTGTGGGTAGTATTTGATGGCTCTTAAACGCCATCAGAGAGGGGATTGATGGAGCAAGGACTCACAAATGAGACTTGCTCGGACGCAATCTTCTCACAGTATTAATTTATTAAACTTTGTATTGTTTGTACTAACTCTTGCATACACGACATAAGTAGCAAGGAAGCTTGCCTATGTGTTTTAACTAACAAGTAACGTTTGTCTTTTCTAAAATGGCCGCTAAAGCGCGGGAACTTTACTGCGCATGTCTCAACCACATCACGTGGTGTGACGTCTCTCTTTGCTTGGTGGGAAACTCCTGCTTCTGCGCAGCGTAAATTAAAATAGCTGCTTTATGTTTTCACATGCTACAGCTTGCTCTCGTGTTATTATTAAATTGTTGTTTTCCTAACGCTACTAATGCGGGATAGAATTTATAAGTAAATGGGAATAGAGTAGAAAGAGTGGGTATATGGTAAAACATTTTATTTGTGATTTTAATATCTTCTTCTTTGACTTTTATTAGTTCGTAAACTTGGGCCTGGGGTTGCTGAACTGAAACTAGAGAGACAATGACTCTGCGCATGCGTCCTGCATGGCTGCCAAAAGAATAGGATAAAGTCAACCTGGACGTCGTCCAAGGCCACGACCTAATGGCCAACATTGCTGTACCCATGTTGTTCCTGTTAGATATGCAACAATGTACATGAAGAATGTATAAACTTTGTCGTGAGACGGGTGGGAAATAAAGCAAATGTATTAAAATTGATGGGCGGTATTTTAAAACAATGGTCTTCAGAAAATTGAACTAAAATCATATGGTGTGAGGATCAACCCCCTGTCCCTGTCCAATCAGAAGTAGTGGTCCCATATTTTGGCAACATTAATGGGAGGTACATGGGCGTAGAAGGGTATAACAGATATAGAATTAGCTAATTAGTCAGATTGGGCGTCCATTACCAGAGGAGGCAGAGGAGCTCAGAGAACAGGCGTTCATGCTGACAGGCAGAAGCTCCAGACCAACAAGCTGATCGATTGCAGACTGAACCGCTGTCCAGAGAGGTCCTGAGGAGGGGGCGGCGGAGTCCATTAGAAGGAAGGCACGGGAGAATCGAGGAGAAGTCGAGTATCAGAGAGGGGAACGACGCAGGCGTCATTGTAGAGAGGTCACCGGTCCTGTACTGAACCTGGAGGAGGTCTTTGCTCTTCATCCTTCCTAGGTCCTATCTTTCCAACTCCTTGGCCAAGGGGTTTGGTTCTCGCACTTTATGTAAATATAAATGCAACCTTTAGTTGCGCTGCTGTCTCGATCTTCTCCTTTCTGAGGGACCGTCATTAATCAATAATTATTATTCTATGCTTCACCCTTGATATGCGATTAAGTACCATGTGGTTCTGTATTTTACTCTGCTAAATCTTTAGATAAACATTTTAAAACTTCCTGACTCAGTGATTATTTCAGGATTATGAATTGTAATGAATGTCACTCATTTTAAACTTCCCAATTAGCAAAGGATTCATTGGTAAGTCATTACTCTTCAATCAGAAAAGTAATTGGTAGCAGGGAATTTTGATAAAGAGTACAACTGACACACCAGCGTAAGTACTAGCGTAGTATGAATGTATGGGCCCAAGTGAGTATTTGGTGTATGAATGCTGTTTGCTAGTATTGCGCTGGATCAGAACGATCAGAATGCAAGCCATCCTCCCGATTAGTTGCATGAACACTCGAGCTGGTAATGAGTGTTGAGGCTGAAATTGTGATATTAGAGCCTGTATGTTGCGTATTCTGACTGGGTTGGGGTATGCTAGAGCTTTGGAAGTGTCTATTGTAGCTCCTAGATACGTTTGTGTGTTGGATGGTTGAAGGTGGGACTTGGTGAGATTTACGGTGAATCCCAAGTTGTGAAGCAATTGAATTTTTTTCCGGGTGGGGGGGGGGGGAGGGGAACGCAGCTGCTGTGAGACTTGGCTTTTATGAGCCAGTCGTCCAGATATGGGAACACGTGAATGTGTGGTCTTCTTAAGTGAGCCGCAACTACTGCGAGGCACTTGGGGAAGACCCTGGGTGCTGTGGTCAGCCCGAAGGGGAGGACTTTGAACTAGTAGTGCTGACCGTCTACCAGGAACCGGAGATATTTTCTGTGAGCTGGATGAATGGTAATGTGGAAGTAGGCGTTCTTTAAATCTAGAGTGGAAAGAAAGTCGCCTTGCTGAATCAATGGGAGCACCTGTTGGAGGGTGACCATGTGGAAGTGATCTGACTGAATATAGAGGTTTAGTGGTCTAAGGTCCAGTATTGGCCTGAGAGAGCCGTCCTTTTTTGGAATTAGGAAATATAGGGAGTAAACCCCTTTGCCCTGATAAGGCAAGGGGACTGGTTCTATTGCATGTTTTTGTAAAAGGGAGAGGACCTCTTGTTTTAGGAGGGTCAGATGTACTGATGACATTGGACGATGCTTTGGAGGGATATTTGGGGGAGTGGAGCTGAGTTCCAGGCAATAACCATACTGGATAATTTGTCTTACCCACTTGTCTGTTGTGATGGTGTTCCAGACAGGTAGGAACTGTGAGAGATGTCCCCCGACAGGAGTCACTGCTTGGTGTTGGGGGAACTGCGGGTGTTGTTATCTCTGGCTCTTCCCCGATTATTGTTCCCTCTGTATCCTCCCCGAAAATATCCTTTGGGGGAGGTAGATTGATTGGGGCTTTTGTAAGACGAGGAGGGATTTTCTGATGATATTATTTTTGGAGCCACCCCTGTAAAAGGAGCGGCGAAAGGAACCCCTGTTGGAAGGGAGTTGCAAGGCCCCCATGGACTTAGCAGTCTCGGTATCTTTCTTCATTTTCTCCAATGAAGTATCGACTGTAGGTCCAAAAAGATGCTCTTGATCGAAGGGCTGATTGAGTATGGTGGTTTGAACCTCTTGCTTGAATCCGGAGATTCGAAGCCAAGCGTGCCTACTCAGTAAAATGCTGGTGTTAATGGCACGGGATGCTGTATCAGCCGCATCTATGTCACATTTTATGGAGGTGTTAGTTATCAGATTGCCCTCTTAAATGAGTTCATTGGCCTTGTTTTTGTGTTCGTCTGGTAAATACTGCATCAGTTTTTCCAGCTCGTCATAGTGCGCTCTGTCATAGCGCGCTAGGAGAGCTTGGTTATTGGTGATGCGCCAATGGTTTGCAGCCTGTGACGCAATCCTTTTCCCTGAAGCGTCTAGAAGCTTTGACTCCTTGTCAGGAGGAGGGGCGTCGCCTGTAGCCTGGGAATTAGCCCTCTTGCGTGCATTAGACACAACAATAGAGTCTAAGGGTATCTGGCCTTTGATGTACACCGGGTCTGTAGGAGCTGCTTTATATTTTTTATCCACCCATGGTGTAAGTATTTGGGCTCGAACAGGGTCTTTGAATACTTCTGGTGCATGTTTTATCATCCCTTTTAGCATAGGCAGGGTGTGGGTGGATTTTTGTGAGGGTGCGGATGTTTCCACTAAGAAGTCCTCTTCTAGGGGATCAGTGTGTAGTTCCACCCCATGGTAGTGAGCAGCCCTATTGATAAGTTGTGCAAACCCAATGTTATCATCAGGTGGTGATGGCCTGGTGGGATATAGATCAGGGTCATTGTTGAGATCCGGATCTTGATCATAGTCATCCCATGGGTCTGGGTCCTGTGGTATGTTCTGGTCGTCATCATCCCCTAGTGTATCCCCATCCCCACGTCATCACCCTCTTGTGGCACAGGTGAGTGTGTAGGTGATGGAGTTTGCTGGTGAGATGAATAAGTTAGGATGAGGAGGAGAGGGAGGTATATAAGGGGGAGAAGGGTTAGTACCCATGTCCTTGCGTTTCAAAGGTATGGGAGGATCATCTGGAAGGTCTAATTTCTGTTTTTTAGGAGGTTTGGTGAGAAGTATGCCAGTTTCGGGGTCAATATGCAGCGTTTTCTGCTTTGGATCCGAAGATTCTAGAAGAGAAAGTTCTGTGGGTGGCGTGTCTTGTTTCGGCGCCGGCAGCTTGGCCGTAGAGTGTTCCTTAACGGGCTTAAGCTGTGACTGTTTAGTAGGTGTTTTCTGCTCCGAAATCTTTTGTGAGGGAGTTTTCGGATCCGACATTTTCTTCGGCTCCGAAGCTTTTGGTTTGTCTTGTTTCGGCTCCAAAGCTTTCAGTTTGTCCTGTTTCGGCTCCGAAGCTTTGTCTTTTGGTGGCTTCGGAGCCGGGGTCTTCGGCGTCGAAGGTGTCTTCGGTGCCGGCAATGAAATGTGGGGCCCCAGCTTGGCTTTAGGCTTCGGTGCATGTTCGGTGCCGGAATGGGGCAGACTCGAGCCAGAGTCGGAAGGATTTGGTTTCATAGCCGGGCCAGAGGGCGGTCGTCTGAAGTTTGAACACGGTGTCGACCTGAGCCCGAGGGCGAAGTTGTTACCGGAGCCTTAGGTTTGAGTTTGGTAGCGGGCTGGGTAGTAGTACACACTGTTCGCTGAGCCGGGGTGACAGCCTGCTAGTCTTCCTCGGAGTCGTCGGCTTCGGAGACGGAGATATCCTCGTCTGCAGGTTGAAGTTCTGGATGGGCTGTGGAACCTGCTTCGAAGATCTGGAATCGAGCTGCTGCTGCGAGACATTTCGTGTCGTCGAGCCAGACGATCACGGATGGTTTTCTTCGACCGGAACGAAGTAGAGGCCTCGCAATGTTTTTCCTCGTGCTCGGGGGAGAGGCAGGAGGTTACACACTTCGTGTAAGTCTGTGTGTGGGAATTTAGCACCACACCTGGGGCATTTTTTAAACGGAGTCCGTTCCATCGACGGCCGTCTGGTCGGCGCGGCTAGGCCCAACGGCCCGCGTCGAAGTTCCTAGTGGAGGATTTTTGAAATTGGAGGATGCGCGTCGAAAGGGGAATGCGATCGAGACAATACCGTCGAGCGGTGAAGGATTGCGCGTCGAAGGGGGTTCGAAGACGATACCGACCCGGAGTGCAAGAAATTACATCCGAACCCGATGGCGGAAAAAAACAATCTGGGGATGGAGTCGATGCCCATGCGCACTATCATCGTAAGGAGGAGTCACCTATCTCGTGACTACAAAGACTTCTTCGAACAAATACAAACTGCAAACATCCGAGCCCAACACCAGATGGCAATCTATGCACAGTATATGATCTACAGCTCATATGCCTCGAACACATACTTCCATATAAACACATATATATGTATATACTTACACACACATATACATATGAATTCTATTTCATTATTCAAATCTGAAAAAAGGAACACTTGAGGATTCCTGTAAAGCAGCCATGTGTTGGTTTATATGTTTTGTTATTGGTTTTATTAAGCACACTTCCAGCTATACAGGTGTTGATGCACTGTAAACAAGGCAACACTAAGGCGGTGGAAGCGACTGATTAGACACAGATCCAGACTTTCTGTGCTTTCCTGAAATGCAGCAGATCCTGCAAACTACGCAAAAAATAACGGGAGAGAGTTACATAATTTAGATCCTAGGTTTCCGAAGGATGAAGACATGAGATGAATGAAGGGTCCAGCCCGTAACATACCAGGAGAACATGTTTCTAATATAGGTGGGGCCCATGTATTTCAAGTTTGGGCATGAAATAACAACAACCCACACTGTGATAAAATATTAAATCCCTCAAAAAAATTCTTACCAGAATGGCTTTCTATTCCAGATGCAGCTAGAAAATCTTCCTCTATCTGGTCATCCTCTGGCAATGGCCTATACAGAAACAAATGCGCACAGGTAAATAAAACAACACATTGGCAGGTGTTTAAACAAATGTTAGGTCATGTTCAAGGCACGCAAACATATCTTGGAAAGATACCTGCCAGCCAACTACAGTGTGTGATTAAAGCAGGAAATGCATGGTTATGCAGAGAACAAAAGGACAATGCAGGGTACTATCAGCCGATAGCCCTCTGCCCACAAAGAAAAAATGGTTGCCCACTTACAGTCCTGGTTCTGCACTGTAGGTATCTTCACTGAAGTCATATGTTATAATAGTTTTCCGCTACATGTGGGGAGTCCAGAATACTTTAATCAAACATAGCCATCCACCTACCTATCTGTCTTGTTTATACATCCAACTATACTGATCTAATATATCTGTATACATCTATCTATACATATATATATATATATATATATATATATATATATATATATATATATATTCACTGAAAAAACCAAAGGCTACGGGGACGCTATAGTTAGGCTCAGATTTTGTACACACAAAACAATTGAAATTCAGCAGTTCTAGTTATCTCAAGAAACTATAACTCATGCTAAGGCAACTATAACTTGCACCCTTGCCATGCACTGTTTTCCCATCAAGAATTCTTACTACAAATGTTGCAGTGACATTATGAAGGACATCATAGAAGATGTCATGACTGATGTAAAATGTGGGGTAATTAGAAGAGCCTGAAGAGGGCGCTAGTTATAGTTACCTTAGGGAACGAGTTATAGTTTCTTGAGATAACTATAACTGTTGAATTTCTATGGTTGTACATGTGTAAAATCTGAACCCAACCAGGACGACCCTGTAACCTTCGGTTTTTAGTCAAGTTCTAAGGTTTTTTTTAAATTCTATTTCGTAACTATAACATTGTAACCTTTGTTTTTTTCAGTGAATTTCTAGTCTATTTAATGCTATTTCCTAAATATAATGTCCCTGTAAACGCAGTGTGTGAACGGCTGCATGGGTGTGTGTGTGTGAGTGGCTGCGTGTGTGTGTGTGTGTGTGTGTGTGTGTGTATATGAGTGGCTGGGTGAGCGGCTGTAAGGGTGTGTATGTGTGTGTGAGTGGGTGGATAAGTGAATGTGTGTGACAGACTGGCTGTGTAGGTCTGTGAGTGGGTGGGTGTGTGACTGGCTGTGTGGGTCTGCCAGTGGGCAGGAGTGGATGTGTGGGTCTGTGAGTGGTCGTGTGAGTGGATGTGTGGTTCTGTGAGTGGGTGTGTAAGTGGGTTTGTGAGTGTGAGGGGGGTATGGTGGGTGTGAGCGGGTGTGTGACTGGCTGTGTGAGTTCTGTATGGATGGGTGCATGAGTGTGTGAGTGGTTGTGTGGAGGTGTGTGTGTGATGGGTGGGCATATAAGTGGGTCTCAGAGTGGTGTGTGAGTGGCAGTATGGGGGCCAGTGGGTGTGTCAGTGGTTTTGCTGTCTAGGTGTGGGAGTGTGCAAGTGGATGTGTGGGTGTATATGCGGCTGAGTGTGTGGGTGCCTGTATGGGTCTGTGAGTGGGTGTGTGAGTGGTTGCATGTGAGTAGGTGCATGAGTAGGTGTATGAGTGCAGCGTGGGACTGTGAGTGGCTGTATGGGTGTGCGAGTGGGTGTGTGAGTAGTTGTTGGGTCTGTTAGTGTGTGTGTTTTTTTTATTGGGTGTGTGAGTGGTTTTGTGGGACTGTGAGTGGGTGTGAGTAATTGTGTGGGTGTCTAAGTGGGTTCCTCACACTCTCTCAAAAAAGAAAAACATTTTGGACAATTTTCTGCCAACAAGGGGTCCCTCACAGACCCCTCCATCAGTCCCATGTGGTCAGGGTACCTCTACCCTGACCCATTCCATCACTTTTAAATATCACTTCCCCACTGGAAACCGAGTCCCAATTAACAAATCGGCGGACACAACTTTCCTCTCTGGTTGCAGCCAGCCAATCATGGTATTGCTATTGGCGCATGGATTCGTGAATCTGCCCAGATCCATGTCTAAAGATATAAATACATCTTTTTACTTCAATAACTCTAAAACCACTGAATAGATTTACACCAAATTTCAAAAAGTGCTTTTCTGGACCAAGATCTAGCTTTCTGCCAAATTTGGTGCAACTCCGTTAAGCAGTTCCGGCTGTTGTCTTGTCTAAAATCCCGATGGGAAATTGCATGGGGATAATGTGTTTTGGGACCCCCTCAGACCCCCCCCTCTTTCTCGGCCCCCGCCTGATGGATCACCCCAAAACTTTACAGGCAGCAGCCGAAGTGACTGCCAAACTAGTTTTTTTTAAATTTTGGGAGATTCTTCAAACAGTGCCAAAGTTATTAGCAAAACAAAAGACGCTTTTCCTATGGAAACTAGGTCTTAAATAGAACTACCTGTTGGCGACCGCCAATAGGTAATAAAACTGTATACATATTTACATATATTTCTTTCTCTCTCCAAATCTACATCTTAATCTATTTCCAAATCTCTCCATCTAGATATCTATATTGCTTATAAACTCTGCTAGAAAAACAGCCATTTGAGGTGAGCAGATCTGGAGAGTTGTTGGTGTTGTAAAAAGTTCTCAACAGAAAGGAGTTGCTCTCCATCTAAAAATTAGGAACTACCCAGGGTTCCCTGCTCTGTGTGGCATTATATATATATATATATATATATATATATTATTTTTTTTAATTCTTTTTATTGATTTCCAAAGACGACAATTACCTTCATCGCCACGCAGGGCGGAATCCGTAGCTAGCAAAATCAACAAAACGAACATTATAACCACTGTGATTGACCTTGCATCCAGTATTCTTGCACATATAGACCATATCACTCATGCCCAACATTTGTCGTGAAAAGGCACATATATATTTCAACATCCCTTAGTATCAGGTTCGCTTCATCTTGAGTCCGCGCCAAGAGATACTGACGTAAGGGTTCCCATATATCCTTGGGTTTAGATGTCGAGGGGAGTTCCTCAGCATATAACTCGAGATTGTCTTTGCAAAATACCATGTCCCGGACCCAGTGTTTAAGACGGGGGGGGGAGGTTAGTGTACTTTCCCAGGTGAGTGCTATGCGTCGCTTTGCCAATAAGAGGGCAAGTCTCACAAATTTACCTATCGTCCCTTTCAGTTGAGGCACATAACTCAACAAGCAGACCACGGGTGTGCACCCCATTGTAGCTCCTGACATGTTTTGAATACAGTTCAGTACTTCCTCCCAGTACTGAGCAACTGGCAGACAATACCATGCAAGGTGCCAGAAGTCTGCATCCGATAAACTACAGCGCTTACAGTTGCTCGTGTCCCTAAGACCAAAGGTATATAATTTAAGACGTGTGTGGTATACCTGGTGAATATATTTAAAGTGTAGGAGTCTCAAATTGCCTTTGGAAGTGAGCTTGCCCGTGAGGGCACAGATACATTCCCATTCCAGTGGCGTCAATGGTGGGTCAAGTCTTTCATTCCAGCGGCTCAGACTTCTATCAGTGTCTCTCACTTTCTCCTCTCTCACAGGTCTGTACAATTTAGTAACCATCTGGCGCTGTGTGGGTGCTACTAGGAGAAGCTGTATGGCTTTTAATGTAGGCGGTTCAGCAGGGAATGTCATGTAATGTGTTTTAACTGCTAGCTTCAAGCGATGCACCGTGAATTGAAATAGCGGCGATTGGTTAAGTAATGTGTTGTATATCTTCAGCTGTGATAAAGTGCCCATCATGATAAACGTCCTGCATTCGATCCATGCCAGCCTCTATGAGTAACCTCATCGAGCCCCGTTCTTGCGTCATCGTAAGTGCTGCGTGATGTGCCAGTAGTAAAGCCGGGGCATATAGGGGAAGCTTGTCTGTTATTCTCCCGATTGCTTGCCAGGCACCAATGGTAACATCTAAGGTGTTGATTTCCGATCTTGGCGTGCCTCTGTGTGTGTGTGTGTAAGCATTCCGGCTAGTGGGATGGGGTGTGCGTCTCAGTCTTCCACTGCAACGTGGGGTGTAAAAGCATGTGGATGATACCAGTGATACGCATATTGCGCTTGGGTGCACAGGTAGTAAAGGTAAAAATCTGGAGCGTTAAAGCCCCCTCTGTCGTAATCCAGTGTAAGCGTGTTCCAGCCCACTCAAGCTTGTTTACCCCTCCAAATTAGTAGGGTTCGCACGTTCTTAAAAGATTGGGTGGTCAGTTTTATAGGAACATCACAGAACAGATATAAGAAGCGTGGTAGAATGACCATCTTTATAAGAGCAATACGGTCCGCCAAGGACAGTGGTAGGGCCGACCATCTGTCTACCTGTTGCTCTAAATCTACGCAAGCTTTTCCATAATTCTCTCTTATGACCACTTCAGGATCACGATGTACCCACACGCCTAAGTATTTAACCGGCTCTGTTGACCATACCAATGGATAATCCATAGCCGGGGGAGTAGTTATTGTCGTTAAAGGTATTACTACTGATTTGTCCCAGTTTATAGTGATATATAGTTCATCTCCTGTTGTGCTAGTGAGTCATATTCCAGAATTTGCTTGTGTATGCGGGCTGTGAAGGTGCATGGTCGGGACGTATACTCTTTTTCCAGCTCCCCCAGTGCAGTCTATTTTGTAGAATTGACCTCTGATATCACGCAATATGCCTGCTGTGGTGCTAATGCAGACCCGTCTCACAGTTACTTTAAAGGCTTCCCACAAGGTAGCCGCACTATCGACTGTGCCTACATTCAATTCAAAGTATTGTACTATCGCTTTCCGGACAGTGTCTTCATATATAGGGTCTAATAGGGCCTCCGCGCGAGCCGCCAGGTGAATGGACGGCGTGGATTAGTAGGAATAGTGAGGACTAGTCGCACTGGGTTATGATCGGATAGTGTGCGAGGTAGAGTCCCAACCTCCGTAACCCATTCATTGGCTCCCTCGCTCAGTAGCCAGTAGTCCAAGCGGGACCAGCTGTTGTGTGCAGGCGTGGCATGTGTACCCTCGCGTGTCTCGGCGTTACGAATGCGCCAAGCATCCACCAACCCAAGTTCCACCATGGCATTCCTGATACATTGGGCTACCTTTAATGTGCGAGATGCATGAGGACTAGATTTATCTTTCACAGGGTCCAAATGTGTGTTGAGATCGCCCTGTGTGGCATAGTATATGTGCCACCCTAAGCCTGAAAGGATATTGTTTTCACTTCTACTGGTCGCTACCTTGTCTCTTGACAAAGCTATACCTCTCTGACGAGCTCTAATAAGAGCAAAACACATACCAGGGGTTAGTTTTATACATTCCAGGTTGTCTTGCATGGTATTTTAATAAACAATCAAACTGTATTACAGTAGTTGGAATGGTAAAAGGCTTTTGCTATGGCACTTGCTAATCCTATGCTTAAAAACTGTGCAAGAAAAACAGATATTTGAGGTGAGCAGATTTGGAGTGTCGGTGGTGTTGTAGAGTTTTCTATTTAAAAGGAGCTGCTCTACACCTAAAACATTACATGTAATGGGAAACCCCGTGTTCCTCAGAACCTGGGTATCGTAGATGCGTGCTACAATTGGTTCTGTTGGGTTTCACAATTGCTTTGTAACAGTAATTCGTATTCAATTTCATCAGGCAAAATGAATCTAAGATACACCACACAGTATACTTATACCAACATTTATAGATTATGTGAACTTATCATAAATATGGCTGCTATACAATTAAATTCATAACAAAAAATATTGAGAAAAGTTTAGACAAACCAAAAATTGTGACATAAATAGTGACAGACATGTGCAACATGAATCACATTTCACAACAACAAAGGGCTTCACGAAATTCATAGTGTTCCGTCTTTTTTTATACCCTCTGTGAGGTTTTTACAATAACACATATATCCTGGGTTGAAACGTCGACTTACAGCCATTTCACGTCTTGAGTCACTCCCCTAAACAATTGTGAAACTAATATAGGGCGGGAGTTGAACCACACTAAAATCTAAAAAAGACAGAAACCCAACAGAACCAATTATAGCACGCATCTACACCTAAAGCACAGCACAAGGTAAAGTTGTTCTTTTGGAGGAGATAGCATCAATCATTCAATCAGAGAGAAGTATCAGCTTCTTTTGAATATTTGCAATCCAACAGTTTATAAGATCTGCTCTTTACTGTGTTCCATAGCTTCGTGCATTTCTATAGTCACAAATGCAAGGCTATATCATGAGGTCCCTTAAGCAATGTCTGGAAGACCAGTGGTTTCAAAGGGAAAACAAGTGGGACAACAAACTGTTCATATCAAATGAACTCAAATTTCACTATACTAATCCACCACTAATTCTTTTTGGGTTCCGGGGTAGAGTGCTACTTGCCGAAAAGCGCTTTGACGCCTCGTCAGAAGTAGTAAGTGCTATATAAATACAATTACAATACCAATAGCAGCAAAACACACTCTCCTGTGGGTGTAGAAGAAGCAATCTTCTGCAATGCGCATCTTTTCAGCAGGAAACTCAAATGCAAGTGATTGTGATGGATAAGTCACTCTCAGGGTATGGCACTCACCCAGGGCCTTTCTCTGTGCAAGGTCTTTGGTCAAGGAAGGAGTCTCATCAGAACATCAAGTTCTTAGAAGTTAGAGCAGTCCAACTGGCTCTCAAGGCCTTCCTACCATCAAAGATGATGAACAGCATTTTTCATTCAGACAAACAAAGAAGGAGGCACAAGATCGAGACCTTAATCGCTGGAGACACACAAGAACTGGAGGCGGGCTCTAAAAATAGGCCTGTCAACAAAGGTAGTCCATTTACCAAGAGTTCTAAATAAGCAAGCAGATTTGCTAAGCAGATTTTATGAAGAAAACAAACAGATTTTAGAGGACAATGTCCAAGAAATCTTTGTGGAATAAGATCATTCAAAAATTGATCTCTTCACTGAGTCTCAGAAAACAAAATGCCAAGAGTTTGTATCCAGGCTCTCTGGGCAATGCTTTCTGATTAATTGTTAGAAGACATTACTCTGTGGATTTCCTCCGATTCCATTAATACTAAAGTCATCTTTAAACTCCAGACTATCAAGCGAGAATGATTCACATTCCCCAGGAGTGACCCAAACAATGGTGGTAGCTGGACCTGCTATAAATATCAATGAAGACACACAAGATGTTGTCCAAACCTCCTCAATGTGACTGCAACTGATAATCCCTCTGAATCTGCCATTGTTTAATTTGGAAGTATGGCTCCTAAAATCAGAATAATCTAAATCTTCCACAGTCTTGCAAGGACATTCTAAGACAGGCTAAACGTTGGTCAACAAGAACATCCTACATGTGCTAATAGAAGGGATTTAGCTTATGGTGTCAGCAACAATATCACAAGCCCATCCACAGCCATGAAGAAGTGATACTTATGTACCTGTTATATCTAGCTCAAGCAAAACTGCAGTTGTTTGCTATTAAATTCTTACAGCTATAACACCTTACAGGAAAGGTAACCCCAAGCACCTTTTAAGGATTGCTATTATAAACATTTATTTAGATTGCTTAAAGAAAATCTATCTTCCCACGACTGCCCCCACCTCCCTGGAGCCAAATCTGGTTTTGTCAGAATGAATGAGTCCACTTTTGAACCGATGCACAAGGCTTCATTGCAGCATCTATCTTGGAAGACCACTTTTCTAGTGGCTATTAATTCAGCTTGTAAGGCTAGTGAAATTCAAGCCCTTTCAGAATTGAACCCTTTATGGTATTTCATGTAAACAGAGTAATAATGAGGAACCATCCATCTTTCCTTCCAAAAGTGATATAATAATTTTATTTAAAAAACCAGCTCATTACTCTCCTGGCTTTATACTTCATTAGAAAAACATTTCTTACATTTTCTGGATGTCTGGACGATCTTACACTTCTATAGGGACAATATAAAAAGATTATGCAAATCTGACCAGCTACAGTCATGTTTGCCAAGGCACAGGCACTTCTCAATAATCCATTTTTTTGTTGGATGATGCGAGTGTAGGTATGTCTTCTAAATAAGCCCATGACTAGGAAACCCAGGCAATTCCATAAGAGGTAAAGCTGTTACCATGGGCTGGCTGAGAAAGTCTTTTATCAGGCATAAGTAAGGTGGCCAACTGGAAATCAAGCCACACTTTTACAAGCCACTATTGTCTTGATTTCAGTACGCAAGCAAACTCTAGTGTTGGTTAAGCCACTCTAAGAATTTTTCTAAGCAAACTCTACCATTGAAGTTACTCTAATTACTCATGTTTATACAAACACTTTTATCCCTCAAGTCTTAGGGATACAAAGGGAGCAATAGATTCCTTGCTTGTTACTCTATTCTCACGTTCAATAATGATCAATGCTGGCTTTTTTCCATTTGATCAGGCACTTTAAGCCTTAAAACTGGTTACTCGATGGACCAGTGACCAGCACACCTAATGCTACTGTCTCCCGACTGCTCTGTCAACCAGTTTGCTGATCATTCCCCATTTCAAGTGAAACAGGAAGGAGCCAAAGGATTCTCTGTTGTGTCACTGTCTTTTTGGAATAGCTTTCCTTCCCTTCTTTAGTTACTGATCAATCATTTCTCTTTGGGGAATGATGTTTATTCATCCGTTAAGTATGAGTAAGTCCTATGTGTTTTGAGTCTTTCTTTATTCAGTACCTCAGTCATACGAAATCTTTATAAGGGTATGCAGTGCTCTGAAAAAGTAAGTCATAATATAAGATTAAAATTGTAGAATCAGTTTTACCCATATTCATGGCTGGTAAACACTAGCATCCAAGGGCAGCACTGTTCACAGTGCACATAAAGATCCCAACAATGACTTCCTTACTGTTCCTCAGCAAAGTGAGTGGCAATAATTGAGGGAAACGAGGGCGTAAGGTCATAAACCGTGGGCCAAACAAAAACAAATGAAAAAAACACACATAGCAACCTCTTTTTGGAAAACCAACTGTGAAGGTACAGTGCAATTACAAATGAGGACTTTCACAATTAGTAGTTTATTATGTAACAGTTATATAATGAATCAGAAGGAAGTATAATCACACAGAAAAATGTACAAAAAGACTAAGAGAAAGATCAAGCTGTAGGTGCAGATTTTTTTTTTTTTTAAATGAAATAACCATAAAGTGTAGAAAGTGCCAAAGATATTGACAATGAGCAGGGAGTATTTGCAGTTTTGCACAAAATGAGAAAAGTTATTGTTTTTAAAACCGTTAAACCCAAGGAAAGATTTTAAGAGCTATAATTCTTAAGTTAAAATAAAGACAAAAGCATTTTCTGAAAAAAGAATGAAGAAAAACTGAGGGGCAAACAGACTTACTAGTTACCAGGAAAAACTACATGCTAAATGAATGGTAAGCTAAGTTGGATACTCAAACGAAAGACAATGGAGAACAATAAATATGTTGTCGGTATGCCAAGTCAGCAGGGGAAAAAGGGCACCAAAGCATATTTTGGTCTCCAAAATTACTGTTTTCAAACAGACACACGGAATCTGCCCGTTTTGAATCCAAGGAAACAAAAAATACACTTTTTGGGCCACTTTACATAGATTTAGGTTAATAAAAGAGTACACCGTCTAGCATACAAAGCAAAATCTACCTGGGAAAATCCAAACTGATTTACCTCCACAAATAAATGAAATGTGCAAGGAGAACATTTAATACTGCTGTCAGTGTGTATAATAAATAACTTCACCAATATTCTCTAGCAGCTGAACACTATACTCCTCGCTTCCTTACTACAGATTAAAGAGCTATTACTTTAGTTTTTTTCTAAACCTTTGGTGAGAATTGGCACATGTAAACTGTTAACAGATTGTTCCAGTTAGAGTATAATTGCCAACAAATGTAACATGCATGACAATAATATTCAACAATAAGGCTGTATGCAGCAATTTTTTCCCACTCATCTAGATTCATTTTATATAGATTGCATTGTGGTGTTCTCTCCTGTGGAGGTAGGTGGGTTAGAAGCGGGAGTGAGAGAGCACAAGTTTCTCCGTACTGATAGTCCTACTACCACTTTCTTCCATGTCTCTATGTTTATGCAATAGTGTTTTACAAATGTGTGTTCTGAAGACCATGAAGCTTCCCTGCATATGTTCTGTAGTGATACATTGGCTATGAACACAAGAGTAGCCCCTTATTCCTGGTGGAATGAGCTCTATGCCTCACTTCCAATGTTTTGTTGGCCACACCATAGCAGTGTTCATTGCTTTATACTTGTACTACTCACCTCAAGATAATGCTCTTTGTGACCACTATGCCCAAAGCCTGCAGTGAGTATATAACAAAGAACTGCGTAGTCATTGCGATGCTTTGTTTTTTGTAAATGATACATAATTGTTCGTCTTACACCTAATGTGTGAATGCCCTTTTTTCCTGTGTTATTAGGCTTCCAAAAGAAAGCCATTCGGTAAAAAGTAATATGTCATCTCATTATCACCTTGACCTTGCATATAGTCAAGTATGCGTCTTGTACCGTCAGTGTCTGTAATTACCCAACCGCCCTCGGTGATGTAAATACTACTAGGAATGATTTAATGTAATGTATTTAAGTGACTCCATGTGCATAGGCTCAAAGGGTGCCTTCATAAGTCCTGCTTGTTCCACTGTGGCGCAAGAATGGTAATTGAAGAGAAAAGTATTTTTCTTTTCCCTTCCATGAATCGATTGATGAATGGGATGGCAAAAACCGGTTTCCTGTGAGTGCCTCTAACGTCAATTACAATCGCTGACACGCTAAGCCTTAGGGAAGTGTAAGATAGATTGCAATCCACTGCATCTTTGTGGTGACTAACTATTATGCTTTCATATGAAAAGTGAAGCTAAAAATTGTTCTTCTGGCATCAAACTACTTACCTTTTCCATTCATAGCGCAGCACCTTCTTGAGGAAGGCCTACGTGCCTAAATAATGATACAAAGTGACTTTTCAGGTAGTTCTATCTCAGGAACCAGGCCGTCATATGTAGTTCTCCCGGATTTGGGTGAAACACCTTCCCCCTTGCACGGTCAGAGGGTCCTTGTGTACTAGTATCTTAAAACATGTTGATTGTGCTTTCTGCAGTAAGAGGACCATGCTGATGTGGCCATCAGGGAGCTACTAAGATGAGTGACATGTTGGATGCTCTGAATTTCTACAGGTCTAGAGGAATTAGTCACACAGGGAGACGGCATAAGCAGACATCCCATACCATCTTTTTAGCAGGGCATTCTCTAGAGACTGCGGATGGTAGTGTTGGGATGGGAAGGACTGTCCGGTCTACTTGTGATATTCTCCAGTGTAAGGAAAATGTCAAGTATGTCAATTTCCCATTTGTGGGATGAGTTGTTCATGTGCTTAACACCCTGTGGTTTCTACTCAGGTAACACCGTTTGGAACCAGGTGTATGTTTCTTTTGAGTGCCCACTTGCATTTGGACTGTGCCAGTTTAGACAGTAGATTGAAGCCCAACCCCCGCCCTGCTTGTTCAGATAGAACCTAGCCGTTTTGCTGTCTGTTAGAATTTGGACTCCTGTTCTGATACTACCCTTTGGTAGTTTTCAGTGCCAGGTAAATCATTTTAAACTTCAAGTAGTTGATGTGCTTAGCCGCCTCTTGAGCGACCCACAGCCCATTATTTTCAGCTGGCCTATGTGAGCTCTCCAGCAAACATGTGATGTGTGGGTTGTTATGATGGCTAGGTAAAGGGTGTTGAGAAAGCCCTCCCGTTCAACATGCTCTCTGTGTTCTACCATTTCAGGTGTCATCGACACCAGGGGCCGTATTACAGTAAGTACCCAAGGGGCGCAACAAGCTTTTTCGCCAGCTTTGCGCGCCCCCAGGGCATTTTGGTAGTACAGTAGGGGGCGCAGACGCTTGTGCGTCCTTCAGCACTTACAGCGCCAGCGATACCTACAGGGGGCGTTCCCTCATTTACATAGGGGGGTGCCCTATGCAAATGAGGGAATTCAATTGTCTCTGCGCCCACGCTATATCACAGACGCGGGCGCAGAGGCAAAGAAACTCTCAGGGGGCACACTCACAGTCTGCCACCTTCTGGGTGGCGCACTGCGAGTGCGCCCCCTGAGAGCAGCCCTCTGGAGGGGGGGAAAGAGGGTCCTATGAACCTCCCAGACATCCCCTTGCAGGCAGGCGCAGTCACTGACTGCACCCGCCTGCAAGGGGATCTCTAATCCCCTGTAAAAATGCAGGCGGGTTGCCGCCTGCAGTGTGAAAACACAGGGCGGCTGAAAGCAGCCGCTCCGTGTTTACACATGAATGCGCTGCCCCCAGGGCAGCGAGAGTTCGTGGCTACCCTGGGGCAGCGCATTGGTCGTAACAGGGCGCATTTTCATGGTTTGTGCCCGGCGCACCTTTAAAAGGTGCGCCAGGCGCAAACAATGAAAATGCGTACTACGGCTCCAAGTAGCTATGGCTACAGCTATCGAAGACCTAAAAAGGGAAAAGTAGAAGAATAAAGATTAAACCCAATTCACAAACCAAAAGTGGAAAAACATTATTTGAAATAACAATGGGAGGCATGGGCATTTCAGAAATCCGTCCTAGGCAGAATATTGCCTCAAAATGGGTGTGCAAAATGTCAAAAACTAGCTAAACATCTCTGGTTAATGATCACCATGAAAGTTTATGTAACATGTATATGTGTAGTCTACTGCTAAAGACGTCGAGTATTTTGAGAGCACTCAACAATAAGAATGAATCAAATTTGTAACCCTCCCCTGCGCAGATTAAGCCATGATAGATCTTAGCAACAAATGTATAGTGCTCAGTGACATCCATAATAATGCCTGGCAGTTGTATCGGGCTGCTCGTTTGTCTTCATTTGTGTGACATCATTTGTGTGACATCCCATACATGCTTTATTACTTAGAAAGTACTTACACAAAACTATAAAACTGCCATACTAAATGGTTTGATTGTAAACAAATAGTACTTAATTCATACTATTAGAAGGGTAACAACTGTCAAACCAATGTTTAAAGCAAGGTACAACTTTAAGAGATTTAGTTAAAAATATTGCTTACCGGGGGAAATCCTCATCTTGCCACTCCTCCTTAAGCTCCACGCCTTCCATTCTTAACCTGGCCTCCGTGGTAGCCACGGATTCCTGGCGCTCCAGGGATCCGGAAGATTTCTCTTTGCTAGGGAAAATATTAAGGCAAGTAAGGAGAGTGGATTACGTACAATGTGCCACCTTTCATATACCAAACATTATCAAAATAACTAAAAATATCAATTCAACAGCAGTCAACTGTTCGGATTTTGGTACATGTGATTAACATGTAGCTATGGCAAGAACACCTTGGGCACCTTTCTTTAGTGTCTTAGAATTACATCAATATCATTCAATACATAAAATATGTAATCGATTACAGAAACTTTGCCTAAAATGCAGTTTTAAGAAATGAAGTGCAAGCTTTGTTCACGAGCAAGACCAAAACAGTGTTATTGTGCATGAAACTAATATATGAAGTTATATGCCAGTAGAGACACTATTTGACAACCTACCTATTGTGGGGTAGGAAGAATAAACATTTTATAAGGCCATTAAAACCTTCAAGGGAGTGATACATCATTACACCAAGCAAATGGCAGTGGCAGCTGGATGAGCGCATAGTTGCCGAGGTATCTGTCAGATAGACATTTAAAGGCGAGGCACAACCTTTTAAGGTGCACCATGGATTGAACATTTAACTAGTGAATCGGAGAAGCTCTGTAGCACTCTACACACATTTGTTTAAATTAATCTGCCAATAATGTATTACACTTTCATGGCTGTGTAGAATGGCCTGTATGGTAGCCAAGAATGCAATGGTAAAGTGCTATGGCTTGTTTTTAGTCATTTTGTTTGGTCCAGCACTTGAACTATTTTGCTGATCTGCAGTAAGTGCTTCTGTTACCCATCTGAGACTCATTTTGACTTTAAAAGCATGACAAATTGAGTCACATCGGTCATGATTGCTTGCTGTACACAGTATTCACTCATTTCATGTGACACACAGGTAAGTCGGCGTGACAGTAGAATTGGAAAGGAAGGACAGAGTCATAAATATAATGATGAGAAAGAGAAGAAAGCGTGGAGACTCCACTCTGTACTCACTAATGACTAATTAAGAAAGAGTGAATTCACGCAAGTTCACACCAAAACCTATGAACCACAGACTGATGATGCTGAAAAAGGAAATCATCAGCCAAAGTGTCTATGGCGGCAGATAGATTGACAAGGATACATCGAGAGAAGCCCAGGTCTGCTTGACCCATAAGTAAGTAAAAAAACTGTTTGTCAGTTAAAATCTTTAAAAATGAATAAAAAGAGCACAAAACTGAAGTCTATAATGAATAATAACAACGATAATAATCAGATTTGTATAGTGCTGCTAATCACCCGTGAGGGTCTCTACGTGCCCGACCCACAGTTCCTCAAACAAAAACTAATACACTAATATAAAACAGTGGATAACTTGGTCTGCTCAGTCGCCGATAGGTAAAAAAGAAAATGTCTCTGGCTGAGAGCGTATGCAAATTATATAATTCCCTCCTGGCTCAAAAGTGATATGCAAACCCTCATTTCAAGGCATTAACCCACCTGTCATTCGATTGCATAGACTCTAGCCTATGTCTGAACCGGTAGGTGGGAGAAACTCCCACAGCTATTTTACTTTAGGGATCTTTCTATCCAATGGTGTGTTTGGAGGCCTGCCTATGATATGCTCATAGGAAGACTCCTCAAGCCACTACTTTTGGGGGTTTGGTTTCTTGCAGGGATCCCTTAAACCTGATCCTGGGTGGACACTTCAAACCAATACTGTTGGGCCCTTTGGTGTGTTGCAAGGTTCGGTGTTGCAAGGTTGCTTTAAATCTGCTCCTGGGCGAGTTTACTACAGGGTTCCTTCAGATCTTAAATCTACTACAGTAAAGCAGCACTCCTAACACTTTTCCAAGCTAACCTATGGCGTTTTGTTTTAACTTCTTCATTTCTTGGTTACTTTTTTGCACATCAAGGCTTACTCGCTCCATGTCCTCTTCAAATAACTTCGTTCTTTCTGCTAAATCATCTAGCATGTTTTCCAATATTTGGCAACATCATTGAATCTCCCTTTGGTTTGATTTTGAGGTTTCAATCCTTGATTCTATCTCGGATTTCATCCTATTTGTTCGAAAGAAGCCTGATTAAGTCTAAGACTGATCTCCCTTATGGTTCCCCTATTTATCAATTCAACAGGGCTCTGGCTAGCAAACAGCCTCTTTTTTGTTATGTCCTCGTTTTCAAGTGTCTTTAACAAATCAAACTTATTCGCAGTAGGAATATTTGAACTTGACCTTTCTTTAAGTTTTGTTGGTTCTTCTGCTTGTTGTTTATTTCGGTTCTCAGAGTACTGAGTATCACTTTGTGCCACAGAACCCCCTATTTGTGCGTTTTCTTTTTTGCTCAATTATCTTAAAAAAGAGCTCATTGAGTGTGTTGTTTTTGTGTGCCTCTACTCCTCTTTATGAAGATTCTCTGTTGCATCTCGAAGGTGGATTGGTGTAACTCCCTGTACCACTCCACTACTAGAGTCCTTACTCTATGCTTTACATTTAACTTTATGTCTTTGATCCCTGATGGCCATAGCGAGTTTCTATTCTTTCTTATGGTAGCTGGACTGGGAGGCGGGGGTGGGGTGGAGGCGGAACAAGGCTTTCTAGACGTATAGCACTAATCGAACTTTTATTTGCGTAGAGCAAGCACTATGGCGGCGGGGGCAGGAACCTGGCAGAGAGCTAGAGTAAGTCTGGGAACGCTGGGAGAATGGTCCATGTAACAAGACCGAATCTTCACAACTGCAACTACTTGCTCAATATGTAAGCAAGTGGGGGACATGGTAGCAAGCTAGAGTCAGTCGGCTGAGAGGATGGCGCGTGTAACAAGCCTGAATCCCCAAAACTACAACTACTTGTGCATTATCTAAGCACATGGCTCAAGCTAGGGCGATCAGCAAAGACATTCTTTGCTTACTGTTTTCTCCGTTTGTCCACAACATTATTTAGAGGAGCTGTCTTGGTATGCCAACCCAGTGGAGCCAGCAGCTCAGCTTGAGCCAGCAGCTCAGCTTAAGCTACGCGCATTGCTTCATGGTAGGAGAGTTTTCACTAGGATTCTCCCCTGGGGCGGCATCAGAAGACAGAGCACTGTTTGCAGACTGTCTGAATCCTGTACTAGAGACTACAGGAAAATTCTGCTTCGACAAGCCCTGTGGGGAGAACACTCTGGATAAATGCTTGAGGGGCAGCAGGTAGGGGTTAAAATAACACTAAACCTGGAACGTGGGGGAAGCAGTAAGGTACAGTTAGTCTCTCTGGTACAAACCTGCAATAATAAACAAGCATTTGCAATGCAATAGGTCTCGCATTCACGCGAGTTTGAGTTATTGGCATTGTAAATGACAATGTCTTTTATTTATGTTTTGGGTTTTAAAACATAAATAAAAGGCATTGTCATTAACAATACTAATAGCTTAAACTCTCGCAAATGCGAGACCTATTGCATTGCAATAAAGGGCCTTCTCGACCGCTTGTTAGATTGTAAATATCAGAGGAAGAAACCGGCCTGCGACATCTTCAAAGTAGTGATAAATAGTGCAGTGAAGAAGAAGATGTGTAAGTGTTGTAAATTACACAGACACAAACATATGATCCGAGCTATAAACACTCACAAAGCGCTCCAACAACTATCGCTCTGTGATTACACTGTCGCGGCTCAGGAGGAAGAGCGGGAGGGGGGGGAGGCTATTTCCTGCCCTCTCCGTGATTAGAGTGTGCAGTGTGGCATTGCGTAATGTCATTGCTATCTTTGGCCTAATAAAAAACACTCTAGCTGTAGTAGGGCTCTGGCTTCACCTCCTGGTGCAGGGCGGGCTGTGTTTTATGGCAGGCATGGAGGGAGGGATAGATGGTCTCGGCTGCAGCTCCGGCCTTGTACAGTGCCCCTGGTATTACTAGTGAGCGAGAGGCGATGAGATGGTGGTATTGGTATTGATGGTGGTTGTATTGGTCCTGGTGGTATTGATGGTGGTATTGGTGGAGGTGGTAGCGGCATTGGTGATGGTGGTATTGGTGGCAGCATTGGTATTGGTGATGGTAGTGGTGGCATTGGTGGTGGTATTGGTGGTGGTGGTGGTATTGGTGGTGGTATTGGTGGTGGTGGTATTGGTGGTTGTATTGGTGGTGATGGCAGTGGTGGTGTTAATGAAACAGGCTTCTTTAAACAACACGTCAGGTGGCTTTAGTACAGATGACATGTAACACAGATGTGCTGTTGTCTGCTTCAGCCGGTTAGCACAGGATTATGTGCTACCTGGAATTCACATGACAATTCGCTAATCATTTCTAAACCCATTTTACTGGGGGTGGGCGGGGGTTTGAAACAGACACAAGATAATGCCTGGTTAAAGTGATTGAAAGCAGGCGCCCGTGTTACACAAGCGGTTTCAGCTGAAGCAGCGCGTGTCCGGCCTGCAGTAAGAGAAACTCAATAAAGTAAATAGTGCTAACAGACTAAATACGGAGGCATTTGGGGCACATGAGAAATGTAAGTGAGCTGCCAAAGACAGAACACACAAAAATACTTTGCTGATATAATGGAAATTTCTGCTGGAGGTTAAGGTACATGCAGCGGACTTTTTTTTTTTTTTAAATCAAACATAATTGACAAGAATTAAATAGTAGGAACTGTCAATCGAATGTCGAGACAGGTGGTAACAATCCGAGCAAAGTGCCCTGCGAGAAAAAGCATCACTAGTTGTTAGTTTAAGCATACTACGACAACCCAACACACGCCTATCTTATCTCATAGAGTGGAGTTTATTTATTGATGTATGTTCAAATAAAAACTATTACACCCATTTATTTATTAAATAAAAACGATTACATCTCTGTTGATATTTTTCTCTATACTCGCAATAGAAATGACATTGACGATCCTTCTGTAAAACAGATTTCAGCACCACAATGAAGCCGATTAACAACAAAAATGTTGTCAACTTCTGAGGACCCCCAAGGTGATATAAATCACTTCTGGCAGAAAATAAAAATGTCTGCGTTCTGAGGGTGTGGGTGGGGTGAAAGTGAGTGGTTGGGGGCAGGGGTGTCACAGGTGAAATTTAATTTTGACATACCAAGGGCATTAAAAATAAAATCCTGAAACGCGAACAGAGGCAGAAGTCTACATGCAACGGAAGCGGGGGCTCCTTTGCTCAGAGACGGGCTGTGCCGTGTGAAGGGGGCACCCACCAGCTCCCAGAACAGCTCTCATTTCGAAGAGGTTTTTTTTCCACACCTCAGATTCCTGCCTAAAGCTCTGTGTCAAGCTTTGCTCTGCCATTTGGGAAGCTGTGCCTGAAGACGATACTCTGTCCTCTCCGCAAACCCTTCCTACCCTTGAAATGATGTAGTGCCCCATAAATGACACCATGTCGCGACTTCCCCGGCACTCTGAGGAGCGGAGAGAAGGAACACCTCACTCGGAACCTCCTGCCTTCACATTTCTTTCCTTTCTGCGCTAAAGACGTTTAAACAAATAAATATTTGCAATGCCATAGGTCTTGCATATAAATGTGAGACCTATGGCATTGCAAACAAACGGCCGCCACTGTCCCTGCTTCGAAAGTGAAAGCGGGCATGGCGCGCTGAATGTAAGCGAAGCACATCGTCGTGCCTAATGTAGGAGAAGCTCACTAAAGAAAAAAAAAGTACACCTACCGTGTAACAACCAAGTAAAGGGGCCAGTAGCCATGGGAGGATACAAATGACGACATGGCCATACCAAGGAGGGACCAACAAGCCTATTAAGGAATCAAACGCCAGCATTTAGGAAGGACAAAGACACAAGCCAATGAAAAATATGGACGGGCTTCTCCTCCGTACTCTACCTACAACAGATCGCCAGAGAAGCGCTTGCGCGCTGGCTTAGGCTCGACCTAAAAAGTAGAGCTCGAAACAGCTGTGGCCTTTTTTAAAGATTTTTTGCAACAGAATTTGGCTTCAATCCACACCCTGCTTCAAAACATACATCTGCACCGCACATCAGGTGTTCTCAGCCTTTACCTTGTTTAGTATGGAGTACTACTTGGACCCCAAACGTTAGTGATCTGTAAATAATGCATCATATAACTTTCAACATGCACAACCACACTTGCCTGCAGGGAGTACGCTACTTGCATGCCACAAACACACACGTGTACACACAGTAACTCTATGCTGTATAGGACTATTGTGTTATCAGTGATGTCGTAAATTAGGTAATTTGAGACGTCATGACTCATGAGTGAGGTCCTCAATAACGTTAGTTAATATGTTATGAATATTGTAATATATGAAGTCACAAACCATGCTTGGCGTAGGAGCAAGTTATAGTTAGCTCCGTACACTACAACTTTGAATTTGTAGCTTTTTTGTTTTTGTTTTTAAACATTCGTTTTTATCTCATTTTAACACCTGCCAATAACCTCAATCTTTGGTTTTTCCACTGATTTTGTAAAACAAGCTAAGATCTTACAACCATACCCAACTAGAACGCCTCTTTAACCTTAGTCTTTTTCCAGAGAATACACATAGATTATAAACACAAAAAGCACAATCTGGTGTAATGTTTGTAATGACATAATGCAAATCCTGGACATTTAGTAATAATGTCACCTTTGCTGATTCCTCTGCTTATAAGACAGATGGAACCATTCTGGATCCATGTGTGTACTAACATTCAACAATGCATTTAACCATTATGTACGCACCATTTATCTATGCATCCAGCCACTAATTCACCTACTGCACAGAGATTACCTGGGTGGAAAAGAGTGGTGTCAGTTGCGTTTCTTTCATGCCTTTTAAGTATAGCTTTGATTTGAGTGGGTCACCAGGTCGCGCACAGGATGTAGCAGACAACTGACTTGAAGTTGTTACGCTCTGGCTCACTCACATGTCCTGTACACAATATGGTTTTTCTATGCTAGGTGACACCTACATGGTTTTCGAAGCCTATTTGAAGTGTGCGCTGCATTCTTTTCCTTTTGCTAACAATGTGGCGTTCTTGCTAAATACTATGCATTTCCTTTTCCCCGCTTTATTTCCCGAATCATGAATTTCGAATGCTGCGGGAACAAGGATTACAGAGGAAACCAATTTCCTTTAATTGTCCAGTTTATGTTTTGCGCTTGATTAAAAGCTCTAGAAAAGTCAAACAGTCTGGCTTATAAAGGGAATCTTTAGAAACCAGGGTATCTTTATAAGGGTATCTTTATAAGGGTATCTTTAGTCACTAGTGAGGTTTAAGCACTCGATAAGTCATCATACATGTAACTGTCACATCCAACCACTGCCTCACTCCTGTATTCACTCAATATGTCATCCATAATAAAACCCACACACAAACTGTACAAGCATAACAGATAAATAAAAAAAACAAAACCAGTAAATAGAAAAAAATGCTACTATCTACAAATGGCCGCCATACACTTGCAATAAAAATAGAAGTGTAAAATTGATCATAACATTTGGTGAACATCTTCAAATGGTACTATGCAGTGGAACATTGGTCTGAAGTTCCAACATGGCTGCCACATTTGGAAGCGGTGTGCTGGAAATCTTGGAATGGTTAAAAAAAAAAAAAACACCAAGAACAATAACCTTCCAAGATGGCCACCAGGTTTAGAAGCAGAAGACTTGAGAGGCTAAGAGAAACTTATACAAGGCGAATAAGGAAGACTAAAGGAGCAACCCAACAGATAGGGCACTGAAATGCACTCCATTTCAGAAGGATTTTCACATGCAACCAAGAACAATGCCATTTTCAGGACAACGGTTGAAGTGAGCTTACCCATCACATATACTATATGATGTTGTGGTCGGAAGCAGAATGCAAATGGCACGTAAACACACAAATGACTGAAGATGGCTGGCCCAAATCTACTGTATAGTTATGCATGTATTTTTGAGTCTCTCACCTGACATTAGCAAAGACCTATTGATTTTACAAACTTGTAGGGGAATTCAGCCAGTCCCATTCATGACTTTTTTTCCAAAAACAATCTTTATTGGCATTTTAGATATTAGTCCAACATAGTGTTTCACATATTATATACACAAATAGCAATATTCTAGTCTTATCTGGATCGAATTCACATTATAATACATTTATAATATCTGCTATGCCTCTCAAACCAGAACGTAACTCCTGTCTCCCCCCACCCATCTCCCATTCATGACTGTTACTGCACACTTCCCATTAATCTTCCACCCACTAAAGAAGAAAGCCTGTGGCATCTGCAGGCGTATACCGTCTTAGTGGAGGGAAGCCTGGCTGCCAAGATAACATCACAGACTTTGGGAGGAAGGTCAAAGGCCGTCAATTGTCGCCGCTCAATCTCCACGCAAGGAGGTGGAGACTGGACAGGTTCGGGTGGAGGACCGTCCCCTGCTGCTGCAACAGAAGATCATCCCGAAGAGGCAATCGGATCGGAGGATCGATGGCCATGTGTAAAAGCTCAGGATACCAAACTCTTCGTGCCCAATCGTGAGCCATTAAGATGACTTGGGCCCGGTCGTGTCTGATCTTCTTCAGCACTCTGGGCAGAAGTGGTATAGGCGGAAAGGCGTGTAGAAGACCGCAACTCCACTCGCAAGAAAAGCGTCACCTAGCGAGTGCCACCTTGGAAATTCCAACGCGCAGAATTTCTGACATTGCGCATTCTCTCCGGTGGCAATTAGATCTAACCAAGGCTCTACCCACCTGTGAAAGAGACCTTGCACCACCTCCGAGTGAAGACGCCATTCGTGATCCATCATGCACCTGCGGCTGAGTTCATCCGCCCTGGCGTTAAGAGAAGCTGCCAAGTGTTGAACCACCAGGGATATGCCCTGATGTTCCAGCCATGTCCAGAGACGGAGAGCCTCTTGACATAGGGTTCACGACCCCACCCCGCCATGTTTGTTGCAGTACCACATGGCGGTGGTGTTGTCCGTGAACACCTGAACTACTCTTCCCCGGACAGAGGGAAGGAATGCTTTGAGTGCAAGACGAATCGCCCGAAGCTCCAGAAGGTTGATGTGATGTGGAGTTCAGACTCCGCCGGAGACCAGAGGCCTCTGATCTCTTGCCTCCCCCATGTGGCCGCCCCATCCCAGAAGTGATGCATCAGTCACCACTGTGAACCCTGGTTGGGGAAGGGAGAGGGATCTGCCGTTGACCCAATTCCGGTTCGTTAGCCACCACTGCAATTGGCGTGCAGTGCCCTCTGAGATCTGGATGCAATCGGACAGGTTCCCCTGATGCTGTGCCCACTGGAACTTCAAGTCCCACCGCAGAGCCCGCATATGCCATCTGGCATAATCCACCAGCAGGATGCAGGAGGCCATCAGACCCAGCAGCCGCAGGGTCACCCTGACCGAAACCCGGGATAGAGGCTGAAAGATCGGAATCATAGCACGAATATCCCAGACTCGCTGCTCGGGAGGATAGACCCGAAACTGCGTCGTGCCCAGAACCGCTCCGATTAAGAGGAGCTTCTGAGAGAGAGTCAGGCGTGACTTCGGCACGTTGATAGAAAACCCCAGCGAATGCAGGTCTGCCGTAGTTTGGAGGTGGGAAACGACAGCCTGGGGCGAGCCCGCCTTCAACAGCCAGTCGTCGAGATAGGGGGAAGACTGGAACCCCTGATCTGCGCAGATGAGCTGCGACCACCGCCATCACCTTTGTGAACACCCGAGGGGCGCTGGTAAGGCCAAATGGGAGCACGGTAAACTAAAAGTGCTCGTGGCCTAACGTGAACCCCAAGTAGCGCCGTTGGGCCGGCAGGACGGTGATGTGAAAATAGGCGTCGTGCAAGTCCAACGCTACCATCCAGTCTCCAGGGTCGAGGGCAGAAAGGACCTGAGCTAGCGTCAAAATTTTGAACTTCTCCTTCCGGAGGAAGCGGTTGATGTTCCTGAGATCCAAGATAGGACGCAGGCCTTTGTCCTTCTTGGGCACCAGAAAGTAGTGGGAATAGCAACCACGACCTACTTCTGGGGTAGGAACTCGCTCGATGGCTCCCTTGGCCAAGAGAGCCGTAACTTCCTGTTGGAGAAGGGCCAGATACGATGGTACTGAGGTGGCATGGCTGGGGGGGGGTAGTCTCGAATGGGAGGGAGTAGCCCCTTCGGACTATTTGCAAAACCCACCTGCCCGACGTGATGGTGCACCAGAGGGGGGAGGTGATGGCGAGTCCTGCCGCCCACTGGCGAATGGTGGCCCTGAAAGGTCAGACTAGGAGGGTTTGGAGGCTGCTGCAGAGGGGCGGTGGTGGACTGGCCCGCTCGCTGGCCCCCAGACCCACGACGGTGGGTCCCACGTCCCCAGCCGCGCAGGGGCTGAACAGCTTGCGCCGCACAGTGGCTCTGGGTGGAACGTAGCGGGGCAGTTCTTCCGTAGCCACGAAAGGGGCGAAAAGCAGACTGCGCAGGGCGGGTGGTGGAGAGGCCCAGGTACTTGGCCGTAACCTGAGAGTCCTTGAAGCACTCCAGCGCCTTGTCTGCTTTGTCGCCGAACAGGCGACGGCCATCAAAGGGCATGTCCATAAGGGTAGCTTGGACATCCCTGGAAAAGCCAGTTGACCTCAGCCAGGAGTAGCGTCAAAGGGCTACCGACGTGGAAATCGTCCTGCCTAGCGAATCAGCGGTGTCCAGCCCACATCGGATGGTAAACTTGGTTGCGTCTCTCCCCTCGGCGACTGCACGGAAGAGCATGGCCCGGGCCTCCTCCGGACACTGGGGCAGCATCTGCGCTACCGTATCCCACACAGAGTGGGTATAACGGCCCAACAGACATGCAGTGTTTACCGACCGCAGTCCCAAGCTGGAGGAAGAAAACATCTGCTTCCCAAGGTGGTCCAGCTTTTTGGATTCCCCATCAGGTGGTGCGTTAGGGAATGCGCCTTTGGACGTGGAGGCTTAGACCACCAAGCTCTCAGGGGTGGGGTGTTGGGAGAGGAAAGTGGGGTCGCCCGGGGCCGGGCGATGGCGTCGGGCAATCATCCTATCCACAGGAGCCCCTGTGTTGGGCCTGGACCAGGTGCCCAAAAGGATGTCAGTGAGGGCTTCATTAAACAGTAGCAAGAGCTTGCTGCCTGTTGAAGCACCTCTGTCAGGAGGTAAGTCCTGACTGCCACCATAGGTAGCTGGAGGATGAGAGCCTCGGCCGCCCTACGCAACACCACTGTGTAAGACGATCCCTCTTCCGTAGCCACGGTAGGAGGAGACAACATGCCAAGGTCTGGGGAGGTATCCAGACCACTGGCTTCCCCCAACTCCTCTTTCCAGTCCGGGTCGTACTGCAACTGGTCAGTTAAAGGGTCACCAGACCCCTCCCAGTCCTCTTCACCCTCTTCTGGCCTAAACACACCAGGGCTGAACAGGGGAACAAAAGTACCCGTCGGCGCCGGTCCGGCTCCGTGTCCACGTCAGGGTGGAGGCCGGGGTCGACGCCGGGTGGGGACACAACCGGCGTCGGCTGCGGACGCGGTACCGGTGGAATCGGCGCTGGGGAGGTGATACAAGGTCGACCGGCGCCGATCCGGATCCAGGCCTGGATCCAAGGGGAACCGGGGCTGAAGCCGCTGGCGTCGAAGGCCCAGGGCCCCCCAGCCGAGTCCGCGGGGCCCGAAGGCACGCCAGCGGAGTCGGGCTGCCCAAAGATGGCATGCATCGCTTCGTAGAAACTCCGAAGCCGGGCAGGGGTCGCTCCGGGTCCCGGGAACGGAGGGAAACTGAGTCGACCCAGCGGGCTCCGCACGCAGAGCTGCGGGAGAGGCACCGCCCGCATACCTCGTCGCGTCGGCCGACGGGGAGAAGTTGGAGAGCGACGATGCTTCTTCGACTTCTTCTTCTGCTTCGACTTACCCGAGGAGTGCGAAGACTTGGAAGAGGACTGTTGGTGGCTCCGCGAGTGGTCCCTCGACCTCCCGCGCGACCGGGACCTCAAACGGAGCGGACTGCCGGGCCTCGATTCGCCTTCGGGACCGCTCCCGCAAAGACTTCGGATTCAAGGTCCGGCAGTCGGAACACGACTTGGAGTCGTGGTCGCGTTCCAGGCAAAACAGGCACACGCGGTGCGGATCCGTCACAGACATCAACCGTCGGCAAGAACCGCAAGCCTTGAAACCGGGCATCCCTACGCGCACCAGGAGTCGAGGACTCAAAACGGTGTCGACAAAAGTCGCTACAAAAAAGTCAGTCAAAAAGTGACTGGAGGTACCGTTCTCTCTGGATCTGCGCTGACTGGTGCGGAAAAAGAAAGAACTGACGTCAGTGCGCGAGGGCGGTTTCTAATTAGCTGCCGCGACATCATCCCGGCGACCACAACGCCGATGACGAACGCGGAGCCGACCGACGCCACCTTACGATGCGCAGGGGTACTGCTGACGAAAAATTCTCTGGATCCAGTCTTACGCCTGGGGGTAATTCACAAGGTAAGGAATCTATAACTAATTGTCTCTTTCAGATTTGCTTATCTACAGGACACCACACATTTAGACACATCCAGCACACCAAGGTGAAAGGTCACCGGAGAATGGTCAGAAATACCCCCTAGGAGTATGTGTGCTCCTGTTGTATGGGGAAAGTCAGTAGCTGGGAGAAGAAACAAGTCTATATGCCAAACGGTCTTAGTCGATGTGGACGTGTATATTCGCTACTTGTCAGGTGCCAAGTCCTCCATGCATCACGCAGGGTCAAGGAGTCCAACCAGGATCCAAGGAGCTATGCCCCTCAAAGTCGATGCTCCAATGGGGGACCAGAGGAATCCAGCTCTGTGTGAGAAGTCGCATTGAAGTCTGCACCTATAATTGTGGTGCTTGCAGGGAACCCCCACAGTGACCTCTGAGAGTGTCCCAAGGGTGTGTGCTAGTACGTCGGGTGGGGCATAAACGCTTAAGAGGCTGAGTGATTTACCCTGTAATGTACCTTCCAATGCCATATAACAATCCAGTGGGTCCGGGTGCGTCTTTGCCACCACCAAGGGGAAGGTTCTGTGAAACTGTATAGCTATCCCTCTGGATCCCCTAGCATCTTCTGCGTGGAAGACACATTCGTAACCGAGTCTAAACAGAAATTAGCATTTGGTACCAAGCAGGTGCGTCTCTTGTAGCAGGAGAGCAGCCGGGCAAGTTCTCGGTCTCTTTAATCCAGTTGAGCAAGCCATTGACATTCCAAGCCATTACTTGGAAGCTAGCCATTACTCTGCAGGTTGGGTAGGAATCGATTACCCGTGGGAAGCCATGGAAGTCTGCCCTGTATAGGGGCGTTGCGGCCAGCAGGCCAGAGGCGGATCCAATTAGGGTTTTTTGTGTTGACGGTCAGTGGTGGGTGCACCTACGTACGATGCGCTGGGTGCTGGTGGAGTGCAAAGTATTACACAAACATATGTGAAACAGAAACTAAACAAAACAACCCACCCCACTCAACTTCCCCCCCCCTCCCCCATCCCAAAATTCTCCCATTGAAGCATCCGTCACCCCATAACATCCCAAACTGTAAACCATTATGGGCAGCGTTATAACTACTCTGATTCAAGAAACTGTGTGTTGAGCGAGCACCGGCATCTGAGAAGGAGCACCCCCATCCCCACCCCCCCCAGCCAATATCTACCACAGACTAGAAGA
Source organism: Calotriton arnoldi (assembly GCA_963921515.1). Taxonomy (NCBI): domain Eukaryota; kingdom Metazoa; phylum Chordata; class Amphibia; order Caudata; family Salamandridae; genus Calotriton; species Calotriton arnoldi. Next base: position 1,670,946 of record CAWUFW010000692.1, read on the forward strand.
CCAAGAATTTTCCCCAACTGCAGGGTTGTTTCTGGCCCTCCAGCAGGGGTATGGGCCGTATGACTCCTCGTGGAGGGGCATTCACTTCTCCGTGACTGTGCCCTTCCAGGGTCCCCTGACGAGCTTATAGCACGCTCTCTCTGTTTTCCCTCGATCGCGCCCGATTCCGGGGCACAGCAGACGTCAGTCGGCCACAGCAAGCAGAAGAAACGTTATTCGAAGGCATCTTATTGCAGAGAATTGGTTTCTCGGTTGCTTATCTCCAAGCCTCCTCCAGGGTTTCAAAGAATTAAGTTGCAGCGTCATGGATCACTTTAAGCCTGGCAAGAATATGAGCATGTACTGCATTTTCACAGCCCAAGGCTTCTTTCTGTTTAACTTCCTTATTAGACTTTTGTTCTTGCTGCACCGACTTGGTGTAATCAGGGAATGTCATAATTTTGGCAGATTCGAAAGTCTGGGCCCCAGCTTGACGGGCTGCATGAAGGATCACAACTCTGTCTCTATATTTCAGGACACGGGTAAACATGGGACGCGGAGGAGCACCCGGGAGGCAGGCAATGGGCAAGAGAGTGATGTGCCCTCTTGATGGTGTACCCCGCAGACAGCTGCTCCTGTGGTATCCAGGATTTCGACCACTTCTTCAAGAATCGCTCTGGATAGGGCGTTACAACGTTTTTGGGGAATCGGTGAAACAAAGATGATTTCTCCTGGACCTGTTCTCCACATCTTCCGCATGGTGTTTCAAAACAGCAGTGGAAAGGAGAAGTTTGGACACTGTACTTTTTAGTGTGGCTGCCTCATCTTCAAGGGAGGGTACCCTACCTTGAGCTTCGAGCAACCAGTGGACCACATTAACCAAGTCCTTGAGCAGGGGTGAAATATAAATTTGTATCGCACCTCTCTTAGTCTCAACTGCCGGTCTTGAAGATTGGATGGCTTGTAATATGGTGCCCAGATCGCTAGATGGGGACTGTTGTGAAAATAGTGGGCTTTCTGCTTGAGTGTCCGGCCCAGTGGATGACTGTACAGTGAAGCGGTCCATTTTAGTCTTAGTCTGGACGGGAATACTAGGACCCTTGTCTTTCACCATCTTTAAAATCAACTGCCCACGGACATTGTCTCAGACTGGAAGAAACTGCGTCAACGGGTGGAATTCCGGCCCCAAGTGTCTCCTTGACTGGAGAAGTGCCACTGCCAGGTGCTCGGTGTTCGATAGCCCTCGGAGGGTCCAGCCCAGAACCACTGCCAGGCACCAATATGGACACCCAGGCCCGCCTGCTTCACTGCTGACCCAAGGAGGTACAGGAGAGGCTGGAAAAAGGCAGCAAGAGCAGCTAGCTCACAGCCTGGGTAGTGGAGGTGCCCCTTCACACTTTGGGCGAATGAACAGGGGCCAGGCCGCAGCAGTCAATCAACGATGTAGATGTGGGGAAGGCCTCCCCACCAGCAACTTGGCATCGACCCCATGACCGCATCCTGGTACAGCAGTTCCGGCCTATTTGCCTCAGTGTCACCCCAGAGAGAGGATGGAAGGGAGGGGGGAGAGGAGGGGGGAGGGAAGTGAGGGGAAGAGGCAACACAAGCAGCCGGGACCATGGCTGTGGCGGCTCAGTTTAACTGCAGCTCTCCTCACCATGGGTCACTGCGCGGGGCATGGGGCCTTATGGTCTTGTCGGGCGGGTCGCCCTCTTCAGGCCCACAGCGCTGAGGTACACAGCACCACACTGTAACAGTGGCCGGTGCTCACTCTGCTGTGGCCATACTAGTTGTCGCCACATCCTAGCGGGCCAAATCTGGAGCCTCTGTTGCACAGTGTGGTCATCAGGCTCTCAGGCCGTTTAATTCCTCCCACTCCACAGTGCCGTACAAGTGATCCCTGGTTCAAGTATAGGCGGCCGCCATCTTAGGCCCCACCCAGATCCACTGTGGCCACCAACTGATCATAGTCCCCTGGGGAGGCCTGACCCACAACCCAGTCCAAATGGCAAGCAACAGCAGGAGGCTCTCAGACAGCAGGGATCAGGTTGGGATTCCACCACTTGCAATCCCAGTATGCCAGTGGATGGCAGAGGAGTCCCAGAGCGTTACTGAAATGCATCCGCCATCATGGCCTTCTTGGCCACGCCCCCACATGAGGAACTTCTTGAACAAGTTCCAGGTCAGTAATTACCTTGTTCAGACAATTTCAGGTTCTCTCAACAAAGTTTCGCAATTTCCATTTAAAATGAGTGCAATCATAGCAGAACATGTGTTCATCTCTATAGGTACACTGATAGGCTCACAGAAATGTCCATAATGATATGAATGGGTCTGCTTTATGCATCAGTTTTAACTAAGCTTTCCATTCTTTGAACAAATGAGTTGTATAACAATAATGCACAAGTTACTACTTGTGTAACGATATATCTGTAAGAGACATTAGTTAGTGATAGATTCCTTACCTTAGAATATCCCCAGGCGTCAGACTGGATCCGGAAAGTTTTGTCAGCAGTACCCCTGTGCGTCTGTAGGTGGCGTCGTGCGGCTCCGCGTTCGTCGCTGGCGTCGTAAGCGCCGAGATGACATCACGGAGACTACTTAGGCATCACCCATGCGCGCTGACGTCAGTTCTGTACACGACTTTCCGCGCCATTAACGCAGAGACATGCAAGAAACTGACCACTGGTGCCATGAAACTAGGGCCCTGAAAGGGATGACAACCCTAGAATCAGTTCGCAGAACGGGGAGGATGGGTGGGCGGTAGGAATCTATCACCAACTAATGTCTCTTACAGATATATCGTTACACAAGTAGTAACTGTGCATCTGAAAGAGACACGTTAGTGATAGATTCCTTACCTTAGAATAGATACCCCAGCAATACCAACCCCGGTGGTGGGTCTGCGAATAGATTACACCAGAAAGTCACGGAGAACAGAACGGCCAAAGAAGCCGTCTCTCCGGACTGGACTGTCAAGGCAGTAATGCTTGGTAAATGTGTGCAGCGAGGCCCACGTGGCTGCCTGACAAATATCCTGCAAGGGAACGCCGCGTCTCAAGGCAGTAGTGGCTGCTGTTGCCCTGGTAGAATGGGCACGCAGCCCCACAGAAGGCTCCTTTTTAGCCAAGGAGCAACATGCTTTGATGCACAAAACGACCCACCGAGAGATGGTGCGTTTGTGCACGGCCCGACCTTTTTTGGCGCCCACGTAGCCAACAAAGAGCTGGTCATCCACCCGGAACTGTTGTGTGCGCTTTAGATAGAACGAGCGCGCACGTTTTGGGTCCAGACGATGGAGCATCTCTTCCTCTTTTGAAGGATGCAGAGGCGGGAAGAAAGTGGGCAAAGTGATGGTCTGCCCGATGTGGAAGGGCGTGACAACCTTTGGCAAGAAAGAAGGACGGGTCCTTAAAACTACCTTGTCCGGATGAACAGAAAGGAGGTTTAGAAGAAAGAGCCTGGAGCTCACTCACTCTTCTGGCAGAGGTGATAGCTACCAGGAAAGCCGTCTTTAGAGTAAGAAGACGTAAAGGACAGTTATGAAGGGGCTCGAAGGGAGCGCACATCAGATAGGTCAAGACAAGATTTAAGTCCCATTGAGGCATTATGAAAGGCACAGGAGGAAACGGGTGTGTAATGCCTTTGAGGAAACGGTTAACTGGGGACTTAAAGAGAGAAGGCTGATCTGGAAGCCTGAGAAAGGCGGAGATGGCCGAAAGATAACCTTTGAGAGTGCCCAGAGCAGAGCCCTGCCGGGCCAAGGATAGTAGGAATAGAAGGACCTCAGAAAGAGGGGCAGAAAGGGGATCCACAGACTTAGCTGTGCACCATGCCACAAATTTGTTCCACCTGCAGGCGTATACAGATTTAGTGGAGGGACGCCTGGCTGCCAGAATGACATCACAGACTTCAGGAAGCAAGTCAAATGGAATCAGCTGTCGCCGCTCAATCTCCACGCATGGAGGTGGAGGCTGGACAGGTTCGGGTGGAGGACCGTCCCCTGTTGCTGCGACAGAAGATCCTCCCGAAGAGGCATTCGGATCGGGGGATCGATCGCCATGTTGAGTAGCTCGGGATACCAGTATCTTCGTGCCCAATCCGGAGCCACAAGGATGACTTGGGCCCGGTCGCGGCGAATCTTCTTCAGCACTCTGGGCAGAAGTGGTATAGGCGGAAAGGCGTACAACAGACCGCAACTCCACTCGCGACGAAAAGCGTCGCAGAGCGAGTGCCGCCTTGGAAATTCCAACGCGCAGAACTGATGACATTGCGCGTTCTCTTCGGTGGCGAATAGATCTAACCAAGGCTCTCCCCACTGCAGAAAGAGACCTTGCGCCACGTCCAAGTTCAGACGCCATTCGTGATCCATCTAGCACCGGCGGCTGAGTTAGTCTGCCCTGGCGTTCAGAGAACCTGCCAGGTGTTGAACCACCAAGGTAATACCTTCATGTTCCAGCCATATCCAGAGGCGCAGAGCCTCCTGACATAGGGTCCACGACCCCACCCCGCCCTGTTTGTTGCAATACCACATGGCGGTGGTGTTGTCCGTGAACACCTGCACTACACTTCCCCGGACAGAGGGAAGGAATGCCTTCAGTGCAAGTCGGATCGCCCGAAGCTCCAAAAGGTTGATATGGAGCCGGGACTCCGCCTCTCCCAAGTGGCCTCCCCATCCCAGTAGGGACACATCCGTCACCACTGTGTGCTCCGGTTGGGGAAGGGAGAGGGATCTGCCATTGACCCAATCGCGATTCGTGAGCCACCACTGCAATTGTCGTGCAGTGCCCTCTGAGATCTGGACATGATCTGACAGGTTGCCCTGATGCTGTGCCCACTGGAACTTCAGGTCCCACTGCAGAGCCCACATATGCCATCTGGCATGTTACACCAGCAGGATGCAGGAGGCCATCAGGCCCAGGAGCCGGAGGGTCATCCTGACCGCAACCCAGTATAGAGGCTGAAAGATCGGAATCATAGCCTGAATATCCCGGACTCGATGCTCGGGAGGATAAACCCGAAACCGCGTCGAATCCAGAACCGCTCCGATGAAGGGGAGCTTCTGAGAGGGACTCAGGTGCGACTTCGGCACGTTGAGAACCCCAGCAAATGCAGGAGGTCGGCCGTAGTCTGAAGGTGGGTGACAACTGCCTGGGCCGAACCCGCCTTCAACAACCAGTCGTCGAGGTAGGGGAAGACTGACACCCCTGACCTGCGCAGGTGAGCTGCGACCACCGCCATCACTTTGGTGAACACCCGAGGGGCACTAGTAAGGCCGAAGGGGAGCACAGCAAACTGAAAATGCTCCTGGCCTACCGTGAACCGCAGGTAACGCCGGTGGGCCGGCAGGACAGGAATGTGAAAATATGCGTCCTGCAAGTCCAACGCTACCATCCAGTCTCCAGGGTCGAGGGCAGCCAAGACCTGAGCCAGAGTCAACATCTTGAACTTCTCCTTCCGGAGGAAGCGATTGACGTTCCTGAGGTCCAATATGGGGCGCAAGCCCCCCTTGTCCTTCTTGGGGACCAGAAAGAAGTGGGAATAACAACCACTCCCTACTTCTGGCCCAGGAACACACTCGATGGCCCTTTAGCCAAGAGGGCCGTGACTTCTTGCCGGAGAAGCGCCAAGTGTTCTCCCGACATGCGGTGGCACTAAGGTGGCATGGTCGGAGGGGTGGACTGAAGGGGAAGGGAGTAACCCATGCGGATGATCTGCAACACCCACTCGTCCGATGTGATAGCGTGCCAGTGGGGGAGATGATGGCGGATCCTGCCACCCACTGGCGTGAGGTGCCCACAAAGCTCGGATTAGGAAGGTTTGGAGGTAGAAGCAGCGGGGGCGGAGGTGGACTGACCCCCACGCTGATTCCCAGACCCGCCCCTGCGGAAACCGCGTCCGCGCGGAGGCTGGTGCTGCTCAGGCTTGCTGAAGGAACGTGCCTGGGCGCCCCTTCGGTGGCCACGAAAGGAACGAAAACCAGGAGTGGCTGGGCTTTTCGTGGAAAGATCCAAGGACTTGGCCGTGGCCCTCGAGTCCTTAAAACGCTCCAGCGCACTGTCGGCTTTATCGCCAAACAGGCGAGTGCCATCAAAGGGCATGTCCATGAGTGAGCTCTGGACATCTGGCGAGAATCCGGTAGATCTCAACCAGGCGTGGTGACGAAGCGCCACAGTCGTAGAAATTGCTCTACCTAGTGAGTCCGCGGTGTCCAAACCACACCGAATGGCGAACTTAGCCGCATCTTTCCCCTCGGCAACAGCTTGGGACAGCACAGCTTGGATCTCCTCAGGACACTAAGGCAACACCTGTGCAACTGTATCCCACACCGCGTGGGAATAGCGGCCCAACAGGCATGCGGTGTTCACCGACCGCAGCCCCAAGCTGGCCGAAGAGAACAACCGCTTGCCGAACTGCTCCAGCTTCTTAGAGTCCTTCTCCGGCAGAGCCGTGGGAAAGGCACTCTGGGACGTCGAAGCTTGGATGACCAGGCTCTCGGGCGTAGGATGAGTGGTCAGAAAGGCAGGGTCACCCGGCGCCGGCCGATGACGCCGGGCGAAGTTCTTATCCACAGGGTCCCCTGTGGCTGGCCGCGACCAAGTGCCCAGTAAGACGTCAGTGAGGGCGTCATTAAATGGCAGCAGGGGCTCCGACGAAGTGGACGCCACCTGGAGCACCTCCGTGAGGAGATTAGTCTTCAGGGCCACTGTAGGGAGATCAAGGTTGAGGACCTCAGCGGCCCGACGGACCACCATCGTGTAAGAAGAGCCCTCCTCCATGGTAGGCGGAGGAGAGGCAAACCCAGAGTCAGAGGAGATATCAAGGCCGCCGGCCTCCTCTAACTCGTCCGCCCAGTCCTGCTCAGAGTCACACTGACGAGCAAGAGGGTCCTCGGACCCCTCCCAGTCGTCCTCCCCCTCCACCGTATGTGGAGGCGGCAGGGCAGGGACCGGTGAAGGAACAAACGGCGCCGGGAACGGCGCCCAACGGGGCCGAACTGGCGCCGTGTCCCAATGCGGATCCCACGTAGGGACAAAATTGTCATGGAACCTGGGCAGGGGCGGAACAAATGGCATCCACAGCGGAGCCGGCAGCGTGGGACCTTTTGGCGCCGGAGCCAGTGGCGCAGGATCCTGCGGGGCCCAAGGGCGCGCCGGCGGGAGCCCGAGGCCTAAACAGGCGGTCCATGGTAGCAAGAAAGACTTGCACCTGTGCGGGAGTACCCGACGGACCCGGGTAAGGTGGGTAGGCCGCGGGACTCCCGGGCTCCGAAGGCGCCGCAGGGGCAGAACCCTGTCCCCCTCGTCCGCATCCGGGGACCGACGAGGGGACGTCGGAGAGCGACAACAATTCTTCGACTTCTTTTTGTGTCGTCTCTTACCCGAATCCGAGGGTGATGACTTGGAGCCCGAGGACCGATGATGGTGGCCCCGCGAGCGTTTTCTGGAGCGGCCCCTAGACCGAGAACGGCACTGGGACGAGTGCCGGACCTCAAGCAGCTTCCGACGACGCTCCCTCAAGGCCTTCGGGGCCATGGCCAGACAGTCCATGCAGGACCGGGAGTCGTGGTCGCTCTCCAGGCAGTAGAGACAGACGCCGTGGGGGTCCTCCACCGAAATATTGCGACGGCAGGCCCCACAAGACTTAAAACCAGGCATCCCTACGTGCACCAGAGTAGACTCAACAGGAGACAAAAGTCTCAAAAAGATAGTCAAAAAGTGACTAAGGTACGTGCTCTAACCGGATCTGCGCTTACTGGCGCGGAAAAAGAAAGAACTGACGTCAGCGCGCACTGGAGGCGCCTAAGTAGTCTCCGTGACGTCATCTCGGCGCTTACGACGCCAGCGACTAACGCGGAGCCGCACAACGCCACCTACAGATGCGCAGGGGTACTGCTGACGAAAAACTTTCCGGATCCAGTCTGACGCCTGGGGATATTCTAAAGTAAGGAATCTATCACTAACGTGTCTCTTTCAGATAGTTATTTACAGAGCTGAGATTCCTCGGTGGGCAATTAGCAATGAATAAAAAACAAGTTGGCCTGAGCTAAGTGTTTAAGTTTCCAAACAACTTTGTAAAATCAGTAGTTTTGTTCTGAGAGCACACCTTCACGCAAGGAGAGAAACACATGAAATTAAAACAATTATAGTACAAGTGGATCCAACTTTGCAGGAGTCAATTAACAACAAAACATAAGACATACATTCCATGCACATTTGGATCTCCGAATTCCATTTGCACCTATAAGTTAGCTAAGGTAGATACTAGTTTTAGAAAATATGTTGCATCGATTCTCCACTACTGCAGAGTCCAAGATAGTTTAGAGCAATTCTATCCGTTTGTACACATGCAATATTCAAAGAGATTTCCAGTGACATTTAACCAAGTGATGAATGGTCGGACTTTGGGGCATAAATATTTCAACACATCAAACATTCTCAGACCCACAAGGCAGATGTTGTTGGGGATTAAGCTAAACAGAAAGGCAATTAAACAGTCTGCTCTTTTGGAAAAAGGCCAGAGCTGTGATCCAGGTTTATATGGTTATTGAGTTATATGAGGCATGACTGTTTTGCATAGCTTATGCTCTGTTAGCCAATGAGGAGGGACAAATCAAGCCTATTTCAAAGATTACCACAATCAGAGTGAAATCATTAACACCTCAAAATTCAGAGATCCTTGCAGGGATAAGATCGAAGTACAATAACTCTTGATTTGATTTTGAATTTGTAGAGCACAACGTATGCCCGGAGTCTTGGCGCTGCAAGTGGCAGGTGATTTGGCGACCAGAAATGGCTAAATCATGACTAAATAGCCAGTTCTTCAACGCCTTCCTAAAACCTAGCAGAGAAGTGGCTGCATTTAACTCCAAAGGTAGACGATTCCAATTTTGGGCAGTGGAGATGACGAAGCTCTTGCCTCCCCAGGAGGACATTTTCCAGGAGGGAACTACCAGGTTTCTAGCAAAGCTAGAATGAAGGACCCTGCCACACTGATAGCATCTACACTTTTCTCTCAGATAGAGCAAACCTGAACCATGAAGTGCCTTGAAGGCAGAACAAAGGCCCTTGAAGACTTTCTGCTTCTTACGGTGTAGCCAATGCAATTTAGTGATAGCTTGTGAGGCCGAACCAAATCCAGGGACCTTCACCAGCATCTGGGCTGCTGAGTTTTGCAGGATTTGCAGTTTGTTCAGTGATTTTTATGGAAGTTTTGAAACAGACCATTACAAAAGTCTACTCTTGATAAGACTAAAGCAATAACTACAGTCTTTAGCAAATCCAAGGGCAGAAACGGGACAATTTTCTTCATGATACGCAAGGAGAAAAAAGGATGCAGAGATGACTTTATTGACTTGCTCTTTATAAGTTAGTCTATCATCAACCAAGACGCTGAGATTTTTAACCTTCTGAACTGGCGTCGGAAGTGAGCCTAGCTTGTCTGGCCAACATGCAGGGGACCAGAGAGAGGCTTTATTGCCAAACAGGATAACGTCTGTCTTAGAGGAATTCAGTTTAAGGCAATTTTTGTCCCTCCATTGGCTCAGAGCGCTCACGCAATTCCAAAAAGTGTTGCTCATGTTGGAACCCTTGTTGGAGAGTGAAACCACCATCTGCGTGTCGTCCGCATAAGAAACTAACGACAACCCAAAAGACTTGATTAAGGCTGTCAGGGGGTGACGTAAAGATTAAATGTCAGGCTCAGTGATGAGCCGTGTGGTACCCCACATGGTAGCGAAAAGGGCTCAGATGTAAAATCTTGCCTTTCGGGAGCACCAAATATCCACAAAGGCACCCCTCTACCCGTAAGAGTATTACTCCAGAGGCATGGGAATTTTTCTCTCCTACTCCATGCTCCTCTGTCCACATCTCTGCTGACCCTTAGAGCACTGTGAACTGCAGGTTTTGATATTTCAGATTTCAACTAAATTAATTTGTAATTGAGCGCTTTCGTCGACCCTGAAGCCCTTATATGCTCACTCAGAACTCCTGCATAGCAATTACTGTATCTCCCAGATCAACAAAATGGCCTTTGGTGAAGTTATTAGAGTGAATTTTCACATCCCAGTTTGGGTCTATTTTTTTGGCAGTTCGCTTCAGAGACAGCAATGAGATGTAGTACACATGCATCTTTGCAAATAATCAGATGGTTTATGGCATGGACGAAAAACATCAGAAAATATGGCAGCAAACACGCTCAAGATTGAAAAATATTCCAAGAAATTTTAGGACTTTGTATCAAACTTTACACCAGTGTTTCTTAGAATTCAGGGTATCTGATGACGAGGTCATTAAATTGGATTACACTTAACATGCTCTTATACAAAAAGACCAGACATCTAAAGGTCACTTGGCCCCACAAGAAATTGCAGAAGCTACTCTTTGGAAACATCACAGCACTGCATTGAAGGCTTACCAACTAACTTCCAACTAACTTGCATAAGTCTTTGTAAACGATCAGTGTTGGAAATCGATCTGCCCACGTGTCACTGAATTTGTATCTAGGATAGAGTGCCCCCCGCCAACAACCGTACATTATATGAATATTAAAAGCCATCAAGGAGTTCTGTGACCATATGGAGGAACAAGGCCAAAGTCCGAATTTCGTTATAAGGTCATGGAACTCGGATGTGACTTGCAATATAGTTATTTTATTCCTTATAACATATGGTTAAACATCACGTGCCCACAAACTGCTTAAATCTTTGGTGCCTTGCTCTTTCAAATTAAAGAGACTGTATATTTGCACACATAAATAAAAGCAGAATCTGCAGTGATATATTAAACACACCAAAAAGCATTTAGTAATTTGTTGCAAAACAAATAGTAACTGTTTTAAGTCGGCTGTAGCTCAAAACGTGTAAAACCATGTAGAGAGATTCTATCGTTCCAGAAATGATCTATAGCACGCAAAAAACGTATTGCCATAAATACCTCCTTTCAGGCCGATTACTGTTCACTACAGAAAAACAGCAAAACGAGAAGCCAGTACTCATGTTCATTCTTCAAACTATAGCTATAGTTGTGCGCCGACCTCCCAGTCACCTAGGCTGCAAGCCCTGGCAGCAGGCATTTTAAAATCACAACTGATCGGTAATAACTTATTACAGCTGAACACCTGCATTATTTCATTACTAAGGAAATGAGAAAAGGACTTTTATACAGGGTTAGCAATCTCCCATGTATAATTAACATGCAATTTTTAGGTCTCGCAGACCTGCGTTGCAGCGCGCATGTGCTGCTCGCTCTGCGAGGCTTCTTGTAATCAATTTCATTTCAGAAGTGGAGTGTAGGCTCCGCCCCCTTGTTTTCATTGGCTTGCATCATCGTTTATTGTAAACGCTGGCTTTCCATTGTAAGTGAGGCTTTTTAGTCCCTCCTTGTGACCGCCGTGTCTCCTTTTGGACCTGCCCACCCGGACTGGAGCTTTTACTCGCGGTGTTACATGGTGTCTTTTAATTACTCTATGCGCACTTTTTTTTCCCTCATTCGGGCAATGGCGACAGCTTGTTTAAATGCTTGTACTGCACAGGGACGCCTCTCGCTAATGTGAGGTGTTTGTTTTAGCTTCTGCCGCTTTATTCCTCCCGGCTCCAGACTCTGGCAATGGCGACAGCTTGTTTAAATGCTTGTACTGCACAGGGACGCCTCTCGCTAATGTGAGGTGTTTGTTTACGCTTCTGCCGCTTTATTCCTCCCGGCTCCAGACTCTGGCAATGGCGACAGCTTGTTTAAATGCTTGTACTGCACAGGGACGCCTCTCGCTAATGTGAGGTGTTTGTTTACGCTTCTGCCGCTTTATTCCTCCCGGCTACAGACGTTAGCCATTATATACGTCTTTTCGGGCGATAAAAAGGGTATCCTCTGAGGTACTGCTCTTCATGCTGGTGCCATTTTCTCTCGGGCACGGAAAGCCCGTTGCACGCCCTTTCTTGTCCCCCCCTTGTTTGCAGACACAGTCCTCCTCCTCGGGCCCATCCTCCTCCTGGTCACAGCTGCTGGATTCAGTGAGGCGGCGACTGAAAGGCCTCGCTGACATCACTGGGCTGGAGCCGAGGGGGGAGGAAGAGGGAGGCGTTGGCAGCATCGCCACGGGGCAGAGATTATGCGACGAAGATACCAAGAGCCCAGTCAGTGCTTCCTCTTTCCTTCCACATTCCTCGGGGTCTCCCCGACCCAGACAGCGCCTGGTCTGCGGTTCAACCGCCCAGCACGTCCGCTGCTGTATTTTTAGACTCAGTTCTTTCGTACAGCAGATTTGTTTGTTTTTCTTTTGATTTCAGGTGCCTGCATACGTTAAGCTAAATGTGCTTCTCTTTCCCACAGCTATATCTTGAATAGTCCTCCAGAGTACATCCCAGATATCATGCCTGCACCCCACCCCTGCCCTCGCAGCTCATAGGAATTCGAGCACTTCATGTGCGCCATAAAATGCCCCCTCACTAAGTTCCCCTGCGTGGCAGACACGTGCAAGAAGTCCCCCCACAAGCATTTGCAATGCAATAGGTCTCGCATTTACGCGAGTTTAGGCTATTGGCATTGTAAATGACAATGCCTTTATTTATGTTTTTACAACCAAAACATTAATAAAAGGCATTGTCATTTACAATGCCAATAGCTCAAACTCGCGTAAATGCGAAGCCTATTGCATTGCAAATGCTGGTCTTTCTTTCTCTGGATCACATCATAACTATGGGCTATAATATGGTGGTATCTCTCCGGCCCTTTTTGCAGTGTTGTGGACTGTGGCTGGTGAAATTACTTCAGCCAAAGGAGAAATGTGGACTGTGGATAGTGTATTGCCTGTCCTTCAGCAGTACTGTCTGCTGTTGCTGTCTCACTGGCCATCATCAGACACCTGGTGCGAATTTTGATTTTCGACATACATTTGAGGAATTAATCTATTGCAGTACATTGGTGGGCAACTTGAAGATTATGGTTTGGCTTTGCATTGTCTCACCTGCACTTGTAGTACTTACTTTTTTGTGTTAGTTGTGACTACGTAAGCTGTGTACCCAGACATATTTTCAATTGTTTTAATCACGTTATTCTGAACAATGCAATGGTGTAAGTACTGTGGGATCTTTTGCTTTTAATTAAGCTCTGCTGTGAGGTTGGTATATCCCTAGTTTGTGCTTTGAGCTACTGCAGAACAAAGTAGGTGATTCTGATGCTTTGTCGCTGAGGGCTTTCTTTACAATAGCCTGCACTCTGCATCTGCTTAATTTAGGGAACATACTGTCGCTGCCGAGAATGCCTTATAATTTAGTGCCAGTACCTACAGCAAAGCAAGCACCCTCAATCAATACTAAAGGTATCACTTCTGACTCCACTGTATTATGTGAAAAATAGTTTATTTCAAAATCTACAGCTGTGAAAAATAGGTAATATGGACAGGTGAAATGTCCCACTACAATACACAAACACTATTGTTTCTTGCGCCTCCATGGAACTTCTTAAGGCACCTTTATAGTGAGGTTGTTAAAACGTAATTACCATACATACTCCAGTACTGTTCTTCAAGTATTTATTAAGCTCAAGCAGATGACCACCGACCCATACAGGCAGCTGGGCATAACTGATTCCGAATTCGAAACACTCCCCACAGCCCAAGGCTGTACATTCTGCTGTCATCGGTGACCACTTAGAATGTTACAGTCTCCCAGCCAACGATAACCTAGACCAGATTCCAACCCTAGGTACACAATGCTGGTCAATAGATCATAACATAGGTCTGATACCGTGATAACTTTTAAAAAATTGTTCAAGCTTTTAATGGTAGCCCTCAACTGGACACCCAGTTATTACTATTGTGGCTTTGCTATCCATTACTTCCTAAAAAGACTACATACCACTCCACAACATAAAATACCATTCCACATAATTACACTCCAAAACACAGAATCCTACTCCACAATTTCAAAACACTCAGTACCACATAATTACTATCCACATAATTCCACAACACATCATGTCACATTATTCCAATACACAAATGCCCTCTACACCACAGTTAGTAAAAAAGACTGCCATTTACAATGCCAATAGCTCCAGCAAATACAAGACCTATTGCATAAGTACGAAACTTTGCCATTTACAATGCCAGTAGCTCCAAACTCCAACAAATGTGAGACCCATTGCATTTACAATGCTTGTTGTAAGTGTGATGGCATTTCACCAATTTAAAAAGGATTAAGGCCTTCCCAACTTACAGAAGGGGCGTTTATGTGCAAGCAAGTGGCTGTGCACGTGTCAGCAATTTGGTATTTGCGCAGGTTTGTGAGGCTGAGGAGTGAGGCCATACTTCCTTGTTGCAGATACACAGCTCAGTGCTCCATATTATATACAATGGGGCATATTCCAAGGACCTATCGCCGAGTTAGCGGCACTTTATCGCAGCCAAAGTGGCGATAAATTCATCGCACTATTCACAAGGAGGTGCTAACAGCCGATATCACCAGTTTTCCTGCGATAGCAGCCACAAAAAACATCGCCACGGATGACACCGGCAACTAACGCTAATGATGTTCAGAGTAGGCGCTCCCGTGCAAAAACCCGCGAAAACACCACTCCGCAACATTCTCAACGACCAGCCAGATCGGCGATAAGATTCAAAAACATGCGATAAGGCGCGTTAGCAGCAGGGATTTAACACCTGCTCCTACCTGGTGTTAAGTCGGATGACAACCTGCACCATGAAAGGGAGCCTAGCCCAGAATCACACCTGAAGAACAACAGATGCCATGGAGCTACTGATCATGCAGCTCAGAGCCCCAAGAGGGCCACAACTCCCACCGCCACCACACCCGGGCACCCATCCCCCCCCCCCCCCGGACAAAGATTTGCCTCATCTACCTTACAAATTTATGAACACAACAATTCGCCTAATGTCGCACAAGTACAACAATGAACATTCATGTGTGGTCAGAAAAAGGAAAAACATTCATACATCTTAGAATTTCAAAAATAATTATTTTATTAAATTTAACTCATCACTAATAATTGGAAGAGTCATGGCGGGTCTTCTCTGGACAATCTGTAAGTCACAGCCTGCAAGACAAAATTGAAGATAAGGTGTGTCATGCGCTCAACAAAGGACACAGAGAGAGAGAGAGAGAGAGAGAGAGAGAGAGAGAGAGAGAGAGAGAGAGAGAGAGAGAGAGAGAGAGAGAGAGAGAGAGAGAAAGAAATGGAGAGAGAGGGAGAGAGAGCGCGAAAGAGAGAGAGAGAGAGAGAGCGCGAAAGAAAGAGAGAGAGAGAGCGCGAAAGAAAGAGAGAGAGAGAGCGCGAAAGAAAGAGAGAGAGAGCGAGAGAGCGCGCGAAAGAAAGAGAGAGAGAGAGAGCGCGAAAGAAAGAGAGAGAGCGAAAGAGAAAGATCGAGAAAGGGGGAGAGAGAGAGCGAAAGAAAGAGGGAGAGAGTGAAAGGGGGGGAGAGAGGGAGAGAGAGAGAGAGAGAGAGGGAGAGAGAGAGAGAGAGAGGGAGAGAGAGAGAGAGAGAGAGAGCGAGAGACACAGTGAAAGGAAGAGAGGGACAGGGAGAGACAGTGCCGACACTGCGCACCCAGGCCCTCACAGCTCACCTGCTGCCAACGGTGTGTCTCCAACCACGTGCCGGTATACACTGCATCTGAAACAGAGTCCACAGCTAATGATGGCAGAGTTCATATCATTGCACACGGCAACATCGCTTGCCCGCCCCTGCGCACACAGGCTGCTGCACCCCAGCCCCTCCCGTAGCCCAGCGGGGATTGCCCGCCCCTGCGCACCCAGGCCTCACTGCTCACCTTCCGCCACCGGCGTGTCTCCAAGAGGGCCCACCACGTGCCGGTGCAAGCTCCAAGCCCGGGGCCCGCGATCTTGGCAGCCTCCACATCATGCAGCCCCGCACCACGGTCCACCAGGTCGCACACTTGATTCTGGGTCTTGATTTTGCAATGGCAGAGAGATCAGTGCACACGGCATCATCGCAGGCTGAGCACCCGCTCAGATCTATAGGTGCCACTAACTCTGTGAACCGCGAGGCAACGCCACGTGGCGGTAGGCCCGCGCTGCCCGCTGGCTCAGGCCTACACTGCGGTCCACCAGGTCGCACACTTGATTCTGGGTCTTGATATTGCAATGGCAGAGACCATATCAGTGCACACGGCATCATCGAAGGCTGCACACCCGCTCAGCACTTTAGGTGCCCCTACCTCAGTGCACAGAAAGTCACCGTCCCGTGGCGGTAGGCCCGTGCCGGCCGCAGTGTAACCGGTGCCACCGACTCCGTGCAACGCAAGTCATGGACCCTTTCTGATGGAGTCTCGTCATATGCCAGGCGGACGCAGCCATGTCACCTCAGGCAGTGGGGAAGAACTGGGCACGTAGCGTCACCCCCCCCCCCCCTTTATACGTAAGCCAAGTGGGCTGGCTCGGCGTACGCCAGGCCAGCATAGGGGTGTGAACAATTATCCCTGGCCTCTGGGCGTGGTTCATATCTGGGCTGTACAGGAAACCAACTGATTCGTGTGTCTCTGCAGTGTCTGCGCCACACGGCCCGCAATCGACAATGTTGCATGCAGCCGGAGGGCGTCTGCGCACGAAGGGATTGTACAAGGAGCGCAAGGCCGCTCGGGGTCTTGGCTCATACATGCCAACTGTTGTGTGTGCTCATCGCTTTTGGTGCACCATAAGCCCAAGGCCTAGCCTCAATTGCAGCGTGAAAGCCACATCACATTCCCAGGATTCAAGCAGTAGTCAGACTAACATTGAGGATGAAAGCCCCTTTATCTCAATACAGAAGGCGGAAGGACATCTGCACCTCCGACCTTGGAATTGCATGCGGCAGGCACCCCGAGAGAGATACCATGGCAGATGATGACGACTCCCACACTACACACAGCGCTAATGAAAGATCAAAGTATCCACACCCCACACACAGAAGTCCTTGCTCGAGGTACTCCTGCATGGAACGGCCTTGACACTTACGTACAGGACAACCCATACGTCCAAACTTTGCACACTCATACGACTCATTGCTCCGAGCTGTGGCATATCATCCACATAACAGCCGCAGGTCAGAAGAGTGCCGGTTCTACGAGAGCGAACAACGCAATGTCAGAACATCCCGGGCACATGCACAACCCCTGTCACATGGAACTGTACCGTGACCGAATGCTGCATTTGTTGGGGGCACTGGCAGTGTTGCGCATCAGTTACCGTCTGAGCTTCCGTCTTGCGTACGTCACCTGCGTCCAGCCCTGGTTCCACTGTCGATCATGCATATTCGAGTGGCCCATGGATGTCTGCCTATCCAACACAACGGTAGCTGAACTGGATTATGGCGTGTGCGCACCCCCTGTTGGACCAGGAGTGTAACCGTGATACCAGTTCATGGTATGCCTTGATATTTGGCGTATGTGCTGGCAGTTGGGCATGTGAGATTGCACAATTCCTCGTGTGCAGTGACCACATCGAAGCGCTCCCCTATTGGGCTGTGTTGCGGATTGGTGAAACGGCGTGGACAGAGCACATCTGTCCGGACCAGCTAATGGATTGGCCCGTCCCCGTGTTCGTTGAAGTCGACAACGATGTACTCTTGGAACCGATTGCCCATGAAGCTGCACTCGCCTTCATGGACGAGTAACTACGTTCCTGCAGCCACAAAAGATTGTAACCCATAGCACAGGTCCCAACACCCTTTTGCATCTTGGAGAAGTGGACACATATCCCACCATAACAGTGGACATGGCTGCATTCGCCTGGACTCAGAATGCATGTGCGTGCAACACTGCGGGTTGACACACACCTGTGCAAGGTGAGTGTACAGCGGCGCCTGGCAACGTTCCTCAACCTGACACACCGCTGGAGGGACAGTACACACATGGCAATGTAGTATTACATGTGACCTTGTTGGACTCCTTCACCTGCTCACTGTCAGCAGAGCAGACAGTCAGCGCAGTCCAGTGGTACAGGACTATGCAGATCCCATGGGCTGAGAGTGGTGTCCCCCGACACGGTGCAATGAGCATTCGCCAAACACCACATGACTCGTCCAGCAAGGCAAGGTGGGCTGAGACCGTTGGCATCCGTAATGATTGGTGTTTATTTGTGCCTCCCCATGTCTTGCACCTCTACATGTTCCTTTGCTGCCGGTTAGTATATGATGCATTGGTCTGCACATTGTGGCCCTTGTCTTGCCCGTACTGACACGCACATGCTAATAAAGTGTACGCCACTTCACTAGTGTTCAACTGTGATGAGTGTTGATTAGCATGCCAAATCGTGTGCCTCAATGAGCATTGTCCGTACACAGGGCGGGACTGACTGACACATTTCACTTAGGGGTGAGTCCCTATTGCCAGCTCCACCTCTGTGAGCCAGACATTGTGTTTGGGAGAGTTGCTGGTAGACCTGTGCGCTTACGTGTCTTCAGCAATGTGAGTATGGTGTCCAACTTCTTGCCATGTGGATCAATGTGTTCCTTCAAACCAGGCTGTGTCCACACAGTTGAGTGTGTGTAGGTATGCGAAGAGATGTTCTGTTGTCACATGTGATGTGGGACACTACTTTAGGCCTCCTACCGACTTTGACATTTTCACACACAGCCCTATTTAATACATGGACGAGGGGCTACATTGGGGGGGGTTGCGAGATTGTTGTTCATGATCAATGAGGCCACAGCTAGTTCACACCTTCACAGTCATCTAATTGGCCATG
Organism: Calotriton arnoldi; assembly: GCA_963921515.1. NCBI lineage: Eukaryota > Metazoa > Chordata > Amphibia > Caudata > Salamandridae > Calotriton > Calotriton arnoldi. The sequence continues at coordinate 1,689,623 of CAWUFW010000692.1, forward strand.
TGTGTCACGGTCAAACATGCGCATTGATGTCATTTCCCAGGGTGTACCTTTTTGTGCAATCAATGTCCCTACAGTCATCCATACTGTTATACTTGATTGAACATAGACATGACACATCTGTGTGATTAGGAATGTTTTATTCACATTCTGTGGAGTGTCGGAGCTGGAGCAGTACATGGCCATGCACACCCCACATTACATGGTTGCCCAGTGGAGGGCCAAACAGAGTCCTTTAGGGAATGACAAGTTAATCGGTAGAAGAAGGGTTGAGTCCGCAGCCCGTTTGCTGTGTCATTGTTAAGCAGAGCAGATATGGCAGTCCATGTCGGGGTCCAGGCGAATGTCGCAGAGTGTTTCGAGGGACAGTGGAAGGTGTTGTACCAGGGCATGATGCAGAGGGCTGTACCAAGCAGAAACAGGCCATATGGCGGGGATGAATGCTACAACCTCCTTTTTGACACAGTCATTACCATCCACATCTTCGTCCTCTGATATGTCTTCTGTGTCAGGTGTGCCAGGTGTTTGTGGTGGTGTTATAGCTGCATCACTGTGTGCCACTGACACATCAGGGGGCGGAGATGTGTGTGTCGAAGTTCCTGCAGCAGTCATCTGGGACAGGCTCTGTGGCAGCAATGGCAAGATGAGGATCTGCAGGGCATGGAAGATCCCAGCTCCATCTCGCTGGTGTTCAGCCGTGGCAGCCATCCTTCCTGCCTGCATCCGCTCCATGTTCTCCATTGTCCTCCGCATCTGTGCCAACTCTGTGCTGTCGCCGCTGGAGCCTGTCTGACTAGACAGTTCTTGTATCCGAGTAATGGCTCCAGCGAGGTCAGCCAAGGATAGTTGTAGGGCCTGGAGGGGACTGTGGGTGTCCGTTAGGGACTGTAAGTGGTCCCTGATGGGACTAAGACACCCAAGTATGGCATCTAGTTTGGCTGCCATGAGGTTGAAACCCACCCTCACCTGTTCAGCCAGCCCCCTCTGGCAGTCTGACACACTGCGTTGGAATGCCATGTGTTCTTCGGTGAGGTGCTGGGAGCCAGCCGTGGTGGTGGGTGCTTCCTGCTGTGTGGTCTGTGCAGGGGGTGGGATCACCTCGATGCAGCTGGGCTGCCCTGCTCCTGGAGGTGGGGTGCGGAGGCTGTCCATGAGCCGTTGGGAGGGTGTCGGAGGAGATGGCCAGGGGGTCCTCTTCATCATCACTGAAGAGATGCCTGCTCTGCTCGAGGTGTTGATTGTCCCTCTGCAATGTAAAGGGGAAATGCAGGTTAACAGTGTGTTCCATATATGTGCACGCATTGTACATGTTTACATACAGACTGCATGACAATGTACATTGTGACTGTTTTGGAGGAGCTGGATATTTGATGGGAGACAGTGGACACTTCGACTACATGACGGATGTGAGGTTGTACTCGTACATCATCATCTGACAGTTTCCTGCTATGCCTGATGTGATTGGCCAGTTTCTACGCACATGCGGCACCAGTTGTGTCCTCTGTTCTGTGGTGTAAGTGTGGCACTTTGTACCACATTGTCGTCAATGTTGATGTGATTGCTATGTGTGTGTGCTGCATTGTGGGAGAGTCGCCCCTGCAGCTCTGATTTAGCGGCCCCTTATCCCTTTGAGGCGGTGTGCCTTTGACTTGTGTGCTTTTACGGTGCTGAGATGTTGGCGACTTGGGTCATTTGTGCTCTTGGACGGATTTTGGACTCTTGTGCATTGTTTGTCTGCAGATGTGTTGTTGACGTCAGGGGTTGTATGTGCACGTGGATGTGTCAGAGTGTGACCTGCTCCTTTGAGGATGTTATCCACACTGGGCCACCTCAGTGTCGTGGCGTGCACCATGTCATGTATTTTGACTGCAGCCATGCTATTGGTCATGCAGTGTCACTTGCATTGTCAGTGTGGCTCACAGAGCCGCTGCTTTGCTGGGTTCAGCACATGTGCATGGGTAGGTTGTGAGATTGGTGATTGGGGGAGGGGGGGGGGCATTTGTGTACATGGTGGATGGGGGCCTACTTTGTGTTTCTATGTGTGCTGCAGTGTGCCAAGGCCATCAGGGACATGTTCCACAGTTATTGTGGGTGTGCAGTGTGCTACACATAATTGTGCATGTGTACCATTGTGCCCAGCCCCCCAGTACCTGGTCGTTACTCACCCTGTTGCTGTTGGGTCAGGTCATATCGAGCAGTGTCCGGACCCCCAACTCCTTGCACCGTCTCCGCACTGATGACTGTGGCCACCATTTCCTCCAGCTGATCCAGCTCCTCCTGTGGCGCAGGACTCCCACCTCCAGTCGCCGTTGCTGCCTTCCGGTTGGCAGCGAGTTTCTGCTTGGTTTGGCTTTTCACATCATGCCAGCGCCTCTTGACCTCCTCATCACTCCGACTGCATTTACGTTGTTCACGATGGACTGCCATATTTCCGTTTGTGTTGCCGATGACACGTTGGAGGTGACGAACAGTTGTTGGTAGTGTTCTGTCACCTCCGTGACGATGATCCGGTTTTCCTGCGGACTGAACCTAGTCTTCCTCTTACTCTTCTCCTTGCCCTTCCCCGGGGTTCCTGGCTGGTCGTCTGTGGGGCTTGTGGGGTTCGCGTTGTCCTCTGCACTCGGGTGCGTCCATGGTGCTACGCAGTTAAATTTTTTTCTCTTTTTTTTTTCTCTGCTTTTATAGTGCATTCTCACGCATGACGCGTGGGAATCGCAGGCCTGTCGCTGGTTATCGCTGATTTTTGTATCGCCATTGGGGACATCGCCACTTTTTTCGCGTATGTGTTTTGCATTTTTTCGGCGTTGCGTTAATTTTAACGCGGGCATTTGTCGCGTTATCGTGAGACATGGTGCTGCCGGGTTGAGAATACTGCGTTAACACGGTGTTGTTTTCCCGCGATGGACTGCGATGTGAGAAGTTGCGTTAAGTGAATTTGGCGATAGTTAACACACGTTCTTGAGAATATCTCCCTCGGTTTGTTAGGAGTGAGTTTCTTGGGGGAATTCTGAAGAGGCAGCTACAGGTGAGGACGCTGTATGATTTATCCTAACATATGCCTTAAGTCAGCAGGGGTTTCCAGCCTGGTTTAAATGCAGCGAAGATGAGATCCAAACCAGTGCCACTGCACTCATCTGCACCGTTTGGCATCCACAGGCCAGTGCAAACTACGACCGTCTGCAGTTAGATGAGAGTACGCATGTACTTTCTCTAGACATTGCCCTAATCCTTTTGGAATGTTTCCATTCTGCGGTTCAATATATATTGGGGCTCAGTATGTCACCAGTGAGGGGTACTGTTGTCTCACTCATTACCGGCACAATGCTTAGTGCGATTTCCATCACTAACAAGCCTTGCATGGAAGATCCCTGTCTAACAGACTTTAAGAGTCCCTAGGCATCTGTACACCTTACTGGTGTTTGGACATGGACAATTTTCAGCACAAGCTCTCAGCTTTGTGGGTGGAGTTACCTGTTACTAGCACCGCTTTTCATAGGCACAACGTACTGGAGCTCATTTGAAAGTGTGAGTACTGCGCTTGTTCAGCGCAATGAGCTAGCCATCAGCTTCATCTTGACTGGCCATGCTAGCATCGACAGCTGATCATCGTTTTGTGAGAGCGTTTCTGTAATCTTTGTGGACCCACCAGGCAGATTTCGTTAGGGACCTAGTTCACATCTCGTCTTCCTACTGATGCTCTACAGCGGTGGTTCTTAACCTTTTGACTTCTGGGGACCAACCAATTAATCATTACTGGAACCTGGTGACCGCACTCCCCTCGAATCATTATCGGAATCTGGGCACCCCCCACTGGGTCATGACTGCTAACCGAGGGCCCCAGCCTAAACATTGCGATGATTTGAACCGCAATACAATACCGACAAAATACAGAAGAAAACAAGCACACAAATGAGGAAAATTTATTTAATTTGCAAACAAGTAAATAAAAAAATAAAAAATAAAAACTTTCATTTTAATATGAAGTTTGGAGCTTTACTAAATTCAATTGAGGCCACTCATCATCCATACTATATTCTGTTTTATGCACTTGCACTGCTTCCTCAAATCAATCCGAGGATGCTCATTTAAAATTTTAGTCTCCAATTTCAAATTCCTTCATGTTTACAGTACGTTTTAAAATTTTCAATTGTACATTTAGCTTCTTAATGTATAGACATTTTTATTAATCTGTTAATTTTATTTAGTTTTCTAAATAGTCACGGACCCACTGAGTAGGCTTTGCGGACCCCCAGAGGTCCCCGGACCATAGGTTGGGAACCACTGCTCTACAGTGTGCAAAGGATTAACAGTGCAGATAAGACGGTTGAGTGAATGCTTAAATGCAGTGCTTAGTCGAAAAACAGTGAATGGTTATACATAACTACGTTGTCGAGTTAGTTACTGTGTGTGCAGTGTGCATTTTATGCTCTTTGTCTACAATTACTTTCCTATCGTTTGATTTTGGTTTTATCCTTTTACAGCATGAAAAGTGTGCCACCAACTGCCTATTGCCTTCAAGTCAAACATTTTAGCAGTTGATACTGTGAAGGTATCAGTTTAGAAGGAGATGGCAAATATGGGATTTCACTTGAGCACTCTACTAATACAAAGAACTTAACTGATAGAAAACATATTTAAAGAACTAGTAGTGGGCTCTGTTATCCTTTTAAAAACTCAATCCCAGAAACTTCCTACACAGAAAAAAAAGAAAAGGATAGCTGGAGAATCCCCATGAACAGCATGAAAAAAACCTCTTTGGGCACAACAGTCCCAACCAGTGATGTTGTTTTGCCGTAATCAAAAGCACCTATGTAAAATACTTCAAACTGCAACATAAAAAGGCGCTAGAACTAAAGAATAAAACCAATTAGAACCTGAGTGGATATGATGTCAATGACGTTCCAACATTTTCATCAAATACCAAGGCCTGAAAATTCTCGTTCAGGGGATGAAATCCCCACATGCAAAAGATGGGTATTATTTAGCAAAAATGTACGTCAATAGAACAAATTTCAACCAACTGAATGGTGTAATGTATGCCCAAAAGAATTAGATCAGGAGTCTCCAACCTTTTCTGCAATAAGAGCTATCTCTCTTCAATGAAACACATTCTGTGCTACTAGTAATGTTTGTGTTGTAAAAGTGACCATATAATTATATTAGTGGCCCACCCCATGCAAGCTTGTTAATATTGATCACCTCAGTGTATCAAGCAGGGTTGCAAGCAATAAAGTTTTAAAAAGAAGTGCTTTGTCAATTTGTATTGCCTCAACGTGGTGACACAAGTCATAGCTGCAATGCTGATAGCACCAAGGTAAATTATATGAGTAATAAAAAGTCTCACGAACCCCCTATTTTTTATCACACATATTAGCCTTAACTATATTTTCCAAATTCATTTTTTTTTTTTATAAAACCTCGGCTTCTGAAAAAAAGTTGTGAAAATGCAAACATTTTCATCTTGAATACACCATTTTCAATTTTTGTACACATCTAATAATTAAACAAATCTAATTTTATAGGCTGGTGTGTATTCAGGAAGGTTACTACTTATGGGTAGCTCGAGAGCTACCAGTAGCTCAAGAGCTACTCGTTGGAAAAGCTTAATCTAGATAAACTAAATTAGATGACAACATTCATCTGATGTTATCTGAAAACATATTGAAAGGAATAGTACACAAAAAAAAGCTTAACCATTTTGTCTTCTAACTGTGCCAAGAATTTGGTGGGCATGTTTTCCATTTTTTTTTTTTTTTACTGCAAAAGAAAAATGAAAGTTATTGGAAATAAAAAAAATTGCAATTGATATTAGTTCCCCGACTAGAGAAATTTATAGCCGATCCTAATGGAGAATTTCTTTCCCTTTCTCACTTGCTTTTATACGTGGGTTGCGAAGTTAAACAATAATGTACTGTTTCAAATATATTCCAATCAAAGAAAGAGCCCATAGCCTGGAAGACTTTACGTAGTGTATCTATTTTTTTTTAAACCAGATTTTATTTGCATTTAGAATTCGTCACAGTACATACAAACCCATCTGTATGGTACCTACATATAACTTAGTGTATTGCTGGTACAATATGCTCAAACTTCCAACTAGCTTCCCGTTCCCGCCCCCCCTCCCGAGTTGCTTCCGCGTGTTGCTCTCCTTCTCAAGTGTTTGACGGCTAGTACCTCTCTGCAGTGGGACCTGAGGATCGTGCGGGTCACATGCCTTATGTCAGTGGGGTGGGAGGGAGAAGGCCTTCCTGAGGACGCCTTGTCTCTTCTCTATCTGTCCTGCTCTACCTCTACTGTCTGGTTTCGTGGTGGAGAGCCGTCCGGTGTTGGCTGCTCCTGTCCCTGTTCGGGTGCCGTCAGTTCGTCCACTAATTGTCCCCATGCTCTGGCTCCATCTATGGTGCCTATGCCTCGTTCTGCCTCTGCAAACAGTAGCCTTCCTTCCGCACTTGCCCATTTTTCTAGCTGGAACCAGCCCAGTATACAGTGCCCCGGATTGCGCGGGATTTCTTGGTCTACTATTGCTCCTAATATATGAAGGACCTCCTCCCAGAATGGGGTCATCTTGGGGCAGTCCCAGAACATGTGTATTATGTGTGCCTCTCTAAATCCACACCTTGGGCAGGCCACCTCCTCCCTGCCGACGTGGCGACATACCGGCAACCATCCAGCTCCTGGGGCTCTACGGTTCTTGTCCCCCAGTACTTTCTCATACTCATGGTGATTGCTCTGTGTAGTAAGAAGTGACCCTGAGGTAGATCATATTCAGCCCGAACGTCCTCGAAGAGTCGCGGTATAGGTCTCCCGTTCTCTGCACTACAGCCTCCTCCCAGTCGTCTATACCCACCCAGCTCCCCCTGTGCGGAAGGCCCCCAAGTAACGCCAGCGGTAGTTCAGGCGAGTACGGGATCCTATAATTGGCTCGTTGGAGGTACCTGGTCCAGCACCTATTGATCACCTTGGTTTCCATAGTGTCTTGGGCGGTCTTGCCTTCGTACTCGCAGTACCAGTTTTGCCTGGTCCGCGTCTGTTGGCGCAAATAGTTATTGGGTCCTTTCCGGGTTCCGCCCTGCTGCCAGCCACTGTATCAGCCAGTTAAGCTGCGCCGCCAGGTAATACAGTTCTAAATCTGGCACCGCCAGACCTCCTGTCGCCGAAGATCGCTTCAGCGTTGTTAGGGCCACTCGTCTGCGTCCCGTTCCCCATAGGAACGAGGTAATCATGGAGTCCAGGTCCTTAAACATTGCCCTTAGTATCCATACTGGGAGGGTGCTGAAAAAGAACAGCAGCCGTAGCAGGGCCACCATCTTCAGTAGAGCAACCCTGCCAGCCATAGACAATGGCAGTGTTCCCCAAAAGCCCATAGATGCTCTCAGAGAGCTGACTGCGCTACCCACATTGCCCTCTAGCAGGTCCGCTGTTTCATGGTAGATTCTTACTCCCAGGTATGACAGGCATCGGGGCTCCCATTGGAGGTTATCCAATACCAGGGACGGGGGTGTGTTTGGCACCATGGGGAATAGCCTTGACTTCTGCCAATTGACCTTGAGTCCAGACACGTTGCCAAACTCTTCTAGCATGGCCTGCGCACCCTGCAGGCCCCCCCCCTAGGTCTTGGAGGAAGATCAGTAGATCGTCCGCATATAGTGCTATGTGGTGCTGCACACCTCTCACCCGGAGGCCTCTGAAGGCCTGCCCCTGTCGCGCTCGAGAGGCCAAGGGCACCATAGCTAGGGCGAACAGCAGTGGGGAGAGGGGCATCCCTGGCGCGTTCCCCGCTGCACCGCCTGTGTTTCAGATATCATTTTAACTGTGCGCACCCTCGCCACAGGGTTGGTGTACAACAATCTTACCCACGCCGCGAAGCCACCTCCCAGACCCATGGCGTCCAGCACCACATAAAGGAAGGACCACTCAAGGCTGTCAAAGGCCTTCTCAATGTCCACTGCGAACACCGCTGTCTCAGGTATGTCCTGATCCCACGAGTCCATGATGGCTAGTAGCCGCCGTATGTTGATCGCGGTTTCGCCCCGGGATAAACCCGGCCTGATCCGGCTGTACTAACTTCGTCATATGAGGTAATAGTCGGGTTGCTAGGATTTTACTTAGTATTTTGTAGTCCATGTTTAACATGGACAGGGGCCCATATGCTGTGCAGTCGTGCGCCGGTTTCCCTGGTTTTAATATCGGTACAATGAGTGCTTCTCTAGAGCTCTCTGGCAGTGCACCGGCCTCACAGGTTGCATTGTACAGAGCAGTTAGTCTAGGAGCCAATTCTTCAGTATATGTCCCATAAAACTCCGCCGGTAACCCATCGGTGCCGGGGGTTTTGTTTTACGTAGTGTATCTATGTGTCTGTTTTTGGCAGCACATTAAAAAGCCGCACAAGATCATCTTGTGTCTTCTGGGCACGGGACTGCTATTCCGATAATAGCGTGGGCAGATAAAGAATCTATTTTTACTGAGAGTAGGAGTCTCTCAAAATGTGGCAGTAAACTCAATCAGTATGCCACTAAGAGGCTTGCATCAAGAGTTTTTCTTTTTAGGCTGAGCCCTGTAAACAGGCTCAAGATCAGACAAAATTAACAGACCTCCTAAGGATTCAACTGGTGGGTAGCCTTTATGATCTTTCACTTTTCACTGTAGAATGGTTCAAGGCTTATTTCCATGGTTGTTACTAAATTACAATTCCAAAACAGATTACCCCAACATTATCCAAGTTCATTTAAATGACTTACCAAGGAAACGCATGTTTCCTCTTTCAAAATACGTTCAGACACTTCCTGAACACGTTCTGGCTGACTGAGTTGTTTTTACCTGTACTCTTCAATCAAGCCTCATCTAAAACTGCCACAGCCATTATACATAAATACATGATTTTACATTTCTCCTGTGCCACTAGCATATGTTCAGCATAGATCCTCTGAGCCACTGATGCTACTTATGCAATGAAACCTGACATTTAAAACCCGGGCCCAACGACGGACCGACAACTGCTAGAGTATATATCCGCTTCTTAGTCTCCCATTTAAATTTCTCGTATGTTGTGGTAAGTAGTAAGTATACCTTTTGGTTTGCCCAATGGCTATGCAATATTTAATTGTACTGCACTGTGAATGATTAAAGCCAGTACCGCCCAATATCACCAATGTGCATTCGATTTGAGTTCTGCCTGTCAGACTAGCGGAGTCAAGAGCAGTTAATGGACACCCACAGTGAGGTCTTGTCAAAAATATGTGAGATCGCCTGTTTGAATAAAGCTAGCTGATGCTATCAGAGAGAGACCATGATATAGCACATCTGACAAGCCTTCATCAAAAATGGTCAGGGGGTATGCGGACAATACAAAAGCAAACTCTTGGAGCACAAGAATGACCACACCAACGTCTTCTGGGCTAAATTGCTTTGTCTGCAAAAGCAGCAACTCCCAAAATTTCTGGGGAATAATCAACAACCTGGAAAAATGTCATGCAGCACGTTGAGAGGCATTCAGTCTTTAGTTGTGGCAGTCCACTAACAAGTCCAAACTGCTCTGTCTCAAATAGAGTACAGTATCAACGAAAGCAGGGCTGATGGAGCACCTGGCCCCCAGCAGTCATCCTTGGGCGCTGTTCAAAGCAAACCCGTCCATATGGGCACAAATCCTAACACCGCTCTATAACTATGCAACCACGACAGTGCACATCTAAGACGCATGGAACAAGGGCTATTAAACAACCTATATCTAAAGGAGGAGACCGTTCAAACCAACGGGAAACTATTGTCAAATCTATCCCTGTTAAATAACAATGCATAATACTATGGGGGCCTCCTTCTAGAGGGACTTGAGACCTGGGCATTCCAGAATAACATCGTGCCAATAAACCAGAAAGGATTCAGAAAAAGAATGGGCACCATTCATAAACCTAATGAGCATTTCTCTTATGATCTTCAAAAAAGACAGAAAGCTTCTATTGAATGGATTCTTCCACTATTTATATTTAGTCACTCAGTTTGATCTTTGTCACGTGGGCTTTACCAGATCATGATCCACCCAGCCGCTATGGTTTACTGCATCTGTTCCTGCATTTTGCACTGCTCCCTATGTTTCGTTCCTTTCATTTTACTTGCATTTTACCTGTTACGTATGTGGTTTACAGTATCGGTTTCTGTTTTGCATTGCTCTCTACATTTCCTCCTTGCATTTTACCTGTTATGTACTGCCTGAATGCTATGTGTACAGCGGTCCGATACCCTTATAACATTCCACAATTAGAAACTTATGGGCTTTAAAAAATTCTTTTCGCAATAAATAAGACAGACCCATTGCCTTTATTGTGCATTTTCATTATAAACAGATCAGACCAATGGCATCTCAAATAACTTTTCCTAAAGAACCAATTGGGCATGTAGTCTCTCTCACTGGCTTGTCACCATAACAAACTCAGGCCTACAGTACTGAGCGTAAGCTGTCCCACAATGCAACCATCAGGCAGACAGTCCTACAATTACAAATGTATACAAAATGAAATATGGCAAAACAAAATACTCTCCCTCCTAAAAGGGATTAACAAATGCAAATCTACACCCATAATTTGTTTAGGGTGGGTGGGGGTGGCTAAGGGGGAGTGGGACCAACAACAAACACCGCCAAAACCATTGTCTACTACGGCAAGCCATGAAATAACATGTAACAAAAAACCTATTTGAAGACTTTAATAGAGAGTAATAATAATCCACCCCTTCAATGTCTACTAACAAATATGCTTTACACAATAAATACACCAGGCCTATCTTTTTCATAACATTTCATAATGAACACATCAGGTTTATAGGTGTCGAGTTTGTTTTTTAGGTCCAGCCTGGGCAGCGCTTGTGTTGCTCTGCGAGCCATGCTGTTTTGGAATATGTACTTGAAGCCCCGCCCACTCTGTCCATATTTGTCATTGGCTTGTATCATTGTCCTTCCTAAATGCTGGCTTCTGATTTATTAGGCTTGTTAGTCCCTCTTTAGTACCGCCTAGTCTACATTTGTAACCTCCCATGAGGACTGGATCTTTTACTGGTATGTTACACGGTCTGTTTTATCTACGGTCTGTGAGCACGATCTTCTTTAACGAGTTTCCCCTATTGCAGGTATGGGTACTTTTCTGCAAGGGTGCCCACTTTGACTCCGGGCGCTGTGCTATGTTTTCAGCACGGCGCCTGCTTTTACATCTGGACTACAAATAGGCCTAACTTGCACCTTTTAATCTACGAATTTTTTTTATTTAATTTGGTATCGCGGCACGCTTTAACTTTAGTGTCCGTGTGCAAAGGCTTATTTTCCTTGGGGTGTGAAGTTGTCATCTATGAACTCTTATCTGGTGCATGGAGTTGGGGTTTGTCACGCACTATTATTAGACAGGGCACCTGTGTGTTAATTAGCCAGGCATGTCCAAGATAAACAGTTAAGAGAGAATTTAGAAACGTTACATACCAACAAGCACAAAGTGATCCCACTTTCGCGGGAATCTATTGCAGTTCTAAAGCCACATAAGACTCTAAGGCGAACACTGACTCGCAGGCTTCCATTTGTGCCCTTCTCCCCCACCCACCCTATGCCTATTGGCTGAAAGAACTAATCTCTAATTTGATTTGCCTAACATGTACCCACCAATCCACAAATTTCACGGTTTCTACCTATTACTTTACTGCAATTCCGGCCTTGGCTCGTATCGATTGGTGGAACCGCCAACTCATGCTCCAGACATTTATGTACTAAAAGAGGACAGAAACACCTCCCCAGAAGTTAGCAACAATAATTGGAGAAGGCACTGTGAATGTGAATCAAAACATGACGAAGACATTGTTACATAAGTTATAATAGGTACAAAAACAGTTTTATAATGTACCCTAATTAACTATTTATGTATTTATACATGCCATCAATATATATATATATATATATATATATATATATATATATATATATATATATATATATATATCCAATATTTCTTATACAGATTTTATTCACTGCACTAAAGCACTTACCCTATTTCAAATTTATAAGCAACGATTTATTTGCAATTATCGGAAGAACATTTCAGTGGAAAGGCTTACTTACTACTGACACGAGGAAAATAACCATACTCGAAAGTGTGTGCCTCTTGTACATGCTACTCTGTATCTGGCTTTGTGCTCTTTAAAAAGCTTCCTTGCCATGGATAGCCCTGCCTTGTATTAGGTAACCCCATTTCTTCTCTTGCCCGAGGCACAGAAGCAAAGGCTCCTGCTGGTGAAATGTGCAGTCTTGTTTTCTGAAGCAGTAAACACAACTGGGTAGTCCCTGCCTGGGCTAGATAAAAGTATTCAACAATGACATACTGTAATGTTGAGCCTAGCTCAGGCAAGTATGGTGGGATCGTGCAGCTCCTGGAAAGCCTGCGCTTTTTTTGGTCGAGCCTAGCGCAGCGTGCATGCGCTGCTCTAGGAGTTGACCTTTTGGAATCGGTCTGCACTTTCCTAACACTCGTGCTTGTGGCGGCATCCACCTTGCGGGAGCGAGCAGCGTGGCCGAGCTTGTTCTCTTGGTAACAGAAGGAAGTTTTTGCTTAACACATCACACGTTTCCCATTGTAATCCCTCTCTCCTGTTGTGATCTGCTGCCACCTGCAGGTGGCGGAAAGCACCTGCAGGTGTCAGAGCAAATATGCACTACAGCCTTGCTGTGTTTTCTACGGTGGGTCATGGCGAATTAGTGTCAGTTGCCATTTCTGTTACACATAGCAAATAGATACCTATTTAATACGAAGGGACGTACAACAGCTTTAATCAAACATTTAGAAAAATAAAAAGATACGCAGTGCAGAGTCCCTAATCCTGCCTATTTTCCACGCATCATCAGCGTGCAGGCGCGGTCTCCACACAGCAGCACCCAATGTGCACCGATCCGTGAAAAGATCTGTCTTTGCCACTTGTTTACAGCACACTGTCTCTGGCTGTATCTTTGCTGCCTTGGTTCTTTCTATTCTCCATACTGCAGGTCTTTTTTATTTCTTTGATGTTTCATCTTCATCTCTTATATTGGGAAGCTGTTTTTGCTGTCGATGCTGCGAAAACCTTTTAATCGAACAACCGTTAATGGTGGACCCCTCGCCCCTGGACCTAAACCCTGCTGCCCTAGCTTGTTCTGTCGTCTAATAAGACAGGGGACCGGCTCCCAGCTTCTCTCCCCTTCTGTGGCCCCCAGCGTTTCTCCCCTTCTGTGCTCCCTCGGACCTCTGGCTTCACTACAGGGCCACCCCCTCCATAGCTAACCCTCCGATAAGACAAAACCTGCCAAGTATCAGGTCATCTCCCGCCTCCTGCACCCCGCCCCGGCTCACACGGCGCCCCTCGAACTCTCCCTTCCGTTTCATACCCAGTTTGCTCCATTTCCACCTATTTTTGGACAGTTTGAAGCCTCACGTACACCAGGGGAGTCCGTCTTGCTTTGTTCCACCCCGCGTTTCTCACATGGTGCTGTGATCTACCCACTGCTGTAGGAGAAATAACAACTTGCACCCGGTGTCCGGTCTCGTGAGATCCATCTGTCTGTGTTTCCTCACAGCTGCTGTTACTGCACTGTGAGCCGTCGCTATTCACATTATCGATAAAAAGTTATAACAAGCATTTGCAATGCAATAGGTCTCGCATTTACGCGAGTTTGAGCTATTGGCATTCTTTTATTTATGTTTTAAAAACCAGAACATAAATAAAAGGCATTGTCATTTACAATGCCAATAGCTCAAACTCGCGTAAATGCGAGACCTATTGCATTGCAAATGCTTGTTTCTGCTAGGCACGGAGTTGACCGTTTGCTGGAGGAAAACATCTGCATTATTTTGCATAGAGTGTGGCCGATTGCTGGTGGCAGGACACAAAATGGAAATTATTCTTTTTATACTTGGCGTGGAATTGAGTGGTTGTTACTATTGCTTGTCCACCACACCAAGCGATAATACGTTTGTTTGATTAGTGTTGGCTGCAGTGACTTAGTTGTCCATTTGTCGCTCTTGTGCTGTTTTTCCATTGAAGTGGTCATCACATGCCCGTCTCCAGTAGTAGTAACAATCAATACATGTGTATTTGAAAAGTGCAAGTTCACTCCTTGGGGCATTTCGTCACCGAATAACAGGTGTCTGTTACCCAACTCAGTGGCACTCATTGTATCGACCTTGGGAGGATGAAAGGCGGAGTTGACCCGCCAGGATTTGAGCCTGTGGCCATAAGGTGAAACATAGGTTTGTGGAGTGGATGCATTAGTACGCTCAGCCACTAGATACGGTTTACTGCAATGAGTAGTTGTATTTCTGGCCTTCTCTGAGGTTCAGTTTCCAGATGTATTTTTTTTATTCCTTACTCGCGCTCGTGTTGACAAAGTATTGTTCGTTTTCGCTCTCTCTCTCATGGTGGAATTGTAAAGGCAATGGTGCCCGAAATCCCTATGCTGTGTTCTGATGGAATGGTCATAACATGCTGATTTGTGTTTTCCTCGCCTTTGGCAATAGAACTGCAGTAAATTAGCAGTTTAAAGTAGGTCACTTCTTCATTTTACTTGCATTTTACCTGTTACGTATGTGGTTTACAGTATATGTTTCTGTTTTGCATTGCTCTCTACATTTCCTCCTTGCATTTGACCTGTTATGTACGGCGTGAATGCTATGTGTACAGCGCTCCAATACCCTTAGGGGTCATGTTCGCGCTTTATAAAAAACTCAGCAAATAAAATAAATAAATGATCTATAAAATTAAATGGACCCGCAACCTGCGCTACCTCTGCTTCGTAGACTTTAAGATGGCCTTTGATTATGTACCCAAATCGCTTCTATGGGCAAAACTAGAGGCACTTGGGATTCCACATCACCCACTTAGAGTAATCATGGAGCAGCACTCGAACACGTGGGTGCACATAAAGGTGGGGGATGGGAGTATTGTCTCTAGAAAAACTCCACCACCAATCTGTAGCAGGGGCGGGTCCTAGCTCTCCTCCTTTTCAAACTCTTTTGGCTGACCAGGCAACCTCTCTAAATGACATCACCGCTCATCCAAAGAAAATGGGTGGAAAGCATCTGGGGTGCTCGTTTTAAGCAGACAATGCACTTAAGAGGACGACAAAATTAGGCCTTCAACGTTTGCTAAATACCCTCCAAATACACAACAAGAATCATATTTTGGGGAATTTACAAAAAAGACCAATGATTCTAGGGAATAAAATCAACAAGCATTGGCATAGCCAATAGGTCTCGCCTTTGGGACCTTATAAGTGTTTAGCCATGCACCGGGCAGATTTCTGTAATGGAACTAGTACTTATGTAAAGTGCTTTGATACCTTCATTCGCGCTACATAATGCAAAAAATAAAAAGGAATGAAAGAAGTGCTTGCAGATTTCTGAAGTGGGGGAGTGAAAAGATAAGTTAAGATTGCATTATATAATGCCAGTACCAAATCAGAAAGCGAGCACAGTAGAGAAAATCAGGAGCCGAATTGAAAGGAGGCGAAAGTGAGTTATCCCAGTGTGCAAGTGAAGGTGGGGCTGGAGTATGCTGCATCTTGGTGCCGAGTAACAGATGTTTATTGCCAACCAAATGAATGTTAATTACTTTGTCGGCCTCTAGTAGGATGAAAGGCTGAGCAGACGCGCTGGGGTTCGAACCTGCGGTTGTGAGGTCAAACATAAGATTAATAGGGTGGAAGCGTCAGCCCACTGAGCCAACAGAATCGGCTTGGACCGGACCGGGCAGGCTAACAGAGGCTGGCTTGTCGGTATTTTCGTGCTGCTGGTGTTTCTAGAGAAGCAGCGGCTGAAATGCAAGGTTTTCACATTCAACCGGACACTGCAGTCTGGAGTCATTTGAAAGTAGTGTGGATGGACATAATAAGCTTATTTGTAATTTCCCGTGAGGCTCTGGCCAAGGCCCGCTCATTAGACGGTGCGGACGAGTCCACTGGAAAGTAAGATGTCACCGTAATTGATTTTGTTTCTGTTCCTTTGTGTTTTAGAGAACATGAAAGCGCACTCTTGTGGAGGTGGGGTGGAGGGGACGCCCCTTCTAATGAAAGCTGCAAGGTCTGGAAATGAAACGTGACACAAAACAGATGGCAGTCTGCGCGCCGCCGCTGCTGGCTCCCGAGAGCAAAACGCTCTGGGAGTAAACATTTCCCGAAAAGCAAAGAATGGCACGAGAGAGAAGCGGGGGAGATTGAGCACGGCAGCGCAGCGAACGCGCTAATTAAAAACAGATGGTGACATGACCCCGAACAGATGGCGCCCCTGCTCGTAACTGCAAGCCGTAGGCGGATACATTCCCTGGGAAAGGTGGGACATGCACCCGCCTTTGCCCAATTGCGTGCTGTCTTTTTATAAAGACGCACGCAAAGCCCAATAGAAAAAATGCTAAAAAAAACACGCACAAGCGTGTGAAAAGTCCAGAGTGATTCCAAGAGGTGGTTTTCCTAGAGCAGCGCATGCATGCTGCGCTAGGCTCGACCTAAAAAAGGAGGGAGAATGTTTTTTTAAATGGAATCAAGATTTCTAAAGACAACACCTACATGTATTTAGGCATTTTAATAGGCAGCAGCGGCTCATTCATGCCTCAAAAGAAATACATCTAGAACAGCGTAGCAACTCTCCAAAACGCCTTTGGAAATCTGACAAATCACATGTCTGGGCCCCAATCGAGGCCATTCATAGAAGTAATCAGGGCAAAACTGATTCCAACCATTTCATATGGGTTTGAAGCCCTGTGTAGCAGGGACGCACAGCTTCTTAATACATAGCCTGATTTCAAGCACATATAGGAGGCCTTTCATGGTTAGTAAGACAACATTGGAGCGAATAAGACAGCATACCCACACTCCCTCGGTCTCCACCTATAAATCATGTCCAACCACAATAGTCTTTCTCCATCAATCCCGACCACTCCCGTGAGACCTACACCTTATACTTCTCAACCTCAGCCATACACCAATCCATGGCTAATTTCCATAAAATCGACCATGGACAGATTCAATGCCACCCAAAGGTGGGTAATGCTGCTCCTCACAACCATTATATTTCAGACCTATTTACGTGGGGCGTTATCACTCCAGATCCCCCGAAGGAGAGTTCTCACATTAATTTCTAAGGGGACAATGGTGACCTGCGTCAAGTAGCGTAAAGCTCCCTCTAAGAAGGGCTGCAGACAGGGGCAGGACGATAGAATCTCACAGGCTCAGTGGGGTCCCCTCCCAATCCTCATCTCCAAACTACACCAAATTGATAGTCCATTTCTTTCGTAGCTTGCCCAGGGTTTTTCATGAGTATGGATGATCTTCCTATATATAAATGATATGACAAATTTAGAAAGGGGTTCTGACTGAGCCCTGCCTTCAAGCAGGAAACTCTCTTCAAGTTGGGTATTGTCCAGATCGTGGAACGCTAGATCATATCTGGGCTGCAAATACAGGAATAGTTCAGTATCCCCCAATTTATACTACTCTCTTAGCAATTCGAGAAACATCAGTCCAGTTTGGTTCCAGACATCGCCTAACAGTGATACCAATAAGATCCCACTTACAAAATCATTTTAATTGCCCAATCTCTCAAAGGAACCTCTCTAAATTATAGATTTGTATTTTGCATTCTTTCCTGATATTTTGTATAATTAAGCGAAAGTAAATTGCGCAATTTTCTCACACTCCTTCAAAATACCTGCATACAGGCTGTAGCTCAGAGCAATAACAATCCAAAGCATGCAGCCTTTTCACAATAAGTAATTCAGGCCTACTTGTTTTGTCATAGCTTTTCATTATAAACAAGATCACTTCACAGGAATCTGACAAATTATCCCAGCGAACCAATGAGGCTTATTGCCTTTACCATTATCCTGACACTATAACCAACAGACCTACTGAACTGCGCATTAGCAGACAACCATCATGCATATAGTTATAAGATTACAGATATGTACAGACTTACAGCTTGCAAAGCAAAAGACAACCCTTCTCAGTAGGGCCTAACAAGAATCATCACAATGAAGTCGGAGATAAACACCAAAACACCTGCCTACTATGGTAATCTGTGAAATGCCATGTAACTAAAATACCCGTCTAGAGCCTGTAATATAGTGTACAAATGTATACAAAATTAAATATGGCAAAAGAAAATACTCTCCCTCCTAAAAGGGATTAACAAATGCAAATCTACACCCATAATTTGTTTGAGGGTGGGAGTGGCTAAGGGGGAGTGGGACAAAAAACAAACACCGCCAAAACCATTGTCTACTACGGCAATCCATGAAATAACATGTAACAAAATACCTATTTGAAGACTTTAATAGAGAGTAATAATAATCCACCCCTTTAATGTCTACTAACAAATATGCTTTACACAATAAATACACCAGGCCTATCTTTTTCATAAAATTTCATAATGAACACATCAGGTTCATAGGTGTCGAGTTTGTTTTTTAGGTCCAGCCTGGGCAGCGCATGTGCTGCTCTGCGAGCCATGCTGTTTTGGAGTATGTACTTGAAGCCCCGCCCACTCTCCGCCCATATTGGTCATTTCCCCTATTGCAGGTATGGGTACTTTCCTGCAAGGGTGCCCACTTTGCCTCCGGGCGCCGCGCTACGTTTTCAGCACGGCGCCCGCTTTTACATTTTAACTACCAATAGGCCCAACTTGCACCTTTTAATCTACGTAATTTGGTTTTTTTTTTTGGTATTGCGGCACGCTTTAACTTTAAGTGTCCATGTGCAAAGACTTATTTTCCTTTGGGTGGGAAGTTGTCATCTATGAACTCTTATCTGGTGCATGGAGTTGTCACGCACTATTATTATACAGGGCACCTGTGTGTTAATTAGCCAGGCACGTCCAAGATAAACAGTTAAGAGAGAATTTAGAAACGTTACATACCAACAAGCACAAAGTGATCCCACTTTCACGGGAATCTATTTCAGTTCTAAAGCCACATAAGACTAAGGCGAACACTGACTCGCAGGCTTCCATTTCCGCCCTTCTCTCTAATTTGATTTGCCTAACATGTACCCACCAATCCACAAATTTCACGGTTTCTACCAATTACTTTACTGCGATTCCGGCCTTGGCTCGCATCGATTGGTGGAATCGCCAACTCATGCTCCAGACATTTATGTACTAAAAGAGGAACTAGACAGAAAACACCTCCCCAGTAGTTAGTGACAATAATTGGAGAAGGCACTGTGAATGTGAATCAAAACATGACGAATACATTGTTACATTAGTTATAATAGGTACAAAAACAGTTTTATAATTTACCCTAATTAACTATTTATGTATATATTTATACATGCCATCAATATATACGTAGCCAATATTTCTTATACAGATTTTATTCACTGCACAAAAGCACTTTATTTCAAATTTATAAGCAACGATTTATTTGCAATTATCGGGAGTACATTTCAGTGGAGAGGCTTACTTACTACTGACACAAGGAAAATAACCATACTCGAAAGTGTGTGCCTCTTGTACATGCTACTCTCTATCTGGCTTTGTGCTCTTTAAAAAGCTTCCTTGCCATGGATAGCCCTGCCTTGTATTAGGTAACCCCATTTCCTCTCTTGCCCGAGGCACCGAAGCAAAGGCTCCTGCTGGTGAAATGTGCAGTCTTGTTTTCTGAAGCAGTCAACACAACTGGGTAGTCCCTGCCTGGGCTAGATAAAAGTATTCAACAATGACGTACTGTAATGTAGAGCCTAGCTCAGGCAAGTATGGTGGGATCGTGCAGCTCCTGGAAAGCCTGCGCTTTTTAGGTCTCGCCTGAGCCAGCGCATGCGCTGCTCTGCGAGACATTTAGTTAGTGGGTTTTGAAAGTGCTACCACAGGCTTTTTCTGGCCTCAAGCTTGCGTTCACGCGAGCGTGCACGCGCGCAGCCGCCATCTGTCTTTCCTCCGTCACGGGTCATTAAGTGCATCGCAATCGCGATCACTTTCACTTTCGCGGCCGCGTGGCCGTGCCAATGCTTGTCTTTCATGACAACAGCAAGCTTATGCTTATTACAGAGCACACACTTTGTCATTTCTGAATGCACCGCTTTCACTTCAAATTTAAGGAGCGGCATAGCAGTGCGCATTTTTTTATTTTTTGTTCCACAGCGACGCTTGCAATTGAAATGTAAGGAGTGGCAGAGGTGAGCACCGCGCTTTAACACATAGCATGCCATCGCTCCTTTATTTATGAACGGCCCGCTTTCACTTTAAGCCGCCTTTAATTGTGTACGAACGGCACTGCTTTCCTCCACAAACCACAACTGCATATTTTCATTTCTTTATTTCAGACTGGCAATCCAATTTATTGCATTTCCGAACGCGCTCAGTCGACAGCTGGTTCTTCTGCCATCCCCCAATCACCCTCCTCCCGCTGTTCACTGTTGATCGAACTTGCTCTCCTGTCCCAGCCTCTCATCTCCCCACTCCTCCTCCATTCTCAACCACTTCTCTTGCCGCTGTCTCCTGAGCGCTGCTCACTTGTCAAAGCAGCCAATCTGTGAGACTTGTAACCTTTAAAAAAGTAAGGTTTGATATTTCAACTATGCTTTCAGTTCATTTTCTTCTTCCGGTTTCACAAGTCCCTCGCACCCCACAGCCAATATGGTGGGCTCGGGACTTGGAGGGGCGTGGCGCAGTAACCCTGTCCCTCACGGTGTTAAGGGGGCAGCCATGTCTTTAAGACACCACTTTCAATAGGAAGACATCCACATGCCACCCCAACATCTTCTTTGATTTGTAGAGTAGTTGTCAGGATTCACAAACACCACACATAAAGGGACTGGAGCTGGGCTGCTGCTGCCTTCCACAGCTACCGGTAAGTGCATGACACCCGGATTTCAACGGACCCCGCAGCCCCAACCACTGTGTGCATACAGTTTGCATCCTGGCAGTGCCGTATGCTGCCTCACACCGCTCATCCCATCACCGCCTGTGTGATGCCCCCAGTATTGACACAGGCAGGCTCACACATCCAACACTGGAAAAATATAGGTGCTAGTTCACAACCTTCAACCTCCAATTGTTTATGCCCCCTCAAAAAAAAAAACTTTAACAAGCATTGCAAGAACAAAAGAAAAATGAGGAAATTTTTTATTGTACATACATTTTTTAATATGGTCGTTCTGTTGGACATAATGCCTTCTTGGTCATATATAAGGTAACAAAAATGCTTCTGGCACTTTTTCATTACAACTTTTCAGCATGCTGCACAGCAGCCACACTTCTCTACAGCACAGCTTAAACACATTGGCAAAGTCAATAGCTCTGCCTAAACACTTATAAGGCCCCAAAGGCGAGACCTATTGGCTATGGCAATGCTTGTTTCCGCTAGGCACGGAGTTGACCGTTTGCTGGGGGAAAACATCTGCATTATTTTGCATAGAGAGTGGCCGATTGCTGGTGGCAGGACACAAAATGGAAATTATTCTTTTTATACTTGGCGTGGAATTGAGTGGTTGTTACTATTGATTGTCCACCACACCAAGCAATAATACATTTGTTTGATTAGTGTTGGCTGCAGTGACCTAGTTGTCCATTTGTCGCTCTTGTGCTGTTTTTCCATTGGAGTGGTCGTCACAAACCCGTCTCTAGTAGTAGTAACAACCAATACATGTGTATTTGTAAAGTGCACGTTCACTCCTTGGGGCATTACGTCACCGAATAACAGGTGTCTATTGTTACCCAACTCAGTGGCACTCATTGTATCGACCTTGGGAGGATGAAAGGCAGAGTTGACCCGCCAGGATTTGAGCCAGTGGCCATGAGGTGAAACATAGGTTTGTGGAGTGGATGCATTATTCCGCTCAGCCACTAGACACGGTTTACTGCAATGAGTAGTTGTATTTCTTGCCTTTACTGAGGTCCAGTTTCCAGATGTATTTTTCTTATTCCTTACTCGCGCTCGTGTTGACAAAGTATTGTTCGTTTTTGCTCTCTCTCTCTCTCTCGTGGTGGAATTGTAAAGACAATGTTGCCCGAAGTCCCCATGTTGTGTTCTGATGGAATGGTCATAACAGGCTGATTTGTGTTTTCCTCGCCTTTGGCAATAGAACTGCAGTATATTAGCAGTTTAAAGTCTGTCACTTCTGGTGACAGATTGACACTATTATCCCCTTCCGATAGTCACATGCATAGCTGGCTTTACCTGCCCCCTTTGGAGGTAGAATGAGTGACATACTTGGTTCTCTTGTGGTAAAACGACAGCAGCCTCCTCTTTGCATCCTTTGCTGGTAGAACAGTATTTCCACTGTTTGTACCGGCTTAGAACGATAGTAAACTTTTCTACTGCTACATCGTTGGATCCATTCTCTATATTCTCCAGCGTTAAACGTATGCTTGCTGTTATTTGTAAACCTCTGCTGTGGAGTAGGATACAGTGTTCGTTCCTTATTAAGAGATACTAACGGATATGCATTGACTGACTTGTGTCTATAAAATACTTCGCAAGAGAGAACCTTTTTATTGTTTTATTAACTTATTTAAATACACCTTTTTAGATAGCCCTTTAACTATTTAAATGCGACATTTCTGAGGCAGTAAGTGAGCAAGGTGTGGGGAATGTTTTGTTTTTGCTGCTTGCCCAAAGCAACAGACTCATTTCACAGAATGCCAGCCCAATTGGCTTCATCAAATGGAATTTGTTTTTAAAGGTGTGCTTGGGAAATCCTCAAAGTGCACTTTGAAACACTTCCTGCCCCATCCTTGTCTGAAGCTGTGATTGAAAAAATAGAAAGAACCTCCTACACAGTAGTTCCACAAAACAGGAAACTTGGTGCAAGCTCTCAGCAGGTATAAGTAGATAAGTTGTGCAAATATTTTACAGAGCCACTAAATAATTGCTGAAATGTCCCCCTCCCCCCCAAACACTTGAGCCATGACCAAATACCCTTATATCAATGACGGTGTGTCAATATCTGCATGAAATGTGCCAGAGTAGTATCATATTGTCCTTATTCGAGCATGCAATTTTCTCCCACCGCATGTAAAACTGTTTTCGCATGATCCTTTTAAAGTCTCATATGAACGTGAAACTGTAACGTGGAATTTACGCATATCTCCTTATGCACATGAATTAGCCCACATACAAGCAATTAAGTTTACTCATAAAAGACAACTTTGTGTTGGTTTTTTAAGAAATGACGTTCTTATAAGACAAACCAAGAAGTTGTCCCCTTGGAGTGTGAAACTAGAACCATGTGAGACATGAAATTATTCACAAATTAGCATTAAACCGCACCTCCCTTCAGCAAAACAATGGCATTTCTACCATTGAGTTTCTACCCGGTCCACACTTTTCTTCATGTAGAAGAGTGAGTTACTTTGGCATCATCTCCATACATCTGCTTGTGTTTGGATGGCTATGTTGATCTCCTTTCCTGCATGAGAGGAAAGTGTACCAATTTCTGCCACTAAACTGCACCTCGCAGCGAACGAGGCACAATGCCAGAAGCCGTCACTCTTTGTCTGCTCTCCCACGTACCACACATCTCATAAAGAATGTGGTAGATAGCAACGACATTGGTGTTGAAGGTGCCAGACACATTGGATAAGATGATAACTGGATCATGCCTGGCGGGCAGGTTCTAGAGATTGCCTGCAGAAATAGGTGCCTATGCAGGCTTGATGAGATGCTCAGTTGCAATCTCTCACTTTATAATTGCATTAAGGGTGCAGTACCTTGTACCGCTAATAGAGGTCCCTTGACAACTCCACAGTGACACCTAGTAACAGCCTTTGGTACTGCACGCTTTCCTTGATTTGTGGATTTTCTTTTATTCCTTATGCTACTGCTGGGATATTTTTTGTAAAATAAATTTAAAAAAATCTAACATTATCATTTGCAACGCCAATAGCTAAAAGTTTCACTAATGCAAGACCTATTGCACTGCAAATGCTTGTTCTTTTAGACAAATGGTGCATTTCACACTGAAGGCAAAGCAGTACTTCTGCCTTATGAAATAAATAATCCAAATGGACAGTTCAAGGTTTTCCAAGGTCGGCACTCATCAGAATGAGAACTCAGTCACGTAAATGTTTTGGCAAATGTAGATTTATGCCCAATACACCTTTCTTAAAGATTGCAGCTAAAGCCTCGTGAGTTGTGGCACATCAATACCACGCAGATAATTGAAGATAGTGCATGATGCAGTATTTACTGTGTGCTGTATAACTGTACTATTCAGTTATGTTTGTTCAGAATCAACTAGAACATGGGAAATCAAAGTTTGTAGGAGAAATTAGTGTATGTCTTGCTTTTTGTGAGCAGTTTCCTACCCAACAGCATATGTGCCAGGAAAATCTTGGACTCTTTTGTTCATCTTCGGAAAGGAAATCATTTGTGTATCTTTCTGACTTGGACAAGATATGTGGGAGGCACATAGCTCTCCTAATATTTGTAGTATCAAACAGTACATCTCACTTGGTAGCTTTCAAAATCAACATTACACAGCAAAAAGCAATTCAGGATCTTACAACTAAATATTCAGGTAATACACAGAAGGCAGTTACAATAAACTTACTCTGAATGCTGCATGTCTTGATCTTTGTTGGTTACTATTGCAGGGCCTGCTCCATGGATCATGTCATCAGGTGTCACTTCCTGGAAAAACAAAAACAAATGAGGAGTCTACTGTGGCATTTCTTGTGCCACAAGGTGAAGTGCCTTTATATAGGCATCAAGAGAAGGACAGATGGGAGCCTTACAATGGTGTGACCAGGGAATTTGGCTAAAACCACCGCAAGGGTTTAGGAAGAGAGGATATGGTGGAACTGTAATTATCCAGAAGACTGGCGAATATAAATTCTATGTGATTTTAAATATTGATGAGCATTTGTTTTCCGATTACTCTTTTTACTTGGTCACCCTCTAAGATGTATAAGACAAGCCAGGGAGGAGTTAGGTCACCAGTTCTAGATAGCAGACAATGTGTATGAAGCAGCAGCTTCAAGCAGTGCATAACGACATTAGGATTAGCAAGACAAAGAACTATTATCGACCGATTATGCTTGAAAATCCTGCAATGGAGGACACACTTTGTTTATATTAGTTGGACTGTAATATTGGAAAAGACACACCCCCTGCTGCACAATGCCCTGTGGTACCATTCTGTCTGGACCCAGCTTTCGCTACATCTGCTATACGAGACTGCCACCTGGTGAGACAAGTAAATGACTTATTAGCCCGCTATGTCCCAATTATTTAGTTCATTATATGGAGCCCCCTCATCTGCATCCTATTTCTCTCTTATTCTACAACATCACTGGCTTTTCCTCACTCTGTTGCTGTCTGACTTGCTACACAATGGAATGATGATTGGGACCTTTTGTTCCTTCCAATTTAGGGATGGTCTTGAATTCTGGGTGTGCATTATAAATAAAACCTTTTTGTAGAAAGTGGAATAATGATTGGGGAGAGGAACGACTCCACAGAGTGCCGATTACTCAATTAATTTAGACTTTCAAAAGATGGGTATGGAGAAGAAAGTCTTACATCAATGGATGGAGAATTCATCAACAGAAAAGCCATGGATCGAATAAACAGGGATAACACTGCACTCCTTTGTCAACTTTGAATGGGATTTCCTTTGCAGAGGTACTAAAAATGAATTAGGCATGAAGCATGCATCTTTCAAATGCCAATTATTCACCAATTCATTTATTGTGGCTGTATGTATGATTCCAAGGGACTCCTAACGACTGTCGGCATATGGAAAACATTCCCACTACCTTTGATGGTTAGAATTGAAAAGTATACTTTTCAAACTAATACGGGGCAGTAAGAGAAGCACAGTAGCGCTCAACAGGCTGCAACTGATACAAGATGAATGGGTGTTGCAGGTACCAGACAACAACTAGCTTCTCAGCTGTTATTTCTAGCTGAATGGCTATTGGAGGGATGTAGCCTGGACCAAGACCTACTGGTAAACTCAGGGCTAGTACAGCACCTCTCACGCAGACTATTCTCCGCAACTCGAACAACGCATTAACCCCTTCAGTGCGTCGGATGGCCGGGGGCCGTCTGACGCACTAGTGCTCTTGTGCAGACGTCCCCCGGCCGACCTCGCACATGGCACAGGGAATCCCTCTGGTGCCCGCACCAGAGGTATTCCCTTTCACCCCCAACAGCCTCGGGAGCTGGGGAAGAGCTTCCCCAGCTCCCGAGGCTGCAGCTTTGGTTTCCCTGAAATGACGATCAGCGCGCACGTCGCGCTGACGTCATTTAAGTGAAACCGAAACTGAAATGATCCAAGAGGCTCATTTCAGTTTCGCTTTCAACGTGCTATGGGGACTATCTCAGCCCCCTGAGCACGTAGAAAAACGGCAGAGGTATCATTGGAAAGGGGAGAATCTCCCTAGTGGATCCCTGCTTGGGGATCGCCCCAGGAGGGTGATCCTCAAGCAGGGATCCACCCACTAGCCACCAGGGAGGGGGGAGCGGCCCCTTGGGCAAGGGCCTTTGCTCCCCCCAAAAAAATTGGGCACATTCAGTCTTTCTGCCCCCCCCCCCCTCCCTGGGGGGCAGTAGCCCCCAATCTGCCCCCCGGGAGGGGAGGGGGCAGAAAGCCCACTAGAAACCAGGGATTGTTAATGGCAATTTCAATTAAGGGTGGGGGCTGCCCAAAATGGGCATGCCAATGCCCCCACTCCCGCAAAAATTACACTCTTTCTGCCCCCCCCCGGAGGGCAGAAAGCCCACTAGATACCAGGGATTTTTTTGGGCAATTTGAATTAGGGGTGGGGGCTGCCCAAATCGGGCATGCCTGGGGGGCATATGGGGCAGTAGCCCCCAATCTGCCTCCCGGGGGGGCAGAAAGCCCACTAGAAGCCAGGTTTTTTTCCCCCGTTAAATGTAGGGGAGGAGGCTGCCCACCCCTCCACCCCCACAAAATTACAGTCCATTTGCCCCCCTGGGGGGGAGAAAGCCCACTACATACCAGGGATTTTTTTTTTTTCACTGAAATTAGGGGTGGGGGCGGTCCAAGATGGGCATCTCAATGCCCCCACCCACCCCCCACAAAATTAGTCTTTCTGCCCCCTCTTCCCCCCCCCCCCCCCAAGGGGGGCAGCAGCCTACCCAGCATTCCCCTTGGTCTCCCGAGAAAAATGATACCTCACTTGTGTGGATGCCCAAAGTTGTGTCAGCCGAAAAACGTACAAACCAACTGCCCTTTTAGACCCGCTTTGGGCCCCCCTCAATTTCTACATGTTTTTGGCCCTTCCATGTCATAAGCACTGGGCCCATCCACACAAGTAAGGTACCATTTTTATCGGGAGGCTGAGGGGAATGCTGGGTAGTAGGAAATTTGTGCCGTGATCCCACAACTTTCCCACACAGATATTAGAGGAAAATTTGACTTTTTAGCTAAATTTGAGGTTTGCAGCAAACTTTTGGAAGGAAAATGTTGGGGGATCAACACAAACCACACCTCCCTGGACTGCCACAGGTGTCTAGTTTTTAGAAATGTATGGGTTTTTTAGGTTCCCCTAGATGTCTGCAAACCCGGGACCAAAAACACAGGTGCCCAACAAACCTACCTGGTTTTTCAAGGGGGTCACCTGCGTTTTTGGTCCCGGGCTCAGCGGCCATCTAAGGAAACATACCAAACCCACACATTTCTGAAAACTAGACACACGGGAAGTCCAGGGAGGTATGGCTTGCGTGGACCTCCCAACCTTTTCCTACCCAGAATCCCCTGCAAACATCAAATTTAGCTGAAAAAAAATCACTTTTTTCTAAAATTTCTGTGTGGGATAGTTGTGGGATCACCAGGCTGACACAAATTTCCTACCACCCAGCGTTCCCCCTGGTCTCCCGATAAGAATGGTACCTCAATCGCGTTTGTGGGTCAAGTAACTGCGACAGGCAAGGGCCCAAAACGTATTGAGGAGACATCAAAATTACCTATCACAAAACAACCTGGTTTTGCAAGGGGGGGTCACCTGGGTTTTTAGTCCCGGGTTCAGAGGCCATCTTGGGAAACTACCAAACCCACACATTTCTGAAAACTAGACACCCGGGGGAGTCCAGCAAGGTATGGCTTGCGTGGACCCCCCAACGTTTTCCTACACGGAATCCGCGCCAACCTCAAATTTAGCTGAAAAAAACACATTTTCCACATATTTGTGTGGAATCACCGTGCCGGCACAAATGTCATACCCCACAGCGTTCCCCTCAGTCTCCCGAGTAAAAAAATACCTCAGTAGCCCACCTATTTAACTACTGAGACAGGGATACAGCCCTGCGCTTTTCCTGAGAAAAACAACCCCCATTACACCAGGGAACCCCTCTGTCCATACATCCGGACTTCACTCAAGCAGTTCAGGAGGACAGACATGAATACTTGCCTATTAAACACAAGCTGGGACAGGAAGGCATTCCATATGCGAAGCTGTACCCATCACGACTCAAAATCACATACAGGAGCAAACACCATATATTGGCAGATCCGCAGGCGGCCTCTCATTTGGTAAAGAAGGCGGTGTCGGACAAATCGGCAGCTTCACCAAGACTAATGGGCCCTTCAGAGGCCAGCTTCAGTGACGGGGAGTGGAAGCCAGGAATTGACTAACCTATGTGCAACTAAAAAGCTTACCAAAATGTTCTTTACACCCTGGGACACAGGCAACTTATTTGTGGGGGGGGGGGGACTGTCGTCTAAGACAGCCCTGGCCCAGACGGGGCTGGCAGTGGGGGCTGCTGGGCAGGGAGGCACACTTCGTTCTGCAGATGCACTTTGTAATTGCCACTAGTACCTGGTCATTAATCCATTACAATAAGGCAAACTAGAACCACGATGGCCAGACTGAACCCTTCTGTTACATACCATTCCTGCATGGACACATTGTCCTGGCCCTCTAGACTATATGCTCGGCAAGCACCTCTTCGCAGAGGTGCTGCTTAACGTCAGCACTCTGGACTCTTCCGAAGGGTAAACCTTAGATAACAGTTAAATGGATATCACAAGTAACACGGATATATTATTGTAATCCGTTTGAAATTTTTGGGGAGGGTCAACTTACCTGGCAGGTTGGGGAAGCTAGGGTGGGCGGACACATACAATCGCACGCTAAAGAAAGTATAATGGCGTTTCGGATACGGGACTCCTTATATGATTATCAGTAGTACGAGTCACTCGTCAGCTATGAAACATGTGAAAAGCATACACACATCACACCACGTGCCAGCCGCACCCAATAGCTTGCTAATGTGGAATGTCCGTGGCCTAAACAACAACCTTAGAGCTAATACTTGCCAACATAGACCGACACGAGAGACATAGTAATCTTAAAAGAGACACATAGGCAAACAAAAATCTCCCACATGTGCAGCAAGGTGGTGCGGTCATAGAGGGCTAGCCAACTACTCCTCATATGTACGAGGACCGCCATCTTGGTCCGTCGCAGACTGTCTTTTATGCTTACACTTGAGGAAAATGATCTGCAAGAACTGTACAATCTTATATAGACTCAAATAGCTGGACAGCATCTTACATTCATTAACACATACGGCCCCAATACGATCGACCCTGATTTTAATCGCTAGGAGTGGAGGTGATGTGCGACCCTGTCGTCCGACACGGTGCTGTGTGTTTGAAATTAATTGGGTACTAAACAAACACCTGGACAGTTCCCACCCAGAGACCCACACGCACAAAGCCGCAGCCAAGGCGCTTCAAAATCTCCTAGAAATGCAGGACCTTACTGACATATGGAGACATAGATATTCAGGTAAGTGGGAGGGCACTTATATGTCAACTGCCCATGATTTCTGGGCACAACTAGACTACTGTGTGGGCTCAAGAGATATCTTTGGTTGGATGACACATATCGAGCCCCGTCCTTACGCACACTCAGATCATTCTTCTGTTAAATTAATCATTAACATACAAGACTCCAAATTCTGCAAATTTAAAATTCGCCTTTCCCCATTGGCCCTCACAGACACAGTTTGTAGAAGAGATAAACACAGAAGTACAGATTTTTTTCAAGGGCAACAAAGTATCAGTTACATCCCCTGGCTTACTGTGGGACACATTTAAGGTGTATATACGGGACATCTGTATCGTGAAGCAACATGAGGTATGCAGAGCAATTTAGGACAGGCTCAACACAGTGGAGCGCGAGCTCCACCTTCTGGAGCAGCCATACCCAACTGAGTCCTTCACCAATATACTGGTAAATATACAGACCAAATTAAACAAGTTTAAAGAAAAGGCAGACTGGGAAGTGAAACATATGCACGGGTTCATCATGGCTAGAGTGTATGGCAAGGTGGACTGACAGAGCGCAGCCCTAGCACTGTAGGTGTGCTAGAGTTGGAGGACCGCTACAATCACGCAACTGATGGTAGAGCATGGCACTACCCTACACAAACAACAAAATTGAGAGTAACCCTTCTAAACAAAGGGGACTGGATTTAACAACTGGCAACAAAATATTCTCCCCCTTGTGACTCTTTCGATGCTACGACCACTCCTCACTCAACGCAAACTACACACACTTATATTAATATAAACCAAAGCTATAAGGCCTGTTTTCTGTAAAAATATCTCTCCGTTTATTACAAAAGTTGCCCTACACAAATCAGAGGCTATACTAAATGAGTTTGTTGACCATTACACAAGCCTATATGTGACAGGTACCAATACATTATCAGACGACTGCGCCACATACTTTACCCAAGTGATGCTACTGTGGCTAGAGGGACCCAGCTGCCAATTCTTGGAGTCGCCCACCATGCCTGATGAGATTACTGCAGCTATCACTAGCCTTTCCACATGCAAAAACACCTGACCGTGACAGGTTTCCGGCTTAATTTCATAAAGGATACGCCCTCATGCTAGCACCCAGGCTTGAGCAACTATTTGATGAGGCACTGGAGAAGGACACTCTCCCCCACTCCTTCCAAGAGGCAATCTTGATTGCTCTGATAAAACTTGGCAAACAGCACCAGTACACTGGCTGATACAGTCCGCTTTCTCTCAAACACAGATTCGAAGTTCTGCGCCAAAATCCTGGCGAACAGGATCCTATTGCTTCTCCCCAACTTGGTCCTGCCCGACTACAGGACTTTATACCGTGCAGATCCACTGCCCATAATCTTCAAACACTATTCACACTACTGCATCAGTTAAATCCTGATAATGAAGCAGTGGCTGTATTTTTTTTTTTTTTTTAACGCTACCAAAGTGTTTAATTCCATTGAACCACACTATATGTTTGCTGTTCTGCCTCATATGGGGTTCCCACAACAATATGTACAATAAAGAAGACCATTATATACTAATCCTAGGGCCAGAGTATGGGCAAAATGACTGATATCATACCCCTTTGCGATTCAAAGGGGCACCCGACAAGGCAGACCTTTGCCCCTCCTGTTATATGCCATAGCAAACAAACCTCTGGCATGCACCATCCGGCAATTGCATGGTCGTATGGGGCATTGCATTCTCCATCCGCAATTTAATATAGTGTCCCTTTATGCGGACGATATCACGCTACCCCAGCCGGACTCTCACTCTGGTCATACACAAATTCACACTATTCAATGAACTCTCACAGCCATAGTGCCAGATATAGGTTAAATACCTTGGTATCTGGATTAGCCTTGACAGGGAGTGTACCACAGAAAATTATGGTACTTACCTATATTTGTGTGTGCGAGCACTCTGCAAAGAACATTGCCAATTCTTCCTGAAGGAACCCCATGAATTTAAAACACCCTTCTAAAAGCACACTCTGGCAAACAACTGGTTACCAGATTATACACTGTGATGCAGTCTGAGGCCCCAATAATAAAGCCAAATGCCAGACTAACATGGGAGGCAGATATAGGAGATACAGTGATTGCCAAGGAATGGACATATTGTTGTACTCCAAATTGAGCCACTACTCCCAATGGCAGTCTTTATCTTATACATTTTAAGTTTCTACACCACATATGTCATTCCCCTCATATGCTCTATGGTTGGAAGCTTAGGGATGACTATCGATGTGCCGTTGCTCTGTACTAAACATGTACTTAACACATGTTGGAAGGCTGTGTCCGCAAATATCTGGCTTTGGACCCAGATATTTGAGATCCTATCAGAAATGATTTGCCTAACAGTACTGCCATCCCCCAAATTGGCTCAGTTAGAAATGGGATTTCTGGTTGGTTAGGGCATGCGCCTAAGCCAGGCAGAAACCACCACTCTAGTCAGGGCAAGGGAGTTACACACCGAAGATAACCCCTGCTCACCCCCTTGGTAGCTTGGCAGAGCAGTCAGGCTTATCCCAGAGGCAATGTGTAAAGCGTTTGCGCAACACACACACACAGCAGCGACACACTAGGCACACCACAAAAGAAACTCCACACAAGGTTATGTAAAAAAATAACCTTTGTATTACTCATAAAACACAGTAGAATGCAATCACATATGTACACTGTCTGTGCCACCTGGCACTAGGCATTACTTCTACAGGGGATTATATACATGACAGGGCCAATCGGGCCACTGTCAGAACCTACACAACTCACAGTTAGAGAAAACAGCCAGTCACTACTGGCAATCGGGCCCTTAGCATAAACACATTATGCATACAGATATTAGACATACATATATTAGGCATATTTCCTAATCATCAGCATATCACCGAAGAGCATACATCAATAGCAGTGCACCATAGTAAACATCATTAGTGTGCACTTCAAAACACCTATCGCAGTGTATACCTCATAAACCCATCCTGCCCTTCCGAGGCATATGCAGGCCACCCTTTACTGCACACATGGGTGCCTTCATCGCCAATCGCAGGTTATGAGTCACATCATCACCTCAGGTGGCTTCCTGGAATAATAAGCTGTATCCGGATACTGGGATGCAAAGTGCACCTAAACCTCAGTATTGTGTGGTGACAACTAAACACTGCGCTCCTTGTACACCGCTTCTGATCATAGACTCAGGCCCCCGAAGGCGGGGAGACCTCACACAGTCCCTTCCTACCTGAGCAATGACCCCAGACAGTCCCGCAGGTATGCAGAGTGACTGCCAACACCACACGCAGCGGTCCGATAATGGTGGGGCCCAAGTGGATTCACCACACGAGACCTTTCCCGCCCCTCCCCCCACTGTTCGCACATGGGAGTGCGGCTGTCCGCTACCGCCACTCGGTTGCCGCTTCCCCACAGTAGTTGCTAAGAGAAGCCATGCCCCCAAGCAACAAGCCTGTGTGGCGCAGAGAGCCCCTCTCTGCAACACCGGCAAGAGGCTCAGCTTTAACCGGAGTTGGCGGACACGTCGGGCCGGAGGGCTGAGGAAGTACCCCAGAGGTGTGGTCCGCCTCTCCCGACGATGCTCACCTCCTTCCCTTGGGGTGCTGGACCACTGCGAGTCCCTGGGCTTCCTCTTCTCCGAGAGCTGGCTGCCCGGAGCCTGTGAGGGCCCGTCTCCTCTGTCGTCACGGGGCCCCGCCCCCGGTCAGGCTTCTGACTCTGCCCGACTTCCGGCCGCCGTGCCCGGCTGTTTCTGCTCTCAGCCCTGCCTGTAGTCAGTCCCAAGACGCTGGTCACAGGGAAAGTCGGAGCCCCCCCTCAAACTGCAGATATAATCAAAAAGCGCCCATCACGCGCTTCGGGTGCAAACCTTCGGCGACCCCCAGCTCAGGGGAGGCCGCGAGGCTAGAGTTCCTCCTTGTAGGGAGCCTTGCCTATAATCAGGCTTCCTTGGGCAAGTCCCGCCCACAACTTGGCAACACGGACGGATCCCTGCGCCGGGATCCCTTCCCAGCAAGATTTCAGGATGGAGCCGCTTCCTGGTACAGCGCTTTTGAGCGCAAACCCCACGAAACGCTCCTCACGCTTTGGGGCAGTGTGAGCCCACAACTGGGGCTCAGGTCACGTAGGAGAGGGTGGCGCTGCCCACGCTGAAGGGCACAAAGCGCTCCTCTCTAATCAGCCCACTCTTTGGGCAGCAGGATAAAAGAGCGCTCACCACTCTCACACAGGGCAGAGCTGGGCCCAGGCAGGCCAGCTCACAGGGCCCCCCAGCAGAAGGGAAGTCCTTTGTGGCGATTCCTCCTGGTGCCCAGCAGTCCCATCTTCACAGCTCCAAGCAGGTACTTTGGTGAAAAGTCACGCATCCATAGTTTCCTATGGTACAAGTTTTTGAAACCTTTTTAAAGTCATATTTTTAACTGTGTATGTTGGATTTTTGTCGTTTTGGCCTTGTTTAATTTAGATAAAGATATTTTATTTTTCTAAACTGGTGTGGTGTCCTTTTGTGGTGTTTTCACTGTGTTACTGTGAGTCTTGGTACAAATACTTTACACATTCCCTTTGGGATAAGCCGGTCTGCTCGTGCCAAGCTACAGAGGGGGTGAGCAGGGGTTATCTAAAGTGTGTATCCCCCTTACCCTGACTAGAAGCAAGGGTCCCTATTTGGACAAGGGTACCTACCTCTGCCAACCATAGACCCCCATTTCTAACATTGGTGGCAGCGGTGGGATCGTGGCTGAAGAGGACTGGCGCAGCGCCGCTCGACGCTGCAACGATCGCCGACGCATCCCGGATTTCCACGCATCGTACCTGTGCGGCACGCTCTCCCGATGCATCACCTGCGAACTGGAACCATCACGAAGAATCGACACATCACTCCCCATACAGACCGGATTCGACGCAACTCATCCTCTGCGTGTCGCAGAACTGTTGCATCGCCTCCCCAAGGTCTCAGGAGTGTCGTATCTCTTTGTTTACCAACTCTGCGGCAGTTTGGCTTTTGGAACTTTGACGCATCTACAGGTACTTTGGTGAAAAGTCACGCATCCATAGTTTTCTATGGTACAAATTCTTGAAACCTTTTTAAAGTCATATTTTTAACTGTGTATGTTGGCTTTTTTGTCGTTTAGGTCTTGTTTAATTTACATAAAGATATTTTATTTTTCTAAGCTGGTGTGGTGTCCTTTTGTGGTGTTTTCACTGTTACTGTGAGTCTTGGTACAAATACTTTACACATTGCCTTTGGGATAAGCCTGTCTGCTCGTGCCAAGCTACAGAGGGGGTGAGCAAGGGTTATCTAAAGTGTGTATCCCCCTTACCCTGACTAGAAGCAAGGGTCCCTATTTGGACAAAGGTACCTACCTCTGCCAACCATAGACCCCCATTTCTAACAGGCCCTAATAGTACAATATCCATACCATGCGAGGTGTGCAGCAGGGCTCGAAAAATCCACTCGCTATGGCGAGCCAGATTTAATCAGAACAAGCTATTTTCCGCGCCTACTCGCACGTTCTGGCAACCTGACAACAGGTGTTCTGCTTACTCACAAAGTGAATGAGCAATAAAGATGCCTTTAAATCTAGTTATCTTATTACATTTGCTTGGCTTTCAGAGACAGAGGTCAAAAGTCAGTTTGGCTTTCTACATTTACTTTTCTTTTGGTGACTGAAGGTAAAGGATTTTGTAAAGTTAGGTGTGTGACAATCGCACTGTGCAAATCCTGTGAAATGAAAGGCTGTAAGATTTCAGGCTTTTTTCCTAACAAAATAATGAAATAGCTCATAAGTGGACTGTTCAAACTTTTCATATATATTTCACTAGTTATGAAGACACATTTTTGCAATTCTGTGGTGAAAAAAGATTTTTATAGTATTAAAACAAATCATAACACTTACTTGGTTATATGCAAATTGTAAAGATTTTTGCTGAAACCCAATTTCCAAACATTGTTTATGCGCCACATAGTTTTATCAGTAAAACTACTTTAGTGGGAAAGTTCTGTGGCCATTTCAATGGACAATGTGCTATCTGTAAATGACAGTGCACTACCACATCATGCTTTAGTAATATATTTATGAAAAGCTAGTATTTAAACATTAACTGGGAAATATTCCTGCTCCTGCGCAGATGACAATGCAATTAGTGAACTAAGGCAAGCCAGGGATCAGGAGTACCCTATACGTGGGCTTTTGATTCTTATTATATATTGAGCAAACGTTTAGTCTAGTATATAAAAGGAGTTTTTGTACAGCAGCAATAGTGAACTTGCATATTTTAAGTCGCTCTCTTGTGATAATGAAGAAAAAAGGCGGTACCATAAGACAAAATATTTTCCTAGGGTCACTCAATTTGAGACCAGTTCACGGGTCAAGTACATTACAGTTCGGTCGAGTAGATTATTCAAGTTACTAAACCTGCAGGTCTAGTAAAATTTTTATGATTTTTCGAGCCTTGTGCAGGTAAATGTCCATTGCGCTACTCCTCACCAAGACCTGTACCTGGGGCAAGAAACACCCACCGTTGATAAAAGTATGGCTCTGCGACATATTATATTGTTATGAAAAATTATAATCCGGCCAAATAGCAGACCCAGGGACATATGGGACCTGATTTGATCCTACCTGGTAACGCACGACATGCCAGAGCCCACTCTTCAGGCCAGAGGCGTTGATACACCACAGGGGGCATTAATGCTCAACGACACATACTATACCTCTAAAGGGAAGAGCAGAGGGTAGCCTAAATTGCCAAAGCACATAAACCACCTAAAAGCAAACATCGGCAACCCATATGAAAAGGGACACTTCTACCACTTGCTGAGTCAACAGAAAGTGATATGCAAACTATGTGAGGTGATGCCGAAATGCCTCAATTCCATTTATGTATGCAGTAACGAATTGGGCCTTTATTTGTATAGAAGCACAAAATGTAGTGCAATGCATTGTTTGTGGGGAGGTTTGTTGGACTGTTACTTTAAACAAAACTAAAAACAAACTAGTTTCACTTAAAAAAAATATTCAAAAATAGGTTTAATTTTTTTTTTTTTTTTTTTTTTAAATAGTAATTCCGCTTCTCATTTTCTACGAAATAGCAGAATCTGTGTGCTGTGCTCTACAGGTGTGGATTGGAAAGAGAATGAATTTATTTTGTGTGGCCTTAGCTTACTTAATTTATGAAAGGCGCTGGAAAGGCCGAGACACAGCCAGTCTTGCTCGAAGGAATACTTTTAGGTGCCAGGTCACAACCTGGAATTTCAGAAGGGAAGACGGACTATGAAAGTTCTAGAAAGGCGTGTGTCCAAAGTATAACATTAGAGGAGAAAGTACTGCCAAAGGCATAAGGATAGGGCGATTGTTTCCCTATGGTAATTTTGGCTTTTTGCAACCATCCTTTTCCTCTTGATTTGTTACACTCCTCATCCATTTCCTTTGGTTCCAGTGGACACGAGTGAAGGAAATTAGTTAAAAGAAATGACTGTCAGGTAAAAGCTGCAGTCCTAACCAAAGGGATGCCGAGGCCCCAGCACCAAAGAATACACGTTTTTCAAGTTTCACCTGATGTGGAAGCCTTAGAACTCCGCTCGCTTACACACAGACAGTGAAATTATGGCGGATGTTCTTGCCCTAGTCAGAATTTGAGGATGCTGAGCCATGTACAAATTAGCCAGATTATACAGCCATAATGGAATTAAGGAGAAGTTCTTACCCATGTCAGGATAGACCTGAGATTTGAGAAAGGGGAGCCTTACTCCTAAAAGTGTTCCAGCTCCAGTGCAGTTCGCCATCTGCTACTTTTATGGTCAGATACATTTTTGGGCCACTGTCGGATACAGACATATCAGAGGGCGTGATCAAGGTGGCAACATTTATAAACAAGTGCTGTTAGAGAGGAATGCAAAAATTGTAAAGAGTATGTTATTTTGATAATTCACAGAATTTTGAAAGCATATATACTATCATATTTTTAAAGAATCATCCCCACCTTATTTCAGTTAAATCTAGGTGGGGCGCGAAAGTTTGTTTTCTAGAAATTGGGTCATGGTTCCAAACAGTTTGGGAAGCACTGCACTAGGGTACTGAGAACAGGACTGAGTTACATGTATAATAATTTACTAAGAGGAGTATTAGGTGGTCGCACTCCATATGAGATGCTCTTCTATGTAGGTGCCCGATCTAGACACTTTTAGAAAGGTAATACATAAAAAAAAATAAAAGAGTTTGACCTGGGCCACCATTTGAATATTTTGCAGAGAATCAAAAAAGCCAGAGACAAGCTAACTAATTTAAAGCATTCAGACTCCGCCACTGGTGAAAATAATGTTCATAAGCTGCAGAAATGTGGCTCTCCAAATTGGATGAGCGGATTCAAGAAAAGATTCAAGATAAACAAGTGTTTAGACCATCTTAAATAACACCCGTTCCATCCAGTTCTTGGGGTAAAATACACACAGTGTATTCCTGCCTCTGTTGCCTGGTTCAGAGAAAAACAGGTAGGTGTCCATCAATTATAAAGCATTATGCGTCAAATTCTGTTCAGCAGACTCCCCAGGGCTCGAAAAATTATAAAAATGTCACTAGACCTGCAGGTCTAGAAACATGAAACATCTACTTGACCTAACCAAAATGCACTTGACCTCTGACTCTGAAAGCTGAGCAAATGTGACAAGTTAACAAGATTTAAAAGCATTTTTATTGCTCATTCACTTTGTGAGGTCTTTAAATCTTGCTATCTTGTCACATTTGCTCTGCTTTCAGAGGCAGAGGTCAAGTGTCAGTTTCTCTTCCTACTCCTAGAAAGGGCGAGTAGGACCTAAAAATAGCTCGTCCTTACCGAATCGGACTCGCAAATGCGAGGGGGCGAGTGGATTTTTCGAGCCCTGCTCCCCTTGACACCGAAGCGCCTTCAGAGTAGAACCTAACAGCCTTTCCTTATTCTGAAGAACTATTCATAGAGGAGAGCAGTCACAATTTAATCTAGAGTCCAAATCCGGGAACTATGTCTCCGGCTTTACACCAAGTGCCAGCTTCTGCGCAAGAGCCTGTTGCTGCAATTTCAACAATTCCAACAGTTTGAATTAATGCTATGGTTTACTATGAACCACCACCAGAGGTAAATTAAAATGATCCCTTTGCAATCAATTACGCTTTATGAAAATGATTCTGACTTTGTGTTAGATGAAATAGCTACGAACTCAATGGTTGCTCCACGTCGGCTCTGTTTGCTACTGGTTTGGTGACAGGTACCTTGTACCACTGTGGTCCTATTTCTTGAATGCTATAAGAGTGCGTTTCCTCCAAAATGAGGATCTTCATGCTGATTACAGAGCTGCTGTTAAAACTGTGATGTTTCATGTATTTCACAAACCGCAGCCACATTCTTCCTCGCATACAGCCAGTCAGGAACTTCATGTTGTGAAAATCACCGCATATCTCCTAGCGACTTAAGGAAACCTTCAATTCCAAAAGTCAATTCGACACACTTTCCAAACTTGCAAAGAAAAGAAGACATTACTGTTAGATCCAGCAATTTCGGGCTGGCTTGGACGAATCGAGGCAAGTCAGAATCCACCGTTGCAAATAGGATGAGTACGATTCACTTGTCCAATAACCTGTGCTCACCCTCTGGTAGCTTGGCACCAAGAAGTCAAGCTTATCCTCAGTGCTCAAGTATAAAGTATTAGCACAACACCCTTGCAGCACAATGCAAACGCCACAAAGAATCCACACCGTATGCATAAAACAGTTGTCTTTGTATTACACATTCTCACAGTCTGGAGGCTGAAGACAGTCTCCGCTCCCGGCTCAGGTTCCCCCAACAGCCCTGGGACATCACATGCTCTGAAGCACAAGCGAGCACAGTTCCCCTGGTTGTAAACACGGGTCCCTCGGACTCTGCAAGCTTCCCCCGCACTCCTCACGTCCCAGGACCTCAGAGGGCCTCTGATCTTTACGCGGGCACTCCTTTGCACATCATGATGATGGTGTAGGTCAGGACAGTCCTTGTCCCAAACATCACTTCCACCTGTCTCCGCTGTACCCAGTGCGGTCCTTACGATCTTGTGGAGACAGTAATATCCTTTGTGTCCCTGTGATCTCGTACACAGGAGGCCAGCTTACCTGCCCTTGAGAGTACTTCAGGACCCGGGCCACTACAATTTTCACTTAGCTGTAGGCGAGCAACATCCAGGCAAAATCCACCAAGAGACAGTCCCCTTCCTGGAGCACAACAAGCTCCAGGTCACCACAAGTCTGCAGGTAGTCCAGTTGCAGTCCCTCCTGCCCTAATGATTCCTTGTGTCGATGTCCCAGTGCCGAACCAGCATAGTATGGTTCCAAATCCAAAAGCATCTCTAGCTGCTGAGCCTAGATTCCCAATAGTTATATCCACAATGGCCTTTGAAGATACGATCAGTTCAAAAGGCCACCTTTGAAATGCACACACGCTCTCTAAATTTTGTCCAGTCTGCCATCCTACCCCGGGATGTTTGATGACAATCTTTAGTGGGGCCAAGACCCTGCCACTTGGAATGCAGGTGCCAATTCCACCCCGACGTGGCCATTCCAGAAAGGCCCCTCAGAGCCAGAGTTCCGCAGTTTCCCTTGAGCCGCTAGTTTATGGCCTATCAGGAATGCACAGATGTGGCTATCCCCCTAGCACCCAGTTGTGAATTAGGAGACAGGCCGACAGGCACACAGACCCACAAGAATCGAAATGCCCCCTTTCCTAACAGTGACATTTCCACACACGCATGTCGAATGTACCCGCACTACTAGAGAGGATTTGCCATTACAATCTCATCGATACCAAAACTAAACTGTTACTATTCTGCCCATAGGAAATACTGCTCAATAGCCTTTCCCTATATTCCCCCATGCTAATCCAATGCGAGAAGCAGGCCCCGTTGTAACGCACACACCACCCGGTGACATTCACGACCCTTGCATGTAAAGCAAACACACACACGCCCAACCTCTTCCCAAAACCACATCCTGTCACCAGGGAGAACTCTGGTATAGCAAGAGACATGCAGAACCTTGGCACATAGCTTTTTAAATGCCTAGCCGACTAACAGTAACCCATGCACACAGGCCCCACCAGGGTAAACCCGTGGCACAATTGATGAGCTACCTCCGTGGGTGGCACAACCACTGTGGCAGGCCCACGGAGGCGCATCCGAGATGCATGCCCCAGGTATAGGACTTACCCCTTGAAAAGGGACTTACAGCTAACTTGAATCAGCCAATGAAATATACATCAAGTATGTACAAGACGAGCCAGCGTTTTGGCACTGCAAAGCAGTGTCAAACGCGCTTAAAGTCCTAGGCCAGCAAAAAAAACAAGGTTAAAACATTAGGTCAGCAGCCAAAATGGTTAGGGGCGACCACGCCAACACATGCCAGGTCTAACAATTCTAGATTCCGAAATAAATGAAATTATCCAGAATGTACTAACAATTTGACAACTTTACAGCCTGAAGTTATTTTGCCAACTGACATTGACGTATGCATGTATCGATTTCTTTGAAAGACTTCTTATCTTTTAGCATCTAGATCCCAGGTATAATAAATATACATCCGTATCTGTTGCCACGTACAGGGTAGGTAAGCTGTGCCAGCGATGGTTAGCAAATTCCAGCCTTACGGCTGTTAAGGTTCAACTATCTACAATTAATAGAAAAGTGTGGATTTAAATTAATTCCTCCTGGGTGCTCACCCACCTAAAGACAAACTTTTCTTATTTGCAGTAGCGTATGCAATTTATAACGAAATGCAAAGATTTTCAGAGAAAGAGACTGCTGAAAGAATTTGAGAAATTGACAGAAAAATTATTAAGACAGTTATTGCCAATGGCATGCAAACATTTTCTAAATGTATACAGGGCTTACTACCCCATAGGAGGCATTGAATCGCATTTCGGAGAGTAGCACACTACTCCGGAACACAAGAAGGAATAGTGATGAATTAGTATATGGAAGTACGAGTTAATTTGACTAGTGGACATAGGAGTCTGTTAGTTGGATTGAAAAAGATAATGGAGGGATAGAGGAGGGAAGAGTCTAGAAAGTGTAGATGAGCTGAAACAGAATAGTACTGGTAGAGCTCAACATGTCAGAGGGAAGATGGGAGGCAGGAGTACTGATTAGAAGTCGTTGATGGTGTAGATGCGAGCCACACAAACAGATAATCACCCACAGTGCAATTTTGCTGAGCTCCAATAGATAGTGTTGTGTATCCGCTCAACTCTCA
Source organism: Calotriton arnoldi (assembly GCA_963921515.1). Lineage (NCBI taxonomy): Eukaryota > Metazoa > Chordata > Amphibia > Caudata > Salamandridae > Calotriton > Calotriton arnoldi. Next base: position 1,731,637 of record CAWUFW010000692.1, read on the forward strand.
ATACTCCACACAGATTAAAACAATATAGTCCACCCTCTTTAAAGAAGAAGGTTCTTATGTTCCTCTCCTAGCATTACTTCCACAAATAACGAGCGAAAGTTAGTGTGCCTGAAAGGCGTGACAAGTAAACTAGACTATAAAATGCTTGACAATTAATGCCTACATGACAATACTTTTAACAGTTTAAAACATCTCACCAACTCAACCACATGGAAACAGGTACTGCCATGCATAATCTGCATGAAAAACATCACAAGTTGCAGGACAGTGCATGGATTCAGTTTAACTGTGTGTCAAACTAAACCATTACAATGGGTCCCATTGAGTAGCGTACTACTCGTTAAAATGCTTCAAAACTACGTTAGTATTAGTAAGCGCTATATCAACACAAAACTCTTCACTACAAAAAACAGTCAGCAGCGTCCTTCAAGTCCGTTTTGTGGGAGGATTAATAAAAATCATGTTTGAATGTATGCGGCGCATTTAAGTAGGACATCTCTTAGTCATTACAACATATGCAGTCTCCTAGAGAAGGTATCTGTTTACATAAATATTGCCACAAGGAGGAAGCATCTGAATGTTGTGTAGTGCACTCACCCCTCCGCCGCTCAGGCACCCAATACCGCTGAACTCCCGGCCCAACCCTCCACGATCATCCGATACATAGAGACCAGCACCGACACTCAGAAGTAAACTCAAGAGCTGGAGGGATTCTATGAGGTGAGGATAGATAAACTAGTTCAGAGATGCACCACTTATGAAGTAAACAAGTCCATACAGATAGTTATTGCTCAATGAGGCGCGGAGTGAGACAATTTCTTCTTTATGATTTCATTCTTAAAAAGCAACAGCCAACGCGTTTTGGCCTATAGCGTAGGACTTCTTCAGGGCATTCATCAGTCTGAGTCGACCGGAAGATAGGGTGCATATGGTAGTTGCCTTGTAAATAGATTTTTTCGAACAAAAGTAGTAATCTCAAATCTCATCTGTATATCAGATAGAAGATCCAAAGTAAGAATCAGAACGTTATTTAATGAATTCCAGTTTCCAATAGTCGTAAGGAGTTCTGTAGATAATGTGATATGATAACCACAGTTATATAGGAAATGTGCTGGTGCATTAGAACCTGCCCATCCTTAGAGAAACTCTTAATATAGGCAGCCGTACTTCATGATGGAGGTGTAGCCCAGCATAATATCTGGCGTGCTCCTCCCGCCTGTGGTTCTGTGAGGTCCGAAGGGACAGCCATGAGCACAGTCCGGACAAAGCAGTTCACCTGACTAAGTCACATGAGTTAAAAAGAGCTTGCTGGTCAAGCCTCACTTTGGCCTACATTTTCCTTAAAAGCCTTTTGAGCTTCTCCGAAACAGATGAAGGACTACAACAAGGCAGACACAGACTGTAACACCACCAAATTCTAATAAAGAACTAGAGCGCTGACCAAGCTAACATTATTCGCTACCCCCATCCGCAGTTTTTTTTTTTAAAGAAAGCAGCTTCAGAATCTTACACCTTCGTTTACAACAACTTTTTATTTTTTTTTTTAGACAAAATTACATTTTCTATGCTGCCACAGGTGTAGAAGTCGGAGGGAACCTACGTCATGGTGCGCTATGTAAACACACAGTGTTAAGCAGTGTTGGCAAAGGGGTTAACATATATACTCAGTTAACAGACGGGGCTGATTGTCTCCTTTCAAGGCTGCAAAATTGGAACTCCGGTCACAGAAAAGTGCTTAGCCTGCCTACCCTCAAGCTCCCGCAAGTAGATGAGACGCTGTGAAATCTCTTGTGGTGCTTCGGTGCTCTTCCAACACCTCCCCAACCTCCCCAACACAAACACACAAACTTCCTGCACACATTCCGCAGGATAAACAAACTGCATTAAGTTAAGCAACCAGCAGTACTCTGCATTATCTCCTGTTGTGTGGATTTGGTGCACTCAAAACATGAGCGGTGGTGTTCCGGCCACAAAAATACTTCTGCATGGAAAGAAGAGCTGTTAGAGCAAAGCGCGAACCCCTGTGGTACTCTGCAGCATCTCCCGTTGTGTGGACTTATTGCGGGGAGATGTAAAAATGATATTACGGGCAGAAACCAACAGTGACTTAAAACACGAGCGCTGGTGTTCCGGCCAGACAAATACTTGCGCATGGAGAGAAGAGCTGTTAGAGCAAAGCGTGTGTCCAGTAGCTACCGCTGCTCACTCACGCGGCAATACTCCATGGGAGCCAACTTGTGAGAAAAGGTGGGACATGCACCCACCATTAGCCATTTGGAGGCTATGATTTTTGAATAGACAAAAGCCAATCCAAAGTGATGGGAGGAGTCAAACCCCCACAAAGTACATACACCAGTTCACGCTGTAGGCTCGACCTAATAAATCAATATTGCAATTAACTAGCATGAGAGTAAATTTTAGCCAACAGATTCTTACAGTAAATTAGTGACAAAACAGACATAAAACAGTCAAAAGCCCATTGTATTTTCATAAATACACACCCATATTCAATCAACTATATAAAACACGCATTGGCAAATGCAGGTCTGGTCTTGTCAAGCATGCAATGTGTATGTATTTATTACAAACGAATGAAACATGCAAAAAAAATTAACAATAAAATAAAAAAGAGAAGCCTGTCTGCAGAGAGACACTACTACTGGCACTGAGATGTAATTCCATTACAGGACCGGAGGCTTTGGATTATGCTTTCTCTTTTTTTACTGTAAAAATTCAGCAGCCAATAAAAACGTTCAATACACACAAAAAACTACATTTCCCATAATGCCATGGTGCATATCCACCAATCACAGTGTGTCTGTCCCTATAAGTAGGACCTTCCATATGATCACATCCTCTTTCTTTGCTGCTTGCAGCAGAGTTAAGTGCTTTTCACATTATTCCACTTTTTTCTTAATTTACTGTATAGGCCTACTACATTTGTTTTGGTGTGTCATTTACGAGCATATGCTTATTACTGCTGTGTTTTTATTTGTTTAGACTAAAGTCGCTTGACTCCATCTACGACCGGGCGCAAACCGCTTTCGGCGGGCCCGCACCGGTGCACGTTCGTGTTTGGCAGTGTTTTTTCTACCGCTGTGCTTGACGAGCTTTATTCATCCCGTAGCAGCAAGCGTGGACCGAGCGACACTCGGGTGTCGGCCCCCTCCTTATCTTCCCAAACTTTAGCGCGTCTAGAGTGCTTCACTGCCCCTCATCGGGTCCGCGTGTGCTACGCATTTAGAGGGCCGGACGCGTTAGCCCAATTGGGCTGGTTTTGGGCTCCTTTGGGCTACGCGACGCCCAACAAGTGAATTCCTCCTCGTTCTGCGTTCTTTTAACACAGAACGCTATGCAGAGTCTTTCTGTGTAGGGCTAAACCTGTCCAGGCTGCAAGAAAAGGAAACAGGCCCAAGCCAGGTGCAGGCAACTATATTTATTGGCTCTCTTTACACCCTTTGGGGAATGCAATAATAATAGATTACAGCTGGGCTGAGGAGCGCAAAGTTTTTCCAGTCCACCGAGGGTGGCTCCCCCTATACTAATTCCTTTGGAATTGACTTGACACAGAGATAACCTTTCCTCGAAGATAAAATTAGTGGATGCTTTAGATGCATCGGTGCAACAATCTGTAAATCGGGCCATTGAATTGGCTGTTCCCCAGACGGTCAATCAAGTTCTGGCAGCCGCTCTCAAGCCCATAACTGCTCAATTGGTGAATTTTGCCAAAAGGCATGGCTTACAATCACCTGATGCTTCAGGCTCAACGCCGAATCCCTCGGATGGGATCCCCAAAACTAAAGCCAAGTCATCTTCATGGCCGCATGCGCAGGCCTTAGCAAAACTTTCCCAAGCTCCATCTGGGGATCACCAATATACTGCCCCAGCAGTCGCACCTCCAGTGCAAAATAAGGCCCAGGAAACGGACACAGGTACTGACAGACTCTTCAAGCCACAATTCCCCTCCTAAAAAGGCGGCGGCAAAGAAGGCGCATCTAAATCCGCCTACCGTGACTAATTTTCAGGCCGCAAATCCCTTTGATTGTAATCCACAGGACATTGTCCATCAGAGATCCTCCGACTGGGCTCTGGCCTCGGAGGTGTCCGACTATCGGCATCAAAACCGCAGCAGAAATTTCAACAAGGACGTCAGTAACAGGCTAAGAGCAGAATGCCCACGCCCTGATATTCCGGACAAGGTAGAGGATACCCCGGACATAGATCCTAACATGCTGGCGTTTCTCGCTTGGCGCGGTTGCCAGGACTAGCTCCTGGACGTAACTGGCTCCCTGGCAAAGATTCTCAAGTTGGCTCTAGTGGCCAAGGATACAGGTGCAACGGTGGATCCGGACATACTGGCAGGAAGGACACAATGGGCTATTTGCTTCCTGGGCAACCCAAACTGTGGCATTTCAGCCGAAAGGCGTAAATCTCCGTTAATGAGAATGGATACCAACCTTACTGAGCTAGCCTCCACGGAAGAGGGTCCTTTAGCAGAAGGTCTCCTTTTAGGCGACAGATTTATAAAAGACGGATCAAAATGTGTTGGCATATTCACTTCTCTCGGCAAGGCACAAACATTAAAAGGGTCTTCCAAGCGGGCCTTTTTGGACGGGCCGGGCGAGGCAGGGGCCGCTCGCCAGGCCGCCAGTATTATCATGGCCCTCCCAGAGGCGGCTACGGTCGTGGTAGAGGGGACTGGCAAGATAACACCAGGGACGGTACCTTCTACCCAAAAAGGAGATTACCCGTCGTCGTTTCCATCGAGGCAGACAGAGGGGAAATTTCCAACACCAAATTACCTTAGGTAAGAACACTAGATTCTTCCTTGTTTCCTCTGGGAGGGGTGTGGGGGGAAGGTGGGGTCATGTCCGTCATTTTTTGCACAAATGGACATTGATTAGAGGGGATGCCTGGGTCTTCCAAAGAGTTCAGGGTTTTCACATAGATTATTTCCAGACCCCAGTACAGGAGTCTCTAACACAATAGCGATTTTATAGATTTAGAAATAGGAGACCTTCTGCAGAAGCACGCAGTGGCATTTTGCGACAACAGCCTGCACTAATGTCTTCCTAGTACAGAAGAGAGGTGGCGGACACAGACTAGTCCTCAACCTAAAAGAGTTCAATCAGTTTGTCCATTACAGGCATTTCAAGATGCAGGGGATCCACCTGTTGGCGGATCTATTGAGACAAGGAGATTGGATGGTCCGCTGGGACCTCAAAGACGCATACTTAACTGTGCCGATCTTTCCTCCACACCGGCGGTTTCTACAATTCCAGTGGAAGGACAGATGGCTGGAATACTTGGCCCCGCCTTTCAGACTTTCTTCAGCTCCTTGGTGTTTCACCAAGTTGATGAAACCAGTGGCGGCTCACCTCAGGAAACAGGGGATACGCCTAATAATATACCTAGACGATATACTCATCATAGCCACAACCTTTTCCCAAGCATCCCGTCACTTGCAGACGACAATCTCATTGTTGCAAGATCGGTTTTGTGATCACTTCCTCCAAGTCAGTTCTGTATCCAACTCAATCAATAGAATTTCTGGGGTTTGTAATCAACTCCCAAATGGCTCAGCTACAACTGCCCAAATCCAAATTACGAGACTTGAAGAAGGAACTGAAGACAACCCTATCCAAGCAGGTCATGTCCTTACGAACGATAGCTCGCTTAGTGGGTCTTCTGGCTTCATCAATACAAGCCATCTTCCCGGGTCCCTTACACTATCAAGCCCTACAACTCCTAAAGATATGTCACCTTCAGAAGGGCCTGTCGTATTCAGATCAGGTTCTCCTAACAGACAAGGTCAGGGAGGAGCCCAGGTGGTGGCTAACCCACGTGGATGCCTGGAACGGCCGGGCAATATTTGTCTCTCTCTGAGGTAGTGATAGAGTCCAATGCCAGCCAATGGGGCTGGGGTGCACGTTGTGGGAAAGTAGCCACAGGGGGTAGATGTCCCTCCAGGAGTTATCACTTCACATCAACTGCCTGGAGCTCCTGGCGGGATCATTCGCGAATCGGACCCTCTCCCCCAAGTCAGTATCTTGTTGCATCCTCCTTTGGATGGACAACATATTGGCAATGAGATACATCAACAAGCTGGGGGGCACGAAATCTCCTATATTAGTAGAGAATTGCAGAAGACTTCTGGCATTACTGCCTCTCGCGCCAGATATCACTGATAGCAGAGTACCTTCCGGGTCAAGACAACACAATAGCGGACTGGAACACTCGCACTTGAAGGATTACAGCGACTGGCAGCTCCATCCCTCTGTTACATCTGATCCTTTCAATCCGGGGCCCATGCCCGATAGATCTGTTTGCCTCCAGGCTCAATCGCCAACTAGAGAACTTCTTCAGCTGGAGGCCGGACTCTCTGGAGAAGGTCATGGATGCCTTCACGCAGGATTGGTCGAAGACCTTGAATTATGCGTTTCCCCCATTCGTTCTTATTCCCAGTGTGGCGAACCAAATCTCTCTATGACAAAAAAAGATTAAATTTGTAGTGAACCCCTGAAAAAGGGCTAATGAAAGCCCGAAATGCATTGGGTATTAAGATCAACTAATTGAGGACCATTTATGTATACTTCATGCTCCAGAAAAAGGCCTGGATTGGCATATCTGTTGCATTTGAAACTGTGGATTATATAAATACCTCATTTGTGACAGGACCAAGAAATGAGCAGTAATAATACCGGAGTACATGGAATAAAGCGAATTAAACATGGATAAAAGTGTGGTATTTTTGTCAAGAGTTACGGACTAAACTGTGCGTCATGGCAAGGAGTGTTACCTCGCTCCAATATTCGATGTAAACCAAATCTCTCGCCAGAAGGCGGAGATTCGGATGGTCACTCCGCTTTGGAAAGCCCAACCATGGTTCACCATGCTTCTGGAGTTGGCGTGCGATTGCCCTCTCCTCCTTCCATGACCACGGACGAAGCTCCAGGGTCCTCAGGGGGAACTGCATCCACTAGTGTTGTCAAGGCAGTTGTCCTTGATGGCCTGGAGGCCTGGAGGCCTTCCGGCAACAATGGGCATTGCCAGTAATTTCAGAAACCGCTTCAGTCTTCATCCAGCAGGCCTGGGCACCTTCCACAAGGAAACTAGATTCTTCAGCATGGCATGGATGGATGGTTGAGTTGGTGCTTGGAGAAACACGTGGATCCCGTGGAGGCAGAACTTCCTCAAGTGATACATTTTCTTTCACAAAAGGCCTCAGAAGGGTTATCTTACAGATCGGTGAACAACTTCCGATCCGCCATTTCGGCGGGGCATGCTCAAATAGACGGTAGACCGGTAGGTATGCATCCCTTGATATGCAAACTGCCCAAAGGAATTCGGGTGGCAAACCCGCCTAAGGTTAAGTACTCTGTTTTATGGGATGTTTCTAAAGTGTTAAACTTGTTTTAAAGTTGGCCAGAAAATTTACAATTGTCTAGAAAACAGTTATCTACCAAGCTTGCTATGCTTCTTTGTTAATCTGCTTCTCAACGAGTCTGACATAAGAGTTCTTGACATAATAGGTAGAGTATTCGCCCCTGAGAGGGTTTCCTTTGCGATTTCTGCTAGAACAAAGACGTTTTCACATTCCATTGAATATAATGCATTTTCTTCCAACGATAAATTGTGTGTGGTTAAGTGCCTAAAGGTATATGAAGAATGTACCCAACCCAACAACCGGAGGGTTGTTCAAGACTTAATAGCGTTACAAAAGCTTTTCAAACCAATTACCTCTGCTACTATTGCAAGATGGCTTAGATATGTTATGACAGAGGCTGGCATGGATACGCAGCTTTTTGGTGCTCATTCAGTAAGGGGCGCTGTGGCGTCAAAATCATATATGTTCAGTACAAGCATGCAGGACAATGAAATCAGCTGATTGGTCTTCTGCTTCTACATTTGAACAATTTTATTACAAACCTGTGGGCAATATTTCTTCTGTGGTTCTTGCGAAGCGTTAAACTAGCATAATCCGAAGCCTCCAGTCCTGTAATGGAATAAAACAAAAATGCTATTAAGGACACGGAGGCGTGGATTATCGCGCCCAAGGTATAACTATCAATATTATTGTAATTTATTACCCGCCATGATTTGAGGTATCTTCTACAGTTATTACGGATTAATTTTCTGTTTCAGGCGCAGAACAGAAAGGGGAGTGATTCTGCACTTCGTTGGGGATTTCAGTTGGCAATTCGTGCCTTGATTCCTATTGGGACTTCTGTTAAAGTCAGTTTGGAGTTTTTTTCTGCACTGTTGTCGACGTTGGCAGACGTTAAAGACAATACTTGTTAGAGGCAAAGAAAGAGGATGTGATCATAAGGAAAGTCCTACTTATAGGGACAGAAACACTGATTGGTGGATATGCACCATGGCATTATAGGAAATGTCGTTTTTTGTGTGCGTATTGAACGTTTTCACTGGCTGCTGACTTTTTACAGTAAAGAAAGAGAAAGCATAATCCTCGCCTCCCTGTCCTTAATAGAATTGAAAACACTTTTTTTATCCTTTTTTTGCAGATATAAACACATGATCAGCAGTGATCAGGCAAAATGCCATCACCCAAAGTGCAATGGATGACAAACTGACTCATGCTTTATGCTGTGACTGGCAGAATTAAAATGTGACTGGTAGAATTAAAATGTAACTGGCACTTGAATGACCAGGATGAATAGGGCTGACTGAAAGCCCCACTTTGAATGTATATTTTTATTGTGAATTTTCAGAAAACATGAGGCTGGTGCTAAAAACACTGGTTCTAATGTAACAATACTCCATACAAGACAAATAGCTTTTACTACAGAGGACAATATTTACACCAAACCCCTTCAACACACTCTAGAGAACTCAGTTTATAATGCAATTGTTTACTTTGCAGCAATTGGATAAAGAGCCTTCGAGGCTGTAAATGAAAAATACAACAGGCCCATCTCAAATATCTTCGGCTTGCACGATCCAGTTGCAAGGGCACCTAGAGGTATTACATTTCATATCAAGATCAGAGGCTTACGTTGTTCTGTCCTCTCATATTACCACGAGTTGCAAACTTCATCAACAAAAGAAAATTAAATGTTTACCAGAAAAAATATCAACTCCCTCAAGTCGTCGATGAAAGCCAAAAACCAATTTGAGCTCGTCTGTCAACTCATGGGGCCTTAGTAAGAGTAAAACACTTTCAGCTAATGACACTGCTTTGGTGATGGCAGAAGAGAAGGGAGTATGTTTTCTCCTACCTTTACATGAAACCATCACCTTGTTTTAAAGCAATGGCATGATTTACTAGGTTTGTCCGTTACCTGTGCATGGTGCAATATATGACTATGACACAGCCCTGACTGGTGCCAGACACAGAGGTTCCCGTTTGACCCCATGTTGGAGTTTATTTTGCACAGGTATTGATGAATCAATTCCAAAAATACAACAACAAATATTCAAATTGAATTTAAACTAAAATGCAATCTTTTCTCAGAGCCAGCCTTCAAAGTTTAAAAACGTCCAAAAAAAAATTGCTCACAATCTTGTCAAGAGTACAATCATCAATGATCTTAATATTTTGCATTGATAGCTACTTTAAAAATGTTTTTTTACCTAAAAGAGTGGCCGTGATTATTAATGGTTTCGATTGGGTGTCCTAAAAATATATATTGCTGCATACTGATTATCTATTTCAAAAATCAATCATTCTGTGACTTGATATTTATACCCTTAATCATAGTGTCCTAGAGCTAAAGTGTAAAATTCCACCAAACTAAACAAAAAAAAAAAAAGAAGATCTATTCAAACAGCGCGATCCTCAGTTGTCTTTTAAAGAGGATTCTTATCTAATAGAAATTGGGAGAGCATTCTACCCTCCAAGTACAAGGAAATAGAAAGCACGCCACTAGCCCTTCCATAATGTATTTCAGTAACGGCAAGCAGATGGGCACTGGTGGAGTATAAATCCAAGAGGGGCAGTAAAGTATAATGGATCTCTTTAGATGTCTTGGGCTAGTCCCATGCAGGGGCCTATGAGCCAGACAGAGCGACTGAAAGAGTGACCTATTAATCATTTGGCCAAGTATATCTGCATAAGCATATACAGATTTTACAGCGAAGTATTTGAAAAACCACAAGCAGATGGGCACTGGCGCAGTATAAAGTCCAAGAGGAAAAGCAAAGTACAATTGATCTTTTTAGATATCCTGGACCAGTTCCATGCAGGGGCCTATGAGCCAGACCGAGCGACTGAAAGAGTGACCTATTAATCATTTGGCCAAGTATATTTGCATAAGTATATACAATGTTACATCTCTTTCTGCTTTTGCTACAGTGATGATAAAATGTTATGTTCAGTCAAACATATGATATTATACTATGATTGGGAAAAGCTTCCCTCAGCAGAAGTAAATGGGAAGAGTTCCTTATCTGGCGAAGTCGAAGAGTGTCTTGCATCTGAAGCATTATGAAGGGGCTGTGGGCGTGCTCCATATATGAAGCAGGAATGTTGATGTCCTACACCTCAAGTAGTCAGCGTGAGCGGGTAGTTACCTAAAGCAGTCTAAAAGCCTGCAGATATCTGAGGCTGTCTGCGAGTTGATCCATATGAAGCAATCTGGTGGTATTAGACACAAGTCAGTGCATGATGGCAGATGTGAATCACTGTAGGGTATTAGGGATATGAAGCAGTCTGGGAAGTGCCATTATTTTGAGCAGCCAGGAGAATGCCTGGTGAATGCCAGGTTTGGAGGAACAGGGGGGAAGCATTATTAGCGGTTGAGGAGCCATGGGGTGGAGGGGTCAGACTTGGAGCAGCCTGGATGATAGGTGGCACGTTTGGAGCCCCCTGGAGGGGAAGTGCAGCCAGGAGAATGCCATGTTTGGAGGTAAGGGTGGTGGGGAGGGATCACCAGGTGTGGAGAAGCCAAGGGGTTGGGGGTCTGACGTGGAGCAGCCTGGAGGAAGGTGCCATGTTTGGGGTAGTCTGCAGGGGAGGTGCCATGTTTGGGGCAACTTGGAAGGGAGGTGTCAAGCAGCCTGGCGGGGAAGTGCCACGTTTGGGGCAGCCTGGAGGGGAGATGCCACGAAGCGGGCAAGCCTATTCAGATGCAAGTCTAGAGCAGCCAGTGTGCAGGGTGGTGCCAGGGGGTTTCCAAGTCTGGAACAGCCTCGAGGAAGGGTAGGGTATGCCAAGTCTGAAGCAGCCTGGGGGAGACCTGTCAAGTATAGAACAGCTAGAAGGGCAATGCTATAGGTACTCTACACTGTACCTCGCCATACCCACAAGTTAAATTCAAGTAATACAAACCAAACCTATCATACCATTTTACCATAAGAAATCTGTAGGAGGCACTGCTTTCTCAGTACAAGCCACCAATCTCAGGAACTTTCTACCAGCCAACATTAGAAACACCCAGGAGCATATACACTACGAAGACAGTTGAAAACAGGGCTATTTCCTTGATAACTGCACCACCCACATCCCAGCAACAGAGCCCAGAAAACAGTTGCACCCTCAAGCGCAACTCTCAGCTTACAATCCACAAATTGGAAACAACTCAATTAGCATACTGCTTTCGATAAGCAGGTAAGTTAAGAAGGGCTGACCAATGGTTAGCTATGGCATTATATAGTTATGTACTTGCATAGGCACAGCTCAGCGCCAGGACACCTTTGGGTAGAAGTGCGCTTTAAAAGCTTATTAACATAACATACATAACAGCAATGGGTCACAATAAATAATAAGAAGACAATCATACTCTGTGGTCAGCAGCAAATTGTAACTTTAACCTCTTAAATTCCTGTAAAACATCTGTAATGAGAGTTGAACATGACCAGCCCCCCCAAAAAAGGTCACTTAATGAACAGATATGGAACAACTGAAGAGACCACTGACATTGCTGGACACTTCAGAGGTCTTGAGGTCTTTAATATAGTCCACCACTGCAGGTCTCTAATATCTATATAATCTGACCCCTTCTTTACATCTCACTAAGGCACTCAGATAGGCGATAATAAAAATGCACATTCCAACATATTTCTCCACATCTTTCCCTCCAACCATGCCATCTCATGATCACAACTATACACACAATCTCAGACTGGACAACTCAGTGCACTAACCAGCTAAGCAGACTATATCATAAAAAAATTAAATAAAGGGACCCGAAGAGCTGTTCAAAGCTACCTACATACTGAAAATCCTCAATCTGTGCATCTGTCTCTCAGACTTCATTTATCGCGCTGCATCCCATAACATAACCGCATCTTGGTTGTCCTCACGCACAACATGGAAACACTTCCCACATAGGATCAAACCAAAGACAACATCCTTCCAACCATACATCCTACAATGTGTAGTGTGCTACCCGGGAAACATCCTTTAAAATGAAGCCAGAATCACGGTGTGCCTTTACAGCGCTGGCAATAAACGAAACGGGTCATTTCCACGCATTCTTTTAGCACGCAAGTTGTTACAACGACTTGCTTTAGGGGCGCACATTTGTGGAGTGGTGTTGGCTTTGAAGTCCAACACCTTCCGTATATTGCGCAGACTGGAGTTAGACTAGTAAACGATACTATTTCAAAGTCCAGTGCCTCCCTAAGGCAAGTTGTTGTAACGACATGGGTGCTAAACGCATGTGGGATTCCGCCACACAACCGTGCTACCCATGTAGGAAAGCTTCAAGCACTCCTCATAAGGGTAGCAGGCACTATATAAATGCTGCAATACAACACAATACAACAGCCTGTGGGTGACAGGCCAAATCTGGCGGGATGTGGTGCTAAGTCTGGAACAGCCTGGATTGGGTACAAGCATGGAGCAACTACGAACGAGGGGGTTGGAGATGCCAAATCGAAGTAGCCTGGTGGGGGTGCCTAGTATGGAATAGCCTGGAAGGAAGGAGGCCAAGTCTGTAGCAGCCTGAAGGGGGTGGTATGGGTTACCAAGTCATCTGGTGAAGTTTGGAGACGTTGTGGTGGTGCCACATCTGAAGCAGCATGGGGGTACCAGGTCCGGTGCAGCCTGGGTGGGAGGAATGCAGTATGGGGCAGTGTAGTATCTTGCATACTCTGTTTTATCGTGCATATTCTGTTTTACTGTAACGCCTTAGTGTTTCTTTTATCTTTATTATGGATTCTTTGTTTGTTCCACATTCCATCTCTAGTTGCTAGGAGAAAGATCAGAACCTCTGAGCTTTCTCCTGAGCAACCGACGATGGCTGTGGGTCCGTTTACTGGATACTTGTTCTTCTTCAATAAACTCTTTTTATGAGGCAACAACACTGTTTCCTGGCTCCAGTGTTTCTACCCCAATACTACATCTACTACCAGGAGTGGGGTACTTCTTTTTGCCTCCTACTACACAGCTTGTCCTCCAGAGCTGCCGTCGCACTGCTGCCTTCGCACTGCTGCCTTCGGACGCACCAGCTTGACATTCTTCCCGCATTTTGCATTCTTAATTTACCAAGTGCGTGACTATTTAAAAAAAAAAAAAAAAGACTTCAACTTTCCGCCAGACCTGCGCTGCTTTGGGCTTCTCTGCCATTTGGTTTTCAACTTTCAAACGCTCCTTGGAATACTTCTGCTGCTCGAGCGTTGCCTTTGTTCTCCGCGTGAGCCTGCTGCCTCACGAGTCTCTCGAGCCGCTCGAGCGTTTACATTGTTCCACGCTCGAGCCTGCTGCCGCGCGAGCTTCTCCAGCCGCTCGAATGTTTCCATTGTTCTACGCTCGAGCCTGCTGCCTCGCGAGCTTCTCGAGCACTTTCTGCTGCAGCCACCTGCCTCGCGAGCCTCTCGGGCACTGCACTTACCTGCTTTGCCGGCTCGTTTCTCCTGTTGCTTGTGACGGATCTTAAAGATTGGGATCCCTGCTGCGCGTTTGTCTCGTTTCCCTACGCGCATGTCCCGCCTTCTACTTCCTGCCTAATTTGGATTGGTTCTGGCTCCCTGTACTCCCTTATTTGGATTGGCTCTGCTCCCTGGAGAGAGAGAGACCACAGCTAGTTCTATTCTTGGTCTGCTATTGGCTCTGGGTGAAATCTGGGTTATTAAAAAGAGCCACAACCATTTCTTCAATTTTAATGAGAGAGAAACTCTTTGTGCAAATATTTCTCTCCTTCTGTTGTTTTTCAAAGGCTTTCCTGCATCTTGCTGTGAGAGCTTCTGTCTGCTTTTTCGGCAGTCTAGCTCCAGCCAGAACATATTTACACATTTACTATTTACTTTAGGTACGGAGCAGCCTGGGGGTGTCAGGTACAGAGCAGCCTGGGGGTGTCAGGTACAGAGCAGCCTGGGGGTGTCAGGTACAGAGCAGCCTGGGGGTGTCAGGTACAGAGCAGCCTGGGGGTGTCAGGTACAGAGCAGCCTGGGGGTGTCAGGTACAGAGCAGCCTGGGGGTGTCAGGTACAGAGCAGCCTGGGGGTGTCAGGTACAGAGCAGCCTGGGGGTGTCAGGTACAGAGCAGCCTGGGGGTGTCAGGTACAGAGCAGCCTGGGGGTGTCAGGTACAGAGCAGCCTGGGTAGTGTGTGGTGTGGAACAGCATGAGAGGTGTCCGGTATGGCGCAATCTGAAAATTGTCACAAAAAACAGCCCGAATGGTGATAAGACGGAAGCAGCCTAGGGGTTGGAGTTATGTAGCAGTTGGGAAGGTTCAAGTGTTAAGTATTCTGGAAGGTGAAAAGCAGGGCTTTAAGTGGGCCGGGTCTCACAGGTGCTGAGCACCGGCAGTTTTTTTAAAGAGGGCCTCGAAACGGATCTCTATCGGGCTCTGTTTTGTGCCCTGGCACAGGCGGTCCGTTGTTTCCCTGGACTTCAGTGACAGCAGGCACATCGATGTTCGCATGCTCACACTGCTCACTTCTCACTAGTGACGTCATGCCAGGTGAGCGTTGTAGGGGAAGGGAAATCCTTTAAAGAGAGTCATTTTCTCTCTGGATTTCCCTTCAATTTTTGAAACTCAGGAGCAGCAACAATTTTCGTGGTGTCTCAAGGGCTGTAAGTGGAAGCTTTTACAATATTATATACAAGCCATAGCTGCTGCTTATTTATCTTATGCAACTAACAACCAGTGATAAAACCAATAGTCCTGTCTCGTTGTAGATGTAATGTTACTTGCTTATCTGGATGCAATGACAGAAACAAAATACAAGTAAGACGGCACACTACGATAAGCACAGATTTTTACCTTGCGTGTTTTTAAGCCACGCCCATAAATACATGGGCCACGCCCTTTCAAGAGACCCCCCCCCCAGCTTTTTCATCCACCTTAAAGCCCTGGTGAAAAGTATAAAGTCGGCTGGAAGAAGCAAAGCATGAAGCAGCATCTGACGTTCATATCTGAAGTATGGGGTGTCCGACATGTACAGTCTGAGGCTGTGACTTAAGAAGCTACACAAGGGTGTCAGACGTGAATGGATCTGGGGCTGTCATGTGAACTTAGGAGTAAAATAGGAAGCGCGAGTAGTCGTTGGGGGGCTGCCCTGGAGAGGGACTCGGGCAGAACGGGTTGGGGTCAGATAAGAAGTAGGGAGGTGTTTTATAGGCAGGACCCTCAGGGTGATAATAAATTAAATGCTCAGGAGTCCTGCCCAATGTTTTACAGCCCAGGCAACTAGGAGCCCCATATCCTCTTGCCACCATTCTCCCACCTTCCTCACCTACCTGCAGTCGCCTCGGCCTCTCCCAGGCTCCGGGCTACAGACTCTGGCTCCACTGCTTCCTGCGGACGCGCACCGGCATAGTACCGTGACGTGTTTCCGCCTCCCCCACCTTGCCGGCGTCGGGGGCGCGCGGAGTCCGTTATGGATAAAATCCCAACATCCGAGGCCTGTTGGAAAAAGCACAGCGAGCAAAAGAAACAGATCTTACACAAGCCACGCCCACTAAAGAATGTAAAAGGATGGAAGCATGGGCAGGAAGAAACATCGATAGGGGTACTGGATGTATAAAACAAGGAAGAGGAGAAGATGAAGGCATTCGCGAGGATGCGACAGAGGGGTTAGATGGAAAATGAGAGCGTGGGGTTGTAACTTAAAAAGGGAATAAGGTCGTTGGGGTTTGGGGAATAATGGAGAACGTAATAGTGGCGGGGCTAACGTCAAACATTGGAGGCGGGGCTAACACTTCAATGGGCGGAGCTATAGGTAGAATCAACACAATACATTATAGTGTGAAATTGTGCATTTCGTAGTGGTCAAACCGATACACTTACAACAAACGTTTTAATACATTTTACAGTGCTCTTTAAAAAGGAGAATGAGTTATTTGCCTACTTAAAAGCCGCTTCTAAAGCAAATGTCTTCAAACTTTTTGCGCTGAGACCTTCTTCTAAGCAAAATGTTTTCAAATCGGCCCCCACTCCAAAAATGTATGTCATGAATAGGAAGGGGGGGGGAGAAGGGGTAGGGCGAGAGCAGGCCTGAGCACGGAGAACAGATTTTATGAGATCATTTCAGGAATATTTTTCTGTAACTCATAACCACACTCACTACATGTGAGAATAATAAAAGTGCAAATATATCAAACAAAAACAGAAATTGACCAAAAAACACAACGCCCCATAATTTGGGTGTTTTGAGTCTGGGTCCCAATGCAACTGCAGCAATAATGGTAGCTGCAGCCCTGAGAAGCAGGCTGTCTCCTCTGCCTCTTTCATCCCTTCCCCTTGATGGAGCAGGGTAAATAAAATAATTTGTACCCACCTTTAGAAAATTAATAAGCTTTAATAAATTAACAATACTAATTGTTTGATGGAGCATGAAGTAATCAACAAATGCACTTTTAGTAAACACTACATAAGGGTAACCCGCAATTTTGTGCAAAATCTAATTTATTTACAATTGTAAAGTTGATTAACCTAATATTGTGATTTGCGTACTAATTAGAGTAAAATCGCATGATTTATGCTATGTAGTAGATTTGTATTGTGGCAAAGAATGCAGATGGTAAGTAAAATGGCTTTAAATGTCGTTTCTGCTAGGTAACACCTAACACGGGTCTTTAGAATGGCGGGTGGTAAACAGAAAGGCTTATTTTCTTTGTTTTAATTTTGGTTGTGTTTGTTCTTATGATAGTTCGTTCGGGCCTGTTAGGCCATGCTGCGAAAACGGCTGCCGAAACAGATGAGGTCATGTGAAAAGCCAAAGATGGCCTCTAGGCGGAAGAAATAGAGGAACAAAATCACGTGGGTGCGGCCTGTGCACAGAGTGAGAGATGTCAAGGTCGTACTGACCTACCATAAGGAGGGTGCCAAGAAAGACTCAGCACGTATTCGTGGGAATGGAAGAGAAAAGTACTGAGCAACAATAGACTAACTAAATTGTGACCATCGGGATTGCAACAAAATGAATGAACAAATTGGACTGCTTTTACCCAAAGGTCATGAGACTCATTGTATGTTTAACTGTCCCCAAAACCAGTTTGAACAAGGAGGGCGATGAGGTGACCATCACCACCCCTCAAATGGACCAATTAGCGTGATTCTTGCCCCTAAGGATTGTAACTTTTTGTGTAGTAAGCTGGAAAGTAGGGTATAAGAGGGTCTACTCTTAAGTGGGAGGGGTTGCTTCTTTTGGGTTGCTTCTTTGGGCTGCTCTTTTTGGGTTGCTCCTTTTGCTGCTGCTGTGGCCGCTGCTATTGATGCTACTGCTGCCGTTGGTGTTTTCTTGCCATACCATTTTTCCTATTTTCCATTTTTCCACCTCAATATTACGAAAGGACTCTGTCATTTTTGGACTTCGAACTTGACTGGTAAAGGAACGAGATCGATGCGGGAAATCTGCATGGGAGGTCCGGTCGAGGAGGCATTTTAGCGGGACAGTCAGTCAGTTTGGGAGTTCTATTCTGTGATCTGCGGTTTATCTTCTTTTTGGTGAACCATTCCTATCTGCATTCAAATGGGTAAATCCATAATTTTCTATTCCTTATTAGATTTTTCATATAAATGTTATTAATGTATTAAAGTGATTGATAAACAAAGAATCTCACCCGTGCAATTAAGAAATTAGATAAAATTTCATTCTAACTTAAAATGAGTCTGTGGTTCTTTAGTTCATTAATAAGTTCAAAGGTTAACAAGTTTAAGAGTGATTGAGCTGGTCTTAATCACCATCAACTTATTCTACTAGTTGGTCCATCGACCAAAGAGCGGAATACCTTGATGTTTAGAACTGACAGGATCAAAAGTTGATGTATATGATGTCTAAGGTATTATTCTGTCAAATTTAACAAGGTATCCCGTTCCTCCAGCAACACATTTTCTCCTTGGTGTGTAATCCAGTGAAAGAACGAATGTATGATATGTGGTGTCATGGGCCCTACCGACATATGGTTTAATAGACGTGAATGTTTTACCTGGATTCATGTCCTAAGGAGAAATTTATATTAGCCGCGCTGGATCAGATTTCTTGGTAGCAGAGTTATGGTTACTATAGATTAGTTTGGTGATTATTGATTTTTGATTTATTGATTTTTTTCATGTCTAACACTTTGTGTTGAATTGTATTATGTTATGTGTAAGTCAAAATTTTGAAGCTTCCGGGAAGTAGGAAGTGGACACGTGTGGCAAGAGAAGTCACACGGAATTGTGCATTGTCTGATTTTCAAATTGGTGATAACACAGGATTGTGTTATGTTAGGGACATTTCATGTATGAAAACGCGTCTGAGTGAAATAGCAACAGGTTTTCTTGTGAAACTCTGGCCTTAATTCTCAGGAGCAGTGTAGTCTCCACATGTGTTTTATCCCCAGAGAAACGCGTTCACCCCTTGCTTGAGAGAAGGGTAAGGTAGAGAAAAGTGCTACACTTATCGAATGAAACCGTATTCTTGTAAGATAGAGCAAACTATTTCTTTTGTTTAGCGAAACAGACAATGGTAATGTGTTTTACGTTGTAACTAATACAATTTTGTCGAGAAGAGAAGGTAAGAAAAACTGCCGATAATTTTTGTAAAGGAGGGGTCAGAAAAAACAGGAGTAGAACTGACGTCAACAAAGACCGCGCTGGTATTGGCCAGTTGTGGGAAAGCGAAGAGCTTCTTGATTGGTACGTTAGTGTGAAGACGCGCTGGTATTGGCCAAGTTGAGAGTGACGTAGAGCTGTTGGATTGGTGCGTTGGTGTGAGACGCGCTGGGATAGGTCCGAATAGCCACACAGTAGAAAAAACAGAGTAGTGAAGAATTCTCGTGTGTTTGTTTGAGAAAGAGAACAGTGCAATATGGCTTATCATGAGTATGGTAGAGAGAAACCGTCATGGTTTGCGAAGATTAAAAACTTTTTCAAGAAGGACAAAAAGGTAGTGACTAGGGAAGGAGAAGTACTTCCTCCGCAGAAAACGCCAGCTTCTCATATGATGTTGAAATATGGCTATCATACTTGCATTTGGTTGGAAAATTGGGCAAAATATACCCAAAACGATGGAATATTGGCATTTCCAGAAAATGGTTCATTTAGCACAGCTGTATTTCGAAATTTGAGAGAGAAAATGATGATACTTGAACCGAGACCTAGACCAACACAGTTCGAAGCGTTAGGTGAATGGGAAGATGAGATGTATGAAAGAGAAAGACACAGAGGTGCAAAGAATTATAGTTTAGTTCATGGAAGAGTATGGGGAGTGAATCATGAAGACAGGATGAGACGATGGAGGTACGCTAATATGACGGATGGTTTGTTTCCTGTCAGAACAGTTGAAGAAGTTACAGGGAGAAAATGTACGGAGAAAAAGAAACATGCAGTGACAGAGAGGTATGGGTATGGAGGTAGCGAAACAGAGGATGAGTTGCTGGAAGACATTTTAAATAGAAAACCCCCTCCATATCAACAGAATTCTGCGGTGGTGACTCCAATTGCACCACCAATGGAAACTGTAAGGAGTCAAAGCCTTGAACAAAATTATGAAATAAATAGGTCTTATGAAAAATTAGAAACTCCACAGACTGCGAAGCCTGATAGTGGTAATACAGCTGAGTTAGCAAGAACCACAAGAGAATTGACTGAGAAAATAAGAGAATTAACCATGAACATGGAAGCTGTGACTGTGCCAGTGACAGTAGGACCAGTAATACCGGTATTTGAAAACCAAAGAATAGATGAGCATTCCTTGACAATTCCGATGAACTCGAGTATGCAAAGAGTGAGAGAAGGGATAATTCCAGAAACTAGAGAGACAAGAGATTTGGTTGGCTCATATAGATCGAGTCCACCTACAAATTTGACGATTAACGAGAGTCCGATGAATAGGATTCCTATGGGAACCGAGTCAGCAACTGAGACCCCAGAGAGAAGTGCAAATTGGGTAGAGATAAATAATACCCCTGTGGGTCCGACTCCAGAAGAATTAAATGAGTGGATGAGGAATTTACAGAAGAAAGATACTGAACCGCAACCATTGGATGTAATCAGACTAAAAATAGACATGGAAGAGTTGATTTTAGGGACTATTGGTACAGATAGATTGAAATCCTACCAAGATGATGAACTCATGTTCATGTGCAAGTGTGTTACTTGGAGAGCTAGGAATTTGCATGAGAAGTTGGAAGAAACAGCGAATGAACTAGGAGTAGAATTTGGAAAAATCAGAGGATTGCAGAAACCGTACAGGGTTGACTTTAGTGAAAAGGATATAGAAAATCTGAACACAACAGGACGATTACCACAGATAAAGGAACTGATTGTGTTATTGAGAAAATGGGGAGATGTGGACAGATGGAGGAGCAGGTGGATAAGAAGGAAGGAGGGAACGACCGATAAAGCATTGTTGGCTTTTCCGGTGAAGGAAAAGGAACCAATAGTACTGGAATATCCAATGAGGGAAACTCCAGGAGGTAGCTATGTACATGTTCCATGGTCCAGACAAGATATATTGTCATTCACAAATGACTTCCCAAGATTGAGAGAGAAACCCGTAGAATGGTATAGACAGGTAGAAAGATTTGTAAAGGTTTCAAAAGTGTTATGGGAAGATCTGGATGGATTGTTTGAAATTGTTGTACCAGCAGATTTATGGACAGAATGTAAGATTACAATTGACTGGCCGATGGAAGAATATCCTAGAGATGCAAAAACTGGAGCCCCAGGTCCAGAAGTAATGAGAAAGTATGAACAAGCCGTCGCGTTTTTGAAAAATAAGATTCCACCGAAAGAGACAGATTGGGTAAAGATTGATAGAACAACTCAGGAAAGTAAGGAATCTGTACACGCCTACTATGAAAGGTTGCTTTTGGTTTTTAAACAGTATAGTGGTTATGAGACTTTGAGTGAAAAGGACATGAGTCATTTCGTATATAGATTTGTATATGGATTGAAACCTGAAATAAGTGAAATGATTAAGCAGCATATGTTGTGTTGGCAGAATAGCACTGTAGATGAGGTATTAAGGTATGCAAAATATTGTAGTGATGACTTCGAGTGTAGACAACGCAAACTAAAAGAAAAGGCGATGTGGGCACAAGTAAAGGTTGCAGAAAAACAGGAGGCTCAGATGAATAATCAGTCTAGTGATGCAGGACAGACTAAATCCAAACCGAATATAGGTAAGGGAAAAGGTCAAATGAGTATAGAAGAGGCTAAAAAGAAATGGCCATGCCATAATTGCGGAAAGTTAGGGCATTGGAGAAACGAGTGTAAATTTCCTCCAAAAGCTAATACGGAAAATCAACCATTAAATCCACAGGTACAGAATGAGGTGAGTTACCAACAGCTGCAACAACCGCAGGTAGTTACTCAACAGAGTCAGGTGCCACAACCACCTCTTCCAAAGAGTGTAAATCCGCAGAGATACAGTGCAGAGGCAGGATTCTACGGAGGAGAGCAGGTAACAAAATTGCTGCGCACAGCTGCAGTGTCGCAGTATTGGTTATGGCAGGATGGAAATGAATCAGATGAAAGTTTATGACGGTGCCTAGGAGAGGAGGAAGAGTGCGTGCTTGGCGCAACTCTAGAGGTAGATCAGTCAGGTCCATTTGTGGATGGAGAAGTGAATGGTGTAAATGTTACATTCCTTGTGGACACTGGAGCTACCCGCTCTACTGTTAGATCAGTGGAAATTCCAATACTTCCTCTCTCAGGAGAATATATCCAAGTTGTAGGTGTTTCAAACCAACAGATTAAAGCGCCTCTTACCAAACCAGTAGAGGTGAAAGTTGGACCATTCAAAGAAATGCATCGGTTTGTGGTATGCGATTGCAGTCCTGTAAATTTGTTAGGACTCGATCTGCTTTGTAAAATGAATTGCACCATCTATTGTACCCCAGATGGTATTGCTTTCCAGACACCAGATGAGGATGTCCTGTATAAAATGACAATGGCAGAACTAGAACCAGGAGTAAATGACATGTTTCCTGTGTTTGATGCAGAGAAAATCCCAATTGACTTGAAAGGATTAGTCAGATCTGATGTATGGGATTTCACTGGCGAAGACATTGGGCTAATGAGAGGAGTAGGCCCTGTAAAAATTACTGTAAGGGAAGGAACAAATTACCCGAATACTCCACAGTACAAATTAACGCCAGAAATTATTGAAGGAATAACACCTGTAGTTAATAAGATGACTGAACAAGGAATTTTAAAAGAATTAATGAGTAGCCCATGTAATTCACCTATAATGGGATTGAAAAAGCCGAATGGGACATATAGGATAGTACAGGACTTGAGAAAGGTAAATAAGATTGTTATCCCTTGTTGTCCAATTGTGCCAAACCCCGCTGCAATACTGTATCAGATTCCACATGATGCAGAATGGTATACAGTTATTTATTTGTGCCATGCATTCTTTTCTATTCCATTGCACCCAGACAGCCAGCCATTATTTGCATTCCGGTTCGGAGAGCGTATTTTGGCATGGTGCCGAATTCCTCAGGGGTATACAGAAAGCCCCTCAATCTTTAATCAGATCCTAAAGAAATCATTAGAAGATTTAAAAATGCCTGAGAAATCTGTGATGGTCCAATATATTGATGACCTATTAGTGGCATCAAAGACTAAAGAAGCATGTGTTACACACACAATTGCTTTACTGAATCATTTGGCAGAAGGAGGGCACAAAGTGTCCCCGTCAAAACTGCAATTTTGTCAACAGGAGGTACAGTATCTAGGTCATAAGATTGAGAAAGGGATGCGAAAGGTGACGACAGAAAGAATAAGGATTATCCAAGGAATGAGAGCCCCGATGACACAGAGAGAGGTGAGAATGTTTCTTGGGATGGTTGGTTATTGTCGACAGTGGATAAGTGGATTCTCATTAATTGCAAAACCTATACAGCGATTGACAAAAAGGGATGTCAGAGACCCGATTGAGTTGAATGAAGAGGAAATGAAGGCTTTCAAGGAACTGAAAACAAGGTTGTGTGAGGCACCATCATTGGGAATGCCTGATTATGAAAAAGAATTTGAGCTGTATTATAGTGAAAGAGATGGATGTGCATTTTCAGTGTTAGTGCAAAGGCATGGAAAATGAAAAGACCCATTGCTTATTTTTCAGCTGTTTTAGATCCGGTAGCAAAGGCATTGCCTGGATGTCTGAAAGCAGTAGCTGCTACTTGTGTGAGTCTGGAACAGAGTGAAGGCATTGTGATGGGGTATCCACTGAGAGTATATGTTCCACACTCTGTTGAAATCCTTCTGACCAGAACCAAAACCCAATTCATGACACATAGTCGGCTGACTAGGTACGAAAAAGTGATTTTGAGTGCAGATAATGTAACCATTGATAGATGCACAAGTGTGAATCCTTCAACTTCACTGCCAGATGAAGTAGATGTAGGAGTCAAAGATGATGTTGATCATAAGTGTTTGGATGTGCTTGAATTTTGCACAAAGCCTCGCCCAGATATTAAGGATGAGCCCTTAAAAGAATCAGATTATGTGATGTTTGTGGACGGGTCATGCCTGAGAACAAGTGAAGGAGTTTTAAGTGCTGCGTATGCTGTGTGTACAGTGGCAGCCATAATGGAAGCATCCTGTTTGAGAGGGATACGTTCAGCCCAAGTGGCTGAGCTGATTGCTCTGATTCGAGCGTGTAAACTGGGAAAGAACTTCTGAATTACGGTGATCACGGATAGCCAGTATGGCTTCGGAGTGGTCCACGACTTCGGACAGATCTGGTCCCAGAGGGGTTTCCTGACTTCTGCAGGAACTCCTATTAGGAACGGTGAGTTTGTGAAGAAATTGCTTGAGGCGATACAGCTGCCTAAACAGTTTGCAGTGGTGAAATGCGCTGCACACAAAAATGGAACTGATTATATTACAGTGGGAAACCAATTCGCAGATGAAATAGCTCAATACTGTGCCAGAAATATGGTCTCCCTGAATAGGAGAAGAGAAAAAGAGAAAGTTTCATGTCCCTTGCTGTTTACTAACAGTTGAAACATGGGATGAGGTAAGGCAATTGCAGGAAGAAGCAGATGAAGAGGAGAAAGATGGTTGGATAAAAGCAGGCTGCAGACAAAGAGAGGAAGATGAAGTTTGGGTTTATAGAGATGAAAGACCAGTTATGCCTGATAGCATGATCTCTAATATGGCACGGATGTACCATGGACAAGCTCACATTGGTAGGGATGCCATGATCAGACTTTTCAGACAGACTTGGTACAACCCGAAATTTAGAGCTATAGCTGAAAGTCTCTGTCAAAGATGTCTTACATGCCAACAGATAAATCCTGGAAGGAAAACAGTAGTGAGTTTGGGAACAATAGGACGTGAAGGAGGTCCTTTTACCAGAATGCAACTAGATTTTATTGAAATGCCCCCGAGCAATAGATTGAAATATGTCCTTGTGGTCGTTTGTTTGTTTTCTCGTTGGGTGGAAGCCTATCCGACAAGAAGGAATGATGGAGTTACTGTGGCTAAGCTCCTACTGAGAGAATTCATTCCAAGATATGGCTTTCCAGTAACGATCAAAACAGATAGAGGAACACATTTCCAAAATTAACTAATCCAATTGATATGTGAAGCGCTTGACATTCAACAAAAATTGCACTGTGCCTACAGCCCAGAGGCTTCTGGAGTGGTAGAGCAAGTAAATGGAACAATAAAGAATAGGTTAGGGAAAATGTGTCAAGCCACAGGACTCAAATGGCCAGATGCCCTGCCATTGGTGCTGATGACCATCAGAAGCATACCTGACAGAAAAATAGGTCTGAGTCCTCATGAAATAATCATGGGACGAGCAAGGAGACAAGCACATGTACCTGTCAACAAACTGCTGACTATAGCTGATGATCTCGTATTGGACTATTGCAAAGGATTGGCTGATGTGGTACATTCTGTGTTTCATCAGGTTGGACCGGATGCGACCACTCTTGAAAGAAAACCAGCTCATGATTTGAGTCCGGGAGACTGGGTCCGCATCAAAGTCCACAGAAGAAGAAACTGTTTGGTTCCTCGCTGGGATAACCCACGTCAAGTGATCCTGGTGACAACAAATGTGCAGGTGTGAAAAATTGGGTTCATGCCAGTCATACCATCAGAGTTCCAGATCCTGAAGCTCGACCTGTAAGTCGACATCTGGAAATATCGGATACCAGCTCAGCATCCGAAGCAGAAGCTGAAACAAACAAAGTTCCAGATCCTGAAGCTCGACCTGTAAGTCGACATCTGGAAGAAATAGGTACAAGTTTGACAACTGAAAAAGAAACTGAAACGAACAGAGTTCCAGATCTTGAAGCTCGACCTGTAAGTCGACATCTGGAAATATTGGATACCAGACCGTAGCGCCTTGACAGGGGGGACTGCGAGCGACTCCAGGCATCTTCCGCTCTTCTCCCCAGGAGGGGACTCCACTGACCAGCATCCTCAGCGCGCGGACACGCTGAAAAGGAGCGCGCTGTCCCGCGGCGCACTGCAGACCGTAGCGCCTTGACAGGGGGGACTGCGAGCGACTCCAGGCATCTTCCGCTCTTCTCCCCAGGAGGGGACTCCACTGACCAGCATCCTCAGCGCGCGGACGCGCTGAAAAGGAGCGCGCTGTCCCGCAGCGCGGGACGCGCGCGGGCGAAGCCCGGGCCAAGGGCGGGCCCGTCCACGCCCGTCGGAGCCCGGAGGAGGCTGGGCTGGGCTAACTCTCTGATATTTGTGCTCTGGACCGTTTGATCGTTTGAGACTGAAAGGTATTGCTGTTATTGTACACTTGTTTACAGTTTAACAAACGTTATATTGGGAATTTGGTTTTTAATTCTTAATTTCATTGACTGGGTGTGATATTCAGTTATTAGAAGCGAATTATGAGTAAAAGGAAGGGAAGTAAAGAAAAGCATCTGGGTGGACCAATTGGGACTCTGGACGCCTTTCTAACGAGGGCTGAATCGGTCCTTGTCCACGAAATTGAACTAACTGAGAGGAGGCTTTCTTTGGACTCACATATTGCACATAAACGCTGTTCGCTAGGAAGAACAACTATCGCAGATTCCCAAGACTCTTTGGATGCCCTAGTATCAGTGACAGAACTGGTGCAGTCTGATGGCGGGTTGGGCATTCCTATATCTATGGGTCAGCCCACGTTAACTGATGATACGACAGGTTGCCAGTCTGTGTCTCAGGGGCAGACTATACCAATATTCCCACAGAATAGTAATTTTGTACCCTCCATTGTAAAGAAAAGAGGAGGAGGGCCATTAAAGCAACGAACAATGAAAAGGACTCGTCTGGAGAAACATGTGGGGGTTCTTGTTTATCTCCCCCAAAACGATGCGAATTACAAGGTCTAAGGTCATGGCTAAGGCTCTTAATATGCAACTTAATCAGCAAATCCCAGTGGTAAATGACTCTGCCCATGATTTTGCCTTTTTAAATAAAATTGAATTAATGGTTTCTACACTTTTAACTCCTCTAACGTGTAAATTATCTTTAATTGAGGAAAAGCTAAACTCTTTGGAGGCAATGTTTTTATCAAAACAAAATCCCGTAAGGGGTAATCAGCTAAATGAGGAAGTAAGATTGACCTCAGGTGCGGTTCCTCATGTGCTGGTGGATAATTTGGGTAGTGATGCCCCACAGATTTTGGTAGGGGCGCAAGCCCAATTGGTGGCACCCAAAGAGAGTGTCACTTTGATACATGGCGATTCCCAAGCGAATTTGAGTGATTCGAATGACCGGTTTTATTCTTTGCAAAATAGTCATGCAAATATATACAATCCCCTATCTCATTTTAGAAGTACACGTAACGCATCCCGGCCATTAGTGGATACTTTCCTGCCTACCCCCTTGCTAAATACAGTGAATTCAGAAAAGGGAACTTCAATTACCTGTGGGAGGGGGGCTGTTCATCATTCTGCTGAGGGCCTGAATGCTAGAGACAGGATAGATCTTCCGCCAGCAGCTTGCCCATATGTGATTGTTTTGGCTAATGTACCGGCATTAAAATTAAAGCAAATAGAATCTACTGAACAGCTGATCCATAAAGCCCAGTATTGGCTTACTAATTGTGCGGGTGATAACTATAACATATATGGACATGTGATTATGGCCAGGAGAGTTAACTGGATAGGTAAGGCCCCCAAAACTTTTAAAGGGGATTGTATTATTATTAATTTTGACAACCATAATGTGGTGGGGCAGTTACTATCTGTTCTGCCAAGTTTTCCTTCACCCCATTTAGAAATCTGTGCACTTCCACTTGGTTTTTTTATAAACCGCACAACTTTCTAGAGGTTTCGTCAAATAGAAGGAATGTGAGTAATAGACTTGGGTATTCTGTTCCTAACTTATGTGCTACCTCAACAGTTTTACCTCTCTCTCTTAGTAACCGTTTTTCTACATTGGACGGTATGCAAGACTGTGATTGACTGACAGGGCAGACCTTATCACATATAGAGTCAGCTGATTTAGTCTTGGAATTTATATCACCTGTAGTTTCTGTTTTAACTGTGGACGCCCATATACATCCAAAAACGAAGGTATCTGGTTTGACTGTGCCCCAGACTACGCCTCATATAGATTGTTCTACGTCTTCCGTAGCAGTGATGTCGTGGAACATTGCTGGGTTTAACCAAAAGAAAGCAAATAATGAGTGGCTTTCCCTTATAACATCTAAGGATATAGTGTGTCTACAGGAAACCTGGGAAATTAATTCAATACATCTTAATGGGTACTGTTCATATCATACACCAGCAAAACCGTCGGTATCGGGCCGCGCTAAGGGAGGTTTGTTAACCTTACTTTCTAATAGCTTCCCATTAAAAGTAAAACGATTTTTAAATACATCATCATTCTATCACATTATAGTTTTGGAGCAGAGTGCTGATAAATATTGGCTACTTGTAAATTTCTACAATAATAATTTTGGTAATAACCAAGTTGCGATATTGGCACCACTAGAAAGGGATATTGCTAATTTAGAGAAAACACTTAGCAAACCCTGTGATATAATTTGGCTTGGAGACTATAATGCTCATCCATGTGATAAAGTAGATACTCCGGCATGTGGGATACTAGATGATGATGGGGACTGTGTCTTACATTTTGACCATACTGATTATGGTTCTGGGCTAAATAGACTACTTATCACTAGGAACCTTGTGTTTTTAAATACTATTGATACCTTAACTGGGCACTTAGACTGTACCTTTTTTAGTCGTACCTTCTCTTCTACACTTGACTATATTCTGGTCTCTAATTCAATAAGGAAATATTTTTCCCCACTACAGATTAAATTTTATGTTTTTAGTGACCATGCGGCGATCACCTTTTTATCTCTTCCTTAAAAAAGGGGAATGTCGTTTAAACCTCCCCATAGTACCAGTGATTGGAAGGGTAAATGGGATCGTCCTGAAATGGGAGAAAGTTGACCCAGAGAAATTTTTGGTTAATATAGGTAGGAAGTGTGCCTTAGAGATAAGGCTATGCCTAGATCCCTCAATCACTGATGGAATGGTCAATGCTTTTGAACTGATATTGAGGGAAGTTAAGTTTAATCTTATGCGCTCCATACGTAATAGATCCCCTAAGACTTGTACTTGGTTTGATGAAGATTGCCGAACTGCACTTGGAAATCTACATGTGGCCCTTAAAGTAATACCACGTAACCAGCATCTGATTACATCTCTACGGCAGGTCTATAAGGAAGCCAGAAGGGTAAGGCAAAACGCTCTAAAAGAAGAATGGTGGGACAGCCTATATGAAGCTGTCCTAATAAAAAGTTCACAGGCATTTTGGTCTGTAATAAATGCACCCTTTTTAAAAGACGAATTAACTATATCTTTAGATAGTCATGTTCTTGAGGAGGATTGGGTCACACATTTTGAAGCTCTGTTTGGGGTCTTGGAGGAGGTATCTATTCAGCCTCCGCCTCCTAGCTCTGATAACGTAGGAATAGATGTTTGGTTTACAGTAGACGAAACTAAATACGCTCTCAGCCAATGTAAACGAGGGAAGGCACCAGGGCCGGACGGTGTTCCGATCGACCTTTTTTAGACAATCAAGACCTTTGGGCTCCGCTTCTAACTAATGTTTTTAACAATATTTCTCAAACTGGAGCACCCCAGTCGTGGAAAACGACTGTAATTGTCCCAATTTATAAAAAGGGAGATAGGACATTGCCAATCAATTACAGGCCGATATCTTTGATAGATTCCACAGCAAAATTAATGGGACGGCTCCTTTTAAATAGACTCGAGGTCTGGGCAATGGAGAAGAATATTATTATCCCTACTCAATATGGTTTTAGGAAAGGGAAAGGAACGGTGGATCAGTGCCTGAACTTGAACCTGATAATAGCAAAATATACGGCTGCGAAAAATGGCCACTTGTATCTTGCCTTCATGGATCTGTCCGCAGCCTTTGACTGCGTGGCACAGCATAGGCTGTGGCAGATCATGGAGGCAATGGGAGTTGAGACCCAGATCATACGTATTATCCAGGATTTGTATAGTGGGGCCTCAGCTTCTGTTCGTTTTGGGAAAAATGGTGAGTGTACGAGACATTTTAAAATTGCAAGAGGTGTACGCCAGGGGTGCGTCCTTGCCCCTTTTTATTTTCATTGTATACCAATGCTGTTGAATCTGCCCTAATTGGTATTACTCCAGATGTCCCTTACATTAAGTCTATGCAGGTACCACTACTCCTCTATGCGGATGACGCAGTGATCTTAGCTCGCACTGGTAATGCACTGCGCCGGATAGTAAGGGAGTATATTAAATTTATGAACGATCTGGATATGAGAATTAATTTTTCCAAATCTTTTGTGTTAGTGGCAGGTGCTAAACAGAGGAAACAGCCCAATATTCATATTGAAGGGGGTAAAATGGAAGTGGTAGATTCTTTTAATTATTTGGGGATTGTGTTTAATGGACAATGTAATTGGAAGTGTATGATTGAAAATAGGTGTCTGCAGATGGAGAAGACTATTGGGGCCCTTAGTAAATTTGTAAAAAGATTGGATCGAAACCGATTGAAACTATAAAGAAAGTCTATCAGGCTAAAAGTGTATCTGTTGCAACATATGGAGCAGCAGTGTGGGGTGTTGTAGATTGCTCGAAACTACAAATGATTGAGGATACCTTTTTGAAGAAATTAGTTTCCTTACCCAAATCCTGTTCTAATTTTATTTGTCACACTGAATTAGATGTCCCTTATATCTGTGACAAAATCTCTATTTCACCCGTTTTATTGTGGCATTCGATTTGGCGTAAGGACACTCTTGCGCTGACTAGAGATATAATAAATGATGTCCAGAAGTTAGATGGGGCTAGTAGGATTAGATGGATATGCTATGTAGAATCCACACTTAAGGCAGTTGGGTTACATGAATTGTATACTAACCCTGTGTCATGTTGCTCTGTTTCAAAGAAAGAGTTAAAATACCAATTACTGTCTAGATTACAAGTAAGGAGGCAGAACGCTAATTTTAGCCTGACAACTGTTAGAACATTTTCTGCTGTTCCAAGTATTACGTCACTGGATTCTAATACAATTTATCTGTCTTTTGTCACTAACCAGCAACATAGATTTATATTAGTGAGATTTCGGTTAAATTATATCCCTTTGATGTTAGGTTTTCCATCAAAAATGTATGCACTTTCTGAATTGCCTCTTTGCACATGTGATGATTTATCTATTCAGAATAATCTTCACTTTTTATTTTTTTGTAAATTTGATCAGGAACAAAGAAAAAGGTTTATTATCCCTCTTATACGCAAAATGAATTTTAGACAGTGTCGTGTGGCCCTTTTTTACTTACAGCTATTGTCTGACCCTTTTACATGCTTTTCACTGGCGTCCTTTTTCCTGTCGGCATTGAAGAAGAGAAGATTGACTTTTTAATATGTTATTTGATATATTTACTCAAGGATGGACTTATGCATAAGATTATGAGATCAATTGGCTTTTATATTACTGGGTTTGTTATGTAAAATTGTAATTATATGACTGTGCTATAATGTAACTGTTTTTAGTATACTTTTTATGCCACCATTTTGGTAGGCGAAATAAAGTTATTTTGATGTTAATGATGGATACCAGTTCGGCATCTGAAACAGACCAACCTGAATCTGTTGAAAGACAAAAGAGAAAAACAGGAAACAAAAGAACTGATATTATAAACGAAGAAACCAAACAAAGAAACAGTGACAGCGAACAGCCAAGTACAAGTTATGGAAGAATTCCTCCAGAGATAGTTGAGTTAACTGAAGGAGACTTAGATTCAGACAGAGAGATAGGTGAAAAAGCGGAAGAAACCCGAGGAGTAATAGGGTCAGAACAACAAATAGAAGAAACACAGGGAAATTTAGATTCAGATAGAAAGATTAATATAAATGCGGAAGACAATCGAGGAGGGATAGAATCAAATGTCCAAACAGAAGAATCACAAGAAGGTTCAGATTCAGATAAAGAAACTGAGATCTTAAGGTTCAAGGTTAGAGGAAGTGAAGTAAGGTCTGAGACAGAATCAGAAGAAAGTGAAGAAGAAAGAAAACAAAGAGTAGGACCAAGAAAGAGAACTTGGAGAGCCGAACGAGAGGAAAAGGAAAACAAACTAAAAAGGCCAAGAAAAGGAGACAATTGGCCCCACGAAGTTAGAAGACTGAGATACAAGATAATAAATTTGAACAAAGATAATGCGGAACAAGTAAATGAAATAACAAGTTAAAAAGGACAAGGAAAACAAGGTGAAAGACAATTACAGAAATCAAAGAGAGTGAAGAGACCTAACTTGAAATATAAGTCACCTGAGTGGCTATACATCGCATTGACCGACATTAAAGAAGAGGATAACAGTCACGAAAGCCCAGACGAAAGCTGTAAACAAATGGGGGAAAGTGAATTGCACCAAATCTGAAAAGACAAAGAAAGAAACCCGGACTGGACACCAAAACCAAACAAGACGAGAAAGAGTTCTGAAAAGAGCTGAAGAAAGCACCAAAAAGAGACAAAATAAAGGGTAGAGTGGCTGAAAGGTCATTCTGAGGTGTGGTGACACATTTTCTGAATATATATATATATTACACGTCAATTCTCCACTCGGATGGTATAGCTGCTGTAAAACAGTTTTTACAAACCAGATCAATCAGCTATCTTGAACATTCAGAAATGTTAATTGAAATGCTCAAATACTGTCTGACACATAATATCTTTCTATTTCAAGGCGACATCTTTCTACAAAAACAAGGGACTGCCATGGGTACATCTTTCGCGCCAACCTACGCGAATCTACTCATGACAGTCTGGGAGGCAGGAGTATTGAAGAATCGGAAAACTCAGAATATAAAATTTTGGTCTAGATTCATCGACGACCTCTTCATAATTTGGGAGGGAAACCACATTGACCTCCAAAATTTCATTGAATCACTGAACTCAAATGAGTACAATCTATCCTTCACATCAACAATAAGTTCCACTAACATCATCTTCTTGGATGTGGAGGTGTTCATTGAAAATCAGAGAATATGCACCAGAATGCATAGGAAACCTACTTCATGCAATAGTATCTTGCATGCTAATAGTGGGCATCCACAAAATTTAAAATGGTCTATACCTTATGGTGAAATGTTGCGGGCAAAAAGGAACTGTTCTGAAGCAACAGACATCAACTCCCAAATTGAAGAAATGAGTAACCGCTTCTTGAAACGAGGCTACCCACAAGATGTAATCAAAACAGCTAAAGCAAGAGTGGCCTTAAAAGCAAGGACAGAACTGTTAAAACCAAAACAAGAGATGACAGGAAAAAATCAAGATGAAAATAACATCATTCGATTCATAATGGACTTCAATAATCAGAGTGATAAAATAAAGAACATTGCTCGAAAAAATTGGAGCATTTTAATGTTGGATGAAACATTACAAAAGACGCTGTCCCTACATCCTAACATTACGTACAGAAAAACTGCATCCTTGGGGGACATCCTCACACAAAGCCACTTTGAGACTCCAAAATCAATAACAACTTCATGGTTGAATCTACCAGGATTCTGGAAATGCTTTAAATGTAAAGCGTGTGAACATGGTGAAAATGCTGCATCTTATCGATTGTATAATGGCCAAATTGAAAACATAAGGGACCACATAACTTGTGAATCAAAATTTGTAGTATATTTACTCGAATGCCCCTGCAAAAAACAATATGTAGGAAGCACTATCAATAAGTTAAAACTGAGAATACTACAGCATCTACGTGCCATTAAGAACAAAGACTTCACTTACCCCATGGCCAAACACTTTTATGAGTTCCATTCAAGTGATTATCAACTTCTAAAATACAGGGGATTAAAATTGTGAAAGCCAAAGAAAGAGGTGGGGATAGAACCCTGGATTTGCGAAAAACAGAATCCAGATTAATTTTAGCAATTGGTACGGAAAAACCTTTTGGTCACAATCTGGATGCAGAATTGCACATCCATCTGCAATAAATAAGGACATGCAAATTGATTAAGGAAATTGTAGATGAACTGAGAACATCAATGATTAAGAATATTACAATCATCATTATCATTATTAAGGAAATTACAAACCTAATCATAATTTGCCTGTATACTTATTGAATTCTCAAGAAATGATTTTTGGGTCTCCTTAGAAAAATCAATAGAAAGATGACAGCCTAAATCTATTGGCCGTACCACTATTAAGGCAGTAAAGAAAAGACAAGTAGTGATTAATTGGGACATTGTCATCACCCAGTGGAATATTGTGTCATCATTATAATTTTGAAAGTCGTGTGTAGAAATCCTATCTTCTTCTGAATTATGAAAGAGCTAGTAAGAACTGAATCAAAGAAATGAGGCAATATGGGGATCATTACAATAGAATGTACTTTACAGAAAATGTTAATATTAATTTTTACTAAAATTATTATTGTTTTAGGACATGCATTAGTCATTTTAAAATTGAAGATTGAAGAACTTTATTCCTCAATGTTCCCCTATCTTTCCTCCCCTCAAACTTTATTTCATTGTTAGGGCAGAAGAATTGATCTATAAAAAGCTTGACCTTGTAGCTCTCACTTTTTACTCTTCGTACTTCTTGAATATCAGACAATTAGAATTCTACATTCCGAATCTTATGTAACAAAGAATGATTCATTTTTATCTAAAGTGAACAGGCGCAATGAGTGAAGTGTACTTTACAAATCACTATCTATATAACTTATGCACCAGTCACTTTATTTGGATCTCTATGTTTTTGTTTTAAACACACAATTATAACAATGTACTTTACATTTTATGATACACATGTGTGTTTTTAATAATGATTTTGACAACAATCACTTATGATATTTTACAAATCACTTAAATCTTGTACTTTTTCTTAGAAAATATTTTTTTTAAAACATTTTGTATAAACTTGCACAGTAACATACTAATCTATACGTATTCATCTCAACTGGAATTGGAATGGATTGTAATATATGTACTATTTGTTAGGATTTTTCAAGCCTAGTCTTTCTTCTAATAGAAAGAATTGTAGTTAAACGCACTGAGCACTTTAAAAAGACTTTCTAGGCATCAGGACTCTATGGTCCAGTAGAAGGCTGGGAGCCGAAACGCGTAGACCGTCCTCTACCGTTTTTCTTTTAATGTATAATGGTTTAAAATAATAAAAACAGCACGTACTTGAAACCTCTGAGTGTGGTGCTGTGATCCTTCACCGAGTGATTGGAGCGGAGGAGTTTGGAGCATATATATATATATATATATATATATAGCTAGATTAGTACAACATGGTAGACACTGGGAATAGAAGATCTAGATGTGAGTTTTTACGTAGGTGGTGTAGAATGTGTTTTATTTGTACAGTTTTGCTAATGCTTGTCTGGTTTATTTTAGCAATAATAATTCCACTTAGGTTAGTTGTAGAAAATACATCTGTAATAGCAAATGACACGAATAATGACAAAGAAGCTACCATAAAGAACACTGCAGCATTAGTAGATAGTACTGATTTACATAGGGATAAGTCCATAACTGATTTCTCCAAAAATGTCTTCACAAAGTTATTGTATGAATATGTGAAGACAATGGATGTGAGAGATTGTTATGTCTGTATGCAGTTACCTGCGTCTGTGACAGAAGGTGTGACCTATCATCACCTTCCTTTGATGTATGGGATAACTTGTAGCGTTCCAGCTAGTTTATTTTACAAAACAGGTAGATTAGAATATTATTACACTGATATAGACACTGTTTTTGCTAAAGTCCCCGTAATCCCTGAATTAAATAAGGTGAAAGTTGCAAAAATGTTTGGAAAATGTTTCTTAGAAAACAAAGATTTAACATTAGAGTATATAGTTAGACACAATCTTACCTGTGAACTAAAGAAAGAGGAAAAGATTTTCTTGGATATGGTAGAAAACAGAAGAGTTAAGTTTCAAAGAAAGGTAGCAGAAGAAAAGACAAAAACACCACTTTGGGCGTTTGAAGAGAAAAATTATGAAAAGGGAGAAACAAATGCAGCTATGGTTCTGGATTGGCCCCAACAGGGAAAATTGTGTATTAGTAGAAGTAACACTATGTATGATAACTATTTCGTGGGTTCTAGTGAGTGCCAAGATGCATATAAAATTCTAGGGGGATGGGGATTTAAAGGAGGAAAAGATCCAGTATTTCCAGGGATCTATTATATTTGCGGAAATAGAGCTTATTATAGGTTGCCGGACCATTGGTATGGGACATGTTATCTAGGCCTGGTCTTTCCAAAGATTTTTCACGTGGAGAGAGGAACGGAAGGAATACACGAGATAGGTAGAACATTAACACGTAGGAGAAGGGAAAGCTTCTCAGAAATAGTAGGTGACATTTTTGGAGCACTGATACCAGCAGTGAGTATATCTTTGAATGCATACAAGATTCGGAAATTGTCTACAGTAGTAGATCGTTTATCAACGAATACTGCTGGAGGGTTCTTGATGGTAAACACCGAAATGGTTGCCATGAGGGCTATGGTAATGAAAAATCGACTTGCCCTTGACATTCTTCTGGCAAAAGAGGGTGGAGTTTGTGGAATGCTGAAAGTCCAACATTGTTGCACTTACATTCCAGACAAAAGTGAGAATATACAGACGTATATAAAGAATATTACTGATTTGCACAAAGAAATGGCCCCACTGGAGGTTGAAGGTGTTTGGGAGAGACTTGGTAAGAGTTTTTCCTCAATGCAAAGATGGTTCACAGAAATAGGTAGTTCTCTTATTGGGAAGATACTAATATCAGTAACAGTGATAATATTAGTAATGTTATTAGTGAGATTAGCATATGTGTGTATCAAAAGAAGAAAAAGACAAAATAGAGTAAAAAGAGAAAATGAGAAAAATAAAGAAAGAGAACGAGAGATGGGAGAAATAGAATTAGAAGAGTTAAAAGAGAACATGTACAAACGGTCTAAAAGACAAGATGAGAAAAACACCGTTGTGTGAACTAACAAGAAAGCAAGTGGACAAGAAACATTTATCTGATAAATTGTAAAATAGATTTTTGTGGTGATATTAAATATCACCAAAGGGGAAATTGATGGAGCAGGGTAAATAAAATAATTTGTACCCCCTTTAGAAAATTAATAAGCTTTAATAAATTAACAATACTAATTGTTTGATGGAGCATGAAGTAATCAACAAATACACTTTTAGTAAACACTACATAAGGGTAACCCGCAATTTTGTGCAAAATCTAATTTATTTACAATTGCAAAGTTGATTAACCTAATATTGTGATTTGCGTACTAATTAGAGTAAAATCGCATGATTTATGCTATGTAGTAGATTTGTATTGTGGCAAAGAATGCAGATGGTAAGTAAAATGGCTTTAAATGTCGCTTCTGCTAGGTAACACCTAACGCAGGTCTTTAGAATGGCGGGTGGTAAAAAGAAAGGCTTATTTTCTTTGTTTTAATTTTGGTTGTGTTTGTTCTCATGATAGTTCGTTCGGGCCTGTTAGGGCATGCTGCGAAAATGGCTGCCGAAACAGATGAGGTCACGTGAAAAGCCAAAGATGGCCTCTAGGCGGAAGAAATAGAGGAACCAAATCACGTGGGTGCGGCCTGTGCACGGAGTGAGAGATGTCAAGGTCGTACTGACCTACCATAAGGAGGGTGCCAAGAAAGACTCAGCACGAATTTGTGGGAATGGAAGAGAAAAGTACTGAGCAACAATGGACTAACTAAATTGTGACCATCGGGATTGCAACAAAATGAATGAACAAATTGGACTGCTTTTACCCAAAGGTCATGAGACTCATTGTATGTTTAACTGTCCCCAAAACCAGTTTGAACAAGGAGGGCGATGAGGTGACCATCACCACCCCTCAAATGGACCAATTAGCATGATTCTTGCCCCTAAGGATTGCAACTTTTTTTGTAGTAAGCTAGAAAGTAGGGTATAAGAGGGTCTACTCTTATGTGGGAGGGGTTGCTTCTTTTGGGTTGCTTCTTTGGCCTGCTCTTTTTGGGTTGCTTCTTTTGCTGCTGCTGTGGCCGCTGCTATTGATGCTACTGCTGCCGTTGGTGTTTTCTTGCCATACCATTTTTCCTATTTTCCATTTTTCCACCTCAATATTACGAAAGGACTCTGTCATTTTTGGACTTCGAACTTGACTGGTAAAGGAACGAGATCGATGCGGGAAATCTGCATGGGAGGTCCGGTCGAGGAGGCATTTTAGCGGGACAGTCAGTCAGTTTGGGAGTTTTATTCTGTGATCTGCGGTTTATCTTCTTTTTGGTGAACCATTCCTATCTGCATTCAAATGGGTAAATGCATAATTTTCTATTCCTTATTAGATTTTTCATATAAATGTTATTAATGTATTAAAGTGATTGATAAACAAAGAATCTCACCCGTGCAATTAAGAAATTAGATAAAATTTCATTCTAACTTAAAATGAGTCTGTGGTTCTTTAGTTCATTAATAAGTTCAAAGGTTAACAAGTTTAAGAGTGATTGAGCTGGTCTTAATCACCATCAACTTATTCTACTAGTTGGTCCATCGACCAAAGAGCGGAATACCTTGATGTTTAGAACTGACAGGATCAAAAGTTGATGTATATGATGTCTAAGGTATTATTCTGTCAAATTTAACAAGGTATCCCGTTCCTCCAGCAACACATTTTCTCCTTGGTGTGTAATCCAGTGAAAGAACGAATGTATGATATGCGGTGTCATGGGCCCCACCGACATATGGTTTAATAGACGTGAATGTTTTACCTGGATTCATGTCCTAAGGAGAAATTTATATTAGCCGCGCTGGATCAACCTCATGCCTGGCCATCACTTCAATCTGGAAACAGACTCTGCCTCTTTCAATAACAAGCATTTGCAATGCAATAGGTCTCGCATTTTTGAGAGTTTGAGCTATTGGCATTGTAAATGACAATGCCTTTTATTTATGTGCTGTTTTTAAAATAGATAAATAAAAGGCACTGTCATTTACAATGGTAATAGCTTAAACTCTCTCAAATGCGAGACCTATTGCATTTCAAATGCATTCGGCACCCCTGCTAGCCCACTGAGTAAACAAGACAAGTCACTGTTAACAGAGTTAGGATTAGTAAGGAAGATTTATGAGCAGGATGGATGGCGCTCATGAAGTTTGTCTGGGGTACTGTATTTCTCCCCAGCTGTCTTGGTTAATAGAGTGTGTAAAGCGCTTAAGAGGCCATTGGCTCAGTCCACAGAATGTAAAAAATATTGCCGGCACCTTCAGAAGGCTAGAATATCATAGGCACGGGCTGCGTTTTACTATCAGAACATATGGCACCTTATATAATTGAAAACACTTCCCTGTCTTTAAAAAATTGCACCTAACAACCAGCGCTGTCACAATATTGAAACAAAGCCCTCAACGAAATCAACTAATAGCCGCGCTAATGACTTACCACAGCTGAACCATAATTACAATGTTTTCCATTGTTAATAAAAAATGAGGGCATATTTTGGTGAAAGAAATGGCACACGTATTTTTGTTTTTGAAAGCACTTTCGCAAATTACGCCTTTTATGCTGAAAGACAAATAAACAGAAGGAAATCGACTTCCAAAAATTTGGGTGAGGACGAATGAACCGCAGCGGTTTACTTCCAAAATACCAGTCAATATATATTTAGTAACCTTAGACATTGCCCGGCCTTGTCTGCCTGGGAAGGCGTCAACAATTACCAGATGCAAATCAGCGACCTGATGTAATGAATATTGCAAATTAGTACTCTTCTTCCGGTGAGCCAGGCTGCAGAAATCCTCTGTGCCTCACCTCAAATTTCTCGATTTAAGCACCGGTTGCCACAAGAAGTTAGAGAAAGGAATTGCAAGGTAATGACAAAGCCATGCAGCCGCAAGTGAGTGCAGACAGCAAGGTATATTTATTTATTTATTTTAAGTTTTATATAGCGCTGGCTAGACCCGTAGGTATCAGAGCGCTTTACATGAGGATCGTTACGTTACAGATGACAAATTACATACGTTACCAGAGCATAGTAGAACATGGGCAGAAAAACAATGTAACAGTAATTAGACGAAGGGAGGGGGAGAGAGTAGACAACGGCGGGGAGACGGGGAGAACTGTGCCCAATGTCCGGCTGGGTAGGAGACGGCCGAGGTGGTGAGCCAGGGCGAATCTCCTCTATAGCTGTCTAGCAGCTCCACCGGGCATCAGCCATGGTGCTCAGGTCTCAGCGGTCAGGGAAAAGAAAAACAGTTTTTCATGGTTACAATAGTTACAGTTGTAAAGTCCAATACAGAAGAAACAAGTCCCCTGGAGAGGAAAGAGAGAAGGGGGGGGAGACAGGGGGCTGGGAAGTGGATAAGATCTGACAGATCAGCAGTGGGAGTGAAAAACCTTGTGGGGTCCCAAGAAGGTAGAGTAAACGGGCCCAACGCTTAGATAGGGTCTCATAGTCATTAAGTCCAGAGTCAAGTATATTAAGATGCATGGTGCGGCAGGAGAGCGAGTTGACATCTCATTAAAATGAAAATGTTGCAATTTTTCCTTTTCCTACTTAATGGCGTTGTATGACATTATAAACTGCGATTGCCGGTGTCCCACGAGTGCTCGGGTGGGGGTGTGGAGGTGGGGGTGCGGGGAGGCAGGGGGAGTAGTCACAGTGAAAGCACGCATGGTGCGCTGCTAATACATAGAAGTGGCCGCCATTGCTGGCGTCCTGCGAGTCCTGTGTACAATAATTAAGTAAATAGTCCTCCAAACTGATAATGAAAGCTCCCGAGTTAGGACACACGTAAAAGGGACAGTCCTCATGGGACATAACAATAGAAGACAGGGAAGTACTAAGGAGGGACTAATAAGCCTATCAACAAATCAGAAGCCATCATTTACAAACCACAATGACACAAGCCAATGACAAATATGGGCAGAGAGTGGGCAGAGCTTCAAGTCCCTACCTCAATACAGCATGCCTCGCAGAGCAGCGCATGCGCTGCCCAGGATTGACCAAAAAAAAGAGCTTCCATGTGTTGCCCCTCTTTGCAGCAAGGGTTCCCTCTCCCCTAACACTAGCAAGTAAAATTACCCCGTGCCCCTTTTGTGAAGGGAGGCAGTAATAATTGCGATGTAGTGGCAGTCCTGGGCCCCAGTGCCACTGCTCCTGCTTCACTAATGATAGGTACTGCCTTGCGAAGCAGGCAGTCCCCTCTGTCATTTGCTAAAAACATAGGCCCCCATCTTGCCTCACCCTTTTTCTGTCATCTCTGAGACCCAGCTAGGATAATTAATCTGCTCCAATTTTCACCTCCGTTGGGTCATGGGTCCAAGGCCCAAAGTAACGCTAGCACAACAAATGTGTACCAGGCCCTAATGCAAACAAGGAAGCATAGTACAACAGCCATAACTGCCAGTTGGCCCTTCACACCCCTGGGCCCTGCTGTCACTGCACCTGTAACACTAATGATACCTCCAGCCCAGCAAAGCAGGTTGTGTCCTCTGCTCACTCAACTGTGTCCTCTGGTCAAATAAATCAAATCAAATTTAGCTTTATTCGGTTTTTGAATCGACAGAAAAAAAAACATAAAAGCACAATATTACAAATTATATATCACATTACTATACATTTTTTTTTTAGAATTTATCTTAAAAACGAACACAGTATTAAAAATCTAAAAACAATAGAAGCTAATTCCTAGTGAGATAGTTTAAGTGCAGCTAATTTCATAAGTTTTTCCTGCACTTAATTATGCTCTTTAAAAATAAGGCAATATATCTCGTAAAACATTCATTTTCTAAAAATTGCAATGCAAAAAATGCTGGGCGGCATTGCCTCAGGCCCCATAATTTCAATACAAGTTTAATCCATCTCCTCCTTTGTTCCATATAAAATTTACAAAATAAGACAACATGCATTGATGTTTGCACGGAGACTTCATCGCAGGGACAGTTTGGTAGGACTTTAGACCAATCATATACAGTTGGAAAGCTTACTAGACGATGGAACGTATCCAATCTAAGACGTATGAGAACAAATCTGTCGTACCCACTTGCTGCATTAACTAAGTATGGCTGTATGCCCATGGTAGTTCGCATCATTTGATTAATTTGGACCGTAGGCCGTGATTCCTCATCGGCAAGTCTATTTGTCTCCAAGTGGGTCATGCATTGTTTTTTAAAAGTTTTTCTTAAAATAAAGCCCATAGAAAATGGATCATTATAATATTCTGGGTGGCCCAAGTCGAACATAAAATCTTTTATATATTTTAGCCACCTGATCTCTAGTGGGTGGTTTAATT
Organism: Calotriton arnoldi; assembly: GCA_963921515.1. Classification (NCBI taxonomy): domain Eukaryota; kingdom Metazoa; phylum Chordata; class Amphibia; order Caudata; family Salamandridae; genus Calotriton; species Calotriton arnoldi. The sequence goes on from CAWUFW010000692.1 coordinate 1,773,757, forward strand.
TCAGGCTATCTCTTATTACATCCTGATTAAATGTGGTATTAGGGGAAGACCAAATCCGATGCCATAACAGAGCTGGTTGCGCTTTTATTGTGTCTGTGATATATGGAAGCCCCAGCTCTGTATGGCAGATGTAAGTTGAAGTACAACGTGGGACCGCCAACAAGTATCTTAAAAAGGCGTTCTCCACCTTCTGAATTTCTTTTACATCACAATATCCCCAAATCCCGGCGCCATATATGGCCGTGCTAACGCACTTGGCTTGAAAGATGTAAAGCAGCTCAACTGGGGGTCTTTTTCCTAGTTTCTTTGCGAAGTTAACCAAGGTTATCATTGTTCTCATAAAGAGCAGTTTTCTAGCCTTAATAGCCTGGCGCCATGATCCCTTTTGATCTATTAAAATACCTAAATAGGGGTATGTTGTGGTAGTTTCCACCTTTTGACCATCTATATGGATATCTCTATGTTTTCCATTGCCTGTCCCACAACTCATTATAAAGGTTTTGGTGGTGTTTACACTTAGGCCCAAATTTTTCATAAACTCATTGTAATTATCCAGTGCCCTTTGTAAACCCAGTGGTGTTCGGGCCATTATTACAGCGTCGTCCGCGTAGAGAAGGGCAGGTATGGGACGTCTAGATAACTGAGGTAGATCCTGGCACTTTTCTATCATGAATTGCTCCAAACCGTTGGTATAAAGTGTAAATAGAAAAGGTGCCAAGACGCAGCCCTGCCTAACCCCTCTCTCCACTTTGAACGACGCTGTGCACTCTCCATTAGGCCCGAACCGGACCCGAACTTTTGCATTCCTATAAAGCTCCCTTAAAAAATGAATTAATGGTGGGTCCACCCCCATAGAGGCTAAAACATTCCATAGTTTCTCATGGAGGACACAATCAAATGCGGCCGTAAGATCAACAAAGGCCAGATACAATCTACCCTTTTTCGCCAATGTGTATTTTCCCATCAAAAATGTGAGGTTGAGGCCTTGTTCAGTTGTACCCAGGCCCTTCCTAAAACCAAACTGAAGATCTGATAGAACATTATTATCCTCGGCCCATTGTTGGAGGCAGTTAAGCACTATGCGTCCTGCCACCTTGCCCAATGAATCCAGCAACGATATAGGGCGATAACATGCTGGATTCTGCCTATCTCCTTTTTTAAAAATAGGTACCATAATAGATTCTGACCAGGATTCTATGAATCCGGTCGCACAGCAAGCTGCTAACACTCACGTTATGAGTGGTGCCCATAAATCTATGTTGTACTTAAAAATGGCGATGGGTACACCATCAGGCCCGGGAGCCTTTCCTCCCTTGCTGGCTTTTATTGCGCTAAGTACCTCTCCTAAGGCGAAGGCTAAAGCAATTGAAAATTTGGTGGGGGCTTTGGCATACTTATTACATTTACGTCCATACCGTCCGCCTCCCCTGCTTGTCTATACATATTAGAAAAATATTCCACCCATTGTCCTTCATCAATGGCGATCTCTATAGTGGGGCTGTTTTCTGCTGTTAGAAACGGAGATTTAACCACGCGCCAAAAAGCAATACTATCTTTATTGGTGCTTGCCTCACGTAGATCGGCCCATGCTTTATGTTTTATTTAGCTTTTGCGTGATTTCACAGCCTGATTATAGGCCTTCCTACACTGCTTAATTTCAGTTCTATCTCTTTCTGTTTTGTGTAGTGCATGTTTTAATTTTGAGTAAGCTTTCGTGCAGTTGTGGTCAAACCACACCTTGTTCTTCCCATGCCCTTTTTTAAGTTCTACCTTTAAGGTGTTTCTAATTGTTTCCATAATATGTGCATAAGACTCCATTGTACCCTCGTGTGACGTGGATTCGTTTAAGCAGTTCATGAGTGATTGATAACTATTCTCAACCACTCTCTTGGTAATCTTATGCGGCTCTACCTTGTCCCATTTTTGGGAGTAGCCGTTTAACTTGTCTATCACCATTTCCTGTCACGCGTAGACCCTTTTAGTATGAGACCTACACATTTTGGAGGGAAGGGATATGGTCACACTCAGGGGAAAATGATCGCTTATGGCATTCTTGTGCGTTTTATAGCCTAATAATCGGGACACAAACCTGTTCGAAGTGATTATATAATCTATAATTGAACTCAGACCTCTTCCATTAAAGGTCTGTGTAAAAGGAATAGGTGGTAAACACAATGCATTTGCAAATCCCAAATCCAAAGCAAACAACATTTCGTTTAAAAAATCTCCATATGCTGAGTGAGGGAAATGAGGTAATGTACAGTTGTCTTCATCCAGTAAACCACAGGTTTTGTCTCGATTAGATGGGCACAGGACCGTGTTAAAATTCCCTCCCCACACAAAAAAAACATCCTCTGCAATACCATTCTGTAATTCCTGTAAAGTATTCATAAGTTGTTTTAAAATACCCACCACGTGATCTTTCGAGGCATTATTATAAAAATTAATCAAGACAACACATTTGCGTTTCTCCGTGTTCAAAATCACAATTTGGTAATTAGGTTCTGAGATAGCAAAAGATATTTTCTGTATATTTACCATATTTGAGATGTGTATACTAAGACCACCCTTAGGCCTCCCATGTAGTGAAGGAATGGCAGGTGTATGATAAGTCTTATATCCCTCTATGTGTGTTTCATTCACTGTCCACGTCTTTTGTAGACAGAATATATTAAATTTCCCAACGAATTCATACCAGGGAACATTAGTCAATTTGGAACGCAGACCAGCTATATTCCAAAATAGGATCGAGATACTATTCTCAATGTTCTCATTTAACGGACCTAATGATACCAAGGAAGATGGGGGAGCCTCTAAGGTCTGGTCCTTATTTGTTCTCAATCCTATCTCATGTCTACAATTAGGAATGTCACTTATAATGGGTGTATTTTCTTCTAAGATACCACTCTGTTTCTTACACAAGTCCCCAGGTCCTAGGGAGTCGGTTTTAGGAATAAGATCAAATATTTCTAGACCCAACGTGGTATGAGCCAGTGATTTACTTGAGGTAGTTATAAGGGGCCAATCCAGTCAATCTATCTCATCTAGGGAGGGAAGTAGTTCAAATCGATTTCCTACTGCTACATTAAATCTGTAGTGGTCTCTTGCTTCAAGATCTCTTCTAATGCTGCCCCTTTCCATCACTGGGGGTGGTTGGTAAAAAAAGCCAAGAGGTAATATGTTAATGCCCTCCATAATTATGGTATTATTCCCTGCCTTCCATAAAATATTCTCCACTAACTGTGGTGTTTTAAATGTTAGCACCACACAGTCTCCATGTAAAATTTTCCGACCTTTGCCTACCCATGTGACTCTACGTGCCATCTTAAATTTCATAAAAAGTTGTTCCGTTAGCCCAACCTTTGTACCTAACCAGTGCAGGGACTTGTTTCTTAAGGTTTCCCACTGCTCACTATCTTGAGCCCTTAACCTGGGTATGTTCGCAAGAATGACTGTATTCGGAGTAACAGCTGGTGGTAACTGTAGGGAGGGTAAATCAGATGGAATTGTCCTAACAGGTAGGGGCACGTTGTCGCGATTGTTTGGGATCCGACTAGTACTATATTCATGTATATCAGCTACCTTGGTGCCCTTATTTATGATGGTTTTAGCGTGTTGGCCAGTTGGGTGGATCATAGATGAATATAGGGGAACAGTTAACTCTGCTTGGTGGGCTCTAGTTGTATTGAGGCCTGTGGGTGTTCCATTCTGGCTGGTAGAGTACTGATCTTTGTGTGGTTTAGTTCTCGTTGATGTTTCTGATTCGTCGATGCCCTCCAGCCTAGTATCATGAGTTTTATGGTCAACTATTCCTTCCTTAACTAGTAGATTGTCCAATCTTACCTCGATCTGATCAACTCTTTTCTCTATTTTGCTCAGGGAATTTCTTAAAAAGGCATCTAATTTTTCTACTAACAATACTAGATTCCCTAGGTCGTTACCCTGAGATTTAGTTTTTGCCCTATTTCCAGTTCCTCCAGCAATATGCGGGGCGCATTTCTTATTAGCTCTGTTTGTTTTTTTGCTAGATTTAGATGGTATGGGCTTAATCATCTTATTGTTATTTCCCCCGCATCTACTTCCTCATTTAAATTGTGTATATGTACCGGATTTCTTTGGCGCTTCAATGGTGGCTGTGTGAAAGATTCATGATCACTAAGTATAACATGATCTGACTCGTTCTGAATGCAACCATTTTGGGGTAATGTATTTTTTGGGGCCCCCATGGTAGTGCTGGCCACATCCGTAGGTACCTCATTTATCCCCCCCCGCTGAGCCTAGTGTTCCTGTGATCAATGACTCTTCCACTGTGGATATCTGCTTTTCAATAGCCCCCATGGCCCCTGTAAGGTAGCTCAAAAGCGTTTGATGTGAGTTCCCCGTGACTTTTTTTTTTGCAGGCAGTGACTGGGCAATAGTAGCCTTTCTCTTTCCCATTTTTATCTGATAGATGATTATAACATATTAAAATACCTAACTATCGGATCACCTACCCAAACAAAAAATTAAATGCAACTGCAGATCTATTTAACATAAGAACACCCTATATGTCCGTTTTTTTTTTTTTTCCTTTACGCTATCCACTGTCTACTCGTACTGCTGTTTGAAAGGCTTTCCCCATATTATGATAGTCCAAGTCCTCGCTCACCTCCCCGGTAATTGTTCTTTATAATGCCTGCTCCTCTCAGAAAACCTGGCTTGATGAATTGGCTTGTCTCCCTGTCCGTAGTGTTGATTGCCAATAGCCGAATCCACGAGCCAAGAGAATGGGCTTAGCCCAGCCTCTTTCAGGCTCGGACGGGCGCGGACGGGCCCGCCCTTGGCCCGGGCTTCGCCAGTGCGCATCCCGCGGAGCGGTGACCGCGAGCTGGTTATATGCGCCTCCGGGCGCGATGTAGTGACGGCGGCGCCTCCTGGCGTGAAAAGAGAGCAGGGCAGCCTGGGGGCTGTAGTTCCCCCGTGTAGCAGGATCCCTGGTGTGACGGTGTGCGGTCCTCTGGTCACTCCTAGGCCTGAGGTCCAAAGCAGGCTGTCTGCCCCTGTCTATAAAAAAAAAAAAACGGAAAAAGTCCAATCTCTCGCCTGTGTTGCTTGTGCCCTGTCCCTGTCCACAAGGGTCACTGTTAGAAATGGGGGTCTCTAGTTGGCCATGGCTGGCGCCAATGCCCAAATAGGGACCCTTCTTCCTAAGTCAGGGCAAGTGGGCTACCCCCTTTGATAGCCCCTGCTCAACCCTGTGGTAACGTAGCACGAGCAGTTAGGCCTATCTCAGAGGCAGTGTGTGAAGCATTTATGACCATGCACAATAAGGCAGTAACGACACCACAAAAGGACACACTCAAGGAGGTATAGAAAAATAGTATCTTTATCTAAGGTTTAGTACGAGACTCTCAAAAGCGTTTTAACCAGTCACAATGCACGTAAATCAGTAGGGACTTTTAAAAAGGCAATAACGTATTCACCAGAACGTGGCACTGACTGAGTTCAAGGCCTGGGTCTACGCGACCCGTTGCGCACCAGATACCTGCCGTTGGACGGGGACACAGTACGTAGCTTCTTGAAGAAGCAGAGATGGTGACAGGCGGACACCCAGCGACCACAGTTCTCGACTGCAGTGGTCCGCAACGTGCACTGACAATGATTCGGGCACTCGGGAACAGGCGGGCTCCCAGCGGCAGCAGCACGCGGCTGCGGCGGCCCGGGCTGGTGGTGGCGATGACTCTCGTCGTGCAGCTCCGTGGTGGGCGCACAGCGGCAGCAGCTCTCTCCTAGCTGCGGCGGCCCACAGGGCGATTCACGATGAAGCAACATTGGCAAAGATGCGGGCACTCAGCGGCAGCAGCTTTCTCTTAACTGCGGCGGCCCACAGGACAAATCAAAATGGTGCGAAGTTGGCAAAGGTGCGAGCACTCAGCGGCAGCAGCTCTCTCTTAGCTGCGGCGGCCCCCAGGACAAATCACAATGGTACGAAGTTGGCAAAGGTGCGAGCACTTGGCGGCAGCAGCTCTTTCTTAGCTGCGGCGACCCCCAGGACAAATCACAATGGTGCGAAGTTGGCAAAGGTGCGAGGACTCGGCGGCAGCAGCTCTTTCTTAGCTGCGGCGGCCCACAGGACAAATCACAATGATGCACAGTTAGCCAAGGTGCGAACCCTCAGCGGCCGCAGCTCTCTCTTAGCTGCGGCGGCTCACAGGACAAATCACGATGATGCAAAGTTAGCCAAGGTGCGAACCCTCAGCGGCAGCAGCTCTCTCTTAGCTGCGGCGGCTCACAGGACAAATCACGATGATGCAAAGTTAGCAAAGGTGCGCGTACTCCGCGGTAGCAGCTCTCTCTTAGCTGCGGCGGCTCACAGGACAAATCATGACGATGCACAGCTGACACAAGTGCGGGCACTCAGCGGCAACAGCTCTCTCCCAGCTGCGGCGGCCCACAGGACAAATCACGATGATGCACAGCTGACACAGGTGCGGGCACTCAGCGACAACAGCTCTCTCTTAGCTGCGGCGGCCCACAGGACAAATCACGATACTGCACAGCTGACACAAGTGCGGGCACTCAGCGGTAACAGCTCTCTCTTAGCTGCGGCGGCCCACACCGATACAGCGAAGGTTCTGAAGATTCAAATTAAGGCGGGCGCTCAGCGGCGGCAGCTCTCTCTTAGCTGCGGCTGCCCACACAGATTCAGCGAAGGTTCTGAAGATTCAAATTAAGGCGGGCACTCAGCGGCGGCAGCTCTCTCTTAGCTGCGACGGCCCACACAGGTTCATCGAAGGTTCAGAAGATTCAAATTAAGGTGGGCGCTCAGCGGCGGCAGCTCTCTCTTAGCTGCGGCGGCCCACACACAGAGTTAACAAGGGTTACCAGTCCGCGTTCCTCACAGTAGAACTAGAGGTTCCCGGATTACTCGACGGAGGTCTCACCTGCAAGTAGAATCCCTAGCACAGGAATTCAGGCGGCTGACGGGGTGAAGTCTAATGTCCCTGAGACTTCAGCAGGAGGCGCTCTCAATTCAGGCCCTCGGGTAGTTTCTTCAGCAAGCTTGGTGAAAGTTTCAAAGTCCTTTCCTCTGTCCGCTCGGACAGAGTTTCGTCTTGACATCCAGAAGGAACACACTTGAAAAAGGTTTCAGCGCAGCGTTTTATACCTAAAAAGTCTTTGTTCTCTGCAGTCACAAATCACTGCATCCAGCCAGAACCAGTTCGGTGGGGTCGGGGAGCACTTGGTTTACGAGGCGACATCCTGCCCTTTGAGAATCTGGGGGTCTGGTATCAGACGCCCAGTGGGAGGTGGAGCCATCATTCACCTTGCCAGGCACGGCCCTGCCCTGCAAAGAGTCACCCCTCACCATACTCTAAATGCCGATCTCTCTCTCCAGCCAGGTCTGACCCAGCTGGCCCTGCTGCTCCAAAACCAGACGGCCAATACACACGCTAGCAAAGCCTACCGGAAAGCTTAGGCCAGAAAATACCTCGTTTCTAGTAGAGGCATTTTCGGACACGGGCTACGCTAATAATCCTTACTAAAAGATGTATCTCAATGTTCTGAGCTTAAACATATCAAATTCGACGTTCCTATCAGGTTCCTGGGGGCAGGTAGGATTATGGCATGTAATGCTCAGCCTGCCCATTATGGCCTATGAGAACGGATAGCCTCACAATAGTAACCAGGGAAATGGAGGGTAACTCGCTATTAGAACATGCTACACAGACATACTTTGAAATCTGCTTCGGTGGGTAGCGCAAATCAGCGCTGCAGGCCCACCAGCAGTATTTGGTCTACCAGCCCTGGGCACACACAGTGCACTGATACTAGGGGCTGACAGGTAAACCAAACGAGCCAATTATGGTTATCCCAATTCATACAGTTATCTTTACACAGGGAGCATTCGCGCTGTGTCACTGATTGGCAGTGGCACAGCGCCCAGAGCATCTAAATCCAGCCAACATAAAAGGTTAGAAGCGAAAAGAGGAAGGGAGACCCGCGCCAATGATGCCAGGTCTAACACACGTCCCCTCCAGCTGAAATGTGGGGAAAACTAACCATTCCCTTGGGAGTTCTCATCACTAAGGCGGAAAAACCTGGACAGACCGTCAGCATTGGCGTGTTCTGTACCAGGGCGGTGTTCCACCGTGAAATCCATACCCTGTAGGGAAATGGATCACCTCAACAACTTGGGATTCTCACCCCTCATATGCATCAACCATCTAAGGGGCCTGTGGTCTGTCTGAACCCGGAAGTGAGTCCCAAACAAATATGGCCTCAGCTTCTTCAGCGCCCAGACCACAGCAAATGCCTCACGCTCAATTGCACTCCACCTCTGTTCCCGGGGAAGTAACCTCCTGCTTAGGAAGGCTACCGGTTGGTCTAGTCCCTCCTCATTGATCTGTGACAGAACAGCCCCTATACCATGCTCTGAGGCATCTGTCTGGACAACGAATTCCTTTGAAAAGTCGGGCACCTGAAGCACGGGTGCAGTGCACATGGCAGTCTTCAGTGCGTCAAAAGCGTTCTGACAGGTGTCAGTCCAGTTTACCTTCTTTGGCTGCTTCTTAGAAGTCAGCTCAGTCAAGGGTGCAACAATGTTACCATATCCTTTGACAAACCTCCTGTAGTACCCCGTGAGTCCTAAGAAGGCTCTCACCTGCGTCTGAGTCTTGGGGGGTTCCCACGCCAGGATAGTTTCAATTTTGGGCTGAAGGGGCGCCACCTGACCGCTCCCCACCTGGTGCCCCAAATACACTACAGAACCCTGCCCAATCTGGCACTTACTGGCTTTGATTGTGAGGCCTGCCTTCCGCAGTGCCATCAATACCTCCCAGAGGTGGCGCAGGTGGTCCTCCTAAGAGGAGCTAAACACCGCAATGTCATCCAGGTAGGCGGCACTGAAGTCTTCCAGCCCAACCAACACCCTGTTGACCAGCCTCTGAAAGGTGGCAGGGGCATTCTTCATTCCAAAGGGCATCACCCGGAACTGGTAGTGCCCATCAGGTGTGGAGAAGGCTGACCTCTCCTTTGCTCCCTCGGTCAAGGCGATCTGCCAATACCCAGACGTCAAATCAAATGTGCTGAGGTATTTTGCAGCCCCTAACCGATCTATGAGCTCATCAGCTCTGGGGATGGGGTGCGCGTCAGTCTTCGTGACTGAATTGAGGCTCCGATAGTCCACGCAGAACCGAAGTTCTGGGGTGGTACCAGGCGCTGCAGCGTTTGGTACCAGGACCACTGGGCTGGACCAAGGGCTGCTAGAGGACTCAATCACCCAAGGGCAAACATTTTGGTAACCTCATCCTTAATGTAGGCCCTTACTCGGTCAGTCACTCGGTAAGCCTTGTGCTTAATGGGAGGACTGTCCCCGGTATCCACGTAATGGACACACCAATAAGTGACACTAGGTACCAGGGAGAACAGATCACTGAATTGCCCCAACATTTGGCGACAATCCCCCTGCTGCTCAGGGGTCAGTGTGGTGGAGAGGACCACACCCTCCACTGACCCATCTCGCTCCCCTGCACACAGGAGGTCAGGAAGGGGCTCGCTCTCCTCCTCCAATCCCAGCATCTGTGGCCAGAAGCATGCCCACTTCAGACCTCTCAAAGTGGGGCTTCAGGCGGTTAACATGCAGGACCCGCAAGGGGTTCCTGGGAGACTGCAAGTCCATCACGTAGGTAACAGGACTCTTGCGCTCCACCACCTCAAAGGGGCCGGTCCACCTTTCCTGGAGCGCACAGGGCTCCACCGGGGCCATGACCCAAACCTTTTGTCCAGGCTGAAACTCGATCAGAGTGGCATTCTGATCGTGCCAGCGTTTCATCTCTTCCTGGCTGACTTCCAGGTTTGCCTCAGCAAGTTTCCTGAAACGCCGAGTCTGGTTCCTGAAGGCCAGCATGTAACTAAACACATCCTGGGGAGGTTCCCTGGGAGATTGCTCCCAGCCTTCCTTGACCAGACTCAGAGGCCCTCTTACCGGGTGACCATAGAGCAGCTCAAAGGGACTGAACCCTAATGACTTCTGTGGCACCTCACGGTAAGCAACCAACAGCCATGGCAAGAGGACATCCCACTTACGCCTCATGGGCTCACCTAGGCCCATAATCATGCCCTTGAGGGTCAGGTTGAATCTCTCAACCAGCCCATTCCCCTGGGGGTGGTAAGGAGTGGTGAACTTATACGTTACCCCACACTCCTCCCACAGGGACTTCATGTACTTGGAGATGAAGTTAGTTCCCCTATCGGACACCACCTCTCTGGGGAATCCCACACGGGAGAAAATCCCCATCAATGCCCGTCCCACCACGGGGGCCGTCACTGTCCTGAGCGGGATGGCCTCAGGGTACCGGGTGGCATGGTCCACCAAGACCAGGATGAACCTGTTGCCCATGGCTGTCTTGGGATCCAGAGGCCCCACAATATCAATGCCCACTCTCTCGAATGGGGTGCTCACAACGGGAAAGGGCTGTAGTGGGGCCTTAATCTTCCCCCACTCTTCCCACTTGCCTGGCAAGTCTCACACGTCCTGCAGTGAGCATCTGAGCTCCTGCGCATCTGGGGCCAATAGAAGTGGGTGACCAGCCTCTCAAAGGTCTTGGTCTGCCCCAGATGTCCGGCCAGGGGCACATCATGAGCCAACCCCAGTAGGAAGGACCTGAAGCGCTGGGGTACCACCAGCACATGGGCTGACCCAGGCTCAGCAACCTTAGGTTCGCTGTAAAGGAGGTCGTTCTCCCAATAGATCAAATGTGACCCTGTCTGGTCACCTGCTGCTTGGGCGGCGGCCTGCCGCCGCACCCCCTCAAGAGAAGGGCAGGTTCTCTGTTGCTTGCAAAATTCCTCCCTGGAGGGCCCCCTTCCTGCTGCCAATGGGTCAGCTCCGGTAGGTCCCCCAGTTCGGCCACTTGTTCCCCTGTAGGTTCCAGGGCATCCCCCTCAAGGTCTGCTCCCTCCGGGAACGTGGGAACCGCGGGGGCCGGTTTCCCGCGCCCCCTACCCCTTCTCTTTGAGGCAGGGGCTTGGGCCATACTTCCAGGCTCCAAACCCTCCTGAACATCCTTCTGAGCTGTCATGGACCGAGTGGTCACACACGCCCACTCAGGCAGACCCAACATTTCCAAATGAGACTTCCTCTCCACCGTAGCCCACGGGGAGTTCTCTAGATCATTGCCCAACAGACAGTCTACAGGCATGGCGGGCCTCACAGCCACTTGAAGAGTTTCTGAGCCCCCCCCCCACTCGAAGGGAACCTGAGCCACTTCACACTGGCTCTCTGAGTTGTCCGCTGACACTACGGGGCAGAATGCATGGGGGACAACCTGCTCTTTGGACACCAACCGGGAGCTGACAGCAGTTACACTAGCTCCGGTGTCCCTGAGAGTCTCCACCCTATGGCCATTGATGGTCACGCACTGCCGGTACTTCTGAGTGTTATTCGGCAGTGTGGGGTTAGGGACCTTCTCAAAGTCTCCTAGCGAGACAAGGGTTAACTCTACGGGATCCCACCCACCTTGGACCTCTACCTCCTCCCCCCCAGGGCTACACTGGCAATCTGGCTGGATGGTGCACAGGGTGGTGCATGAGGGGATGCATTGGGGTCCCTCTGGGGACACTCAATCAATCAATCATGTCACTTATAAAGCGCACTACATACCCGCGAGGGTCTCAAGGCGCTGGGGGAAGAGGGGGGTGGTGCTGCTACTGATCGAAGAGCCAGGTCTTGAGGAGTCTTCTGAAGGCCAGTAGGTCTTGGGTCTGTCGGAGGTTGGTGGGGAGGGTGTTCCAGGTCTTGGCGGCGAGGTGGGAGAAGGATCTGCGCCGGCGGTCGTTTTCCGGATGCGGGGGACTGTGGCGAGGGCGAGGCTGGTCGAGCGGAGCTGGCGGGTGGGGGTGTAGAAGCTGAGTCGTCTGTTGAGGTAGGCTGGTCCGGAGTTGTGGAGTGCTTTGTGTGCGTGGGTGAGGAGCTTGAAGGTTATCCTCTTGTTGACAGGGAGCCAGTGCAGGTCTCTCAGGTGGGGTGTGATGTGGCTGCGTCGGGGGATGTCGAGGATAAGACGTGCAGAGGCGTTCTGGATGCGTTGCAGCCGTCTCAGGAGCTTAGCCGTCGTTCCTGCGTAGAGGGCGTTTCCGTAGTCCAGCCTGCTGGTGACGAGGGCCTGGGTGACTGTTTTTCTTGTTTCGGTGGGGATCCACTTGAAGATCCTGCGGAGCATTCGGAGGATGTTGAAGCAGGATGAGGAAACGGCGTTGACCTGCTTAGTCATGGAGAGGGTGGGGTCGAGGATGACCCCTAGGTTGCGTACGTGGTCGGTGGGTGGCGGGGCTGTTCCCAGTGATGTTGGCCACCAGGAGTCGTCCCAGGCTGAAGGGTTGGAACCAAGGATGAGGACCTCCGTCTTGTCCGAGTTCAGCTTCAGGCTTCTGGTCCTCATCCATTCGGCGACGGCCTTCATTCCTTCGTGGAGGTGGGCTTTGGCGGTGTGAGGGTCTTTGGTGAGGGAGAGGATCAGCTGGGTGTCGTCGGCGTAGGAGATGATGTTGAGGTTGTGCTGTCGGGCGACGTGGGCGAGGGGTGCCATGTAGATGTTGAACAGCATTGGGCTGAGGGAGGAGCCTTGGGGTACGCCGCAGATGATCTTGGTGGCCTTGGATCGGAAGGGGGCGAGGCGGACGCTTTGTGTTCTGTCGGAAAGGAAGGATGTGGTCCAGTCCAGGGCCTTCTCTTGGATCCCGGCGTTGTGAAGGCGTGTTCGTAGTGTGTGGTGGCAGACCGTGTCGAAGGCGGCTGATAGGTCCAGGAGGATGAGGGCTGCTGTTTCTCCGTTGTCTAGCAGGGTCCTGATGTCATCGGTGGCGGCGATGAGGGCGGTTTCGGTGCTGTGGTTGCTGCGGAAGCCGGACTGGGAAGGGTCCAGGATGTTGTTCTCCTCGAGGTAGCGGGTCAGTTGTTTGTTGACGATTTTCTCGGTGACCTTCGCGGGGAACGGGAGCAGAGAGATGGGTCGGAAGTTCTTGAGGTCCTTGGGGTCTGCCTTGGGTTTCTTGAGTAAGGCGGTGATCTCGGCGTGCTTCCAGCTTTCCGGGAAGGTTGCTGTCTCGAAGGAGATGTTGATTATTTTCCGGAGATGGGGCGCGATGGCTGTACTGGCTTTGTTGAAGATGTGGTGAGGGCACGGGTCTAGCGGTGAACCGGAGTGGATGGTGTTCATGATCTCGCTGGTGTCCTCGTCGTTGATGTTGGTCCAGGAGAGCAGGCGGTTGGTGGTTGTGGGGGCAGTGGTCTCGGTGGTTGCCGGGGCGGTCGTGGTGTTGAAGCTGTCGTGGATGTCGGCGATTTTGCGGTGGAAGAAGGTGGCCAGTGAGTCGCACAGGTCTCGCGACGGCTGGATGTCGTTGGTGTTGGAGCTGGGGTTGGAGAGTTCCTTCACGATGTTGAAGAGCTCTTTGCTGTTGTGTGCGTTGTTGTCTAGGCGGTCTTTGAGTGAGGCCCTTTTGGCGGATCTGATGAGGTGATGGTGACTGCGGGTGGCGCTCTTGTGGGCGGCGTAGCTGTCCGCTGTCCGTTCGTGGAGCCAGATCTTCTCCAGTTTTCGGCATGTTCGTTTGGAGGCCTGGAGGTCTTCGGTGAACCAGGTGGCTTTCTTGCTGGTGTGGCTGTTGGGCGGATTCTTGAGCGGGGCGAGGGTGTTGGCGCAGTCGTCGATCCACTGTCTGAGGTTGCGGGCGGCGGTGTCGGGGTCGGAGGGTTTGGCGGGTGGGCTCAGGGCGAGGGTTGTGGTTAGCTGGTCTTCCGTGACTCTGCTCCAGCAGCGGCGAGGCATTTGTTCGGTGCGGTGGTGCGTGGTGGGCTTCCTGTAGGTGAAGTGGATGCAGTGGTGGTCAGTCCAGTGGGGTTCGGAGGTGTGGTTGAAGGAGACGTGTGGGCTTGCGGAAAAGATGGAGTCTAGCGTGTGGCCGGCGGCGTGGGTGGGTGTAGTCACGAGCTGTCTGAGTCCGACGGTGGCGAGGTTGTCGATCAGGGTGGTGGAGTTGGTGTCCTTGTTGTTCTCGAGGTGGAAGTTCAGGTCCCCGAGGAGGATGTAGTCCGTGGAGGCGATGGCGTGTGTGCTGATGAAGTCAGCGATGGAATCGCTGAACTGTGGTCGGGGTCCGGGGGGTCTGTAGATGAGGGTTCCTCTGAGGGTGGTGTTGGGATCGGTGTGGATCTGGAAGTGCATGTGTTCGGCGGTGCTGAGGGTGTCGTCGGTGTTGGTTGAGACTCTGAGGGTGTTCCTGTGGACGATGGCGATGCCTCCTCCGACTCTGTTGGTGCGGTCCCTGCGGGTGATCTTGTATCCGTCCGGGATGGCAATGGCGATGTCGGGGGCTGAAGCGGGATTCAGCCAGGTCTCCGTCAGGAATGCGACGTCTGGGGAGGTTGAGTCGAGAAGGTCCCAGAGTTCGATGGCGTGTTTGCGGGCGGAGCGGGTGTTGAGGAGGATGCATCTGAGGTAGTTGGGTTCTTTCCTGGGCGGTGGTTTGGCGGGGCGGGTGCTGGCGAAGCTGCAGTTCCGGCAGGTGAAGGGCCCTTGGGTGCGCTCGGGGTGGCCTGGTAGCAGGCGTGATCTTTTCCGGGGTTAAGTGCGTGGAGGGTGCTGGCGTCGTATCGGCGTCTGTTGATGTGGCGGGCGCGGGGGATGCCCGGACCAGGGGGTCTGGCGCTGGGCGCGGTCACGGCGCGGACGGGCGCAGACGGGCTTGCCTTAGGCGTGCCAGCGGCGCGCCAGCGGCGCGGCCGCACAGCGGCCGCCATAAATGGGGAGGTGGGAGGGAGGAGCAGGGAATGGGGCAGCAAATGGGCAGTGAGGGGCGGGGCCGCAGGGCGCAGCGGCGGGAAACAGGCACAGAAGGGAAAACGAGCACAATCAGGGCATCAAGGGGGCACAGAAAGGAAAAAAAACTAGCACAATGAGGGGCAGCAAGGGGGCACAGAAAGGAAAAAACTAGCACAATGAGGGGCAGCAAGGGGGCACAGAAAGGAAAAAACTAGCACAATCAGGGGCAGCAAGGGGGCACAGAAAGGAAAAACGAGCACAATCAGGGGCAGCAAGGGGGGCACAGAAAGGAAAAAACGAGCACAATCAGGGGCAGCAAGGGGGCACAGAAAGGGAAAAAAAACGAGCACAATCAGGGGCAGCAAGGGGGCACAGAAAGGAAAAAACTAGCACAATGAGGGGCAGCAAGGGGGCACAGAAAGAAAAAACGAGCACAATCAGGGGCAGCAAGGGGGGCACAGAAAGGAAAAAACGAGCACAATCAGGGACAGCAAGGGGGCACAGAAAGGAAAAACGAGCACAATCAGGGGCAGCAAGGGGGGCACAGAAAGGAAAAAACGAGCACAATCAGGGGCAGCAAGGGGGCACAGAAAGGAAAAAAACGAGCACAATCAGGGGCAGCAAGGGGGGCACAGAAAGGAAAAACGAGCACAATCAGGGGCAGCAAGGGGGCACAGAAAGGAAAAACGAGCACAATCAGGGGCAGCAAGGGGGGCACAGAAAGGAAAAAACGAGCACAATCAGGGGCAGCAAGGGGGCACAGAAAGGAAAAAAACGAGCACAATCAGGGGCAGCAAGGGGGCACAGAAAGGAAAAACGAGCACAATCAGGGGCAGCAAGGGGGCACAGAAAGGAAAAACGAGCACAATCAGGGGCAGCAGCAGGGCACACAGACGGAGCTGTGTGGTGGGGGAGCGACCTACCAGTCAAGGTCAGGGGTCGCTCCCCCACCACACAGCTGGGGATCATAAACCGGTGGCCCACTTGACCACACACGAAACAGGTGAGTGGCCCCCTCTGAACAGGCCTACCTGTCGGGGACACTGGCTTCTTCTCAGGGGGAGGCTGGGACACCACTGCTTGGTTCCCTTGGGAATTACTTTGGGGCCCTCTCTGGAACTCCCTTGGCTTACCCTTGTCCCCCCCACTTCTCTGCTGGGGACCCTACCCACCTCTGGCGAAGTCTCCCACAAAACCTTTGCGGACCCGGGTGTTCACCCAGCGGTCCGCCTCCTCAGCAAGCTTCCTAGGGTTAGTCAGCTTGCTATCAATCAGGTGCTGGCGTAGCTCTGGAAAACAGTTACTAGAAAAATGCTCCCACGCAAACAAATCATACAATTGCTCGAAAGTTTTCACTTTGCTACCCTTTACCCAGCGATCCATTGCTCTGCAGAAAAAAGACACATATTCAACCCACGTGGTACCCTCTAACTTCTTACAGGTCCTAAACCTCTGCCTGTACATTTCTGGGGTCAAACCATAACCGGTCATCAAAGCTTCTTTCATATGGGCATACACCATCCTGCTCTCCTCAGGCAGGTCCAACAGGGTATCCCTACCATCACTCACAAAGCGCCCCCACAATCCCGCTCCCCAATCCTGCTCAGGGACCCGGTGGGACACCATTGCTATCTCATATGCGGCAAACCATTGCCCAAAATCCTCACTCTTGTGAAAATCCTTAATGACATCCTTAGGAATATAAACTCTACTCTCAGGAGTTACTAAAGGTATGCTGCCACCAGAGGGGGGGACCGGGACACTCCTCGCCCTGATCTCTATCTCCCTCAACATTCTCTCATGTTCCATTCTCATTTTCTCAAGTTCAATTGACAATCGATTCATCTCCAAACTATGCCTCCTATCTCTCTCCCTGTCCTCCAGCTCTTCTGGGGTCAGGCTCCTTTGGGATACACTAGTACCTGGATTGGACGGTGTTCTATCTCCCCCCCCTCTACTGCCTCATCCTGCTGCCCTCCAGCATTCTCTTCCTCATCCCCAGCGGACCCTCTGATTTCCCACCAGGCCTTCAGCGCCTTGTGGTACTCCTCCTTCCTAGAGAGACCTATCACGGGGACTGCGAATTGCTTACAAAATGACTTCAGCTGTTTGGCAGTATAGGTATCTAATCTTTCCTCCTCAAAGGCGAGATTCTCCGAAGCATTGGATGTTGGCCTTTCCATATTAGCAGTACTCATGGCTGCGATCAACAATTCAATACTAAAACAACCAACCAACCAAAAAAAAAAAAAATTCGAAGAGAAAAAACAAAATACGCATGTGTCTGCGCTTTGGTCTGTACCCACTAGTGGTGTCTACCAGTTATTGTACGTGGATCATAAATGCAAGTTCTGATCCTCACCGCTGACCGCCAATGTTAGAAATGGGGGAGTCTAGTTGGCCATGGCTGGCGCCAATGCCCAAATAGGGACCCTTCTTCCTAAGTCAGGGCAAGTGGGCTACCCCCTTTGATAACCCCTGCTCAACCCTGTGGTAACGTAGCACGAGCAGTTAGGCCTATCTCAGAGGCAGTGTGTGAAGCTTTTATGACCATGCACAATAAGGCAGTAATGACACCACAAAAGGACACACTCAAGGAGGTATAGAAAAATAGTATCTTTATCTAAGGTTTAGTATGAGACTCTCAAAAGCGTTTTAACCAGTCACAATGCACGTAAATCAGAAGGGACTTTTAAAAAGGCAATAACGTATTCACCAGAACGTGGCACCGACTGAGTTCAAGGCCTGGGTCTACGCGACCCGTTGCGCACCAGATACCTGCCGTTGGACGGGGACACAGTACGTAGCTTCTCGAAGAAGCGGAGACAGTGACAGGCGGACTCCCAGTGACCACAGTTCTCGACTGTAGTGGTCCGCAACGTGCACTCACAATGATTCGGGCACTCGGGGACAGGCGGGCTCCCAGCGGCAGCAGCACGCGGCTGCGGTGGCCCGGGCTGGTGGTGGTGATGACTCTCGTCGTGCAGCTCCGTGGTGGGCGCACAGCGGCAGCAGCTCTCTCCTAGCTGCGGCGGCCCACAGGGCGATTCACGATGATGCAACGTTGGCAAAGATGCGGGCACTCAGCGGCAGCAGCTTTCTGTTAACTGCGGCGGCCCACAGGACAAATCACAATGGTGCGAAGTTGGCAAAGGTGGCGAGCACTCGGTGGCAGCAGCTCTCTCTTAGCTGCGGCGGCCCCCAGGACAAATCACAATGGTGTGAAGTTGGCAAAGGTGCGAGCACTCGGCAGCAGCTCTTTCTTAGCTGCGGCGGCCCACAGGACAAATCACAATGATGCACAGTTAGCCAAGGTGCGAACCCTCAGCGGCCGCAGCTCTCTCTTAGCTGCAGTGGCTCACAGGACAAATCACGATGATGCAAAGTTAGCCAAGGTGTGAACCCTCAGCGGCAGCAGCTCTCTCTTAGCTGCGGCGGCTCACAGGACAAATCACGATGATGCAAAGTTAGCAAAGGTGCGCGTACTCCGCGGCAGCAGCTCTCTCTTAGTTGCGGCGGCTCACAGGACAAATCACGACGATGCACAGCTGACACAGGTGCGGGCACTCAGCGGCAACAGCTCTCTCTTAGCTGCGGCGGCCCACAGGACGAATCACGATACTGCACAGCTGACACAAGTGCGGGCACTCAGCGGCAACAGCTCTCTCCCAGCTGCGGCGGCCCACAGGACAAATCACGATGATGCACAGCTGACACAGGTGCGGGCACTCAGCGGCAACAGCCTCTCTCTTAGCTGCGGCGGCCCACAGGACAAATCACGATACTGCACAGCTGACACAAGTGCGGTCACTCAGCGGCAACAGCTCTCTCTTAGCTGCGGCGGCCCACACCGATTCAGCGAAAGTTCTGAAGATTCAAATTAAGGCGGGCGCTCAGCGGCGGCAGCTCTCTCTTAGCTGCGGCGGCCCACACAGATTCAGCGAAGGTTCTGAAGATTCAAATTAAGGCGGGCGCTCAGCGGCGGCAGCTCTCTCTTAGCTGCGGCGGCCCACACAGGTTCAGCGAAGGTTCAGAAGATTCAAATTAAGGCAGGCGCTCAGCGGCGGCAGCTCTCTCTTAGCTGCGGCGGCCCACACACAGAGTTAACAAGGGTTACCAGACCGCGTTCCTCACAGTAGAACTAGAGGTTCCGGATTACTCGACGGAGGCCTCACCTGCATGTAGAATCCCTAGCACAGGAATTCAGGCGGCTGACGGGGTGAAGTCTAATGTCCCTGAGACTTCAGCAGGAGGCGCTCTCAATTCAGGCCCTCGGGTAGTTTCTTCAGCAAGCTTGGTGAAAGTTTCAAAGTCCTTTCCTCTGTCCGCTCGGACAGAGTTTCGTCTTGACATCCAGAAGGAACACACTTGAAAAAGGTTTCAGCGCAGTGTTTTATACCTAAAAAGTCTTTGTTCTCTGCAGTCACAAATCACTGCATCCAGCCACAACCAGTTCGGTGGGGTCGGGGAGCACTTGGTTTACGAGGCGACATCCTGCCCTTTGAGAATCTGGGGGTCTGGTATCAGACGCCCAGTGGGAGGTGGGGCCATCATTCACCTTGCCAGGCACAGCCCTGCTCAGATCAAAGAGTCACCCCTCACCCTACTCTAAATGCCGATCTCTCTCTCCAGCCAGGTCTGACCCAGCTGGCCCTGCTGCTCTAAAACCAGACGGCCAATACACACGCTAGCAAAGCCTACCGGAAAGCTTAGGCCAGAAAATACCTCCTTTCTATTAGAGGCATTTTCGGACCCGGGCTACGCTAATAATCCTTACTAAAAGATGTATCTCAATGTTCTGAGCTTAAACAAATCAAATTTGACGTTCCTATCAGGTTCCTGGGGGCAGGTAGGATTAGGGCATGTAATGCTTAGCCTGCCCATTCTGGCCTATGAGAACGGATAGCCTCACAATAGTAACCAGGGAAATGGAGGGTAACTCGCTATTAGAACATGCTACACAGACATACTTTGAAAGCTGCTTCGGTGGGTAGCGCAAATCAGCACTGCAGGCCCACCAGCAGTATTTGGTCAACCAGCCCTGGGCACACACAGTGCACTGATACTAGGGGCTGACAGGTAAACCAAACGAGCCAATTATGGTTATCCCAATTCATACAGTTATCTTTACACAGGGAGCATTCGCGCTGTGTCACTGATTGGCAGTGACACAGCGCCCAGAGCATCTAAATCCAGCCAACATAAAAGGTTAGAAGCGAAAAGAGGAAGCGAGACCCGCGCCAATGATGCCAGGTCTAACAGTGACCTTGACCCTAAAGCTAGCAAAAAAATGTCCCCCATCCTGTTTTTGCTAGTAAGACAAATAACATTGTGATTGCTCCCATGTTCGCAGATCCTAGTCTTTATTTTGCGTGTCATCATCCCTACCTAGTGTAGAACGCAGGGGCAAGTTGTCAGGTATACTACCCTCTGTGTGGTGCAGTTTGTGAATTGTCTTAGTTCCCATGTCATGTTATTATTGAAGGAAACTTTGTCAGCTTTGTCAAATGGCAGACACTGCATCCCCCACATGGTAGTGGCTCATGACGGGTGATATGGTACCCTGTGATTGTATTCTGTCTATGGGCGTTTTCGGGGGCGTGTAGGTACTAACATATCACGTAAGCTCTGCCCCTGCCTGTGGGAAAACATGGGTTTGGAGAACCTAAGAGTGCCACTGTTTAGAATGCACCTGTATTTGTTAATGATCTTAGTTACTTGGTTGGGTGCAATGTAGAAAGTGGAGATACAAATGGGTTTCTTCTCTTTTTCTTTTTGAGGGGGAATATCAAGTAGGGCTTCCCGATTATTGTTTTTGGCTCGTTTCTTTGCTCGACACAGAATTTGGGGGGGTATTTTCTGGCCATTAGTTTGGTTGCCAAACGTTCTGCCTATGTTTTGTAGTGTTTTAAGTCAAAACAGTTCCTCCTCAGTCTTAGGAACTGTCTGAAAGGGAGGTTTTTCCTGAGATGGTGGGGATGAAAGCTCTCATACAGGAGGAGACAGTTCTTGGCAGTTGGCTTTTCATGTGTGGTGGTCTTGAGCATACCCTGGTTACATATGATATTTAGATTCAGGAACACCAATTCTTTCCAACTCATTATATGGGTAAACTTTAAGAACTCGTTTTGTAAATGCAGCCAACTCAAAAAATCTTTTGCAGTGGCTTTGTTGCCCTCCCATATGATTAGGACAATGGCAATGTATATTCTCCACAACTTTATGTGTTCTTGAAAAGGGTTGTGAGGACGTAGGATTTTATGTACCTTGAGATGGTGAACAAAGAGACCAGCTATGCTTAGCGCGAAAGTGCTTCCCATGCTGGTCCTGTGTTTTTGTAGGTACAGAATTCCTTCAAATTCAAAGAAATTATGGGTAAGAGCCCACTTATAGAACTCCATCACTACATTCCTGGGTGTCTGATAGTCCCAGTCTATCTCAAATAGGACCTCTTCAATTATATTCAGCGTCTCCGTGTGGGGCAGGTTGGTATATAGACTCTCAATGTCCAGACCCGTGAGTATATGTTTGTCAGGGTCAAATTGTAGAGCCCTCAAAAGGCGGAGGAGATCTTTTGTATCCTTCAAATACGTGTTGGTATTTTGAACTATTGGCCTTAGAAAGGCATCTGCAAACCTTGATAAAGGTTCCAAAATCGAACCTATCCCTGATACTATGGGTCATCCTGGAGGGTTTTTCAGATTCTTGTGTATCTTTGGGATTGTGTAGAAATAAGTGGTGGTAGGAATTTTATTGGTTAAAAACTCCCCCTCCTTCTATGTTATCCAGTTGTGTGCTAGGGCCTGTTCTGTCATGTTTCCAATCTGTATTCTGAGGAAATCAGTTGGATCTGTCACTAGTGGTTCATAATTTCTTTTGTCACTGAGGAGTCTAAGACATTTGTTGAGGTAAGCTACTGTCGACTGGATGAGAATGGCTCCCCCCATGTCTGCTGGTTTGATCACCATGGGCCAGATGTACAACCCGTTTTTGCATGCGCAAACAGGTCTGCGACCCGTTTGTGCATGCAAAAACCCTACAGGGCCATGTACAAACGCTATTTAGCGTGTCGCAATTTATTTGCGACTCGCTAAATAGCGTTCGCGACTTGCAATTAGGAAGTGGCGTTTTAAGGGCATCCCTTCCTAATTGCGACTCTGAGCCCTATGTATGACTGTTTTGCGACCGAAATTGCGGTTGCAAAACAGTCGCAATTTACCACCTACTTCAAGTAGGTGGTAATGCAGTCGCAAATGGGAAGGGGTCCCCAGGGGACCCCTTCCCCTTTGCAAATGCATGCGGAAATATTTTTTAAGAGCAGACACTGCCTGCCCTTAAAAAATTAAACGAAAACGAAAACGTTTCGTTTTTTTTTTTTTTTAAATGCATCCCGTTATCCTTTAAGGAAAACGGGCTGCATTTAAAAAAAAAAGCTGCTTAATTTAAAAGCAGTCCCAGACATGGTGATCTGCTGAGCCCAGCAGGCCACCATCCCTGGGAGGGCCAACCATTCTCAATGGGGTCGCAAAATGCGAGTGCCTCATGAATATTGATGAGCCTCGCATTTTGCGACCCCATTGGGAATCGCTAACAGTGTCTCTGACACTGTTGTACATTTGAAATTGCGACTCGCAAATTGCAACTCGCTATTTTTTGCAATTTGCGAGTCGCAATTCCAAATGGTCGTACATCTGGCCCGAAGTTCTTATCATTGGTCAGTTCTCTTATGGCTGTTTTCTCCTCCTTGGTAGTATTGTGAAAAACTCATAAAGTGCTGGGTTCTATGTCCCCTATCTCTTTCAGAACAGCCTTTTTAAAGGTGAGTATCTCAACAGGTACTGCAGTGGTGGGAGGAGTGAAGGTGGATTTTACTCTCGATCCGGTGTCTCATGGTGTATCATTACTTGGGAGTTTTCCCTACAAAAAGCCTTCAATTTTATTTTCCTGCTGAATTCATTTATCTCACAGCTGAGTTTGAACTTTTCTAGGTTCGCTGTTCGTGCAAAACCAAGGCCTTTCTCTAATACCTGCATTTGTGGGGTTGAGAGAACCTGATCTGTCAGATTCACTACTAGACTGGTCGGTGGCTCGGA
This sequence comes from Calotriton arnoldi, assembly GCA_963921515.1. Classification (NCBI taxonomy): domain Eukaryota; kingdom Metazoa; phylum Chordata; class Amphibia; order Caudata; family Salamandridae; genus Calotriton; species Calotriton arnoldi. Next base: position 1,796,654 of record CAWUFW010000692.1, read on the forward strand.
CCTACCTGGTTGTTCGACCCTGGTGGTGTGTCTTTTGTCATACTCCTGGTTGTCACTCTGTCCAGTCATTGTGGGGTGGGGCATTGGACCTGAGGTCGCCTCTTCATTTCTTATTGCCCCTGTTTTTTAATCATACCAACTAGAGGCCTGAATAAATAGCAATTTACCTACTAGCCAGGTATTTTTAAATCTCAATCTCTACACAAGACACACCCCCCCCACTCCTATTTTTTTTGTCAAATATTCACTTCATTAAAAAACAAAAAAAGTGTGCCCACGTAATACGTAGGTCGAAGCACGCCCCGTTCCGCAGCGGAACGGGATGGACCCAAGGATGAAGCATGCCACCGAGGGGCAACCCTAGTGGGTGAGAATTATGTAAGAAAACCAAGCGTTTTCTTTACCATGGAGAATTAGTCCATACAAACAGTAGGGCTCTTATCTTAAAATGCTAAATAATTTTGCAGCAACCTACCCTGTGTAGATTACAATTTTAAAATAATGTTGTGCATATTCAGGGTATTTTCAGTTCCAGGCTGGGACATAATAGAGCTATAAATACACAAGCCAGGGGCGTGGCCTGGGAACCCAAGACAGCGGAGGCATTTTAGAAATGCTCCGGACCTCCTCCACCATCCAGACTCCCCAGCCACCTGTCCGTGTCATGCGTGGCTGCTGCTTGCTCCTACCATCGTCCGGATGCTTGGGAGGTCTCCCAGGTTGAGGCGGCTCCCAATGAGTGCAGGCAACATGGAGTACTGGGCAGAGTGGCGGCCTTCCAAGATGGCGGCTGTCCTATGAAGAGACTCGGCGCTGCGGCCGAGGGAGAGCCTGGCGCCGCAACCTAATACTAGTGGCCCAACCACGCCTTCTCCGCTAATGTGAGGATCACGAGCATCCCCTGTGAACATTTGTCCACAACAGGAGGACCGCGGCAGGAGACAGAAGCCAGTGTCTTCCCCATAGAGCTCCAGCTGCTTGTGCTGTCCTGCCATCATCCAGGGGGTAAGCAGACCAGGTGTGGATTCACCCGGCATCCCAGACTCATGCCTGCTGCACAGCGAGGAGACCCGCATTGATCCTTGGCCCCAAGTGGCCTGTCGGGACCACGTGACACCCAGCTGAGGAGGACCTTAAATGAGGCTTTTGATGAATGGCCCTTTTCTTCTCCCCTCCCATCCTAGGGACACCGTTGGTCAGACAGGGCCAAGGGACAGAGGAGCAGGGGTTCCCTGGCTGCTCATGCTGCTGCGCCGCAATCGGTGGGGCAAACAGGACAGATGTGTTTTCATCGGACACGCAGCCCTTCCCGGGGTGGCACAGCCTGGGTCTTGATCGTCCCGCCGGCTCTTTCACAGACCCAAATGGTGGGGGTGCCAAGGAGGGTCCTCACGTCGTGGAGGCATCTAAAGACGGTCTCTATTCCTATTGTAGGTGTCACCTGGGGCTGAGACCCGACTGATCCTCACAGTGCGCTGGCAGATGGAGGGAGCCAGCATCAGTGAGTGAACGCATGGGGACAGTCTGCTGGGTGAGTGGCCCTGCTGGATGTCATTTCAGGACAATCAGGCTCTGAAGAACGTCTTGGGGTGGGCTGCACAGCCAGAGGTCTCCGGCCCACTAACTGAGGGAAACATCATGGTAAATGACAATGGTGCAACCTCGACAAATACGTCACGCCAGTGACAGATCACCCCAGGCAGTCCGGCAACGTCGTGGGAGATCGCTGGCTGGAGCCCATCAATGTGATTGCCATCCTCCAACAGACTTCCAAAGAGGCGGATGAAGCGAAGGTTGGAGATGTGGGAATAGACATAGCCTTCTTGCGGCAGGATCTGTTGAACATTGCGGTGAGGGTGACTGAGGCCGAAGGCAGAACACCCAACCTGAAGATGAAGTGGCCGACCTCAAAAAGATAGTGGCCAAGTTGAATACTACTACCCACACCTTGGAAGCTAGGGCAGAAGATGAGGAGAACAGATTTCACCTGAACACCCTCCGCTTCATGGGATTCCCAGAGGGCGATAAATTCAAGGCTCAAACAATTTCCAAACACTTAGATCATGTCCTGGGCTCTGGAGGGTGCCCTCTCACACTGGTTCGTCATAGAAACAACACACAGGGCCTTGGCTCAGCACTTGCCTTCCCGTGCACCCCCCAGACCTATGATTGCTCATATACTGAGTCACCGGGACACGATCCTGCAAGAAGCATGCAAAAAGGAACCATTCACTTTGACTCGACCCGCATCATTATATTCCTGGACTATATGAAATTAGTTCAAAGGCAGCGTAAATCCTTTGATACGGTCAAAGCAAAACTGCAGGAAATGTCTCTGTTGTAAATGCTGATATACCTGGTAAAGCTGAAAATGATCCATGACTCCTGATCTTACTTCTTTGAGAGCCCTGAGGAGGTATGGTAGTGGGCCATTGAGCAACGCAAGATCCACCGATGGTACCCACCGCCCTTACGGCAGGAGGACCAGCGACATCTGACACTCCAGAGACCACGCACTTTCAGGACGGGCAGCGATTTGGACGTTCGCAGACTTCCTAGGTAAGAATGGCTGTAGCTTGCTTCACTTGTTACTTGCAGTATATCCCAGTGCCTTTGTTCGCTTTCCCTTGTCCATGGGTCTGTCCCGGCACCACTGAATTGCCCTAATTTAACACTGTAATTTCTCCCATTTGGGGTGCAGGATAAGTTACAATGTAGCTCCAAGTGCTACATTGTCGTTCCCCCTGCAAACATTAAATTGATTCCTACTATCCCTGTCTGTCCTGCCTCCACGGCAGACAGGGACGCTTGGTCTCATACATGGCAACTACTTTTTCAATGAACTTCTTTGCTGAGGGGGATAAACAGAATTATACCAAGAATAGTCATTATACAACATGGATTCTCCTCCATCTTGTGAGTTGCAGCCTACCTGTGCCCAGATTGCAGTGAGCAGAGTCCAGGAAGTGGTAAGGAGGCAGACTAGTGCTGTCTCTTTCCTAAAAAAGTTTTAAAAAACGATTTTCCCTACCTGTGATTGCATCATCTTATTTTTTTTCTTTTTAAATTTCTTTACCTGTCTTTGCCTGTGGTTGTTACAGTTTAAATTTGTAGTTTTAACCTGCCAGTGATTGCATAATTTATCCCATGTTTTTGTGTTTAAACTTGTGGTTTTTCCTGCCCGTGACTGCTTCCATTTAACCTGTTGAATTGTGGGATTTGCAGTCCAAACTCTGTAGTTTTCCCTCTCATTCCCTGTGACTATCAGTTTTTCCCTCCAAATGTCTCCTTTGCTCTGTGCTAAGACCTGTATGTTAAGCAGTGCACCCTCGGCGACCATTTTGTGTTAACAAGTCAGTGAAACCAGCCCCCCCTCTCCCCCTGAGACAGCAGTAATCTGCTGTAAGCTGTTTAAACTGTGTTTAATAGGGACTGTGCACTTCGTTTTTTGGCCAGGAGAGGGAGTAAAGCTTTATACAAATAGTGTTGTTAGAGGACAAGTTTGTTAGGGCCTTACCTGCAGAAGTCCAAAGTGTGGATTGAGCCTGTCTGTCTCCTAGGAGATTTCTGAATAGAGGAGCAGCTTCCAACTCCCTGGCCAGCAAACCTTGTCTGAGGTAGTTGGGACCTTATATAGTCTGATATTGTTTGGTACATGTGTACACTGATTGGTGGTTGTATCTGATGTTTCTATTGGATTAGGGTTAGTGTCCTCATTGCTTGGATATTCAAGGGTTCTGATTGGTTTCTGGGTCTGTGATTCAATCAATGTAGGGTTGGGACTAGGGCTAGGGTTAGGATTTCTATTGGAAGTAGGGACTAGGGCTTCCTGTGTTATTGGTTGTTGGGACTAGGGTGGGACTAGGGCTATGGTTAGGCCTTTAATTGGAAGTAGCGATTAGGGCTTCTGGTGTTATTGGTTACTGGACTAGGGTGGGACTAAGGGTAGGGTTAAGCTTTCTATTGGAAGTAGGGACTAGGGCTTCCTGTGCCATTGGTTGCTTGGACTTGGGTTGGGACTACTGGTAGGGCTAGGGCCTCTATTGGACGTAGAGATCAGGGTTTTTGAAACTGATTGGGTGCTTGGACTAGGGCTAAGATTGGCTGTAAGGTCCTGGTCTCCTATTGGTTCTAGATTTTAGGGCTAGTGTTGTGATTGGATAGTGTTAGGTCTAGGGTTCCCATTGGCTGAAGGGGTCACCTGACTACTAGGGCTATAAACGGCCAAGGCTTAGGGCGTCTCAGCCCGGGCATTGAGGCTAAGGGTGGAGAGGACAAGGGTGAGTGCCTGTTTGAGCCTGTTCGAGACTGGTCTGGACCTGGGCCAGAAATGCTGCCCATTTTCCCATTCATTAATACCCACCCTATGTATGTGTCCCTTTGTATATAAGCATTAATTTCACTATAAATATGTACCTATCTTTGTGTATTGCTTTGTATAAACATGTAGAATAATTATGTTATAAAAACAACAAAAAACAACAACAAAAAAATCATCTTTGGTCTACATGTACTTGCTTCCATTGTGCATCTATGTACCTCCATGTACTTGGATCTGTGTGTCTGTTACTTTTCTCCTGAAAAAGCATATCCAATGCACTACCCTATTTCTCATCCTGTACCTCTATCAATATCTTCAATCTGCATATACTTACCTCCTTTATGCATCTATATACTTTCAATGTACTTATGGATCTATATATTTATCACGTTCTTCTAATTTGGCATTTCCAATGCACTACCCAATTTCTCAGCCTATACTTCTCTCAATATATCTTCTAGCCCAACTTTCTGACTCATCTCAAACTTCTTTCTACTACTCTTTCCAATGCATTACCCTATCTCTCACCCTATACATCTATCATTACATCCTCTACACCCACTCTCTCATTTATCCCAAACCCCATACCACTACTATGTTCCCCAAAATAACCCTTCTTGACTCTCTCCTACTCTACCCCTCCTTGCATCATCTGACACTTCTTTTACTATACCAATCCCCCAAAACAAATCTTTCTAAACTCTTCCCTCTGACTCTTCCCCTCCAAAAACCCTTTTTACTCATCCAAAAGCCTCCTCCTACTGCTATGACCTAAAAAAAGAAATCCTTCACTCTTCTATCCCTCCACTATCCTTTTCAATCAAAATAACACACTAACATGTTCACTTCTCTAATTCCATATTCCACTATACCAATTCACCACTAATCCTTTATGGGTTCCAGAGTAGCGTGCTACTCGCCAACAAAGCGTTTCAACACCTCATCAGGGTTACAAGCGCTATATAAATGCAAACCTTTCTCCCTTTTTTACCCCTCCCCAACCCTTCTCAATCCAAATAAGTGACTAACATATCCACCACTCAAATTACTTCATATTTCACTATACTAATTTTCAACACTAATCCTTTATGGGTTCCGGAGTAGCCTGCTACTCGCCAGAAAAGCGCTTCAACACCCCATCAGGGGTAACAGGCGCTATATGAATGCAAACCTTTCTTTCCCTTCTATCCCTCCTCTATCCTTCTCACTCCAAATAACTGACTAATATCCACCACTCAAATTACTTTCATATTTCACCATACTAATTCACCACTAACCCTTTATGGGTTTCCTGAGTAGCGTGCTACTCACCCAAAAAAAAGCGCTTCAACACCCCATCACGGGTAAGAAGCGCTATATAAATACAAACCTTTTTAGGTCGAGCCTAGAGTAGTGCGCAAGCGCTGCTTCTGGCAAGAATTTATGTAGGGGGTTTTCAAAGCTGACCAGACGCTCGTGCGTCATGGCCTTTTCCCTGCGGTTACGCGCGCTCACACATCTGTTTCCCGTTATCGTGCCCAGACGCGGGCGCGATAATTGGAAACACATGCCTGCCGTGCGGGTAATCGCAGGCAAAAGGCCATGACGCACGAGCGTCTGGTCAGCTCTGCAGGCTGCCGCGCTCGCTCGCCCTCCTTATTTATTTGACTTGAGTACAGCGACGGCTGGTGAAATGGGTAATTGTATTTGGTGAGGTGTAAACTCCTCTCTAAAATCGCTAGGAGCAGGCAAAGAAAGCAAGCGAGTTCAAGTAATTGCGTGAATAGATACTTATAAAATATTGATGCCTCATTTGAAAGGCACCAGGTTATCTATTTAGACACCAATAAAAAAAAATGCCTTGATTGTCCCATTTTCCTGCATACCTGAGGCCTATCGAAGAGGACTGGTTTTCGTGGTGGCTTAATCACTCTCGTTATGTTTACTACGTAACATGTAACCCCCTTTTGTATTCATATCTCTCCATCTGCATATATTACGCTTCATCTCTTTCCCCTTGAGCACCTTCTTTTCACATTCAACCCGACACATAACGCACCCACTCATCTGTGAGCACTGTATTTTCTTTAGTCTGCACATCTTTGGTGTAAGGTTATTACAACTTAACTGGTTCACTTTAGGCACACCAAGACTACAACTCCCAGAATGCATCAAATGGCCGAATAAAATCACCAAAACTGGAAACTTGGTGATACAAAGCATTCATTGAAAACAACAAGCAACGATATATGTATTTAATTGTATATACCGAAATATTTTTATGGTCCGTTAGCAACAATAAGTCTGCCGAGGAAATGTTGGTGCAGAATGCTGGCATGTCACGTTTTTTTGGACTGGTTACAACAGACTGCCCGTTTTCATACCTTGTACATGTATTGTGATGACGTGCTCCTCGCATCCTCCTGCTGGGCATGGTTGCTGTTTATTGCCCAGGCCATCTGGAAGATGACTGCAGTGATCCATTCATTGCCTGTATTATTTGTATTCAAGGCGCCCCTCTCACTGCCACGCCTGGTTGCTTGGACTAATATACCGGATTCCCACTTGGGCCCAGGAGGCCTCTCTGACTACTTAAAGGAATTTCATTTCAATTCGCTGTATGTCACCTTATGTTCTGTGGCTATCTCGAAAATCTGGAATGGAGCCAGCCCTCCTGGACCCCGTTGGTCACCCCTCGTATACATTTATGTAGGACCTGCATTAAGTCGGTACTCGTAAGCCACCCCTTTGGTGTGTGATCTGCAGCTTTCATGCATGGTTTCCATTCTTATTTATTCACTACCTATAACATTCCGTTCAGATTGACACAAAGGGGTTTGACGATGCCCAGAGCTCTGAGAGTGAGGGGGTTACCTTAAAATGGGCAGCAGCTCGCTTGGCATGGAGCAACTGGGCTTTTTTATTGATAATGTTGGCACATCAAAGCTAATGAAACGTCTACAATTACCTAACATACAGGTGTGCAATTATATTAATGCTTATTTTTTCTGCGAGTTGGGTGTTGTTACCTGATCATCAGTACCAGGGTTTGCCAAAATAAAGTTTATTTAGCAGAATTAATAAACATGCCACGCTCTTTACCAGAGTGTATCTTTTTTTCATTTCTTCCATAGGCTCAGACAGTGTTCACTTGTAAACAGAAGGCTAATAGGATATTTGGGGCATTCTGTGATTGGAAACGTATCCCACTTTGTGAATGTATTTTAATGTCAATAGCTCATATTAAACCTTAAATAAACATGTGTATCCATTGGTTAAATTAAATAACGTAATAAGCTGTAACTGGTTAGTGAAATGGGAAACAAATACTAAAAATTGGGATATTTTGCTCTTTCTGCCACACCTCTGACTCTGCAGAGAAACCCCAGCAAAATAGACACAGTGAATATCTTCAAGGGTTTTGGGGAATCCTGCAATAGATTTCTAAGTAATGTAAATAATTTTTACATGTTTTTTAAAGTGTTTGGTATTTTTATGGCTTATACTTAATAAATATACCTTTTTGCCTATTTTATTATCCTTTGCTGGATGCGACTTCATGATTTTCTTAAGCACACAATGCTAGTTATCTTGATTTAGACCACGCCCCTACTTGGAGAGGCCACACCCCCTGAAGAGATTTGCCACGCCCCTTTTAGAGCACCCCCAGGTTTTTTTTCCCACTTAAAGCCCTGGATATACATAAAAATGATAACTTACCTGCTGGTCGCTGTTGCCGTCGCCAGCCGTCACCTCTCCTCAGCAGGAACAGGAAGCACCCAGGCTTCAAGACTTCCTTAGCCAATTACGGCGCTGCTGATTGCAGCGTCGTGATTGGTCTGAGCGCTGTGGTTTGGTGCTTACAGAGGTAGTGGAAGCCTAGGAATGTTCCTCCACGCAGCCAGCCGGCCAAACAGTCATGTGCACTTTAGTGCAGCATTAGGCACTCCTCCTACCTGTGACGCTGAGAGCCCAGCCCACCCCACCCTAACATGGCGGCAACTCCAATACAAACAAGCATTGGCATAGCCATTAGGTCTCGCCTTTGGGACCTTATAAGTGTTTAGCCTTGCAACAGTTGATGTTGTTGCACCAAGGATATTGTGCCGCATAACTAAATACTTATATGGTCCCAAAAGCGAGACCTATTGGCTATGCCAATGCTTGTTCCCTCTTCTATCCTTCTGCTATCCTTCCGAATCCAAATAACTGACTAACATATCCACCACTTAAAATTTACTTGCATGTTTCACTATACTAATTCAACACTAATCCTCTATGGGTCCTGGAGTAGCGTGCTACTCGCCGAAAAGCGCTTCAACGCCTCGTCCGGGGTTGTAAGCGCTATACAAATGCAATTACAATACAATACAATGAGCACACACTGCAAAGAAAATATTGCAGTGTATAATAATGCAGAAACCTTAGACGAAAAATAAATGCTAGTTAAGTTAATCAATTGGAAGAACTTTCTTTTATGTTATGAAAGTTCCAATATATTTTTAAGCACTTCAAGGGCTGCATAAAAATGAAAACAGCCTGGAAAAGTACTTTTTGAGGCATTTATGCCCCCTGGGAATGCAGCCACGGTCCCCCAGGGGGAACACCCCACGGTTTGAAGACCTCCGTTCTACAGATTTTAAATATGAAGCACTTTAGAACTAATTTTCACAAAGTTATTTCAAGATGACAACCCTTTTACGAATTCCCAAGAAGCTCCTGTCTGACTGTTGACCAAAGGTACATTTTTATTCTACTCATCGGGACATTGCAACAGATACTTGTTTAAGGCTGCACACTGGTACAGGTCTCAGAATTTTGAGCTTAGGGGGTTACAAACCAAAGTTCGGGATCTGTGACTGGCAAGCCACAGGTTTATTTCTTAATGCATCTTTCTTTCCTCCTAAGATTGAATAAGTGAGTGTAAGTGAGTGCCAATCAGCTGGCAATACTACTGCTTGTTAATTTCTCTGCCAGGAATCTGCACTATCCTAAATTGAAATAAAATATTTGCTATCACACCACATTGAACAGTTCTCATATGAGGTGACTGAGCTACATCCATGCAGGAAGACACACAGGCAAAAAGTAGAGTGGTCTTGTAATAACTTTGCAACAAATTGTGTTCAAGCATGCAATGGATACAAGTATTCCTTCAAGTTCCAGAACATCTAAAATGTGTGACATATGGGCAATGTCCTGCAAAGAGGTCACTCATATAGAAACAAAAATTGAGGCTCTTAATAGCATATGTTATAATAACAACAACCATGTTTTCTGTCTCTTCTAAAGCCCCCAGCGCGTAAAGTGTGAAATCCACTTAAATATCAATGTTGTTTTTAAATCCTACAGGGGACTGTCCATTATAAAATGCAACATTTGTTACAAATTTCTCCAAAATGCCTTTGAGAAGGATGACCATAGCCTCTAAATTGGTTGTTCCTAAATGTGTATACTAACTAAACCAATTACCAGGCTTAGGTAGAGAAAGGGGCAACCTTAAATAGAGCATAAGAAAGACACCAGGCAGACAACAAGGGGCCACCTGTATAAAGCCTTTTCGTGGTCACAAACTGGTCGAAACACAGGATCAGCCCATCTGCAAATGCAAAAAGGCATTATCAAATGTACAAAGCCCTAATTGCGATTTGGTAACTTATTACCGAATCACAATTTGGGTTTGGAAATCTGTATTTGGAAGGGCGCCTCTGCCAAAAAAAGGTTAGGAACTGGAGTGGGGGAATGTAACACTTTTAGGTGGAGGCCCTTCCTGGCTGGAATCTGCTGAGGATTCAGAATAAAGTCACAAAACGTTTGCCGGATTGCCCTTGGTACTTAAATTAGGATTAATGAGAGGATTTTCTACATTATAGTTCTTTTTTTGTTTTGTTCTAAATATTTTATTGACATTTTAAATAAAGGGGAACAATAAAAAAAGAGAAAAATTAATAAAAACATGGATTGATTCAAGCAAATGCAATTGTCAAGACATGTACCCAAATAAAAAAAAAAGGGGGCATAGTCATCAGATAAAGCAGAGCTTGTAGTGCTTGAAAATACACAAAGGATTATTAAGTCAGTTTGGGAAGACGATTTGTAGATGAGTGTATGAGAGTATGAAAGTAAGTAGGACAGTGAAATTTAGAAGGATCAGAAGTGATTGTACGTGTGAAGGGTTAGAGATGTGGATGGTTCTTGTGAAATGCCCCTGAGTGATGTATATGTAACATAATAAATGTGGGCAGAATCTTCGAGGGATAAAGAAGGGCAGGGGAAAGGGAGTCATGTGAGACAGTGGAGAAATTATTACACCTTAAGTTAAATCGGGGATTGAGTTCAAATGGTAGGTATTGGTAGGTTTCCTATTATGAGGATAGATTGCGAATGAAGAGATCTAGCATTTCTCATATGCGCTGCGAGGATATAGGATGACTTTTTCTGACTGTGATTGAGGTATATGTGTGCTCCTCTGGTAGGTAACCCAAGCTCACCATATATGATATGATACATTGTTGCTGGATTTCCAATCGATCAAGATTACTTTGAGGGCAAGAGTGAGTAGAAGGTCAAGTAAGGTGAGGTCCGAGTTAGGGAGATCAATTGGAGGATTTGCAAAGTGTGGACCCTAGATGATAAGTGGAAAAGATAGTGGTATTGTGGTCAATTTTGTCTAATTGGAAAGAGATGTCCTGCCAATAGGAAGACAGGTGTGGACAAAGAACATATGTTCTTCATCACTAGGTGACAAATCGCAGGCCCAGCATGTGTCGAAGTCTTTGCGTTTTAGTCTGAATAATTTAGCAGGAGTCCATTGGAGGAAGTGTGTGGCGAAGAATTTGGTTTGGGTTATTGAAGGCATTAGTTTGTTTTGGAGTCAGTTTGACCCGATTTTCGACCAGGTCTCATAACTAGGAGGAGTAAGCTCTTTGGAAGAAAAGTAAGAAGACCATTTGTGTGGTAGTGGGGGATGACATGGGGTTTTAGTAATAGCAAGTAGTTTGTAAAATCTAGAAGCAGCATGACTGCCCAATAATTTCAGTTGCAATTTTCATAGTAGAAACGAATTGAGGAGGGGAACTAACTTGGATGTTTTGGATTTGATTTGTAAGAATTCATAAAAGTCCATATTTGAGAGGTCGTACTTGTTTTGTAGGGAAGCAAATGAGAGTGGTTCGGTGTTCATGTAAAGATCTGATATTTGGCTGCCCATATCGGAGCAATGGCTAATGAGATAGGGATTGGTTATTTTTTATTATTCCACAATGACGTGAAGAAGGATGTATTTATATTAGTCACCAGTGATGTGTCCAAGGCCAATATGAAAGAAATAGTATCTTTAAAGATTTTCTTGGATTTGGCTCTAAGGGTAGTGTGTCATTGTCAGGGTGGTTAGTAATGTGAATGCATAGCAGATTGAGGACTCCTCATCGAGCTGTATGTTTTTTTTAATGGATTAGTTTTGAACCAGCGTGAGCCTTGGGCAGCTAAGTATGCAGTTAGGTAGGTATTCCAATTTGGTAAATTGCACCCTCCTAGTTTAGGGTGGTGTTCTCAGTTTTTAGACTAATTCTGGGTTTTTACTCTCCCAAAGAAAACTTGAGACAGCTTCATCAATCTTGAATAAGAAATCTTGGGAAAGGCAAACAGGGAGCATACCAGACAAGAAATTAAACAGGGGCGATACCATCATTTTGATGGTTTTGAGCCTACCCCACCATAAAATAAGTTTTTTTAAATCAGAGTTTTTTATATAGCGCAAACTTGACCCAAAGGTATTAGAGCGCTCTAAATGAGCACCAGTTGCGTTCCAGATAGATATATTTATTTTTTGTTAGACACGGGGAGATTGAGGAGCTTTTTACGATGTCGGTCAGAGTTTCCTCCGACCGACACCGTGGCGGAAACGGGACCGACCGTCCTACGGTCCCAACCGCCTAATTATGACACGACCACACATGGTATGGTCGCATTCCCACATTTCCCTATGGGAGCATGTGTTACGGCTGTAACACAAGCTCCCATAGAGAAATGGGAGATTGTGTTAATCCCTGCACCCTGTAGCAGGCACCATGAGGTGCCTGCCACAGGGTGCAGGGATTAACAGGGGGAACCATAGGTGCCCCTCAGCCCCCAATCGGAGGCCGCAACAAAAAGGGGGCCCTGCTAGGGGCCCCCAAAGTCGCTCTCTGACAGGCTTTCCAAGTCAGAAAGTCCAGCATGGAAAGCCTGTGGGAAACCGAGCATTGTAATCTTGAAGGCGGAAACACCTTCCTATGGGATTACGGGCCCTGGAGCCTGTTAGAAGCCAGCCAGAATGACTGGCTGGTTTCAATTTCGACAGGCGGTATTGTAATCAGCTGGTCAGAACTGAAACCGACAATCTCGGTCATAAAGCCTCTGAACTAGGGTCGGAGGCTTTACAACCGAGATCGTAACAGGCCCCTAAGTGATTTGCCCAGAATCAAAAGATGTTGAGCGTCCCTGCTGAAAATCGAACCCAATTCCCCAGCTTCGAGGTCGACCGCTCTAGCCGTTAGGCCACATCTTTTTTACGTGTTTACATGACCATGCAGATAGTAAGCCCTTTATTTTATTCAGGGTTTAGTTTTCATTGATGAAGATAGATTCAAAAAGATCATTACAAAACCATATGCCAATATATCTGATATTAGATTTCCTTTGAAATTTGGAGGAGCCAACTATCGAAGGGTTGCAGTGAACATTCAGGGGAAGGATTATGGTGTTGTCTCTGTTCAGAGAGTAGCCAAAGAAATAAGAGAAATGATCAATACTATTTAGTATCTCAGTAATGGCATGGGCAGGGGATTCTGTGAATATCAAAATGTCATCTGCATATGCAGCTTTTTTATATGAGACATCCTTGAATGAGATGCCGGGGATGTCAGATGATTCATTCAGCATTAATAGGAGAGGGCCAATGGCGAGTCAGAATAATAAAGACGATAAGAGGCAACTTTGACAAGTTCTCTCTTGTAGTATAAAGGGTTGGGATTCTAGCCGAGGGTTTTGAGTACAAGGCCATGGTCATCGTGATGAACGTTTCCCCTAGGTTGTGTCTTGAGAGAACAGCCTCAAGTTAAGGCCATGAGACTTTATCAAAAACCTACTCCGCATCTAAGGCTATGGTAGCTGCTGGGGGGGAGAGTGGACTGGAGGCTCTCTTGATGGCATGAGAGTAGAGGTGAATGTTGTCAGTAGCCAAGCGCCCTTTGGTAAAGCCAGATTGGGAAGGATGAACTAGTTTGGGAATCAGTGGGGCAAGGCGATTTGCAAGACTTTTTGCAAATATCTTTGCCTCCATGTTTATGAGGGATATGGGCCTAAAGTTGTTAGGGTCAGAATGGTCCTTCCCATCCTTGGGTATGACGACAAAGGTGACTTCGGAGGTGGTCCTTGAAACAGAGCTGGACGTTGAGAAATGCGAGAGAGACTAGTCTAGTGTGTCAATAATTGTAGGTACAAAAGTTTTAAAAAATTCAATTGGAAAATCATCTGGTCCCCGTGCTTTACCAGATGGAATACTTTTAATGGCGAGGTTAATCTCTTCTCTAGTAATTAGATTGGTTAAGGGCATTTGTTCACTATTAGAGATTTGTTTAATCGGTAAGGTGTGTCGGAATTCTAAACAGGTTGTTTGGAGGTTATTGAGGGAAGGGGTGTACAAGTTAGTGTAGGAGCGCTGGAATACCTTAAGTATCACTTCTGTTGATGTTTGCATCTTACCATGTTCATCTTTGACCGTCTGGATAAGGTTAGAATTGCGCTTGAACTTTAGGTAGGCCGCCAGGGATTTTCCAGATTTATTCAAATAGAATACTTTTTGCCCTTTTGGGCACGTACCCATAAGTATACATGTTTACTGATTATAGAGTTGAATTCGTATTTATGACGTTTTAGTATAGTCATGAAAGCAGGATCATTAGTTCTTCTATAATTCAGTTCTTTAGCTTTGATTTTGGAGGTTAATTGATCTAGGGAGGACTTAAATATTTGTTTTTCTGAGACATTTGGCTTATGATTTAACACCTATAGTAACATTTCAGGGAGTCCCAAAGAATTATTGGGGAAGATGCAGAATCTTTATTTATCTGAATGAATTGACATCGTTCCTTATAGAGCTACTCAACCATGTCAGAGTCCTCCAAAATCTCTAAGTTCATATGCCAGGCCTTCTCTTTCAGAGGGATGGGAAGGAGTTGGAGAGTTATTGAAATGATCTGAAATTGTGATGGGTTCTATGGAGGCTAAATAGGCGTGTTGAAGAAGAGAGGGATTGTGTAAGATGTAATCAATTCTCGAGAAAGTGTTGTGTGGGGGAGAGAAAAATGTGAAATCACTACCAGCGAGGTTGTGAAGTCTACAAACGTCCAATAGTTTATGGGCTGTACAAAGGGCATGCAGTGCTTTGTGGGATCTGGGGATTCTGTATCTAAAGGCAGATTGTCTATTCAAATGGGGGACCATTGGAAGGTTAATTTCACCATCAAGAACAATCCATGCATTGGGGGAAAAGTGTAAGTTTAGCAGATAGGTTGTCCCAAATTTTGGGGTCATCTATAGTGGGAGCATATATTTTCACTGCATATAATTCTGTAGTGCTATTCTGTAAGCATGTTATTAGCCATCCGCCATCATTATCTGATTCTGATGAGATAACCGAGAGGCCAGAGTTCTTGGAAATCAGGGTTATAACCCTATTTCTTTTGGAAATTGCAGGAGAGCAGGTAATGTCTGAAACCCAGCCTGTGCGTAGAGAAAGAGCTGCTTTATATTTAATTTTGGTTTCTTGTAGAAAGGCTAAATCACTCTTAAGAGAGTGGCAGTAGTCAGAAAATGTTCTACGCTTTACAGGGTGGTTGAGTCCTTTGGCATTAAGGGAAACCACTTTAAGCATAGCAACGTTTTGGTCAGCCATTGCTATACTGAAAATCTATAGTGAACACAGTACTATGAATCACCATTAATTTTGATACGGCCAATGGGAATTTGAGGCAATCACATGACTCAGGGTAGGTACGGAACAAAAAATTAGAAGTAGTGCTTAGAAAAGAGTAAGGGGTCCCGGGGGAACCAATTATCTCTGATAGAGAGAGAGTCCCAAAAATAACTATATATTGCAGTTTTCATGCAGCTCTTTGATAACAGTTAATTGCTCACTGTTCTACATTAGGATTTGAACTCATAAACTGCAAGTAACAATAGGATCTCTCTGACAAAATCAATAACCTACTGACCTATTTTCATTACATGCACGTTGTGATTTACATGGTACATGTTCTTAGCAGCGGGCATATTAACCCTCTATGCTACCTACGGTGAGTTAAAACTTCCACTAGACAAATCTTCGATCTCTCTCCAGGAAGAACATTAATCACTGGAGTTATCTTGACATTTGTATTGGTGCCGGAATATTGCTGGAGGCAAGGAATGCAGCAGCAGTTGCTTTAAAAACTATAATATACGGTGCCCCCACCCAAAGTCAGCACCCTGTGCGTTGGTCGCACTGCCCTAGAGCCGGCCCTGCTTGCAAAGAGCCATAGGGGCTTTGCACAGAATCACAATTGCAACTGGAATACATGACTATTGTTCTGTGAGCTATGCGGAGAGGCTAAGGATTGGATGACCATGTATTCTGAACATCTTTCTGACCCAATGAGAGGCACTGTGAGAAAGAAACTGACAATGCCTTCAGCCTCAACTCCAGAGAAATCGTGGCCTGTAATAAACACCTGAAGGCAACCTAGTTCAAAGTATGCACTATACAAGAGTAATATGCTAATCAAAAAATACAGAAGCACAACAACCTGGAAATAGCTTACTTAATTTTACATTCCCTAAACATGTTAAACAGGTGAAATAAAATCAGTAGCTGAATGGATGACATGGATTACCTTAATTATTATTTTTCTTTTTGCATTCATTGTTTAGAAATCGATCAGTGTTTTGGCAGTAAGGTTAAGGGCATGAATATAGGCAGAGCCACTGAAATTATGTGATTGTGCGGGCGAGGCATTTTTTGCATAGTTGATTTGTTACATTTCTCACTTCCTCTGCTGCATAATCTGCTGATTTTTTTTTTGTTCAAGAAACTTTATTAGTTTTTTAATAATGAAAAGCAATTCAAAGGAAATGAGGAGGGAGAAGGAAAGATTCGACATCTGACACCCAACAGTTGCATGATGTGTACATCAATGTGATACACACAATTGTTGATGTTAAGTACATGAAATAACAACATGTATAAGCCCAGGACTGTAACAGAAGCATTTGGCGTCAGGCCATGGGCAGAAAATAGGACGGAATGAAGCAAAGCAAATCGAATTGTCGTGTGTATAACTTTCACGAGTTTCCTGATGTGATAACAAAGAAGAAGGGGGCGTAGGAGGTCAGGAAAGAGAGGAGAGAGGGGGGGGGGGCATGTAATACTGTGTACGGGAGGAATCAGGGATTTAAGTATGGCAGTAAGAATAAGATTAATGGTCATTAGGTGGTTGAGGAATTTCCCTTTCTGGGGGTGTGTCGTGAATAAAAAGGTCAAGCGTATTCCAAATATCCTTGTATGAAATTGGTTTATGTGCATGCTTTGTTGATAGGTTACCCAAGCCCACCAGGTACGATAGGATACGTTATTGGTGGATTTCCAGTCAAGTAGTATAACTTTAATAGCAATGGTCAGCAACAGATCATGGAGTGAAAGGTCCATGGCAGAGAGGTCAATTGAAGGATCTGCCAAATCGCAGGTTTTAACAAATAAAATGTTTCAAAACTTACCAAAAACGCAGACAGACCCGGCCCACTTAAAGCCCTGGTTTATAATAATTAACTAGCAGTATGATGCGGTCAACACTGGCCGCGTTATATCACATACTCTTTTTTTTAATTTTCAGCCATGCTGCTTTATAACATGGCTAAAAATCCTTTACTAAGCCCATAGATCTTGATAGGCGCGACCTATTGGCTTTGCCAATACATGTTTCAATAATTAATGTTACCTTTTCTTTTCCCAAAAGACTCAATTTAATGGTGAGTATAAACCAGTTATGTTTTCAACACTGCTAATAATCTGTTTGGTTGTTGGTTCTCTTGTTATCGATTTCAGAAGGATAAAGGCCCAATCAATACTTTAAGCCTACAAACTTCAGACTGCATAGTCAGGTCTGCTCAGCAGGCATTCAACAAACTGAGCTATCAATAGTAGACATATGAGGCTGTTGTCAACTTGGGCTCTGATTTGAGTGAGGAGCCTTGCATAGCACAACACACCAAACTGAACCACTACCAGGCCCTTTCAAGCTGTACAGCACAATCACGCTTTTGGCAGTTTTGGCAGTTCGGGCTGGACTGTTCCCATGAGGCACAGGGTCAAGACTGATTTGCATATGGCTGTGTCTGAACTGGGGTGGCGAAGTGAGCTAAGAACGATGATGGATTCAACCCAGATCTGTGACTGGGGTGAGTGTCTGAAAAGTTTCAGCGCTCCGTCCATCATCTCCTTGTGTTTGCTTTGTTCGCCCTAAGTTGGAAGGGTATGCCCAGACGTGGGTCCCTTGCTCACTTTGCCACTGGATTCAAGCTAGCCTGGCTGATGAGGGCTGTTAGCCCGAAACCGGTCCCAGGATGCTTGTTTCTGGTCCAGGGAAGACATGGCTTGGCAGTTCGGGCTGGACTGTTCCCATGAGGCACAGGGTCAAGACTGATTTGCATATAGCTGTGTCTGAACTGGGGTGGCGAAGTGAGCTAAAGAACGATGATGGATTCAACCCAGATCTGTGACTGGGGGCGAGTGTCTGAAAAGTTTCAGTGCTCCGTCTCCTTGTGTTTGCTTCGTGCTGGATTTCAGCATGATACATAGTGCTTCTAGGTTGGCAAGAGGGATGACGGCACATGTGGCTGAAGTGAGTTGCTAGAAGTGATACATTTTATGGTACCCTTGCGAAGTTGGCCTTTTTTTACGATGCTGTGCAGGATTGCTAAAAAGGTCCCAAAGGCGACACCTATTGGCTTTGCCAGTGCTTGTTCACTTATACTTGAAACCACTTAAAACTACTCAGAAGAAGATAATGGATACAGAGAACGGACTAATGGTCTGTCCTTAAGAAACGCCATCAAAAACATTTTAAACTCAAATGTTAAAATAGTGCCTGCGTCTGCATTGTATCACCCATGAAAGCTGAAAAAACACTTTTGTATAGAAATACTGCGATTTGAACAGTTAATAAAAAGTTCTGGGGTTCCCTAAAGGAATGTGACAGTTTTATTTAATTTAATGAGTATCCTGCTTTGCTTTTATGGCTGTTTTAGTTCCTTGTCTCTTAGTATCCCTCATTTCACAGACATGCAAATGCATTTTATGCATCCAGCATGGTGTGTTGGTTGTAAAGATTGTAGAAGGTAATATTGGATCTCGGGGACTATTCTTCGCTATTAGTAGCACAGATTGCCCTAGTGTATGATATGCCAAGCTTCGGCAGATCCACACTCTGCTTTCACCAAGCACTTCTAACTAACACCTTAACCCTTACAGTGCCAGACCACCTCCAGCACATCACCCTGAGCCTCCTGTTTCCTAGGAAGCTGCAGCAGCCTGGTCTATAAATATGGTTGGGGCCGGTGACAGGTTTGCTGAAGCCAATGGATGCCTTCCCCATCCTGGCTCTGTTTACTTACCCCAACTGCTTGACATCTTGAAATATGTACAGCAGGGGAGTCTTTTAACTTTCCACATCAGCATTGCCTATGGAACACTCGGGGAGAGATGCATGGGGGGATTTCTAGCTTTATGAGAGTACACGGTAGCCTCACTCGCCCGAGGATGGGGCAAAGAAGTAGTGCTCAGGAGGTCTGGAAGGAATGGTGAGGATCAGGCAAGGTGTAAATAACTGAGGCAGGTGCATGCCGCACCACTGATGCTACACCCCTGCTGGCAGCCTGCCCAACAGCCTTGGACAGGTTTGCACCTGTCCAAGGTATGGTGCCTTTCACACAGGTGTTGCATGTAACTTCTGCAAACGTCAGCACAAAGGTGTCTCTTCAGACCCAACAGAGAGGAGAAGATCCATAGTGCTTATGTTCCAAGACCCAAATTGGCGAAGCACTTGCTGGGTCACTTCTATTTATTAAGTAAGTATCATCACAAGAGATAGTCATGGCAGAACATCTCACCACAGGAAAAAAGGTCCTCTCCTCCTGTCTTTCATCTGATCGTTCTCTGATGGAACCATACTCCAAGTTCCTCCTTCCATCACACACCAGAGTATGCAGAGGAAGCAAGAGAGGACTCAACACATCCCCCCTTTCCATCAGCAATGCTGCATTCGAAAAGCTAGTGTGGAAATCAGTAAAATCTTTATCGCTGGTTAAAGACAAAGCTGTATTAGCAAAGAGGGCTCACGCCTGGATGACTTTGAGCACTTATAGCACACTGGCACCTCAAAAATACTTCAGCCTAGGCTACTCAAAAACCATTATAGATCAATTCCTGAAATATCGATTGGGGCTACTACCATGTGCTTAGCACCCTCTGCACTCGCATAGGGACCGTGCAGGAACTGATTGTCCCTTATGTGGCACGTCCACGAAAGATATGCTGCACCTCCTATGCACTTGCAAGGAACTCGCGAAGGAACTGAGGCAGCTCCTACAAGTTTATTTTAATTATGGAGGGATTCGGAGACAGCCCGTGCTGGCCTGCTTTGCACCAGAGGATCCGCAGCTGAACTGCTGACTAGTACAATTCCTGACACTGGTGGCCAAAAAGATGCCAGACTGCTGAGGTAGTGGTTCTCGGCCCAAAACAACTCAAAGCTGACTCAAAGCACTCTGCAGACACCATTCAAATTTAAGCAACATTTCACTTTTTATGCATGGTCTCACTGTACTTTAATGTTGAATCAATCATTGCTGCAAGGGGGCTACCACCAAGGCCTATCTCTTCAATGCCGCACAATTTTATACCAAGACACATTCAAAGAACTTAAATGATGTATTTTAAAGGACTTCTGTCTGCTCACATAATATATTATCACTTTGTAAGGACTTTTATGTTTAACTTTGTTTTATTGGTTTGCAGATAAGTGAAAAGACATAATACATATATTATTTATCCTATTTCGGGCCCCCGCAGGAGGCCCAGCTTGTCCGTGTAACATACAATAGCTAATAAAATATACAACTCCCATCCCCCCAGTCCCTATATCCCCCCTCCCCGAACCGGTGTGCTATGGCGGATCCTTGGTGTTTCAGTGTATATAGAGCCCGTGTGCGCCGTGTCTCAGGAAGCTGCCCCAGGTTGTGGGATAACAGTTAGTCGCAGAAGGCGAAGGTATTTCGGGCAGGTGATTTCGTTGAATTCCATCGTTAGCAGTGATAGTAGGGGCTGCCATGTGGTAGCAAACGTGTCTGAGGATTGTGTAAGGCTAGCTTGGATTCTCTCCATGCCCAACGTGTACCACAGTTTGTGTAGCCACCCCGTGTGAGTTGGTCTATTCCGTGTGCCCCATAGAGAGAGAATGTGTTGCACCGCTGCCCCCATAGCCAAGCCCATCTGCCTTCCCCTAACTGACTTCAGTGGGTACGTAATCGGGTTAGGGAGCCCCAGCACGGTATAGGCCGGGAAGCGTGGGATTTCTGTGTCGAATTGTTTGTCTATATCGTCTAGGACTGCCGTCCAGTATCTTGTCACTTCCCTACAGTCCCATAACAGGTGAGTCAGTGTGCCCTCTTCGTCACATCCTCTCCAACATGTAGGGCTACGATCGGGGTTTCCCTTATGTAGTCTGGCAGGTGTCAAATACCAATATGTTACTACCTTGACCGCAGCCTCCCTGCCTGCTGTGTTCCTAGCCGTGTGGTTTGCCCTAAAATAAATGTCCCGCCATTCTTTTCCAGTCAGCTCTCTACCAAGCTCCCTTGCCCATCTCCTCTGTCCAGCCGAGGGTCCCGGATGAGCCGGGAGGCGAATCAGTCGGTAGAGTTCGGAAATCATCCTCTTATCCGAGGTTTTGGTGACGAGCCATTTCTCGTAGGCCGTCAGTTTTCTACCGACCAACGGGCGCACGTCTGGGTGTGTTAGCCAGTGGCGAATTTGGAAATATTGGAGTCTCTGCGGTCTCTGGACGTCGTAGGCCTGTGATATCTCTGAGAGTTGGAGGAACCCCTCTAGGTCGAATAAGTGCCCGGCTGACTTGCATGTTGACGCCCTCCATTGTGGGAACGCTCGCTTTTCAAGCCCCGGTGGGAATTCCGGGTTGTCGAATATAGGAGTTAACGGCGAGGGAAAGGAGGTAAGTCCACGTTTTGTCGCCACTGTGTCCCACACTTGCATAACAGTGCGTGTGAATGGGGAGAGTGTAAGGTTCGGGGGCCTATCCGGGCGTTTGAGGAATGGTACTTTCCAGAGGTCTAGCTGTGCCATCGCCCTATCTTGAACCAGCCACCTCTTTTCTGATTCCGGTCTATTCCATTCGACCAAGTATCTGAGTTGCGACGCCCGGAAGTAATCCAATAAATTGGGAATTCCCAGCCCTCCTTCGTCGGGGGGACGATGGGCTAGCTCCCTATTCATCCTTGGCCTCTTCCCGGCCCAGATGAATTGTTGCACAGCACTTTGCAATTTATGAATGACGCCTTTGGGAGGCCAGGCTGGGATGGTCTGAAAGAAGTATAGCACTTGAGGCAAGATAGACATTTTGATTGCAGCGATACGGCCCAGGAGAGACAGGGATTGCTTCTGCCATCTACGCAGATCTCCCTGAACACGCGTAAGGAGATTGGAGTAGTTTAGGGCGATTGTGTGCTCTGTGGAGGGGGTCAAGACTATCCCCAGGTATGGGATCTTGTCTTGAAGTTGTAGCTCCCCGAACTCGCCGTGTGGTGCCCCTGGTGTAGTTTCGTAGAGACCAAGTGGTAATATTATGGATTTCCCCACATTGATCTTAAAGCCGGAAACCTCACCAAAATCGTGCAGTTCCCGCAGGAAAGCCGGGACCGAGCGCTTGGGTGTCTCTAGGGCTGCCAGGATATCGTCCGCATAGAGGCTGATTGGGTGTTTCTCCCCTCCAAAGGGGATACAGAGGATATCTGGGTTATCCCTTATCCGTTGTGCTAGGGGCTCAACATATAACGCAAATAGGAGAGGTGACAACGGACATCCTTGCCTCGTGCCCCTTTGAATGTCAAAGGGCTGGGAACTCGTTCCGTTGAACCGGATCGTAGCCGTGGGTTTGTCATAACAGCTTGTTACCCATGCCCTAAATCGCTCACCCAAGCCAAAGTGCGCCAATGTCTTATCCATAAAACCCCAGTCTACCCTGTCGAATGCTTTTTCAGCATCTATTGACAGTAAAAGGGCATCCGTCTGGTTATGGTGGGCTTTATCAATTATATGCATGATTCGTTTGGTATTATCGCTGCTTTGTCTATTGGGAATGAACCCGGATTGGTCTGGTTCGATAATGCCTGGCATGCGTGGGCCCAGTCTAGACGCCAGAACCCCTGTAAACAATTTGAGGTCCAGGTTGAGTAAGGAGATCGGCCGGTATGAGCCGCATTGAGTAGTGTCTTTTCCGGGCTTGGGAAGGACCACTATATCTGCTGCGAGCATGTCTGCGGGAATAGATCCGGGGCCCTGGAACGAATTAAAAAGGCGAGTTAAAATCGGGGTGATGAGTGGACAGAACGCTTTATAAAACCCCGCCGAGAAGCCATCCGGCCCTGGAGCTTTCAGTGGTTTGAGACGGGAAATGGCACCTATCACTTCTTCGATTCGAATCGGCGCGTCCAGTGCTTCTGCTCCCACCGTGTTTAAGGCCGTGGTAGCGGCGTGTTGCAGATACGACTCTCCATTTGGTTGAGTTCGAGCATCTTTGCTATATAGGGAGGCGAAGAATTCTCTGAGAGTTTCAGCTATCTCGTCGTCTCGTTCTACCACCTCCCACTTGGGGTTCCGAAGGGCTGCAATCCTGGACCTCTGGGCACGGGCTCTTAGTTTACTGGCCAGAAGGCGTCCTGTCTTATCTCCCCCTACGTAGTATGAGTGTTTGAGCCGCAGAGCCGCATATTCCGCCCTGTCGAGGTCCAGGCCTGCCAGCTGCGCTCTGGCTGCCTTCAGTTGACGCCATATTCTAGGGGCACCTGTCCAGCTGTGTACTCGCTCCAGCTCCACCACATTGGCTGTAAGCTGTTCTCTCTTTTCTTTCCGGTCCCGGAGCTCCGCTGTGGAGATGGCTATCAATTCCCCCCTCACGACCGCCTTGAGGGCCCCCCATAGCGCTGTTAGAGACGTCTCCGGTGTATCATTCATCGCGAGGTAGTCAGTGATACATTTGTGTACCTGTTGGGATATTTCTTTGCGCAGCTGCAGATTCTTCCTGAGTCTCCACCTCCCCCTTGGTCTTTGAGTTGGGGGCACGTCCAGTGTCACTATCACCGCGTCGTGGTCTGAGAGCCCCACTGGAGTAATGTCTACTGTGTCCACTAGGGCATTGATTTCTGTCGACCCTATGAAGTGGTCTAATCTGGCATACGTATGGTGTGCGTTTGAGTAATAAGTGTATTGCTTGCTATGAGTGTGAGCCTCTCGCCATATGTCTACCAGCCCCCTATGTGCCAGCCATTCCTGCCCTTCCTCTGATAAGGCTCCTGTTTGGCCATGCCGTTGCCCGGATCTATCCTTCTCTGAGTCCATGACCAGGTTGAGGTCACCTCCCACTAATATCCGTCTGTCTTGGGGACTGAGTACCTCTGATATGGCTCCCTTGATGAACTTTTCTTGTCCTTCATTTGGGGTGTAGATGGACCCCACCACTATGGAAGCTCCCCCGACCCAGAGCCTGTAGGCCAACAGCCTACCCTTTATTTCTGCTACCTTGTCTCCCACTGTGCCTCGGAATTTCCTAGCTAGCAATATGGCCACCCCTGCTTTCTTATCCATAGTAGAGGAGTAAAATTGTTGGGGAAATGCGCTGGACCTCATTCTGTGCCAATCTTTAGAGAGGAGATGCGTTTCCTGTAGGAGGCACACATCTGCCCCAGAGTGCTCCAGATAAGATATGATAGCTTGTCTTTTAACAGGGTTATTTAGACCCCTCACATTGAGGGTCAACACCCGAAGAACATGTTGCGACATATTGGGTTTACAAGTGGTGTTTGTGCTTGTGTCTTTGGTAGGCTGGGTTTGCTTCGCGTGTGTCTGCGCCCCTGGGCCCTTGTTCCATGTGTCAATGGCTCTGGCTTACGTCCATGCCCGCTCTCCATTAGCACACCGGTTCCCCTTCCCTCCCTCCTCCCTAACCCCAACTCCCTCCCTTCAAATTTCCCTATGGCGTGTCTTCTCTTTGTATGGAGTCTGTGCCGAGAGTGCGTCTTGCCCACCTTCATGCTTCCCCCTCCCCCTGAGTCCCTCCCTCCACCTCCCTCCCCGGGTCCCCCCGTCCCTCCCTAACCCCAACTAGACATACCCCAGGTGTACCCATAGTCCAATGTCCAACATTCCGTGACGCAGACATTTGGAAGTGAGAAATCGGGGTGAAAATGTGGACCAAGTGCCCCGGGCCCCTCCCCCCCCCCCAGCTGGCTATAGTTTAATGCAATATCGTCCCCCTAAGCATCTCAAAGTTTGTCCGGCGAGGTAGTGTCCCTCGAAACTGCCTCCAGGGCTGCCAGTCGTTCTTGTGTGATGGTGCCGTGTTTCCCGTTTAGGCAAGTGTCTGCGGCCTGCTCTTTGCCATCCTCCCCTGAGGATCTTTGTGTGCGGATGGGCGATTCCTCCGAGTCCCGTTGTTCTAGGCCCAGGAGCGCGCACGTTTCATGTAGTGATCTCATTTGATGCAGCTTGTCTCCCCACTTGAAAATCAATCGGAATGGGTGGCCCCATGAGTAGGTCACTCCTTTATCCTTCAGAAACGTTGTCACTTCTTTGAATGCTTTTCTCTTTTGTAGAGTGGTAGAGGCCAGGTCTTGATATAGTGCTATGGGTTTACCTTGGTATTTGAGGGGTTGCTTACGTCTGGCTTCACGTAGTATGCGCTCTTTGAGAGGGAAATCTGGCAAAAACGCTAGAATGTCCGGCGGAGGGGCTGGTGCCCGCCGTGCCATTCCCACCCTGTGTGCACGATCAATGCGAATGTCAAAGTCTAGGGGCTCTTTCAGGATCTCCCTAAACAAGTCCTGAAGGTATCGGGCGGTGTCTGGCCCCTCTTCTTTCAGTGGGACCCCCCTAACACGGATGTTGTTTTGGCGTGACCGATTTTCAAGGTCTTCCGCGTGGGCTCGCAAGTCTATCTGCTGATCCTTGAGTCGAATAAGCTCCTGCTGTAGTTGCTCTATCTCTTCGCCTTTGGATTGCTCACGCTCCTCGATGGCGGCAACTCGCTCTCCAATTTCGTCAACGTCGCGTCGGATCTCTCTCACCTCACTTGCCACCTCTTGCTTCAGCGTTTGAAAATCCTCTCGCAGCGTATTGAAAAGAGTTTCTAGGAATAGTCGTGTGATTGGCGCTTCTCCATCGCCTTGTTCTGCTTGTGTTTTAGGGGCCGGGGAAGTTCGTCCCCCCTTCTTCCCGGACAAGGAGCCTTTGGTCAACATCTCTTTCAGTGTTCTTTCCCCTTTTTTCCTCATTGTAGACATGTTGGGGCACCCAGGTGGTCGGTCTTCTGCCTCCACACTAGATCTGCATGTACTGCACGTGTGGATCACCTCTGGATGCTTGGATGACGCTGAGTTAGGTCGCTCAGCTTGCCTCACTCCTATGTCCCGTGGTGCGATTCTGTGTTTTCGCGTGTGGGCGGTGTCCCCCGGCTGCCACGGACAACAGCCGCTATTCCTTCCGTTTGCGGACGACCTGTTGCGTGCCGGTAGTGTGGTTCTCCTGCGCCAGTGTTCGTTTGGAAGGGCGTCTCCTGTCGTGGCTAGTTTGCTGTGGTCAGGCCGGCGGGCCCGCCGCGGCCCTGTCGCCTAGATCTGTTCCCTGGTTTCAGCCTTGGTGTTGGTGTCTTCGGCCAGCCGTGAAGCCCTTTGGGGCAGTGGTGAACTCTTTACATTCTTGCGCACTGTGTGCGGCCTTGGACCCTGGAGGCGTTGATTCTTGGGGGCTAATCTGTGGTTCCGCCCACTGTATGCGCTGTCGCCTCGATAGGGACCGCCTCCACCCGATCCACCTCGGACGCGCTTACTGCAGCTTAATTTGCTCGAGTTGGAAGCAGCCCCCCCAGTGCCACTGCCGCTGTCTCCACCGCACCGGGGGCCTTCCCCACCTGTCCGCTGTGCTATGCTTTCTCACTCCGCTCCCGCTCCGATGTTTGCCCCCTTGCTGCCAGACCTAATTTAGGAGGTGGGCACCCTGCCCATCCGCCGAGCGCCTCCGCTGTTTATGCACCCTGTTGTCTGTCCTTTGTTGACTGGGCTATTGTCGGTGTTAGTGCCCTAGGCCCACCTCTCCCCCACTGCCGAGTGCACTTCACTTTGGGCCTTGGCACTCCCCTCCGCTGGGGCTTACCGGGCAGCTTGTCTCCGGTGGAGCCGGGCTCTGCGGGTCGCTCACTGCTCCCTCGCCGTCACCTTCAGGCGTGGCCTATTCCCCAGATCGCTCGGGGGATTATGGGTGCGCGCTCAGCTAGGCCGTTCGACGCTGCTGCGGGTACTCACTCGCCGTTCCGCAGGGCGCCCGTGTTGGGCCTTCGTCGGATCCGCCTGTATCCCGACCTGGGGGGATCGCTTTAGTCTTTCCCGCTCCGACGTTTTGTTGGGCCTCCGGCCCGAGCGTCTCCGCCAGCCGCTACCCGCCCGGTCTTCTGGGCCGATTGTCTCCGGCAGAGCCAGGCTCTGCAGGTCGCTCACCGCTCCACCGCGCCCTCCCCTGCCGTCACCTTCAGGCGTGGCCTCCTCCCTAGCTCGCTCAGGGGACTCCGGATTCGCGCCCAGCTAGGCCCTCAAGCCGGGCGCTCGATTTGCGCCGCCGATCGAGCAGGGGCCGCCCCTCCGCCACCGCTCTGTTCCTGCCGGCGCCTGAGGTGTTCGTCGATGCTGTGGGTGCTTACTCGCCGTTCCGCTGGGCGCCCGTGGTGGGCCCTCGCCGGATCCGCCTTTGCCTCGACCTGGGAGGATCGCGGCTGTCCTTCCTGCTCTGTCGTTGTGCTGGGCTTCCGGCCCGATTGTCTCCTCCAGCCGCTACCTGCTCGGTCTTCCGAGGCTCCTACCAGCCGCACAGGACGCCTGATGGAGTTTGCGGGGGTGTCGCCGCACTCCCACTGGTCGTGCCACCTGTTGTGGTGCACAACGGGGGGGTATGCTGGGTTATTCGGCTGGGTATGGGGTTCAGGAACGAGGAGCCTCCCGGGTATGCGACCGCTTAGATCGCCATCTTGGCCACGTCCCCCTGTAAGGACTTTTAATGCGTTGTTTCTCTTATGCAATGGTTTTCAGTAACTATGCTAATACATTTTGACTTGACTTGACAGCCGCCCTTTCCATAAAGTGTCAAAAGAAACATTGTCATATGATGTTGTCATTATGTTTAGAAAGAACTAAATATAATAACAACATAATAGGGCAATGCAATATGTGTACATGATAGATATGAATAATCGCTGCAGCCAACTGTCCAGCATTTAGGAGTAAAAGCTTGAAAGTTACGAAATCAATCATCCCAGAAGGTAGTTCTTAAATCCATAAGGTCATCCTCCAGCTCCTTTTTCCATGGAAAGCACTCAAGTCACTCCTTTCTATTTTCTCACAAGGAACAAATTGTTGTATGTCTTCAGCAACACCAGGCATGATTGCAAGCTCCCGTAACTTACCACCAGAGAATTTCGCTAAACCTGCACAATTCCATTATTGACCATTGGACTGAGTATCAGCCTGACAGTCTTCACTCACTTCTTGCATTTTGCATTGAGAACCAAACTTGGCTCTTCCTTTAACAACCTTCACATCAGGTAACTTAACTCGCTCCCACTCCACCTTCACGAAGTAGCATGGTTTAGTCCTTTTAACCATGTCATACCTGGCCTTACTTCTCTTCTGGCTCAAACCAATTTTGCTGGGAGCATTCGTGGCCCATCTAAAATTCTTAGAACTTTCTTCACTCACTAAAACCTTCCCTAGACAATTCAACCATGCAGGGCACAACAACTTTTGCGAAACACTCAGGGCATTGAATTGAGAAATCCCAGTGACATTGAGAGGAGTGTTCTGATAAGCCCATAACATAGATCGAACCACATTCCTCACACCAACAATTTCAATAACAGCAACCCTAATGCATTCATTCACAGGTGTTTTAGCTCTTTCTACTTGGCCATTTCCTTACAGGTATTTATGTATATACATGGTATTTCTGTATCGTGAACCTAGCCAATAAGCAAGAGGTTGAGGGTTATACAAACTACATTTTTTATGTTGTATACCTGCATCCATAAGAAATTCCTTCATGGCAATGGATGTAAACAGTACACCATTGTTGGAAACCAACTCATGGAAATCCTTCTCTAGCAAAAACGTCAATAAGAAACCCAATGTCACTACTAGTTTCTTGGCTCAAGCACAAACCTCACTTTTAACAGTTTGGAAAAACTGATAGGATGAAAGCCTGGCATAGCATTGGGTGACTGGAAGAGTACTGAAAGGACCAATGAAATCTATGCTCACTCTCTCTTTTATGTT
This sequence comes from Calotriton arnoldi, assembly GCA_963921515.1. Classification (NCBI taxonomy): domain Eukaryota; kingdom Metazoa; phylum Chordata; class Amphibia; order Caudata; family Salamandridae; genus Calotriton; species Calotriton arnoldi. The sequence continues at coordinate 1,825,632 of CAWUFW010000692.1, forward strand.
TTCCAGGATTCTCTCCTTCACTCATGGGTGGAGTACTTCTACATTTGAGCCCTCTGTCATTTTGTACAGATGCCAAACATTTCCCAATCCACTTCTTTGCGTCCCTATCCATTCCTGGCCACCAATAGGTTTCTCTCAATTTTATCTTATTGAAAGTAACCTAAATGGCCCTCATGATTAATATTCAATAACTCACTTTCAGTAGTGCTGGCTGGAATTAACTTGACATCTCTGAACAATTTTTTGAAATATCCTTCAAGATCAATTCTTGCACCATTGTATCCTTGAGGTCTAATTTCTGGAGGACATAGTGGTTGATATAGACCTTATCCCTCAAATGTGTTTTTGGAAATAATGGTTATCATTGACAGAGAATCAGCCAATTAAGGAACAGAAACACCTCCTCTGACAAAATTCTGAAAAGGATTTTTTGACTTGGGAATGTAATTCTCATGCACTCTTATACTCAAGACTCAATTTCCCATAACATTTATTTACTCCTGTTTACTAATCTTGTTTACTAAATTTACTCGACTAGCTATCTTGGTATTCTATTTATACACTTTTGCAAAATAACCAACTGTCCCACATTGAGCACAATGCTTTCCAATAGCTGGGTAGTTTCTGAGTAACGCAATATGAAACTTAGAACGACATCTGTTGCAAAAAATGTTTCTCCCCCATAATTCCTTTTTTGCAGGGTTGGGTTTAGTTCCTTGCACTGAATATATGTTTCTTCAACTTCTTTGTTAAGTTCTTTGACTGATTCTTTGGACTCTTGAATACTGTTTGCCAATTCCAATGCCTGATGGAGACTAGGGGGCAGATTTACATTTCCTGGCGCATCCCTGCAAATCAGCAGGGATGCGCCAAGAAACATGCAACACGCAATGCCATCGTTGCGCCACCACGGATGCGCCGCATTTACAATGCGGCGTGCCATGGCGCAAGGATTGGCAGATGCGTGTTGCATCTGCCGGCGTAAGGTTGGCGCAGTGCTGGAGTTGTGTCGCGGGCGCGACGCAACTTCAGCACTGTGCCAACCCGGCCTATCTTCCACATGGTGTGTCACACCTTACGCCTGCTTCAAGCAGGCGCAAGGTTTTGACGCAGCGGGGTCGGAAAAGTGACTGAGTGAAATCTTGTAGATTTCACTCAGGCACTCTTCCAGGCGTTCCTGCACCGGAACGCCCACCCTGCGCTGGAACGCCCACATGAAACCTGACGCAGGTTTCATGTGGCGCAGGGCTTACAACGTGACGCATCTCCCTAGATGCGTCACGTTGTAAATCCCCCGCAGCATGACGCTAGCTTTACGCCACCGCTGCGTCACAGAAGTGACGCAACGGCGGGCAAAAGTGGCGCACGGGGCTTGTAAATCTGCCCCTAGGTTTTTTACAAGTCAGTAGTCTTTCATTGATCCTTTTGTTGTTGCATCTTGTAATTAGTCACACCAAGAAAAGCATTAAATGTTCTGAACAACTCTCTCCACGTCATAGGTGGTTCTCCTGGTAATTGCAGAACTAGTGGTGGAGGATTTATGGGTTGCTCACATTTAGGAGTTCCCCTGCCCCCCACAAATTTTGGTAGCAGAGGATGGTTGCAAATTAAGAGAAACTCCTTTCTGCTTTTGAGATTCCCTTATTGCCTTGTCCCTAGTTTTAGTGGATATTTTGGTGTGGGGTTTCCTGAAGGGTTTTGCCAAGATCCAGACTTGCAGTGCAGTTCCTGAGAATTTTTTTAAAAGTATGAATAGGGTGATTCTTGTGATTGATAGTGTTTTTGATGTGTTGTGGAAGTGTTGTGTTTTGTGTTGTGTTGTGTGATGAATTGTTTTGCTGCATGTGAGGTTTTTGGTCATGTGATGCTGATTTTGGGTTCCATTGGTGGTTTGATCACTGTGATTTTGATGTATTATTCTTATTAGTGGTTTGCGTTGAGGAAGTTTGGTTTCATTATTGATTGGTTTGTTAATCGGATTCGTCGAAATCCAAGATCTTGAGATGTTGTTGAACTTGTCTCCTTCAAAAGTAGTGTGTTTTGTGAGGCACCACATACATACAGATAGGGATTTTTCTGAATTAATGTGTTTCTTTTCTATGGTTTGTATATCTAATTAGGTTGGTGTCATTTTCTCTTCGGTGCACTGGAGTAAATACACTAGCCAAAGGTAGATTGTTGCTGGATGTGTGTCTGCTTTAATGCAAATTTAGTTTGACAAGTGCTGCAGAGGTACTAGTCTGATTTCTTTTGTATGCGAGATTTATTTCATTCTAACTTGCTGATTTTCTCCTATTTGGGTTGAGCAGACAAGATTTATTTAGGTTTATTAGCGTGCATTCATTGAAAAAGCTGTGCAATTGTTTCCCATTCACGAATAAGCCATACTAGGATTGGATAGCCAGCCAAGGAGTTGCGCTTGGATTGGTGAGATGTCACCCTGAGTTGATCTGTCATTGGTTGGTTACTGTCAAAGCTGCGCTGTCATTGGTTGACGTTTAGTATAGCTGCATGGGTTGGTTGATGTTCGATAGCTTGTTTTTTGTGGGTTTTGGACTATTTTGGGTGAGAATAATGGGTGCTGTGTTAAAAAAGTCTAAAGCCCCTTGTGCACCAGATATGGAGGGACAGAAGATTTCTGGAGAGGGTTTGCCTGCGTACAAGATGTTGAGAAATGTTGGGCTCTTTACTTGTATCTGGATTTGTGACTGGCATGAACTCTGGTGACAAGGATTTGCAGTTTTCTTTAGAGGTTACCTTTAACATTAGGAAGCTAGATTTCTTAAGACAAGCAATGAATGAGAGGAAGCTGATACCTACACCTACACAATTTTTTTAAATTCAAATGATCACAGAGGAGAGAAAGAAAATGAAAAAGCAGATGAAGGGTTCAGTTAGACAGTGGTTGAAAGGCAAGTGGGACAATCAAGAGAGATGTTGGAGGGGGGATATGATAGAAGAAGTGAGAGTTTTTCTGGCAATAGTCAAAGGAACAACAGACAAAAATAAAATGATGAGAGAAGCAGAGTCGAGAACAGGATTTGGATGAAGAGGATAATTTTTTAAATGATCCTTTGAATTTCAGAACTCTTCCGTGCACTGATGGGATCTGGAGACAGATGCAGGGAGTCATTCTACCTGATATAGGTGCAGCAGCAGAGGGTACAAGTATACCAGCACAGGGACTGTCATCCCATGCAGTAATGGGATCAGCAGTAAGTTCCCTACCTGAGAATACATTGACAAGTTTGCCAAATACTAGCAGATAGTCATCTGTTGTTTCACCAGTTTCAGACGACATGTCTGTTACTTTTTGCGCTTGCCTTCTAGAGAGAGAGAGCGAGAGAGATTGATGTTGGGCTGCTAAAGATTGAAGTTGGGGAAAGTTTACTGGGCAAAATAGGTATGAATTGACTGATGTCATACAATGTGGATGAAATGAGATATTTGATCAGGAAATCAGCGAGTCGTGCAAATGAGGCACATGATAAGCTTGAGGAACTAGCTGATGAATGATTCATGTCCTGTTATCACATGATTCAAGAGTTCAGTTGGTCCCAGTTATAGCAAAAGATGACCTACCTCTGGATTTAAGACATACAGTCAAAGAACAGGCATGTGATTTCAAAGGAAAGGAGATAGGATTGATAAAAAGTGCAAAGCCTGTCAAGAGTAATGTGAACCCAAATGCAGTCTTCCCTAGAATTAGGCAATACAGACGTCCGGAAGAAGCAGACGAAGGAATGAACTCCAGTGCATTGTGATGATGCGTTTTGCTAGGAGTATAGCTAATACTGCGAATCGTGTTCCTATTTTTTGTTCTTTTTTACGTTTAAATATTTCCAGGGCGCACGCCTCCCATGTGTTAAGGTTTCTCAGGCCCGTGATTGTCTGTAATGTGGTGTGTATTTCGGTCCAGTAGGACTGTAGATCGGGGCATGCCCAGAGCATATGTATGAATGTAGCGCTGGTCTGGTGGCAGCGGGGGCATTCGAACTTCTCTGTAGGATAAAATCGCTGAAGCCGCTGCGGGGTGAGGTACGCTCGGTGTAATACGTTAAATTGAATATTCTTGAAGCGCTGGTTGCGCGAGACTTTCTTATGGTGCTCTAGGGCTATGAGCCATTCCTTGTCGTGGAGTGCCCGACCGAATTCCTCCTCCCATCTCTCTCTGAGCCGAGTTAGCGGTGAGGCCGTCAGCGTAATGATGGATTTGTAAATCCATGTGATTAGGTGGCGTCCTGTACCCATGTTTAATATCGCATGCAGAGTGGGGTGTGTCTGTGGTTCTCCATCCGTCAGATTCCACGTTTTCCCACAGTCGGTAATGAGTTGCCTATGCAGGAGAAATTGCCCCGGGGGGAGTCCACTCCCCTCTACTAGACTCTCAAAGGTGGCTAATTGGCCCTCCGTAAATAGTGATTCCACTTCTGTGAGTGCGTATTCCGACCAGACCTGCATGTCTCGGGCCGTGTAATGATCTCTCCTCCTGGGCAGTCCTGCCAGTGGAAGCATTGGGGAGTACAATGGTTTAGCGCGGGAGAGGCGGTGGAGTCTGAGCATGCAAGACCTCGCTACTTTCACCGGGTTTGGTTTCGTGCCCAGTAGTAAAAGTCTATGTATCGCTGGGATCATTAGGGGACCCGTTCATGTGCCTTTCTCTTCGATCTGACGCCCCGCCGTCCAGCGTGATAGCCATTGTAAATGCGCTGCTAGGAAGTAGGCCTCGAAGGATGGGGCTCCCAGACCACCTTGGTTGCGCGGGAGTTGTAGAGTCGCTAGGGCCACCCTGCGGCGTTCTTTCCCCCATATCAGTGATATTAACAGGGAGTTCAACTCCCTAAAGAAGGATTGCGGGGGACCACCGGGACGTTCGCGAAATAGTAGAGGAGGCGCAGTACCACCACCATTTTTGATAGGGCTACTCTCCCGATGGGGGCTAGAGGTAGAGTGCGCCAGAAGTCAACCTGGGCTTTAATACTTTCTAGGGCTCTGTGGTGGTTGCCCTCAAGAAGATCACTCGGGGTGTGATATAGTCTAATGCCTAGGTATATCGGGCGTCTCCATTCCACGCCAACCTGGCCGCTCCGGTATGTATTTCCTGATGTAGAACATCCAAGTGGAGGGGGTAGATTGTCGATTTTACCCAGTTTATGTTTAGTCCCGCTGCCTTTCCGAACTCGTCTAGAGTGGCGTGGAGAGAGATCCATTGTTTTGTCCCTAATATAAATGAGGAGGTCGTCCGCATATAGTGATACACTGTGAGTGCGTCCTTGCAGTGGTATCCCCCATTGTTTGCCTCCCTCTCGCAGTTTGATCGCCAGGGGCTCCATTGCTAGAGCGAATTAGAGAGGGGACAATGGACATCCCTGACGAGTTCCCCTGGTCACTTGGAAAGAGGGCGATATACATCGGCCAATGCGAACCCGGGCTGCCAGGTCTGTGTACAATAGTTGGATGAGTGCCACTAGGTTAGGGCCGATTCCCACCCGTCGTAGAACTGCAAATAGGTATTGCCATGCTAGGGTATCGAAGGCCTTCTCAAGGTCCAGCACGAGGCACGCGGCCTGCGGGAAACGGTCCCGCACCCCGCCCTGGACATGGAAGAGCCTGCGGATGTTCTGGGAAGTATTCCTTCCGGGCACGAACCCGCACTGGTCAGGGTGCACCAGGCTGGGAAGTACCTCCATGAGTCTGCCCGCCAGAATCTTACCTAATAATTTACAGTCCGCCGTGAGTAACGTGATCGGCCTGTACGATGATCTGTCTAGGAGGTCTCGATGTGGCTTGGGGAACGTCACCAATATGGACTCCCGCATGGATCTGTGGAGCGATCCGGTTTCGAGTGCTGCCCTGTATACTATGTCTAGTCTCGGGGCCAGCTGGGAGGAGAAGGTGCTATAATATTCGATTGGAAAGCCGTCGTGGCCTGGGGCTTTGTTTTTGGCTAGATGGCGGATCGCACTTTTAATTTCCGTCGTCGTGATCTGTTTCTCTAGAGCTGTCCTATGAGTTGCAACTAGCTGTGTCATGGTTATCGAGTGTAGAATTTTATCTATGTGTTCCCCCCTATCCGGCTGTGGTTCCCTGTATAACTCCTCATAGTACTCGTGGAATGATTGTGTGATTTCCGATTGCGTGTAAGTAACCACTCCTGCTGAGTTCATGATACTGGTGATAGGTTGCGCGTCTGTATTTTGCCTAATTAGCCACGCCAATAGGGCTGCAGCTCGATTCCCTTCTCTATGGGCTCTAGCAGCGTAGGCTCGGAAATTGTATCTTCGAAGGTCTGAGCAGGCCTCCGCGTATTTGGTTTTGGCCTCTGCTAAGTGTGAGGGGGATCTTGCTTTTGTCTGCATCTTTTGATGTTTGTGCGAGTCGCAGCTCTGTCGTTTGAATTGTCTGCCCTAGTGTTTTCCGCACGCCTGTTATTTGCCTAATGCAGGCTCCCCTCATGACTACCTTGAAGGCATCCCACTCTAGTGTTCTAGAGGCTATCGTGTTTGCGTTGTCTGTGAAATAGTGTTGTATGTTTTCCCTTTGCTCTTGCTGGAAAACTGGGTCCTCTAGACAGTCGCGAGGGAGTTGCCACGTGGGGATTGGTGGCATGGGTGGGCACCATCTGAGGACTACCTCATGTGCATCATGATCGGAGAGCACTCTGCCTAGGTAATCAGAGTGTTGGATCATGGGGAGAATCGTGGAGGTGCAGAGAAACCGGTCCAGTCTCACTCGTAGATCATGGGGAATGGAGTGAAAAGAGTAGAGTTTAGTTGTCGGGTGTGCGTGTCGCCAAGCATCGGTTAATGCCCAGTGGTTTGACCATGCACGGAAGTGGGCTGTCTGCGCGTGGGCGTGTGAGGCGGGATTGGGGGGATGGGATCTGTCCAGGATGAGATCTAACGTGCAGCTGTAATCTCCCCCTAAGATCCATGGTGAGGTGGTAAATTGGGCCAAGCTTTTGGAGAGTGTTTCCCAGAACGCCGTTTGCTCTGTGTTGGGTGCATAGATACTGCCTATTAGCACTGGTTGTCCATCTAACAGTCCCTCCAGTAGGGCGAAACTTCCTTCGGCATCTACCTTCCTCCCGGTCTCTAGAAAAGGGATACCCGGCCGGAGCCAAACTAATGCCCCTGCGCGTATGCTGAGTATGTAGTTGCGCAGAATGTGCCACGCCACTTCCTTTGGAGTTTATCGAGTTCCCCCTTAGTGAGATGGGTCTCCTGCAGGAGTATGACTTGCGCTTTCTGGCGTTTGATGTACGCGTGCAGAGCATACCGTTTTCAGGCCGTGTGAATGCCCCGGGCGTTTAGAGTGAGAAACTTAACGTCTGTTGTGGGTGCCATAAGGGATAACGTAGGTTACGGCGTGGGGGAGGGGTTGGGACCCGGGGAGCCAACCCATCATCCTTTCGGTAAGAGCGACCATACCTGGTGTGAGGTTTGATTGTGCTGGTGTGTAGGGTAGCTCTGCATGTGGGAGTAGGTAGGAAATCGGGATGCGATGCAGGGATAAACCACAACTGCTGCGGGTGATAAACCCAATACCTGGGATCTGCTGCAACGGACAACACATCTAAACTGGTGCTAACGTGTACCCTTTAAAGTGTCGAAATGGGGGGGATGTTGTGAGCGTTTGGCACGCGCCTAATTCCGAGACTCCATCGCGGGAAGTGGGAGTTCCGGGCCTTATGGGTCTACGTGTGCAGTTAGCGGGGGCTGTCGTTTACTGGTGCCTTGGTGGCCTGGTCACCTGCGCCGCACCCTGTGCATGTTGTGGTTTTGAGGTGACATGTTAACGCTGTGGGAGCGCGTGGTGTGGGCTCTTACTTGACTACTTCATATGAGAGTGTCCGCCGTTTGCGGGGTAACAGTGCGTAGAGTCTCTGAGTCCCCATCTGAGCTGCAGGACTCGTTGGGCTCTTCGGCTGGCGTGAAGATGTGTGGGCCATCTTCGTCGTCCGATGTCGATATATGTGTACCCAGTTCCGCTGCCGCTTGGATCGCTTTTCGTCTCTCTGCTATGATCTGCTCCAGATTTGGGGCGGTCAAAGTCTTATTTTGTGACTGCGCTTCTGATCTGCTTCGGGTGTCCCTCGACCTGTGTCTCTGAGGTCTGGAGACTTCTGGCTTTTTTGGACGGGTGCTCTTCAGATTCTGATTTACTTGGATGTGTAGCTCTAGCCAGTCCAGGGCTTCTTGAGGATCTGCAAAATACGTGTGACTCCTCTTTGTGTATAATTTTGAACTGCGCTGGGAACAGGAGAGAATACTGCACATTGTTTTCCCTCAGTATCCGCTTTACTTCCAGAAATGCCGACCTCTTCCACTGTACTGCTCTAGCGTAGTCGGGGAAGAGCATGACTTGCTTGTCTTCCACTGTGATGGGGCTGGACTGTCTGGCGGCTCTGAGTATGGCGTCTCTGTCCCGAAAATGAAGTAGTTTGACTAGCATCGGACGTGGACGTGAGCCCGGGGGTGGGCGCCTTGCCGGCACTCTGTGTGCTCTTTCGACCAAAAAGAAGGCGGTTAAGTCTCTGAGTGGCATAAAGGATTGTAGCCAGGTCTCTATATATTCCATCAGTTCTTTTCCTTCCACCCCCTCCGGCAGGTTCAGTATACGTAGATTACTGCGCCTGGAGCTTCCTTCCAGGTCGTCTGTCTTGTCCTCTAGTAGCACCACTTGTGCTTGCAGCTCCTTCAGGGAGTCCTGCTGTGCTTTAGCTTGTGGTTGGAGGATCACCATAGTTTTCTCCCCGTCCGCCACCTTGTCTGTCAGCTTCCGGTGATCATCCCGCAGCAAGTTGAGGTCTGTGGCTAGGGTGCCAAACCGTTCCTCCATTGTTACATGTGAATGTTCTATTGCTGCTAGGACTTTATCGAGCTTATCTGACATGGCGGCGTTGGAGACTGGGTCTGTTGTTTGGGTTTCTTGGGTGGGTGAATTGGATCTTCCCGTATTGAGCGACTGGGGTCCCCCGGTCGTCTTTGGGCGTCCCATATCTATGTGCCGGCGGCTTTGTGGTTGTTGTCTGGTGTGCTTGTTGGGCTCTTGGGTTTCCAGCGTGTTCTATTATCCAATTGCCACCGTTGCTAATCGTTCTCTGATTGCTCTCCGTCACTTTCCCAGATCGTGCATTTTATGGAGATAGAGCTTCCTGGCGTCGCCGAGATAATGCCCTATTCGTGCCGCCGAGATAGTGCCAAAAGTGCAGGGGAGGAGGACGACGCCTGTTTGGGGCCCACCTCCGCCGCTCCACACCGGCTGTCCGGGATTCAGTACGGTAGGGTTGGCTTCTAGTTGTGTCTATTCGGACACCTGTTTGTTGTGTCCTGTTGGTTGGTCTATGCTTGATCAACTCCATGTCTCCATTGTTTCTCGTCCGCCGTCCCTCCTCTCGAGCATCCTCGATTCCCAGGGGTCTGTCTCCTCTCTCTGTTACAAGAACATGCTTTGGCAGACTATGAAACGCCGCTCCAGGGGGTTCTGCTCCTGCCCCAGCGGAGAGGCGTAACTGGGGTTCTTCATCTTATGCCGAGAGGGGGGGGGATTGGTGCTGATGTCGTCTGCGCTGGTCTTGGCGGACCCAGTCTTTGGGGTAACTTGACTTGACTCAGGGGGTGAGATCGCGGGCTCCGATGAGGGGGGAAAGGGGGAAATCCCACCCCTCATGGTCCCCTGATGGTTGTCGTCCGTGGGATAGCGAGAGCCTGGTGTTCGAGGTTCTCCGGCAGGGGGAAAAAACCACGGGGTGTTCTGTTGGCTTTCACCCTAGCGGCCGACGGGTGGAAGAGAGGGGGGTCGAGGAGTGAAGTGAGGTTCAGACCCCGGGTACTCGCTGTTGTCACTGGTTCCGTCTGTTTTGTAGCCTCGTGCTAGGCCTCCCCATCCTGTCTCGCCCCCCTCATGTGTCTCACCCCCTCCAGGTACCTGCAGGTTCGTCTTCCACTCTGGCCTGTGCGTGCTGTGTCTCTCTTCTGGGGCCCCCACGTTGTCCGGGCTACAGTCCCTCTTTGTGGACAGTGGTTTTAGTTTGGTGTGAGAAGCCCCCCCCCCCAGGGGTGTTTGCGACTCCGTTTGCTGTGTTGCCTCGGGCCCGTGTCTCTTAAGGCCTCCTTCCCTCCTGGTGCAGTGATAGGGTGGGCGCCATGTTAGGGTCAGGCACGTTGTTGTATGCCTGTCTGGGGGGTGTCCCCTTGCGCTTGCTCTCTCGCCTGCCCCCTGTCCGGTGGTTACCGCTTCAATGGGCTCCCGTGCACTGGGTCTCTGCCCACCGGGCGCTACCCCCGTAGGCGCGCCTCTCCCCGGGGGTTCCTCGCATGGGGTGCCTGATGTGGGGGGACTATTGCAGTCGGGTCCCTGGTGTCTGCGCGTGGGCACTGTGCGTGATCCTGTTGCCGGGGTACGTTTAATTATCGCGGACGTACCTCTCCGGTGTTCCGATTCCCGGGGGCGCGAGGCTGCGTCTCTGGCATTGTTAGGCGGGCGCCATGTTGGAGTCAGGCGCCCGTCCCCGTGGTCGTCCTGCGGCACCCGATCACACTTATCCCGCACTCTGCCGCTTCGTTTCAGGGCTTCTCTGGTGCCGGGCCCTGGCTGAGGCTTACTGTCTACTTTGCGGGCCCCCGCTGTGGCTGATGGATCACGATTGTTCGGCCATCGCGCAAAGCCTCAGCAAAGAACGTCCGCCATCATGGCTAGTTAAGCCACGCCCCCCTTCTGCTGTTGTTTATGTTGCTAAACATGGTTGATCATTGCTGGGGTGGTTAGAACAGAGGAATTTGGGAATTATTCTAGACCCCAACAGCCCAGATCAGGTTCTGCTAAAGAAGAAATTTTCAGTTGTGTGTGAATTACGACTTTTTTAGTGGGTGGTAAAGTTTCCTAAAGTTTTTGCTGAGACCCTTGGAAAATTGGGGGGGTTTAAGCACAGGATTCAACTGAAGTCTGGGGCTGATCCGGTGGTTGATAAAGTGAGGAGAGTTCCTCTTTCTATCAGGGCAGAATTGCAAAAAGAATTGGACAAGTTGCAAGATCAGGACATTATAAAGTCCATAGAAAGCTCAGAGTGGTTGTCGCCTATTATCCTGGCAAGGAAACCCAGCGGAAGTTTGAGAATGTGTGTCGATCTCAGGGATTTAAATACTAGAATCTGGGTTGATCGTCACCCTCTACCCAACACAACAGAAATATTGTCATTAATTAAGGGTGTCAAGTGGTTTTCGACTCTTGACATGACTTCTGCGTACCATCAAATAGTTCTGCATGAAGACTCTCGCCACTTAACATCATTTGTCACGCCAGATGGGGCTCTCTGTTTTAAGAGGATGCCTTTTGGGCTTGCCTCTGTGTCTGCTGTTTTTCAATGGCTAATGGAATTTTGTTTAAAGATGCAGAGAGCGTCCTGTGTTTTCAGGACGATGTGTTGGTGTTTGGGGGTTGCCCAAAGGCAGATCCTTCTCCTACATCACAGCCAAGACCTGGAACAAACTCCCCCTCAGCATCAGACGAAGCCCGACACTACACCTATTCAGAAAAGACCTCAAGACCTGGTTCTTCAGATGACCTCAGAGCTGCCCGCACCCCTCAGTGCCTTGAGACACTCACGGGTGAGTAGTGCACTCTATAAATCCCTGATTGATTGAAATCCCTGATTGATTGAACCATAACAGGTATTTGGCCCAGGTTTTGAGTGTTCTGGAACAGAAAGGTGTCACTCCTAGAGCTGACAAGTGTGAATTTGGAGTATCTGAGGTTACTTATTTGAGCCATAAGTTATCAACCGTGGGTGTTGAACCCAAGGGCTGCTTAGTCAAGGCAATTGTTGAGGCACCTGTTCCCCAAGGAAAAAATCAATTGAGATTATTCATGGAGCTGATGGAATTTTATTCCCATTTCGTTACAAGGTATGCACGAAGAACACATGAAATGCGTCAATTGTTAAAGAAGAATGAAAAGTGTGTGTGGAACAATTTTTGGGAGCAAGAATTCATTGATGTGAAAAGAGAAATAGCCAATTCTATTCCTCTCAAACCTTTTGACACCAGGGATCCTAGCATAATCATCACAGATGCTAGTCAATATGTTTTATGAGCGGTGTTGCTGCAAAGAAGGAATGGGAGAGAGGAAGTGGCTGCATTTGCTATTTGCAGTTTCTAGGGTGTGGAAGCATCATACTCTGTAGTGGAACATGAGGCCCTGGCTTGCTGGTGGGGTGTGAACCATTTCCGACAGTATCTGTGGGAATAGAGTTTGTTGTCATGAACCCTTAATTGACATGTTTACAACAAAGGATGCCGGGAAGCAGCCCCCTAAGATTGCCAAATGGCAATCTAGAATACAGGAGTACCCTTGCAGGATGGAGTATATTCCGGGTATAAAGAACGTAATGGCGTACTGTGTATCGAGTCTACCAGTGAATTCCAGTGAGGAGGATCATAAAACTTTGGAGGAAGATGTCATGTTGATTAGTGAGGTAATAAGCATCTTCCAGAGTGCCATTTCGAAACCTGAATGGTGTAGTGCTATATGCACTCATATGCATTGGGATAGTGTGATGACCTTGGACTACCTTTGTTTTGATTGACTCTATATGTTTTAACTTACTCTATCTTGAATGTACAACATCATTGTTTCTGTACTTGCATTTTGACTTGTGATTTCATTTTGTGTCTCCTTACAGCTTCAGAGTAGGAGTGCTCACCTTCTCCTCAGCACAGAGCAAAACAGCCTTGCCTGGAACAGAACGTGTGAGATGTGCGTTTAAAAGCATGAGAGAAATGTGTGGAATTAATTTCTCTGTCTCGGAGTGTAGTGCTGTAGGCAGCGGTACACAAATGTGCATTATGTTGTACATTGGGAAATTAAGTTTTAACTATTAGCTTTAGCTTGCTCTAACTCCATCTGGAATTCTGACTCTGTCTGGCTTGAGTTCTGCACATACAAGCAGGCCCCAGGCTACTCATGGTGATTCAGGCCATTTGAGTGCAAGATTGTTTTCCTCTTTGAGGTTTTTTTTTGTCCTCTTTGTCGGGCTTCACTAAGATAAGGGGCTGGAACATATAATGTAGGAGCGCGAGTAGAATGCGTGAGAAATCCTTTGCCTTGGAATGCTTACAGGAGCCTGGCCAGCACCAGTAAGTTTCCTTGCTGTAGAGGGTGTCTTTTCCAACCTTCTCGTGCATTGATAATATTATAAAAACTGGGGTTTCTTGGCTCGAAAACCGGGTTCTCTCCTGAGAGGTGGAAGCATCTGCTCAGTGCTGAATTTCCCAGCTTGGGGGGTCTCCTGACCCCAGGATTCTAATTTGGGATCCCCCAGTCTTGTGTGGGAAAAGATGAAGATATTGCAGCCGATGAGGTATTTTCTTTGATCATTGGTATTGAGATATATGTATAGATATATAGTTATTTGTACATGTGTTTTTGTATGTGTGCCGAGTGACCAGCCTGTGAAGTATTTCTCTTCTTAACTATATATTCATGTACGTACAGTTATTCTCCTTCACATTTATTATTTGCTTGTGTTCTATTTCCTTGCATTTCACTTGTGAATGTTTCATTATTATCTGACTTGTAAGTGTGCATTATCTGCATGTGTTTTACCATAATTATCTGCTTGTGTTTTTTCCCATGCATTTGATTCATTATTATTTTCTTGCACATATATATTTAAGTATATTTTACATTTGTATGTTGTTTTATCTGATTCATTTGACATCTGGGAAAGCCTTTCTGTTAGAGAGTGTTGCATTAATAAAACCCCATGCTTTATTCTGAAAACTGTCTTTTGATGTGCCTCATTTCATGAGTGTGGAGCCCCCTTTCCACGTGCTTTCTTGCTTTACCGCGTGCCTCTGCTAGGGAGTGCTGAATTTCTTTTATTTGGGAGTGTAAAGCAAGATAAGATACCTTCAGGGGAGACACTGCTATAACAAAGGTCATGAAATATACCAATGAAGGATGGCCTAAAGGCAAACTTCAGGATGATCTTATTGATGCTTTTAGGAAGATTGAATCGGAATTATCAGTTGTGGGAGGTTTTTTGAGAAGGTCTGACTTGTTAGTGGTACCCAGTACACTAAGGAGTAAGGTGTTAGAACTGGCTGATGAGGGTCATATCGGCACGAGCCATTGATGAAAAGAAGGTTGAGAGAATTGTTTTAGTGTCCGGGTGTGGACAGAGGTTGAGCAGTATGTGAGGGAATGTAAATCTTGTTATGCAAGTGACAAGTCACTGTTCCTAGCCTTATTGTTGCTGTCCTTGTTTCTGAAAATTGAATGGCCAAAACTGGCCATGGACATAATTGGCCCAGTGGGTGTAAGCTATGGTTATGGTATTGTGATAGTGGATTATTACACTAGATGGTTGGAAGTAGCTTTTGTTAATAACATTACTTCTTCAGTGGTGGAGGATGTTATGAGAAAACAATTCTTCCATGAAGGGGTTCCGGATAAGATCGTTACAGATAATGGCCCACAGTTCATTTCTCTTGACTTTGAAGCTTTTCTGTCCAGTTTTGGTGTCAAATACATTACTACATCATTGTATCACCCAAGGAGCAATGGTTTGGTCAAGCGCTGCAACAGAATAATTAAAGAGAAATTACTGTCATGTGCCCATTTTTTTGTGACTCTTGGGCTAGTTTCTTGGAAACACTGGTCTTGCTGACACTGAACACTTCATGAGCACACTTTCACACTGCCTTGACATTAGGGATATGGCCCTCACGTGCTTGACACAAATGTGTTTATTATTACGTCCATGTGGCGAAGCAGCTATCTGTGGAATACAAACAATGGCAGCCTGATCACAATCTCGGCCCGAGGCAAGGATACCATTTTCTATATATAACCTTTTGTTTCCTTAACATAGTCAGAGGAGACACTTCTGCTGACTTCGAAGGGTCACTCCATGCCGAAGCTCTCGCCTAGCAGCTGACCAACATCTCTGTGAGGAGTGTCCAGTTCACGACCAAGCCGGGGTCTTAAACTCTTACCCATCAGGTAATGGGGTTAGATCATCCAGAAGGGGGCTTCTTGGTAACACATATCTGCACCCTACACACATAGGTTAGGGTTTCGTATTGTAGGAGCGTGCTTCCTAGATATACCACTGTATATGTGTGCATATATAAGTTGTCTCAACAAAATGGTGGAGCTATTCATTTTGTTACCTGCTCTGATATTCAGTATAACTTTTGTCTGCTTCTGTCTATTAATCATCACAGCCCACTTTCTCTATGCAAGTATCACCACGGTTCGATAAATATTAAAAACGCCCCTCTGTGTATTCTTTGTATATTTCTGTGAGCGAACAGAGGCACGAGTGATTGAGTGAAAAGTTTGAAGTCTGTCACCATGGTCCCTGAGGGTCTACAGAGTTGTCATGTTCAGCGGTTGCCAGAACTGTTCGCTCCCTGTTTAGGTTTGGGGGGCTAACAGTGGCACTGTTAGCTACCTGGTTCAAGGGACAGCATATCCTGCGGGGGTGCATGAAATCAGTCTGGCACCATCCTAAGTTTATGTTGCCCCCAAATGCGCAAGTCCTACTGATTGGTGGAAACTACACGACAATACAATTGTCTGTTGCGAGTGGTTTAGACTGGATGCTAGAGGTAAGAAATTTGATCTGGGCTCTCCGTACTACACTCAATGCAGAAACCAAGGTTTCTCCTTTTGTCTTGCTGAAAGGGAGATTACCTGGGTCACAATTGAAAAGACTGTTGATGAAAAATAGATGGTCTCTGCAGAGGTTTTGCATAGGGTGAATGAGAGGCGATGAGAGGCTCAGAGCAAGTATACTAGTTCTGAAGGCAAGGCGCTTGATGTTGTTGAAGGAGATTATGTACGGGTAAAAATTCCATTTAAGGGAGCAAAAAGAATTACCTGGTTTTCTCCACCAAAGAGTGTGGTTTGGGTTACTAAATATTCAGTAATATTGGAGGATGGGAAGTTTGGGAACAAAGGCAAATTATCTGTTTGCAGGAAATGTGATGCTGAAGCTTTGGAGCAGAAGCACAAGGTGATCCCCGATGTTGTCTTAAGGAGGAAAAGCAGGATTACCAATCTGATCCAAGGCTGCAGGATTATGTTTTGTGCTAAGGAAAGATGTACATCATGAATTTGTGGTACATATTTATATGTATCCATGATAAGTAGTTAGTTATCCTAATGTTATTAGAAAAAGTGTATGGGGTAGATGTGTTGGGTTCTCTCACTTACATGCCTTCTAGGATGGAATGCTTCATGTGTGTTGCCAGGAAATGTATTGACTTAAAGAGGAACAATTGGCAAGTTGTTTCGTTCCTGCTGTGCTGCCGGTCGTAGATTTGGATGCTTGTAATAAATTTTACCTTAATTTATACATTGTGTGCCTCCGCTGCATCCTTTCACTTGTCCTGATGAGCGTTAGAAATACCCCAAACATAAAGATAGGATCTTGCCTCACAAAGTTGACCTACACAAAGCTCAAGTACAAAGCTATGAGATTGGCCTACATTCCTTCAGCCATGCTTGTTTTAATAACTGATAACATTGCAAACGGTTACTGCAAAGGTCTGTCTGATATGATGAAATCTGTTTTTCATCAGGTAAATTTGCAACAGCATCATCAAAAGTAACTGAGTACCATCCCTTTAATCCAGGGATTTGTTTATCATGAACAAACATGTCTGCAAAAGCTGTCTCGAAGAATGCTAGTAAGGCCCTTTCCAAGTTGTGGTTGTAATTAACACTGCTGTGAAGTATTTTGGTGTCCCGCATTGGATCCACGCTGCTCATGCGAGAAGAGTGAAGGCAGGTGATGAAGAGGCGGTGAAAACACCAGCTCAAGTTTGCAGCGTGAATCCAGAGGAGGGTGAAGACATTTTTGAAACTTCACCAGTTTCCTAAAATTGATGATGAATCTGAAGTTGCTGGTGAAAATCCTCACTTCCATATATACAACCACCCCATACATTTAGGGCACCCTCATACTTACACCCTTCATCTTACAGCATAAACAACAAAAGATCTCCGCCAAAGTGACCCTTTGTGGGGCCTGTAGGGCATTGGAGCACTGGCAAACGAGGAACAATGCCCAGTGATGAAGCATGCGATCCCTAGGGGTGTGTGAGGGCAACAAGTAGTAGTCTGTAGGATTCCCCTTCTTAGATTCGTCCATCTTTTTTTCTGTCTCCTCTCCTAGCTCTTTTGACAGGAATAGTACCTCCCTAGTTGATTTAATTACTGCTTTTGGAGCCGAGGTACTGGCCCTTTAATTGGCTCCTAGTCCCCCCTTCTTTTGTTTGAGAGTTACATATTTACAAATTACATATTCATTACAGATTACATTTTTAGAAAAGTTAAAGCGATTAAGGTTACACAAATATATATTACTTATTTACAGAGTTAAAGTGGAAAGGTCATTATAACTCTCAACAGTGTCATGTAACAGTCAGGGTCACGCCATTAAATGTGTGGGCATATTCCTGGTGGGGAGCTTGGCGAGCAGTGATTATTGATGAATGTCCGTGGAAGAGTTTTAAGGTCTGTTTTGAAGATCTGGAAAGAGGTGGTGATGCGAAGGTTTGGAGGTAGCGAGTCCTAAATTCTAGTCGCATTACCTGAGAAAAATTGCACCATAAGCGTTACTCTTTTGAAGGTTGGAGTTTCAAGCAACAGATTTTCAGCATTTCGTGAAGGTCTAGAGCCACCAGATATCTTGAGTTTGTTTGCTAGGTAGCAAGGGCTGGAAGTGTGAATGGCTTAATGCGTGATACAAGCAGTCTTGCATATGGTCCTAGCTTCAATAGGAAGCCAGCGAAGGGTTGTCAGCATAGGTGTGATAAGGCCATTTCTTTTGGTCCCATAGACGAAACATGCAGCTGACTGGAGGATGTATTTTAGAGGAGATAAGTGGGTCTTAGGGAGGCCTGCAAGGAGAGAATTACAGTGGTCCAGTCTGGAGAGTACCAAAGATTTGACAAGAGTTTTTAAGTCTTGCTCAGGAATGTAACGTTGGATTCCCCCAGAGAAGGCGTATTTGGAAGTGTGCATTCTTGGCCATGGTGTTGATATGGGATTGGAGGTTAAGTCTATTGTCCAGGAAGACACCTAGGGATTTGGCATTGTCAACAATGGTAGGTTTACTGTTAAAAATGTGCAGATTATCCATCCATGATTGAACAGGAGGTGGAGAGTCTGAGGTAGAGCTAAGCAGGAATTCGGTTTTAGAAGGATTCAGTTTTAGGTGGTGAGAAGTAATCTATTCTTGGATGGAGTTGAGGGTGGTGGTGAGAAGTAAGATGTTGTGTGTGGAGGAAACCTTGAGGTAGTGTTGAGTGTAATCTGCATTAAGGTGATAAAGGATCCCAGCTTCTTTTAAAAGGACTCCTAGTGGTTCGATGTAAAGATTAAATAGGGTTGGAGCAAGGATAGGGCCTTGAGGGCACCTTGATCCACAGCCTTTGGGGTTGAGAGACAATTTTTAATTTTAATCATCTGAGATCTCCCCATGGAGTAAGATTCAAAGCAGTTAAGTTCTACGCCTTCAATTCCAATTCTTTGTTTAAGCGTTGAGAAGTGTTTGATGGTTTACAATATCAAAGGCTGCAGAAAGGTAAAGATGGATCAGGAGGCAGGAGCTGCCTGAGTCTAGGACTCAAAGAGTATCGCCGATAACCTGTAGTATTGCTGTTTTGGTGCTTCAGCCTTGACTGAAGCCGGATTGAAATTCATCTAGAAGATTGTTGTCCTTCATGTGTTGGGTGAGTTGCTCCGCTAAACATCTTTCAGTGATTTTGGTGAGGAAAGGGAGGTTAGTGATAGGGCGGAAGCTGTTAAGAACATTCACGTCAGTGGAGGGTTTCTTTAGTAGTGTGGTCACCTGAACAGTTTTGAGGGCATTAGGAAACGATCCTTCTCAGAGAATGAGGTTAACCAGAATTGTCCAGTAGGGGAGCATGTGGGTGTAGAGGTCTAATGCAATGGCGCTTGGGATAGTGTCTAGAGAATGGTTTGTAAGTTTGGTTTTCAAGATGTTCTGGAGAAGTGCAAACTCAGGGATGATGTCAAAACAGTGCTAGGAGCCTTTGGATTTGCATAACTCATATGGGGTTGGATGTGTAGCATGATTAGCCTGGGTGGAATTCACGGAGCTCCGCTACGCGGAACTCCGAGAAATAACAAAAAAACTCTGCTGTGCTCCATGGAGTTCCACGAGCAGCAGAGTAAGGTAAGTCGCGCTGCACACGCAGATTTTGAATACCGGCTGTTTGTCCCATGCTGTAAAATCTGCGAGAACGGCACCACACGCAGTGCAAGAGGGCTCAGCTTCTTTCTGCCCCTTGAGTAGATGTTCTACTTGAGCGGCAGCTTCCTCAACACGAGCGGCAAGTTTCTCAATGCAAGCGGTAGCGACCTGCCGCTACCGCCCGCACTGAGAAAGCTCACCGGGAGGTGGTCTACTTGCTCGCCAACTTAACGTTGGTGAGCCGTGAGAGAGGAAAAACTCTGCTCCGCACTGCAGAGTTTTTCAGAACTCTGCACTCTATTTAGAGGGCAGAGTGGAAAAACTCTGCAAACTTGACGAGCGGAGCAGAGTTTACTGCCCAGGCCTAATCAATGATTAGGGCTCCCAGTTTTCTGTTTTTACTGATTTTTACAGATAATTACAGACAGAAAACTATTTATTTTCCTGTCTGTATTTATTTTTAAATACAGAAAAAAAACGAAAATAGGCCTTCTTTGAATAAATTTTTTCTACTGTCAGTCATGATTGCCAGGTCAGTAGGTGTACAGATTGAGTGGTAGGAGAGATGAAAAAAGACAATAGATTCCCTAATTAAGCTTAAATAAGTGCAGATCTACAGTTATTTATGCTATTCTGCAATGCAAGCGTTTTCAGATAACGCTATTGCGCTGTACACAGCTAAAACCTTTTGGACATTCAAATGCGAGTATACATTTATCAGTTAAATAAATGTGGAAAAATACCCATTGCAGCTTCATTTATACAGAAAACACAAAATAAAAATGGATAAATACAGAAAAAATTTGCAAAAAATAAATATGAATAAATACAGACGGAAATGTTGAAAAAATAAATACCATAAAACGGGGAGCCCTAATCATGATCAAGCAGTGATTTAACTTGTGCACCGAAGAATTGTACAAATTCTTCAGCTTTCTTGGATGGGTTGACAAATTTGGTCATTAAAGATGGGGGGTGGGGGGTGTTGCTGGTGGTTTTGATTAGGTCAAAGAGTTTCTTCGGTCTGTTCTTGGCAGAGTCGAGGAGGGTTCTAAAGTGGTTTGATTTTTCGCTAATGATATGTTTGTGATAAGCGATACGTAGTGGCTGTTCTTCTTTTGGCGTGCATTGCCGCCTTCTTCTCTGTTATTGAACCTAAATCTGGGGTAGTGTTTCTTTCTCTCCACGACCAGTCTTTTTTTCTGCCTTTTCTGAGCTGCACAATATGAGTTTATGTACTTTGTTTGGCCTCTTGATTAGCACCCAGCTAGTATTGTAGATGCAATTGTTTTATTTTCTTTTTTTTGTTTTTGGCGTTTCTTGGGCCTAGGGTATTTAAGCGCTTTACAAGCAAACAGTGCACTTTTCTTTCTTTTCATAAGCTAGGGAGTTTAAGTGATTTGATCAGAATCAAAGGATGTTGAGCCGACACTGGGATATGAACCTGGTTCCCCACATTCCAGCTGTACTCCACTCTGGCTGAAAAGCCACCTCCTTCTGCTTGCTGCTCACTAATTTTGTCAGAGAGAGGGGTGAGGAGTTGGCCTAACGGCTAGGGCGTCCGACCTCGAACCTGGGGAACTGGGTTCGTGTCTCAGCAATGACGCTGAACATCCTGTGATTCTGGGCAAATCACTTAATCTCCCCGTGCCTAACAAAAATGAATGTGCGTCCTAATGTAACGTAACTGGTGCTATGTAAAGCGCTCTGATACCCGATTCGGGTCAAGTTTGCGCTATATAAAACTCTGCAAAAAAAAGAGCTCCAGGAGACCTCAGTGGTTATTGTCTGGAAGCACTTGAAGCAAAAAAAAAATCTCCCCTTGTTCCACAAGTGGTTATTTTGCCATAATGTTGGGTCCACAATTTCTTTTTGATCATTTGCAGGGTAAGTACTTAAAAAGGGCTCATCATTGGCACTTGTTGAGCTGTATCTGTAATCTTTTAATTCAGATGGTGAAATACAATCTACTCTTTTCTTCTTCCCCTGATCACAAAGTCGCAGCGTACGCTAAAGAACCATGCGCCCTTGAACACTGGAGTGGTGGACTGAGCTAGACTCAATCATGTTGCGCAGTTGCGTAGCTATTAGTATGCAGCAGGTGCAGTGGCACCAAGGCCCACAGCTGCGAGTGCCCCTGTGCACCCCAATTGTGGCTGTATTTCACTGCTTAACCGGTGACATGGGGCAAATTTCCAATGCTTGCACAAGGGCCCATGACACCCTTGCCACACCAGTGATGTGGCCACTTGAGCAATAGTTAGCAGTTGTCCCCTACTTGCCAGTAATATTACTTCTTAAAATGTCTCAGGGGACATCCATATTACCGAGGTGGGGAGAGATCGGCCATAGCTGGCAAGTTTCCCAGGTCCATGCGTAGCTAGTTAGGTCAGTCCAGTTTTTTCTTAGAATTCTGGGACTCTTAGTCAGTATAAAACCATGACTACAAGTCCCAGAATTCTGAGGGAAAAAAAGGGGATTGGACCTACTAGCCACGCATGGGCCAGAGAAACTTGGCAGATGAAAAGCAATCTCTATCTCATGTAGTACAAGTATATGAACCTAAGTAAAATATATTTTGTAGGGATTGTGCACTCGTTTTTTGGCTAGGAGAGTGAGTAAAGTTTTATACAAACAGTATTGTTAGAGGACAAAGTTTGTTAGGCCCTTACCTGCAGAAGTCCAAAGTGTGGATTGAGCCTGTCTGTCTCCTAGGGGATTCTGTATAGAGGAGCAGCTTCCAACTCACTGGCCAGCAAACCTTGACTGAGGTCGCAAGGACCTTATATAGTCTGCTATTGGATGGTACATGTGTGCACTGATTGGTGGTTACATCTGGTGTTTCTATTGGATTAGGGTTAGTATTCTCATTGATTGGTTATTTGAGGATTCTGATTGGTTACTGGGTCAGTGATTCTATTGATGTAGGGCTTAGGGTTAGTGATCTGATTGGTGGATAGGTTTAGGGTTTCGGATTGGTTCCTGGGGCTGGACTTTCTATTGGACGTAGGGCTTAGGGTTTCCTGTGTGATTGGTTGCTGGGTTTAGGGTTTGGACTAGGGCTAGGGTTAGGCTATCTATTGGATATAGGGCTTAGGGTTTCCTGTGTGATTGGCTGCTGGGACCAGGGTTGGGACTAGGCCTAGGGTTAGGTTTTCTATTGGATATAGGGCTTAGGGTTTGTTGTGCGATTGGCTGCTGGGAACAGGGTTGGGACTAGGATTGGGATTTAGGCTTTCTATTCAACGTAGTGCTTAGGGTTTTGTGCCTGATTGAGTGCTTGGACTAGGGCTATGATTGGTTGTAAGGTCTTGGTCTCCTATTGATCCTAGGGTTTAGGGCTAGTGTTGTGATTGGTTAGGGTTAGGGCTAGGGTTTCCATTGGCTGAAGGGGTCACCTGACTACTAGGGCTATAAAAGGCCAAGGCTTAGGGCGTCCCAGTCCAGGCGTCTCAGCTAAGGGTGGAGAGGACAAGGGTGAGTGCCTATTTGAGCCTGTTTGAGACTAGTCTGAACTAGGGCCAGAAATGCTGCCCATTTTCTCATTCATCAGCACACACCCTACCCCATCCACATCCACGACCAGAGTAACACACTCACACCAAACGTGCTCCACTCATTTACTACAAACTAACCCTATGCACAATCCAATATCTCAGCACACACTACTAAACCACACAAACCACACCTATATGCCCTACTATCCCAGCTACCACACATTTCTACCATCACCTACGAACAGTACACAACTCTATCCTATACCACTAACTAATCCACTCATCACTAACACAACCCAATTCCACACCATACTTAACTACAACCCATCCAGACACACACTCCCCACTCTAATTACCCCTAACAGAACCCCTTTTTATCACTAACAAACCTATACTCAGCCTTTCATAATTTGTCCGACCAACACCCTCCTCTTCTTTCTACCACAATAACACAACCGCACAACACATACACTCCACAGCACCACACATTTTAACTCTTGCAGCAAACAAGTCTAAGACAATCACTCTTAACTATACTTCATCCCCTCCTACACACAACATACACTCTACTCACAAACACATCATCACCCCCTTTACCTTACAACTTCCACTCGCAAACAATACTATACAAACAAATCCATCTCATAAAACAAATACACCATCACCTCTTTTCACTACTCCTCAAAAACAAAACATATCACGCACACCAGTACAACAAAATCTCTCAAGCGCAACACCTCATAATACTTACTGTCACAAAATACAAACATACACCCACCTTTCAAACTACACAAATGAACAAACTCAAATGCCAAGCTTTCTCTCTTCCACCACACCTAACACACATACAGCAACTCTCTTCCAACCGCCTCTCATCCATTGGACAATTTAGAACCTGACTACATGACCCACATGCTGCACCACCACCCCTGACTCATACGCCTTCCACCCTAAACACATGCAAACAACATGAGCAATGTGCCACACCTCACAACTTCGCTTCTCCATTTCTACTGCACAACAAGGTTACACCACAAAAACAACACAGCTCACCAACCCACTCTCAAACACCATCACCACCACCTACACACGAAGACCCATCAAAATGTCTTCTTAGTCTGCTGGACGAAGAACACGATATAGAACAGCTACACTATTGCTATTCTCATACAGCTAATACCAGCACTAAGGACACACCTGCTACTGATCACTCTTCCACAAAACAAAGTCACACTATCGCCAAAGCACATTCTCTAAACTGTCTACTAATAAATGCTCGATCGCTCTCTAAAAACAAACATCACATCTACGACCTTCTCACTGACGCAAAACCAGACATACTATTCATGACTGAATCATGGTTGGGAGATGATATGGCTCCAGTCCTGCATGAAGCCGTTCCTCTAGGCTATCAAACGATCACCCAAAATTGTTTAGACAAAAAAGGAGGTGGCCTAGCTGTTGTGTTCAGGCAAACATTACATATCACTAAAGTGGACGACGTCTCCATAAAACATTATGAGGCCCTTTTCACCAGATGCAATCCTACACCCTCTTCCTACTGTAACTTCCTGCTCCTTTACAGACCTTCACCTAGCAAGGCGACATTCCCAGACACACTTCTAGACACGGGTTCAAACCTGATAACACTACACTCCAACCTATGCGTTCTGGGTGACCTCAACATTTGGTTTGACAAACCCAATATGCCCCATCCAAAAACAATAATCGCTGGCCTAGATGCATTGAACCTACATCAGATCGTCCACAAACCCACACACAACGCTGGACACATCCTAGATGTCATGTTTGTTAATACCAAACTAGTTACCTTTCTAACTATAACTCCAGTCACATGGTCAGACCACCACTTGAAAGCCGGAATTTATTTAATGCATCTTTATTCTACATATACTTACTTCCTTTATGCATCTACATACCTTCCATGTACTTGGATCTGTATATTTATTACTTTTCTGCTAATTCAGCATATCCAATGCACTTCCCTATTTCTCACCCTATACCTCTCTCAATATATCCTCTACCTCAACTCTCTGACTCCTCTCAAACCTCTTTTTACCACTCTTTCCAATGTACTACCCTATTTCTCACCCTATACCTCTATCAATATCTTTAATCTACAAATACTTCCTTCCTTTATGCATCTATATACTTTCCATGTACTTATGGATCTATATATGTATTATTTTTCTTCTAATTCAGCATATCCAATGCACTACCCTATTTCTCACCCTATACCTCTCTCAATATATCTTCTACCTCAACTCTATGACTCATCTCAAACCTCCTTCTACTACTCTTTTCAATGCACTACCCTATTTCTCACCCTCACCCTATACATCTCTCAATATATCCTCTACCTCCACTCTCTCATTCATTCTTCTAGACTCTTCCCTACTCTACCCCTCCTTGTATCATCTCATACCTCTTTTTACTATACCGATCCCCCCAAACAAGCCTTTCTAAACCCTTCCCTCTGTCTCTTCCCCTACACATCCCTTTTACTCATCCCAAGCCTCCTCCTACTGCTATGACCTCCAAAACAACAACAAAAAAACAATCCTTCCCTCTTCTATCCCTCCACTATCCTTTTCAATCCAAATAACAAACTAACATGTCCACTCATATTTCACTATACTAATCCTTTATAGGTTCCAGAGTAGCGTGCTACTCGCCCAAAAAGCACTTCAACACCTCATCAGGGGTAGCAAGCGCTATATAAATGCAAACCTTTTCCCTTTTCTATCCCCCCGCTACACTTCTCAATCCAAATAACTGACTAACATATCCACCACTTAAATTACTTTCATATTTCACTATACTAATTCACCACTAATCCTTTATGGGTTCCGGAGTAGCATGCTACTCGCCAAAATAGCGCTTCAACACCTCATCAGGAGTAACATGCGCTATATAAATGCAAACCTTTTTCCCTCTTCTATCCCTCCGCTATCCTTCTCAATCCAAATAACTGACTAATATCCACAACTCAAATTACTTTCATATTTCACTATACTAATTCACCACTAATCCTTTATGGGTTCCAGAGTAGTGTGCTGCTCGCCAAAAAAGCGCTTTGACGCCTCGTCAGGGTAAGTGCTATATAAATGCAATTACAATACAATACAATATCTTCCTTTGCTTTTTAACGCAGATTCTTTCAGATGCACCCAAAAGTGTTGTGCGTAATGCCTGTAAAATACTAGTTGCCTAGGCTGCATCGCTTCATGACCAGAACTTTGAGCGTTCTGCGACATCTATAGATACGCGTGGAACTCCCGGATTTAGCAGGCACATTGTAATATTTTGTTTCCCTCTACATCCAGCTGCTCTGCGAAACTGAGTATCACCTACAGGTTAGCTGGAGCGAGCATGAGCAGGCACCTGCCAGTCACTGACGTAGAACAAGAAAATGTCTGGAAACATCATTCGGCGCTGCATGTTTCATATTGTCCACAAGATGTCAGAAGTAGCCGACAAAACACAATTGTCTCATTGGTGTGAACGAGCAGAGTTTTAGAATCCAATCTTTGTTTTAATCAAGGACTGCCTCACCACTGCCTAGATATCAGTTATAGGATACTATGGGGAGAAAAGCTAACCAACTCTGCCACTGAAAATCCCAGCTACCCCTCATATCTTCCTTAGGCACTTTACAAGTCCCAAATATTTCTGCTCCCAGAAACTCTCACAGCTTTCAAAGTAAAAAGAGATTGCATCACTATCAGTTTTAATAGTTGCAAAAAAGCCCCGTGCCCGTGAGGCACCATGTTACCTTCCCAGACTTCACATCAGAGCATTTTTGGACTGGTAGTTATTCTACACTTGAATCAATTAGCTGATTGATTTTTAAAATGGAAATCTAAGGACTGGAACTTTTATTCTAAGCTATTTTGGGTTCTAATATAACAGGAACTTGTCTCCCTTTTTTATAGAGAATATTTTAGTGCAAGAATGCAAGCTTTAAAAAAAGTGCTCTATCCTATGTGTATAATATGACAGGATGGGAACGTGGGACAAGGGCCTATATGTTTAATTAGAAGCACAGGGAGAGGATTGCTATTGTGACTGTTCTTTTTCTCATTTATAGATTAAAGGGATTTGCCTAGGATCACACGTTTATTTCAAAGGACAAAACTAGATTATTCAGAAACGCCAAACCAAACAAGAGCAAACTAACCTCTTGGTCTTGCGCAGCCAGGCGGCCAAAACAATCACCCAAATATTGCCGGAACACTCTGGTACGATCAAAGACGGCCTTGCGTGTAATCCAGCACACCAGCAAAAACCAAATTCTTTAACCTCCACTTTCACCCATGGGCAGGTGATCTACATATCAGGGCCTACTCCCCCGGCTCTAACGCCGGTCACTCTAGTCTTCTGCCCCACTTATAATTCCTGTGGTCCTTGGGATATACTAAAAACATACTCCAAATGTGCTTGGCCCTTCCGGGTCTGGATAAAATCAGCAGCAAAGACGTGGAGTGTGTGGTGTTCCTCGCGCCAGGTCCAGGCGAAAAAAGAGTCCACCGAAGTAGCTTCCACAGACGCCACCATTGCGGGTCTCATATTCAGCTGCACCGTCCAGCTGGAAGGATGGGAAATATTTTGTGACAGTCGTGCCAGAGAAATACCCTTACTTGTTGAATTCCCAACCAATCACACACCCCCAGAATGACCACAAACCCCAGAGGGACAGGCACCCCCTGCTCATAAATGCGAAAAGGCGCCTCAGTTGAGTCACAGCAGTTCTGACACAACTTGAACATTACCACTCCATCAAGGCACGGAATCCGATGCATCGGCCGGATACAGCTTGTAACCCAAACACAGAATGGTTCCCAGAAGCTCTTCATAAACGTCCCTTGCACCCACCTACCTTCAGATGGACTTACCACTGACTCTTCCAGTAAGATTGCCCTGTTCTCTTGGAATATCGCAGGAGCAGGTAAAATCACACTAGATCCAGAACAAGAAACCCACCTCAGGTCCTTTGATATAACAGGCCTTCACAGTGGTCGAAGTGGGCGGGATCGGCAGGGCACGGCGTGCCCTTACTACTTTAATTTCACAGAGTCCGTTCCCCTACTTTCTTATTTTAAACATGCCTCCCGGACGGCAGAAATCGCCAAGGCCGAAAGTTAAGGCTCGGCTTTTGGGGACGGGCAGAGAAGGAAAAGGACTCTGTCTTTTCCTTCGTGCCCAGAGAAGACAAGGACAGTGTCCAGTTCTCCTGCCGCTGGCAGCTGCCCCCCCTCTCTTTGTTCCCCCTCTTCCCTCTCTTTCTGTCTCGCTCCTCCTCATTTAGTGAAACCGAGACTTCAAGAAACAGGTATTACCTTCTCTTTCCTCCTTTCGTTTATTTGCTCCCCTGTGAAATGGATCCAAAAAGAAAAACACTTTTGCTGGAAGCGTCCTCTTTTTCTGACATTTTTCAATTTCTAAGTGCAGCCTTGGGGTGGAGAGAAATAAAACATTAAAAATGTGAAAAATAACTAACTAAAGCAAGACAGAGTGGTTGCACGGTGGCCAGATTGATTTATTCACACCTAAACACATTAGCGCCACTTAACAGTGTTTGCCAGTGAAGCGCTACTTTTGTTTTCTCGTCTCTCTTTGAACAACATTGTTTTCCCTGGGTGGGAAAGTGCACTATTCCTGGAGGTACTGAAATACCCGCTTGATGGGTGAATTGGAAAACAAAATGTGTACAGCGGCTGTGTGTTCACGAATGCGGTCTTTTGAAACCATACTGCTTACGTTTTGTAAGGATATAAGCAATGGGCATTGAAACGGGTCCCTTCCGGGCCCTGTAGTCATGGCCTTAACTTTTCAGGCAAAAGCACTCACTAATTTCTGAATAATGAGTGTAAAAAAAAAGGTAACCAAGTTGTTCCTGCTTACACGAGGAAAATGTGTCGAATAGAACGTGGGGGTAATCTAGCGTGCTCCACCAACTAAAAAGCCGAGCTAGGTTGAAAACGGTTCGTTAATGCGTGAGCATGCCGATATCCCATTTACCGTGTTTGTTATGCGCCGATGGTAAATGGGATAACGGCATGCTCACGCATTAACGAACCGTTAGACACCGTTTTCTTCAGCCACTACGTATAATGGGCAAACGTTTACAAAATGTAATACAGTTTTGAAAACCTCTTGATCTAAATACGTTTTCAACCTAGCTCGGCTTTTTAGTTGGTGGAGCACGCTAGATTACCCCCACGTTCTATTCGACACATTTTTCTCGTTTCATCACTCTAAGAGAACGGTGAAGTAGCACTTTGTTTCCGTTATAAAATGTGGTTTCTAGAGGTGGTTTTCGTCTAGTATATTGAGCGGTGGCTCTTATTATCATTTTCAGATGTCCCCAGATGAAGGCCTGGAAGGCCGAAATGAATTGGGACCAGTGAAATGTTTGACAATGCATGTTGGGATATGTAGTTCTTAAACTACCAACAAATGAACTCATATTGAGAAGCAACAATACCCAGAACAAATAAATTCATTTTCATTGAAAACTCGTTTTGATTTATATTTTGAGATTTAACGGATTAACCTCATCAAGAGGACATAATACCAGTGCCCTGGGGACATACCCCACATCAGTGGGGATGCAGCCAATCCTCATTTAATTCACTCGGGTTCAGGGAGTGACACCCAGGAGGCACGGGACACCTTGCTTTCATCAGGAGAATAAACATTTGGTTGTGCACGCACTTGCACCATTTGTATAAGTTCCTGCTTACATCTCACATGCTTTACTTAATCTTGCATTCCCTATGAGTGTTTGCTTTATCTAAGATGTTGCTAAATTTTTTTTAGGCAGGATATTGCTCTTGTCTAGTGCGTAATGTGAATTGAGTCACATCCAGGTGTTTATAGCGGGTCAAAGCAGTGCAAGTTTCTCTCAGTGGGGCAGTATGGTGTTCAGTGGGGGAGAGGATGTGGCACTATGGTCAGAGCTGCTGAATTTGGAACTGGAAACCAGGTTCAGCCTTCATGACACGTCCACCAGACCACTCCCCTTGAGGGAGCACATTCCCATGCTAGACCTTAGAAGGCCCCGCAAGATCTTAAAAGCCCTGGTGTCTTAGCACCAGCAGGTGGACCCTAGCAGTGGCAAGTGTGGGTTAACCTTGAAGGCATGTCCGCCACAATTCATTCTGAAGTACACCTCCAGTCTTGCAGGCTGGCCTATGAAGCAGCCAGGCGCGCAACACCCATTGGCCTCACCGGGCTTCAGCCCCCCCCTCCCCCCCGTCGTCTGCGTCAGCCCGGGCTGAGACAGCTTCGCGGCTGGCGACTGTCTAATTGCAGCCGCACCCGAGTACTTCACAGGTCTTTTAAAGACCATTTACTTGTTAATGAGGCTTTTGTTGTGTTTTCACCCCTTCTTAGAGCCACTCTGCCTATGGCTGGAAGAATTAGCCCCCCCCCCCTGAAATCTTTTTCAGCCCCCCCGAAATTTGGCTCTAGTTGCCCGCCTGGAAGCAGCACACCATAGAGTGACAGTGACTCTGTCACTGAGTTCACAGGACCCTTGAGCAGGGTGGCTCTAGGGCAGTGCGACCGCACCAGGCGCTGACCAGCCGCGGTCCGTGGAGGTAACAGCAGAGGGGCCAGGTAAGGGGGGATTTCGAGGGCCGATGCAGAGAGAAAATTAAATAAATAATAAATTTTCCCTCAGCATTGTCCCTCGAAATCCCCCCTTAACCGGTCCCACCGCCCCACCGCTGTTACCTGCACGGACCGCGGCTGGCGCTGACTTCAGTTGGGGGTGTCGTGTTTGCAAGTATAATATGGTTTTAAAAGCACTTGCTGCCTCCTTCCTGGCCTCCAACAATTTTCGGCAACAATAAAAGTGTCATGATAACTCCAGTGATTCATGTTCTTAGTAGAGAGAGATGGTGTTTTGTCTAGTGGACGTTTTGACTCATGGAAAGGAAGCGCAGAGGGTTAATGTGCCTGCTGCTAAGAACAGGTACCATGCAGATCACAAAGTGCACATAATGTAAATAGGTCAGTGGGTCACTGCTTTTGTCAGAGAGACCCTATTGTTACTTGCAGTTAATAAGTTAAAATCCTAACATATAACAGTGAGGTATTAACTGTCATGTAAGAGCTGCATGCAAACTGCAAGGTATAAATTAGAGCGTTATGGTTTTTTCCCCAGTCTTTGATTATCCTAATGTTGCAAAAAAGGGCTCATTTGGGTAGAAATCAATTCTGATTATTAAAGAGAACCCCCAACCATGGCATTACGTTTTAAATTCTGAGTTTGTTTCTCCAGACCAATCACTATTAAACTATGCTGCCTACTAGTAAGGTTGTCATGTGACTCCTACACCTTGTAGTCCTTTGTCTTATGTAACATTCCCTATACAGTGATTTACACACATATGATTGATTGTCTCTGTGTAATATGTGTGAATTAAAGTGCTCCGACACCCTACACTGTATTAGTGGTGCTGTAAATTTTCTGATACTTTATTATTTTGACATTTTTTCACATGCTAACAGTCTCTGCAAAGATTGTTCCTTATTAGTACCAGTGGAACATACAACTGCAGCAGTGAGAAAGGTGACCAGTGAACCTTTGCAAAGGGCTCTCCACTTCACAGCAGCACAAGTCACATTTTGTAGTAACTTTTGATCCGTTTGAGCTATAAACAATTTATTAGTTAAAATCATCAGATTATGCAGCAGATGTATTATGTGGCAAATATGGCAGAGCCATAATTATGTGGAAAACATTTGCAAACTAGGATATTTTACCATTCATGTTTGAACTGCTCTTGTGGAAAAAGGGAGGAGAAGTGCTGATGACAGAAACTCCATGGCTGGGAGACAAATGGCTTGCGATTCCACTTTTAAGGATATTTACGACATTCTATGATTGGAAACGTATCCCACTTTGTGAATGTATTTTAATGTCAATAACTCATATTAAACCTTAAATAAACGTGTATCCATAGGTTAAATTAAATAACGTAATAAGCTGTAACCGGTTAGTGAAATGGGAAACAAATACTAAAAATTGGGATATTTTGCTCTTTCTGCCACACCTCTGACTCCGCCCACTGACCCAATCCTCAGATTATTTCTGCCCTCTGATTCTCCGCCCACAGTTCCCCTACTTTTTTCCCCCCACTTCGACCACTGGGCCTTTAGGAGACCTGGACCCTGAAGGGTTACTTGGAATTCCATCACCCGCTGTAAAAAGTGGAGCCAAAGGTGGGCTGAATATCTACATGTCTCTTACCAAGGCCTTATATGCAACCGGGCTGAAAATAGATTCCGCTTTCATGCAAGCAGTACAGATCAGCAACCGGAAATCGGATGCACAAGAGAAAACGGTCTTAATAGTGAATGTCTGGGGGGCGCTAGAGGGCGCCAGGCAAGATGGCCGCACCTTAGTGCCGCTCCGCCCGGCTGATCCACTATCCGCCCATTATCTGCATTAAATCGCAGCATCCACGGGATTCAAATACCCGCCCTGCCTGGTGTGCCGCTCCCGTATCTGGAGGGAGTTATTAGAACTGCTAGGGCCCCTTGGGTCATGGAGAAACCGGTATGAGGAGTCTTGCTTGCAGCGCGGCCAAAGGCCACCATTGCCCCGTACTGAAACGGAGCACCGTCCGGGGCTCCGCTGGGATAGCGTGAGTGGCGCTGACTGCAATGTGCCCAGTGTTCTACCTACTGACGGCTGCCTGCCTCTGCATCCTTGGGCTGTTGGCTGCGGGGGCTCGAGGCTGATCGGAGGCTCTGGAACGACTCTGCGCCTGTGCCTGGCTGATCGCTGTCTGTGGTCCCCGGGCGCGATATCCGACTGTGGCGCGGAGCCTGGAGGAACCTGCAGAGCCCACCTGAGGTCCTAGTCTGCCGCCGCGGGACATCGTCTGCACCCGCTGCGGGTTGCGGTATGTAGGGGGCGGCTCTCGCCTAGGCCTGCGGCTGTGGAGGTGGTGTGGGCCTGGGCGGTGGGTCGCGGCCTGCCGGCTGCGGCCTGCGTGCGCGGCGCGCGGCATGCGGGGACCCACCTGCCTTGGTTCTGGTCTCGATCCTTGCCTGGCAGGGAGGAAGGCCTCCCGGTGAATATTGTGCACACTGCTGGCCCCGACAGGTGACTGCTGCCCGGGGGCCCATTTTCAAGTGACTGTGTTTTCGCGAGCTGACTGCTGCGTTCTCCCCCGCGCCCGAGGCCTGAGAAGTTTGCGGAGTACCAGGAGGGCTTTGGTGGTGCGGTTTGGGGAGTGCGGGGCCTGCTTTGCCATCAGTGTCTCCCTCCGGGGGGATGTACCCTGGATAGAGGTGCCAGCACGACCCCTCTGTGGTCCGGAGCTCTCTGCCTAAGAGTAAATATCTGCGGCCTGCTGTGAGGGCTGACCCTGCTGTTACATTGCTCTAACTGCCTCATATTGAAGCCTCTTCCTCACTTCTCTGCCCTGGCCTGGCCTGGCCTTGATTGCTGGGGTGAGTGTGGGACATAACACCCAAGTGCGACATTTGGAGTTTTCCTGCCACCAGCCCATTGCCTCGCCAGAATCCTACTACGCTTGGTGGCTGGGGATTGCGGCACAAAAGCTGTCGCGAGGTGTCGTCCTATGGTGGGAGTGCGCCTTGGATTGTAATTATAAGTCCGTTATTACTGAGCCCCGGGAGAATGGGGCTGTACTGAATGCACAAACATTTGTGGCCTGCTGGGTGGGATGACTCAAATGTAATCCTGTAGTATTGCCTTACACAGTTGCCTCTCTCACACTTTCTTGAACGGGCTTGGTTCTGATCGCAGGTGTACTTGGGAGGCTGGTACCTCACGTGCTGCAGGGAGAGTCTATTGCTATTGGTTAATTGCACCGTTTTAGTCCCTCCCCGTGCCGGTTGCTGGAACCAGAGCCACAAGTGTCTTTGAGGAGTGCTGCCCTATTGTAGGCACTGTTGGTTTTTACCTGTATACTCCTCCATCCACTATGGGGAAGCCGGACAAGTTGCAACCCCGCCTCACGTTTGAGGCGCGAAAGTCAGGTAGGACCCAGCACAGAGCGGCCTCGGACTCTGAGGCTGATGTACAGGGGGAGGGCCTGCCCAATTTGGAATCTACGTTGCTGGCAATGCAAAAAAGCCTCCAGGCTATTGAAGGCAGTATGTCAACTATGAACCATAGACTGGATCACATGTCCTCGCAACTGGAGAAACAAAACGCAAGAATGGGGGAGGTGGAACAGAGGGTCTCCACCACGGAGGATGGACTTAGTGACGTTGCCAGTAAGACCCTTAATATGGAAAAGGTTTTGGCGCTCATACAGGCCAAGAATGAAGATTTGGAGGCCAGGTCCCGAAGGAATAACATTCGGATTACGGGCCTTCCCGAATCCACGAATACTGGCAGGATGGAGACCTTTGTCGAGAATCTACTAAAGGAAATTTTTGGACCTGAGAACTTGTCCTCTATGTTCATAGTTGAGCGCGCCCACCGTTCTCTGGCAGCGCGGCCGATACCGGGTGCTCCACCTCGCCCTATAATTGCTCGGCTATTGAATTACCGGGACCGTGATGGCATCTTAAGGCTGGCTAGAGATAAAGGTACTATTTGCCATCAGGGGAATACATTGTCATTTTTCCCGGACTTTACTGTTGCTGTCCAATCTGCGCGCCGTGAGTTTGGTGCAGTTAAAAAATTCCTACAGTCCGAAAACATCCCATACGCCATGCTGTACCCCGCACGTCTCCGTGTGGGGCCGGAGGGGAACTTCAAAATCTTCACAACCCCTAAGGCAGCGATGGAGCACGCAAAACAGTTGAAGAGGCGCCGACACGAGGCCGTGACTGAGCATGAAGAGGAGGAACAATGAGTTTAATTGTGGGCTGTTGCTGTATCTGCTTTGTGGGTCATCCTGCTGGTGGGCCTCCCCTTCTGGGTTTTGATTCTACGTTAACTTCTTCCTATATGTATGGACAGGGCGGGGCTTTTCTTTTACAATATATATCATGCTGGGTTGGATGCCTTAAGCTTATGTATTTGATCTTTGATGTAGCACAGGTACTAGACCTGATCAGCCACCTCCTACGCAGTGGGAGGGTAGTAGCACTCTGACGCCCCCTATGTGGGCGATCCCCACACTATGCTCTTTTTTTGTTGCTCTTGTTGGGGATTGTTTCGCCTTGATTGGGATGGCTTTGGCAAGTTGGGGGTGCCGAAGTGGGTGGGGGGTGGTGGGATGGGTACAGTTGGCACTTTCTGATTGCATTAGGTATGTTCCCTGGCGACATGTTTTAAATGCTATTCCACGAACCTGTATGCTTCTGATGTTTCACATGGCACATGGGTAGTAATTTAAAATTCCTCAATTGGAATGTTCGTGGTCTTAACAGTCCCAAGAAGATCCGTACTGTGATAGCTTGCCTGGATAGGTTAAATGTTCAGGTGGCCCTGTTGCAGGAGACCCACCTCACTAAGTTTTCTGAGACAAATGTATGCGCGCGGTGGGCGGGGGTGAAGGTAGCTTCCTCTTATTCTTCATATTCACGGGGAGTGATGATACTCGTCAAGAAGGGTATACCATTTTGAGTCCATAGTACAGACATTGACGAGCAGGGCCGGCTGGCTATTGTACATGGGACGCTTGGTGGCACGAGTGTGCTTTTGGTTAACATGTATGGTCCAAATGTGGACGATCACTCCTTCTTTGCAGATGTGTGGTGCCGGGTCTCTGCTTTCCCCACTGCTGAAATTATTTGGGGGGGGGATTTTAATACTTGCTTGGATCTGAATGTGGACAGAGAGGGTTCTGGGGCTGCGCGACACAGGCAATCCACTGATGCGCTCCTAGGGATACTGGACGTTGGTAACTTGCATGACATCTGGCAGATGAGACACCCTGGTGCCAGGGAAAGCACTTTTATCTCCACTGTCCACGGTACATGGTCCCGGCTGGATTATTGGCTGTTATCAGAGGCTATGTGCACCTGGGTGGTCGATGTTCAACATTTGGCCAAAACTCTGTCTGATCATTCCCCTGTATTTCTTGAACTGAGGATTCCTGATTGCGAGAGACCCCCGTTCTCATGGCGATTGCAACCGTCATCTTTGACAGACCTGGTTTTTAAGCATACAGTGGGGGAGGCAATCCATAATTACTTCAAGGAAAATGAAGGAACGGTTGAAAATGTGGGGGTCCTATGGGAAGCGTTTAAAGTCACGATTCGGGGAGTATGTATTGGAGCGCAGGCTGGGGTCCTCAAAGATCTGCGCCGCAGAATTAACAAGCTCGCTGCAGAAATAGCCGCTCTGGAGCGTGATTACGCTCGGAACTCTGTCCCCGAAACTCTATCTTTAATTCATGACCTCGTCTCTGAACATAATGAGACAGTGGACCAAGAAATGGTGCACAGATTCCGACGGAGCACTGCTCGATATTACGGGGAGGGGGGTGTCCCAGCCGCTCGTTGGCGCAGAAATTGGCGGCTCCACATAGCCAGGCTTACATTACCGAACTGCTGGACAGGGATGGAGAGGCGCACTTTGGCGTTTCAGACATTAGCAGAGTGGTGCTGGATTTTTACTCAGACCTGTATGGAGAACGCGATCAACCGCCTGTAGCTGAAATTAATGCTTATTTGGAAGACGTGGCGCTGGGTTGGTTGTCACTTGACCAACGGGAATACCTCACGCAGCCGTTTGGTGTCGACGATGTAAAAATGGCTATTATGTCGCTCCCCACTTGCAAAGCGGCGGGCCTGGATGGCCTTCCTAGCGAGTTTTATAAGGCTTATGTGGATGATCTGGCGCCGCGGCTGTTGGATGTCTTTGCTGAGGCGTACGATTCGGGGACATTACCTCCCTCCCTTAAGGAGGCCCTATTGGTCATGCTTTTGAAGCCGGATAAGGCGGCAAATGTATGTGACTCATACCGACCCCTCTCTATTATTAATATTGACGCCAAAATATTGGCTAAGATGATTGCCACCAGACTTCAGCCATTACTCCCCAGCCTTGTCCTTGCGGACCAGTCGGGGTTCGTGTCCTCCAGATCTACGACACACAACCTCCGCACTATTTTCTCTACCTTACACTATTTTGAGCAGGATTTTCAGGTGGTGGCGGTGCTCCTAGATGCCGCCAAGGCGTTTGATTCTCTCCAGTGGGAGTATATGTTTACCGTCTTGCTGCGTATGGGCCTGCCACCGTTCTTTTTAAGTGGATCCATCTCCTGTACACTACACCTGTGGCTCGGATTCGTGTGAATGGCTGGGTCTCTGAGGCCTTCCCTATCAAACGTGGCACGCGGCAGGGTTGCCCCCTGTCGCCCATGCTTTTTGCTCTCGCACTCAAGCCTTTAGCGTGCAAGTTGCGTCAGCGGCATGCTCAGGCGGCGTTGCGGTTTCGACAGCGGCCCTTAGTGGTGTCGCTATATGCAGATGATATGCTGCTCTACGTCCGCGAACCCACCATATACTTATTGGAACTACTGCGAGAATACGTCAAATTCGAAAGATACTCGGGCCTGGGCCTTAACTGGGCTAAGTCTACTGTGTTTCCGCTGACGGCTGGCACCAGAGAGATAGACCTAGATTTTCCCTTGAAGTGGTCGATTGACCCGGTGAAGTACTTGGGTATATGGCTACACAGGGACCCGGAGGTGGTGGTCACAGCTAATTATGGCCGTGCCGTTAACACGATTACTGATCAAGCTGCACGCTGGGCTAAACTGCCTCTTTCCCTTGCAGATCGCATAGCGGTCATAAAAATGTATTTTTTACCCAAGCTTCTTTATTTGTTCGTCAACATTCCCATCCGTTTGAATATTGCGATGTTCAATATGTTGCAGTCGACCCTGCTAACGTTTGTCTGGGGGGGTAAGAAGCCCCATTGCAGTTAGAGTGTGTTGGTGCAGCCGTTTGAGCGCAGTGGTTTTGAGGCCCCCGACATGCGCTTGTATTACTTATGCGCATAGGCGCAGTTTGCGCATTTCTGGTACTATCCGCAGAGATTCCAGCCACATACTGCAGTCGAGGCGGAGTCGGTGCTTCCGTTGCCTTTGGTTGCAGCTGCCTTGATGGGTGGAGGGGGGGGACCGTGTGCTGAAATTAGTCCTGTTCACTGCACAGCCTGGGCATGGACAGCTCTGGCCAAAAGAGCACGGTTGGATTATTTATATGCACCAGTGCTGCCACTTGCCGTGCACCCTGGCATCTCTGCTGCACCAGAACCAGCTGCCTTGAAGGCACTGGGGGAGGTGGGGATTACCCGACTAGGTGACTTATATAGCCACAGCCAATTCCGAGCGCTGACGGACCTGCAGGGTGGGCGCGATGCCGGTTTGATGCTGAGGTTCACGTATGTGCGGGTGCGACAGGCAATCCGCGATATTTACCTGGAATATCCGGCCGAGCCGTGCACGCTGCTGGCACTGCGGGCAGTGCTGGCGGGGGGGGGGGGAACGTAGGGGCCTGATCACCAAGCTGTACAATGCGCCCCTTAGGGAAACTGATATCAGTGAATCCCCCTCATATAATAAGTGGAATGCTGTCTTGTGCACCGCATTATCGTTAGATGCCTGGAAATTCTGTTGTATGTTAACTGGGCGTTTGACGGCGAATTGCAACCTTCGGATAATCCACTTTAAATACCTACATCAGCTCTATTATACACCGCTTCAATTGCGAAGGTTTGGCTTGCGTGAAAGTGCATGCTGCGTGCGCTGTGGGCAGGCGGATGCGGATTTTATACACCTGGCCTGGAGTTGCGCTGGTATACATACATTTTGGTTAAAGGTCACGCAAGTGCTCACAGATGTGGTAATGGAACCTGTGGAGTGTATGCCTGCTATATGTCTGCTGAGCTGGGTACAGAGGCTTAAACCTTGCAATAGGCGGCTGGTGGCCATTTCCACCCTATTTGCCAAGCGGGCTGTGGCACAGTGTTCGGGTGCGAAAACTGTTCCTACTGTTAAGAGATGGATCCGGGATTTGCTTTACTGCAGGGATCAGTTGGGAATTTATGCAGAGGAGCTGCCTGAGGCCTCGCGCCCTAAGGACTTCCGGGCCCCCCTAACGGGGTATCTTCTTGGGAACCCAGACTGGGCATGATTGTTTGTAATCCCAAGCTTTTTATATGAGATGGGAGAGATGGGACTGTACTAGAGTAATGTCAAATGTCACACTGAGCTATCACCAGGTGTATTAAGCCTATGTATTAGTGCCGTGATTGGGGGGGGTGAGGGTGGTGGGCTTGTTTGATGAGGTTTCTTCTTCAATATGTAAAAATTGGCTTGTAATGACATATTGGACACAGATGATTCGTTTAGCCCTGATGCTGGGGCATTGTATGTTTTTACGCTTACAAGCTGCTTAATAAAGATATGTTAAAAAAAAAAAATAGTGAATGTCTACCTGTACTCAAAAGAGGCTCGAAAGCAAAAGACAATTGCATCCCTGGAACACACACTGCTTGCACTAAACAGTCGCCACCAGAGTGCTGAATGGATGTTAGCCAGAGACTTTAATTTAAATCTAGCAAACTACTCAAAGAGCAGGAAGGAAGCGCACGCCCTGGATGCCTGCTGGGGCATTCCCAGGCAGGCCTCAAAATATGCAAAAACAGACAGCTTCGACCACCAAATGCTGTCCACAATTGAAGCCATGGGCCTCAGAGCACTGAACGGGAGGTTTGCTACAGAGTGCCCAATGGCAGCAACGCGTATAAAAAAAAGTCAACAAATTCAGTGTTAGATTATGTATTCACTTCCTGACGTGTGTTTTAGAGGGTCACAATGTTTAAAGTGGAAGACCGCAGTGAAAGCGACCAACTCCTGATGGCAATGATCAATAATAACAACAAACAGGTTGCCCAGAGGCACAACATAGGACTTCATGATCCAGGAACATCATGGAGCCGAGTAAGGTGGTCGGAGCTAGCTCAGGAAAAATACAATTGCAGAAAAGAAACTGCCCCTCCAAGTAGATGGGATCTTTTAAACCCATTAGCTTCCTGGGGAAAAATGCAAAAAGAGCTAAAAAGCTACCTGGGAATAAATGAATGGCAGTGGCTAATTCACCAACACTCGGTCAAAAACAATTGGTTCAACAATGCACTTCAACATCAGAAGCGCGCTCTAAAAGTGGTAAAAGCTAAGCAATGTACACACGCACTTGGATCTGACTCACCCACCCTAATAGAGCTAAGGAGAGAGTACAAAAAAGCAATCTGGGAAACCAAGCATGCAAAGAACCAGCAAGGCTGGATTGATGTTATACACACTGCAAATCAAAGAATAACAAACTTCTATGGGCTGTGATCAAACAGCTAGAACGCAGGCAACAACGCCCCCCTACAAGCCTGGTTAGCCCACATCGGCTCTTTGTACCATACTGGAG
The DNA here is from genome assembly GCA_963921515.1 of Calotriton arnoldi. Taxonomy (NCBI): domain Eukaryota; kingdom Metazoa; phylum Chordata; class Amphibia; order Caudata; family Salamandridae; genus Calotriton; species Calotriton arnoldi. The sequence continues at coordinate 1,865,760 of CAWUFW010000692.1, forward strand.
ACTCATCAACACCGTATAAAGACGACAATAGTAATTCCCCAAGCTTCAGCTTCTTTCAAACTGTAATCGAAGCCCAGATAAAGAAAATCAGAGGAAATGGGGACCCGGGCCCAAATGGACTACCAGCATTGATCTACAAGTATGACCTGGGCATGTGGGGTAATCAATAGTCCCAATACCGGCAACGTCCCCTCACTTCCCATAGGTGAACATGCATAATAAACCACAAGACACATTGTTTATGGGAAAAACTGTCGCAGGTTTATTCCATACAAGGGTATGCAATAAGGTGGGCTATCTTACGGGCGATCCAGGGCAGGCAGCCGTCCAGCCTATGCTGCCCCTGCCCGCCTGATGAGCCAGCACTGTGGGATGTATGCCCGGTCAGCGCTACCTTTGTTGATCCACCACTGGATCACGTGTCCCTTGTTACCATCTACTCACGCCCCTTTCAGGGCGGAGCGTATCAGGGCAAACCCCGGTTGGTCAGGCCCCCAACCGCCCGAAGGACTAACAGGGCGCCGTCGCGGTTCTCCATGACCCTGCCCTGAGGATCCTGGTCTTTGGCTCTGGCACCCCTATTGTGCCGTGCAGAGGTACCCTTACTGTACCCGTCTGCCGCAGTGGTACCCTTACTGTACCGGACTGCTTCCAGATCGCCCTGTAACTCCGCCTGCAACACAAAAGTAAACATTAAAACATTCAACATACTTTGCCCACCAGCCCAGCCGGAGGGTAAGAGGAAGGGAGGGAGACGGCGAGGCTGGCGGCAAAGAGGCCGCTGGGAGGGTCAGGGGGGTATACATACCCTCCCTCCTCCCCTGGGCGTACCGGAAGTGACGCCCACACCCCCACCGCCGCGTGCTCCAGGCGGAAGCCTACTGCAGCTAGGACGAGGGGTAGGCTGTGCCGCAATGGCACTAAAGGGCCGCCCTTTTAGGGTGGCCCCCTTTGGGGGCGGCGGGCAGCCACATAGTCCCAATACCGGCAACGTCCCCCCACTTCCCATAGGTGAACATGCATAATAAACCACAAGACACATTGTTTATGGGAAAAACTGTTGCAGGTTTATTCCATACAAGGGTATGCAATAAGGTGGGTTATCTTACGGGCGATCCAGGGCAGGCAGCCGTCCAGCCTATGCTGCCCCTGCCCGCCTGATGAGCCAGCACTGTGGGATGTATGCCCGGTCAGCGCTACCTTTGTTGATCCACCACTGGATCACGTGTCCCTTGTTACCATCTACTCACGCCCCTTTCAGGGCGGAGCGTATCAGGGCAAACCCCCGGTTGGTCAGGCCCCCAACCACCCGAAGGACTAACGGGGCGCCGTCGCGGTTCTCCATGACCCTGCCCTGAGGATCCTGGTCTTTGGCTCTGGCACCCCTATTGTGCCGTGCAGAGGTACCCTTACTGTACCCGTCTGCCGCAGTGGTACCCTTACTGTACCGGACTGCTTCCAGATCGCCCTGTAACTCCGCCACAGCCCTGGGGGCGGCCACCGTCGCAGCCAGGGCCCCCACCACTGCACTTCCTATTACCTGCAACCTGCCTTTTCCAAACATTCCTGTAAGTCCAGGAGAAACAGGTCCATCCCCACCGGGGACAAGTGGACCCCGTCCTCCTCAAAGTACCCTTTAACGTTTGCCTGGATGAGTTCATGCCTGATAAAGCCCAACCCCCTCTGCCCCAGGAACTTGCGCATAGCACTGTTGACCCGCTTGCGCGAATGTTCTGCTGCCTCCCTTGACCTGGCGCCGCGCCAATGCAATCGGGGGGTTATTTCCGACCAAAACAGTTCGCAGTGACCCAGACGCCTGCTTAGTTCGCCAAAGTCCGTTTTGATGGCCCTGAGTAAACCCCTCCTCCCCATGGTCATGAGATCATTGCCCCCCAAATGGATAACCAAGACATTGGGCGGGGGTCTGCCCAGGGCCAGGCGTTGCTCGAGCCGGTTCATGATGCTGTTCCATCTCATACCTGGGAAACCCATCCAAATAAATTGAGTGTTGTGAAACCCCTGCATCCAGTTCCTGCTTTTGGCCCACTTTTCCAACCTGGCCACGTACGAATGGCCGATCACCCATACGCGAACACCTAAAGAAACGAACGCCATTGTTTATCAACTGTTTATTGCTCCGATAATTATATTTGAACATGACACTGCAAAACACGGCACACCAAACTTATTTACATCTTGTGCAGTCACGGGCGGATATATCGTTCAAAACAGCGCGATTGCCACCGCCCCACTTTTTTAATGCCTGCTGATTCCATGCCTGCCTTGAATGCAGCCGTGGCCGCCCCAATTCTGAAGGAATGGCTTGAATACTTTTTATCCGGGCTGGCCAGGCCGGCGCGCGCCAAGCATGCACCCATAACCCGCTCCACTTGGAATTTGGTCAGGGGGGTCAAGTCTGCATGTACCAGGAAATAACCCTGTGTTGCAGGGCGCACCGCTACATAGTCCCCTACTCTAGCGACCGGGCAGTACCTGGGATCCCCTAGCGGGTTAAGAATCACCTCAACCCCACGCCCTGCCTGGTCAGTCTTTGACCTTCTTATGCGGAGCACCAGCTGAGCGGCCAGCTTCACGTCTTGTATGCCCAATGCATCCCCAGACCTATCCGTCTTGGATCTGGCCACCAGTTCGCTCATCCTGAATGCCCCAAAGAATGCTAAACAAAAGGCGGCAGCTAGTAGGCTGGCCTCGTAAGGAGAATGCGCAACCTGCTGCAGGACATCAAGCATACCCTGGAGCCTGGGGAAATCGATGGCCCCCCTGTTATCCGGCACCCTCACTTCCTCCCTGGCCCAGCCCTTGAGAGCCGCCCGTAAACGAAAAGACCTGGCCGGATCAGACCCACCCTTTAGCTTTACGTCGTGGCACACTGCCGCCAGGTGGCTGGACACCCAAGAGTGGCTTCTCTCTTGGTCCTTAGCCCATACCACAAAAGCCTCCACCTTCTGTTCCAAAGGAAGGGGCTGGTGCCCAGGATATCAGAAACGCCCCAGAACGTTGCACAGTGGGCCTTGTACTTCTTCCTGGTTCCTGGAGCCAGGGAACGTTCCCCAATCTCCCTCAGCCGTTGCTCCACTGCAAGATGAGCCACAGATGCGCTGGAAAGGGGTCATCTCCGCTCTCGCTCGCGGCCAGGCCTCCCGGAATCGGAGCCACTGAAAACGAGAGAGAGCGTCAGCGGCAACATTCTTAACCCCCTCAATGTGCCTAGCCCTGAACTCAATGTTGTGGCGCAGGCCGGCCCTGACGAGCTCTCTCAGTAGGCAGAGCACTAGTGGGCACCTTGCTGACTGACCATTTATTGCTTGTACAACCGCCATGTTGTCCGACCAGAAGACCACCCTCCTGTTCGCTAGCGCAGAGGGCCATAAATGCAGGGCGATGACGATGGGGAAGAGCTCTAGTACAGTGATCTTGGTTGTGATCTTGCGCCGGTGCCACGCGTTGGGCCATTTCTGCGCGCACCACTCCTCCCCCATGATGGCTCCAAAACCCTCCCTCCCGGAAGCGTCCGTGAACAGGCACAGCTCAGTGCTGACTGCCCATGGCGCCCTCCAGATCACGATTCCGTTGAATTGTACCATGAATTCCGCCCAGGTCGCCAGGTCTGCCTTAATGCCATATCCCAACCTGACCAAATGATGTTTCCTGCGGACGCCTGCCGTGGCCCTAGCTAGTCTCCTTGCGAACACCCTCCCAGCCGGGATGACTCTGGCTGCGAAATTGAGCTTGCCCATGAGACTCTGGATCTCGCCCAAGGGTGCCTTGTCTCTGCCAAGTAAGCTTTGGATGTCCTTGCGCAACTCCTGCACCTTCCCGGCAGGGAGCCTGGACTCACCCTTGACGGTGTCCAGCTCAATGCCTAGGAACGTGAGAACCTGCGCCGGACCCTCGGTCTTACCTGGCGCCAGGGGTACCCCTAGGCGAGCCGCCAAGTCCTGGAAGCAACGCAATCCCTCGCTGCATTCCCGAGACCCTAATCTCCCGATGAACAAAAAATCATCCAAGTAGTGGGTCACTCCCTCCTGGCCGTGTTCCCAGTGGAGTGCCCACTGCAAGAAGGAGCTAAAGGCCTCGAAATACGCGCAAGACACCGCACAGCCCATGGGCATGCAACAATCAAAGTAAAGTTGACCCTGCCACTTGAAACCCAGCAGGTGCTGGCTGGACGGGTGGACTGGCAGTAGGCGAAAGGCAGATTCTATATCCGCCTTGGCCAACCATGCCCCTTTGCCAGCCCTCCGCACCATGTCGATGGCCATGTCCAGCGAAGAATAAGAAACTGAGCAGGTGGCCTCCTCCAGCCAGTGATTCACCGAGTCGCCCTCGGGGTATGACAAGTGGTGAATCAGCCTGAAGGCCCCAGGTTCTTTCTTGGGCACTACACCCAGCGGGGATACTATAAAGTTCTCCAGTGGGGGTGAGTTGAAGGGGCCCGCTACTCTGCCTAGTGCCACCTCCTTTCGAATTTTTCCCCTACAACTCCTGGCAGTTCTTTGGCGGACCTCAAATTGTCTGCATCGCGGCTATAGTGCGGCCCCTGGAACGGAATCGTAAAGCCTTCGAGGAACCCCTGCGCTAGGAGTAGCCTGTCTTTGATGTTGTGGTACTGTCGCAGGAGCGGGAGGAGGTTCTGCAGTATGATGGAGGAAGGCCCTTTGTTGGGAAAGTTTGTTTGCACGGAGACCAGGGCTGGGTGGCAACAGGGGGGGGCGGCGCCGGGCGGTGTTCCTGACTGCGCTATTAATTATTCTGTTTACCAGGGGGGGGGTGGGACTATCCCGTTTTGTGTTGCATGACACGGCCGGATGTGCGGCCCCACACTTACTGCAGTTGTGGGCGAATTTGCATCCTTTGCCCCAGGAGCAGGATCCTGCATTGTATAGCCGGCAAGTGCCGGATGAGAACCTCTTATTCCCTTGTTGCTGGCCCCCCCCTTGCTGGGTTCGAAAAGGCTGTTTGAAGGCGCGCTTACCTGATTTTTTGGAGGCCCCTTGATTATCACCCCCTCTCTGTGCTTTCGCCCCCTTCTCCCTGCACTCGGTGGTAGGTCTGCCCATATGTTGGATCCAGAGTTGGATCTCCTTTTGGTCCCACCCTAGGTCCGGGCATAAAGACATCCTCTTGCGGAACTCCTGGTCGTAGTAAAACCATCCTAACCCCCCCAACAATTTAGCCTCCTGTTGTATGGTGTGGGAATACTGCATCAGGGCAGGGCCCTGTTCTGGGTGTCTTTCCATTACTACTGCTGAGAGAATCGTGAAGGCCTCCACCCAATTCTCTATTGTTTTTTCTGGCCATCGTTGGTACGGCACCTTCTTGTCCTCCTCTTTCCCCCCCATCTTCCTGGTGTCTAAACCTGCCTTGCTGTGCATGAGTAGGGTCAAGATGTCCACACATTCCCTTCTCCAAATGCCTTCCTTGGCGGCCTGAGGCACCTCCCACGCCAGAGAACAACGCCCTGACGCCAGTGGAGCTACTGTTACCATTGGAGTCGTCGGGGGCCCCAAACTTGCAGTGGACAGACTTGTGGGCAAGGGGGGGGGAGATGGTCTTAGCCAGTGGTGGAGCGGGCGCAGGGATGGGAGAGGGCGGGAGGAGCCGCTGCTGCGGGAGCGTTGCTGGTAGAAGGCGCTGCCGTCTTGTGCTGTCCCTCCCCGCTGGCGGGAACTATATCTTGCCCTGCACTACGCCTAGGTGCCGTCGCGTTCATTCCTGCCTCAGGGGCAGCTACCATGCTGCCTGTCTCGTTTGCAGACAATGCCCCACCAGCCTGGCCCGCCCAGACCTGAGTAATTGAAGGGGGCACCCTGGGCGCCAGCGCTGCGTTCACAACTAAGGGGGGCGCCTCCAATCTGTCCAAGCGTGTCTGGAATGTGTTCATCAAGGCCAACATGTTGTCCATTGCCTTACCAATTTTCACAATGTTCGCGTCGCCCGTTGTGGCCGGGGGTGGGGGGTTGGCAAGGGCAGCCACCGGTGCTGGAGGCTGTTGCGCGGCCACCACCCTGGCCTTGGCCGGGGGAGTCCGCCGGGAAGTCTTTGTTGGTGGGCCGTCGTGACCGCTTTGACCTGAGAGGCATCTGCTCGGTTGGTCCTGCCTGGCTTCCTGACGGTTGGTCTAGTGACACCCGGAATCCTCCTGCCCACAGGCGTCAAGCATTTCTTGAGCCCATTCCACTCCCTTGGCTTTTGCCATTGCCATAAAGGTCCCCCACACTAAATCCTGGGACGTGCTCGGTTGCGACTCATCCACACAGCTGACTTGCGAGAATAAGAGGGCGGGGGTCCCTTGGCTGTTCATACTGTACTTTGTCTGGCCGACTGCCCAGCCGTGCCCTAAAACAAAAGACACAGGTGAGTCCCAGCACTGAGCCAGCAGCATAGTCTCCCAGCCGTGGAGCAGCCGCTCCCCTGGGCCCCTCGACCCCGGACGCATTTTCCGCCCAGTGCCTCCCCGGTACTTACTTCAACACAGTTCCTGCCCTCGTGACCTGATCGAACGTGCTAGATGTTGCTTTCGCCCTTGTCCTGCGGAGACGTCCCAGTGGTCCCCAGGGGCTGCGAGTACCGTGGATGTCCGGATGCGCTGCGGTGGGGAAATAAAATCGTTTAGCTGAGTCCAGTGCAAGGCCATGCGACCACCTTGATTTGTCTCCCTTGCCTTCCAGCCGCGCATTCGGCTGTAAATTTGGCATGGTGAGTGCGGGATGGGTAAATCTAACGGCAGGGTGAGCGGGGGGGGTGCGAGGGGGCAGAGTATGCAGCAGAGTCCCATTACCTGCACAGCGCCCTTGCTCGGTCCACGACCCAGCGAAGCTGCCCTTCAACGTCAGGGCACCCTCTACCTGCGAGGTGCCTCTGCACCAAGACTCAATCTGGCGTAAGTAGCTGAAACGTCCGGTCCCGACCTGCTCAGAAACAAAACAAGCGAAAGTGAGTGGCCCCAATTAGTGGTGTTAGCCTTTTCAATGACTTAACTCTTACATCTTGTAGTTCTCTGTCTTATGTAACATTCCCAATATCTGTTTACACACGTATGCTTCATCTCTGCGTACTCTTTGTGTATTCTTCCATGCTCTGGCACCCTGCACAGGAAGGCTTGCGCAGGGGCTGGGACCAACCTGTGCTGCAACCAACCAACGCATGCATAACAGGGCCCAAGGCCAGACTGACTTTGGACGGACAGCCCTGCATTTGTGTGCCCTAAAGTGGCTAACCGGCACCGGGACTCTATCATGGTCCCCACCCATCATTGCCGCTTCGAACGTGGACCCCTTACCTCCTCATGAGAGGCCCCATTCTTGCGATGGCATAACATCGAGTTCTGCGTAGCAACTAGCTTAACCGTACTCTACCTCAACCCCTTGTCAGTGTGGATAAGGCCACCCAAGAATGCACCCCCTCCAAACACCCACACGCCTATCGCAAAGCCCATCACTGAAGCGGTAATAAGAAAGGGGGGCCGCTTGCTGATCCTCACCCTCCGCGTCCCGCCCCTCCTGAGGGTCCGTGACGCCGACCAAATGCCCCAGCTGGCGCTGCCATGGCACCTACGGGATTGTGCTGTTGATCCCACAAAGCAATAGGCCCCCTGGGCCCCAAGCGCGCCCTAGCCACAGCGCCCTGGCACCAACGATCAGCTGGCTGGTGGGTCGGTCTCCCCTCGCGCATGCCACGCGGGCAGGGACACGTGAAATAACTAATTCCTGGTCAGATCGCAAGCCAGCCCCCAACCCCATGACGTCCTGCCATCCACCCTGTACCCCCGGTGATTTAGCACCCATCCGGTAATGGGTGGGGGGGAGGAGAGGGGTGTCCACAAGCATGCCGTCCATCCCATGGCCCCCCTTGCACGGGCCAAAGTGCGGTGGGCTCCCCCTAACACGCTGCCCTCACACACCCTGCTGGCGTGCACCCGAAGCGAGCACGCAACCCGGGACTGAACCCCACCATCCGCACTGTAGGCAACACGGAGAGCCATCTCCCCTTCGGAGTCCGCATAGTGATGTGGGTGGGTGGGTAGGGGGTGAACCCAGGGCCTTGCGCCGGGTCACACACCCCGTCTACATGCAGAAGAAGCCCCGGCGAGATTCCGACCACCGGCCCCTTGGTCTACCCTCCCCTTACAGCATGGCCTCGGGACACTGCCAGGAGTGGGATCGGACCCCCGCCTCCGGAGAAGCCGTGCGAGCTCCGCGCAAAGCCCCAGACCGCTCGGCCATACGTGGCTCCTTAGCCATGCAATCTCCGCCGCATTGCTCGGGCAGCGAGCACCACTGTACCCGCTCCCGCCCCCCAGGAGGCGCCGAGGATCGCTCTGCATGGCCCGGACCGGGCTGCAAAGGGGGCGAATCGTTGAATTACTTGATTTGCCCTTGTGTAAGAAACAGAGGAGAGAAAGTGAGGACTCGCAGAGTGGATTACCGATCTGATGCTGTGAGGTGCAATTAGCATCCTACTGAAGCATTAGCAGACATCCTCCAACAAGCCCCTTCACGGAGCACTTAAGTGTTACACGAGGACACGCGACCATAACATATTTCAAAATGCATCCTAACACATTATAGCGTAATTTACCATATACCAGCCGGACCCCTGGGAGTTCACGACTCCTACTCAGGGAGACTGCGACTGCTGATCTACAAATCTAGCTCGGCGCTCCACAAAAGGATGCCAATTGGGATCGAACCCATACCATTAGATCCGAGCAGCACAACATTAGTGCGCTGAGCTACCACTCACTCTGCCCACTCCCGGTGGCGTCGCGCCTTGCTGTCCTTCATGAGGGGGCATCGGTGCTACCAGCGCGCCGCCCGGCATGGAGCGATAAAGATGGCTGACCGTGGCGGCCTCCTAACCCGTGCCATCGACCTGACTGGAGCCCACGTCCAGCGCCCTAGACCACTCAGCCCCGCTTCCGACGAAGGCCTGCCCCAGTAGAAGGGTGATCTCTGTATGGGCGGTCACGCGGTCGAGACCCGAGACTAGGCCCCCCTCACCCAAGCCCCTGGCCGATCCCTCGTAACACTCCGACACCAGCCACCTGGCGGTGACCAACCGCGATCTCCCGGGCAACTGTGGCTGGACGGGTTGCCACAATGTGGCAATTGGGACCGGGGGGGGGGGGGAAGAGGGGTCTCGGCAGATTATACTGCACCATCGTTGCCCGCAACCCCTACCGACTTGCCCTGAGCCCTCGAAGGAGCTGTCCTCCCCCCCCTTGACTAAGGGGGGCTGGGGGGGAGGATGTACACTTACTCGATATATCTGGGCAACGACGAGACACGACGGGACCCGACGACCTGCAAGACGGCGAGGCTGGCGGCAAAGAGGCCGCTGGGAGGGTCAGGGGGGTATACATACCCTCCCTCCTCCCCTGGGCGTACCGGAAGTGACGCCCACACCCCCACCGCCGCGGGCTCCAGGCGGAAGCCCACTGCAGCTAGGACGAGGGGTAGGCTGTGCCGCAATGGCACTAAAGGGCCGCCCTTTTAGGGTGGCCCCCTTTGGGGGGCGGCGGGCAGCCACATTCCTCCAGCTATTTAACTTCGGTCTTCAGAAAAGCAGCATACCCGAGTCTTGGCGAGGGTCCATTCTTCAACCTATTTACAAAAAAGGCCCCTATTCGAGCCCAGATGGTTATCGAATGATTGCGCTATTAGACGCTGACTCAAAAAAATTAAAAACATTGCCATAATCCTGTGACAAGAACTAGGATGTTGGGCGGATGAACCAGGATTGATTCCATGATACCAAACAGGCTTCCGCCCCAAGTCCTGTACGACTGATAACTTGATGGCTCTCTCCACCCTCATTGAAAACTTCACTCAGAAAAAGCAACCGCTTTACACAAGTTTTATCGACTGCTCAAAAGCATTTGACCACATGGATAGGAATTTAGTGTGGCACAAATTAACGACGTGGAACATCCCGTCTAATCTCCTACGCACTGTGCAGCTTCTCTACTCAGAAACCTGGGCAAAAGTGAGTCTCGGCGTGAATAAGGGTCTATCCCCAGCGATCAGAACCGGGCGAGGTCTAAAACATGGGAGTGTTCTAGCACCATTATTGTCCAACCTGTTTATTTTGGACCTCACCAAATTACTGGATGAAGCACATTCTCAGCACCCAAAGCTGGGAAAACAACTGCTGACATCGCTACCATCTGCGGATGATATAGTGTTGCTGAACCTTGCAAAATGTGTCGAATGCACTGGCCTTTTACTGCACACAGAACCTCATGACAGTGAACCTCGAAAAAAACAAAATAGTTATCTTTAGAAGTGGCTCTGACACCCTGCATTGGGAAGATTAGCACTATAGAAAAATGCAATAATGGTATTTAGAATGTTATTTGTGTAAATACTGGAATAGACCAGAACATCTGGCATTCTTACAGTGTATGCATCTCTCTTATATACAGTGGTTGAATAAAGTCGAAAGTATGCCTCTCAAGTATTTGTGATGATATCAAAAGCTGTGTGCTTTTATTTTCCCTCCCTTGCATCTAAGTGGGAGGCTCAGATAGCTTGTTGCCAGGACAATGGAGCAAAAGGAGGCCTGATGGCCGCTTAAATTCATCCTTTGTAATGGTCCCAGCTGGAGTCGGAAATATGAAAGCCGCCCCCCCACCCTCTCCCCACTCTCCCCCCTGCACGTTGCTGCTTTGCAAGAAAGCAGGCAACGTTCAGGTGCTGCTGAACGTGTTCCGGTGCCTGAAAATTATACCGGGACAAATTGAGCATTTTTTAGTGGGGCCCACTTCTTACAGGGTGGACGCCGTCCACCCTGTGAAAATAGTGGGTGGACGCCATGTACCCATGTGTACCCTCAAATTGTGCCCTGGATTTAAACTAAGCGGCCATGCGGAGCTTTAAATGCATGCCTCGGTGCACTCTCTAAACATTGAATCTTAGATGGTGTTCTTTTGCAATAAGTATACGAGAAGCCTTAATAAGAGTTTTAGATTATCTGTGTGGCATAAGATCCTTATGTAAAGGATATATCTTTTTAATGTATCATGTGAATTGATTTTATAAATGTATATGTATATTTGAGCGCATTATGACATTGTATAAATACATTTGTAATTGATGTAATTCCTTTTGTATTTTAGATCAGTATGAACTATGTATTTTATATATGCAGCAAAACGTATATTTTTTTATAATAAATTCTTTTTGAATATATACAGAGGAAACAATATTCTGTTTGTCTATTAAACTCAGATGTATACAACTTCTTGGTACAAATTCGGTTCAGTGCACTCTGCTTGATCATAGGTGACCTAGTAATATACAGCACAAAAGGGATCCTTTTGTTTTCATTTTGTCTAACTATCCAGTCACTTTTGGCTTAACCCCTTGACCGCGATCGGAATTCCGCTCGTGTGCTGGACATTCCGATCGCGGGTGGGGTCGTGACGAGCTCAGCTCGTCATGCGCACAGCGCTACCGCGCAGCATGACGAGCTGAGCTCGTCATGAGCACGGAAGGGGTTAAGTTGGGTGACTCTCTGTTTTTGGAATAATAGCACCGTTACTGGCCATTTATTTCATGGCATAACTGCAATGGCGTTCATGACTGGAACGTATAACCAACTGGCATAATAGCTATCATTAACTGACTCTGCAGTATTCTTAATCATTTTGAACAATTTGGAGTGATTTGATAGAACGAACATGTGTTTAAAAGTTCTCCTTTGATTACGCACATAGGGGCATATTATCAAGGGCAGTATCGCCACTTTAGCGGCACTTTTTGCCGTTAAAGCGGCGATATTTTTATCGCCCTATTAGCAAGCTGTCGCTAACAGCTGTTAGCGACAGCTTAATGGTGATAGCGGCCGTTTTGTTGCCGCTTTGCATGTCAGCGATAATTATCGCTAATGACATGCAAAGTAGGCGTTCCCAATTAAAAGCAACTGCAAACAGTCGCAAACACAACTTCCCCCTATTAGCAATGCCCGCGAAGCGATAAAAAAAGTCGCGCTAACCGCGATTATCGCTGGAATTTAACACCTGATGAAAACTTGACTTGACCATCTTGTCAATGGGAGGTGGATTGTAAGGTTAAGTCCTCACCTGCCTATTAGCGAGCTTTTCATTAGCGCAGTGAATTTATCGCTGGATTTCTCACGCTATTGCTGGGTTACGCCGCTATCGCTGGATTTTTTATCGCCTTGGAGATAAGCGTTGATAATAACGCGTTATCTCCTCGATGAAATCCAGCGATAGCTGGCGATAAAAAAAACAGCGCTAAGCGCGCTTTGCGATAATTATTGCAAATCCTTGGTAATATGCCCCATAGTCTTTTCTTTTTGTCCATTGTTTTTATTTTTCTTCCTCGTCTTTAGGCACATTGGGACATATTATCAAGGGCCTATCGCCGCTTTAGCGGCACTTTTTTGCCGCTAAAGCGGCGATAATTTTATCTCACTATTAGCAAGCTGCAGCAAACGGGCCTTAGCGTGAGTTTTTGGGCGATAGCGGCCGTTTCTTTTGTCTCAAAGCATGTTAGCGATATTTATCGCTAATTACATGCAAAGTAGGCGTTCCTGTGCAAAAAGGCAAGCAAACACCACTACTCCATATTATCAAGGGGCTCCTTGAAATTCTGAAGAGCCAAAAAACTGGCTCTAACAGCAGTTAGAGCCAGTTACTTAAGACCAGAAAATAGCTGCTCTTAAAAATGGTGATAAAACTTGGGCCCATATCTCTGCAGGTTTTGGCGCTGGCCAGCGCTGCAATCAATGTTGCAGCGCTGCCCTGCGACAAAACTACAGTGCAGGAATGCGCACAATCAATAAGATAGTGCGCATACCTGTACCCCAGTCATGAAAAGTGTTGCTGCGCTGCGACAAGACAGCGTTGCAACACTTCTCCCCTCTTGCGACAGCATGGAAGCGCTGTAATCACTGGACAGTGCTCCATGACGCAAGTAATGACAGATACGCAGGAATCCTGACGTATCTGCTGGCGCTAACGTCGAGCATTGCTGCAGTCGTGTCACAACCATGACGCAACTCCAGCAATGCATGGGGCCAGCCTATCCCTGTGGCACTGCCTCACCCTCACGCCTGCCATTAGGCAGGCGGAAGGTACTGACGCAGTGCTGTTCAGGAGGGGTGTCCTAATGTCGGCGCTGTTTGAGATCCATAGGTGGTGGTTGCGCGCTGCGGTGTCATCGTTTTGAAGCATTGGTGGAGTGTTGGTGCGGAGGGAATTGACGAGATGTTCCTCGCTGGCCTTGATCCAGCTGCGAGAGGGTGCGATGATGGCTGTGGCGTCCGGTGGGCAAGGTGAAGACGTGATGTTACCAATGATGGTAGGTCCAGGAGAGTCCGGTGTTGTGGCTGTAGTTGAAGTACCCGCTGGCGGAGGTGACGTGTTCGACCGTGTGTCCTGCTACGTGGCCTGTTGGGGTGACTTGCTGCTTGCGTCTGATGTCGGTGACCCTCCCCAGGAGGGGGTTGTGCTCTGGTCACTGGGGTTGTCCAAGTGGAACTTGAGTACACCGAGTCGGATGTCGTTGGTGGATGGGAGACCCTGGGGTGCAATGAGGTCTACAATGGCATTGGAGAATGGGGGTCCATGCCCGGGGTGCCTGCACATGAGGGTGCCGCAGAGGATGTTCTTGGACTTGGTCCGGATCTGGGAGTTGACGTGGTCCATGGTCACCCTTGGCACATTAGAGTGCGTTGTCAGTCGGAGTGTGCCTTTGTAGGTGACGGCAATGCCTCCTCCTTGACGGTCGGGGTGCTCCTTGCGGGTGATACTGCAGCCGTCAGTGATGGTGAAGGCGATGTCCTGCATGGTGCAGAGGTTGGTCCTGGCAGGCGAGGTGGCGTCCAGGGTTGATCGCGAGGAGGGAGCTGGCGTTGTAGCGGTGGAGTGTCCAAGAGGAATGCTCCTTGGTGCTGAGCGCAGTCCAGGGGCAGACGGAAGCAAACGGCGTAGCCTATGGGTTGCCTTTGGCACGGGAGACGACCATTACAACGCAGGCAGTACATCGTTAACAACGCAACTCCGAAAACGCGGGTGCCTTAACATCGCATTTGATCACAACGCATTGTGAGGTCAGTAATGGGGTAATTTAAAGTTTCTCAGGTGTGTATGGGTTTTGGGGTAAAATTTGAAAATGTACGGTTTTTGGGGTAAAAAATGAAAAATGTGAATTTTGGGGAACATTATGAAAAATTGGTTTTTTGGGGGGGTAAAATATGAAAAATGGGGTGAATTTTGGGGTAAAATATCAAAAATAGGGTGTTTTTTGGGGTAATATATGAAAAATGGGGTGGTTTTTGGGGTAAAATATGAAAAATGGGGTGAATTTTGGGGCCAAAAATGAAAAATGGTGTGTGCATTTGTCTCAAATGTATTTTTTGTGTGTGTTTTGGGGGCTCAAAAAAGAAATTCCAGGGTTCACGCTTGGGTTTGTGGTGCAAAGGTTAGTTTTGGGTTGTTCTCACTGAAGTGGGAACAGTGATCTTTATGTCTCCACTATGCAACACCCACTCTACTGTTGCAATGTGCCTAGTGTTAGTATGCATTGGTATGGAATGCGAGGTGATGGCATGCGTCGCAACTATGTATGTGCCTTTGGCACACGAGTGGTACGCCCGCTGTGCATGGGCGCACAGCGGCCACCATTGAGAAGTGCGGGGGGGCTGGACAGCTGTGAGGTGGTAAACGCCGGAAATAACACTGGATGGTGCGTGGACGTGGGGATGTGTGTGTGAGCGTGTGTTGTTAAAAATTTATTGAGGGAAGTCTTACCTCGAAGCCATGTCCTGTGTCTTTGTAGCTCCTGCTCTCCTGCGTCTGCTTCCAGGAAAAGGAAGTAGGCAGCCAGGCTCCCTCCCCTGAGTCAATCACAATGCTGCGATGCAGCGGTGGGATTGGTAATCGGCAACGGGACAAGTCATGCAGCCAGGGGCCGGAGGGGTAGCCATGTTCTCCATGCAGGCTGTAATGCAGCCTGCATTGCGAACAGGGAAGTGCGCATGACTGCTTTGGGCGGCCTGAGTGGGCCGACCAAACAGTCATTGCACACTTGAGTGGGCATGCCAATCCGCCCATGCCCTGCTCCATGTTTGGAGCAGTCCTACCCACCCTCCCACCCCCTGAGGATACATAGCATGATTACATCAGTTATTTATCCCTTGTTTTAAACTTTTGATCTGTTTTTTTGGCTTCTCGGAGCCCGCACTTCCCGCTTGCCGCCGCTGCTGCCCCTGTGGCCCGCACCCCTGTCCTCGCCCATTGCCGCCTCCCAGCTGATCGTTCCTCTCCCCTCCCCTACTAAATAGCAGACGCTGTGAGTTTGCGCAGCGGACGTGCGCCGCTGGCGCGCAGAAGGTGCGCCTAAACCAAGCCCGTCTGCGCCCGTCCGTGACCCGTCCGTGACCCGACCGCAACCAGTGCCAGGAACCCTGGATCTCAGGCCACCCACTGCTACAGCACAGCCACCCTCCACGCACTCAACCCCGGAAAAGTCAGAGACTGCCAACAGGCCTCACCAAACACGACCCACGGCCAGTTCTACTGCCTCCACTGCCGCCAGACCTTAACCACCACCCCGACTCCAACACAGCCGATGCCAGCACCAGTGACACCCTAAGATGCATCCTCCTCAACGTGCGCTCCGTGCACAAACACGAAATCTGTAACCTACTCAACTCTCTCTCGCCCGACAACGCCTTCTTCACGGAGACCTGGACCAACGCCTTCTCCGCCCCCGACATCAACACCACCATCCCGGATGGATACAAGATCCAGAGGAAGGACTGCCCCAACCACCTAGGAGGGGGCCTCGCTATTGCCCACAAGAGCACCCCCTGCCTCAACACCTCCAGCGAAACCTTCCCCTCTGCCGAACACCTGCACTTCCAGATCCAGACCAGCCACAACTCCACACTCCGAGGAACCCTCGTCTACAGACCCCATGGCCCCGGACAACCTTCGCCACCACCATCACCGACTTCATCGCACCCCACGCCATCACCTCAATGAACAACATACTCGTTGGAGACCTGAACTTCCACCTCGACAACCCCAGCGACCCCAACTCCACCATCCTTCGTGACAACCTCGCCAACATCGGACTTAAACAACTCATCACCACACCGACCCACAGAGCAGGCAACACCCTCAACCCCATCTTTGCGGCAGGAAACAGCGTTCACTTCAGCCACACAACGCAACCACCATGGACCGACCACCAATGCGTACACTTAGCCGTTGATAAACCCAAGGCACCCAAACCAGCCCCACGCACACCACGGAGGAACTGGAGCAAGGTTACCGACGAGCAACTCAACTACACTCTCACCCGAGACAACCACACCTGGGCACCCAACACCAGCGTCGCAGCCAGAGAACTCCACACTTGGATCTCCAACTGCGCATACAAGCTCGCCCCGCTACGCAACCTCGACAAACAGCACCCCAGGAAAGCCGCCTAGTTCACCACCGATCTCCAAGAAGCAAGACGCACCTGCAGACGCCTGGAGAAGAACGGATAAACACCAAGACATCTGAAATCTACACCACCTACAAGGACGCCATGACGGACTACCACTACCAAATCAGGACCACCAAGAGGGACTTCATCCACAACAAAATCCTCGACAACTACACCAACTCCAAGCAACTCTTCAGTGTCATTCATGAATTCAACAACCCACGCAGCGAAGCCACAGACATCATCCCGTCCCAAGACCTCTGCGATAAGCGTGGAACCTACTTCCTCCTCAAGATCAAAACACTCTACGACAACTTCGCAGAACATCCAGCAGATGCCACAGCCGGCCCCCCGCCCCCCAGACACACCAGCCAGCCCACCATCTCCACCTGGACACCGGTCACAGTCGTAGACACCGCCTCGACCATGAAAGGCATCCACTCAGGGACCCCCACCGACCCCTGCCCTCCTGACATCTACCACAGAGCCGCGGCCGCCATCGCACACGAACTACAACGCACCATCAACACCACCTTCAAAACAGGCACCTACCCAGACGACTGTATGCGTGCAGACGTCAGGCCCCTGCTCAAAAAGCCCACAGCTGACCCCACCGACCTCAAGAACTATCGGCCCATCTCGCTCCTCCCCTTCGCAGCCAAAGTTGCAGAGTAAACAGTCAACAGGGAGCTGACACGATTCATTGAAGACAACGCCATCCTCGACCCATCCCAATCTGGATTGCGAATCAACCACAGCAACGAGGCCGCCCTACTCGCCGTCACAGACGACATCCGCAACCTCCTGGACCAAGGCCACTCTGCAGCCCTCATCCTACTTGACCTTTCAGCGGCCTTCGACACCGTCTCCCAACGCACACTAGTCGCCAGACTACATGACGCTGGCATACAAGGAACAGCCCTAGACTGGATCCGATCATTCCTCACCGGAAGAAGCCAAAGGATCAGACTGCCACCCTTGTTATGTTATGTTATGTTAATTAAATTTGTAGAGCGCGCTGCTACCCTAGGGTGTCCTGGCGCTATGCACTGCCTGCTAGAGAAGAGGCCAGAAGGTTCATTGATTAAAAAGCCAGGTCTTGAGCCCCTTCCTAAAAGAGAGGAGATCTGTAGCGTTCCTCAGTTGGAAAGGAAGCTCATTCCAGGCTTTGGACGCGCTGTTAATAAAGCTTCTGCCTCCCCAGCCCGCTTTTTTAAAACCGCTAATTGTGACTTTCTTCGCCCCTGTCGATCGTAACACTCTCCTTGGAATGTACCACTGTATTTTACGTTGCAAGTAATCCGGGCCTTTGCCATTGAGGGCTTTAAAAACGGTGCACAGCGCTTTGAAGCGTATTCTGTGTCTGACAGAGAGCCAGTGCAACTGTTTGATCTCTTCCTTTACAGAAGCAAACTTTGAAGTCCCCGACAGCAGTCTGGCTGCCGCATTCTGAACCATCTGAAGCTTATTAATATATTGTTTTTGAGCATTCAGGTAGAGTCCGTTGCAATAATCCAGCCGAGACATGATGAGTGCCGAGATTATTGTTTTGAGGCCATTATCGTTGAGAAAGAACTTTGGGCCATATGTATCAAAAAAGAGTTTTGCGATTCTCAAATTGCGATTTTTAGCGAATCGCAATTAGAGAATCGCAAAATGCAATGTATGTAGGATTTGCTAAAAAGTTTGAGAATCCTACATATTCCTTATTTGTGAATCGCAAATTGAGATTCGCAAATAAGGAATACCTTCCCATTCATTCCTATGGGCTAGGAGGCCCATAGGAATGAATGGGAAGACATTCTCAATTTGCGATTACCAATTAGAGAATCGCAAATTGAGAATGCAATTTCAGGGTTGCAGGGGTGCCAAAGGACACCCTGTTGCACCCCTGAAATATGCATGTGTGCACATTTTGCGCACATACATGCCCTAAGGGCATGTATGTGCGACAAGTGGCACTTTTAAAAAATCAAAAAAGTGCTTTTTTAAGGAAAATCGCAAATTACCACCAACTTGAAGTTGGTGGTAATTTGCAATTCCTTAAGGCCAAATAGCAAATTTCTGGTGCTTCCAGAACTGCATTTAAGGAATCGCAATTTGCAATTCCTTAATTGCATTCGCAAAATACAGAATCGCAAATTTTGCAATTCTCTATTTTGCGATGGCCTTTTGGGATGATACATCCCAAAAGGCTTTTTCCAATTCGCAAACGGGCCGATTCTGAGAATCTGCCTGTTTGTAAATGGGAAAAAGGCTTGATACATATGGCCCTTAATCTTTTTGATGATCTTTAATACATAAAAACAGGCCGAGGTGGGGGGCGGAGCTAGCTCGAGACCAAGATGGTCGCTTGAGTCTCGGGCTCCGTAACACCGGACAAAGATCCTGCAGTTATCCTACAGCCTGCCGCCGACAAATTACTCTAAAATAGCGGATTTGCCCATCGGAGCACAGCCGCAGCTCGGTGAGCTAACCCCGACCTCCCTAACCCCAGGGAACACACGGAAGCAGACGCGGAATACAGGCGAACCGCAGGCCGTTGAGCCCGGAGCTGAGGTGGGAGAGAGGCGGAGTCACGTAATAGAGCGTGCCGCGAGGAGCTGCGGGCATTGCCGGCCCCCCGTGTGTGAGGAGTACGGACCTGACCGCGGCGGGCGCAGACCCGGGGAGCCACTGAGAAGGTGGCGGAGTGCCTCTCGAGGTCGCGCGAGCCTAGAGGCACACAACAGCGCTGGATGGTCGAGCCAGGGAAAACGGAGCGCGGCTTCCAGGCGGATGGGAAACGGTGTCGGTGGCGGCTTGAGCGGCCTGCGGGTGACCCGGCGGACGAGGAGGTGAGAGCAGGTGATATCCCAGAGGGATAGACTGTGGTGGCAACGACTGAGGACCCGGGCTACGGGTCAGCACGGCGCTTCGCGGCTGGACAGGGCCGCCGTTTTGAGACATTCTCCGGAGTGCAAGGAAGAGCGGACCTGGTGAACTGACGGTGCACATTGGGTCGTGAAGACAACAGCAAGGTATGGAGAGGCCCTGATCCCGGGAAAGTGCTACTGGGCCCCTGAGGACGCTGACTCACTGTGACTGCTTAGCGGTGCTGGGGAGCCCCCTAGGCAGGAGAGCTTAAGACTGTTTCTGAAAGGGGAGACTCCAGATTCATAGTGAAGGCTGGTCGCACGCCACTTCTCCACTGTTCCCACATTGAATAGTAGTCTAGCTTTTCGCCTGGACAGCAGCAACGATCGGGGCTTACATTCCGAACTGCTCTGGAGCCTCATTGGAGGCTAACTGCCGACCGGAGAGTCCTGACCGGGTGGTTAAAATAAAAAAAATTAAAAAAAATAAATTAAAAAAAACTGGCCAGCCCCTGCAGGGAGGCTGGGGTCGAGGCGGGTGGCGGCGCTGTGCGGCAAGGCTACCACTGGGAGCGAGGCGGCAGCGAGACAGTGGTGGTGGACGTAGAGGCAAGTGGGGTACTCCACGATTGGCGCATTGGAAGCAGTCCGGAGGGTGGCACACTCTTCTAAGAAAGTGCGACAAGCAGCTGAGTGCGGTGTAACACAGTGCTGGAAGCAGTAAACATCCGCTCTCTCTCTACTGGACCACTAACAGAGGGAATACTGAAGATCGCACCTCAACTGAGAACGCATCCGGAGACGATAATGGGTAGGACGGACAGGACGCAGTCCAAACTCACCTTCGACCAAAAACGTTCAAAGTCGCATGACACGGCGACGGAGGAATCTGGCAGGACGTCGACCCCCTTGGTGGACGAGACGGACATACGGAGTATGCTGCGCTCAATGGAAAAGGGCTTACAAGGCGGCATCACCTCCCTTGGTACCAAAATAGACGCTCTCTCCTATCGGATGGACAGAATGGGGGAACGACTGGATAAACACGCAGAGCGGTTAGATACGTCAGAACGGAGACTCACGGAGGTAGAAGAGGCGCAAACTACTATCGACTCTGATCACAAACAGCTTGGGAGGGTCATACGTGTATTGCAAGACAAAGCAGAGGATTTGGAAGCCCGCTCGAGACGTTGCAACTTACGAATAATGGGCCTGCCAGAGACGACGCAAACCGGCAATATGGAACAGTTCGTGGAGAAGCTGTTGGTTAACCTCCTGGGCGCCGAAGGCTTCTCAAATATGTTTGTCGTGGAGAGGGCACACCGCTCCCTGGGTCCTCGACCACAGCCGGGTGCCCCACCGCGCCCGATAATAGCTAAATTGTTAAATTACCGGGACAGAGACGCAGCTTTGCGGGCGGCGAGGGACAAACAAGTACTGGTATATGAAGGTTCGTCCATCTCACTCTACCCGGATTTCACCGTCAGAGTACAGGAGGCGCGCAAACAGTTTGTACCCATGAAAAAGCGCCTACGCGAACTAGGTCTGGACTACGCCATGCTGTACCCGGCGAAACTGCGTGTGAACAAACAGGGTCATTCTCACTTCTTCACTGACCCAAAGGCACTCCAGGCGGCATTAAAAGACTGGTCGAGAGAACAACGGCAGAGTCCAGAGCGGCAGCTTTTGGACGAGGCGGCTGGAGGATCGCTTGAGGAGCAGGATTGAGACTATTCACCATATGCCCGATCGATAAGTAACATGGGGACAGGGGGGGAGGGGGGAGAAGGGAGTTGTGATGTGTTAGAATAGGCCGGAGCGATTTTACCGTAATCCTTTCATTGCTCCTATTCCTATGCAAATGTGACCATTACCTGTTGTCGAATGTTTGACAGGGCGGGGAGATACTCCTGGGACTATATCCTGGACTCAGTGCTAATTGCAGGGTAAGCTTGGAAGCAGACGGTCTATTGACACAAGGATCAAGATTGGACTGCGGTGTGGGAATTCTAGCGGGCTTGACTGGGAAGTGTGCTATGGTGGGGGCTGTGGTTCTATTAGCCGGTGTGCGGGGGTCGGGACACGAGAGTGACTGAGTATAACTTTTTGTTCCTAAAGAGCGACCTCTGCCCACGAGTGCAAAACACCGCTATTGTGCTTTGAGTTCGGGGGGGTGGTGGGGTGAACGGGTGGGGGTTAACGGGGATGAGACACGGCCGAGTTGTGGGTGGTCAGTTGTGGGTGGGGGAGGGCGGGGCTGGGTGGGGGAGTGGATGTTGGTTTTGTTGTTAAAAGAGATGTTAGTCACAGCGCTACTAGAGACAAGCACTGCACATGGATGGCACGAGTCAGGACACATGGATATAATTGACAGATAAGATGGCAACAGCTAATGGAGCGACTGCCCCAAGAGCTATAGACTCCCTCAGAGCTCTGTCGTGGAACGTCAGAGGACTAAATGATCACCGCAAATTGCGCAAAGTGCTACACTATCTAACTAGACATAATGTAGATGTTGCCTTGTTGCAAGAGACTCACCTACCTCTACACAGCCCAATGATGCGCTATAGGGGCCTGGTGGGTAATGCGAATGCCTCGGGCTTCACTTCCCACACTAGAGGGGTAATGACTTGGGTGAACCCCAGATCAGACTACACGATTAGACAGATGGCAGCGGACTCGGAAGGACGATTCGTGATATCCAAATTCCAGGGAGGGGGCTGGAACTGCTCATAGTCAACGTCTACGGCCCCAACTATGACTGTCCGGAATTTTTGTAACATTGGCGAATGCGATGGCTGGCTATGCGCCGACACAAATTCTATGGGGTGGTGACTTCAATTTGGTTAGAAATCCTGAATTAGACAGGTCTGGGGGCCCGCCGAGACGGCCGGCGCTGGCGGCTAGGGCCATAGAAAGGGTTATGCTTAGTAAGGACCTTTCAGACGTATGGAGGGAGATGCACCCGCTAGAGGGAGGTTATACGCACTACTCAGCTTACCATAACTTACACACACGCATAGACTACTGGTTGGCATCAACGTCCCTCATGTCTCAGATTCGCGCTTGCCAGGTCTTGCCACGTGCCTTGTCCGATCACTCGCCGCTTTTACTGGTCCTGTCCACGCCTAGGAAAACAGTGCCACCATTTACATGGCGTTTTCCCCCCTTTTCACTACTGGACCCCCTCTTCAAGGAGGAGATGGCAGAGGCGATAGATACATTTTTCGCTAGCAATATTGGTTCGGTGGACAGTTTCCAGGCGGTGTGGGAAGCCTTTAAAGTGTACATTCGTGGGGTGGCCATGACTAAGCATTCGGGGTACTGCGCTCAATCCGACAGAGGTTGTCGACCTTGGAGGGAGGCTAGGCGATCTGGAGGCTCGTCAGTCGGCTGAGGACGATGGGGACATTGCAGGAGCTATTAGGGACTTATTGGCAGAATATCAGGAAGCGGCGGATAGTTAGGTGAAACACCTGGGCAAATATGCCACAGCGCGGGCATATGGTGAAGGTGACAGGCCGGGATCGGTACTGGCTCATATGTTGAAAGCTAAACGTAGTAAAACACTGATCACCGCAATCCGATCGGAAGAGGGAGACATGCTAACGGAGGAAGAGGACATTGCTAATCAGTTTAGACAATATTACTCGGTGCTGTACGCTTCCCGCTCTTCGGAAATAGATGGTGAAATCCTAGAATATCTAGAGCACATCCAGCTGCCCTTCCTGTCGGACGCCCACAGAGAGTTTCTCATGCTCCCTATAGAAAAAGATGAGATAGTGGAGGCTCTCTCGGGAATGAGAGCAGCCAGCGCCCCAGGGACAGACGGCCTCACGGTCGGATTTTACAAAGCTTTTATTGATTTGCTGCTACCCCACATCACAACGCTCTTTGACGATCTATGTGTTACGGGCAAGATGCCACAATCTATGAGAGAAGCGATCCTGGTAGCCATTCCCAAACCAGGCAAACCCCCTGAGGAGTCCGGCTCTTACCGGCCGCTCTCTCTATTGAATGTGGACAACAAGTTGTTTGCAAAGATTTTGGCTAACCGCCTAGCCCTACTGACCCCGGAACTAGTAGCCCCGGAACAGGCGGGATTTGTGCCAGATAGGAACCTCACCTATAATCTCAGAACGGTATTCGGAACTATACAACACGTCCGACAAGACACAAGAGCTATCGCGGTGTTCCTGGATATGGAGAAAGCTTTTGATTCGGTGGAGTGGCCTTTCATGCAACACGTGCTGACCAGAATGGGACTCGGGCCTGTGTTTCTGCAAATGATAGGCGTGTTGTACAACGCTCCCACAGCACGCATCCGGCTGGGGAATCTGGTCACGGGGGCTATTTCTATTTCCAGGGGTACACGGCAGGGATGCCCCCTGTCCCCAACGTTATACGCCTTGATCGCTGAGCCCTTGGCGTGCGCGCTCAGAGAGTATCACGGAAACAGAGGGATCAGGTTCCCTGGGTATGAGATAGTGGTCTCAACGTATGCAGATGACACCCTGTTATACGTAAGGGATCCAGAAAACAATCTCGCCCCGGTCCTCAGAGAGGTGGTACACTTTGGTGCGCTATCTGGGTTGAGGGTCAATTGGACGAAGTCCATAGCTTTCCCGCTCACCCCGCCGACGACGCAATTTGAGATGGAATACCCACTGCAATGGTCGGATGACGCGGTCCGGTACCTGGGCATTAGATTGCACACAGACCCGGACATTGTGTTCCGTGAGAATTACGGTACCGCCGTGTCAAAATTAGAGGATGACATTGAGATCTGGATCGGACTGCCATTATCTTTATTTGGCAGGGTCTCCATCATGAAGATGGTGGTGCTCCCCAGGTTTCTTTTCCTGTTCGTAAATATACCAATAGTGTTGCCTAGCTCCTTCTTTGTTAGGATAAATAAATTACTGACGCGACTAGCTTGGGCAGGCAAACAGGCGCGGGTACAATGGCGAGTGCTCACCCTACCATACCACTTGGGAGGGCTAGGTGCACCCGACCTAGAGTTATATTACAGAGCGGCGCAGGGTGCACAAGCACATAGCTGGGTTCACGGTGCGAACCATACACCATATCTTCGACTCGAAAAGCTCTTTGCTGACCCTCTTCCACTCCCGGCAGTTATTCTCGAGCCGGTCGATCGCAGGACAGGCATATTGGACTCGCTCAACTCGACGAGACACGCATGGCACAGCCTGTTACAGCAACAAGCAGGGGCATTATTGTACTCTCCAGAGATGCCAATAGACTGGACAGTCTGGCTGGCCCCCTGTAGAGATGGTGGGGTCATACGAGCGATGCAGGCGTTGGGTATACACAAAGCAGGTGACCTGTTCTTAGATGGTGTTGCCAAAACGTGGGACGAGGCCTCGGCCCTTATAGAAGCTTCCACATCGCTTCAAAGCTTCCAGTTCCACAGAGTGCGCAGCGCACTGCACCAGCTCCTCGGGGACGATATGCGCGAACCCCCCGAGGTAAAAGAGCTGTCGTATGTCATTAAAACCAAGTCCCCCCGTAGGCTAGTCTCTAACATATACAAGTTAGCAATGTCTCATAGAGCGAACCAATACACAAGGGCCAGATTGGCCTGGCAGCGCGATCTGGACATGATCATAGACGACGCTATGTGGTCTTATTGTTGCAATAACACGAAACGCATATCATTACACGGCAAACACAGACTCATTCATTTCAAATACATTAACAGAGTTTATTATACGCCGGAGAGATTGCAGAGATACGAGCTCAGAGAGGAGGCGACCTGCGATAGATGCTCTTCCCCAGTTGCGGATTTTATACATTTGGCGTGGGGGTGCCCGGGCGTCTCCCAGTATTGGGATAAGATATTCCGGGAACTGAGCACCATAGTCGGTTTCCCGATCGCCCCGGACCCTGCTGTGGCACTGTTGAGCTATTCTAAACAGCTACCGAAGGCAGCCCGTAGACTGGTGGACATGGGCCTGCTGATAGCGAAGCGAAGGGTGGCAATGTGCTGGATGAGGGGCCCCCTACCTACAGTGACTCAGTGGTCCTGTGATGTCCTTTATAGTTGCACGCAGTCAGAGACTTTTGGTGAACTACTGGCTCCGCGGAGCAGACCAAAGAACTTCTGGGGGTTATACACAACATATTTGAACAGTAAAAGTGAGAACCCGACTGAAGGCGCATCGACAGAACCCGTAGCAGGAACTAATACCAACACTGCATAGGGGATAATACAATATCACGGATCAGCACACACAAGACCAGTGGGGTTCACAGTTGAGCGCAACCTACACAGGGGATAGTTGGTATGAAGGAAATTCGCTAGCACCGGTGATACTCAGAGGAGGGAATAGGTATAGAACTACAGTTCGATAGGGGCTACAGGACTGTATGTCGATGCATGAGTATGGAACCTGACAGTGGCAAGTGGTGCTGACATCTCTGAGTTAGTAATGATTATGTTTGTTATATTTATAATTATTGGTTTATAGCGGATACACTTTAAGCAGTAATAGAGCCGTCATTACTTTTTTAGGTGACGCGGCCCTGCCCCCGGAATGTGGGCGATACGGCTGTGTACAGGACCTTGTTTATGGTTTTCTCTCATTATAAGCCGCCGGCCCCCGGGTTGTTGGCGAACGGCTGTGTATTTCCGTGACCCTTATTTTCCTTTATTTTTCAAAATAAAAATTATTTTAAAAAAAAATAAAAAAAATAAAAAAAACAGGCCGAGGTAACTGAACTTATTTGGTCACCTAGTGCCAGCTTATTGTCCATTAACACTCCCAGATTCCTAGCTTTCTCAGTAGGTATGGGGCATGAGCCCAGGTCAGCCCGCCACCAATCTGGGGTCCACACTAGCGGGTTCTTCCCAAATTTTATGACCTCAGTTTTATTAGAGTTAAGTTTTAAGCAGTTTGCAGACATCCATCCGGAGATAGCAGCCAAGCAGTCATGAAATCGAGCCCCTGTTTCCTTTTCAGTGCCCTCCCTTAGTGACAGCACTATTTGGGTGTCGTCAGCATAAGAGGTCAACTGGAAGCCAAATGACCTAATCACACCCGCTAGGGGAGCCACGTACACGTTAAAAAGTGTCGGGCTGAGGGAAGAGCCCTGTGCCTTCCTCTCCGATCCCACGTAAATCACCAGCGGAGTCCCACAGGGATCATCTCTGAGCCCAACACTCTTCAACATCTACATGGCCCCCTCGCCGCCATCGTCCGACAACACGGCCTCAACATCGTATCCTACGCTGATGACACCCAGCTCATCCTCTCCCTCACCAAAGACTCCACCACCGCCAGACTCAACTTCCAGAAAGGAATGCATGACGTTGAAGTCTGGATGAGCAAATGCTGCCTGAAGCTCAATGTCGAGAAGACAGAAGTCCTCGTCCTTGGAACCACCCCTTCAGCCTGGGACAACACCTGGTGGCTGCTGCACTTGGAAGCCCACCTACCCCCTCGGACCACACCAAAAACCTCGGCATCGTACTCGACTCATCCCTCATCATGAACCGACAGGTCTACGCCGTCACCTCCAGCTGCTTCAACACCCTCCGCATGCTCCGTAAGACCTTCAAATGGATCACCCCGGAGTCAAGGAAGACAGTAACCCATGCACTCATCACCAGCAGACTGGACTAATGAAACGCACTCTACGCCGGCATTTACAAGTCCCTACTCCGCAAACTCCAAACATTACAGAACACCGCCGCCAGACTCGTCCTCGGCATCCCCCAGCACAAATACATCAGCCAACACCTACGTAGACTCCACTGGCTCCCCGTGGAGAAAAGAGTCACCTTCAAAATCCTCACTCACGCCTACAAATGCCCACACAACAATGGACACAAATACCTCAACGACATAATCAACTTGCACGTACCCAAGAGTAACCTCCGATCTTCCAACCTCGCACTGGCAGAAACCCCACGCATCCACAGAGCCAGAGCAGGCGGAAGATCCTTCTCCCACATTGCAGCCAAGACCTGGAACGAGCTACCGGCAGACATCAGACACGGCCCCTCCCTGAACACCTTCAGGAAGACCCTCAAGACCTGGCTCTTTGCCTAACAGATCTGCACCCCACCCCCCTCAGCGCCTTGAGACCCTCACAATTCCCCTGATTGATTGAGTTATCATCATGTGATGATTGTTCCTCTTCTGTACTGCTTGAGGCGGTGGGGCAACGCTCTTCCGCCATAGTGGAAGAGCCGCCACTGGGGGTGCGTCATCTACGTGTGATAGGCCTGAGGGACTCACCTCCCGGACCTCCTGCGCTACGCGTCCCACCATCTCCTTACCTGGACATTGACACCGTGGTGGAATCCACTGCAATCTGTCCAAATCTGTGACTTAGCCTGCAGGAGCCTGAGCCAGGTGTGATTTCACTAGGCTGGGTACAGCAGTCGCCGCCTAGTCTGCTGGTGGTCCTCCCGATTCAGTTGATGCAGCAGGGCTCCCTTAGGCGTGAAGTTGCAGCGCTCACCCCACACAAGTTCGGCGCAGCTCAGGGGCCTCAGCCTCCACAGCGTACGGCCAGCCCAACATCATCCGGCCTGTGATGCAGGGAGACGGCAGCCATGGTTGGTAATCCCCTCCGTGCACCCCGGTGTAGTGGTGGATTGTAGTATGCGATGCGGACCTCACTACGTTGGTGCGCAGGAGCGCATCTGCCAATAACTGCTCCAAGGTGCGCAAGGCGGACTTCTCACACAGGTCAGCAACGTGTCTCCATGTGACCTGCCAGACTTCACCACAAGGTACGAGCGATCGTCGCGCATCAATGTCTCCCGCCACAGCTCATCGACTCCACTGCTCCTCCACATCCCACTCCAGGCTCCAGACGCAGGTCCAGCGAGGCATCCAGGCTCCAGACGCAGGTCCAGCGGGGCATCCAGGCTCTAGACGCAGGTCCAGCGAGGCATCCAGGCTACAGACGCAGGTCCAGCGGGGCATCCAGGCTCTCATCCTGGTCATCCTGGATGTTGGGTGGCTTGAGGGGGTTGTTGATGTGTGCTGCACTTGGCCCTGGCTGCCCAAATCTGCATTAAACATTTTTTTGGGACATCTTTTCTATGGGAGGTGGACTGATAGGCTATTTTTTCTAAGACCACACTTGCTGCCTAGCATGCGTTTTTATATCGCTAAGGGCTTATCGCTAGATTCCAGCCGCTGTCGCCGGTTTTCCTATCGCCATCGCGCTGATGATAGCGGAAGTTTTCTCAGCTGATCCCTGAAAATATCGCCTGTTAGCGACGTGTTGGTAATACGTCGCTAACAAGGCGATAAATTTCAGGGATAGAAAGTGATAAAAACAATGCCGCTAACCTGGGTTGGCAATAGTTATCGCCATTCCTTGGTAATATCCCCCAAAATATTATAGAATGAAAGCCATAACACACGCAGAGAAAATCTGCGAACTTTTTCAGAGGCACAAAAACAACATTGAAACAGTCCTATTTTGATATGGGCAAAATTCACACATGAGAAAGGAGCTAGTCTGTACCCAGTAAGTTAGCTCAGTAAATCGGGCGTCTGCTACAGCGATTTAGGTTTAGTTTGTAGGTCAGGTCTATAAACATAGGCAGGGGCAACTCGGCTTTTCATTCTTCTTAGGCTGAAAACAGATGCACCAGTGAATCGAGTAATAGCAAAACCTGTAATTTAGGCGTAGGAACCAAAATCAGTTTTTTGTATGCAATATGTAAAGTGCCATCTTCGTGCAGCGTTGACCATTGGCAATAGTAAGCGTTGGGTGCTGAGGTGGGAGTTGCAGGACCTCCGAGGGATGAAGCTATAGGTGGGCCCTTGGTGGAAGCTTCACCTTTGCATGCATGTTTTTGAGTAATATATTCAAATATTAGAGTAATGCCCCAGCCTAAAATATATTTCAATGAAACGTAAGTGTGGGAGTAAGTAAAAGCAACAGTTGGTAGTAAATGTGAAGATGAACTACAATAAAAGCTAAAAACTACCTGGAATCAGGGAAAAAAGCAAAAAAAGACCAGTTATAGAATAATTCATCGATAAGTTGAAAATGAATGCGCCAACCAAACACAACGATCCCAAACCATCTAGATTCCAGCCGCTGACAACCCCATAACAATAAAGGCGCCCAGAAAGTACGAAAGCGCCACACGGCTTGAAAAGTCGTGCAAGTACGCTAAACAAATGCCACAGCTCAAAATGAAAGATATGGAAAAGCAACAAGCAGAATGATTCTGTCCACGCATTTAAGTG
Source organism: Calotriton arnoldi (assembly GCA_963921515.1). Lineage (NCBI taxonomy): Eukaryota > Metazoa > Chordata > Amphibia > Caudata > Salamandridae > Calotriton > Calotriton arnoldi. The sequence continues at coordinate 1,895,346 of CAWUFW010000692.1, forward strand.
CACAGTGGTTGTACAGTGCCCCACGAAAATCAATGAAGCAGGTACACGTGACAGTCATCCGCTTCTAGCACAGCCATTTCACATAAAAGGATTTTTAAGAACTGGAAGCACATTGGAGTCACGAGGATAGAATCTAAAAATAAATTCATTTCAAGCCGCAACAGATAGAGATAAACAACCACCCTTCCAGATGTATGCCCAAGGAGGGGGTGTTGTTCTTGTGACTAGTTTGGATTTTGAAAACATACCTTCCTTGGTTCTATTCCAGACTGTCCTGCTCAAGCCCATTATCGCCGCTTTAGCGGCACTTTTCATGCCGCTAACGCGGCGATGGCAAGGTATCGCCTAAATACCTATCGCCATCGCTCAGAAGTTAGCGGGAGTTTTCTACGCCGTTCCCTGACACTATCGCCTGTTACCGACGTGTTGATAATACGTCGATAACAAGGCGATAATTATCAGGGAAAGAAGGTGATAAAAAAACTCCCGCTAACTGGTGCTGGCGATAGTTATCGCCAGGACTTGATAATATGCCCCATAGTTTTTAACATGTAGGGTTTTAATTAATTGTTTCATGATTAATTATATTTATTCATTCACATTTATTTGTAAAGCACCGAAACTGAGATTGTATCCCACGTCAGGATTAGATCCAACGTCCGTGGGTTGGGAAGTGAACAGCTAACCTAGTCATGTAGAACATGATGGCAGTTGTACGGACTAGAAATTAATGTTCAGTGTTTGGTTTTACCAGACATGTTTTTCACTTACATCCTTTCTGGAAAGTAAGTGAGGTGTGGTGTTCAAATCGCTCACCGCCCACTAATTTTCTGAACAGAACTCTAGTGCCTCTGGCAGCCTGTGGGTGATAGGGCGGGTTCTGGTAGTATTCATTGGAAACAATGTTCCACAGGAAATTTCCCAAAACTAATAAAATATTTAGGTTAAAATGTTTATTCTGGGCACTTCGGCTTACTAGCTTTCGGGACATATACAATAAAACATATTCTTAAAAAGAACACAGGGGCATATTTACAAAGAAGTGACGGAGAGCGGTGTTAGCCTTCGTGGCTTAACGCCGCGCTCTGCCACTTCTGAAACGCAGGGCTGCACCCTATTTACAACAATACGGTGCAGCCCTGCATTTTCCCCTGCGCTGGCGCAAATTTAAGCTGCCTAGCGCCCACGCAGGCACCCGTGCACCATAGTGCAAGGGTGCTTGTGTTGTGGGGAATGATTGTTTATGTGCAAGAAGGTGTCCCTTCCTGCACATAAACAATCTTAATTGGCGATTTGTTACGTCTATGTGTGCTGCACAAACTCGTCATTTTTAAAATTATTGTTTATGAACAGGAAGGGACACCTCCTGCACATAAACAATCATACATGGCGTTTTGCTGTTTTTATGTGTGCTGTATAATGCAGCACACATAAAAATAGCAAAAACGAGGAGAAATAAAGCATTTCTCCTCATTGCGCCCTGTTAAGACCAGGTTTTTCCTGGTCTTCATTTTGGCGCTGCCCGATTGTACAACATCCTTGTAAATATGGGGCAGCGTCAAAATCAATGGGTATTGTGGCGCAACGCCCACCGCAACACCCATTGCCCACCGCTTTCATGCTAAATACAGCGTGAAATGGTGCCTTATTTACTAGGCAGACTTGTAAATAAGGTGAATCACGTATCACCACCTCAACGTAAAAAAAAGTGACGTTCTGGTGGCGATAGGGGCTTGTAAATATGCCCCACAGTTTCCTGAAATAAGAAGGCTGGAGTCGGTTGAGCAACTGATGGGCCAGGGAGAAGAAAAGTTTTGGAAGTCAGAAAAATGCCCTTTTGTTTGCAAAAGGTTTTTTGGGACTTGCTTCCACAGCCATAGAAAACTGTTCCTTTTTGATGTTGAAAAACAATTCACGAATTTGAGGTCCTAACACTTATTATTACTCTTAACAGTTCTTGAGGTCATCTAAACACCTAAAGAAGGCCCAAGGACTCGGAGGGAGGAGGTATTCTTTCTAAAAGTGTTGGGTTTCTCCGTTTCCCAGTTTCGTGCTTCTTGTCCTTTTCAGACTCTTCTCTCAAGGGCTTTGAGAGGGCGATAATTCCTCCTCTGGTAATACATTTTCTTCCTCCACAACTCTATTAGGGCCCTCCTCTGTGGGCTGGGAGCTCGGACTCTTCCACCTTTCTGTCTTGCCCTTTCTGACCTCACCGGCCCCATGGATCAGGTGCAAAAACGACCTCCACTTTCGATTTGACCTTTAAAATGGAAATCGATCACCCATCTTGGGGTTATTGAGGGATTCCCAGAGTTTTCCCTGCTTCCATCCCATCTCTCTAGCTCTCCCTCTCACACACTTCCTATTGGTTGGATTTACCTTCGATGAGAGGTTCTCTGTGGTATCCAGGTCCCAGCGAAGGGCAAAGACCTGGTCAACTGGTTCAGGTTGAGGAAAATCGCAGGACAATGCAGAGGAATTCCCGTAGGACAATAGTGTTTGCCCTGTATGGACTGGTGGGATTCATGCAAATTGAACAGACAAGAAATTATCTGGCGCATCTTTCTGGGCTAGAAATTCTATTATTTTCTGCTGTGAACTTGTCTTAGCCATGCTCAGACTAAATAAACGTGAGAAGAAAACAGGGCTTAAGTCTGCTATGGAATAAGGAGACACTCTGTGTGAACTACGACCCCCTTTTTGAGCTACTTCTGGGCTGGGGGAGGGCCACCAGCATGTAGTTGCCCTCCTTGCCCTTCTGCCCCCCGTCTGCTCCATTATGCTGCTCCCATGTTACCACAGGGGCCTCACATCAGTGTCCCCTAGATCCAGCAGCGTCTGATCAGTTTTGAAAGTGTTGTGGCTTTCAATCAATCAATCACGATTTTTATAGTGCTGCTAATCACCCGCGAGGGTATCCAGCCTCTGCTCGGGTGGAATCAATCGAAAAGCCAGGTCTTGAGTTCCTTTCTGAATTCTGCTTTTGTGCATTCCAGCATTCCTGCTTTCGGGACAGAAAAGTCCCTTGCATGGTGCTGGACGTGTGCCCCTATCCTGAGTGCCCCAACTGTGATAATGTCTGGATCCCTGATGTAGATTTTTGCTGTCATTGACAAACACGGATCATGTGTGTGCACAATGACATAGGCCTGTCTCAGAGACTGCAGTCTTTTTGGACCAGGAGGGCACCCAAAGTGCTACCCTCATAGTGGTGGAAAGCTACTGCCTTTGCCAGGAGTCAAGCAGCACAAGTGCGTTGGTGGCAGCCTGCTGTGTAGTGATCGGCAGGAGTGAACAGGACCTCAATTATTTAAAGTTCCAATGCTGTGTGCTTAACTCACACTTGGCCTACATCGGTTTGGTATGTACTGTTGCTCAGAGCATGCATGTTTTACATGTTCTGGGTGTATGTGTAGCTGCGAGTGCAGTAGCGGCTCCTTCGCCTAGGCGGAGGAGCGTCGCCCCACTACCTTGAAGCAGCAAAAGAAAGGAAAAAATAAAATGATAATAAAGTAATGTTATTATAATTTCATTTTGTCCTCTTGCTGCAGCAGCTTGCGTGAGGTGGCGGGGCTGCAAAGCAGGGGAGGAGTGGTAGAACACTCCTAAGTGTGCAATGACTGTTTGGCCGTCAGTCATGCGCGCTTTCCCTGTTCTCCATGCAGGCTGCATTACAGCCTGCGTGGAGAACATGCCCCCCGCCCTTTCCCCATCACCCACCCCACTATTGCTTCCAGGTAGCAGCCGCGACTGTGTGAGTGGCACAATAAATGGATTATGCAGTGCTGCGCAATGCGTGTGGGTTATATACATCTAGTGTTATACATGTACTGGGTGTATGGGTGCCAGTGAATGGTACAATAAATGGAAGATTCTGGGTTTCATTTTGGGAGACCCGGGGCTGACTGGAGGAACATGAGGAGATAGACGAATCCCCCCAGACAGATCTGTGTATTGCTGCATTTTTGTGAGATGGGTGGGCACACTGGAGGAAGGGAGAGCCAGGTTCTTCTGTATATGTTAAAGTGTGCTCTTTGATTCAGAGCGAGATCACGGAGGAGGAACCTGGGCACATCTCAGGAAGGACATGGGACTGATAAGAGAATCATAAAGAGTAGGTCTAAGAACCTGGGGTAACCTTTTGATACACATATCACTGTAGCTCACATCTAGATATGAATCTCTAGTCAATCCTGTGGCCTGTGTTGTGGGGCTATCAGATTTGGAGTTGCTCCTGCTGTGTCACTTCAGGACACTTCAAAAGGAAGCAGAGCCCCAACTTAAAATTCAAAAGCTCAGATTCTAAATCACATTTGGTGTCTCGAAATAGACTATAAGAAGGGGAGCTTGAGTCTCCTGTCAAGCAGGCAGTCGAGCTGTGCAAGGAGGAAGAGCTCTGAAAGACTTTTACCTGTGACCAGAACTGGGGGCCAAAGCCTACCAGTCTTCCAGCTGGATGAGGGGACATTCCCCAGGGAATCCAAGAGCACGTGCCCCTGGAGCCTGGAGCACCAGTGCATGCTTGCTTGCCAAGACCCATGTGCCCTAGGAAGAAGAGGAGAGCATTGGAGGGAGCAAGGTCCAGTGGGGAATTATGGTGATTAGATCCCTGTACTGAGGTGTGAGGAGACAACTGCTGCATGGATGGGGTCGTTGCCCATGTGTGAGTTAAAGTCAGTGACCCCTGTATGCCAGAGGAGGGCTACTGTGAAGTGAGCAATGAACTTTGCTGCACCAGTCGGGTCATTGCCCATGTGCAGGTTTGAAGTTGGCGACCCCTTCTGCCAGGTGGGACCGCCATCAAGATTGTTGCTGTCCCGATCGGGCTGTAGCCCATGTGCAGCGTGAGGACGGTGACCCAGTATGCCAGAGGGGTCACCAGGAATAGACAAGGTGTGTGGTCTTGTCAAGAGGAGGAGGCTACTGTGGTCACCCATGTGGGTCCAAGGCCCGACTGAAGACCAGCACCAGGAGAATCTCACCCTCCCTCACCTGTGCAGAGGATGCTATGAAACTTACCAGCATCAGAGGAGCATCGAGTACCACCCCGGCCTCTGTCACAGCATGACCATGTGTGGGGAACTCGAGGACATCCAACCGCTGCCCCTCAAGGACTGTGAGTGAAGATCTCACCAGAGATAGCTGCTGCAGCTTCAGCGCCTACGAATGGGGTGCGCTCAGAGACTACGGTCGAACAGCTCCACCTGATGTGGGTAAGACTGAGGGCCAGATGGCCCTAGGGGAACTTGCTGGCCATTTAGTGGTTCACCACTGGAAGACTTTTGACTTTAATAAGAGCCGGACTGGGACTCCTGAGACTCAGACTACTAATAGGGCTTAACCTGAATGGCACCTATAGTGAATGGGGAATAACCGCTACCACTAGCAAGAAGGGATTGGGACTAAGGAACCCACCTGTTAAAACACTAGAATCCTGACCTCATGGGACTGTGTGTATTGTTTGTGAATACCATATTTTACTGTGTGTTGGTGTATAAATAGTCCTTTTTTCCTAAAAGCAAGTATTTGACTGGACAATCATTTATTGCTGCTGCTGAACGTATTTTGAGTTGTGATCCTGTGTTCATCCTCCTGTGTATACCTCTCCCCCTAGAAGCCTTGGACTGCTTGACCCACTCTACCATTGATAGTCAAGTGCTGAATTGCTCAGGACCCATAATAGGTCGGGCCTGGAACATCAGCAGTAAAATACCTCAATCCTCATGGTTGGATCCAGTAGCTCCTGCTTCCCCGTGGCCCTCTCAGTGGCCTAAATTGAAATGAGGAATTTTCCATTTTTTAAAATGAGTTAAAGTCGTGTATTTTCCAGCACAATTACTTCAGTAAATTGACCAAAAGCAGTAGGTTTTTTACAGTATCACTCATGAAACATTTGAGAAAATGAATGGCTTACCAAGTGAGCTCTGGGGGTACAGGCACCAGGCAAGTGGGCTTGGCGTTAAGACCTCCCCCACTAACTTTTGTAATATGATTGTGTGCGTCACAGAAAAAAGGATCATACTTTATATGCTTAAGTTCTCTTACCTTAATGTGCATTCAAGTCAGATATACATGCCAACATACCTAACCCAACTAAGTTTTACAGCCCTTGCATACTTATTAACAATGTGTGGTGCAGACCAGGAGCTGCGAGTTCTATGTTGGTTACAGCAGATGACTTCTCTGATGCGTGCATGAACCCCTGGTCTATTCTCCTGTCCTGCGGAGGGCCTTTTATGTGGGTGTGCAAGGCAGAATGGGGTGAGACTGCATGATAGACTAATTATATCTAGAGTGCTTTTGCGGGGTCACGACTCTGACTACAAGTCATCTGTAGTTTAAGTTAGACACCAAGGCCAAGCCCAAATACCCACATCACAAAAACACCACTGCCTACACCTCTAAGCCCACACTACTTTGCGTAGTTAGGTCGCTAAGATTCCAAAGATTCACGGCCTCCAGAAGTTCAAATATTTCAAAGGGATGCTATACCATGCAAATTAGTTTGCTCGCCACTTGGTCTGGCTAAATAGATCTTACCCGGTTGACTGTCGGTAAACCTTCTCGACACTGTAGGGTGGTGAGTAGATATTTTGAGACCTGGGTTAGTAATATTGGTAGTTGTTAAATCACTAAACATAGAACTAGTAGTAGTAGTAATTAGTAGTAGTAATAGTGGGACCAGGAGCAGTGGTACAAGAAATTAATATTGTCATCCCGGCAGGGACTGGAATGTTTCTCAGTTCCTGATTCAAAACTCTTACTTTTAGTAAATACTTCACTCTGCAGATGAGGTTGATAGCGTCTGAGGTGAAGGGGGCCAGTCTGACTGACTGTGTTTTGCCTGTCTGGAGGGAGGAAATCCAGCGAACTGCTGGATCTTGAATGCCAACTTCGTGCAGTCGTTGGATAATGATGGGGTGGGAGACAGTGTCGAAGGCTGCAAAAAATATCAAGTAGGATGAGGACCAAAATGTTACCTCTGTCCATGATCATCTAGATGTTGTCTGTGGTGGATTTGAGGTTGGTCTCTGTGCTGTGGTTAAGCCTAAATCCTGATTGAGTGGTGTCGAGGAAGTGGTTGCCAGAGAGGTGGATGGCTAGGCATTTGTTTATCATCTTTTCTGTGATTTTTCCTGATTAGGGTAGCATGGAGATACGCCGGTAGTTGGTTTGCATCTTCAGGTCTGCTGAGGGCTGCTTGAAGAGGGGGAGAATTTGAAAGTACTCTCATATGCGAGAATGAACATAAAGGAGGCTCGGACTGCTTAACATTGGTTGTTCTGACTGGCATAATAATGTGTTTACCTTTACATGCTTTTTGGTACATGCTTTGTAATTTTGTGATTGTTAATCCTTTGTCTAACACCTATGGAATGGATTCCAGTTTTTCCTGTAGAGGTGTTTTTTTCACAATAACTTATGTTTTGAGCTGCATGATATACTCTTGAAAAAACATTTATATTTTATATGGAAATGTCTGCATGAAGACAGGTTCTGATTTTTCACTACTAATTTTGACAATTACATGCAATTTATAGCTTTAATTTGTGTTGTTCATATTTTAGTTGCTTAAAAACTCCTCCTTAAGAAGGGCTTTTGCCCCAAAATGCATCAGATAAAAAGTACATCCCAACAGAAACACATGTGACATAATACTTATAACATCTGAACTTTTATCATGGGTACTGTACAGACTTGATTGTTTTCACGTTGAATGAATAAAAAAGTGCTTTACATGCTGAAACAATGCTGAATAGTGGAATATTTCAACTACAACATTAAGGATGCTCTTCAGACAGAAGAGGGACATGCCACTGGTAAAGGGTCTTCCAAGGAAGGCTCAGGTTGCTAGAGCCATTAGGAGAGGCTATGAGATCAATGGAACCTGGACAGGAAAGGCGGTTGGCAGCTAAGACATACAACTGCATTACTCAGTGCTGAGCACAGGGATCCATCATGGCCCAAGTGGGGAGAATGCTGAGCAGAATCACGCATAGACTAAAATACTGCTCAGTTGTCACACGTCTTCAAATGACAGACATTGGTCCTTGGTGGCACTGCCTGAATCTCAGTAATCTGTAGAGAGGCAATCGAGGGCGATGCGTCTTACAGTGAAAGTCACTGCCAGGCTCCTTGGGTCAGTTTTGGGATATGGAAGAGGAGGTCTTTAAGGTGTTGATAAAAGTGCCAGATTGCATGTGCTATTGACCTGTAGATTTTGGGCCACAAGTTGACAACAGTCTAACTATCCTATTGTTAACATAAATGACCCTAGCAGCAATAAGGGTAGCAGACAGTCATGGCTTACTGCATTATTAGGTCTGCTGCCCTTTGTTGTACTTGCTGATGCAACTCATAGCTCAAACTCCTTCACTAATATCTCTGCAAACCAGTGCTGGCTATTGTCACTCATCGACATCTGGCAAGGACCCACAGACTGAGTAAGGTCTCATTCAAAAATTCAAACCCCACTTGTAACCTTAACTGATTCACTATGCCTTAACTTATACACTCACTCCAACACTATCCCTAACCTTAACTCCCCTCTTTATAGCATAATGCTTACCTTAAACCAATTCCTTACTCTAACCCTGTCTGTATTATGAAGGATTCAGTTTGTGCAAGAATCTCAATATCACACAATGGTTAATGGTTTAGGTGATGCATGGGTGCAAATATGACGACATGCTGCATTTGTGGAGAGCGTCATAAACGCATAGCTTGTACTAGCACAAATGCTGCCAAGGATATTGTCTCAACCGTCATAGAGTAGCTCGAAGGATAGCAAAGCTTATCCCACCTTCTCCCCCTAGAGAAGGTCCCACCACCTGTATTCCAGGAGAGTAGGAAGCACCAGTTTCAAAAAAGGGGAAGAGGGGGTAAGAGATGAGATAGACAGCGGCGGTTCCTCCACTAAGGTGGAGAAGCGTCGCCCCACTGAGTGCAAAAGGAAAAATAAAATCATAATAAAACAATGTTAATAACGTTACGTTATTATCATTTTACTTTTAGTACGAGCCAGGTTAGGAAGGGGCAGGGCTGAGCTATGTGACGAGCAGGGGGAGGAGTGGTTGGTGCACTTAAGTGCACATGACGGTTTGGCCAGCCGTCTTGGGCCGGCCAAACAGACATGCACACTTAGCATTTCCCCACCCGGCTGTATTGCACAGCTGGGTGGAGAACATGCACAGGCTCCCGCTCCCTGTCTAAGCGCCGAGCCAGGCCGCTCAGACCTATCACGACTCTACTGTCATTCTGGTGACAGCAGCGTTATGATTGGCTTAGGTGAGTCTGGGAGCCTGTGTGCTGCCGGGAGCCAGGAATAGAGGGAGAATGGAGGGGAGAAGCTGCCCCAACTCAGGTAAGTGAGCTTTTATTTTATTTATTTATTTATTTTATCCCCCCCTGCCCCACCACTACTTTTCCCTAGTGGCCACCACTGGAGATAGAAAAACAGCATGATTCTTGTTTCTAGTTTGATCGTTGTAGAAGACCTAGACTGAACTCTCTGACATTCAGAATGGCACTGCGTTGCTGCGGGACCCTATGACTCACTATGAACAAACATTCGCAATGCAATAGGTCTCGCAATTGGGAGATTTTAAGCTACTGGCATTGTAAATGAGAATGCCCATTATTTATGTGTTTTTCAAAGCAACACATATATAAAAGGCATTGGCACTAGGTTGTAAAGAATCCCTGGATAATCTTCAGCTTTGCTCGTTTGCTGTTTTGTAAAAGCTATAAAGTCAAGGAGTCCTGGGACTATAGTTCATCACAACCAGTACCTCTGGCATTTATTTCCACACGTTGAACAATATCTACTCATGATTACTACATCTACCATGAGAGGGTCATGTCTAAAGAAGCCAGAGGCATGTTAAAATCATGTCAGATATTTATAAAAATTGTAATTTTTTTTTTTCGGGTAAGGAGTTCATAACGTGTGCTTTTTCATATCCAGGTGTAGGAGAGGCAATCCTTTTCTTGATTTCGCTACTCTTAACAAGTACACAGTTATACATTTTATGTTTAAATTAAGGACATCAACTGATAGTCAATCTCCTTGGTGCCTGCGCCTGATATTCCGTGAATCTCGTGTTTATTTATTTCTATGTTCTTGGCCAGAATTAATCTCCTTTTACGCGTAAGTATGTGGGAATAGTCCAAAGCTAACACACACTCTGTGCCCTCCACAAAGACCTTAAGTTAATGAGTCATTCGTTTCCCCATACCAGATACATTTTAAGGCATAGGCACATTCGGCTCTGGCCCAGGGCCCCAGCCTTTCAGGTAAACCCTGATAGAGCCAGATCTGTTCTGCAAAATGTCTTGCCCTGATGACCTGTAATAATTCTTAAATAGATTGCTTTAAAAATCGTTTTCCTTTATTTATTTTTATTGTGGGTGATGTGTAAAATTCTATTACAGACATTTAGCAGAGAAAGCGTATTTGTGTTTCCATAAAAATGTTTCTATTAGATCAAAACAGGACTTCATATATGAGAAATAGGAGGGTGTCACAGAGATTACTTACAGTAATGTTAGTGAGCTGCAGCTGTGTTACAATACTGAAAACACACATCAGTACCCCAGAACATATGATGTAAACACATGTAGAATTTGGACGAGTCTGCCTGTGCACTGTCAGGGACCTGGCCAAAGAGGGTATGAAAGGGATGATCCTAATAGGGGCCCCTAAAATACATTTGGACCAGAGACCCCAAAATCCTTGAGATGTCCCTGCCCCATCCATGCATTTATCCACTCTCCAAACCAATGACTTATTCTGGCATCCACCTACTCACCTATGCCAAACTGGCCGATCAATGAAAAAGCACTTCCGCTTTTGAAAAAGCCGACCTATTACCTTTGACAGCACTTATTAGGCAATGGAGCCGTACGTTTGTTTTTTCCACGATGTTTGGCCTTGCCAATCACAATAAAAAAAACAAAGAAACAATTTCTATAGTTTCCCCTCATGTTTAAGATGTTCCGGCGACAGAACTTACAATTATTTTTGAAGCACTCTTGTGCTCTGTGACGACAGGTCTTTAAAAAGCTGTCTGCAAATGAACACTACTCAGGCTGAAAGACTCTGGTTGCTACGGTGACTCGAGTATAATTTGTCACTCCCAGCCAAGTGAGAATATAGAGAATTGCTGAACCACAACCCCGCTCCACCCTCGAATAAAAAGGAGTATTAACCCTTTCGCTGCTAGGCCTTTCCCCCCCCTGTGCTAAGCCCTTTTTTGGCTATTTGGGGTAGTTCGCGCTTAGGCCCCTGTAACTTTTTGACCACATAAGGTATCCACGCCACATTTGCGTCCTTTTCTTCCAACATCATAGGGATTCTAAAGGTACCCAGGGTTTGTGGATTCCCCTGGAGGGGACCCAGAAATTAGCCAAAATACAGCTAAATTTTGTTTTTTGGGGGAAAAATGGGAAAAAAGTGCTGCAAATAAAAGCGTCTAGGTTTTTCCCTGCAAATGGTATCAAAAAAGGGTTTGTGGGGCTGAAATCACCATTTCCCAGCTTTTAGGGAATGACAGACGTTTGTCAGAAAACCAAAATGTTTTACACAGTTTTGGCATTTTTCTGGGACATAGCCTATTTTTGCTATTTTTTGTGCTTTCAACCTTCTTCTAGTTAATGGTAGAAATGGGTATGAAAGCAATAATGGATCCTGGAAAGCTATTTTAAAAAAGTAGACAAAATGTTGAATTCAGCAAGGGGTCATTTGTGTAGATCCTTCAAGGTTTCTTTATAGAAACTAACAGCTACATATAGGAAAAATGGAAAATTAGATGAAAAAAACAGCCATTTGTGCCAACGTTTTCACCTGTAACTTCTTCTAATTGTGACAGCTGTTTGAAAGCAATATACCATTTCATCCACTGGACCTTTCTGGTTGTGGGGATATATAGGACTTGTAGGTTCACCAAGAACCCGACGAACACAGAGCCAATAACTGAGCAGCGCCTTGCAATGGTTTTTCATTATGTACCGGGTATATAGCAATTAATTTGGGAAAATATATACATGGAAAAATCGGTTTGAAAAACACCTATGTATTTCTGAAATTGGAACAAAATATAGAGTTTAAAAACAGTAGATATTTGCACATTTCCGAAACTGTGAGCACCCATACTAGCATGAGAATTATAGGTAATTTTTCAAAATGACTTCTTTTTTACACATTGTCTTTCCTTTGGAAGGCAGAAATGCATCGAAAGTCAATAGGTAATAACAGTTGCTCTACAATTCTGTGTTACCCTAAGTCTCCAAATAAAAATGGTACCTCACTTGTGTGGGTAGGCCTAGTGCCCGCGACAGGAAATAGCCCAAAACGCAACATGGCCACACCACATTTTCACAGTGAAAACAGGCCCTTTTTTTGTAAAGTGTCTAGCTGTAGATTATGAACCCTAGCTCTGCCGGCACCTAGGGAAACCTAGCAAACCTATACATTTTTGAAAACTTGACACCCAGGGGAATCCAGGATGGGGTGACTTGACTGGCTCTCACCAGGTTCTGTTACCCAGAATCCCTTGCAAACCTCAAAATTTGTCAAAAAAACCACATTTTCATCAAATTTCTGTGGAGGAAAGTTCTGGAATCTGCGTGGATCCACAAAATTCTACCCACCCCGCGTTCCCCAAAGTCTTCAGAGAAAAATGGTATCTCACTTGTGTGGGTAGGCCTAGTGCCCGCGACAGGAAATAGCCCAAAACGCAACATGGCCACACCACATTTTCACAGTGAAAACAGACCCTTTTTTTTGTAAATTGTCTAGCTGTAGATTATGAACCCTAGCTCTGCCGGCACCTAGGGAAACCTAGCAAACCTATACATTTTTGAAAACTAGACACCCAGGGGAATCCAGGATGGGGTGACTTGACTGGCACTCACCAGGTTCTGTTACCCCGAATCCCTTGCAAACCTCAAAATTTGTAAAAAAAAAACACATTTTCCTCACATTTCTGTGGAGGAAAGTTCTGGAATCTGCGTGGATCCACAAAATTCTACCCACCCCGCGTTCCCCAAAGTCTTCCGAGAAAAATGGTACCTCACTTGTGTGGGTAGGCCTAGTGCCCGCGACAGGAAACGGCCCAAAACGCAACGTGGACACACCGCATTTTCACAGAGAAAACTGACCCTTTTTTGGCAAAGTGCCTAGCTGTAGATTTTGAACCCTAGCTCTGCCGGCACCTAGGGAAACCTAGCAAACCTATACATTTTTGAAAACTAGACACCCAGGGGAATCCAGGATGGGGTGACTTGACTGGCTCTCTCCAGGTTCTGTTACCCAGAATCCCTTGGAAACCTAAAAATTTGTCAAGAAAACCACATTTTCCTCACATTTCTGTGGTGGAAAGTTCAGGAATCTGCGTGGATCCACAAAATTCCACCCACCCCGCATTCCCCAAAGTCTTCCGAGAAAAATGGCACCTCACTTGTGTGGGTAGGCCTAGTGCCTGCGACAGGAACGGCCTTTTGGGTAACCTTTACGGTTAGAGCGGATTGTGCCACAAGCAAAAGTGTCCACTTTGAACAATTCCTTAAACAATTGCACAGCAGTGTAGAAGTTATCAAGGTACAAATGGTGACCTCTGTTAAACAGTCCTCTAGCAAGATCCCACACAATTTTCTCTGAAACTCCAAAAGTGGACGGACAACCAGGGGGGTCATTTGTGTAGATCCTTCAAGGTTTCTTTATAGAAACTAACAGCTACATATAGGAAAAATTGAAAATTAGATGAAAAAAACAGCCATTTGTGCCAACGTTTTCACCTGTAACTTCTTCTAATTGTGACAGCTGTTTGAAAGCAATATACCGTTTCATCCACTGGACCTTTCTGGTTGTGGGGATATATAGGACTTGTAGGTTCACCAAGAACCCGACGAACACAGAGCCAATAACTGAGCAGCGTCTTGCAATGGTTTTTCATTATGTACCGGGTATATAGCAATTAATTTGGGAAAATATATACATGGAAAAATCGGTTTGAAAGACACCTATGTATTTCTGAAATTGGAACAAAATATAGAGTTTAAAAACAGTAGATATTTGCACATTTCCGAAACTGTGAGCACCCATACTAGCATGAGAATTATAGGTCATTTTTCAAAATGACTTCTTTTTTACACATTGTCTTTCCTTTGGAAGGCAGAAATGCATCGAAAGTCAATAGGTAATAACAGTTGCTCTACAATTCTGTGTTACCCTAAGTCTCCAAATAAAAATGGTACCTCACTTGTGTGGGTAGGCCTAGTGCCCGCGACAGGAAATAGCCCAAAACGCAACGTGGCCACACTACATTTTCACAGTGAAAACAGGCCCTTTTTTTGTAAAGTGTCTAGCTGTAGATTATGAACCCTAGCTCTGCCGGCACCTAGGGAAACCTAGCAAACCTATACATTTTTGAAAACTTGATACCCAGGGGAATCCAGGATGGGGTGACTTGACTGGCTCTCACCAGGTTCTGTTACCCAGAATCCCTTGGAAACCTCAAAATTTGTCAAAAAAAACACATTTTCCTCAAATTTCTGTGGAGGAAAGTTCTGGAATCTGCGTGGATCCACAAAATTCTACCCACCCCGTGTTCCCCAAAGTCTTCCGAGAAAAATGGTACCTCACTTGTGTGGGTAGGCCTAGTGCCCGCGACAGGAAATAGCCCAAAACGCAACGTGGCCACACCACATTTTCACAGTGAAAACAGACCCTTTTATTGTAAATTGTCTAGCTGTAGATTATGAACCCTAGCTCTGCCGGCACCTAGGGAAACCTAGCAAACCTATACATTTTTGAAAACTAGACACCCAGGGGAATCCAGGATGGGGTGACTTGACTGGCACTCACCAGGTTCTGTTACCCCAAATCCCTTGCAAACCTCAAAATTTGTCAAAAAAAACACATTTTCCTCACATTTCTGTGGTGGAAAGTTCTGGATCTGCGTGGCTCCACAAAATTCCACCTACCCCGCGTTCCCCAAAGTCTTCCGAGAAAAATGGTACCTCACTCGCGTGGGTGCGTCAAGTATCCGCGACAGGCAAGGGCCCATAACCTATTGAGGCGACATCAAAATTACCTATCGCAAAACAACCTGGTTTTGCAAGGGGGGTCCCATGAGTTTTTGGCCCGAGCTCGGCGGCCATCTAGGGAAACCTACCAAACCCACACATTTCTGAAAACTAGACACCCGGGGGAGTCCAGCGAGGTATGGCTTGCGTGGGTCCCCCAACAATTTCCTACCCAGAATCCCCTGCAAACCTTAAATTTAGCTGAAACAAATCACTTTTTTCTCAAATTTCTGTGTGGGAAAGTTCTGGAATCTGCGTGGATCCACAAATTTCCTCCCACCCAGCGTTCCCCCAGGTCTCCCGATAAAAATGGTACCTCACTTGCGTGGGTGGGTCAAGTACCCGCAACAGGCAAGGGCCCAAAACCTATTGAGGCGACATCAAAATTACCTATCGCAAAACAACCTGGTTTTGCAAGGGGGGTCCCATGAGTTTTTGGCCCCGGGCTTGGCGGCCATCTAGGGAAACCTACCAAACCCACACATTTCTGAAAACTAGACACCCGGGGAGTCCAGCGAGGTATGGCTTGCGTGGGTCCCGCAACATTTTCCTACCCAGATTCCCCTGCAAACCTCAAATTTAGCTGAAAAAATCACTTTTTTCTCACATTTCTGTGTGGGAAAGTACTGGAATCTGCGTGGATCCACAAATTTCCTCCCACCCAGCGTTCCCCCAGGTCTTCTGATAAAAATGGTACCTCACTCGCGTAGGTGGGTCAAGTACCCGCGACAGGCAAAGGCCCAAAACCTATTGCGGCAACATCAAAATTACCTATCGCAAAACAACCTGGTTTTGCAAGGGGGGGTCCCATGAGTTTTTGGCCCCGGGCTCGGCAGCCATCTAGGGAAACCTACCAAACCCACACATTTCTGAAAACTATACACCCGGGGGAGTCCAGCGAGGTATGGCTTGCGTGGGTCCCCCAACATTTTCTTACCCAGAATCCCCTGCAAACCTCAAGTTTAGCTGAAAAAATCACTTTTTCTCAAATTTCTGTGTGGGAAAGTTCTGGAATCTGCGTGGATCCACAAATTTCCTAACACCCAGCGTTCCCCCAGGTCTCCTGATAAAAATGGTACCTCACTTGTGTGGGTAGGCATAGTGCCTGGAACAGAAAATGGCCCAAATCGTACTGTGGAGGCTTCAGAATTACCTATAACAAAATTACCTGGTTTTGGGGGGGCACCTGGGGTTTTGGCCCCGGGCTCGCCGCCATCTAGGGAAACCTACCAAACCCACACATTTCTGAAAACTAGACACCCTGGGGAGTCCAGTGAGGTACGGCTTGCGTGGATCACCCAACGTTTCCCTACCCAGAATGCCCTGCAAACCTCAACTTTAGCTGAAGAAAACACATTTTCCACATATTTTTGGGTGGAATCACTGTGCCGGCACAAATGTCCTACCCCACAGCGTTCCCCTCAGTCTCCCAAGTAAAATGATACCTCACTTGGGTGGGTGGGGCAAGGGCCTGTGACTGGGAAGAGCCCAAAACATAGGGATTAAGGGTATAGCACCGAGAATTCTAAGCGCTATATTTTTTTTTAAATACGTTTTTAGCCAATTCTGCATTGAGGTTTGCAGCGCTTTCTGGGTAGAGAAACGTTCGGGGATCCACGCAAGCCATACCTCATTGGACTCCCCAGGGTGTCTAGTTTTCAGAAATGTGTGGGTTTGGTAGGTTTCCCTAGATGGCCGCCAAGCCCGGGGCCAAAAACTCATGGGACCCCTCTTGCAAAACCAGGTTGTTTTGCGATAGGTAATTTTGATGTCGCCTCAATAGGTTTTGGGCCCTTGCCTGTCGCTTGTACTTGACTCACCCATGCGAGTGAGGTACCATTTTTATCGGGAGACCTGGGGGAATGCTGGGTGGGAGGAAATTTGTGGATCCACGTAGATTCCAGAACTTTCTCAAACAGAAATTTGAGAAAAAAAGTGATTTGTTCAGCTAAATTTGAGGTTTGCAGGGGATTCTGGGTAGGAAAATGTTGGGGGACCCAAGCAAGCCATGCCTCGCTGGACTCCCGAGTGTCTAGTTTTCAGAAATGTGTGGGTTTGGTAGGTTTCCTAGATGGCGCGAGCCCGAGGCCAAAACTCATGGGACTCCCTTGCAAAACCAGGTTGTTTTGCGATAGGTAATTTTGATGTACGCCTCAATAGGTTTTGGGCCCTTGCCTGTCGCGGGTACTTGACCCACCCACGCGAGTGAGTGCCATTTTTATCAGGAGACCTGGGGGAACGCTGGGTGGGAAGAAATTTGTGGATCCACGCAGATTCCAGAACTTTCCACACAGAAATGTGAGAAAAAGTGATTTTTCAGCTAAATTTGAGGTTTGCAAGGGATTTTGGGTAGGAAAGTGTTGGTGACCCATGCAAGCCATACCTCGCTGGACTCCCCCGGGTGTCTTGTTTTCAGAAATGTGTTGGTTTGGTAGGTTTCCTTAGATGGCCGCCGAGCCCGGGGCCAAAAACTCATGGGACCCCCCTTGCAAAACCAGGTTGTTTTGCGATAGGTAATTTTGATGTCGCCTCAATAGGTTTTGGGCCTTTGCCTGTTGCGGGTACTTGACCCACCCATGCGAGTGAGGTACCATTGTTATCGGGAGACCTTGGGGAACGCTGGGTGGGAGGAAATTTGTGGATCCACGCAGATTCCAGAACTTTCCCAGACAGAAATTTGAGAAAAAAGTGATTTTTTTCAGCTAAATTTGAGGTTTGCAGGGGATTCTGGGTAGGAAAATGTTGGGGGACCCACGCAAGCCATACCCGCTGGACTCCCCCGGGTGTCTAGTTTTCAGAAATGTGTGGGCTTGGTAGGTTTCCCTAGATGGCCGCCGAGCCCGGGGCCAAAAACTCATGGGACCCCCCTTGCAAAACCAGGTTGTTTTGCGATAGGTAATTTTGATGTCGCCTCAATAGGTTTTGGGCCCTTGCCTGTTGCGGGTGCTTAACCCACCCACGCGAGTGAGGTACCATTTTTATCGGAAGACCTGGGGGAACGCTGGGTGGGAGGAAATTTGTGGATCCACGCAGATTCCAGAACTTTCCCACACAGAAATCTGAGAAAAAAGTGATTTTTTCAGCTAAATTTGAGGTTTGCAGGGGATTCTGGGTAGGAAAATGTTGGGGGAGCCATGCAAGCCATACCTCGCTGGACTCCCCCGGGTGTCTAGTTTTCAGAAATGTGTGGGTTTGGTAGGTTTCCTTAGATTGCCGCGAAGCCCGGGGCCAAAAACTCATGGGACCCCCCTTGCAAAACCAGGTTGTTTTGCGATAGGTAATTTTGATGTCGCCTCAATATGTTTTGGGCCCTTGCCTGTCGAGGGTACTTAACCCACCCACGCGAGTGAGGTACCATTTTTATCAGGAGACCTGGGGAAATGCTGGGTGGGAGGAAATTTGTGGATGCACGCAGATTCCAGAACTTTCACACAAAGAAATGTGAGAAAAAAGTGATTTTTGCAGCTAAATTTGAGGTTTGCAGGGGATTCTGGGTAGAAAAATGTTGGGGGACCCACGCAAGCCATACCTCGCTGGACTCCCCCGGGTGTCTAGTTTTCAGAAATGTTTGGGTTTGGTAGGTTTCCCTAGATGGCCGCCGAGCCCAAGGCCAAAAACTCATGGGACCCCCCCTTGCAAAACCAGGTTGTTTTGCGATAGGTAATTTTGATGTCGCCTCAATAGGTTTTGGGCCCTTGCCTGTCGCGGGTACTTGACCCACCACGCGAGTGAGGTACCATTTTTATCGGGAGACCTGGTGGAACGATGGGTGGGAGGAAATTTGTGGATCCACGCAGATTCCAGAACTTTCCCACACAGAAATTTGAGAAAAAAGTGATTTGTTCAGCTAAATTTGAGGTTTGCAGGGGATTCTGGGTAGGAAAATGTTGGGGGACCCATGCAAGCCATACCTCACTGGACTCCGCCGGGTGTCTAGTTTTCAGAAATGTGTGGGTTTGGTAGGTTTCTCTAGATGGCCGCCGAGCCAGGGGCCAAAAACTCATAGGACCCCCCTTGCAAAAGCAGTTTGTTTTGCGATAGGTAATTTTGATGTCGCCTCAATAGGTTTTGGGCCCTTGCCTGTCGCGGGTACTTGACCCACCCACGCGAGTGAGGTGCCATTTTTATCGGGAGACCTGGGGGGAATGCTGGGTGGTAGGAAAATTGTGGTTTTTCTGACAACAGAATATTATGACACAGTAATGCAAGGAAAATGCATGAGTATAGTCACATTTTGAAGTTTGCATGGCATTGTGAGTAAAAAAACTTGTTGGGATCCATGAGAGGCACACCACCCAACACTCCACATTTTTTTTTAACTTTACAGAAATATCTAAAGTTGGCAAATTTTCCCTAGAGACAGACTACACCTTAGCACAGAAAGACAAATAAGACAAATATGACTGCCTATCCACCTGTTCCTCAAGTACACACACATACTGGTTGGATTTGGCACGAGGGTGAGTAAAAGGTTCAAAATGTATATTTTATTAACAAGAGATTTCACAAAAGGAAATGCACTGTTAATAATTAAAAGGTTAAAAACCTGAACCAATGACTCACAGCTCGTGAGCTGTAAAGCCACGACAAGGCACCAACCTCTTTACAGGCCATTCACACACCTTTCTTACTTGACACACACTTTCACACCACCAGCTGCGGCCCCAGCACATTACAACACTCGCATCCACAGACAATTTGGAGACAATGTACACCCTGGCAGAGAGAGACAGAACAGACAAATATTCCTTCAAAATGAACAATTCCTTAAGTACTCACACATACTGGATGGATTTGGCACGAGGGTGAGTGAAGGTTCAGAGCGTAAAATTCTATTAACAAGAGATTTCACAAAAAGGAAATGCACTGTTAATATTTAAAAGGTTAAAAACCTGAACCAATGACTCACAGCTCGTGAGCTGTAAAGCCACGCACGGCAAGGCACCAACCTCTTTACAGGCCATTCACACACCTTTCATACGTGACACACAAGACCATTCACACCGCCAGCCGCGGGCCCAGCACATTACAACATTCACATCAACAGACAGCGCCATTCAAGGGCACATCACTTTCATACGCCCACATGACTGACACAGCAATCACACCGGCTGGTGGTTGACATAGTGTCTGCAGTGGCGTTTGACTAGCAGAGTGTGTAATGGCCAGCAGCAAGTCACTACTCACACACTGCCAGCCAAATGCCAGCCCACGCACACCGCCAGCCAAGCACCATCCCACCCACACTGCCAGCCAAGCGCCTGCCCACGCACACTGCCAGCCAAGCGCCAGCCCACACACACCGCCAGCCCACGCACACCGCCAGCCCCGCACATCGCCAGCCCACGCACACTGCCAGCCAAGCACCAGTTTACGCACACTGGTGCCAGCCCACGCACACCACCAGCCAAGCGCCAGCCCACGCACATCAACAGCCAAGCGCCAGCCCACGTACACCGACAGCCAAGCGCCAGTCCATGCACACCGCCAGCCAAGAGCCAATCCACACACACCGCCAGCCAAGCGCCAGTCCACGCACACCGCCAGCCAAGCGCCAGTCCACGCACACCGCCAGCCAAGCGCCAGTCCACGCACACCCCCAGCCAAGCGCCAGTCCACGCACACCCCCAGCCAAGCGCCAGTCCATGCACACCGCCAGCCAAGCGCCAGTCCACCCACACCGTCATTAAAAAAAAATTAACAAGAAAGAAAACACAAACCAATTGCAACTAGATACAAAACTATAACTATAAAAACAACAGCAGTAACTAAAGACATCATTCTATGGCCAAACGTGAAACTGAACAACAACTATATAAAACCATACAGACCAGGCAGTACACTATTAGACTCACGGTTGCTCCCGAAAACTCTTTTGAGTGTGATGCAATCTGAAACATGTGGGCACACAGCCCAGGATTAGAAGGACAATCGGCACAGTGCATATGACTCTCCTTCCGCATACCTCTTCGCAAGCAGACTCTACATCTCTTACAGGGATTGTTTTTTTTGGGCGTGGGAGGAATTAAATCAGGAAAGTGGCGATCTTTCAATCTAGCCACATCCTCCACCACTCCAACTCTAGGAACACTTGCCTGTTCCACTACAACAAGGCTGCCTATCACAGACTCCTGGAACTGAACAAAAGTCATCTTTGACGCAGGAGAACACTCCTTGAACACAACAAAAGCATTAAAAGTTGCTAAATTGAAGAGATGGATGGCCAACTTCTTATACCAAATGTAAGCCTTACGAACAGCAGTGTAAGGTTCCAACCTCTGATCTACTCTATCGACACCACCCATTTGCTTATTGTAGTCTACAATGCACACAGGTCTGCGCACTTCAGCAACTTGACCCCAAACAGTCACAGGTGAAGTACTCTCATCATGAATGGTAGTCAGCATGTACACATCCCTCCTGTCCACAAATTTCACAGCTAGCAGTTCCTCACTACGCAAGGCACTGCACTGTCCCCTCTGAAGCTTTTTGCAAACAAGCTCTTTTGGGTAACCTTTACGGTTAGAGCGGATTGTGCCACAAGCAAAAGTGTCCACTTTGAACAATTCCTTAAACAATTGCACAGCAGTGTAGAAGTTATCAAGGTACAAATGGTGACCTCTGTTAAACAGTCCTCTAGCAAGATCCCACACAATTTTCTCTGAAACTCCAAAAGTGGACGGACAACCAGGGGGGTCAATAGTGGAATCCCTACCAGTGTACACTCAGAAATTATAGACATATCCTGTCCTACTCTCAGACAACATATACATCTTAATTCCATAACGTGCCCTCTTGCTAGGAATGTACTGCCTAAAAACCAAACGGCCCTTGAACAGGACCAAAGACTCATCAACAGCTATTTCTTTCCCTGGAGTATAGATCTCTGAAAATTGATCTACAAAGTGATCAAGAGGCCGAATCTTAAAAAGATGGTCACAGTCAGGGTGATCTCGTGGCAACGCCAAAGCATTATCAACAAAATGCAGCATCCGAAGCAAAAGTAAATACCGATCACGACTCATAATTGCAGGAAATATGGCCGTTGCCATCAAGGGACTGGTAGACCAATATGAAGCCAGGGATGGCTTCCTTATCAAGCCCATCAAAAAAGCCAAACCCAAAAACTTCTTCATCTCATCCAGATTTGTGGGAGTCCACTGGGTAGCTCTAGAGCGGGTCCTAAGTCTGGCACTGTTGTCCCTCAAAAACTGTTCAGTATACAAATTAGTCTGCTCAACAATCTCAGCCAAAAATACATCACCCATGAACAACTGAAAAAACTGTATAGGCAAAAAAATGTCACAATCCACTCTACACCCTGCATCACTACTAAAGGCAGGCAACACCGGCTGCACCATGTTTGGATCAACCCAGAGTCCAGCACTTCCAGTAGGAAGCCTTGCAGCCTCAGGCTGCAATCCCGATGTCTCTTGCTGCACCATCAACACATCAGTGTCCTCCTCTAAAACAGGCACTTCGTCCGCACTGAGAGTAGCTTCATCTGCACTGAGCGTAGCTTCATCATCAGATGATTCCTCATGGACAGAAAACTCACTGCCAGAATCTTGCACTCCCTCCTCTCCCTCAGACGCACTGTCAGTCTCATAATCCTGCTCAGATGAAAATTCAAAAAGCATACCAACCACCTGCTGAGCAGTAATTCTACGGCTAGCCATAATCCTTACTAATAAAGGTAACTTGTCAAACAAGTCAACAACAACAAACACTTTGTAAAATAAGTAATAAACAAAATGCGTATTTATCACAAAGACCTATATACTCCAAAACTATACCACTCACTTGCCTGAAGCAGCTAGACTCACCAGCACCTAATCTGCACAGACACAGTAAGGATCAACAATATCCCACTAAAAAAGAAAAAGAAAAGTAAATTACACATAAGACAATGCAAAACACCTCGCAAAGAATTTCATGCTCAAAACACTAACTAAATATGCTGCCATTATGACACCACTTACAAAAAAATTCATTCATGCATGGCAATAATACTCATTTGAGTAACAACAAAAATGTTTTTCTTACCAAAAAAATGCAACTACGCAAAACTGCAGAACCACCACTGCCAAAACCGCAAACAGGAATCAAAAGCTTTACACTAGAATAAAAAGGACAAAAAAACATTACAATCACATATGCAAAGAATGCACGAGTCCACACACAATCCACCAGCCAAGCTAAGGGGTAGGTGGGCCTAAGAGTATAGATAAAATATTCACCCCCGTAAAAGGGGAGCAACCCTTACCCTTGAGGCCACTCCCCAACACAAAAATGTAAAAACCCCTGGTGTCTAGAGGCTTCTGCCCCCCTTGGGGGCAAATGGGCCTAAAAACATACTGCTAATCTGCCACCCAAAGAGGGCAGAAATGGCCACAATTATCCTCCCATAAAGGGGAGCGACCCTTGTCCAAGGGGCCGCTCCCCAACATAAAAAAAAAAACCCTGGTGGCCTAGTGGCCACACAAAAAAAAGAAATCAGCCGATCTGCCCCCCAGGGGGGCAGAAACGGCCAAATTAATGCTCCCCAAAGGGGAGCGACCCTTGCCCAAGGGGCCACTGCCCACAAACAAATCCCTGGTGGTCTAGTGGGCCCAATTTTATAAAAACATGGCGAGATCTGCCCCCCCCCATGGGGGCAGACAGCCAAAAACATTGCCCCCAAAGGGGAGCGACCCTTGCCCAAGGGGCCACTCCCCACAAATTATTCCCTGGTGGTCCAGTGGGCCACTTTAAAAAATAAATGGTGAAATCTGGTGGTCTAGTGGGCCCGATTTTTTACAAAAAAGGCTAGATCTGCCCCCCTGGAGGGCAGACAAAGCCAAAAAGCATTGCCCCCAAAAGGGGAGCGACCCTTCCCTAAGGGGCCGCTCCCCGCAAACAGTAAATCCAATTTCCATTAAAAAAAAAAATTCCCTGGTGTCTAGTGGGCATTCCTGCTGCACGATCGCATGATCGTGCAGCAGGAATGCACAAAAGAGGCATCAGGGGAAAGGAAAACCTTTCCTTTCCCCCGATGCCTCTTTTGTTTAAATACCCCCCTCCCCCGAGGAGAAACTCACCTCCTCTCTTCCCGACGCGCTGGAAGCAAATGTTGGGAATCCTCTAATGACGTCAGCGCGCCTCGCGCGCTGACGTCATTAGATGACGTGGAGGGGGGGGGCGGGGGAGGCAGGGGAAGGGCTTCTCCTGCCTTCCCCGGTGGGGGTCCTTAAAGGGCAGCCCACGGGGGGAATGCCAGCGCTTCCCCCGTGGGTGGGTGCTAGGACGGCCGGGAGCCGTCCGACGTACACCGCGACGTCGGACGGCTCCCGGCCGTCCGACGCACGCAAAGGGTTAAAACACGTCGTGCAGGACAGGCTGGCAGTAATTTAAACTGTCCCATCCAGCTGTTCCCGGGGTACCTGCTGGCACGGGTGCGCAAGGTCGTAGCCCAACACACACACAATGAAGCAGCCCTGCCTGTGCTGGGAGATCCAGCAGCCGCATGTGGGTCTCAGAGAGGCTGGGCGGGCGTGGCTGACAGAGGGAGCGAGAAACAATGTATCCCTGTGTGGCATGTTGCCATGACAACGAACCCTCTCGACCCGGCACAGGAAACCTAAATTCCACCGCAGGTAGAGGGGCAGTGCTGGAATGAGCAGGAAACCATTAAAAAAAAAAAAAAGACACCAAAAACACAAGCCAGGTGCTCACGTGCGCCAGCCATCTCATTTGCTGCTCTTATTTCAGGCATGCAGGCGGCCGCGCTGAGTGCAGGCAAAAAACAGCTATAAATTAACCAGATGGGAGGAGAGAGGAGAGGTCATCACATGCTGTGTACAGTGTGATGGCCAAACAAAACGATCTCTTAGTGAAATCGCCAGCGAGGGAGCTAAGCCGACAAAAGAGGGACATTTAAGCAAATGCACCAATAACAAGCCAGCATTTGTAAATAACCCAGATAACAGCCAATGGCAATTGGTGGGTGTGCCAAACTCCACAGAAGAGATATAACAGGTCGATCAAGCTCGACCTAAAAAAGGAAAACAGAAGACAGTGCGTACTCGATAGCTGAGTGCACATCTATAATACATAATAAGACTGTCAAAAGCATGATATGGCTTACCTGCAGTGAGAGGAGAAGTCCCTGTAAGAAGTCCCCTGGCAAACCAGGAAACTTGTCAGAGAATTGAGGATTGTTAGAACTGGGGGTCTCTAGTTGGCAGAGGTAGGTACCTTTGTCCAAATAGGGACCCTTGCTTCTAGTCAGGGTAAGGGGATACACTACTAAAATAACCCCTGCTCACCTCCTTGGTAGCTTGGCACGAGCAGGCAGGCTTATCTCAGAGGCAGTGTGTAAAGCATTTGTGAACACATACAGTAACACAGTGACAACACTACAGATGGACTCCACACAGGTTGTATTATAAAAATAAGTATAAGACTTAACACAAGACCCAAAACGACAAAAATCCACAATACACTACGAAAAATATGACGGTCAATGGTAGAAAATAGTTCAGTTCAATAAAGATGGTAAATGCGACACTCAATGTTCAATGTACCTTTGGATGCGTAACGCGATACAAACAAAAGAGTTGCAGGGAAGGTGATGCGTCGGTTCCTTACACGCAAGAACGGTGATGCGTCGGTTCCTTGCTCCGGGGGAGGTGATGCGTCGGTTCCCTACTGCTGCGCAGGGGACGGTGATGCGTCGGTTCCTTACCGGAGAGGAGGTGATGCGTCGGTTCTTCACCGCGTGGGAAGGTGATGCGTCGGTTTCTTACTGCGCTTCTGTGGCGATGCGACCCGCAGCGCCGCGATGCGATGACGACCCGGTGCAATGAAACAAAATGGCGTCTTCCTCTTGATGCGACACTCAGGGGGCGATGCGTGCACGCCCGACGGCCGTGCAGCGACTCAGTGAATCTTCTGAGCCGCGGCAGGCCCTGCGACACGCTTCTCCAATGATGCGACGGCGTCTGATGCGACGGCGACACTCTTCTCCGGTTGTGCGAGGCGCTTCGGCGATGCGATGGCGGCAGCGGCAGCACGCTTTCTCGGCGATGCGACAACAGCGGCTGCGGCGGCGACACGCTTCTCCCTCGTGAGTCGCGCTTCCAGCTCCCAGCGACACGCAGTCTCTCAGAAGGCCCAACACAACAGCAGGCACTTCAAATTCCCAGCAAGGGAATTCAGGGGAGCTGGTTGGTGAAGTCTTGTGTCCCTGAGACTTCAGCAGGAGGCAAGCTCAATCTTCAAGCCCTTGGAGATGTTCTGCAAGATGATGAAAGTAGCACAAAGTTCCTTTCTCCTTTCTTTGGCAATCAGGCAACCACTGCAGGCCAATCCCTCAAACAGCACACAGCATAGGGATAGTCTCCTCCTTCAGCTTCTCTGGTTCCTCTCCTCAGCAAAGGTTCATCTTGTTTGTTCCAGAAGTGATCTAAAGTCTTGGGGTCAGGGCCCCAGTATTTATACCCATAAATCCTTTGTCCTCTGAAGGCAGAGGGTCCTGTACCTAGTCCAAACCAGTTCTGGGTGCATTCTGCCAGTGCACACCCTCTTCCTTTGTCAGTGTGGGCCAGGGACATCAGACGCACCACAGGAGGTGGAGCCAGCATTGTGGAAGGCAGGCACAGCCCTATTCAGGCCCAGGTGCTACCCCTCCTACCACTCTTCATGCAGATAGGTCTATTCAGCCATGTGCTGACTCACCCTGTCTCCTGGAATCCCCCAGCCCCTGTCACTCACAAACCCAGACACACAATACACAAGCTAGCAGAGGCAGGCTGGATGGTTAGGCAAGAAAATACCTACTTTCTAAAAGTGGTATTTTCAAACACAGAATGTTAAAACCAACTTCACTAAAAGATGTATTTTATCATTCTGAGTTCAGGCATACTAAATTCGTTTTTCTACCATGTTCCCTGGGTCAGTTAGGATTATAAGATGTTATAATCAAACTGCCCATTCTGGCCTATGGGGACAGGTAGCCTTGCAATAGTGAAAAACGAAATTGGCTGTAATTCACTATCAGGACATGCCACACACACCAGGGCATGTCCTACCTCTTACATACAATGCACCCTGCCCTGCAGGCCTACCTTAGGGGTGACTAACATGCAGAAAAGGGAAGGTTTGGGGACTGGTAAGTGGGTGCACTTACCAAGTCAACATGGCAGTACCAGACTGCACACAGGCTCTGCAATGGCAGGCCTGAGACACACTTTACAAGCTGCTCCTGTGGGTGGCACAACCAGTGCTGCAAGCCCACCAGCAGCATTTGAGTCACAAGCCCTGGGCACAACCAGTGCACTGTACTAGGGTCTGACAGTGAATCAAATAGGCCAAACATGGAGTCACTAATCCATACATCAATTTATCATAGGGAGCACTTGCACTTTGGCACTGATCAGCAGTGGCAAAGTGCCCAAAGCATCTAATCCAGCAAAAACAGGTCAGTAACAGAGGAGCATAGCGCAAGAAAATGGAAGGGAGACCCACGCCAATGGTACCAGGTCTAACACGTGTCCCCTCCATCTGAAATGTGGGGAGAACTACCCATCCCCTTGGGAGTTCTAATCGCTAAGGCGGATAAATCTGGACAGACCATCAGCATTGGCGTGTTCTGTACCAGGGCGGTGTTCCACCGTGAAGTCCATCCCCTGTAGGGAAATGGACCTCCTCAACAGCTTTGGATTCTCACCCCTCATCTGCATCAACCATCTGAGGGGCCTGTGGTCTGTCTGAACCCGGAAGTGAGTCCCAAACAGGTATGGTCTCAACTTCTTCAGTGCCCAGACCACAGCAAATGCCTCACGCTCAATAGCACTCCACCTCTGTTCCCGTGGAAGTAACCTCCTACTAATGAAGGCTACAGGTTGGTCTAGGCCCTCCTCATTTAACTGTGCCAGAACAGCCCCTACACCATGCTCTGAAGCATCTGTTTGAACAACAAATTCTTTTGAGAAGTTGGGCGCCTGAAGCACGGGGGCCGTGCACATGGCAGTCTTCAAGGCGTCAAAAGCTCTCTGACAGGTGTCAGTCCAAATCACTCTCTTGGGCTGCTTCCTGGAAGTCAGCTCTGTCAAGGGTGCAACGATGCTGCCATACCCCTTGACAAATCTCCTGTAATACCCGGTGAGTCCTAGAAAGGCTCTCACCTCTGTCTGGGTCTTGGGGGTTCCCAAGCCAGAATGGTATCAATCTTGGGCTGTAGGGGCGCCACCTGGCCGCTCCCAACCTGGTGTCCCAAGTACACCACGGAACCCTGCCCGATCTGGCACTTACTCGCCTTGATCGTGAGGCCTGCCCTCCGCAGCGCCATCAACACTTCCCAGAGGTGGCGCAGATGTTCTTCCCAACTGGCGCTGAACACTGCGATGTCATCCAGGTAGGCGGCACTGAAATCTTCCAGTCCAACCAACACCTGGTTGACCAACCTCTGAAAGGTGGCAGGGGCATTCTTCATCCCAAAGGGCATAACCCGGAATTGGTAGTGCCCATCTGGTGTGGAGAATGCTGACCTCTCTTTGGCCCCATCAGTCAAGGCGATCTGCCAGTACCCAGACGTTAAGTCAAACGTGCTGAGGTACCGGGCAGCCCAGAACCGATCGCTGAACTCATCAGCTCTGGGGATGGGGTGCGCATCAGTCCTGGTGACTGAATTGAGTCCTCGGTAGTCCACACAGAACCGGAGTTTGGGCGTGGCACCAGGCACGGAAGCCTTTGGGACCAAGACCACTGGGCTGGCCCAAGGGCTGTGAGAGGACTCAATCACCCCCAATGCAAACATCTTGGAGACCTCCTCCTTGATGCAAGCTCTCACCCTGTCAGTCACTCTGTAAGCCTTGTGCTTGACAGGAGGACTGTCCCCAGTGTCCACATCATGGACGCACCAATCAGTGACACTAGGAACCAGGGAATACAGGTCAGGAAACTGTCCCAACAGTTGGTGACAGTCTTCTTGCTGCTCAGGTGTCAGGGAGTTAGAGAGGTTCACACCCTCCACTGACCCATCTTGCTCTGTTGCAGACAGGAGGTCAGGAAGAGGTTCTGTCTCCTCTTCCATTCCATCATCTGTTGCCAAGAGCATGCCCACTTCGGACCTCTCAAAATGGGGCTTTAGGCGGTTGACATGTAGGACCCGCAAAGGGTTCCTGGGAGATCGCAAGTTCACCAGGTAGGTGACGTTACTCTTGCGCTCCACCACCTCAAATGGTCCGGTCCACTTATCCTGGAGCGCGCAAGGTTCCACTGGGGCCATGATCCACACCTTCTGCCCAGGCTGAAACTCGATCAGAGTGGCATTCTGATCATACCATCGTTTCATCTCCTCCTGGTTGGCTTCCAGATTCGCCTCAGCGAGTTGTATGAATTGCCTAGTCTGGTTTCTAAAGGCCAGCATGTAGCTAAATACATTGGAGCTTTCTCCCAGCCTTCTTTCACCAGACTCAGAGGTCCTCTTTCCGGGTGACCATAGAGCAGTTCAAAGGGACTGAACCCTAAGGACTTCTGTGGCACCTCACGGTAAGCAAACAGAATGGCATGGCAAGAGGACGTCCCACTTACGCCTCATGGGTTCTTCCAGACCCATAATCATGCCCTTCAGGGTCCGGTTGAATCTCTCAACCAGTCCATTTCCTTGGGGGTGGTAAGGAGTGGTGAACTTATAGGTAACACCGCACTCCTGCCACAGGTACTTCATATACTTGGATATGAAGTTTGTACCACGGTCACTCACCACCTCCTTGGGGAACCCCACTCGGGAGAAAATCCCCATCAGTGCACGCCGCACCACGGGGGCCGTCACTGTCCGAAGAGGGATGGCTTCCGGGTACCGGGTGGCATTGTCCACCAAGACCAGGATGAACCTGTTGCCCATGGCTGTCTTGGGGTCCAGTGGCCCCACAATGTCAATACCCACCCATTCAAAGGGGGTGCTGACCACAGGGAATGGCTGGAGGGGAGCCTTGTGCTTCCTCCCACTTTTTCCACTTGCCTGGCAAGTCTGACATGTCCTGCAGTGAGTGTCTGAACTCCTGCGCATCTGGGGCCAATAAAAGTGGGTGACAAGCCTTTCAAAGGTCTTGCTCTGCCCCAGATGTCCTGCTAAAGGCACATCATGAGCCAAACCCAGTAGGAAGGCTCTGAAGCGCTGGGGTACCACCAGCACACGGGCTGACCCAGGCTCAGCAACCTTAGGCTCGCTATACAGGAGACCATTCTCCCAGTAGATCCAATGTGATCCAGACTGATCACCTGCTGCCTGGTTTGTGGCCTGTTGCCGCAAACCCACAAGAGAAGGGCACTTGTTCTGCTCCTCACAGAACTCCTCCCTGGAGGGTCCTCCTTCCTGCTGCCAATGGGTCAGCTCAGGCAGGTCCCCCAGTTCGGCCACTTGCTCCCCTGTAGGTTCCAGAGCATCCCTCTCAGGTTCTGCTTCCTCCTGGACCGTGGGAACTACGGGGGCCGGTTTCCCGCGCCCCTGCCTCTTCTCTTCAAGGCAGGCACCTGGGCCACCCTCTCAGGCTCCAGGTCCTCTTGAACACCTCTACTGGCTGCCATAGACCGAGTGGTCGCGCACGCCCACTCAGGCAGACCCAACATCTCTAAATGAGACCTTCTCTCCACCTCTGCCCAAGGTGAACTTTCTAAATCATTGCCCAACAGACAGTCTACAGGCATGGCTGGCCTCACAGCTACTTGAAAGGTACCTGAGACCCCCCCCACTCAAAGGGAACCTGAGCCACTCTGCAGTGGCTCTCTGAGTTGTCCGCGGCAACTACTGGGCAGAATGCATTGGGGATCACCTGCTCTTCAGACACCAGCCGACAACTGACAGCTGTCACACTGGCTCCGGTGTCTCTCAGAGCCTCCACCCTTTGGCCATTGATGGTCACCCACTGCCTGTATTTTTTAGTGTTATCAGGCAGTTGGGTCCTGGGGACCATCTCACTGTCTCCTAAAGAGACCAAGGACATTGCTACGGGACCCCACCCACCTTGGGCACCCATCTCCTCCCCCAGGGCTACACTAGCTACCTGCCGGGGTGGTGCACCAGTGGGTGCTGATCTTCCCATACAAGGGACATCTAGTCATCCCAGGAGCAGTGGCCCACTTGACCACACTTAAAGCAAGTCTTGGGCCCCCTGTGAACAGGCTTATCTGTCGGGGCCCCTGGCTTCTTTTCAGGGGAGGCTGGGAACCTTTCCCTTGGTTCCCTTGGGGATTACTTTGGGGCCCTTTATGGAACTCCTTCTGTTTACCCTTGTCCCCCCACTCCTCTGCTGGGGACCCTGCCCACCTTTGGCGGAGTCTCCCACGTGACCCTTGTGGACCCGGGTGCTCACCCAGCGGTCCGCCTCCTCAGCAAGCTTCCTAGGGTTAGTCAGCCTACTATCAATAAGGTGCTGGCGTAGCTCTGGAAAACAATTTCCTGACAAGTGCTCCCATGCAATCAAATCAAAGAGCGCTTCAAAATCATTCACTTTGCTACCCTTCACCCAACCATCCAATGCTCTGCAAAAAAAAGTCACATATTCTACCCAGGTACTGCCCTCCAACTTTTTGCAATTCCTGAACCTCTGCCTATACAGTTCAGGAGTCAACCCATACCTGGACATCAATGCTTCTTTCATATGACCATAAGAATTGTGGACAGCAGAGGGCAAGTCTAATAAGGTATCCCGCCCCTCACTAAGGAACCGTCCCCACAACCCCGCTCCCCAATCCTTCTCAAGGACCCGGTGTGAGGTCATAGCTACCTCATAGGCTTTAAACCATTGCCCAATGTCATCATTTTTATAAAACTCTTTCACCACATCTTTAGGTATATACACCCTTGCTTCAACAGGCATGGACGGTGTGCTGCCACCAGAGGGAGTAATCTCTAAGCTCCTAGCTTTCAACTCCAACTCCCTCAAACTTCTCTCATGCTCCATTTGCATCCTCTTTTCCTCTAGGGCCAATTTCTTAATTTCCAATTCTAACTGCCCACCCATCTTAAGCTTGGTCAGCTCCATTTCATGCATCCTACTTCTCTCCCTGTCCTCCAGCTCTCCTGGGGACAGGCCCTTGGAAGAAACACTGCTGCCTGCTGGGGAAGGTGCTCTCCTCCCCCTGGACCCAGTGGCCCATCTAGCTGCCCTTCTGCATTCTCAGCCCCTCCTCCTGCTCTTCCACATGCTCAGGGGTGCTCCTTGCTTCCACCCAGGCCCTCAGCGCCTTTTGGAACTCATCCTTCTTGGAGAGACCGGTCATAGCAACTTTAAATTTCCTGCAGAAGTGCTTCAGCTGTTTCACAGTGTAACTTTCTAGTTTCTCTTCCTCAAAATCAAAATCAACAGATGCGATGGACGCTGTTTTGCTCATGGTGAAACTTGGCAGTTCTTGGCAAAAATAGAAATCCCAGGAAAAAACAATCTACCAAAAATGGATGTGGTTGCGTTTGGTCTGCACTCACTAGTAGTGTACACCAATCACTGTATATGAGTCACAAATGCAAGTCCAGAATCCTCACCGCTGACCACCAATGTTAGAACTGGGGGTCTCTAGTTGGCAGAGGTAGGTACCTTTGTCCAAATAGGGACCCTTGCTTCTAGTCAGGGTAAGGGGGATACACTACTAAAATAACCCCTGCTCACCCCCTTGGTAGCTTGGCAGTGGCACGAGAAGGCAGGCTTATCTCAGAGGCAGTGTGTAAAGCATTTGTGAACACATACAGTAACACAGTGACAACACTACAGATGGACTCCACACAGGTTGTATTATAAAAATAAGTATTTTTATATAGACTTAACACAAGACCCAAAACGACAAAAATCCACAATACACTACAAAAAATATGACTGTCAATGGTAGAAAATAGTTCAGTTCAATAAAGATGGTAAATGCGACACTCAATGTTCAATGTATGCGTAACGCGATACAAACAAAAGAGTTGCAGGGAAGGTGATGCGTCGGTTCCTTACACGCAAGAACGGTGATGCGTCGGTTCCTTGCTCCGGGGGAGGTGATGCGTCGGTTCCCTACTGCTGCGTAGGGGACGGTGATGCGTCGGTTCCTTACCGGAGAGGAGGTAATGCGTCGGTTCTTCACAGCGTGGGGAGGTGATGCATCGGTTTCTTACTGCGCTTCTGTGACGATGCGACCCGC
The DNA here is from genome assembly GCA_963921515.1 of Calotriton arnoldi. Lineage (NCBI taxonomy): Eukaryota > Metazoa > Chordata > Amphibia > Caudata > Salamandridae > Calotriton > Calotriton arnoldi. The sequence goes on from CAWUFW010000692.1 coordinate 1,928,592, forward strand.
AGCGCCGCAATGCGATGATGACCCGGTGCAATGAAACAAAATGGCGTCTTCCTCTCGATGCGACACTCAGGGGGCGATGCGTGCACGCCAGACGGCCGTGCAGCGACTCAGTGAATCTTCTGAGCTGCGACAGGCCCTGCGACACGCTTCTCTGATGATGCGACGGCGTCTGATGCGACGGCGACACTCTTCTCCGGTGATGCGAGGGCTTCGGCGATGCGATGGCGACAGCGGCGGCACGTTTTCTCGGCGAGGCGGCGACACGCTTCCCCTCGTGAGTCGCGCTTCCAGCTCCCAGCGACACGCAGTCTCTCAGAAGGCCCTACACAACAGCAGGCACTTCAAATTCCCAGCAAGGGAATTTAGGGGAGCTGGTTGGTGAAGTCTTGTGTCCCTGAGACTTCAGCAGGAGGCAAGCTCAATCTTCAAGCCCTTGGAGATGTTCTGCAAGATGATGAAAGTAGCACAAAGTTCCTTTCTCCTTTCTTTGGCAATCAGGCAACCACTGCAGGCCAATCCCTCAAACAGCACACAGCATAGGGATAGTCTCCTCCTTCAGCTTCTCTGGTTCCTCTCCTCAGCAAAGGTTCATCTTGTTTGTTCCAGAAGTGATCTAAAGTCTTGGGGTCAGGGCCCCAGTATTTATACCCATAAATCCTTTGTCCTCTGAAGGCAGAGGGTCCTGTACCTAGTCCAAACCAGTTCTGGGTGCATTCTGCCAGTGCACACCCTCTTCCTTTGTCAGTGTGGGCCAGGGACATCAGACGCACCACAGGAGGTGGAGCCAGCATTGTGGAAGGCAGGCACAGCCCTATTCAGGCCCAGGTGCTACCCCTCCCACCACTCTACACGCAGATAGGTCTATTGAGCCCTGTGCTGACTCACCCTGTCTCCTGGAGTCCCCCAGCCCCTGTCACTCACAAACCCAGACACACAATACACAAGCTAGCAGAGGCAGGCTGGATGGTTAGGCAAGAAAATACCTATTTTCTAAAAGTGGTATTTTCAAACACAGAATGTTAAAACCAACTTCACTAAAAGATGTATTTCATCATTCTGAGTTCAGGCATACTAAATTCGTTTTTCTACCATGTTCCCTGGGTCAGTTAGGATTATAAGGTGTTATAATCAAACTGCCCATTCTGGCCTATGGGGACAGGTAGCCTTGCAATAGTGAAAAACGAAATTGGCTGTAATTCACTATCAGGACATGCCACACACATCAGGGCATGTCCTACCTCTTACATACAATGCACCCTACCTGCAGGTCTACTTTAGGGGTGACTAACATGCAGAAAAGGGAAGGTTTGGGGACTGGTAAGTAGGTGCACTTACCAAGTCAACATGGCAGTACCAGACTGCACACAGGCTCTGCGATGGCAGGCCTAAGACACACTTTACAAGCTGCTCCTGTGGGTGGCACAACCAGTGCTGCAAGCCCACCAGCAGCATTTGAGTCACAAGGCCTGGGCACAACCAGTGCACTGAACTAGGGTCTGACAGTGAATCAAATAGGCCAAACATGGAGTCACTAATCCATACATCAATTTATCATAGGGAGCACTTGCACTTTGGCACTGATCAGCAGTGGCAAAGTGCCCAAAGCATCTAATCCAGCAAAAACAAGTCAGTAACAGAGGAGGCATAGCGCAAAAAAATGGAAGGGAGACCCACGCCAATCGTACCAGGTCTAACAAGGATGATCTGCATATCTCTCTACCTCAACGAAGAATCTTGTCTCCAAAGACAAGAAGGGGAAATCCGTAGACCGATACAAAAACAGGCTCTATGTCATCAACCTAATTGCAAGGCCCCCAGTAGCCTGATTAAAACTATAGCTGAGTCAAAAACTAATTACCAGTGCAAGAAAAATCTAGGGTAAGCATAAGGAGAAGGAAAACTGAGGAAAGAGAGGAAGGGGAAAACAACAAAGGTGAGGGGGCAGAGACACAGGTGTGAAATAAAGCAGTCTTTAGTGTTCAATTCTTCATAGTTTTCTGGCCTTACTGACCAGGAAGCCAAATCCAGGTCTTCTGATGGCTGAGGCAGTGTGTTTTGGACTCAACCCTGGAAGTTATTGCCCTCCATGATTGTAGTTTCCACTGCCCCGTCCTCCATCTCCTCCATGTTGCACGTTTTCTGACTCCATTAGTTGATGTTTTGTGTCAAAACCAAACAGATATTTAAACCAAGCAAGACATATTGTCAGAGTTTCCTTTCCATAGTTAGTCAACCAAGGTTAAGAACATTTCCTGAAGGGGCAGGACACCCTGACATGAGCATATGCTTCACTGATCAGAATGGAAGTTTCTGTTAGGAAATCGAGAACATTAGTCATAACCGTCTGCTTCCTATGGCCAAACGGTCACATTTCTGAAGTTTGGAGCCAACCAGGAAGATTACCCATTGGATCAATGAGAATGATTGCCAACTAAGGGACTAATTTATGAAGGCCTTGCCACACTTTTGCGCCGCCATTGCATCACTTTTCGTGATGCAGCGGTGGTGTAAACAATGCGCCACGTTGCGCCATATTTCAAAAGTGATGCATCTAGGCATATGCATCACCTTGTAAAGCCCTGCGCCACATTATACCTGCGTCAGGTATAATGTATGCAGGGTGGGCATTCTCCTGCAAGAAAGCCTCTTAGAAGTGTTGCAGTGAAATCTATGAGATTTCACTGCGACACTTCTAGGACGCCAATGCTTCAAAACCTTACGCCTGCCTCATGGCAGGTGTCAGGGTAACACAGTGCCATAGGCACAGGCCCCCCCATGCATTGCTGGAGTTGCGTCATGCTTGCGCCACACCTCCAGCAATGTGTGACTTTTGCGCCGACAGATACGTCAGGATTCCTGACGTATCTGCCTTTCCTTGCGACATAGAGCGCCGTACATTAAATACGGCGCATCCATCGTGCCGCAAGGAGGGTGCAGTGAGAACTGGCGCATCGCTGTTTTGACGCAGCGATGCAACAGTTTTCATAAATAAGGATCTAATTATCTAGAATATGTTTGTCATTCTTGATGCCTACGAGACTTCATACTCAGGGTATTGCATATTTCTGTGTGGCCCAAACTGTTGTCTTTCTGCCGTGCACTGGCCATGAGCGCCAGCGAGGTGTCTCTGCCAATGTTTCAAAGGGAACTAAGAGATTTTGTCTGTATTGTCTGCACTCTCATCTTAATGACAGTTTATTCTTTGAATTGATGTAACTGTTGTAAAAGTGCTGTTATTAAATGAACAATTTAAGCTATCAATTAAATTGCATTATAACTGCATTAGATTCAGATGTTTCTGCTCATTCTACATGTCCGTTCCAACTTATCTGCATTCAAAAGAGCATATTTGGTTAGGTGTTGATGTTTGAGCACACCTTACCTTTATCCACATCCTAAACCTAACCCCAACCTCATTCCTTACCCTATGCCTAACCTTTAACCGTAACCTCAAAAATAATTAACAAATCAATTTATTTTTAATATGCATAAACGTGTTAAAAGTACGTTTTTGAGTTTTAAATAAATAGCATCAATTGGGGAATAAATTAGCAGTATACTATAGTTTGACATACGTTGATGACCATGACTTTTTAACCACAACAATATTACTGCAGACCCCATCTTCCATCACTGGAGAATGCAGTTCCTGTACTTGCTGTGAACATTGCTTTGCTTACCCTACCTGATCACAGCATCACTCACATCCAAGCATAATGCACTCGGTTTGAGTAGTGGTAGTGACATTCCAGAGGTACACAATAGCTTTTTGAAGAGATAACCCTTTGTCATGGGTGAGACTGTACATCTAGTGGTAATAAACTGGAGATTTCTGAGGCGTCACACTACTCTGAGCATTCACACAAGTAATTATAGTGACATGTACACGCCTTACGTGCTATATGGTGGCTGTATCCCAAGGGCAAAGACTGGACCTGTTGATAGCTGCATCAGAGAGCCCGAGGCAGTCCTGCAGTAGGTTACTTGTGTTCAGTAGATGCACAACGCCTGCTTATCACTTGATGTAGTCACATGAAGCTTTATTTGAGAACCCCTATCGCTCTCTCAATGGAGATTCCTGGCCATATGTGCGCCCTGTTGAGTGTGCTCTGTTCCCGGGTGGCGAGGCTTTGGCATGACATCATCAACCATGTCCTTAAGGATATTTGTGATATTTGTTTGCAGGTGGGGCAGTTCTGCAGGTGCTTCAGTGGACACTGGGTCTTGTTTCTGAGAAGACAAGTTATTGTGTGACACATCCAAAAGAACAGAGCTTCTGTAGCAGTGTTTTCATATTCCTCTAATCACTTAGGGGCATATTTATGAGAGTTTTGCGTCATGCCTGCACCACGCAACGTGGTACATGCGTGACGCAAACCTCTAAGTCAGATTTATGAAGTCATGCAAAGCCACTTTGTGAGGCTAACACTGGCTTACAAAATCTAGAGTAAAGCAACGTAGAGCAAATCGCTTACTCTGCGCAAGGGAGGCATTCCATGGGCATCGGGGTGGGTGTTTCCACGCAACTCCCATGGTTTTTGACGCATGCCCAGATTTACAAGGACTGGTAAACCTGGGAATGCACCAAAAAGATATGCCTTCCCAGGAGAGAGGTAAGGAGGAAAAATATCTTTATTTCTTCTCCTATATTCCTCTTTCTATGTGTGCTGTATTCTGCAGCACACATAAAAAGAGGAAAAAGCCTCTCAGGATTGTTTCTGTGCAGGAAGGTGCCCTTCCTGGACAAAAACAATCCTGCCTACAACGCAGGCACCTTTGCATCATGGTGCAAGGGTGCCTGCGTTGGCGCTAGGCTGCCAAAACGGCGTCAGCAGGGGGAAAGGACAGGAATGCGCCGTATTGGATAAATACAACGCATTCCTGCTCTTTTCCTCCTGTGACGAAGGGCAGTGCAGCAAGGTGACTTGCTGTGCTGCGCTGCCCTGTGCCACAAATTTAATAAATATGGCCCCTTAGTGATCAGAATGGCAGCATGTTGCCAATATCCAGGGAGCAGGCATTGAAGGGCATCGATCATCACATAGAAAGTGTAAGTTGGGGTCTGTATTTTCCTTGCAGTTGTGGCAAGTAAAGGGTGGGTCACAAGCATCTTGATTGTGAACTGCATACACTCAGTGGCACCTCTGGATAGGAGGAAGGCACTGATGTCACAGGCGTCATTCTTTGTATGTCGAAATTTCTGATTGTGCATAAAAAGTGAAATAGTGTGTCCAGGGTCTTATCTCTGAGGCTTGCGAGAATGCATTGCTGATAATGCTTATGATATTCCAAGTTTGTCTCCAGTGGCTCCTTCAAGGGAACACACTGCATATTTGATATAAAAGTGCTCATAACAGCTTTGTCGAGCAAACCTGAGCTTGTTTCCTACTTTTGGATTTGAAGTTGAATTTGAAGACATTTTCTTGTAACATTTCTCGACTCATTGACTACTGGTGCAGCCTTACAGTACTCTTAAAACATTTAATTTCCTTCTTTGGTGTGCCATCTTCATTCTTTTAACTTTACCAATGAAGCAATTTGCTTGGTCTAGTTGTAATGTGGCACATTGCGAACAATTCCGGAACTGGACCTGTTGGTTCAAGTGATGCCTAAAGGTGGAGATGCCAACCGTTAACACAGACTTTGCATTTAAACTTTAAATGGAATTGTGGGATACTTCGCCACTGAAGTCTCATGTCCTGTTTATAAAGAGAAAAATATATTGTGTCTTTTGTGGTTTCACTTGGACTGCTTTCATAGGCAGCGGCCTATGTTTTGAAACCTTGCTAACCTGTTTTCGGAACAGGTATAGTTTAAAGATAAGTTTTAGTTTTCAGTTCAATTCTGTTGGACTTATCTTTAAATTAAGTGACATAATTTATTGTTCAAGGGCTTTTTATTAGGAGGAATAAATGAGCAGGCAAATAATGTAAATTGACATCCTTTTGCAATAAGTCGCGATATGGAAGGTGTAGCTAAAATACTACCACCAAGTAAGACACATTTCTGGCACACAGTCATAGACTTCTATAAAGATGAGAGATTCACCACAACTTCCTGTTACAGAAGGATTATTCAGGATAAATCTTTCACCCCAGCCTCCTTCCTTCAGCTTCTTTCCTTCTCAACTCCCGTCTACATTTGAACTATAACATTCCACACAGGGAACAACAAGTCCTACATTCTGATTCCAATAGAATACACATGGGGAAGGGTTCCAAGAGCTGTATTCAGGACACTACACATCTCCCTCCTGAAAGCAAACTACGTACAGCTATACCACATAATGTGTACAAACAAAAACACAGTCTAAAAGAGATAACTAAAACTATACATAATCATATAAGCATTAAGGTTTGACAATAACTAAAATCTATACATAGTCATTCAAGTATTTAGATTTGATCACATGTCTAACATTTCTCACACTTTTCCCATTCTGATCAGCATTACCCTTGTTAAGGACTTCTTCACCTTCTCCATGCTTTCTTATTCCACGTGTCTGCTTAGCCAACCTATTTAGATTCCACACCCTGTGGTCTTCTGTTCTGACAGCATTTTTAAAACCTCTGATTACTCTCATTGGCTGTAGGAATTTGGAACCCTGTAAGGTCAAACCTTTGCGGGGAGATTTATCTTCACCAAATCGCCCACCTCCACAACCGTTCTTTTGACCGTTTTGCATCAATCATATATTTCTTTAATCTTAATCATCTTCTTCATTTCCACACCATCCTTCTCTTTATTATCCCATTTACATTCCAAACTTTGGGTTTTACCTAACACCCAGAAAGGGCACAGCATTGTACCTGCCTACCTTTTCTGAAAAAGTTTGAATGGAGTTTTCCCCATCATAGTATGAGGCGTGAACCTATAATTATTGACCCTATTGAATACTTCTGTCTTCCAACATTTCTGGTTAGCCAACACCCTCTGAATGGTTTCTTTCAAAACACGGTTAAACCTCTCAACCATTCCATTGGCTTCTGGGTGGTAAAGAGCTGTCCTCCTATGTACAATGTTCCTATCATCCAGATATTTCTCCATCTATTTAGAAATAAACTGGACCCCATTATCAGACAACATGGTCGTGGGAAAACCTTCTTTCTCAAAAATATGCCACAACATCCTTGGTCTTGATGGAATTAGTCAATTCTATCTCTGGCCAACTCGTGTGCATGTCTAACAACACAATAATATATTTAGCCACAGTCAATATCTTAATAGGACCCATAATGTCAATGGCTACGTCCTCTTAAGCCTCTTTGGGAAGCCTCCTTAAGTTTATGGGTTGCAACCTGGGTTTCAACACCTTGTCACTTTTACTACATTCCACACACGCCCGTACAGCTCTCTCAATGTGGGTGTCCATTCCTGGCCACCAGGGCACCTGCCTCAATATCTCTTTGGTCTTGGAGATACCTGGGTGTCCATCAAGGGCAAACTTGACCAAGCGTTCTCTTAAACTGCTGGAAAGAATAAGTCTCATACCACATAACAGCAAACCATTCTGAAACGCAAGTTCGCTTCTTATTTTTACAAAGACTTTCAATGGTTCCTCAACCTTCACATTCTTACCCTAACTGACCTTTACACCATTGATCACTGCCTGCAAAGTTTCATCATTACTTACTTCCTTAATCGACTCATTCTCTTTGATTATGCCATCTCTGATGAAATATACCACATAGTCATCCTCCTCACTAGACTCCTCGTCCTCATCACTCTGCCTTGTTACCAAGTTTATGTCCACCAGGCATGAACAATAATCTGCCAAACTGTTTTTCATGCCAGGCACATACTCCACATGAGCGACCACCGATTTTTTATTCTGGAGGAATTATTATCTATACCCTTTTTCTCAAAAATCTCTCTAAGGGGTTAATTGTCCATTTTGACCTGGAACTCACAACCCCACACAAACTTCCTTAACTTCTGTATTGCCCAAGAAATGTCCAACCCCTCTTTCTCCACCACAGAATAGTTGAGTTCAGCTCCCCTTAGGCACCTCGAGATAAACAAAATAGTTTTTTCTTCACCTCCCTGTTTTTGTAATAAGCTCCTAACTCTGTGGAACTTGCATCAGCTATAACAATAGTGTCCTGACCAGGTTTGAAACTCATCAAAGAAGCTGCATTAGACAAGTGACTTTTCTGCACTATGAATTCTTTATTGCAATCCTCATTCCAGACAAAACTCATTCCTCTCTTCAAGAACAACCTCATGTTATGTGTTTTCTTTGCAAATTTGGGTATAAATGTACCATAATGTTCTGATCCCTAAACACTTCACCACCTCATCCTTGTTTTTTGGTGTGGACATATTGATAATGGTGTCTACCAATTCCTTCCTGGGTTCAATTCCAGATGCAGTAATCTTATGCACTAAGTAATCAATTATTGACAGATTAAATTGACATTTTTTATCCTTTAAAGTAAGTCCATTATCCCTCAATTTCTCAAGTACTTTCCTAACGCGTAAATTATGCTCCTCCACACTTCCTCCGAAAACCAAAATATCATCTTGGTAAATCCTCACCCCACATATTCCTCTGAGCATACCCTTCATCAACCTCTGAAAAACTGCAGCCGCAGAAAAAAGCCCAAGAGGCATCCTGAGAAATTTATATGTACCAAACAGAGTAATAAATGCTGTTAAATCCTGTGAGTCAGGGTGTAATTTCACCTGATGATAAGCAGAGGTAAGGTGAATGGATGAAAAATGCTTTGCATCTTCCAGTAAGGTCAAAATTTCTGAAATATTAGGCAATGGGTAGTGGTCCACTACAACACACTGTACAATTCTCTCAAGTTGATACATAATCTGGCTCCCTCATTGGCCTTGTGTGCCATAACCACTGGGGCTAACCACTCTGTGGCTTCTTCAATGATGCCACAAGCTTTCAACTACTCTAACTCTTCCTGCATTTTTTCTTTCACAGTGATGGGAACCCCTCTAATCTTGCTAACCACCAGCGTTGTGAACATACCCTTTAAGGCACCCCAGTTGTTTACTAAAAACTTCTTGGAATTACTTTTCATAACTGGGACTCGGCGTAAACACTTTGCATGAATGTTCACTGTTTCCTTATATTCAATGGGGCATATTCTCAAGGACTTATCACCGACTTACCGGCACTTTAGCGCCGCAAAAGTGGTGATAGACTTATCGCCCTATTCTCAAGCTGGTGCAAACTGCCGATATCGCCAGTTTCCCAGCGATATCCTCCGCAAAAAACATCGCCACAGATGAGAGCGACAACTAACACTAATGATATGCAGAGTAGGCGTTACCGTGCAAAAAAAGGGAGCCCAGCCCAGAGCCACATCTGAAGACCAACACATGTCATGGAGCTACTGACCATGCAGCTCGGAGACCCAAGAGGGCCACAACACCCACCGCCACCAATCCAAGGCCCCCCCCGGACTACCACCGTGGCAGCGCAGAACAAGACAGCTGACCTTCCCAAAACGGCAAGGCCCCACAGCCACACAATTGCAGAATGTGGGGAGAGGTGGGAACCAAGTATGTGTGAAGGAGGCAAGTCACCCATGAATAAGAATGTACACAATGCCAAGTGTGGCGGTGATGTGCTGGACAGACTACAGTATGCAGAGCACAGACATGTCCATGTGGACATATACTGCTGGTGTTTGTAGTGTTGTGGACAGTGGATGCAACCAAGTTACCTCAGGCAGTGGGGAAGACCCCGGTCATGTATCCGTGTCGTCGTCCCCTGTAAGCGTAAGCGGAGTGGGCTGGGCCGGCGTACGCCAGGCCAGCGTAGGAGTGCGAATAAATAGGCCGGGGCTCTGGGCGTGGTTCACTTCCCGGATGGCCAACGCGTCTGCCGGGGAGGCGCCCCTCACCCTGCCATGAGTCCGCCGCCATTACCGCCAGTCTCCTCAGCCGATCGCTGGCGTCCACAACACAGGCCCCCAGCGCACCCAGTGGCACAGCACCGCGGAGTTATGTGTGGGCTGACTACTGTCTGCGGCCTACACTGCGGTCAGCAGGGAACTCAAATCAAATCCAATCCTGACCTGCGAGGACACGCCATCATCTCTGGCTGCACACCCGCTGAGCGCTTCAGGTGCCACCAACTCAGTGCACCACAAGTCATCATCACGTGGCTGTGGGCCCGTTCTGACCGCTGCCTCCGGCCTACGCTGCGGTCAGCAGGGCTCACAAATCAAATCCAATCCTGACCTGCGAGGACACGCCATCATCTCTGGCTGCACACCTGCTGGGCGCTTCAGGTGCCACCAACTCAGTGCACCACAAGTCATCATCACGTGGCTGTGGGCCCTTTCTGACGGCTGCCTCTGGCCTACACTGCAGTCAGCAGGGCTCACAATTCAAATTGAGACTCGATTTATTAATGGTGCAGTCCAGTAGGCAACATACATTGCTATCAGTGCGGCCCGCCCGGACGATGCATCATCGCAGGCTGCGCACCCGCTGAGCGCTTCATGTGCCACCAACTCAGTGCACCACAAGTCATCATCACGTGGCTGTGGGCCCTTTCTGACCGCTGCCTCCGGCCTACACTGCAGTCAGCAGGGCTCACAATTCAAATTTAGACTTGATTTATTAATGGCGCAGTCCAGTAGGCAACAGACATTGCTATCAGTACGGCCCGCCCGGACGATGCATCATCGCAGGCTGCGCAACCGCTGAGCGCTTCAGGTGCCACCAACTCAGAGCACCACAAGTCATGGACCCTTTATGAGTGAATCTGTGTGTGTAATACGAAGATCACTGTTCTAATTGTTGCCAGCACCAACCACTCCCTGAGTGCTGGCTTACACTCACCCCACACCCATCCAGCACAGGCGTCACTGGACATGTGAACCTGGCAATAAAAAGTGGCCGGGCGCACATGCCCGTAGCCAGTTCCACTATCTATCTAAGTGTGTCCTTGTGGTCATTATGTATGCATGATGGGCCAGGGCCCTACCACCTTACCTTGTGCTGTGGACTGCGGACGCAACCATGTCACCTCAGGCAGTGTCTAAGACCTTGGACACGTAGCTCTGTCGTCCCCCCCCTGTAAGCGTAAGCGGAGTGGGCTGGGCAGGCGTACGCCAGGCCAGCGTAGGGGTGTGAAGGATTTGCCCGGGCCTCTGGGCGTGGTTCAGTTCTGGCCTGGACAAGGAAGTAACTAATGAGTGTGTCACTGTTGTATTGTCGGCGCCACCCAGCCCGCAATCGACAATGTTGCAATGTAGCATGCACCCGGAGGGCGGGCTCGCACGAACGGAGAAATGAAGGAGCGCAAGACCGCTGGGGGTCTTGGCTCATACATGCCAAGTGTTGTGTGTATCTGTATTGCCGCAGCATGAGCAAAATGCCTAGCCTTAATCGCAGCGCGAGTTCAGCCAGGCATGAACTCTACATCTGTGTCCGCCCTATCCTTCCCACAGGCCTACACTTACGTGGCCGCCCACCTTCAACGGCCAACATCACAGTGTCGTTGTCAGGCTTGTGGACATGCGCAGACAGGCATGACAATGGTGTGCCGTAGGAGTGCAAGTGATGCAACCGCACAGCGCACACAAGTAAATAGGCTCGGGGGGAGGGAGGAGCAGCTGTGAGGCAACATAACACACAGTGATGCCGCTCATTTGCCACATGCAAGGCATGTCAAACATGAATCCCAAAGTCGCACACATCCCACCCCACCCCCAACAAGCCACTTCACATTTCCTGAATGCAAGCAGATGAGAAACTAGCATTGGGGATGAAAGCTCCTTTGTCTGAACTATCAGGCGAAAGCACATCTGCACCTCCGACCTCGGAATTGCATGTGCCCGGCACCCCCTGACAGATACTATAGCAGCTGATGATGACTCCCACACTACGCACAGCCCGACGAAAGACCAACGTATACACACCCCACACACAGAAGTCCTTGCTCGAAGTTATCTTGCATGGAAGGGCCTTCACACTTACTCCCACACCATCCCAGGCGTACAACCGTTGCACACTAAAACAACTCATTGATCCGAGCTGTGGCATTTCATCCACAGAACTGGCGCAGGTCAGAACAGTGCCGCTTCAACCAGAGCCACTAACGCAATGGCAGAACATCCCGGACACATGCACAACCCCTGTCAGGTGGAAATGTACCGTGCACGTATGCTGCGTTTACTGGGGGCACTGCCATTGGCAGTGCTGCGGATCAGTTACCGGCTAAGCTTCCGCCTTGCCAACGTCACCTGCGTTCAGCCTGTGTTGCATTGTCGATCGTGCATATTCGAGTTGTCCATGGATGTCTGCCTATCCAACAGGACAGTGGCTGAACTGGATTTTGACGTGTGTGCGCCACCTGTTGGCCCACGACCAGGAGTGTTACCGTGATACCCGTTTATGGGATGCCTTGATACTTGGCATACATGCTGGTAGCTGGACCTGGGAGATTGCACAACTCCTCGTGTGCAGTGACCACATTGAACCGCTCCCCTATTGGACTGTAGTGCTAATAGGTGAAAGGGGGTGGACGCAGCACATCTGTCCGGACCTGCTAATGGATTGCCTCGCCATCCTGTTTGATGAAGTCGACAACGAGCTCATGTTGGAAATGATAGCCTACGAAGGTGCAATCGCTTTCATGGACGAGTAACTACGTACCTGCAGCCACAACAGATTGGAACCCATTGCACATGTCCCAACACCTTGTTGCATCTTGGAGATCTGGTCACATGTCCCACGACAACAGTCGACATGGCTGCATTCGCCTGGACTCCGAATACATGAGCGGACAACAACGCGGGTTAACACACACCTGTGAAAGGTGAGGCACTCCCCCAGAGTGGACAGCGGCGCTTGGCAACGTTCCTCATCCTGACATACTGCTGCATTGGTCTGCATGTTGTGGCACTTATCTTGCCCGTACTGACACGCATATGCTAATAAAGTCTACGCACCTTCACTTGTATTCAACTGTGATGAGTGTTGATTTGAATGACAATGTGTGTCTCACTGCCTATCTGGGTCATGGCCATACATGCGCATTGATAGCATTACCCAGGGAGTACCTTTTTGTGGAATCACTGTCCCTACATTCATCCATACTTTCATACTTGATTGCTCATAGCCACGACACATCTGTGTGAATTAGAATGTTTTATTCACATTCAGTGGAGTGTTGAAGCTGGAGCAGTACAGGGCCATGTGAACCCCACTTTACATTGTTGCCCTGTGGAGGGCCACCCAGAGTCCTTTAGGGATTGACAAGTTCATCGGAAGAGGGAGACTTCAGTCCGCAGTGTGATTGCTGTGTCATTGGTAACCAATGAAAATATGGCAGTCCATGTCGAGGTCCAAGGTGAGTGCCGCTGAGTGTATAAGGGGACAGTGGAAGGTGTTATTCCAGGGCATGATGCAGAGGGCAGAACCAAGCTGAAACAGGCCATATGGCGGAGATGAATGCTACCACTTCATTCTTACCACAGGGCCAGATTCATCATCATCTTCGTCCTCTGATGTGTCAGGTGCCTCACATGTGGGTGGGGGTGTATAGTCCGCATCACTGTGTGGCACTGACACATCAGGGGCCGGAGGTGGAATGTATGCAGCACTGTGTGGCACTGACACTTCAGGGGCGGAGTTGTGGATGGAGTAGTAGCAGCAGCATTCATCCGTGCCAGGCCTTGTGGCGGCAATGCCATGACGAGGATCTGCAGGGCATGGAAGATCACAGCTACATATCGCTGGTGTGCAGCCGTGGCAAACATTCTTTCCGCCTGCATCCGCTCCATGTTCTCCATGATCCTCCGCATGTGTCCCAACTCCCGGCTGTCATCGCTGGAGCCACTCTGACTAGACAGTTGTTCTTGGCTCAGAGTCATGACTCCAGCGATGTCAGCTATGGATTGTTGGAGAGCATGGAGCGGGCAGTGGGTGTCCATTAGGGACTGTAAGTGGTCCCTGATGGGACATAGACACCCACGTATGGCATCTAGTTTGGCTGCCATGAGGTCAAACCCCACCCGCAGCTGATCAGCCATCTTCTCCTGGCACCCTAACACACAGCGTTGGAATGCCATGTGTTGGTCGTGGGGGTCCTGGGGGACAGCCGTGGTGGTGGGTGCTTCCTGCTGTGTGGTCTGTGCATGGGGTGGGGTCTCCTCGATGCAGCTGGGCTGCACTGCTCCTGGAGGTGGGGTGCCGAAGCTGTCCATGGGCTGTTGGAGGGCGTCGGTGTCGATGTTGGGGAGGTCCTCTTCATCATCAGTGCTGAGTTGTTGTGTCTGCTCTGCAAGAGGTGTTGATTCTCCCTCTGCAATGTGAAGGGGAGATGCAGATTGACATTGTGTTCACATGTATGTTGACGCATTGGACAAGTTTTCTTACAGACAGCATGACAATGTACATTGTGACTGTTTGTGAGGAGATGCCTATGTGATGCGGGACAGTTAACATTTTGCCACCATCACGGATGTGAGGTTGTATTTGTCCATTATCATCTCACAGTTTCCTGCTATGCCAAATGCGAATGGCCATTTTCTACACACAAGCGGCGGCAGTTGTCTCCTCTGTTCTGTTGTGAAAGTGTTGCAGTTGTACCACATTGTTGTCAATGTTAAGGTGCTCTGATTCTTATGTGTGTGTGCTGCATTGTGGGTGTGTTGCCCCTTCAGCTCTGATTTTGCTGGCCCTTATCCCTTTCAGGCGGTGTGCCTTTCACTTCTGTGCTTATACAGTGCTGAGATGTTGCAGACTTGGGTAACTTGGGCTCTTGGTCGGAGTTGTGACTCTTGGGCATGGTTTGTCCGCAGATGTGCTATACTTAATTGTGCATGTGTGCCATTGTGCCCATCTCCCCCCGTCCCCTCAGTCCCTGGTCGTTACTCACCCTGTTGCTGTTGGGTCAGGTCATGTTGTGCAGTGTCCGGTTCCCCAACTCCTGCCACCGTCTCCCCAATGATGACTCTGGTCACCATTTCCTCCATCTCATCCAGCTTCTGGTGTGTCCCTGGACTCCCACCTCCAGTCTGCATTGCTGCTTTCAGGTTGGCTGCGAGTTTCAGCTTGGTTTTGCGCTTCACATCATTCCAGCGCCTCTTGAGCTCTTCATTGTCCTCCTCAGCACTCCGACTGCATTCACCTTGTCCAGGATGTACTGCCATATTGTATTTTTAGTTGCCAATGACACAGTGGAGGTGACGAACAGTTGTTGATGGTGTTCTACCACCTCCGTTATCAGGATCCTGTTTTCCTGCGGACTGAACCGCGTCTTCCTCTTCTTCTTCTCCTTGCCCTTCCCTGACCCCGAGGTCCCAGGCTGGTCCTCCGTGGGGCTTGTGGGGTTCGGGTTGTCCTCTGTACCTCCATTGTGCTTCGCAGTTATGTTTTTGAAAATTTTTTTATTTGCAGCTTTTATGGTGGTTTTTCCTGCCTGACGTGGGAATTGCAAGCCTGACGCTGCTTGTCGCCAATTTTTCTATCGCGGTTGGGCCCATCGCAACTTTTTTCACGTTCGGGTTTCCTTTTTTATCGCCGTCGCGGAAGTTGTATCGCGAACATTTGAGGCGTTATCGGGAAACTATTGCATGTTACCGCCGTGTTGAGAATACGACGTTGACACTGAGTTATTTTCCCGCGATAGACAGCGATATGAAAAATTGCGTTAGCCTATTTTGGCGATGTTTATCGCACGTTCTTGAGAATATCCCCCAATGTGTTTTAGTCATACAGCAGATGTCTCATTGGGATCCAAATAAACCTTGAGATCCCTCTGTTGTATCCAGCTTATCAATGAGTTTGCTCTTTCAGAGACATAATTTTTTCCCCGTCACATACCTATCTTTGAACTTGATGCAACACTCAAAAAATCCTGTCAATTTGATTGGCTCCCCCGCAACCTTTTGGACGAATGTCCAGTCTGTATAACACCACCTGATCTTTCAAACTTTTCAGATACACCTCACACAGAAGAGTGATTTTAGCTCCAGAGTCAAAAAGCATTCGTATCGGTACTTCCTCTATCAGAACTGTCTCAAAAGGACCATTGTCCCCCACATCCATAACCTGCAAGACAATTTCTTCTTCATCATCATCACTTTCTGCACCATATTGTAGTGTAGTTCCTATTTCCGTAATAGGCTCTGTGCATTGGAATAATATACCCTATAGATTCGACATAGGACTGAGGTCAGTATGTCCCTATCGAGTATATTAAACTTAATTACTTTGTGCCAGCTAACTCAGAGGCCACTAGAAACTCCTTGTAAACAAGAAAGGAGTAGTTTCTGGCAACCGCATAAACATGACAACTTTGTTTCCCTTTAGAATCGGAACACTCTCAGAATCGTGGAAACAATAGATAACAGTTTCACTCAGCTAATCGTGCATGCTTAGTTTCTTCAGAGTTACACAGAAAGAATATACGGGCTTTCAATAAAAGGATTTATTGAAAAGTCTTGTTTCTCGTGTAAGAGATATGAGCTGTTATGATCACAAGACAGTATGCGAGATATATAATGTACAGCGAAAGCAGTAGAAAGAAATAATACTGCGCTAGCATTATCTTTTAGCTATGACACATATATATTCATATACATAAATAACATAAGCTAAAAATGCGAGTACTCATAAGATGCTTCTCTAGCTAGTTCTACCCCAGTGTACCTAACCTAAGTGTAGTGCAAGGTAAGAAGTAGGTGAAGTATTCTATAGTATGGTATACTATAGTCTAGTATGCCAAGTCTAGTATGCCAAGAGTCCCTCTAGGTTCTAGTCAGCTCCATACCTTGAGAATGAGAGAGGTGGGAATCTCCTTCCGGATCTCGAACTCTAACACCCCGCGAAGGGAGTCAGAACACTGGGAGCTGTATGCTCTGCGAGCAGGGATGACAGCGTCTCTTGTCAGTGCGTCAGGCCGGGACACGGGCTCCTCTAAAGTCGAGGTCTCCTCCTACTTGCTTGGGCAAGGGAAGGTATATTTATACCTGGTAGGTGCCTTGGAATGTTAGTATTGACGTAAAGTCGGGCAGAGGAAGACGTCAGGAATGAACCCTTAAGGTACAGTGGTTCATGCATAATAAATGAGTTCTTGGAGAAATCAATAATCCTGTGCTAGGGGAACTCCCAAGAGCTTAAGGGTCTGGTTTCTAAGAACTCGTTGTGACGTTAGGGTGGACGGATGTAAGTGACCATGCCTGTATTTGGACAGCATGGCTAATGCCTAAATAAGGACTGCGATCTTATGCCTATATAAGGGCAATGCGAATTGTGCCTATATAAGGACATGTTTCAGGAAAACCTATATACGGACACCTAAAGCGGAATACAACACCCACTCCACTTTCGAATGAACGATAGTACTAAATGCTAAACATTAAATGCTAAACAACTGAGTACCACATGTTGCTAAAAACATTTCTAAAAGCATATTAAAAGAAGTTTTAAAAGAACTGTTGCTAAAACATGTAATGCAATAGGTACTGTACATTTTAAAACATTTTTTCATTCTAAGCATATATTGGAAATAAATGCAACATGAATGAATAAACAGAAATATATACATATGACGAAATGGTTGACAAGTTTTCAAAAATCAAAGCCATTGCATATCATGGTACTAAATGAAATTGTGGTAAATAAGGTGACAATGTGTCCCTGGAAGTATTAAAAGAAGTCTGTTCTATATGAATAGTTCTACTGTAAGCAGATTGAATTGCCATGTGTTTTCAAAAAATAGAGAAAAAGAAAAAAGTCAATTTTTAGGAAGAGTTCCAAGTTTTGTTGTGTTTTGAAAATATGGAGGCCAAATTCATTGCTTCCCTGGTACACTGTGAGCCGAATCAAAGTCAGTGTATGGGTCTGGTGTAAACATGAAATCATCTATTTCTGTAGACAAAAGATCGTCTACCGATGTCGGTGACAGTTGGAATACCTCGTTCAGAAGGTTAACTGCACAGAGATGTGAAGCATCGCCTTCAGCATAGGATGCCGCAGCAATGTTCGCGTCCGTTGTTACCTGTGTGCCTGTTGATCCATCTCGTACCTCAGCAGCAGCAGGAAGCGTCTGTGAGATCGAAAGGAATGCCGTCATCAGGATTGGTAGCCTCTGGGGACAACACAGAGCATGGGCCGTTATCGGGTCCAGCAGAGTATCGATATCCGTTGGCACGACTGATGGGAGTGTTAGGTGTCTAGCACGCATTCTTCACTGCAAAGCAGGCAGCGTAGAACAGGTAAGATGCAATCTTGCCAGATTGGTCTAAATGACAGAAACCATGTTGTATTAAGTTCCCGTAGACGAGGTATGCCCAAAAGTTGAACTATGCGCTCACGGCACTTCCGTTCTAGGAGAGCTTTCTCCAAATTGCTGGGAGTGACGCCGGTTGATAGGCTTGCCATAGCGTAGTAGTAGGAATAAAAACAGGATTCCCGCAACCAGTGCTAGAATTAATGGCACACCACCAAACACCGAATGTGCGAAGTTTGGAATCATTCCGAGGACTGCCTGGAAAGGTGTTAACAGTCCTGAACAGATGGTCTTAAATACATGTACAATCCCGCTCGTATCAGACATGTTTAAGATACGTCCCATCATTTCTACGAAATGTATAGGGCAGTTTGTACGAATTAGAGCCTGTATCTCAGCCGAAGTCCTTGCAATTTGTAAATCATAGATTTCTTTGGCCGAGGTCAAAGGCACGGTCTGTTGCAAAAGCATGGCTTTCATTCTGCTTAAAGTATCAAAACGTATAAAAGAAACATTCAATGAAGGCCATAGAGGCGACTCCCTGACTGTGTCTATTGGGGGGAACAATACTTGCATACAACAAGTAACCCTGGAGCCGACCGTTACCAGATATGGGATGCCTGGCAACATGCCACAGCAACTCTGATCATTCAACATGAGGTAACTCCCGTTAGAAAGTTGGCCAAACGTTGGATTAATCACAGTAGCTGGTGTACCCTGCTGGTGGCAGGACAAGTTTGCCACAGAACCATTACAAGCCCCGTGTAAAGAAATGTCCTGACATATGAGTGAACCGCTTAGTGCATTTTCACAGTGTGTACCGCTTAGAAATACTTCATGATCCCCACTTCAACATCTGTATTCGTAAGGTAAATCCCAGGATGTCTTAATGTATTCTTTACCCAACCTTTCATATTTGCCTGCTTGCATTTGTTTGAGGCAATACTGAAACTGAAAAGTAGTGACAGGCAGAGTTATTTTGCCATGGATAAGCCATTCTGTAGCTGGTTTTTCTGCTACCGTAAATGGTAATTTTTCCAGTTTTTCAATGCTCAGCACTGTATACTTTGCTCCCCTTTGTGCCAGTTCGATCTGTTTATCCGTTAGATTGTATTCTGCAAACAGAGACGACGTGTTGATAAAACGCCAAGGCACA
Organism: Calotriton arnoldi; assembly: GCA_963921515.1. NCBI lineage: Eukaryota > Metazoa > Chordata > Amphibia > Caudata > Salamandridae > Calotriton > Calotriton arnoldi. The sequence goes on from CAWUFW010000692.1 coordinate 1,947,965, forward strand.
TAGCCCGCACGCAAAGATTGCAGCGTCCAGCCTAATAACATAATAGAACGTAACTGAGATTGGCCTTGTTGTAACATGGCTAAATCTTGTTCCAGTATGTCAATAGCAGAGGATACAATGTTGTCCAATGAATAAATTCTGGATGACAAAGTTGTTAACCCATTGTCGACCACAGAGAGAGATTTCTCTAAGTTAATACGATCAAGCTCACGTATTCGTTCTGCGGCCTCTGCCTGTGAAACCTTCCATACTTCATTATAAGCAGCATAAATGCCGGCATATATGAAACATTTTTTACGTGGTTTTCTTGGTCCTAGCAAGAATTCCCTAAGGTCTGCGTCTTCTTTAAGTAAAGATAAGTGTTGTTTCACATCCTCGAGTGTAGATTTTTGTAACCAGTCGAGGCACAATTTTCCTACACTGTATGTTGTTACTACCCCCGGATGTTGTTGTTGAACATAACGTGGGTCTGGCCTATGGATAGTAAAGCCCTGTCTTCTATTCAGGAATCTTTCTTGACAGATGTTTGTGTCTGTGGGCCAAAGTAACCATTTTTTCCAATCAGGATCTGTTCTGTTGTTTTGTAGTATTGTGTCTACTGTGACCGCTTCCTGTGTAGTGCTATTACTTGCAGGTGTTGGTACAGAAGGTGTATTCATGTCTTTGATCTTGGCTAAACCAAGGCAAGACGTTTGTTGCACAGTGTCATTTCAAAAACATTATTTGCTGAGAGATGATACATGCTCTAAACAAAGCTTCTATCCCCTGTACTTGCCAATCTTTAGAACCCCAGACAGATTTTGTGTCAATTGTGTCTTTCCAAAAGTCAAATCCATGTCTAGACAGTTGGGTAATAAAGGCTGCAGAATAAATCTGTTTTGTATTAGTTAACATAATTATCTGTCCTGTTTTGTTTACATTTTTATAGTAAAATGTTTCTGGATCAGATGTATTGTACCCTGAAAAATATGGAAACTTTTTAGCAAACGTTTTTGAACTACCCCTTGGTGGTGTAGGACAATGTTCCCATTGATTAAACATAAACACATTTCTAGGTGTTGCAGATTTATGCAACAAATGGTGACCATAGTGGTTGTAACAATAAAGCTGTTCATAGTCTGATGAACCCTCTAAGTATTCATTGTTAGAGAATGCAGCAGACCTTTCTAGATCAGACATCATGTCATTTACAGTCTCAAAGTCACCAATCATCAGAATAGGTACTGGAGTTAATAAAATCACTTAATGACATTTTAAATAAATGTGGAATGTTCAAAAGTTCAGTTGGGCCGAAGATATCGAAATCGATTTTGTCCCACACTATACCATCCTGTATAGGAACGGCTGTGATGTTCACTGCTGACAAGTCTCTAACTTCACGATGGGATGATTTATGTGGTTTCAAAAGTAAGTTCACATTTTTACTTTCAGTGTCCATATGGATGTATCTGCCATTTATAAGCACGCTGATAGTCATAACCAAAGCTAGCCAAAGCAGAAAGAAAAATATTCCAGAAATAATCCATAGTTCAATCCATGGTGAAACCAGATAAGTCTCTTTCAGGCAATGAAAAAGGTCTTGTACTTGTTGTTTGAAAGTTTTTAGGGCTGGTGTCGTTTCAGGTTCACTCAGATCCTCAGAAAACGTATCAAAGTTAATGAAATAGCCAGAAGCAGTTCTGTCAATTGTTGGAATTGCATCAGGATTCGTTGAAATCGCTGGAACCAGTTGATCACTTGTTACGTTGGTGTAGACAGGTGTATCTGGACGAACTGTTACTTGAGTTTCAAGAGGGACGAGTTCCATAGCATTGTTGCTTAGTCCTTCATCTGTTACTGCTGAATTCTCGATTGTTATGAGTCTTTCAGTCTGAACCTCTTGGATAGTAGCGAGAGGAGTGAGTCTGCTACTAGGTCGGAGTCCACGAGGCCTACTATTTAGTATTGGCCACATACTGTGGTTTGATGAGGTCGATTGAAACAAATCTTTTCTCCTTTTTTCCAGCAAGGGGCGGCAGAAGTACTGTTCTTGTTCCGTGGACGGCTAGGACAGGTACTGGTTGTCTGTAAGAAGGTCCAAATTTATTCTTGTCCGCAATCTTCTCTCTGACTAGATCCCCAACTTTTGGGATCCAGACAGGCCTTGCTGGGACTGCCGGTGTTTCCCCAGTGGTGGTTGGCTTCAGGAACACGTTAATTGTTTCGATCTTAGTTCATTTAGATCCTGTAAAACAGCCAAACGATCTTTGATATCAAAGGGTTTATTTTCCACCACTGTGCCATTACATTCGAGATCAGGAACCCACATTCTTGTCCCAAATAGGACCTCATATGGAGTGACCCCCCTAGAGAACTTCTTGGCAAATTATTTAATGAGCGTTGGACCCCATAAAGATGTTTGACCCACCCATCACCCGAACCTAATACTCTAGCTGTTATAGACTGCTTTATGTCCCGGTTTTTCCTTTCCACAACAGAATTCCCCTCAGGATGAAACGGAGAGGAGTACCGCAATGCTACGCCCAAACTGGGCATGGCTTCTTTGTAAGCCAGAGAGCTAAACGCAGTACCCTGGTCAGAATGTAGTGTGCCAATTGCGTATGTGCCGATAAAGACTCGCAAATCTTTTATAACAGTTCGAGCGTCAGCCGAGCGCTGAGGCCATATCCATAGGAACCTTGACCTAGTATTTGTGGGATTGCATTTATCCAAAAGGACGCCTGCGCGTAGATAGTCTAATGCTGTCTAACAATGGTGTCTGTACTGGGCAGGCTACTTCGTAGTCTAGTGTCTGATGGCTTTCTGCACCATGCTGTCTATTGCATTCTACGCAGTCATCGATGAAGATGTGAATCTGTGTATTCATTCCAGGCCACCAGTACATCTCTTTTAATGTTAATATTGTTTTAGAGATCCCTTGATGTGACAGACCCTCCCCCAGATGTGCTTCATAAATCAAAGCTGCTCTACGTTCCATGTTTGGAATTACCCTATCTCCCACTCCAGGGATTCGAGCAAAAGGAACGTTGTTCGCATCAATTACATAAGAGTACTTGAGTGGAAATTTCTTTGGTAACGCTGCACCACTGCCTTTGCTTGAAGCATTGACAGCCAACAATATCTCACTGTCTATTCTCGTTTTTGAATGAGTGATCGCAGCTACGGAAGCCGTCTGAACAGCCCCCTTTGCGGCTTCATCAGCCAATGAATTCCCTGCAACGTGAACGCCATCACGTTGATGACTCAGCGTGTGTATCACGTGAGCTTTTGGTAGTTCGTTTCTTAACTGAACTACTTGTTCCCAAAGCGTTTTATGCTTTATTATGCCACCTTTTGCATCTTTGAACCCGTTTTCAAGCCAATTTTGTATATATTCATTATACAACTGAACACAGTAAAAAGAATCGCACACTATGAGTGTGGAGAATTCGCGATCTGTATTTTCAAGTGCCAGTTTGAATGCTTGTAGTTCAGCTCGCTGAGCTGTACAATCTCCTAGAGATTGAGTTTTAGTGACCATTGGTCTGAAGTTACCATCTTGCATGCGACCTTTAACGATTGCGCACGTTGCACTGTAAGCTTGCTTACTCCCTGTAGCGGGTTGTGCTGATCCGTCAGTGTAAATTATAAATTCATACTGATTGAGAGGCAGAATTTCAGTGGGCAGAGGACATTCATGTTCATATTGCAGGAACGCTTGTGTTTTTAAATCAGGATCAAAAACATATTCAACATCTGTTGCAGCAAGAGAATTATCCCATTGTATCCATCTAGGATGTAAAGCTTTTGCATTTGGAATGCTCGCTTTGTGACCGCCTCTAAGGCTGGTACTGGAGTTACGACAATAATGCGTTTCCTTGGGCTAGAGCTCTTTCTTTTGCTACAGCGGTTTGAACTGCTGTCAGTATTTTTTCTGTTGAAGTGAAGCGCATTTCTGCTTGTGTATACAAATGTGATTTGTATGCTATTGGTACTTTTTCACCCTCATTAAATGTTAAATAGGTGAATCCGCATTGTACCGAAATTATTTAGATCACTAAATTGCGTGTATTTACGTGTGTTTGTAAGTGATTTGTTGCTAACATGTTAGCTTGAAGTGAACGCAGGATTTCTGTGTGTTCCTGTGTCCAATGTTTTGTTGAAAAATCAGGTTTGATTAATTTGTAGAGAGGTTTAACCCTTTCTGCGTAATTTAGAATGTAAGTTCTTCCAAAATTTAGGAAACCCAAGATGGATTGTAAGTTTTTCAGCGTTTTTGGAGGTTGGAGCAGCGCGCACTTTTCTAAAAAGTTAGCTGCCAGGCTCTTGCCTTCACTTGAAAGCTCATATCCTAGGAAAAGGACATTGAGATGGGCAATTCTGGATTTTTTAAAGTTGAATTTATAGCCTTCAAAGGCGAAGCCCAATATAATGGTACTCACCCTGTTCAAGTGCCTATCCAGGTCATCGTCTGTCAGATAGATGTCATCGACATATGACAATGCCTCATTATCATAAATTTGTAGTAACTCTGTTACCCTCGCTGAGAATAACCCCGGGCTGTTCTTGAACCCTTGTGGGAGTCTACAAAATTGATGCTGGGTCCCCATTATTGAGAAAGCTGTTAAGTACCTGCTTTCAGGTGCTATGCTTTGACAAAAGAAACCATTTGAAATGTCCAAAGTGGTTTTATATTTTTTACGCACAATGTTATTTATTAATGCTGTACTATGTGCATTTTGCACTGCAAATGTTTTTGAACAGGTGTTCAAGTGTCTGTAATCCAAAACTAGACGATATGTATTGTCCGGTTTGGATACAGGAAACAAAGGATTGTTCATTGAGGAGGTGCATGTTTCAATCACCCCTTGGTATTCAAGTTGATCTAAGATCTCCTGACCTGTTTTTTAGCTTCTTGCTTTATTGGGTACTGCCTTTGTGCAGTAGGTTCATTTTTAGATGTATTTTGTGGTGAGGTGAGTCCTCATCCCATCCTACATGATTTTTGTATAATGCTGGGGCCTGGGCAACTGCCCATTTCCTGGCATAAGTATATTTTAGGTGAATTGGAATATGGTTGGAGAAGGCAGGCATAATGATGTCCTCGCCATGTGGGCACTCCCTGACAAAGTTTGGTGGCCAGTCCTTTTCTGCTAGAAGTATATCATAACCCCTTGAAAGTTTCTCCCAAAAGAGTATTTTCACTTTTCTTGGTATGTCTCCCTCCATTCGGAATGTTATTTCATATAACTTTTGTGGAGTACTAACCCTGGTGTCTACAGTCTCTACTGTGATGTATTCATTCAAGTCCACTATCTCCAGAAGTTCCTTCAGGTTCTGGCGAGCGATTGTTACTTCTGCTGCACTGTCCAGCATTGTCTGAGCCCATTCTCCGTTCTTGAGCTGTGTTCTCAGTATTCTCTGCATGTCTGATCTTCAGACCTGCTACCTTCTTTTTTGTGAATTGAGGTTTTGATTTATTTTTCTGAACGTGTTTATCGTCTTTGGATTTCACGCGTTCTTCTCTGTGTTCTGACCATCCTCTTCTTTCTGATGTCTGTGACGATATCTGAAAGGTACGAGAGGAACGTGTATCAGTATCTTGATACCTGTCAGGTTTTCTTAAATTATCCCTATTCCTGAGGTTATACCTCCTTTCAGAGGGCTCTTTTGAGGAGACCTACCTCGGGATTGAGAACGTGTCTCGTTTGAATTTTGTTTATTAGTTTCCCACTTCTTTTTAGAAGATGTAGGATTTTTTTAATAGAGTCCTTCTCAGGACTTTCAGATAGTTTTGGCTTCAAAGGTTTTCCACCCAAACTATCTCTGCCTAATTCTGCATAACATTGCTCTATTATTCTGGGTAGTTCATGTTGATGTTCTGTAACATCAAATTCCCTTAAGCGTTGGCGGATCGCCACTGATGCTGCCTCCCCTTTAATATTAGATAATATTATTGTTGAGACCTGGTCGAAGTTTTTCAGTAATTTCATACCTAAATTCAGGGCAGGTTCTGCCCCGTATTCGTTTTGAATTTGTTTCAGGACATCTGGTATTACTGCAATTGACGGAACACCATGTGTTTTATTATAGATGGCAGCAAAGACTGCGCCCCAAGTGGTGCAATCTTCCAGTTGTGGTGTGATCCCCATTGGTAAACAGATTGTTAGGATTCTGTGTTTCTCATAAGGGCTAGTATTTGGAAATACTGCTTCGATTTGAGTAATTTTTTGAGCTATCCAGAATGGAATTTGCTCATGTTTTGTGGGCATTTTACCCATGACTGCGTGTAAAGTCTGTGGAGTAATTTTTAGTGTATTCCCCTGTTGAGGGGTTTGATTTGGAATGGTCATTGGTGGTTGGACTGTGAAAGTCCGCATGACATATTGGACTAATTGTCTGTAAATTTTTATTAACTCTTGTAGTTGAGTAAGTAATTCCTCGTCTGACATTACATCGATGTCAGGATGAGGTGTGTAGCCGGCTAGAATCAGCCATGTTGCTCCTGGTCTACCTAGTGGACCGAGCCTGGTAATGTTTTTGTGATGTTTTAGGGCGCCTTTAAACCAGAGATCATGCTCCTGGTATGTGAGTGGAATTTCAATATCCTCGAAAGGAATATATTCCTCTGGTGGTTCATCTTCTTTAAAGAAGTGAAATAGTTTTGTTATTGGATTTGATTCTGGGAATACTATCCATGAATAGAATACCTCTGTCTGAAAGGATTCGTGTGCCTCTATCACGAAAACTGCTCTACCACCTCTTGGTGGTAGGCCGTGTTTTATAAGTTTTAGAGTGATGGCTCTCCTTAAGTTTGGATGGATGTTTATAACACCCTCATCGGCTTCATTTAAACCTGTAAAATTAAAAGCTGTTACGACTGGGTCAGCCGCAGCTACACCGTTCTCAGTGCCATTATCCCCGTGTATGGACATTTGTTTTTTGAAAAATGTAGAACAAGTTTCAAGGAAACAAAAGATAAGGTGCACAATATTTTGGAACACTGTATCCTTCAACGTTGAACAAACCAAATAGCTAATATATAGGGTTTTTTGTCCTACTTAGCTTTGGCGGATATTTAACCCTACCCACTCCAGACGTCTTATGGAGTATGTGAGTAGGGGTCTCTGAGAGAAAAGCACGACTGAGTTACTCAGTATCTAGCGTTAAATTAGTGCCTTACCAAACCGTTGGGCGCCATGCACTGTAGTTCCTATTTCCCTAATAGGCTCTGCGCATTGGAATAATATACCCTATAGATTCGACATAGGACTTAGGTCAGTATGTCCCTATCGAGTATATTAAACTTAATTACTTTGTGCCAGCTAACTCAGAGGCCACTAGAAACTCCTTGTAAACAAGAAGGGAGTAGTTTCTGGCAACCGCATAAACATGACAACTTTGTTTCCCTTTAGAATCGGAACACTCTCAGAATCGTGGAAACAATAGATAACAGTTTCACTCAGCTAATCGTGCATGCTTAGTTTCTTCAGAGTTACACAGAAAGAATAGACGGGCGTTTCAATAAAAGGATTTATTGAACAGTCTTGTTTCTCGTGTAAGAGATATGAGCTGTTATGATCACAAGACAGTATGCGAGATATATAATGTACAGCGAAAGCAGTAGAAAGAAATAATACTGCGCTAGCATTATCTTTTAGCTATGACACATATATATGCATATACATAAATAACATAAGCTAAAAATGCGAGAACTCATAAGATGCTTCTCTAGCTAGTTCTACCCCAGTGTACCTAACCTAAGTGTAGTGCAAGGTAAGAAGTTGGTGAAGTATTCTATAGTATGGTATACTATAGTCTAGTATGCCAAGTCTAGTTTGCCAAGTCTAGTATGCCAAGAGTCCCTCTAGGTTCTAGTCAGCTCCATACCTTGAGAATGAGAGAGGTGGGAATCTCCTTACGGATCTCGAACTCTAACACCCCGCGAAGGGAGTCAGAACACTGGGAGCTGGATTCTCTGCGAGCAGGGATGACAGCGTCTCTTGTCAGTGTGTCAGGCCGGGACACGGGCTCCTCTAAAGTTGAGTGCTCCTCCTACTTGCTTGGGCAAGGGAAGGTATATTTATACCTGGTAGGTGCCTTGGAATGTTAGTATTGACGTAAAGTCGGGCAGAGGAAGACGTCAGGAATGAACCCTTAAGGTATAGCGGTTCATGCATAATAAATGAGTTCTTGGAGAAATCAATAATCCTGTGCTAGGGGAACTCCCAAGAGCTTAAGGGTCTGGTTTCTAAGAACTCGTTGTGACGTTAGGGTGGACGGATGTAAGTGACCATGCCTGTATTTGGACAGCATGGCTAATGCCTAAATAAGGACTGCGATCTTATGCCTATATAATGGCAATGCGAATTGTGCCTATATAAGGACATGTTTCAGGAAAACCTATATACGGACACCTAAAGCGGAATACAACAATATGTTACTTCATGAACCTTTTTCTTTATATTACCACCCCAGAGGCATTACATGCCCCTTGTGTCCACATTTTGTACACTTGGCCTTCCATCTAATGAATTCTTTGCTACTAACCAAATGTCCATATTCACCACACCTAAAACATTTTCCTTGAAACTTTTTATCAATCTTACCATTATAATTATCCTTGCCTTTCTTGTGAGTTTGCATGACATGCACATTTTCTTCCTTACTGTTTTCAACTTCCCCTTTTTTTAATTCCTCCACACATGCCTGACTATGTTCACATGTTTTTGCAATCGTTAAAACTTCACATAAGGTCCCCTTTCCCTATATGGATGGTCGGCTATATTTAAGATGATCTCTCTCCCAGGCTCTTATATCAGCTTCAGAATCATCCCTATCCCATTTTATCAAACGTGGTTCAGACAGATGAATTCCATGTTAAATGGGTTTCTGTGGGGGGTAGGGATTGTTAGGCTGGTGCTTCGCACATGTTTTCTCTCCACATACTGTGATGGTATAGCAACGGCCGATATTCAATCATATTACGCGGCCGCCCAGCTCCAGGTGCTCAATGATTGGTGGTATTGCTCAAGAGAGGAACCAGCATACAATGTTGAGAGATGGCTTTTGGGAGACCCATCGATATATAAATTCCTATACAGGCTGGCTAATACCAGAGCCCTCCCGTCGGCCACGAGGATGGTACTCGCAGTGTGGCGACAGTCTCTTCGTCGTATTGGCTGACCTGATAGGCTCACGGGTAAGGCCCCTTTATGGTGTAATCGCCTCCTCCCACAACTACAAGGCTTGCAGGGCTTTCAGGGATGGGACCGAATTGGGCTCTCTACACTAGGAGACGTCCTACAAGGCACTACCCTTAAGTCCTTCTTGGATTTGCAGAGGGAATTTTCTATGCCACGCACCCAATTTTATAAATATTTACAGTTTTGCCAGGCACTTTCCCCTTATCTTAAGAATCTCCCAGACCTACCCGAATTCAGTCCACTAGAGGGCAAACTACTTATGGGTGACCTACAAGAACACAAAATTTCCAAAATATATCAAACTCTGGTTACTCATAGTGCTTCATCGTTGGACTCCCTTCGGGAGGCCTCGCAGGCCGACATTGGCCCGATTGACAATGATGATTGGAGGGAGGCTCTGGAGTCCCCCAGAGGAGGGGCCATCTCCTCACGTTTGCGGCTGATACAACTGAAATATTTGCACAGAATATATTATACACGAGTACCGCTGTATCGAGCCGGGCTCATTGCGTCCCCTATATGTCTAGGTTGTGGAGTAGAAGAGGCCACCTTCTTGCATACGGTGTGGGCATGCTCTGGCCTAGACAGGTTCTGGAGGGGGATCCATAGATGCTTAAATGAGGTGCTGGGATTGACCATAGGTCGCACACCACGACTAGCCCTACTCCATATTGCAGAAGATATTGGGGGTAATAGATACAAGCGCCATCTGTTGTTCTTAGGATTAACTCTGGCTAAGCGTGACATCGCACGCTCATGGAAAACATCCTCTGCACCGCTATTAGGGGTCTGGAAACGGGGTATGGATTTTTGTATGGGATTAGAAGAACCCATCTTCAGGGCCCGGGGCTGCCCTCAGAAACATACGCATATATGGCAGCGATGGGCGGATTATAGAGGAATAGTACTGAATTCCCCTAATCGACCACCCACCATACTGGACATGGAGAGGTTATCTCATTCATAACACTGTTTTCATACATACTGTTGTCAACTCATGGATTGAGCAGATAAACCGGGACAATATCCAGGGACTGGATTATTATGTAAGGATATATTTTCATTTTGCCCTGATCGCAGCGGGTTGGGAGTTCTGTTTGATTTCAGTTTTGTTGTTAAACTAAGTAACTATTGCATTGCCTATACATGTCAACTTTAATTCTGGTCAATTATTATGTATTTTGATGCACCTGGTGCGTGACGTTGACAAACAATACTCAATAAAATATGTTTATAAAGAAAAAAAAACTTCACATAAGGAAGGACTATCCTTCTGCCAACAAATTTCCTTAGCATTATCAATGTTACATCCCAACTTGAATTGCTGTCTTAGACGTTCATCACAATTCCCTCCAAAATTGCATGTAGAGGCCAGTTTTCTTAGTATACATATATTTTCTTCAAGGATCTCTCCCTTTCTTTGCTTTCGCCTGCCATAGTAATAACTTTCCTGAACTATTGTGACCTTAGGCAAAAAATGCTAGTCTAATGTTTTCATGCAAATTTCAAAGTCATTCAAATCCTTTGCTTGTTCAGGTGTCAAATCAGGTAAATGTTAATAGATCTCCTGGCCTAGACAATGTAGGAGTAGTGAAGTTTTACGCTCCACAGACAGTGAGGTACCACAGACTGCAAACACATTTTTCTATTTTTTCCACTGTATAGGTGGTTCACTTGGCTGCAGCAAAAAAAGTGGAGGAGGGACAATGTTCTGCATAATCAAACCCTTTTCACCCACAAACAGTACATAAAATGCCTAGAGTTGTATGTAAAAACAACAAAACATGCAGAGCGGTCACAAGTGCTAAAATACTGATCACTACTAATTGGTCGTGAAGTCCCTAAGCACATTAGTTAAGTCAACTAACTACTTTTCATTGTTTGTGATAGGGTGTGCACATCAGCGTCAAGAGAGAGTGCACCCTGCAGATGTTCTGTAAAGCTGTGCACGTCAGCGTTGAAAGTGCACCACTGACCTACTCAGACATTCAGAGAGAGTGCACCCTGCAGAGGTTCTGTAAAGCTATGCACGTCAGCGTTGAAAGTGCACCACTGAACTACTCAGACATTCAGAGAGTGCACCCTGCAGATGTTCTGTAAAGCAGTGCACGTCAGCGTTGAAAGTGCACCACTGAACTACTCAGACATTCAGAGAGAGTGCACCCTGCAGATGTTCTGTAAAGCAGTGCACGTCAGCGTTGAAAGTGCACCACTGACCTACTCAGACATTCAGAGAGAGTGCACCCTGCAGATGTTCTGTAAAGCTATGCACATCAGCGTTGAAAGTGCACCACTGAACTACTCAGACATTCAGAGAGAGTGCACCCTGCAGATGTTCTGTAAAGCAGTGCACGTCAGCGTTGAAAGTGCACCACTGACCTACTCAGACATTCAGAGAGAGTGCACCCTGCAGATGTTCTGTAAAGCTATGCACATCAGCGTTGAAAGTGCACCACTGACCTACTCAGACATTCAGAGAGAGTGCACCCTGCAGATGTTCTGTAAAGCTATGCACGTCAGCGTTGAAAGTGCACCACTGAACTACTCAGACATTCAGAGAGAGTGCACCCTGCAGATGTTCTGTAAAGCTGTGCACGTCAGCGTTGAAAGTGCACCACTGAACTACTCAGACATTCAGAGAGAGTGCACCCTGCAGATGTTCTGTAAAGCAGTGCACGTCAGCGTTGAAAGTGCACCACTGACCTACTCAGACATTCAGAGAGAGTGCACCCTGCAGATGTTCTGTAAAGCTATGCACATCAGCGTTGAAAGTGCACCACTGAACTACTCAGACATTCAGAGAGAGTGCACCCTGCAGATGTTCTGTAAAGCAGTGCACGTCAGCGTTGAAAGTGCACCACTGACCTACTCAGACATTCAGAGAGTGCACCCTGCAGATGTTCTGTAAAGCAGTGCACGTCAGCGTTGAAAGTGCACCACTGAACTACTCAGACATTCAGAGAGAATGCACCCTGCAGATGTTCTGTAAAGCTGTGCACATCAGTGTTGAAAGTGCACCACTGAACTACGCAGACGTTCAGAAACAGCTGTGCACATCAGCCTTGAGTACCACCGCACTTGCAGCCCATAACTGAAGAAATAAACGCACATTCAATCCATTTAGTGTGCGTATTACAGCCCTGAGATCCCGAGTGACATCACTCCACACGTTCAGGGGCAGCCGATGGAACACGTTGGCCCCCTGCCCCCACACAGCCAGAGCACCCAGCGTCAGCTTGGAGTCTTCCCTCAAAGGTTGTTGCCAGGTATAACAAGTGAACCATTATGAAATAATGGGGTGACCCATAAGAGTCCACGGACCTGGGTCATGTTCGGTATACCGAGGTATAACAAGTGGTCCTTTCTTGATAAGAAAAGTAGTGGAGTGCTGGAGTTGGGGTGATGGGTAGTTTCCGCTTGTTGCCAATATAAGGATGACCGGTACATCACAACTTCATGTAATAGAAAGTTTATTCAGGATACATCTTTCACCCCAGCCTCCTTCCTTCAGCTCATTTCCTTCTCAACCTCTTCTCCATTTGAACTATAACATTCCACACAGGGAACAACAAGCCCTACATTCTGATTCCATTAGAACACACATGGGGAAGGGTTCCAAGAGCTGTATTCAGGACACCACAACTTCAGCAGCTCACCACAGCTCTATCATGTGTCCTACCTTTGTCAGCTTCTTCTTCCATTGCTACAAGCTCACATCCACACACCCAACACAAATCCACCCCTAATTAATGGCAAATCTGCGGTCATGCATGCTGAGGACAAATCCAACCTCATTGAAAATTACCTGGATGCCAATTTTGTTGCAGAAGCCTGACTCACCCCATTGACCTTCCACATCCTTGATGTTCTGCTGCCACAATACTACATCGGGCACCCCACAAAAGCAGTTATCCACCTCAACTCTTGGCCTTGCACCCTTCAGAAACAAACATCATTCAACATATAGCTTGGCATTTCCTACCTGTACCCCAACAGCAATTATTTATTCATCTCCCAGCATCAGTCGAGCATTCCACTCAGAAATGTTCGACCTCAGCACAACAGGATCCACTAACTTCGAAAACACCGTCTTCCCCAGATAATTCAATCTGTCAGGCCGCGCATCAGCCAAAACCATGAAAGAAGCCTTCCTTGAACGACTGGTCAGCGCTGCTATCGCCCACGTTGTCATGCTGCCTACCCATGCCAAGCGACACCTCTTGCCTTCATCTGCTGCACATTGGTAAACATTGCATAATACATCAGCATTGGTCCCTAACTTACCTTCTCACAGAGGTCAGCTAAAAATCACCAAAGCAAGAGCCAATTCTTCTGAAACTTCACAGCAATTGTACCTCACTGACAGCAACATTAGACCCAGTACAGATGTTGAAGCCCTGCTGAAAAACTTGCCTTGCCATTGATATTAAACATAATAAATGCTTCAATAAACCAAGACATACTCTCGGATACTAAAAATGAAATTTAATTTGTTAAGCAGGCACAGCTGTCCAGAGGGCTTCCTGGTGCTTAAGTAAGAAATCTCAAGTAAGGAAAGAGCCTTGTTTTTAAACCTTTGCGAAATTTTATGAAATTTTCATCTGCCCGTAAAATTATGGGCAAAGTATTTCATAACTTGGGAGCGAGACACCAAAAAGCTCTGCCTCCCCAGTTTGGAATGGTAAATAAAAAAGCCCTGTGGCAAAAACAGAGAGCCTTAAAACTTAACCATATGTGAACTGGGAGCCAATGTAACGTGTCCAGATTGGCTGCTATACTGAAACCTGGGGCTAGGGCAGGTATTTTCAATGGCACCATGCTTCAGTAATCCGAATCGGTAAACAGCGTTTACTTCGCATGCGATACTTCGCATGCCGTTACAACGACCGCGTTGTTAGTTCGCATACCTTTACTACGCAAGTCGGAACAACGACTTGCGTTAGGGGGGAGAAGGTGTTGGATTTAAAATCCAACACCTTCCCTAGGGTCCGCACAGACTGGAGTTGGAATAGTAAATTATACTATTCCAACATCCAGCGACCCCTACTGCAATTCGTTGTTCCGAATTGCGTAGTAAAGGTATGCGAACTAACAACGCGGTCGTTCTAACGACCGCGTTGTAATGGCATGCGTACTAAACGCATGCTAAGTAACGAGTGCTATTCATCTGAATCTGTTGGATGCTTTGTGTAGCTTTGCTCTGGAGTCCTTGTGGAAAGAGTTACAATAGTTTAAAGGCCGATTCAGGAACATGCAGGTGTAATGCTAGTGCCCCTCAGGCGGGCCAGGGAGAGCGTACTACAACAGGTCTTTAGTGATAAAGAGCAGAAAGCTGCACTGGGGTATCCCTAAAGACCACAACAATGCCCGGTCTAAACTCATAAAAGCCAAGAAACTCCATAGGTTCATACCTTACACTGCTGAAACGTCTTTGGTCTCCTTGGGATGCCCTAGAGGTCACACTACACCTGCACACCTGACTCATATGAACTGAAGCCATGGGAGATTGCGACTCTCTTGGTCTGGGATTTTGAGTACACTGGCTGAGATTACTGAACAATCGGTCCCGGACACCCCGATGCTGTCCTGGTGGGAAACTATCCCCGACCCAAGGAGGCAAAATTAATCACTAGATTTATGGACCTCACCCTCCTGCTAGCTTGGAGGGCTATCACCAGGCATTGGAGGTGCTCTGCCTCCCCCCCCCCCTCGATAATGTCCTGGCACACTGAACACTGCAGTGATGGGCACAGGCTGAGAGTACTTCCTTGCGTAGAGAGGAGACACTTAGCCTTCATCGTACTTTGATCGCTGCCCTATGGGACGACTTTGTACAGGAACATAAGATCCTCTTCTCTAATGATGACCACCACCCTTGAATGGCAGATCTGTTTAACTAACAATACCCCCACCACCGGGACTACCTTTACTTGCCTTCCTCTGCTCACCCCCTCTTGCTTACCTATGCTAACCCTCCTCCTTGTACTGAATTGCACAGACCCAATACAATTATTCATACACTAGTGGCTGTCTTTCTTTCTGCGAAGCATCCTAACATACTAAAAGCATGTCATTTTTTCAGTTTTGTACTGTCATCTTTGGCATGGGCACATCGCCCATCCCATGATGTGACTACCTTTCCATGGACCAAATCACACACGCCCCTCCAAACAGCATCAGCTCCCATTTATTACACCATCCAGCTTCAGCGAATGCAGCTTCATCTATTTTGCCACTTCCCTCAAACACCCTTGAAAGCTTAGCTTAGTCTTTGAGGAATCACTAGTAAGCAAGTCCACAATTCGGGAATTATATGAATATGACATTAGTGGAAATCCACAGCTACTAACAAGATCAGTCATATATATATTAAAGAAGGTGAGACTCAATACAGACCCCGCTCTCTGGTCTTTAAACATTCCGGATCACTGATTGTAAGCCGTTCTCCTCAAAGGACTTGAACCACTGCAGCGTCTGATCAGTGGCCCCCCCCTTGAGTCGAGCCTCAAAAAGAAGCCATTGTGAGAAATGGTATCAAAGCTACACTTTAGTCTAATAACACAAAAACAGCCTTACCCCCTTTGTCCAGTAGCATCGTAATATCATCTGTAACCACTAACAAGGATGCTTTGGTACCATGCAATGGGTTCCAAATACGTTGCCAGGTGTCTAGGACCGTGGACAACTGAGTATGTACCTCCTTTTTCCAGTACTTTTTCTGGGGATGGTCCAGGGACACCGGGCAGTAGATACTATGTACCTATTGGTCTACAGTATTCTTTTCCAGTAATGGAACCACTAAGTCCTCCTTCCAAGAATTAGGTACTATCCCAAGCTCGAACAACATGTTATGTAGTATCCTAAACCCTGGGGCAATTACATCTTTGGCTAAATTAAAAATAGCTGGTGGACATGGGTCCTTTCCTGACTGCCTCTATCATCGGTAGGTTCTTGAAACATGCCTCCTCACCCAATGATTGGTGAATTTTTATTTATCTTATCCTCAAAAACACACAGTGATATCTTCGCAGAGTCTAGATGATCCTTGTAGACAAGTTTAGGGTGCGAATATCCGTTTCACCCTTCCAAAACCCTCTTTAGCCATTTTCGGCAGATTGTATGGCCGGTTGTATGACCCAGCCATGAATCGCTGCTTTGGTGTTTTTTACATAATTGTTTATAAATGTTCAAATCAAAACAATGAACCTGTTTGGAGTCCTCTCTATAATCCCATTTTCAATGCCTTTTAAGGCCTCACATTGTCTTTTTTCTGTTCTCTGCTCTGGGAAGACCAGGGGCTGTGGGAGACTCCTTTTTCGGCGGGGCTTCATTGATAGGAGCCACCAAGTCTTATGCCGAATGAATCTACTTTTCAAACTGATTGCTTTTGAAATCAACATTATTATCTATACCTTCCTTCCGCCATTTTGCACTCTGATCCAAATCCAATGTCCTTTGCTTATTCTTGGCCTTGGTGTCATAGGCTCATTATCTATTGGCCTCTCAGGGACCTTTGCCTGTCCCCCATGAATATTAAAAGGAATCCCCAAATGATCAGTCCATGGGAAAGCAATTAGGTTAGAGGTGGGGATTAAGGTAAATCCAGTGAGAATTCCATCTACCCTATGCCACCCAGTGTGTACCCATGAACTAATTGTTCCAACCCCACTGAATTTAAAGCATCCGTGACAGCTCAAGCATTTGCACTACCTCTAGAACAATGAAGTACCAATGTTGGCTGGAATAATGGAAGACCAGTTCAACCACTGCATCATAAAGGGCAGTGTATTACCTGGCTGGAGGGCAGTGCATTACTAACCCACCCAGTGTCATTGTAGCTATTAAGTGTAGTTGGAATCACAGGACCTCTGCAGATTCTATCCCTGGGACTTGAATTAAGACTAGATCTAAATTGACCCAGTAAATATCGGCTACGCCACTCAGTTGTCGGTTCTCCCTGCCCCTCCTTAGCATTCTGTGGAAGCTGCTTTGATATTATCAGGTCATGTTGACTCTTTCACCATCAGTAAATCAATATCTTGACTCTCAATTAATAAATCTCCTCTGCATGTCAGGACATTGAGCAGACATTTAGTAACATACAAGTTTGAAGGGTTAACCTGACCCCTTGTTCCTTTCTGCTCAATATTACATCTGCTCCCCTCCAATACCACCCCTTCCAATGATGTGCTTGCCTACTCCCCTTTTTTAGCAATCACATTCCTTAAGGGTAATAAAGCCTCTCTGGAGTAGCAGAAACGTGCAGCATGTCTGGTGCCTGGCACTACCGGGTCAGAGATGGGCGCCAACATGCTTGTCCATGGCACCCTGGTGCAGATGTGCAGCTCCATGCTTGCTCCATGCGGGCTCCAAGCAATTAGCCCACCAACTACACTTCCTTGAAAATGACTGTTGCACTTGGACCAAGGTAGAGCAAACGCCACCCCTCCCACTTCTGATACTAACCTAGGGTGCAAGCCAGCAAAGGCTCAGACTCCCCTCTGAAGTGCACACAAAAGTTTGTCACCAAGATTTGCCAAATAAAATACAATCGAAAAATGCTGAAATAAAATGATCTCCTGACCCCAGTGAAATACACTTAAAAAAAACTTCAGAGCCCCCACCCTATTGTAAAAGAAGTCGGTGTAAAGATTCGTAATCTATGACTAATGTTAGCTTAGTTACTCACTCGTGTGTAGTATATCCGATTACATACGCATAGCTTAGTTGTTTAAATATGGTTCTGGTGAGTTGCACATGCTGGCTCCTAGCAACTTGACTGCCAACTACATATCCTTAACAAGCATTTGCAATGCAATCGGTCTCGCCTTTAGGACCTTATATGTATTTACCTATGCAACACATTATTGTGGGTATGGCAACATTTACTGTTCTAATGTGCACGAAGCAGGGAAAGGGTGCAATACCACAGGCTGTCACTAGGTGTCCTTTCGGACCTCTTTTGACCACCTAAGGTACTGCACCCTTTTTTATCAATAGAGCAGTGGCAGCAAAGACGTGGTAGCAGATGCAAGGAACATCAAAGAATATATTTCTGTGTTTGTTTTTTCAAATATATTCTTTTAACGGAATGTAACCACGTCATTGCATCAGCTACCATGTTTTTCTGACCTCCAGATCACAATACAAATAATTACATCTAGGTCAGTATACTGCTGCGCATATTGGCACACAAATTACATATATATCAATATCAGTGCCATTTTGATGAAATATCTGTTTTTGAATTATCCATGTAAGCATGTTAATGAAACCCGTCCCCTGTCTTTTGTGAGCTTCCTGTGAAGATGAGCATTACAGGCATGGTCGCTACTGATCCAGCGCGATATTAGCAAACTGCATTCATACACCATACACTCACTTGGGCCCATACATTCACACTACGCTAATACTTACGCTGGGTTTATCAGTTGTTACTCTTATCAAAAATCCCTGCTACCAATTACCTTCTGATTGAAAAGTAATGACTTACCAATGAATCCTTTGCTAATTAGGAAGTTTAAAATGAGTGACATTCATTATAGTACATAATCCTGAAATAACCACTGAGTCAGGAAGTTTTAAAATGTTTATCTAAAGATTTAGCAGAGTAAAATACAGAGCCACATGGTTCTTAATCGTAATACCCAAGATTAAGCATAGAAATGATTATTGCTAATCAAATGACGGTGTTTAAAGAAAGGGAGAGGATAGAAATAGCAGCGCAACTAAAGGTTGCATTATATTTACCTAAGTGCGAGAACCAAAACCCCTTAGCCAAGGAGTTGGAAAGAATAGGACCCAGGAAGGATGAAGAGCAAAGACTTCTTCCCGAATCAGGACAGGACCGGTGACCTCTCTACAACGACGCCTGCGTCGTTCCCCTCTCTGATACTCGACTTCTCCTCTATTCTCCCGTGCCTTCCTTCTAATGGACTCCGCCGCCCCCTCCTCAGGACCTCTTCTGGACAGGGATTCAGTCAGCAACCGATCAGCATGGCAGTCTGGAGCTAAGAGCACTCTGGCAGCATGGACGCCTGTTCTTCGTGAACGCATGCTCTAACTAACTAACTAATGCTATATTCTATTATACCCTTCTACGCCCATGTACCTCCCCTTAATGTTGCTAAAATATGGGACCACTACTTCTGATTGGACAGGGACAGGGGGTGGATTCTCGCACCATATCGATTTGGCCTAAATTGTAAAGCCTATTGTCTTTACGTTCCCTCCCCTTCAAATTAATACATTCGCTTTATTTCCCACCCGTCTCACGACAAATGTTATACATTTTACAGGGGAAAAGTATCATTTTGTCCACAGAAGACATAAAGTACAGCATCTTCGGCCAATGGGTCATGGCCTTGGGAGACGTCCAAGTTGACTTCACTTGGCAGGCACACAGGATACATGCGCAGAACCATCGTCTCTCGAGTTGCAAGTCACCAACCCAGGCCCAAGTTTACGAACTAATAAAAGTGCAAGAAGAAAATATTAAAATCACAAATAAAATGTTTCACTGTATGCCCACTTTTCCTACTCTATTCCCAATTAATTATAATACTGTCCTGCATTAGTAGCGTTAAGAAAACGACAATTTAATAATGACATGAGAGCAAGCTGAAGCATGTGAAAACATCAAGCAGCCATTTTAATGCATACTGCGCAGAAGCAGAAGTTTCCCACCAAGCAAAGAAAGACGTCACACCATGTGATCAGGTTGCGACATGCGCAGTGAGGTTCCCGCGCTTTAGCGGCCATTTTGGATTACAGACAAGCGCTATTCTTTAGTAAAACACATATGCAAGCTTCTCTCCCCTTTGTGTAGTGTATGCAAAGGTTAGTCTTAACAATACAATTTTAATAAATTAATACTATGAGGAGGATTGCGTACAAGCAAGTTTCATTTATGAAACCTTGCTCCATCAATCCCCTCTCTGATGGTGTTTCTGAGCCATCAAAAACACTACCCTCAATCAGATGCCAACTTCTAGCAATTCGTTTCATTCTCATTTTTACATTTTCTGTTTTTCACATCCCCTTTCAACTTTTTGTATAATTCACTTGTCCATTCTTCAAGTTCTATTTCATCTAGTTTTCTCTCCTTTCCTTTTCCTGTCACTTTATATGTTCCATTCTTTCTACAGCATTTGCACCATATTGTTATTGCCAAAATTATTATTGCTATCCCTGCTAAGGGTACTAATATTTTACCTATAAGTCCTTTCCCTATATTAGCAAACCAGGTTCCAATTGACGAGATACTATTTGTCAATCTTTCCCATACACTATCAACTTCCAGTGGTTTAAGTTCCTTCTCAAGTTTAGTTATATTCTGTATGTACGTTCCAATTTCTGCACTCTTATCAGGAATATAAGTGCAACAATGTTTCGTTTTCAATAATTTAGACTCTGCCCTCCTTTGCCAATATAATATCAAGAGCAAGACGATTTTGCATTACCATAGATCTAATCGCAACCATTTCCGCATTAATCATTAGAAAACCTCCAGCAGTATCCGTTGATAAACGATCAACCACTGTAGACAATTTACATATTTTCCTTGAGTTCAGAATTATTCCCACTGAAGGTATCAATGCACCAAATATATCACCTACAATTTCTGAAAAACTAGCTCTTTTACTACTTGTTAATTCGTTATTGTTTTCCTTGCTCTCAGTGTTTCTTTTTACGTGGTATATCTTTGGAAATACTATTCCAAAATAACAACTTCCATACCACCGTGCAGGAAGCCTAAAGTAAGCCTTATTCCCACACACATAATAGATTCCAGGAAAAACTGAATCTGTTCCTCCTTTGAGTCCCCAACCTCCAAGAATTAAAAAATTGTGTTCACATTCACTGGTACCGATGAAAACATTATAATCAGTCTTTAACCTATGAAGACAAATTTTCCTGTCTTTACGAAATCCAGAGCCATAGCAGCTTAAGCCTTGCCAGGTGTGTAACTACCTTCTTTCTCAGCCCAAGGTGGTAAATGAGCCTTATGCTCAGAAGCTTTCTTTTGAAAATCTTGGCTTCTATCTTCTACTAAATTCAAAAATATCTTTTCTTCTTCAAGTAAAGAACATGTTAGATTGTGTCTATGTGCATGTTATGTCTATTGATTTCATTGTTAAGAAAAATTCTCCCATAAACTGTGCGTCTTGACTACTAAGTACTGGGTTCATACTCTTGCGAATCGGAACCTCAGAAAATATCACATCTAAATTTGAATAATAATACTGAAGTTTCCCTGTTCTATAAAATAAACTAGACAAAACACTACATGATATGCCATATGTCAGTGGCAAATGGTGATATGTTAGACCTTCTGCTACTGATTCGGGTAACTTCATACAGACGTAACAATTACTAACTTCCATGGTGTCTACATATTGAAACAATAACTTTGTGAAAACATTTAAACTAGAGTTGTTATCAGCTATTTCATGATGAATTTCTGCCTCATATTCTGCCATTAGTTCTACTCTATTGCCCTTCATGTTTGCTGTCCTCCCTTTAGTCTCATTATTAATCTTTTTATCTACTATCATAAGGTAAGGAACTGCTACAATCAGGACTAACCATACTATAAGCACCATTACTAGACTACATATGCATATTGCACAGCATCTTCTACAACATTTCTGTTTTGGTCTCCCAGTAACTCTATCGTCAGGCATTTTTCGACAAGGAAGATTGCTCTTCTTATCTTTTCTTCTTTTCTTTAGCTTATTCTTTTGCTTAGTCAGGGTGGTCTTGTTTCTTCTTCGTATGTCAATTGTGCACTTGTTCCTTCGCCACCACTGTCACTTGATTCTGAGCTTTCAAAATCTTCAAGGATGATATAAGTCCATTCAGGACACTTGAATTTGTTATTCACAAGTTTCAATCTTTTACTTCTTCTTTTCGCAGTTTTATGTTCTTGTTCAGTTTGACTTGTCACTTCATTCACTTGATCTGGATCTTCACTTCTGGTTGTTATGTGGTACTTTACTCTTTTAATGACACTCGGCCAATGATCTCCTTTTCTTGTTTTCTTTGTTGGCACTGATTCTTTGTTTTCGTCTTCAGGGATCTCGTTAATTTCACTTCTTAGCACTGTTTCGTTTTCTTCAATTACTGTGTTTCTTGTTTGCTCCTTTTCAGGTCTAATTGGTTTCTCTGTAACAGCTCCGCTGTGAGTTTCCAATAACTGACCTTGTTCTTTATTTATTTCTTCAAGTTCATGTTTTTCAAGGTTTTCTTCTTCCGTGTACTCTTCTTGATCTAACTTGTTCTGATCAGGGCTTATTGCACTGTGAACTTCTGCAGCCTGACCGGATTCTTCTAGATCTGTCTGTCCCTGTTCAAAGTCTATTAGGTTTTCACTGTTTTGAGTCCAATTTTCTTTCCCTATCTGACCTTGCTCAGGTTCTCTTATTGTCTTTTCTTCTTGTACCTGAGCTGCTTCTTCTTCACCTATCTGATCTTCTTCATTTTCTTCCAATTTCGCTTGACTTCTTGTTCTGTGGTATACTTCAGGAACTTCTACCACTGGTATCCAATCCTGACTTGTGCTCGGTTGTTCTTCTTCAGCTTCTCTTGAATCTCGAGCCTGAGATTCCTCCGCTGGGCAACCTTCAGCTTCCTCAGTGATTGATGCTGTCTGAGGATTTTCTTCTTCAGGATCTGGCACTCTTTTGGTGTGGCTTACGTGAATCCAATTAGGAAATCCGGCACACTTCACTGCTGTATTCGTTGTCAGTATGACTTGACACAGTCTGCCCCATCTGGGTGATAGACACGTTTCTCTGGTGTGATTCTTCACTACCACCCAATCACCAGGATTCAGATCATGTTCTTGTTCAGGCTGCCTGGAAACTGCGTCTTCTCCAACCTGATGAGAGACAGAACGCACTAGGTCAGCCAATCCTTTGCAATAGTCCAGAACCATATCATCAGATATATTCACCAGTTTGTTTGTGGGTACATGTGTTTGTCTCATTGTTCTTCCCATCATTATTTCATGTGGGCTCAATCCTGTGTTCCTGTCAGGTATACTTCTGAGTCCCATTAGAACAAGTGGCAATGCATCTGGCCACTCTAATGATGTTGATGCACACATTTTTCCCAATCTTGACTTTATAGTGCCATTCAATTTTTCAACAACTCCAGAAGCCTCTGGGCGATATGCACAGTGCAGTTTCTGTTTGATTTGAAATGCTTCACAGATTATCTGGATCACTTCACTGTTAAAATGTTTTCCTCTATCTGATTCCAAAGTTACTGGGAAACCAAACCTAGGTATGAGCTCTCGTAGCAACAATTTTGCCACTGTAATGCTGTCATTTCTCCTAGTAGGGTAAGCCTCCACCCACTTTGAAAACAGACACACTATGACTAGTACATATTTCAGCCCTCTACATGATGGTAACTGTATGAAATCAAACTGAAGTCTCATAAATGGACCCTCTACCTTTCCAATTTTCCCAAATCCAATTACTGTCTTCCTCCCCGGATTATGCATCTGGCAAGTTAGACATCTCTGGCAAAGACTCTCTGCAACAGCCCTGAATTTGGGATTGTACCAATTTTGTCTGAACAGCCTAATCATTGCATCTCTCCCTATGTGTGTGTCTCCATGATGCATTCTAGCCATTTGTGAGAGTAAACAGTCTGGCATGACTGGTCTGCCATCAGCACTGATCCACACTTCATCATCTCCTCTTTGGGAGCAACCCACTTTGATCCACAAATTCTTCTCACTTTCATCAACTTCATCTTGCAATTTTTTCACGTCATTCCAAGTTTCAGGTGGCATATACAGCATAAGTTGGCAGCTGATTCCCATTCTTTCCACCCTCTTATTGACTGACATTCTGGCTTTGGCACAATGTTGAGCCACCAGATCCGCATATCTGTTGCCGACTACCACCCAGTCATCTCCTGACTGGTGTGCGGCACATTTCACCACAGCCAATTCTTTTGGTGCTTGTATTGCTTCTAGCAAATCCCTTACAAATTGACCATTTTTAATTGGGGATCCTGAAGAAGTCATGAAATCCTCTGCATCCATAGTTGGCCAAAATCATGCACAACCCCGTAACCATATTGGCTATCTGTAAATATGGTCACTCTCTGATTCCTCCCAATTTTGCAAGCTTTTATCAAAGCAATCAATTCAGCTACTTGTGCAGATTTGACTCCTGGTAAATAGGATGCTTCAATTATTCCAGTTAATTCACATACCGCATAGGCAACAGTTAGTTTACCATCTTCATGTCTTTGACATGAACCATCGACAAATAGCTCCCTGTCTGGCTTTTTAAGAGGCTGTTCCTCTATATCTGGGCGTGGTTTTGAACATAATTCGGTAATTTGTATACAATCATGTTCATCGTCTTTTATTCTCTCATGATATGGGTTTGGTAGTAAGGTTGCTGGATTTATTATAGTACACCTTACCATGCTTACATTTTCAGCACCCATTATTATTCTTTCATATTTAGTCAGCCGACTAGGAGTAAGATGCTGAGTTCGGGTTCTTGTCAACAGAATGACAACTGCATGTGGAACATACACTTTTACAGGGTGTCCCATCACAATTGACTCACTTTGTTCAATGCTCAAACAAGTAGCCGCCACTGCTTTTAGGCATGCTGGCAACGCGGCTGCTACTGGGTCCAATGTAGCAGAGAAATAGGCTATAGGACGTCTTTCTAGTCCATGTCTCTGAGTTAAGACAGAAAGTGCACAATTTTCTCGCTTATGACAGAACAATGCAAATTCTCTCTTATAATCAGGCATGCCTAAGGCAGGTGACATGATCTTCATCTGGTGTCTGAACTGCCACACCATCCGGTGTGCAGAAAATGGTACAATTCATCTTGCACAGCAAATCCCTACCTAATAAGTTCACTGGACTAGAATCACATACTACAAACTGATGCATTTCTCTGAAGTTTCCAATTTTAACTTCCATTGGTTCGGTAAGAGGTGTTCTAATTCTTTGATTAGCTACCCCTACTACTTGGATATCTTCACCAGAGAGAGGAAGGTCTGGGATGTCTGCTGATCTCACAGTAGACCTGGTAGCACCAGTGTCCAAAAGGAAAGTAATATCATTACCTTTCACATTCCCTTCAACATATGGACCAGGCTGATCTACCTGTAAGGATGCGCCAAGTACGCACTCCTTCTCCCCCTCTCCTAGGCACCGTCATGGACTGAATCGACAGAAATCATCCTGTAAAAGAAATTGTGATGTCATACAATCATTCTTACCACTTCCTCCTGGATATCCGATGTCTGTACCATGCTTTGCTCTGCTTACATTACCCTGAATAGGTGCAGGTGGCAACTGACTCTGAGGATTTACACCCTGCTGTGAGTCATTCTGTGTCTGTGAATTTAAATTTTGATTTGGGCCATTATTATTCCGAATCTTTTTACACTCGTCCTTCCAATGCCCCAATTTTCCGCATCCATGACAAGGAAATTTCTTTTTAGCTTCTTCTCTACTCATTCGTCCTCTAAATTTTCCACCACTCGTTCCAGAATCTTTTCCTTGATTTTCACTCGGATTTTCCAAATTAATTCCTTGTTTCTCTGCCATTTTCACCTGAGCCCACATCACTTTTTCCTGCAACCTCTTGTGTCTATCCTCAATATCGTCTCCACAATATTTTGCATATTTCAGAATTTCATCTATGGGCTTTCCCTGCCAACACAGCATATGCTGTTTAATCATCTGACAAATTTCTTGCTTCAAACCGTAAACAAATCGATACACAAACTGACTCATGTTTTTGTCTCCAATGTCCTCAAATCCACTATACTGTTTAAACACCTGCAATAGACGCTCAAAATAGGAATGTACTGATTCATTAGCTTCTTGGGTAGTTCGATCTATTTTTACCCAATCTGTTTCTTTCGGTGGTATTTTCCCTTTCAGGTAAGTTATCACTTGGTGATACTTTTTCATTACATCATTTGACGGGCCACCTGTTTTCGGATCTCTAGGATATTCATCACTAGGCCAATCAACTGTAATTTTACAATCTGTCCACAAATCGGCAGGTACCACTATGTCAAACAGACCATCCAAATCCTTCAACAATACCTTTGACACCTTCACAAACCTGTCAACCTGCTTGTACCATTCAATTGGTTTTTCTCTCAATTTTGGAAAATCATTCGTAAATGACAAAATATCCTGTCTGCTCCATGGGACATGTACATATCCTCCTCCCGCAACTTCTCGCATTGTATACATCTGGTCTGCTTTCCCTGTTTCTTTCATCACATATTCTGATGCTGTTCTACTTGTTCGTGCTTCTTCCTTTTTCTTGGCCCACCTAGTTTTCCATTTATCTAGGTCTCCCCGTTTTTGCAAAACTAACATTAATTCTCTTATTTGTAATCTTCTTCCAGAGGCATTCATATTTTCTAAATCTTTGTCTGAAAATTCTGCTCTACAGGGTTTCTGTAGTACCTTTGATCTCCCTATTTCTATTCCCATCTGTAGTGCTAAATTGAATAATTTTTCATGGAATATCCTTACATTTCTGGTGATACTCCTACACAGGAACAATAATTCTTCTTCATCATTGGTATTTAAGCGTTCTAGTCCTACATTTCCTGCTATTATTTCTTCTAATTCGACTATCAATTTATGAATGTCCATTATTTTCGGAGGTGTGCACTGTTTAACTGACCCTTGCACCCATCTTTCTAGATCTTCAGGTGTTACTATGGTAGCACTTTTTGCTCCCGATGAAGTTACTAAACTTACATCTTTTGAACCTCCAGGTACATCTTTTCTTGGAGTACTATTTACAGAACCTCGAATAGGCAAGTCCATAAGTGATATTGTGGATTCACAGTCACTAAATTGATCCTCAATTATAACTGAAGCTTCAGGTTTGGGATTATTCACAGGAGTAGGTGTAAGTATCGGTGGAGGGCAGCTTCCCTGAGTACAATATAATGGAACTACTGGACCAATTGTTACAGGTATGGTCAATGAATCAGGATGTACTTTTATCTGAGTTATTTTCTGTATTAATTCTGTTCTGGTCTTTTCTAGGGCTTCTTTTTCTTTGTCATGAAGTATTCTACTAGTGGTGAATTCATGCATTACCTGTGGCACTAATGGAGTTTTTGGTGGTGCACTTGGGGTGCATCCACTTGTCCCTTCCTGATATGGTCGGGGATTTCTTAACATTTCCTCCATAAATTCATCTTCAGACTCCTCATTTCTCATTAAATGTTTTGTCTTTTCTGTGCAATTACTTCCTAATTTCTCCTCTGCTGAGAACAATGGATATAATCCTTCTGTAATCATTGCCCTTCTCCATTGTTTCATCTGACCGTCCCTAGACTCACGTAGATATCTGGGAAAAAATCCTGGATAACTCCTATTACTTCTAGATCGGTCCCACTCAAATGCCTCGGTTTCCCATTCCTCTAGAGCTTCGTACTGAGTTAATCTAGGTCTGGGTTCTAAGTCATTCATCCGCAATCTCAAATTCTGAAGAATTCGCCCATTGAACGTGCCATTCTCGGGGATTGCTAGTATTCCATCATTTTTTGTATATTCTATCCAATTCTCCATCCACACACAAGTATGATAACCTCTCTCCATCATCATGAATGAAGCGGGCGTTTTAGCTGGTGGAATAATAATTCCTTCTCTAGTTTTGAGTGGTTTATCTTTTTTAAAATAGTTCTTAATCTTTTGCAGAAAGGACATTTTTCTCCTTTCTCCGTACATTCTATCTAATCTTCGGTGTACAAAATTATATTCTGCAAAACCTAGGAATCTCCTATCCGGACGAGTTCCTGTTAAAGTCGGATCGCGTTTTAACATGCAATCCTTATCCACTAAGAATTTCGCTTCTATAATTTTGACCAATCAAATGTCCGCTATCTTTTATTTCTGACCCAATCCTTGCGCGGCCTTTTGGTGACGTTTATCTGTCAACCCCTCCTTTACAATCTGCTCTTTTCTGTCCTTGCTGGTTTAACCAATCCCAGCGCGGCACCTGTGACGTCAGTACTACTCCTGACTACTGACCCCTCCTTTACAAGGGCCTTTGCACACCCGCTGATTCAACCAATCCCAGCGCGGCGTTTTGGGACGTCAGCTCCCTCTCCGGCAACTGACCCTCCCTTTACAAAAATTTACGCAAACTTATTTTCTCTATAATTCTTTAATTAATTTCAGTAACAACATAAAACATTCGCTATCGTGCCAGTTTCTTCTAAATTCGAAAAAGATAGTTTCTTCCACACTTTAGTAAAACCTTTCTGTTTACTTAAAACATACACTACGAGTAAAACACTTCCGTCTACTCTTCACACAAGCTCCAGAAGTACCTGTTACTTCTCCAATGTTACCCTTTCTAGGTGATATAACATCAAATTTTCATCAGCGTACCCTTTTTGCTATTACTCACACGCATAGAGTCCCTAACGAGTACTGAAAGTCCTGCTTAACTTTTCAGTACTAATTCTGCCTGACAGATAACCTCACTGCAGTATGGCTTCCACTTACCATCCGCTATTCCTTTTACCCCGGGGTATTCTGGACAACATAAAACAAAACTCAAAATTTAAGCGGATGTTAGTTCATAAAAATACAGATAAAATTCTCATTACCCAATTAACAAAGAGTAACCATCCTCTGAGTACCAGAAAACTGATCCAGCGCGATATTAGCAAACTGCATTCATACACCATACACTCACTTGGGCCCATACATTCACACTACGCTAATACTTACGCTGGGTTTATCAGTTGTTACTCTTATCAAAAATCCCTGCTACCAATTACCTTCTGATTGAAAAGTAATGACTTACCAATGAATCCTTTGCTAATTAGGAAGTTTAAAATGAGTGACATTCATTATAGTACATAATCCTGAAATAACCACTGAGTCAGGAAGTTTTAAAATGTTTATCTAAAGATTTAGCAGAGTAAAATACAGAGCCACATGGTTCTTAATCGTAATACCCAAGATTAAGCATAGAAAGGATTATTGCTAATCAAATGACGGTGTTTAAAGAAAGGGAGAGGATAGAAATAGCAGCGCAACTAAAGGTTGCATTATATTTACCTAAGTGCGAGAACCAAAACCCCTTAGCCAAGGAGTTGGAAAGAATAGGACCCAGGAAGGATGAAGAGCAAAGACTTCTTCCCGAATCAGGACAGGACCGGTGACCTCTCTACAACGACACCTGCGTCGTTCCCCTCTCTGATACTCGACTTCTCCTCTATTCTCCCGTGCCTTCCTTCTAATGGACTCCGCCGCCCCCTCCTCAGGACCTCTTCTGGACAGGGATTCAGTCAGCAACCGATCAGCATGGCAGTCTGGAGCTAAGAGCACTCTGGCAGCATGGACGCCTGTTCTTCGTGAACGCATGCTCTAACTAACTAACTAATGCTATATTCTATTATACCCTTCTACGCCCATGTACCTCCCCTTAATGTTGCTAAAATATGGGTCCACTACTTCTGATTGGACAGGGACAGGGGGTGGATTCTCGCACCATAACGATTTGGCCTAAATTGTAAAGCCTATTGTCTTTACGTTCCCACCCCTTCAAATTAATACATTCGCTTTATTTCCCACCCGTCTCACGACAAATGTTATACATTTTACAGGGGAAAAGTATCATTTTGTCCACAGAAGACATAAAGTACAGCATCTTCGGCCAATGGGTCATGGCCTTGGGAGACGTCCAAGTTGACTTCACTGGGCAGGCACACAGGATACATGCGCAGAACCATTGTCTCTCGAGGTGCAAGTCACCAACCCAGGCCCAAGTTTACGAACTAATAAAAGTGCAAGAAGAAAATATTAAATTCACAAATAAAATGTTTCACTGTATGCCCACTTTTCCTACTCTATTCCCAATTAATTATAATACTGTCCTGCATTAGTAGCGTTAAGAAAACGACAATTTAATAATGACATGAGAGCAAGCTGAAGCATGTGAAATCAAGCAGCCATTTTAATGCATACTGCGCAGAAGTAGAAGTTTCCCACCAAGCAAAGAAAGACGTCACACCATGTGATCAGGTTGTGACATGCGCAGTGAGGTTCCCGCGCTTTAGCGGCCATTTTGGATTACAGACAAGCGTTATTCTTTAGTAAAACACATATGCAAGCTTCTCTCCCCTTTGTGTAGTGTATGCAAAGGTTAGTCTTAACAATACAATTTTAATAAATTAATACTATGAGGAGGATTGCGTACAAGCAAGTTTCATTTATGAAACCTTGCTCCATCACTACCTTAGAGCAGTGATGGTAGTGCGACCCACGCCTCGCATAGGTCTGCGCCTCTAACAGATACGTCAAGGAGGTCACTTTTCCATAAATTGAAAAACATATTACGAAGCATCTGACTAAATATATCCTTCGTTGTCCAAGTCCCCTTCCCAATCTCCACCTGACAACATCCACATTATCTGTGAAGTCCGGGTGTTCAATTGTAAGACGTGTTCAGATAAAGTGACAATGTAATTATATAAATGCAAAACAGTGCAATGGCTACGTTGGAAATATTGGTATGTGCGCTATAGTCTGGACTGGTTTCACACACAAAACACACAGATGTCACTGTGTACGACAGATTTGTCATCTTAGTTGTTTCTTGAGGAGAGGCATTCTGTGTAACAGGCGTAATTAACAAAATAAACCTATGTAGCGAACTCGGAGGTGGAGGCAGGCAGGCAGTGTTGTGGGGGGGTTTGGAGAGACAGCTAAGGGAGATTAAATAAGGGCACTGGAGTGCAAATGAAGCATAAAATAAACAAATGAAAAACGAGCAAACAAGCAGTGGTCTCGGAGGGGGTGGGGGCCTGCGAACAGTGTTATGGGAGGGTTGAGGGGAGATACAGGAAGATTAAGGGACAGCAAGGGGCCTGTGAGCAGTATTGTTGGAGGGGTGAGGGGAGGAACTCGGGAGATTAAGCGGATCGAAGTTTCAAGCACAAGTAAAAAGAACACTTAACGAGCAGAGGCAGGCCAACCTAACAAAACAAAAGAGTGCTCTCAAACTATAACTAACATGAAGAGTAAGAAAACATGTAACAAGGGCAGTCCTCATGGGAGGATACAAAATTCCAAAAGAAGAGGCTACTAAGTGTATTCACCAATGAAAAGGCAGCATTTCTAAAGGACAGTAAGGGGAAGCCCATATCCTAGATACATCATGTCTCGAAGAGACAGTGCATGCAGTGCCTAGGCGAGACCTAAAAATGGCAGCTTTGAGTTTAGACAAAGGTGGAGAGCTGGGAGCAAACCCCACTTTTTAAACGCACCTATGGTGCAAGCAGCAAATCCTCAACCTCCCTCATAAAGTGCACAGAAAAAATGTTGTTAGCCAAAAACAGAAATGACAAAATAAAAGGACCTCTATAACTCAATGAAATACACTTAAAAAATAACTTCAAGTTCCCAAACTACAATAAAAGTCATGAGCATAAGGGGGGCGCCGACGAAGATGGACGCGATCTAGAGGAGCGCCGCATCGTTCTAAACTCCACCATTAATTAATCCGGCCATAAATCCGTGCATGTGCACCGAAACACAGCAGTGCGAGTCCGGAGACTCCAGCGGCACACAGAGAGCACCCGCAATCGTTTAGGGTGCCCACAGCGGAGATGGGGAGCACTGAGGCCTGCGACCATTCCGGAGTCCCGGGCTCAATTTCCGGACCGAGTCACGCCACGACGTAAGCAGGCGCCTAACTGCAAGGGTGGCTGTTAGCTGTAGATGCGAACAACTGCATCGCTTGAGGCACCACGGATTATCCCTAAGGTAAGGGAGCCGCGAACACTGAAACGCGCCTTTGGAGATGCTGGGTGCAGGCACCGCGCGGAGCAGAGAAAAGCGGCGAGCGGCCATATTGTTATTGCCCGCATATCAGATGAACCGATGGCTGGACGGGGCGGATTTCGCCAATTAATACTGCGGCAAGATAAGACTGTATGAGGAGGACCCTGCTGTCAACATTTCGGGGTCCCTCCTTAGTTACAAAAGAATCGGCTGAAGCCCAAGGCAATAATCAGTAGAGGGGGAGGGGGCAAGACCTGTATGAGACCCGGAGTCGTTCTCACTTCTCCGACACCCCCCCCCCCCACTAGGAGTTAAGCAGAGTGCACGCCAAGTCGTATAATTGATGGTGGGGCGACCGGGGATGGACCGAGGAATCGCCCTGGAGTCTTAGGTGGATCTGCAGATATGGGCAGCCCGGGGGATGACGCACTAGGGCCAGCAGAGCACTGGACACAGGCTCGGACCAGACGCTCCACACCAGATGACATTGGAACTCGTAAGTGGGGGGGAGAGAAGATCCACTAAATGACTTTGGAGACCGATTGCTGTCCCCCAAGAGAACCCTGACAGGCCGAGTGGGGAGGGGGGACCTCGCTCCCTGCGGACAAGCGGCGGGCAGTATCGAAGGGGACTGGAGGCAGACTCGCCTTGGACTTTCCCCCCCTCCCCCCATCGCTCTCACAACAAGAGATGGCTGGGATCAAAGGTCACAAAAGCACCCACGAAACCAAACTGGACAAATATGCAATGCATAAATCTACCAAAACAGAGGTGGCTGCCAAAGCCGACATAACGATTGGGTTAAGCGCAGAAGGGGGGGACCCCACCCTGAAGGACATTATGGCAGCAATCAATGGGGTACGTACCTCGCTTAAACGGCGAATGGACTCAATCACGACAGAAGTAACACTCATCAGAGCTGACCTGCAGAAGATGAGCGATAGAGTTAAAACTATGGAAGCAGTCACTTCCAACCTTCACCATGACACAAAAATAATGCAGCAACAAATCAAGGACCTACAGGTAGCCAGCAAAAGTATGGAGAGTAAACTTGATGAATACTAGGGAAGGTCACGACGTGACAACGTTAGAATTCTGGGGGTCCCTGAGCGATCGGAGGGACGAGCGGCAGATCTCTTTGTTGAACGACTGATCACTGAATACTTACAACCAAAGTGCCTCTCCAATTACTTTACAGTCGAACGGGCCCACAGGGTACCCGGGGGCAGCCCAAAACCAGGAGCCCCGCCGAGACCACTTTTGGCTAGACACCTCAACTTCAGAGACCGGGATAATGTACTGCACATGGCCCACTGTGCCCCACCGGTCAAATACAAAAACAGAGTGATGACCTTCTTTCCCGATTTTACAGTACATGTTCAGAAACAAAGACGTGCTTTCCTGAACATCAAAAAGGTGCTTAGAGACAAGGGACTGAATTACTTGATGTTGTTTCCAGCCAACTGATCTGTCCGGCAACTGCAACAGAAGTGTGAGATCCAAAATAGAGACATTGGGAGGCAAATCGACACCGTCTGAACTGTATGCATAAAGGTTGGACACTGGCTAAGTGACATTCTCCTTTAATTCTTTAAGTAACTGTTTTGGAGCACTTGTATTATTGTGTGTATATAAAGTAGAATAGTTTGGGGCCAGGGCGACAGGCACTCTGCATAGTTGGGGAAATGGGTAGGTTTAAGCCCAGTTTGCAGGGACACAGGGAGTTGGTTGTTTATACGTTTAGATTATTGTTTAGATGACAGACAATTGATAGTTAAACTAGGAAAGAGAAGTAGCACAGAGTGTAATAGCTGACATCCCACATGTCCTACTCCGTTCTTTGAGATGTCACCACACAGACTGGGATACATGAGAACTGTGGGGGGGCTAGGGGTGCGGGGGAGGGCCAGTACATGATGACTCCAGTAGCAGGTAAAGGACTTAGACTATTATCCTAGAATGTAAATGGCTTGGGAGACAGGCTTAAGAGAGGGAATGTATAAAGCAACACTCCCCTGACGTAGTTCTCTTACAAGAGACACATTTAATGGGCAACACCTGCAAGGCGCTGAATCGATACACACTTGAGTACATTCTGGATTCTCCTCCGGATCTAGAGGGGTAGGCATCCTGATGAGAAAGGCCTTCCCCATGTCAATTGACCGCACCTGGGTGGATACGCAGGGTAGATATGCCGCGTTGTCAGGGAGGTGGGAGGGCCGGGCGCTCACCATAGTGACAATATATGTCCCCCCTGGTCTTCACACTTTGGTGTTTAAAGACCTGGGAAACTTATTATTAAATCTACCGGAGGGGTGACTCCTGATAGGAGGGGACTTCAATGCTTTAGTTTCGGGTCAGCTCGACCGTCACCCCCCTCGGGACATGCGACCCACCCAGTTGCATCTTCAAGAATTCCTGGGCGCAATGGGCTTGGAGAACGTGTGGCGTAGCCTCCACCCCAGCGAGGTGCAATTTACGTTCCACTCAGGTGCCCACAAAAGTCTCTCCAGGATAGATTATCTACTCACTCCGGCTGATC
The DNA here is from genome assembly GCA_963921515.1 of Calotriton arnoldi. Lineage (NCBI taxonomy): Eukaryota > Metazoa > Chordata > Amphibia > Caudata > Salamandridae > Calotriton > Calotriton arnoldi. The sequence continues at coordinate 1,982,523 of CAWUFW010000692.1, forward strand.
AGGTGGGACAAATTAAGGAGGTGCAACATCTGGCAAGGGGCATATCGAATCACTCCCCAGTGTGGTCCAGGGTGGTAGTGGAAGAGCGGCAGGCGGGTAAATTGGTGCCGATTCGTTCGCGGAGCCTCAAAATACCTTTAGTAAAGGAAAAAGTCAGACAGTATAGAACTTTACTTCCTGGAAAACGTAGGCCCAGATGCTCTGGGAGGCTTTTAAGACAGTGGTAAGGGGCCAAGCTATCTCCGCAATAGCGAGGGCCCGAAAAGAGAAAAATGCAGAGATCGCTATGTTGGAGGAAAACATCTTGCAACTGGAGGGAGAGATGAGTGACAGTGCGGAAGAAGTGAAACACCAGTTAGAGATAAAAAAGAAGGCATATAAAGATCTGGTTACAGATGTGGCAAAAGCATTAAGCAGGGCAACCCTAAATAGAATATATGAGGTTGGGGACAAGGCAGGGAAACTACTGGCATGGCTTGACAATCGTGATCAAGCGAATTGACTTGTAACAGAGCTTATCACTGAGAGTGGAGAAAAACTATGCGATCCACAATCAATAGCAGATGAGTTCGGGAAATAATACCAGTAGATATACGCGTCCACTAATACCATGCCAGAACCAGAGTCGAGAGCCCTACTGGCAGATATACAGCTACCAACACTCACAACTGAGGATCTAACATTGCTGGAAAGCGATATATCAAATGAAGAAGTAGCACAGGCCATCAGGGACCTGCGGTGGGGACCCAACGGCCTCCCAAATGAACTCTATAAACTGGCATCCAACACTATTGCCCCCCACCTCAAAGATATGTATATAGAAAGTAGAGACGTGGGTAGGCTTCCAGTAGACCAGAGACTGGCCACTATAGTGGTAATTCATAAGGGAAGTAAACCTAAACACGAGAGCTCCTCGTATTGGCCTATCTCTTTGCTCAACGCAGAAGTCAAGATTTTAGCAAAATTACTGGCCACACGCCTGATACAAGTTCTCCCGAATCTGGTACACCCCGACCAATCCAGCTTCATGCCAGAAAGGACTGCATGGGGTATTGGGAAGGATGGATACGCTGAGGGATGATGCAGTGGAGTTGTCCCTAGACTGCAAAATGGCCTTTGACACAATTGAGTGGCCCTATTTATTGGCAGTACTGAGTAAAATGGGATTTGGACCCAACTTCATAGGCTGGATAAGACTCCTGTACAATGACCCGCTAGCGCAGGTGGTAGTCAACAATAAAAAAATCCCCAATCTTTGCTCTAACCAGGGGGGACTAGGCAGGGCTGCCCCCTGTCGCCGTTGATTTTTGCGTTACTGCTGGAGCCATTGGCGTCATGGATACGCAGAGACCCACTGATAAGAGGCCTTAAATGGGAGGATCGTATCTCCCTTTATGCGGACGACATATTGCTGTATTTGACGTCGCCTCAGTCAATCAAAAGAGTCCTCAATATATTCTTGACGTTTGGAAAGTACTCTGATATACAATTAATTGGACAAAGTCAACAATATTCGTGTTGAAGGGAGAGTTTCCCCCGCTGCCTAGAGGGTGTCCGGTGGAGATAGCAGAGGAGAGGTTTAGATACCTTGGTATATACATCACTACTGATCCTGAGCGATTCTATGCTCAGAACCTCTTACCCCCGCTGCAGCACCTGAGGTCTGACGTACGACACTGGAAAACTCTCCATCTTTTATTCTTGGGTCGTGCAGCATTATTCAAGATGTTTCTCCCCATGCTTCCTGTATGTGTTGCATAACATGCCATTTCCAGTTCCCACCTCCTACTTCAAAGCAATCGACAGCAAGCAGAGAGAGCTGTTGTGGGAGAGGAAGCCGCCTCGAGTGGCCGCCCAGAAGTTGAAGAGGGGATGGTATGACGGAGGTAAAGGACTCCCTAACATTAAGAAATACTATTGAGCAGCACAGCTTACAGCTATTAATCATTGCATATATAGGCCACAAGACAATCCTGGGTACAGAATGGATAGATGGATTCTTCAAGGAGGGAGCTTCCATAGAGCTCTTTACACCAGACCGTCACGACTGCAGCTCACAGGCCCCACCAGTCATGCAGTCCACATATGGTACACAGTTAACAAGAGCCTGGGATGGGCAGGGAAGATCACACAAGCCACCCCATTATGGGATACGGAACAACTGGGAACCTTGAGGAAAACCAAGGGATTTGACCGGTGGGACATGATTGGAATCTCTTGGGTGGGAGACCTGTGGACACAGGGGGGTATTCTCTCCTTTGTACAATTGCAACAAGACTATGAACTTGCAGACACGGAAAGGTTTAGATATATACAGGTTAGACACGCCCCTTAAGCAGCAATTTCCAGGGGTGAGGTGCCCCCTGAGTCCTCCCCTCTGGAGGATAGAATTCTCATTGATTTCATGCATAAAAAAGCAATCTCCCTGTCTTATCAGAAACTGGTCAATAATACGCCCAAACCCCTCCTCCAGCTTTGCAGGAACTGGGAAAGTGATATTGCAGATCTGGAGGATGACGAGTGGCTGGAGGCGTTGGCCTCCCCAAAAGAAGAGGCGATTTCTTCCCGGCTGAAGTTAATACAACTCAAGGTCCTACATAGAGTGTACCTCTCAGGTCCCGCACTGGTCAAGATGGGGTATAGGGAGGGTCCCAAATGTAGGAGAGACTGTAATCAGGAGGGTACGTTTTTCCATATCGTTTGGGATTGTAGACACATACAGAAATATTGACAGAAGTACTTTGATGTATGACAGAGGCGCTAGGGACAAACCTGGAACTTGGGGGCAAAAGGTGCCTTTTGAATGTTTGGGAACCCACTGACTTGAAGAGTAAAGGAAAAACTTGGGCAGCGTTGGGAATGGTGGTAGCCAAACGCAACATAGCCAAAGTATGGGGGGCGACGGAGATAACAACAGTTGAGGCTTGGAAGAGGGACATGGATTGGTGCATGATAACCGAAAAAACTGTTAATGAATCTCGAGGCTGTCCTAGGAAATGGAAACAAATATGGGACAATTGGAACGTATACCGAGGAAACATTTGTGCGTCCCCTCGGCCTGGTGCGTCCCCCCTCCACTCGATTAGCGTGTAGGAGTAAGGATAGGAGTGCTGAGGTATAAATAGTAGGAAAGTGAGAGCAGAGGCAAAGGAAATGTGTATTTATTATGTGCTAATTACCGTGTTCAACAAATCAATGAATATCTGTGCAATGTCTTATTTTGTCATCAATAAAAAGTAAAAAACAAAAAAAAGTACTGAGCATAGAATCGTGGCATTCAGAAAATCGAATTTTCTTACTAATGTGTTACCTCAGTTACTCACTCGTGTGTTGTATTTACAGTTACAAACATGTACCTTGCGTGTTTAAATATGCTTCTGATAGGCGATACGTGCTGGCTCCAACTTTCTCAAGCCTGGTCTAGGCCTCCCTATCTAGAAGACGCCCATCTTGAACCCAGATATTCTTGCTAACAGCACATAATCACTCACCTACCATCGTGGGGAAGATCATGGAGAAAGCCATCACCTCTCAGCTGCAGGAAATGATCAAAACAAGGCCCACCTGTGAAAAACAGATTCAAACCCCAGTGCACACCATGTCCTATTCAATACACACTCTTCTCAAATGGGCTTCAGTTGAATTGTTCTGCTGTTGTTCTTCTCTCACCTGACAAACAGAACAGTTGGTCTAGGGTAGCGCCTCCAGACCGTCAATATAATCCCTTGCGGGATTCCTGTAGGCTCAATGATCTCACCAATTATGTTTAACCTGCGCATGGAGATCACGGGAGTCCTACTGGCCAGCAAGAACATCAGTATCCATCTATGTGCAGACAACTCCCAGCCATAAATTCATCCAACTATAAGACTGCTTCACCACCACCCAAGCATCAATGTCGAAATCCCTCTTCACTCGGAACCCCAACAAAACTAAGGTGCTCATTTAGACTCTGGTGTGAAGCACATCAGGTTGTCAGAGGGGACCTGGGAGCTCCTTATCATATTCAGAGATCTCTGCATGCCTAGTGGACATTTGCGTAACAAAAGTGAATCATCAGTGCGGTGGATGCACGTTGATTACTGTTGAATATTCAGCTGGCTGCCATGCTGAAGCAACCCAATTGACATTCTGTTTTGCACTATTGCACTGCAAAGGTCAACCCACAAAGTGGGGGCTTGTAGCTACAAAGCAAAATAACAAAAATGCTGGATGTACAGGGAGATATCTTCATGCTTATCAGGCGCATTGGAAAATGTACTTTCCTGGACTGCCATGGTTGACATGGCGGCCCTTGGGAAGGTAAAAACCAGTGAGTGGTGCCTCTCCCTAAATAGGGCTGGACGACTTACACTGTGAACCAACAGTCCAGTGGTGAACTGGCTGCCGGGTAAAGATTTCTCATGGGCGGAGCCAGCAGAGGTTTTGCCAACTGAAACCCAACATCTAAATGGAGCGAACAAAGCGAAAGTTTGACATGTAGGACGGGACCATCACCAATTTAAGGAGGTGCTTTTTCTCCAACAAACTGTGAATGACCCCCAACATTTGTAGTCCTAGACAATGACAGTGAGCACAAAATAGTAAAAGAATGGCTCTTGAAGATATAGTAGGATGGGCTTTGGCCCAAGCAGTTAAATGCTTTAAAGCTGTTTTCTACTGTTACACTTATCTTGATTCAGCAAGTACTGCTGAGCAAGGAACCTTGGGACACACCGTAAAACGTTCTCTCAGCTTCTCCCCCCTAAAAACCACCCATCTTTAAAACATTATGCAGACCGTTGAACTTTCTTGAACACATGGTGAAACCATTTCAGACCCCTGAATGCATGGGTAGCTATGTAAGCCTTGAATAGGATCTAACTCCAAGAACAATTGTTAGCATATAGGTACTAACTTCTTCCAAGGCTGCAGAGCGAATAATCCATCTGTAATTAGATTTTTCCACTCCAAATGAGATGGCCTTTGTTTCTACACAGTTTATTGAGAGATAATTTTATTGCCATCAAACATCTAATTCTGTCTTCAGCCCCTTATGTGTCTTGCAGGTCGTCAGCATACCTCAAAAAGGAAATAATACTTCCTCCTAGTTTGGAGGGAAAGCAGCCGTGGCCGGCACAGGTAAACACTTTGGGGCGGGGCAGGAGGGGGGAGGGGAGTTGACAGAGGACAGAATAGGTATAATTAAATAAATAAATAATACCTATTCTGTCGTTTGTCGGCTTCTCCCCTGCCGCGCCTTGCCCATGCCCCACCATGTTTGCCCGTGCCAGCCGCCGCTGAGGGGAAGTAGTCATGTGTCTGACACACAGGGCTAGACTAGACTCCAAAATATATAAATAAATAAGATGAAAAAAATGAAACAAAAAATTGAAAGAAGATGCAGTCAGGGGCATCCGACAACTGCATGCCTCGCACGGACCATCAGGAGGCAGCATCCAATGAAGCGGTTTGTTGTCTTGTCTTCTTAACTGTAATGATCCAACCAGCCTGCCCAACCTTCAGAAGCCCTCTTGCGAAGGATGCTTGAAAAGAAAATAGGACTTAGCAGGTAGATAGCAATGAAAAAATCCTCCAAATTGTGTAGGAAGTGCTAAATCTTAAGCGTAATTCTACACACTTTTAAATCAGTTCATAAGGTATCTTTATTCACCATGCCAAGCCTCAAAGCCGTATCCCACTCCATGCACTTATGAGTCCATGTAATTATGGACTTAGTCCAGCAGAAACCACCAGTAGAGACACTTTTCGGGTTTTTTAGACCGTTATGGTAATTGTGGACATTGATGCTTGTTTCCGGTCAAGGGAAGACCTGGCTTGGCAGTTCGGGCTGGACTGTTCCCATAAGGAACAGGGTCAAGAGTAATTTGCATATAGCTGGGTCTGAACTGGGGTGGCGAAGTGAGCTAAAGAACGATGATAGATTCAATCCAGATCTGTAACTGGGGGTGAGTGTCTGAAAAGTTTCAGCGCTCCGTCCATCCTCTCCTTGTGTTTACTGTGTTCTTACAACCAATTAAAACATTGGTAGGAAAACAATGGGTAGAAATTAGTGCAACTTTTGAAATGGATAAAGCGGGTGGTAAGTGCCTGATGAAAAACAAGGTATTTGGGCTCAGTTCTCAATAGATGTCAGTGCTAAAATGGGCACACATTCAGTTTGCTTCTCTTTTAGCCCTACCATCTGGGTCTTTGACTGTTTAGCCATTGCCCAAAGAATAACATTTATGTGCAAAGACATTATGGCTAATCTCGTTGATTCTGACAATAAAATGTTGAAACCATTTTCCTCCATTTTATTCTTTATTGTACTTTCTTTTAATATTTTTGTAATAGTTAGCTGATAAATGTTTTCCTTTTTATGTACATATGGCCTGATTTAGACTCTGGATGACAAAATACCATCCATCAGGGTGGAAGAGGACTTAACGTCTGCCACCTTGATGGACGGTAATCCATCCTAATGAGAGATGACCACCAGCACAGAGGTCATCTCTGTTTGTTGAAAGGATCCGCCTTCATGGTGATTCCCTTCAAAGTACAAACATTTTGGTGAATGGCAGCCATCACTTTTAATGGCCATCCACCAAACTTTTAACATATTTTGTTTTTCAAAACCAACCTCCCAAAGTGGGAATTTGTTATTGAAAGAAATTTAAAAAAACTAATAATCCCCACACCCTGGGAGTTTGTCCCAGGCTGTGGGGGTCATTTTTTTCTGTCTCTCATCGCCAGGTTTTTGCTGGTGCTGACAGACAGAAAAAAAACTAGCAGGCTGTCCACTCTAATTAGAGTGGGCAGTAGGATAGCTTAAATTAGATGCCCTTACTCCGTCGGGCCTTTGGACGTAGCTTTTCGTTGACTGAGCTAACAGGAATCCATTGATAGAAAGTGGACGGTCCTTCCAAGCCTAAATAAGCCATACACACTGTTAGTTTGGTAAAAAGGGTACTCAATTGATTTGCGAACTCTATATCACCCCCTCAGTTTGGAGTGTATGTCTAACTGTACTGCTGTTTGAGTTGTAGACCCTTAGACCCACTTCCGCCAACAGCCTCCTCACTCTAAGAGCAACCGTTTCATAGAGATTCGGATGATAACTTGACAATGGCCATTTATTGGCAGATATGCCATGTTCACCCAACTTTAGGTTTCTTCATCTTATTTATTAACAGGGGCTCCATCCTTGGAACAACGACAGTCCTCCCGACCCTAAATAGGGTAGGCAGACCGTCAGTTTGGCAGAATGGGCACACCATCGCTTTTGCATGGAGTACCCTATTCAGCAAACTCTATCTCGCCCCCCTTGGTTTGGAGTGTACGTCTAATTATACTGCTGGTTGGGTTGTAGATCCTTGCACCCACTTCCACCAACAGCCTTCTCACTCCAAGAGTGTGTGTTTCACAGAGAGTCCGACGATAATTCAATAATGCCCATATATTGGCAGATATGCCATGTTCATCCAACTCTAGGTTTCTTTGTCTTATTTTCACATGAGAGAACAAATGGGTTTCCAAAGGTGGGTCATCGACTGCATCCCCACAGGAATACTGGTGCCATGTGCCCATACCCTCAGAGTGCCCATCCTGCCTAGGAAGGAGCTCCAGGAACACTGGTGCCATGTGTCCTTAGCTTCAGAGGGCCCATCCTATCTAGGGAGGAGCTCCAGGAACACTGGTGCCATGTGTCCTTAGCTTCAGAGGGCCCATCCTATCTAGGGAGGAGCTCAAGGAACACTGGTGCCATGTGTCCTTAGCTTCAGAGGGTCCATCCTATCTAGGGAGGAGCTACAGGAACACTGGTGCCATGTGTCCTTAGCTTCAGAGGGTCCATCCTATCTAGGGAGGAGCTCCAGGAACACTGGTGCCATGTGTCCTTAGCTTCAGAGGGCCCATCCTATCTAGGGAGGAGCTCCAGGAACACTGGTGCCATGTGTCCTTAGCTTCAGAGGGCCCATCCTATCAAGGGAGGAGCTCCAGGAACACTGGTGCCATGTGTCCTTAGCTTCAGAGGGCCCATCCTATCTAGGGAGGAGCTACAGGAACACTGGTGCCATGTGCCCATAGCCTCAGAGTGCCCATCCTGCCTAGGGAGGAGCTCCAGGAACACTGGTGCCATGTGTCCTTAGCTTCAGAGTGCCCATCCTATCTAGGGAGGAGCTCCAGGAACACTGGTGCCATGTGTCCTTAGCTTCAGAGGGCCCCTCCTATCTAGGGAGGAGCTCCAGGAACACTGGTGCCATGTGTCCTTAGCTTCAGAGGGCCCATCCTATCTAGGGAGGAGCTCCAGGAACACTGGTGCCATGTGTCCTTAGCTTCAGAGGGCCCATCCTATCTAGGGAGGTGCTAACAGACCTATTTTTCCTCTTGGAGTTTGACATACCTGGCATGGGAGCAATAGGCAGGGAAAAACAAGAGACAACTCCCAACATGTCTAAGATAAACATTTGTTTTTCTAAATTAAAACCCACGCTTTATGCGCTTGTCTTTTCAAAACAACAAATATCCCAGCTGATCCACCATGCCGCCAAGGCACAGCAAGTCTTTTTGCATTGAACTATTTTGCTCCTGCTGTGTCTGATGAAGTACTTCTGTGGAAAGGTCCTCACCCAGATGGTGTGGCTCTGTAAGTTTGACAGATGAATCACTGTGGAGCCTTTTGAGCTTGACCCATGCCACCACAGGCTGAGGCAACAATAATTTACGGAGTTCTTTGATTTTCTGTTGTGAAACTTACTTGACCCTGGTTTTGTGGACGTTTTTAACTTTCTTCTCCCTCAGGCCCTCTTTTAACCCTAGCCAACTGATCAACCTGACAAAAACTAAGGATCCAGGAACAATTCCAGTACCTCAAAGTGCATGCATTCAGCACTTTGACCAATGAACTGCACCCAGAAGTACTTGCACACCGCCAATGAGCAGGACATAACAATCAAACGTACTCACAATAAAAATGTCATAACTGTGTCGAACAGGAATGCTTTATATAGTTTTACCCGTTAATTGTAAGGAAATGTCATTCTCCTACATGCACCTTGATAGGAGAATATTAAGTTTCATTATTTTTCTGGCACACAAACTCCCCTCCCTGCCTCCGTTTTCACATGCCCTCCTCTCTCACCCACCGCTCTATCCAGTTTCTCCTCCACAATCTTTTCCACATGAGGGTGGCAGACATGCGCAGAGGACCATATATAAACACGCGTGTTCAGTAAACCAGAAGAGTACCGAGTTACCATAACTAGAAGAATTTACAAATTAAGCGCAGTGCATGGATTGAGGGTGAGGGTTATAGTGAGTAAAGAGTGAGTAAAGAGATGTACCAAAAGATGCCAGTGTGCTCATGATTTAAAACCATGGCATTATGCCGCTTTTACGACCAATAAGAATCCTGCGTAACACCCACCGTGGGCGTCTATGGTCCATCTGGCCATCCTACAGAACACAAGCCACCTTCAGTAATGGGAAGAATAACTGTAACAGAGGAAATGAATCTAAGGAGCCTGAGCGAACAGAGGAGCAGAGAGACAATATTTGTATATGGCTACAATGTCGATATTGAGAAGAAGGAAGATAGCAGATACCTTCAGTAATTCGCAGATGTCCATATGCTTATACATGTAGCTCTTTGTACTACTAATTACCCCTAGAGGAGTCGCTTATACAGATACTTAAAATCCAAATTGTTAAACCATATTCGGAATCATGTTTTCTAATTAACTAAAAACAGACTAAAATAGACGATTGCTTATGGAGATTAATATTATAATGTATTTTATTATAAACGTACACATATATTAAATACATTGTATCAGTATGTAATGTATATGAGGTAGATTTATTTTGCCTTACAGTAGTTTTATGCTTTTGTTAGAGGTCTGTTACATGCTTTTAGAACATGTGTGCACAGTTTATGTCACGCTGTGTTCTCATTGTATGATAAAATATTTAATTGTATAAATTTGTGATATAATAAATTGTTATATTTTTCATAAATGTGCCTTTAGTTCCCAATCAAAACAATCTATTTTTGGTTAATTAGTTATCATAATTCCAAATATGGTTAACATTCAGATTAAAAGTGAGTAAACTTGTATATATAGGGGCTTTATCCAGGGGTAATTTGTTGTGTACATTATTGACCCGTACTCCTGGGGGGTATACATGGGTGGCTCTGTTTTTGTTTAGGGCATTCGGGTATATCGACTGTGTATTTTGACTGAGAGCATCATAGCACCTTGACTTGATAGACCCCCTTGGAATGCCGCAGAACTCATACATCAACATTGTAGACCATAAATCGACAATTTCTGTGTTACCATAATGCAATTCATTGTAATGTTTAGTTATGGGGTGACGGTAACTTTTGTTGTTAATGGATTGTAAGTGTTACAGGATATGTCTAGACGATTGAACTGCTGATGAACTCTTTGTTGCAGGGGCACTATAAGGCATGTACTGCAGACTCACTTTACTGATCCAGTCCAGGTGTAATACATCCTCTTGTCAACCCACGTCCAATGTCTTCCCGACTCTTCTTTAGGGAGAAGATTAAATTCAAGTCGTGGTGAAGGTCTTTGAACAGGAAATTCCATTTGTGTCTTGCTGCAATTTTGTATGTGCCAACCCTTTTGGAAGTCCTGTTTCATTTCTGGTTATGGATGTACTTATCTTACCTGCTGTTTATTAGACTTAAGTTGTTCTTCAGAATTAAAAAGATGAACGGTCTGATTTTGGAGCATGTATGGGACATTAAGAATTGTTCAGGGTTTCATGGTATTGTAGAGGACACTAACTTCCTACTAGTTGGAATTACGCTACATGGACACCAAAAGATGAGCTTATTATTATTACAAGTCCTTATGATGCAGATTTGAACAAAATGTATAGATTTGTTTAAAAATAGCTTTGCAAAAGGTAAAGATACAAAAGAAATTTTACATGCAGCAGAGATACCAACCTTTGTGCTGAAAACAGAGAAACATCACCAGGAGCACAACATTACTGGCCTGTGTAACTGGACACACACTAGTAGCCATCTAATGACAATGTAGCTTACATTTCCCTAGTGTCCTAACATCGTAACTCGTCAGATGATCTTATTAGGTTTTTTGGGGGGGAAATCGATCCTTCTCTATGATTAAAATGTCAAGATTTCCAAGAGGTCAGAACCCCATAAACATCATAAACATGATTCATTTGCAATGTCAGAATAATTAAAAACATTATTTACTGAACAATTATGACTTACCTTCCATAATCCAGTTGAAACTCAAGGGGTTAAGGGAGACAAGACTATAGGGCTGTCTTAAGGATTCTCAGCAAGCAAGCAACTGACTCTGCCCTAACATTCCTGGACCAGCACGGCCACTGACCACTCACCTTCCAATGGTAGGAGCGGTGCACACCTGTCTGAGCGTGTCGCTGAATCAGACCACGTGTGGGGCACAAATGAGCACATAATTACTCTAGTTTGTATTCTTCATCCTAAGGTCTTTCCAAGAACCCCCTTCACTGAAACAAAGGCGAGTGGTTGGTAAAACTAAGAAAAGTGTAATTTAAAAAATGTACTGTATACTAGAGAAACTTTACAAGAAGCAACAGTTGAATTGTTGTTACACGCTTGAATGATGATGCATAGATGGTTATTTACAAGCATAAAGTCAAGGTTTCCAAAGCAAAAGTTCTAGGAAGTGCCATTTCATGCACAAGGGTCACAAGCCAGAAACCTATGGTATTGCAATAGTATTTATGGAACAATCTGCATTGTTTAGTGTACAGTGTCCTGTGGACTGCTAAGGGTATAGTTCTGAAAGAGCGGCTGCATGAACAGTCCAACCGTGCCCACTACACACACGAAGATAAATATCCACAGGAAGAGTCGGTCCACCACCATGGCCACGTACTTCCAATCTTCAACCACCTGTAAAGCAAGGCACACACAGTCAGTGGCTTTTACTACCATTTAAAATCAAATATGGCTTTGTGAGGCAGTTTTCTGAGAAATATATTTTCATTTTCTGAAAGAGAATCAGGCACAAGGAAGAACTGCTGTGCAATCAGGTCTAATATAAGCCAACATCTGTGCTGGGAATTCAGAGCTCCTGGAAGGTGCCATTTGTAAACCTCCCTCTCCCATGGGCAAAGTTTAGATCCAGACCATTTCTCAAATGCCAACACCAGTCTCTTGTGACTTCCCAGCACAGTACTCTAGGCAGGTGTAAGCACAACAAAATTGATGATAGGGATAAAATAGTAAACTGGTCCAGAAGTGTTTGCAATATGATAAAGCACTTGATAAATACCAATGGCTCCTTACTGCATTTTGCTGCCTACAAGCCAACATATGGAATATAGGCATTTTCCCTTAATCCTTCACTAACCTCACCCTCTGCAGCACATCACCAAGTAACTTCACTCTAGAATAAAGGTATGAGCAGCAACCTTGGGTTGACAAATGTGCAATGAAAAGAGAGGTTCAAGCAGTTGCTTACGATTATTACGAAGAATGCCCACGTGTGGTTGTTTCATCTGACATTCTTCGTCGCTGAAGCTGCTGGTTGTACCTTGCATCCACATACAAAAAAATCTATTGCCAACAGGTTGCAAGAGGCATGATTGAGTCGTTCCCTGCTTTTTTTGCAACCCCATTGTGCTGAAATAGTTGGTTGGTACAAGGCATGGAATATTTCATTTCCTTCTGGACTGTCAGGCCCGGGTTGCACCGCCTTCTGTATATCTGCTTGATCAATCTAATACATGAAGCCTATAAAGCTGTGCAACCAGACTACCACCATTCCCTGAGCTGCAAATGCTGCTTAGTTGGTCAAGAGAATATAGCTTCAAGGCTCAGCAGGCATTCTAGCAGGTGAAGGGTAGACACCTACTGGTCAATTCCTGGAGCCCTGGTCATCAAGGAGCCTCACAGTCCTGTTACTGTTCAGCTTTTCCTCTTTAAACACCATGAGTCCAACTGAGAAGTTAAATTGGATCATTGGCTTAGCTAGTATGGCGGGGTCTCAGGTCCTGATCACAAGTTTGGAGGACAGTATTACTCCGTCACAAATGTGACGGATATCCCATCCGCCAAATTACAATTCCATTATATCCCATGTAACTTGTAATACGGCGGACAGGATATCCGGCACGTTTGTGACAGAGTATCCGACCCACCAAACTCGTAATCAGGCCCTTAGTCATTAACACAATTAAATAGAAGTTTAGCTCCACTAGGCCAGCGCTGGAAATGTCCACATCCCCGTCTTCTCTAAAAATAAGCAGTGCGGTATTGCACCAAGGATTACAGTTTCAGAAGAGTTTATACAGAAAAGCAGTTCCGTTTGTTAATGAATGGTGTCTCTTGCTGCTAACACATATGGCTGCCCATTCACTGGATGCACATTGTGTCTTTTATGTAATGCAAAACTGTACAAGTCAGTTTAAGGTAGATACTATTCATGCAAAAGGTTTGCCACGTGAGGAAAATTTTAGGGGTGGGCGGAATGTTTCATTCTGCCCGTGGGATTAGGGGAATTTGGAGACTTCGTTAGTCTTGTAACGCAGATTGGTGCCAAATTCCGCCATTCACAATGTGGTGGAATTTTTTTTCTGTGAGGCTCCAGAAGTGCGAGCTGGCGAGCGAGATTTAGCGTCCCCTAGTGCGATTTTCTATTGTGAGCGGTCGCTGTCATCGGGCTGCTTCTCGAGTAGATTTGCTGCGGTTTGAGTAGATTTTCTCTCGCCCACCGTATGGTGCCGTTTGCGCTGATTTTTCAGAGCTGCTCGCGCTACTGGTGCTAAATTGCAGAGTGAGGTGCATATTTTCCACCCATTGGCGGAACTCCGCAGAATCTCAAAGAGTTTTTATGTTGCTCTATTCGGAATTCTGCGAAGTGAAAATCCGTGAGTTCCGCCCACCCTTAGAAAATTTCCAAAGAATAGCATTATGTTTTTTCCCTCCCTAATGTATGCTTTCACACCCATAAAACTTTGCAGACAGGGATCAGTGTGTAGACAATCATATAGGCATTTTTTTCCTGCTGTACACTGCAGAGGATTTTGTTTTATTATTGATACCTTTAATAGTGTTTACATTATTTTGAGAAGTATTCATGGAAAGAAATTGCCCTGCTAGTGGTAATCTGCAAGCCACGGTGCACTTTCTTTTACTATGTTGAACAAAAACAGAGAACACTTGGGTATACCCAACTTACGGCAGCAGCATTCTTGATACACAGATACATAGACAGTAACATCAGCAAAAGTCCATCATCTCACTGAGGTTTCCTGATTCCGCAAGCACTTGGAGACCATACTTAGGCAATCATTACGAGTGCCTGAGATTTCCAATGGGGATACTAAAGATAAACTGGCCCCATTCAAATGAAAAATTTAGCAGAAACTCTGCAGCTCTACAGAATCCCACCTTGAGATTTCACCAGCAAAGTGGCAAAGTCCCTGACTTAAACAACATGCAGGAATCTGCACGGTCCCCAAAGTCTCTGAATTCTGGTTATTTTCCAACAGTCAGGATTACCAGGATCCCCAAAAATGGTAATTCTGGGGAAACTGGCATAACAGGCAAGATATCAGGCCACACATAATGAGGGCATTAATATCCAGGTTTACGCCTTCACAATGTCACTGGATGGCTCCATGTCACCGGGAAAGCACTTTCCCACTCAGGGCATTTCTTTTACAAATCACAGTCTCATCGTTACCAGGTATATTACTGCTATTGCTTTAATTTAATTACTCTTTAACTGCCAGATTGCTCTGATTTATTAAATGAAATCACAGGATTGGAAACATGGTATTTCCATGACATGAAGAAATGCGGTAACCCATTCCTAACTCACAGAATCATATCTTAGCCAAAGCAGAGTTCCTTGCTCTAGTCTAAACTATCTTTGCTGCTCCTACAAAAGATTAGCATAAGGTTCTTTACCTGTTCTTAGAACACAAAGCTGGCAATGCCTGCTAAGTTACCTACTATCAGGCCATGGTTCCAGATTGAGTTTTCATTATCTAAAAACCTTTGCTAAGCATGTAGGAGTTTGTAAACAGATAATCTTCTAGAGGCAGAAACATGGAGGAAAATCCCTGGCTGTTCAAGGCTTCTGACCTTGGAATGCTCTAGACACAAACCTGGTATCTGAACATCCTAAACAATGAAGGGCAGATTTATCAAAACGTTGCATTCCCCTTGCATTATGCAAGGTAATGAAAGGGCAACGCAAAACTAAAGCCAGATTTACCAAGACATGCATGGCCACCTTACGTGGCTGCGCAGTGCTTGCTAAATCTGGAGTAAAGCAAGGTAGCTCAAGTCGCTGCCTTGAGTTACTCTGCCCCAGGGAGGCATTCATGGGAGAAGCATAGGTGTTCCCACACACCCACCCATGGATTTTTACGCATTCCCAGTTTTACCTAGACTAGCAAACCTGGGAATACGTCAAAATGCTACGCCTTCCCAGGAGAGGTGCAACGAGGAGAAACATATTTATTTCTTCTTATTGTTTCCTCTTCCTAGGAAGAGAAAAAAGCCTCAGAGGATTGTTTTTGTGCAGGAAGGTGACCCTTCCTGCACAAAAACAAACCTGTCTGCAACGCAGGTACCCTTGCACCATGACGCAAGGGTGCTGCTTGGTGTTAGGCAGACAACAGTGCGCCAGTACAAGGAGAGTACAGGAATTTGCCATATAATGTTAAATATGGTGCATTGTTTTTTAGAACTACTTGCAAATTAATTCCATCCAACACAGGGCCTGCAATGGGTCTGGACCTCTTCCAACCAGCATCAGACTTTCTATTTATCCTTGTTGAGGTGTACTCTCAGTTCGCCAAGGTTACTAAAAGGCAACTTGGTGTATTGAATCAATAATTGACTAAGTTATCCTCAACAGGAAAAAAACATGTTTTGAGTAATTTATCTTCTCGCTTTTTATTTTTGCTGCCAGCACGTGCCAGACACCTTATCAGAAGTATGGAGACAAGGAGTATAAGGATATTAGAGTTTAAACAAAATTAAAAGCTACAACACAATTTTTAAAACTGTAAAGTACCTAGATATGGTGGGCATGTCTGACTTAATGGTGTTTGAACAGAGAGTCAAGATAAAAAGCAAAACTCACCAAGAGTAACATTGCATACAAATTATAAAAAAAGTGCCCATTGAAATAAAATATTATAGCTCATCTTGTGTGACTATGCAAAGCGATTCTACTTAAACAGCAAGAGTCAGTGGAGGGATGTCAATGATTAAAATAGCAATTCTTGTTCATATTTTGCACATCTGGTTTCCTAGATGAAATTTCTTTTGAAGTGGCTTTTGAGTTTACAATCTTTGTACAGAGCCAGAACTGTACTATGGCCTTTGTTCGGAATTCTAACTTCAGTTTCTTAGATTGGTAGATGTGCGGCACAATCAGAGGTCATCAGCTAGTCTAAGGATTAGTAGAAATAAACATCTTTTGAGAAGACTTTAGGGTACTGTGAACAATTTATTTGATCCCATCCTCATTGCCAACGGAAGTACTAATATGTCACCAAACATCTCACGCACATAGACACTCTCCTGATACTCCAGCACTTACTATCTTGGGTGAATACAATAGCCATGATAACCTAGACTACACAAATGGGTTTAGAATACCTAGCACTAACCTGCTCAATATGTCTGGCCAGATAATCTTGACCCAATCACCAACAGATATGGCTGTGGAAATTATTGTAGGGATAGAGTTCTAATGTTGCTTGCTATTTTGCTGTTGGGAATGCACTCTGGCCTTTGTTTCTTTTAGGTCCAATGTGGCGTCTTTCACACTTGCATGTGGAAACTTAAACTTAAGACAGCCACTTAAGCTACCAGGAATACACATTGAAAGTGGGTAGTCTCCCTCTTAATTGCTGAAAAGGGAAAAGTCCGATGACAGATTTGGGTGATATCCGTTATGACAAAAGTCATAGAAAAACGTCTTTCTTCGAAATAATCTACACCAATTCACACATACAACAACATCCACAGCCAGAGGATCTCTTAGGTTATCAATATATCGGCAATGCACACAAGTAGTATCTATACCACTAGTTGAAGAAGATTAAAATATTTTTATTCAATACAGTTAATAAAAAACTTCATATCATCATGTACACTATTGTTTCATTAAATTCAACATATAAAAAAATGTGCAAAAATACAATAAATGCAATTTAGCAGCAATGATTTAGAACAACATATTTAAAAACATATTTAAAAACAGGGGGAAGCGAAAACAAAAGTAGGAAAAAAGGAGACAAAAGACATTTCCTACAAAAAGAGATAATATGGCTGGCACAAACAATGGATCAGGATCATATAATGGAAGAGAATATACAATAGTACATATATATTTTTTATGTTTTCTCAACCGGCAATATGTCCATATAGTTACACAGCACAACTTAAAAGAGCATCGACGCGTTTCGGTAGGTCATAAATTATCGACCAACACCTTCATCAGGAAAAAACATCTATATATATTCCCACCATCAAAATCAATTCCTTTATTCCAAGGATCTTAAAAAACAAGGTTAGACAGGGGTCATAAAGCCTCCAAGAAAACGACAACAGCGTTTCGCAGTGTTCTTATGAATACGCCATGCAGCTTTTATTAAAGTTTAAATATGTACTCCACGTGGCTAATAGCGAGACCTTCCTGTATCAAAGAAACTCCGCATAGGGGTAACAGTTTCTGTTTGGACGGAGGCGTATACCCCGATCCCGTTTGGTGTGCTATTTGAAGAGGCGCTAAGGCAGCTTGAAGAGAGTGGATATAGGATCCTTGATATATCAGGACCGGTATATATATATATATATATATATATAAAGTAAAGAGGTCATCAGGAGTTGATCTGGATGGGCCCTTGCGGTTTGAAGACGTGAAATCACTTATCAGTGTGTGGATTATCAGTTACCCCTATGCGGAGTTTCTTTGATACAGGAAGGTCTCGCTATTAGCCACGTGGAGTACATATTTAAACTTTAATAAAAGCTGCATGGCGTATTCATAAGAACACTGCGAAACGCTGTTGTCGTTTTCTTGGAGGCTTTATGACCCCTGTCTAACCTTGTTTTTTAAGATCCTTGGAATAAAGGAATTGATTTTGATGGTGGGAATATATATAGCTGTTTTTCCTGATGAAGGTGTTGGTCGATAATTTATGACCTACCGAAACGCGTCAATGCTCTTTTAAGTTGTGCTGTGTAACTATATGGACATATTGCCGGTTGAGAAAACATAAAAATATATATGTACTATTGTATATTCTCTTCCATTATATGATCCTGATCCATTGTTTGTGCCAGCCATATTATCTCTTTTTTGTAGGAAATGTCTTTTGTCTCCTTTTTTCCTACTTTTGTTTTCGCTTCCCCTGTTTTTAAATATGTTTTTAAATATGTTGTTCTAAATCATTGCTGCTAAATTGCATTTATTGTATTTTTGCACATTTTTTTATATGTTGAATTTAATGAAACAATAGTGTACATGATGATATGAAGTTTTTTATTAACTGTATTGAATAAAAATATTTTAATCTTCTTCAACTAGTGGTATAGATACTACTTGTGTGCATTGCCGATATATTGATAACCTAAGAGATCCTCTGGCTGTGGATGTTGTTGTATGTGTGAATTGGTGTAGATTATTTCGAAGAAAGACGTTTTTCTATGACTTTTGTCCTGACGGTACCCACTTTCTTCGTGTATTGGGTCCCTCTCATTTACTTGTGATATCCGTTATGCCCAGGACATTTCGCTCATGACCATGATCAACAGAATTTGAAGAGCCAGGTAGACCCTGTTCTTCTAAACTCTCTACCTGACCGTTGCATTGTAGCTAATAATGCACAGTTTTTA
The DNA here is from genome assembly GCA_963921515.1 of Calotriton arnoldi. Classification (NCBI taxonomy): domain Eukaryota; kingdom Metazoa; phylum Chordata; class Amphibia; order Caudata; family Salamandridae; genus Calotriton; species Calotriton arnoldi. The sequence goes on from CAWUFW010000692.1 coordinate 2,001,421, forward strand.
TGTGTTCAGCGCTATGCAATCAAAGAAATTCAGCCATCTCCTATGAGGTACGTTATACCCCATTGTCAGTTGCAATGGTTTGAGGATAATTCTCTCTTCTGAAAACTTCAATCAAGCACCTCGCCTGTGGTAACCCTTCCAACAAACGTGACCTCCGGCCATTAAGAATGAACATCTATCAGGATAAGGGCATATTGCTAGACTAGCCTGTTTTAGGATAAACCTATTATAACTGATAAAGCCACACCTAAAGGGAAACAACCCTTAACAGTGTAAACATATCAACACAGATAAACACCTGCACAACCACAAACTAAAATGCCATTCAAAGAAAGGAATGTGAGAGAATGACTCTTTTTTAAGTTTATTTATCAAAAGGCCAACCCAATGTAACTTTGTTATACAAGGTAGCTGCAAGAAAGACTAGTCTAAGATTATTCTGCTTGAGTTTGTTGTTTAGAAATGTCACTAAAATATTGTTATTTTTTTATTTCTTTGCCCCAGTTTTGTGAGCTTGAATTAAAGGTGTAGGGTTTAGAAGCATGTTTTAGGTCTAATAATTGTACGCACTGCAGAGATTCTGGGAACATTAAAATAATATTTGATCTTTTGGCAGTGTTTAATTATTTAACTGATTGGTGAAATGGCTGGCTTATAAAAATCTTGGCCAATATGTACTTTCAAATTTACCCACAAACACAAAATGGGTAAAACCCTTTGATATATCAGCCTCCTTTTTCTAACACATCAGTACTGATAGTAAGTCACCTGCCAAACACCCCATGCTTTAAACATTTAATGCAAGGTGGTAGTGACAGACACCTGTGAAAGGAGTGCTGTCATCATGCGTATGGGATAGTGGTGAAAATATGACACAAGACTTTCCACATACCAACAAAATTCAAAGCTGAAATGTGCCTCATTGTTATGTGTGATACCTACAGCAAATCATGGATTTTTACTGAACTGTACTTTACACCTGGGTTTTTTGAGCCCCTAGTTAGAATGTTACCAGCGAAATGGCAAGTCTCAGAATACAGTCTGATGTGTGAGTGATGTGTAGTGAGATATTGGCCTTGGGAACACTTGACAGCACTAAATTTCCACACACCAACAGCATCACTTTAATGTGGTCAGGCAAAGAGTGCACAAAAGTAGTAGTGAGTATGCCTAAAGCATTAGGTTTAAGGTGCTTGAGAATGTAGGGCTACAATTTACTCTGGTGTACTTCAAAACTTTAAAGGGTTCCCAAGGTTCTATGCTGTTGGCCACCCCTACAATGTTATAATATTCAGTGAGGAGTAGGTAAATGACCCCCAACTGTGTCCAAGAATTTGTTTATCAAAACATTTGAATTTAGCGCTCTTATTTTTTAAAGCCTTTAATAGTCCTGTAAAAATGGGCAGAGTCCATACAGAGGGAGGGTGAGAGGTAATGAGATGTGAGAGCGGGTAATGAGACGTAAGTGTGAGTGAGAGTGTAATACACAGATTGTCTATGCTTCAAACAGTCTAGCATAAGTCTATTGGACACACTGCCAATGAGAAGAAACTACACACCCTACATTACTCTTCCTTTAAATTAAGTATGTCCTTAATTACAATATAATAATCTTATTCGTAGGGAGCTATGACAAATAGATTTCAAAATAACAAATAAACTTACAATGTTCATATATCAAGTTTCATTGTGATTTATTCTAAAAAGGTTTTGAGCATTTCAAAAAGTTTTTTTCTTTACTTTCTTCTTTCAAATCAAATTTTTCAAAAGGTTTAAGTACATACAATTCAAATAATTCCAAACCTTTATAACAATCACTGTATAAAAACAAAATGTTTTTGTAAACACTGAAAAAATAAAGTTTATAACTATTTAAGGGGGCAGAGAGCTGAATAAACACTGATACGCCCAGATTTCAAAAGGTTTGGAAAACACTGACAAAACACTACTGAAATCCACAGCAAATATAAACACTGAAACCAGGACAACCTGCATAATGCATATGTGTAGGTAAACTCTTAAATTGATCAGCAATAGCAACACCTAATTTCTGTCATGCACCATCCGACCACTGTACAATTTGCATGGAGGAGTTGATGATCTTATACATTTTGTAGCACGCTGCGCAGACATCACACTTCCTAAATAAGTGATCTGCTTCTATGTCCATCCATGCCCATCCCGCGCCTTGCGTTCTCAACAGGTTCTTCAAAGCATACAGTCCTATGTCCCATGTATGGCCCATCTTAAGAAGAGTTTCCCCACATACCCTGAGGGCAAACATTCTTATTATGGAAGACATTGTTTCCCACAAAACTTAACTCAGAGACAATGTTCATTAGTGTATTTTCTTACGAAGTCAAGCACCTTGTCCTTGGCATCTGCAGCCACCCACTTCTCCTAAGTGACTACATTACTGGACACGTCACTCATATCATCAATACATGCTACCATATCTGACTCAAGGTCACATGATTCTTTGATTTGGCCAGGTATTCGGGACAAACAGTCTGCAGATCGGTTTTTACATCCAATAAAATGTCTGAAGTGGTTGAAAGCCCACACATAAGCAGGTAATTCATTCTCAACTTCAACATACCGCTTCCAGTTTTGCTAAGTGTTCTCAATCTGTATGCCATAACCCTTTCATTCTTCCCTAACTTTTGGTGATAACACAATCCCAAACCATTTGCACTTGCATTGACTGTCACAGTGCACTGTTTTCCCATGCAGAAGTGTAGTGAGGGGGCCTCAACAATTTTATTCTTTATGTTCTCAAAGGCATCCTATGTTGTTGGGTACAGATGAATTCTTCTCTTTTACATATCAGTTTTCGCAATGGCCTCATGACAATTGCAAAGTTTTCTACAAATTTTCTGTATTACTCACACAGCCCATTAAATGACATGAAATTCTTCTTCTTGGGGGCAAGTGCGTCCTTGATTGCTCTCACCAAAGATTCCTTATGAACAACAATCTTAGCAAAGACAGTGTGGGCCATATACTCAACTTGTGTCTTAAAGAGCTTGCATTTCTCTTCAAACAATGCAAAGTCTGTTGGACAGTCTGGAACAAATTTTGTGCAAGACATCATAATGTTTCCTTAAGTCCTTGGAAAACACGAAAATGTCATCTTGGAAGCATCTGACATTATCTTCAATATCTTTGAACAAATGAAACATTGTGCATTGGAAGACGGATGCTGCAGATGTGAAGCCAAACGGTAGCCTCGTGTAGTAAAATACACCAAAAGGCATAATGAAGGCAGAGAGTTTCGGGATCCCTCATCAAGTTCAATTTGATGGTTAACATTACCATAGGCCTATCATCAAAAAATGGTACTATCATCTAACTGAGAAATGATCTAATTAATTTTCAGAACTGTATGTCTCTCCAATGCGAGGCATTCATTCAAAGCTCTTAGATCAAAACATCAATGCTGGTCTCCGTTGCTTTTCTTTGCTAGACCAAACCAGTGAAACCCAATCTGAAGACTCTCTCTTCACTTTTGCCTTCCTTCTGTACGTTATTCAATAAAATATGCAAGTCCTTGCATACACTAATAGACACACCTTTCAATTTCTGCCTTATAGGTGTTGCTTGTTGTCTCAGTTTTTTACGGTGCACCAAACCTTCCCACCTTACTGTTGAAGGCTTGCAGGAAGGAGTTAATAACATGTCAACTGACGTCAGACACCGCAATGGCAAGAATGAGTTCTAGTGCACAAGGGTTGAGAATTATTTTCAGTGGCCACTCAAATCAAGGATACACTCACTTTTGAGTGTGAGAAATTTTAATTAATGCAGATCTTCGTTTGAAGCTCACATTTGTGCTGACGTGCCTACTAAAATATCCTTCTTCCATCAAAGGGTATAGTTTTTACATCTGGTTCTAGTAATCACTTAACCTTGTGTGCAAGGAAGGATTTAAACTGTGCCTTTGTGATGTTAGTGAAGGGGAAACCAGAATCATCTATTACTTCAACTTGTATTCCCATTACCACCAGTGCACGCGTAGGAGGACCAGCTTCTTCCTCATCACTGATGCCGTTGGCACCCTGGACATCAAGCACCATATTCTTAAACTACACCATATCATCTCTTCCTTGTTGATGGCTCGGGGAATAATTTTCTATCACTTTTGCTACTCTGACCTTGCTCGATCTTTTGCAGTCATGGCAGACTTTAGCAAGGAGCACTGAGAGTCTGCATATGTTGCATTCTCTCTTCATTGTGGGAATCCTTTGAATATTGCTACGTAATACATACATCCACAGTGGTAACACATTGTTTTGTTGTCACTTCTACGATTTTTCAAGGGTTCACTCTTTTTTGCTTGTCCCTCATATAACAAATTTAGCTTTGTCTAAAGCCTTTTTTAGCTTAATTAATTTGTTTTACCCTAGTTAGAGATTGATTAATGGTATTGGCAGCTTTTATCACTTCTTGCAATGTAGGCTCTCCTAAAACCCATAGGGGCATATTTACGTTCCCTGGCGCATCCCTGCATATCAGCAGGGATGCGCCAGGGAAAATGCGTCACGCAAGTTTACCCTTGCGCCACGTCCGATGCGCCGCATTTACAATGCGGCGCATCGTGGCGCAAGGATAAGCAGATGCGTGACGCCTCTGCCGGCGGAAGGTTGGCGCAGTGCTGAAGTTGTGTCGCAAGCGCGACGCAACTCCAGCACTGTTCCAACCTTCCTATCCCTAACATGGTGCGTCAATCCTTACGCCTGCTTGAAGCAGGCGTAAGGATTTGACGCACCAGCGTCGAGAAAAGTGACTGCGTGAAATCTTGTAGATTTCACTACGTCACTCTTCCGAGGCGTTCCTGCGCCGGAACGCCCCCCTGCGCCGGTACGCCCACATGAAACCTGACGCAGGTTTCATGTGGCGCAGGGGTTTACTACGTGACGCATCTCCCTAGATGCGTCACGTTGTAAATATAGCGCAACGCGGCGCATGGTTTGCGTCGCCGCTGCGTCACATGCGTGACGCAACGGCGGCGCAAAAGTGGCGCAAGGGGCTTGTAAATATGCCCCATAGTCTCTCCTGAATTGTTCTGGAATTAATATTCCTCATCAGATGATCCCTTATCTTCTATTGTTGTGCCAAAGTTGCAAGTAGTAGATGTGATACTCAAAGCAGTCAGAAAATCAATCAAACTTTGTCTCTTTTTGTTTCCTGGTATAAATATGATACCTCTCCAATGTTATACTTATGATGGGATTGAATTTTTTTTTAATCTTACCATTACTTAGAGAAAACATAAAAAATATATATGTAGTCATCATAAGTGGCCTGACACTCTAGTGCATTGGCTTTGGATAGAGTTCTGAAAACATTTTGCCCCTCAGGGCCTAAACAGTGGAGAAGGGTTCATTTTCTCCTCTCATGGCATTCTGTCAGCATCAATTGCCACTACATATTTTACTTACATCTTTTCAATGGAATTGGTGGCTCCCCTTCTGTTCTGCAAAAATCTTTGGGGTGGTTCAAACTGCATATTCTTTAAAAAAGTCAAATGTGCAGTCAGAGAAAAGGGAAATCTGGAGCACAGTACGAAATACTAAACACAGTAGCAATATTATCCACAATACAAAGGTGGAAAGAAAGGCGAGGAAAATGGAAGAAAAGGGATATTTTGATTTATACTTGTAGTGATTTTAACAGGCTAATTTAGAAGGATTCACAGGCATTGGACAGTCATTGGAGAAAATGCTCTTTGCATTTTATTGCATAGGATTAAAGTTTCATGATGTCATTGTATGATATATATATATTTTTAAATCCTCTCAACCCTAGGAATCCCTTCTCAAGACTTCTTCTCAGGCAGAGCTAAAATGACCCCTCTGCTGGTAAAATGCATGAAAAATATAAAAATTAATGAGTTACGGGGCGTGGCCAAGTGGTTCAACATCTCGGACGCACTTTAGCTCGACTCTGCCAGCCCGACACAAAATCCGCCTGAAACCGTGAAAGTGGCTACCATACCCATATAAATCGTCCCTATATGTGAGCCTGATGCGACGGGGCACATATCGGTGCTCTGTGAGGCACGCTGCGGGAAACCGGGACCGAGCGCGGTGTCAGAGGCGGCGCTTGGCGGCCTGGGAGTAGCTGAAGGGGTGCGCGTGCGCCAGAAGACAACGACTATAGCCCGTGGTCTGGCTTGGCAGCGGGTGACCTAAAGGTCGAGGAGCGGCGGCAGCGGGCCGGGTGCCGGAAACCAGAGAAGCCCCCGAAGAGGAGCTGCGGTGGCTGCGCGGTAGGGCCTGGGCCGATTGGTGCATCCGGCTGTGACGTGGCCTGAGGCCTTGCGGTGAGTGGGCCCTGCCGGCTGGGGACCGGCCCTGGGCCGACTGGGCGGCAGTGCCGCAACTCTGGTGCCGGGCGGGACCAATTAGATATCCGGAATAGGCTCCGGCGCCACCCCCGGGCGGGCCGCGGGTGGGCCGCGGCCGTGCTGTGTCTAGCCCAGGAGGAGCTGGAGGGCCCGTGAGGAGCATTGTACGTAGCCCCACATGTGCGGAGGGGCGTCCTCTGGTTTCCTGGCCTTCTCTCGGCTCGATGGTGCGCGAGGGAGATACACGCCATACTGGGAGCCGTGACCACCCTACATAGAACTGCTGCAACGCGTGGTGGGCCTATACTGTGAGGATTTTTATGTAGATTCCAGCTGTGCATGCCCAAATGGCCACGAGAGGTGTGGTGGCGCCAGGCGGATCCCCTCCGTCCCAGTGAATATTGGGCTGCTATCCGTACCCCCCGCTGGGGTACTGTTCTTCGGGGGGCACTGCGTTGGTGAAGGAGCACCCAATAGGGGGTGGGGGCACTGTCCTGCGCTCAGAGAAGTGGCCTGACTAGCGTTGGGTGCAGATTGTGGCGTTGGGGGATCGCCCTCGGCCTGCCGCCTACTGCGCCCCCTGCCTAAATAGAGGGCCTCAACTGTATAAAACAGGGCAGAATACTTGATGCGCCTGGAGGTGCCTCGCTGCACGATTCGTCATGACTAAAGACAAAACGTCTGGAGGAACCGCTAGGCAGAGCACCATAGACAAGTTTACTGGGGCAGGGGCCAAGCCGGCGGACTGCGAGGGGGGTGCCGGAACGCTGCCAGATAATGCCGCACTACTGGCGGCAATTACCCAGACAAGAGTGGCATTAGAGACCCAGATAGGTGCAGTTGGCTCAGAGGTGTCGTTGTTGCGTCAGGACCTCAGGGGAGCAGTCAAGCGCCTCACTGAGGCTGAAACTAGGGTCTCAGTGGTGGAAGATTCCGCCTCTGTATTGCAGACCAAGGTCTCCTCCTTGGAGAAACGTACCAAAGGCCTTGCAATGCCAGTAGAAGTGCGTGCCCGCAGAAACAATGTTCGCTTTGTGGGCTTTCCCGAACACTTCGAAGGTAACAATACCGAAAAGTTCATATCAGAGTGGCTCACATCTTGGATGCCGGGGGATGCCCTTTCTCCCTGCTTCATTGTGGAACGCGGGCATAGAGCCCTGCTGCAGCATCCACCACTGGGGGCACGATTGCGATCGATAATTGCACACATTTTGAACTACCATGATCGCGACTGAGTCCGTAAACATGCCAGGACAAAGGGGGACCTATTCTATGACTCACATAGAATCATGATATTCCCAGACTATACGAGAATGGTCTTGCAGCAGTGGCAATCCTTCCAAGCGGCCAAGGCACGACTACGAGAACTCAAAATGATATACCCGCTCCAGTTCCCCGCTCGTTTGCGAGTTGTATATAATTCACGTACTATGTTCTTTGATACACCTGAAGCCGTCTTCAGCTGGACGGATGAACAGATACGGACCAAGCCTCACACTCCTCCTTGACATGATTCAGACTCGTCATCCAATGAATCCCAGTGTTTGCAAACACAGCAGCGTGGCAAACAGACACCGCTCCAGGTCCACATGGCGCTCCAAGATACAGGACGACGAACCGGGAAACACGCCAGCGGCGGACGCCTCAACGCAGCATAAATGAATCGAAGCATCGGTCCAAGGGAACTGACCTGAAGTATAATTACTGTGACTTATGCAGTCTACTGTTAAGTGAATAGCGGGCTGGGACTCCAAAACCCGCTCCTTCCCTTTTAAGTTGCCAATATGGCTTTCGGGTGTTCGGGGATCCATTGGAGGAATACACCGTCAATCCGTTGGGGTCGATATGGTGTTCCATCCGCGACAGATGCTTCAATTTCTTTGAGGTTTTGGGTTGGGGGGGTGGGGGAGGGATGGGTTTTGGGTTGGTTTGTTTACTGTTTTCACCCAGTGCTTAGATACTGTAATGCTAGATAGGTGCCTCACTGTGCGTCTGCATCTATATAACCACCTATTACATGTCAATGCCATCCTCAATAAATGAGGCCCCACAAGGTCAACTGCGTATCAAGAGTTGGAATGTAAGGGGTCTATTCGACAAAATCAAACGAGGCGTTGTACTCCACCAAGTAAAACGATCTAGAGCCAACATAGTTTTGTAACAGGAGACACACCTTATGGGCACCAAGACACCCTGCCTAGCCCGCTATGGCTATGACTGATTCATTCATGCGGGATTTGCACTGGGCTCCAGGGGAGTGGCCCTTATGATACACCGCCGAGTTCCATTCACATCCACACATGAATGGATTGACCCACATGGGAGATATGTAATCGTCCAAGGGTTTATCTATGGAGTGCCAATAGTAATAAGTAGCGTCTATGCCCCCCCCCTCCACTCTCTCAAACTTTCATTGATTGTTTAATAAACATATGGGGGCAACTCCCAGAATGCCTAACGATTATGGATGGCGACTGGAACAACGTAATGCATGTTTTCACTGATAGGGGACGGCCCTCCTGGACCATGGTCTGGCCCAAGGAGTCAAAGCTACACTCCCTTGCAAATATGATGGGGTGGGTCGATACATGGAGAATGCTTCACCCCCACGACACAGGCTATACATATTACTCCTCAGTACACAATTCCTTCTCCCGGCTCGATTACCTATTTATTCCAGAGTACTGTCTCCAGAGAGTGGTGGAGGCCTCAACTATGCCCCGGGGGTTATCCGACCATTCCCCAATCATGATAACACTCTCACTCGGCCCACATCGACGTCCATTTAGATGGAGACTCTCCTCCTGGCATATACAAAATCAGAACTGTAAGACTCATATGCATAAGGCGGTAATGTAATACTTTACCCTCAACGCAGACTCTGTCTCATCTCCGGAAACGCTGTGGGAGGCCATGAAACGCACAATATGTGGGGTAGATATAGCTATACCACGGCAGAACAAAAACTCTGGATGGGTAAACTTACACACATAGAAACCCAAATAATAACGCTAGAAAGGCACAGCCAAGACAGCGACACACACATAGCACGTAGGCACCTACGGTTAACCCAACAACAGTATCAGAGTGAATTAATGGACGAGGCCTGACGCGCTTGGCTGGCATCTTTAGATGTGCCCATTACACTTGAAGAGTTAATGACAGCTGTGTCCGAGCTGCGGACAGGCTGGGCCCCCGGCCCTAATGGCTTCCCTAGTGAGTTCTACAAAGCATTTATAACCCAGCTTGGCCCACATCTCCTTCACATAATTCAAGAGCCGGACTGGTGACACGCCAAAATTGTGGTATTTCCTAAGCTGGGTAGACCACCTGAACAACACACTTCCTACTGCCTTATATCTCTTCTAAACACTGAAGCGAACATCCTTACCAAAATCCTTGCGAATGGACTGCTACCATGCATGTCAGACATTGTCCACCTAGATCAAGCGGGCTTTATGCCCTATCGTTCTACCCGCCATAATATTCGGAGAGCTCACAACGCGATAGCAGCTGTGGATCGTTTAGATAGACCAGCAGCCCTATTATTGGCGGATATGGACAAAGCTTTTGATTCCATTAGTTGGACCTACTTATTTGCGCTCTTCCCGTGTTATAATTTCGCCCCACGTTTTATTGCATACATCAAGCTCCTATACACTGATCTAATGGCTATGGTTTGAGTTGCGGATGGCGTTTCACACCCCTTCCCAGTAGGGCGTGGAACGCAACAGGGATGCCCTTTGTCCCCTCTCCTTTCTGTACTGGCCATCGAGCCATTGGCCATAAGGGTAAGGAAAGATGCGATGATTCAGGGTTTTAAATGGACCGAGGTTGTATCAGATTGTATACCATTATATGCAGACAATATATTATTCTTCCTCACAGATCTATATAAAACGGGCCCTAGAATATTGCAGATAATGCAGATCTTCGGGGAAACGTCAGGCTTGTACTTGAATCCCCAGAAGTCCACTATCTGGCCACTCCGGGGTACACAGGGGCGTACTAACAGGGCCGAGAATCTTCAACATGCAACAGACGGACTGCTGTATTTAGGAGTATTCCTGTCTGAGGACCCTCAAATGTCATGGGATCAGAATCTAGGCGTAGCCACCGAAAAGACGCGAACTAACACACGGCCCTGGGCTGGACTGCCATTGTCTCTCTATGGGAGATCTTCTGTCTTTAAGATGGTATCCCTCCCACAATTACTTTATCATCTACAAAATCACCCATATCCGATCCACCTATCCCGGTTCAAACATATCAATGCCATGCTTGGGCAATTCCTATGGGGGGGAGGCGCCTCTACGGTTGCACTTCGCACTTGCTTTCATTCAACGCACTGTGGTGGAATCGCGGCCGCAGATATGCAGGCCTACTATGTGGCCTCACATCTCCAGGTGATTAATGATTGGCGCTACGGACCCAGCAATGATCCCGCATATGTAGTGGAACGCTGGATAATGAACGACCCGGCTCTCACATCCCACCTGTATAATGGATCAAACTTCCACTCCTTGCCATCTGCCCCCAGGGTGGTCATTCTTACATGGCGACAATGTCTCAGAAGATTGGGTGGTGGGGCTGTATCACCCGTGAAACACTATTATGGAATAACCAATTATTACCCCAATTAGCTGGACTCCAGGGGTTCCGCGGATAGGACAGTATAGGAATTTCTCAAATCGGTGATATCATGCATGGCAAGGTACTCACATCCTTTCAAGACCTAAAGGATGAATTTTCCATGCACAACTCCCAGTTCTATAAATATTTACAGCTCCGCCATGCTATCACACCCCACATAGATAAACTGGAATCACTTCCAGAATTTAGTCTACTTGAGGGCAAGCTTCTAACAAGAGACCTTGGTGAACATAAGATATCCAAAATATATCAATCCCTCATTACACACAGCGTCACAACACTCAAGACTCTTAAAGATACCTGGCAAACAGACATAGGTCCCCTAGACACAAATGATTGGACCAAGGCCCTGGAGTCCCCCCGCGGCACGGCCATCTCCTCCCGTCTACGATTCATCCAGTTTAAGTACCTTCACAGGGCATATTACATGCGCCATAGACTATGGAGGGCTGGCCTGATTGACTCCCCAGTATGTCTACGATGTCAGAAAGAGGAGGGTACATTCCTACATACAATATGGACATGTATAGCTGTGGATAGGTTCTGGTCCGGTGTATTGGCGTGCTTAACTGAAATACTCGGGTGGGAATTGCCAAGATCACCTAGAATTACAATTCTTCATATCACAGACGAGATTGGTGGCAACAGGTATAAACGCCATCTTCTTTGGCTTGGCCTCACAATTGCTAAGCGTGACATAGCCAGGTTATGGAAATCGGAAACACCTCCTACTATTAGGGCCTGGAAAAATGGAATGGACTTTTGTATGGGATTGGAGATTCCGGTTTTCCTGGCATGGGGATGTCCTCAGAAGCACCCTAAAATTTGGCAGAGATGGGCGGACTACCGAGGGCTGGTCATTCCGCAGCAGACAACGTTGTCGGATGCAGTGGACTCTGAAATTCAGACATATGATGCACAGATGTGATCTACATTCTGTGATAAGACTCTTGAACTATATTTTCTATCGAGACAGTATACATTATTGGTATGCACTAATGCACTGGGTTGAATTGTTGTAAAGTTATACCGTTATAAGTACATGATACAACTGTATGTATAACCATCTACAAACTATGATGTCGTCCATCAGACAATCAGATTGCAGCAACTAAATAAATAACATTTGTTCTAAGAAAACAAAAATCAATGAGTTATAAAATGGTGCTGTCTGCTTTGAAAACAGGCCTAGAATCATCTCTTCACACAGAAGCGCAGGGCAGAGCCTCTATGGAAGCAGTACCTTAGATGTTGAAAGGATGTAGTGTAGAGTTATGCAAGTACATCCCACAGTTCTCGTCTTTCACATCAGGGCTAGCAGAGAGAAACCGTACATAGAAAGCAGTGCATAGAAAAGGCACAAAGGTACATATTGTGTTATGTGTATTTGTAAAGCTTACTATCACCTACAAGGGTTTCCTGGCACTGAGCAGGTGTGTGCCTAGCCCTGCCTAAGGTAGGTTGGTTAGTTGAAAAGCCAGGCCTTAAGCTTATTGCAGAATTTAAGACGAGAGGAGGAGGCTCTGATGTGGATGTTTTATGAGCTATGTAAAAGAACGCTTGTCCTCCTGATCTGGTTCTGTGTATGCGTGGGATGTGTGCAAGTAATACTCCGCTCCGCAGTACTCCTACTTGCACACATCCCACTATCTTTTTTGTCTTCTCCTGATCGGAGAGCAGAGCCAGTGGTTCTCCCTTTTATTTACTGCAGAATATGCAAGGGTGCCAAATCACCCATAAGCTCTGCCCGATACTTCCTCTTAATTAAACAAAGCTGTGGTGTAGCAATGCACTGTATCTCCCGCTCCCTCCTGGCAACACTAGGCAGATGGTAGCACCATCTGTCTGGTCACCTTCATCACCAGAAGAAGGAATGATGTAAATAAAGCAAAAGTAGCTAATCTGAAAGCCATTGTTTATTCTGGAAGGTTATAAAGTATGGTGGCCAGAGTCCCTACTGAAGCTCGAAAGGCACCACTCTCCCCAAATCGAGTTCGCTTCTGGGACATTCTAAGTTGGGAACGGGTCAGAGGTCATTGGCTTTTATAGGGATTGCTAGAAATAAACATCTTTTGAGAAGACTTTGGGTACTGTGAACAACTCATATGATCCCATCCCACCAAAATGAAGTTTAGTAAATCAAAGACCTCTAAAAAAAAATATGCATTTTGAGCAACAAACAGTTGGGAATCCCAAGGTAGAATAGAGATGGCAGAGTATAGTTCTAAATACATACAAAGTTCTGATGTAAACAAAAAATACACACAAGGTTCTGACCTAAACAAATTGTAACCATGTTGACAGCCATTCCGTCACCATACAATAAGAGGGTGACTTACTTGCCACATGCTTAATTTGTTAAGAAAAAAAGAAAAGATGATGAATGCACAAATAGTACTTTGAAAAGGCACTCCACTTTAGTTACATGTTTCTTTGATACTGAGTCTGTATCCATAATATACAAAAAATAGACACATGTGTCTGACTAATTTCATTGACCACCTAATTGTTGGCTGTGAAACCTCTCCAGTTCATAAAAGTAATAATCAGACAATGGTCAAATACATAACCTATATATGTAAGGAAGTACAAGGTAAAACCGCCTTAACTAAGATTCAGTTCTCTCCAAATATCAGAATAAAATTGTCTTCCACAGTCTTTGCAAGTAATGCATCGATCAGTAATGGTACGAGTAACAAAACTGATTAATAGTTGTTCTAAGTCACTCTGAACGTGATCTTAAAATTCTAGGCACAGCTTAATGCTCAGCTACAAGTTCCACTTCAGCTATCTCTTGTCCTAATCTACTTAATCTAATCTAATGTTGGAACTCATGCTTATCAGAATTTCAACCACCTCACAGCTGCTGAGCCACAAAAATGTTAAAATTAGTCCCATGGCATTTTAGGTGTTCCTGGGTTCCTTTTACAGCAGGTCTCCAGTTAAAGTATGTAAGGTCATATCCCCACAACATATGCCCATACTCAGGGGCATATTCACAAAGGTAAATCTACATGTGTGAAGTTACTACAAATAAATGTGGTCATACACTTTTGAGTAATTTTACTATTTTTGGTTATTCGCTATTTACGAGCGTAAAGTTACTCAAAAGTGTAAACTCACCTGGCTGCACTCCCTGAAATAAGGGGTGGAATCAGAATAAAACGTCACAGTTGTAAAGTTATTACTCCTGATGGGAAAGTTTTGTGAAAATTATAAACGTTTACTAAACTTTTAAAAACATTTGAAAAAATATTTTCTATATTAAATATTATTGTTAGGTAATATTACTCTTTTATTTCGAAAATAGAATATAAAAAAGTTACAGCATTAATAATTTCATTTTAAATATAAAATATAATTATTTTAAATATATTGCATTAAAAATAAATTTACTTGAAGACACTAAATTATGGGTGGGATTCATATTGTCTACTAATAATGGAACTTGTTTTACTATGCAATCACAAGCTGTCCTTTGTATGTTTGGTTTTTTCAAATGCAAATAAATTTGATTATAAAAAAAAAAGATTTACTTTTCAAACTTTAAAATTTCAAAACCCACCTCAAGTAAAAAATGTTTTTATTATGTATTAAAATGATTAAAAGTGATGTATAGAATTAAATAAATGCAACTTAATTATATTATTTTTAATTTAAACAAGGTTAATGACATTTTACAATAAAATAATTTGGTTTTATTTTTAGACTTTAACATTAATGGAAATGTATTGTTTTGTAATAGTTTAAGGGCACATGCATCAAGGTAGGCTTTTGCGATTCCTTAATTGCGAATATTAAGGAATCGCAATTAAGGAATCACAAAAGCCTATGCATGTAGGAATCGCTAAAAAAATAGCGATTCCTAAACATTCCTTAATTGCGAGTCACAATTAAGGAATGGCTTCCCATTCATTCCTATGGGCCTACAGGCCCATAGGAATGAATGAGAATTGCATGCGCTATTTGCGAGTACCCAATAGGTACTCGCAAATTGCACATGCAATTTCAAGGGTGCCAGGGTGCCAAAAGGACACACTGTTGCACCCATGAAATTGATATGTGAACACATGCTGCGCACACACATGCCCCAAGGGCATGTTTGTGTGTAACCTGGAACTTTGAAAAATGCACAAGTTTTCGCTAATTACCATTAGGTATACTTTTTCGGTAATTAGCGGCCCCTAATAGCGAAATCGCTATTTTAAATGGCATCTTGCATTGCATTCAAGGCATCGCAATTTGCGATTCCTTAAATGCAATCGCAATTTGCGATTTTTGCATTTGGGATGAGGCATCCCAAATGCAAAAATACCAGTCGCAAAGGGGTAGATTCTGCGAATCTGCCCGTTTGCGACCAGTTTTTAGTTTGATGCATGTTGGGGTAAATGATTTATTTTATTTTAACATTACTTCTTGCTGGGTTTTAGGTCCCTACTTCTATTATTTTTTGAGGGGGGCATTGGAGTACCAGTTGTTGGTGGACTTACTCCAGCTCTGTGCTGGAGAACATTTACAACTGCTTTGGGTCCTTTTTGGCTGTACTAGCTATAGAAGATCAGTTTGTGAATAGCAATTTGCTTACTCATTTGTGGGTAGGTGCATGTCCCTCCATAAACCCCTCTCTAACACTCTCTAAAACCCTGTTTTACTCTTTTCTAAACCCCTACCCTTTAGGAGTAAGCATTCCCACTTTCCAGTCACTCCCCTTGTGGCTCCCACTTTTACTACTAAAACATATAGTTAGGGGGTGGAGTCTGCTGCATTCCGGGTAGAGATCTCCGCACATTAAAAGACAGGTGTGGTGGAGGCCTCCACATGTAGGTATGTGTAGTACATTAGTAGTACTATTCAAGTACCACAAAACAGACTACAAAATGCAGTTTGTGACTAGGCCACTTAATGCTTTTCAATCCTGTATACTATTTGCTACAAAATACAGTAATACAGATAGAACACAAAACAACCATAGCTTTTCTATTTATTTGAACAAGAGAAGGCCGTAGTACCGATTTCTCTCACTGACACAGTGTTGGTGGCAGTCATTAATGCTGACAGGTCTTCTTTCTTGTGTATATGGAAAAATGTGCCACACTCTACTGTCTAACCATGAACCACTGGTCAGCCATTGCAATGACCACTTGCCAACCAAAGCTCAAAAGGCCAAAACACTGGGGCAGAACACCGGGAGTACAGAGCCCACAGCTCTAGAACACACTCCATGCAGCTTTGATGTCGACCATGAACATGGTACAAAAAACAACAGGAAAAATGCTGAGAAACAAGCTCTTCAAGCAATCATTAGACTGAAAATCAAGACAGCTGGATACAGTAAAGAATGATGTCAGATGGCACGAATCCCTCAACGCTGACCATAAATTCTCTGCGCCAACTACCCTATCCTGAACAGCTACTGTCAATCCTAGTGACAGCTGCTGGTGTTAATCATAACAACATCACAACATCTCGAGCATTAAATAACCAACTTCCAACGTTGTTAAAATTATTGTATGGAATGCGCTCTATAGTTGCCTTAATGTGACAAGTTGGTTCTATTTAAATTAATTGCATTCATTTCGTTTTCTTAATAGAGATGGCAGTCTTGCATCATCTACTGAGTTGACTATTTCAAAGTACTCTTCTAATGTGTCTTTTTTCTGCTTTACGGAGGGTGAATCCCATATTGCCCCTGTTTGTATCTACCTAACCATTACGTTCACTTATCTGTCCTTTTACCTGCCTGTTCCTTTCTAATGTTTTAATAGCACTTTCTTTTGCTTTCTGATTTTTTAGTACCATTTCTATTTGTTATCCTTTATTTATACTTTTCTGGCTTAGTGTTTCACATCATCACATGTGTACGCTTAGTGTTAGGATATTAAAGACAATTAAATATCTATATGTAATTCAATCAGTTCTTTGCCCTATTTATGCCACCTCCATTTAAGTGTAAGTTACGGGTCACCTGCTGCACATGGATGTGCAGAATTGTTGAATGCCCCTAAAATATAATACCAGGAGGCAAAGGGTGAGGATCACAAAATGTGCATTTTGTGCTCTTGACACTTCCTCTAGCAATACCAGTTCCACTTACTCCACCCCTTGGAATTCCTACCTGTTTACAGTTACATCCTAATCGTGTGCAAATTATATATTACTTAATTGTTTAAAATATGAATGATTAACTTTGGTATCTAGGTTTCGCATGTATACCCTGAATTCCCATTTCTAGCTTTGTGAATCGCAGGCAAATAAAGTATGTGCAGCTATTGACTTTTACCAAGAGTAAATCAAACTTAATCCTGGAATAAACTTTGAGCATTGCCCACCCCACAGAATATCTATAAAACAAACTGTTAAAGTTTGGGCATGTTTCAAATGTTAGAAAGGTATGCCGTGGGTAATGGACCAGTACACTCCACAGAGCACTGTGAGGACTTTGAAGGACTCTAAATAAAATATACAATTTAATATGAATATTCTTACACTTTGATCGTCATCCTCACTTTGCATGTGGTCTGCTATAAAACTGACGCCATCGATGGCTTCTTCAACGCCAGACGAATATTTAACTGAAGGTCTTATCCTGTAATCTTGATGGTTGGTAAGAGTATCAGGCATTTCAGTAACTTTGACGTCATACTTTGTAGTCGAAGCTTTGTTCACAAAGTAGGCAGTGTGCTTGTACATGTCTGTTGGGGGAGAATGGAGACTGTCATAGGGATTCTTTCGTCGATTGCTCAACCTCTGCCGTGCCGAGTTATTCTCTGGCCTCCTGATAAACAGGAACATTGGAAGTCTTTCAAGGAAAACCAATTTTACCCAAGGTGGCATTGTATGGGTGCTGGGTGAGCGATGGTGAACATTCAACACGCAGACACTGGCAACAATGGAAAATGTTACTAGCACCATGGTGAACATCAGGTACTTCCCAATTAGAGGAACATCGAGTGATGTTGGAGGGACAATCTTTGAAATCAAGAGTAAAAAAACAGTCAAGGCAAGTAACACAGATATACAAAGAGTCATCTTTTCTCCGCAGTCTGAAGGGAGGTAGAACACTAAAATTGCCAAAGATGTTATGAGCACACAAGGGATAATGAGGTTGATTGTATAAAAAAGAGGCTTCCTTTTAATGATGAAGTCATAGGTCAGATCAACATAGGTTGGATCTAGGGGATTTACATTTCTTCTTCCAGGAAGTTCTACAATATCCCATTCTCCGCTGGGACTAAAGTCATCCATTCGAGCCCAGCCAGTTTTTAAAACAAGATCAATTTCCAGATGATCGTAGGTCCACGAGCGAAATTTCAGTGTGCAGTTTTGTTGGTCAAAAGGGAAATGTTTCACCTCAATCTTGCATGCACTCTTGTAAATGGCAGGAGGTAGCCAGAATATGCTTCCATTGTTCTGCACAATTGCATTGGTGTAGAGGGAAACCTCATATGTACCATCAGCACTGAAACACACAAAATAACATGAAAATATAAAATTAATTTTATTAGTATTTGATACTTATAATTGAAATATTTTAAATGTGGTGCTACGTAGATTGCTGTTCAATGATTTACAGTGAATGCTCTAATTGTTATCATTTTGCATTTGGTGAAAGATAAGCATAAACAGATTTTCAAAACTTTAATGCAGCAAAACTTCACCAAATAACCAACTCGATCATTGGAAATATAAATTAAGACAATGTCTGTATTTCGTCTACACTACATGAAAGTATAGGTGCTAAAATTAAAATAGCCAATAAATGCATTATTTTGAATTAATTTAGGTCTTAATAATATCAATACATTGATCCATTTAGTGAACAGAAAAGCGATGGTTGCAAAGGTATTATATTTTTTGTGGATACATATTTTTAGGAAAGGACAGCAATGACGTACAGATGGCGTGTTTTTTAATTTTGTGCACCTTCATATAACACGGTCCACTCCACAGATGTGGTAACTTCAAGAGACTGGTGTCAAAGCCAATATTAGGCGGAGGGCTGGCGAAGTAACAGACACAGACCCATCAGGTCTACGTTACTCTCCGTATTGGAAAGAAAGCTGGCCATACATTCCTAATGAAAACCACACATTACATTTCCTTTTCTGACTTGATTAAAATAAACTACTGAATTATTTTAAACAAATAAAGGCCAACCAAATAGTTTAATTTTTCTGGTGAAAACCCCATTCCATTTTGATGCTCTTATCCCATTCAAAGCCTACCCTGTATGTATTCTAATTTTAAGCCAACCTTCTAAACAGGTATACTGTTTTTAAAACCACGTTCATACTCATAACCTATCCACAGGATCTCTTTCTTCCAGACTGCACCACCCATCCTCATTTGATTGGCCTACTGAAAACACACAGCTCATTTTTTCTGTACATGAAGAAAATACTGCCATAACCCAGTGCTCTATTTTTTACATCAACTTTCAGCTCTTTAACACTACGGTGGAACACTTACACTTTCTTAGCTGTTTCTCCTGCCCCCAAAACTCTGTTCTGTATTTTTATATATTACTTTTTTCCAAAAATAAACAATTTAGCCAGGGCCAGGCTGCTACTGAGCTGGTCGCTTCTTGCTCCCCACCCACACCTCAGCTTGTTTGTTGCTCCCCTCCCTTTCACCACCCATTTTTTTTATTTTTTTTAAAATAATTATTAGATTTTAAAAAAACAACAAAAAAAACACACACAGGCACTTTTTGGTGAAGACCTGGCAGCTGCACACTGCTAACTGCCCGCTCGCGTCTTGCTCTCCACCACTGCACCCTGGTTCATACATTGCTTCCCACACCTCCCCTTCCTTATCCACTTTTTATTTATTTGTCTTGGAATGTTATACAGCTGGTGTGGAGGAAGGTGCTGTAAATTGTCAAAGAGATGCACTTACAAGCTATGGCCACCAAGGCATTGTGTTCTATAAGGGTATGGTCTTATGACACCTACTCAGCAAAAACTATCTTTATCTTCTGACGTTAGGGTTTTTTGCCAGCCTGTTACATTTATTTATTGTGGGTGTTTCATCGAATGCTGTGGCTCAGGCAGCCTCTTAGCATGTAGGACGTTGGGTTGAACAGCAGAGTTATCTGCTACTGGCAGACCGGTCCCTCAAAGTCATCTAGTGAGTGAATGGAGGGTCTCAGCTTTCCTATCTACTATCCTGGGAATGCTTCGGAGTAGGCTATTGCACCTGCTTTCAAAAGGCAGACATAGGCAATCAGATCTTTCCTTCCCAATACTTTGTTTACCGACTGAGAAGGAGGCTGGACTGGTAAGGTCCATATTGGGCCAGGCCTCTTGCAAGGACAAGAAAAGGGATCAATTTACCTTCCAATTCCAAGCCATTAAAACCGTGGAATGGCCAGAAGCATATATTCTCTGTAGGAAAAAGTGATGAAATATGGAAGGTGGCCCACAATCACATTTCTCGCTTTTGGTCCCTTCACCACCTCTGGGCCCAACTCACCACTTCCAGTTGCAGTCACTTTCTTTGCAGGATAGATCACAACAGATACTCTGACACGAGGGAACATGTTCATCATAGTAAGTACTGGTCACTGCGAGTTCATGTAATGGCTCAAACTGCCACAACAGCGTTTGTCCATCCATGGTGTGCAGAGTCTATGCATCAGACAATGGAAGAACATACCCATAACATATGGCCTTGTAGGCTGATCCTCCTTAACAGTCTGTTTCCAGTATGATCTGCTGATGAGATGATCATCCAACTAGATAACCTAATCACCTCTGCCACCTACCCGGAGGATTGGAAACACACCAAGATCAAACCCCTCCTCAAGAAACCTTCCACCGACTCCAATGAGCTAAAAAACTACAGACCGATCTCCCTGCTCCCCTTTCCGGCTAACGTCCTCGAACAGGCCATCAACCAGCAACTCCCAGAATACCTAGAGAACAACGATCTCCTGAACGCAGCCCAATCCGGATTCTGCTCCATCAACAGCACCGAAACCGTCCTGATCGCCGACACAGACGACATCAGAACCCTCCCTGACTCAGGAGAATCAGCCATCCTGATCCTCCTCGACCTCTCTGCGGCTTTCAACACCGTCTACCACCTCACCCTGATCAAGAGACTTAAACGGATTTCATCCTTTCTCTCCGGAAGAACTGAGTGTCCTCCTCTCTCCCTTCACCTCAGAGCTTAAGAGCATCATCTGCGGCATCCCTCAAAGCTCATCCCTCAGCTTCACCCTTTTTAACACCTATTTGACCTCCCTGGTCAACATCGTCAGAAACCACGGACTGAACATCATCTCTTATGCGAAAAAAACACCCAGCTCATCCTCTCACTATCCAAATACCCCTCCATCACCAAGGCCAGTTTCCACCTCTGCATGACCAGCATCACCAACTGGATGCAAGACAACTGCCTTAGACTTAACACTGACAAGATGGAAGTCCTGATCTTCGGGAACACCGCCTCACCATTCCTGACCTTGGACCCCCATCCACCCCCACGGAACAAGCCCAGACCCTCGTCATCATCTTGGATAGCAAACTCACCATGAAGAGCAAGATAAAGGCAATCTCCTCAGCCTGCTACCTCACCCTCCGCGTGCTTTGAAAGATCTTCAAAAGGCTCCCAGTCACCACCGTACGAACCATAGCTCAAGCCCTCGTCACCAGCCGCCTGGACTACGGCAACGCACTTTATGCTGGAATCTCATCACACCTACTGGAGAGACTTCAGACCATCCAGAACACGGTGGACAGATTCATCCTTCACCTCCACAGACAGACCCACACCACCTGAAGAAACTCCATTGGCTTCCTGTCCACAAGAGATGCCAATTCATGATTCTGACACACGCCTACAGAGCCCTCTACAACCAACGACCAGCGTACATCAACCACCGTCTGAGCTTCCACATCCCCTCCAGACCCCTATGCTCCGCTCACCTCCCTCGCGCACCCCCCGCATCCTCCACAACAGTGGATGTCATTCCTTCTCCTCCCTTGCCGCGAAGTTCTGGAACAGCCCCCCATCCACCTTTGGACTTCGCCGTGCCTCCAGGGCCCAGGAGCTGGATACTCTCTTGGGTGATTAGCCTGCTCTACATATCCTGATTGACTGATTGAGATAACAACATCATGTCAGATGGCAGTGTGTGTAGGAGGCACTAATATCTACCATACATAGGTACTGTTGTTTGCTTATGTGCTAATTGTAAATGTCACTGTGAATGTGGCTCTCCTTGGTACACTGCTTCACGTGGTTGCAGGCGCGGTCGGTGGTAGGAGTGCCGGTCGGGCGGTGACATGGGGCGGGGAGGGGCAGGGTGGGGGTAGTAAACTACGGATTAAGGCCCAATACAGGTAAGTAAACATTTAAATAAATAAAACGAATTTCGTTGTGAGCGCTGCAACGCCAAATGCGATGCAGTGCGCGCAACGAAATTCGTTTTATTTATTTAAATGTTTACTTACCTGTGTTGGGCCTTAATCCGTAGTTTACTACCCCCATCCTGCCCCTCCCCCGCCCCACGTCACCGCCCGACCGGCGCTCCTACCACCGACCGCGCCTGCGTGGTTGTAATACTCACATTGTCTCCTGCCTTGTGCATTTTTGTACATTGATTTCTAGACCTATCCGAATATATGAAATATATTGCATTTGCCCTGGCTTGGATACTGCATTTTGCAATAGCACAAACCCCTGTGTTCTGACAAATATACAAGTGTGTGACACTGAGTACATCTTGCATACCTAGTTAATGCACTCACCATGTACGTCCCTTCAAGTTTTGTCACTCCACGTGTTCCCGCTCCACATTATACCCTGTCCCTCAATGACTATGCTGCTGTTTCGGTCATGTGATTGCATTGAGATTTCGGTAACCTTCTTCACTTCACTCATTTTTGTCTCTATTTGATCTCTTGTTGTGCTGTCATTCTGCGGTGGTGTGCCTGTGCACTGAACCTGCAGAAACTGTGCTCACACTGCCTCTCCTGTAGACTCCTGCTGTGCATTTTATGGTGTTGTGAATAGGGGCGGCTCCTCCATTACGGCGGAGGAGATTCACCCCACTGCTGGAACCAGCAGACGTATGTAAAATAAAATGATAATAAAGCAGTTATAAAACTGCTTTATTATCATTTTATTTTACTCCCGCAACCAAGTCTTGAGGGCGGGGCCATCAGGCGAAGTAGTAGTGGTGGGCTCAGGGCACTGCCAGTGCGCAAGTAACTTTGGGCAGCCGTCCACTGCAGGCCAAACCGACATGCGTGCTTGGATATCTCCAGGCTATTGCTTGTACTTCTCGGCAGGCTCAGGAGCACAGGCTCCCAGCCCTGCCGGAGCGTGGAACCAGCCCGCTCCGCCCAGTCCCTATCCTTCTCTCATGCTGGTTGATACCAGCACGAGAGTAGCGTCTAGATTGGCGCAGGGGAGTCTGGGAGCCTGTGTGAGCATCAGAGCTGCAGAGGCGGCGAAGCGGCGGACGTCAGTCAGGCTGCAGGTAAGTTTTGTTTGTTTTTATTTTTTATCTTTCTCCGTGCTGCCTCACCGATTTACCCTGCCTGCGGCCGCTACTGGTTGTGAAGGACTGGTGGGGACTGTTGCAGGTGATGTGTCCAAGCCATTTCGTCGGGCGCTGGTCTTATCCTTCTGGCTGTGTCTACTTTTCACAATGTGCTTGAATTCTCTCTTCACGCCTTCTGTGCTGGAAGCTTCTTTGGCAGAGCCAATAGATCTCACGAATGCGAGACTTATTGGCTTTGCCAGTGCTTGTTTTCATTTTTGTTTTTTGCCATGTTGTACAACAACACGTCTGCTGCGCAGTGTAGCTGAAATTAAACAAATAGAGCCATGTGACGTGGTAAACGTTAGCCGAGTCGTAGAGCTTTTTTCTTACTTTCAGCCATGCTGCACAGCACTCGCACTGCTGTACAAACTGGCTAAAAAAGATATTGACAAAGCCAATAGGTCTTGCGTAGGCAAAACTTATTGGGTTTGCGAATGCTTTCTTGAGAGAACGATTACGAACGCTATCAACGACTGGACTGAAAACCACCTGAAAGTGAACACTCACAGCGATGAAAGGGAAATGGATCGTCAGGATGAAACGTGCAGCCACGTTTTGGGTGATATGTAAGCACTATACGAAACAACTGTACAATAAAAAAGGAATAGTTAATCTTGTTTTACCATGGTCCTTTATAATGCGTGAATGACTAACGGAATTGTTGTCTTTCAAATGATGGGTACTATTGCCACTGAATTCAACAATATTCATACAATTAGCTGGGGCGAATGAAATTCAGAGTCAGCCGTGCTGGTATTGGAACAGTGTCCTGCAACTTAGAGTCCTTCCCTTACAAGATGTGCGTTATTACTATTTATCATGTTCTTGTCACGGTCCTTTGGTCATGGGGGTTAGTCCTCAGGCGCCTCTTGGAAACATGCATAGAAGAAGGAAAGAACATGAACAGTAAGATAAAGTGTTTAAATTTTGCAATGTGGTATGTAGAGTGATGGGGCAGTGAGGTGAAGAAGCAAACAAAGTACCTCAATACCAATGTAAACAACAGAAGAACACTAAGCGAAAAAAGGCAATAACGTCTTGGCCCATGCTCCGTGTATGGGTGAAACAAATGAAGAGAAAGTGAAACCGGCATGTGCTCACCAATCAGGAGCCAGCAAATTAGAGTGACAATCAAGCCAACGAATGATAAGCAATCGGTGAGCTCCAAGCTTCCTTTTAGCTAAAGTTGACAAAATGTCTTGCAAGTGACAGCGCATGGCTCTGTTCTCTATTGAACACCTGAAGGGGAGCTTAAAAGCAGGCGTCTCGCAAGAACCAGGCTGTGTGATGTCATAACTGAGTTGAGTTATTCATCGGTAGATGGCGCTGACCTTACTTCTCAGGCATTTTATTCAGGTTGCTTGAGAGGAGAGGAGTGCTTGGTGTGCTCTTTTGTGGTACAGATTGTCTTCTAGTCACCGATTTGGGCTCAACATTCAAGTGCCAGACATGAGGTCACCTCAGAAGGTGTTGACTGAGAAGTTGTGGTCTGCAAGTGAGGTCCTGCTGCGTTACTTTGGCTCGGTGATGATAGTTCTGAAATCTGTGTTCGATTGGACATGCTATCTTGTCAGGCCTTGGCATTGTGCCATCCTGTTCTCTAGGTGGATGCCTGGTATGGCAATGTGGACGGAGAGCATCATGAACTGCTATGGAAGCTTTTCCCATTTTTGGTGAATTTCCATTGTGAAGCACTGTGGCTTTTTCAGACATGTTCCCTTGGACGCAGTCCGTTTAAAAACAATTGTCATCCAATACTTAACTCTTGATTTAACGTATGGAATTTTTGAGCCATACAACTTTAGCAATGCTCTAACTTCATTTGGATCTTTGGATACTTTTGACATGATTAATTTATTTGTCATGAACTTTTTTCTGAAGGTTGCTTTTAAAACGCTTATCTTGTGTCCTGATGATGACCTTCTAAAGTGATAAGGTCGAAACGCGGTCGAAGTCCCCTTTAGCAACTAAAGATGATGCAGTCACTGCACTATTGATCTTGTGAAATATTTGACCTTTTGTTTATCATTCCTCTGCCATTGTGTTTGTTTGTATACACTGTAATTTGTATTTCCGTATATTTATTACGTGTAACCCTATGAGAATCATGTTATATGTTTGTACTATTCTTGATATTTTCTATGTTTTACAATAAGCTTTTTCAATAACAAAAATCTATTTTCAAGAAAGTTTTGTCGGTGGGAACCTGTTATTTGCACTTTCACATGTTGTTAAAAATAAGTTACTCCCTGAACTACTGTAGCTATTGTGTGGTATGGCAAATATGGCATGTGGCATGACAGCTGCTTGCTGTGGCCGGCGCCCAAATTCCTAGTGACAGTACTTAGAGTAGACACAGGAGGGTGTGTAATCACACACATATGCTGGACATGATGTGGATGTTTGGGTGATTTGGTCACTGGGTTGTTTGTGGGACAGGTTGTAGTATTACTGGTTTGCCCTACAATTCTGGCCTGAGCGTTTGTTTTCTAGAGTGTAATTGCTTCTGCCCTTTGTTTGTGACTGTTTTTTTGCCCAATCGTTTGAATGCCACAGGCCCCTTTAGTTTGCATGTTTTGATTTTCATGTAAATACATTTTATTTAAGATTATGTGGGGAAGAACATGCGTTTTGAGCTTGGGAACAATCATCGGGCATGGCGGAATTCTCACATGCAGAGAGACATCTAACTCTGGCACTGGGTCAGCAAAGATGCAGTGGGGCCTCGTCAGTTATTACGCTAGACCAACCACACAATATAGGGACTGCCACCAGTCTGTGAAAGACTACCATGACAAGGGTAGGAGACATTCAGGTGAAAATAAGAATAATGTCTCCAACATCTGAGGAGATACCCCTAAGCATGTTAGGGAAACTAGATCTGTGGCTCTGACAATGGACCCCACTTTGGGGGCTAATTTCTGCTGGCCACCTTTGGGCCCTGATTGTATTATATATTGTATTCCTGGTTTGGATACCGCTCCACCTAATTGTAACTAGCCTGGGTTCTGAAACCGGGTTGCCTAGGTGCGGTGCATTTGGCCTGATTTTACTAGTACGAACATCAGCCCAGTAAAGGTACATGAGACATTGACTGTAAGTGCAGCCCAGTCCCTTCCCCCTGCTGACACTCTCCTGTGGCATGGCAGAGGCACAAAAAGCTCACTCCTGTCTGACACAGACTCTCCTGCCTCTTGACTGATTACCACTTCTACCCGCACCGACACCCCCGCTCAAAACAGTTGGCAAATGGGAGCTGATTTGTCCCTACAATGGACATCCTGCCATTACTTAATTTGTAAAAAAACATAAGTGCCAGGGCCCCAGTGAGGAGACCACTGCAAATTACACCACTCGTTGCCCCTGCCAGCGCTGCCAACGACAGTACTTACACATCTACTAACCATCACACTTTTGCAAGTGTGACAAATTCAGACTATTCCAGGCCCCCAAAGCTATAAAAATGACTTGGGTGGCAGGTATTAGTCGTTTTTAATGTATGTTGAATTAATGAACATCTGTTGCTCTGCTCATCTCTAGATTACACAAACAGCGCCACCATGTGGCAGACTGTCATAAATGCCGGTGTCAACAATTAACTGCCGGTGTTGAGCACCGGAAACCACCGGCACAAATTAAGCACTGCATACTGCATGTATATTTAGTCCCAGTATTTCCGAATATGCCCATTATTGAGACAGAAACTGGATTAAGGTGCAGGTTATCGACTGTAAACATTATTTCCAGTCACACGGTATCTTCCACAGAAATTGGGCTTCCTAGAAACAGCACTTTCATGTAGAAACCTCTGCCACAATACTGGAGAACTCTAAACTTGTTCAGATTTTCCTCTGGTACCTTAGCAGAGGAGGGAAAATCGCCTCGAGGGTGGACGAAAAATCCGCCATTCAACTCTCAATTAGGCAGAAGCCCTAAGCTAAAAGATCCCAAAACTGCCTATTGTGCACCTGACTCAGTCACACTGCTCAATTCTTCTTTCATTTATATTTACTTCCTGTTTTTCTTCTCCGTACACACAAAAACAATTTAAGAAAATGCACACAATTTAGTACAGCTATATAACCATTCTAAAGGGTTAAAATATATGTTTCATTTGAGTAGAACATTAAGAACATTAAAAAAACACAGCAGTTTCTACGGATCTATGGGCTGAATTAACTCACTGAAACTGGTTCAGGCCTGGTTACATCTCACAAGCGATCAACATCAACGGGAGCTTTTTTAACCTGAAGCTTTCTTCTGGCATTAATTTGACATTTTCTATTCCGTAGTGTCAGCTACTACCTGGCAAAAATAACACTGACTAAAAGCGACAGTACCCAGAGAGCATCTTTATCCACTCTACCACACTAAATGAAAGTACGCACGACAGATGGCGCTGCAGCACGTCTTCATTTGGTGTTTGGCTGTTTTCTTTTTTAGTCATATATAAAAAAAAATTCCATAAATTCCCTTTACCAGACCACTTTTCTGGGAAAGGTATACTAGAAACTCTCTCACGTTAAGACGAAGCATTTTAAGCCCAAATGTGCATCTTTCTTTTTAGACTGGCTATATCTTGGGTATAAAATAAAACATTTGCTTTCATTTTCCGTTCATTTCTGTAGCACCTTCAGCCCACTAGAATTAGGGGTGATATGTCTGGCAAACACATAGTGACACCTAGCGTTATTAAGGAGCACTGCAGTCCTCATTTCTGTTAAGATCTTTTTTAGGTCGAAGTCCGGTTTGCTAAAGATATCTTGGGGACATTCAGAGAGCTTCCTTGGGAATGTATTCCACCCGTTGCTTACCATTGCCTTTGTGGTTTGTAACTCATTTTTTCTGGCTTTCAGTTTGCTGGCTTTAGTTGTTTTAGGCTGTCCAGCGTGAGTTCCTCCCTCCCGAGGAGCAAAGCCTTTTTACACTTCTTCTCCTTGTATTCTTTCAGGAGTGCTCCTTTCTATAAATAAACCTGTATTTATTTTTCTTATCTTGTCATATTTGCTGTGCATTCAAAGACAGAGGTCAAATGTCAGGCTCTGTCTTCTGGGGGAGCTTTGTGTTTACTTTTCTTTCTCTGAGGAATTATGTGACAATCTTGCTGGATACTGGGGGTAGGAAACGGTCTTTTTCTAGCATACAGCAACATGTAAATGAACTTTGCAAGTATTTCAGAATTAGGAAAGCACAAATGAAGTAAAAATGTTTGTGCGTTTTGAAGTGTGTTGGAAACAAATACTTGTTATGATCAGAATAAATCGGTACACAAGGAGTACACACATTATCGTTTGTGCGCTGTACACGTTTATTAGTAAAACTGTATTTCTGTGCAAATGTAATGATCATTTCAATTGAAAATGTGTTGTTTGTAATGGCTGTGTGCTACCATACCATGCATACTCCACTCTGTGCCACTCTACTCTACACCAACCCAATCCACACCACTGCACTCTACTCTGCACCACTCCACTTTACACCACTTCACGCCACTGCACACTACTCCACTCTGCATCACTGCAATCTATGCCTCTCTACTCGGCACCACTCTACTCTATAACAATGCACTCTGCACCATTGCACTCTTCGCCATTGCACTCTACAGCACTACAATCTAGGCCACTCCATTCCACTCTGCACAACGCCAGTCTGCAACACTGCATGCTATGCCACTGCAAGCTATGCCAATACATACCACGCCAATGCACTCTATTGCATAAATATAGTGCATTCCCGCCCTTTAACTTTGGTGTAGGGCAGCGCAGCATGGGGTCCGTGCTGAGCTGCCCTACGCTAAAATCCCAAAAATGATTGCCGACTTTCTAAGCTCTGTGAACATTCTTTCTACTGTCCTCTGAAGTGTTCCTGTCACGCACTCCGGAGTGTTATGACGCAGCAGAACTTACTTGTTGTAAAGTACAATATCTGGCAACCAGATGTGCTTCGCAGGGATCCGCAGCTTTTTTATACCATCGTATTCACCTGGCTCCCAGGTCAATCGATAATCCACCCACTCCTGGAATAAGAATGAGACACGGTTAATTTTGTAATACCACATCCTAGCTCGATGATGCTGTGGAGAAGATGGCACCCCGTGCATTACATTACCCCCTCCGTTACCTGATTCAGCCAAACATTGGTAGTCATGATCTGCTCGCGCTCATTCTGGAAAAGAAGGAGTAACAGTCAGTGGGGGAAATAGAAAGTCATCCATGCGGTTAATCACCATAGCACGCCTCTTCTGGGCCCTGTGCTAATCTCGGCTCAGAAATTTGCACCAAATCAGGATTACACCTGGTGAGGTAATACCACATCCCGCCTCCCCCTATTCACCCCCTCCCCCATTTTCGTCAAGTAAACTATTGCAGTCTGTACAGAGAAAATAACGTACATTTGGGGCTCTGTAGCTCAGAACTCTGGGAAACTTGTGGTATTATCACATCATGTACCATTATGATATGGTCATACTACATCCCCTAAATGTCGCACCCTGCAGTACTGGTATTGACCAGGTACCATACTGATGCACCTAATGAGGGGGCACTCACAATGTACCCCTTTGGATTTTAAGAGATTGCTTGCTGGAGCCGTGGGAGCAAGCCGCCTGCTATTAATGCAAGCCGCCTGCTATTAATGCAAGACGCTTCTTATTAATGCAAGACGCCTGTCATTAATGCACAGAGCAATAAAAGACATCTGTAGTTGAATAACTGAATATACTTGCAAAATAATTTGGGAACTGCAATTTTCCTTAATTTGTAACCCTATTGTATTGAATCTTCACACTGCAGTAATTCAATGAATAGAATACTATACTGTGGGGGGAAATTACTATTTTGTATTGCATAAATGTACTGCGTACCCACACACACCTTTTTTTCACTGAAAAAAGCAAAGGTTGAAGTTAAGTTATAGTTATCTTTGCTTATACACATATGTAAAACAAACGACAATCAACAACAAACTGAAAGATGAAATGATGCACATCAGAATGAACTGCAGCCAAGCCAATAGTAAATAGAAGTATTGATAGAACATTTCACGGGAAGAGGTTACAACAAGCAGATGCCCCATTCAACAGCACAGGAGATAAAAAGAGCATACATTGAAACTGGAGGGCAAACAAATAAAAAAGACACTT
Source organism: Calotriton arnoldi (assembly GCA_963921515.1). Classification (NCBI taxonomy): domain Eukaryota; kingdom Metazoa; phylum Chordata; class Amphibia; order Caudata; family Salamandridae; genus Calotriton; species Calotriton arnoldi. The sequence goes on from CAWUFW010000692.1 coordinate 2,032,120, forward strand.
AGGACACTATTCAGCTTAATTACACACTACGAAGAAGGTCACTTTTGGATCAGAAAGTCATTACAAACAAGCATTTGCAATGCAATAGGTCTCACCTTTGGGACCTATTTAGCCATGCAGCACATTATGCTGTGTGCTGTAATATTTACTGTTGCTAAACATGCCACTGTCCAGAACAAAGAACTTCACGGTTTAGCTCCCCGAAAACGAGGTTAGAACAAAATAATTTGAGGGCGACCCCCAATTTTCTGTTTTTTTTTTTTTGCAGTTTTATATAGCGCAAACTCGACCTGAAGGTATTAGAGCACTTTACATGAGCACCAGTTGCATTACACAAGGACGCATTCACTTTTGTGGTAGGCATGGTGAGATTAAGTGATTTGCCACGAATCACAGGATGTTGAGCTGACGCAGAGACTCGAACCTAGTTCCCCAACTCCAATGTGGGCAGCTCTGATCATAAGGCCACATCTTCTGTTAACCAGGCCTTGACACTTTGTTCCTATTAGCTGTCCTTTTTAATCAGCCATTCAAACGCACGCAATATGAGGGGCTTCTCTCGCACTAGAGAGTTACCTACGTTTCGTCAAGGTTGCCTGACTTCATTGAGGGAACCAGATGTGTATTTTTAGACCCTTCCTGAGCAGATATTCCCTGGCGTTGGTGCCTGGCAGCCTGTGGGGACTCGTGCAATAGGCGCGCTCATGCGCAGGGCAAGGAAAGGCTTCTGCTGAAGACATGGCTCCTGGTCATGTTATATGGTTGTAAAGGGTGTGATTATAAATGTCACGACGTGCCTGAGGCAGCGTGAGAAACAGCGCCTGTGAAGGGAAGCAGGGCCTGGGTAGATTCAAGCGAATGTCAGGTCGGGCCTGCTAGGCACTGACTCCGTCCCGACTCTACCAGCCAGTTGGAGCCTAGCATGGCACGACAAAAACCAGAATAACACAAAGTCCTAACATGACATCAGACTGTTCACTTTTATCCCATTGGTTGACATCGGGCGGTAGGGAGCGACGGGGCTGTACCGGGAAAGTTCTAGAAGTTGAGTTCCTTGTTACCCCACCCTTGAACTACTTTCACCCCATAACCAACTTCAAGGGGATGAAACGCGTCTGTGATTGTTGGAGATTTTAGCTTCGCCTTCTGCCTTGTTTCTGTGGATTGGATTAGTGTTTGGGGTCAAGGTGACCTTCTTTAGGACTCTTCAATTTGATGGGCTACATGCTGTTAGAAGGCTGCTCTCCAAAAGCTGACAGGGAGGCCAAAGGGTGACACGCTGGGTGCGTTAAATCACACAGGGCTCCAAAATGAAGAAAGGGGGCAGTGCCAAGAAAATGGAACAAAAAGAAGTGGTGCCCTTAACCAGCAGTCATTTGCTGCTTTCCTGAGAGTGACAGCTCTTAATGGCTGGTTTCATGAGATGTTGAGCTGACGCCGAGGGAGGCTCGAACCAGGTTCCCCAGCTCCAAAGTCGGCAGCTCTGACCGTCAGGCCACATCCTCTCCCTTCTGTTAACCCAGCCATGACACCTTGTTGCTATTGACTGTTGTTTTGAATCAGCCATTTGAGCGCACACAATATGAGGGGCTTCTCTCACGCTAGAGAGTTACCTACATTTTGTCAAGGTTGCTAACGGGACGAAATGCTGCAGACAGGCAGATAATTTTAGGGGTGCTCGATTAGCGTGAAGTTATGGGTGGCTTAAAGGGAAAGCAGCGTGGGATTACTGGAGCGAGGGTGCCCGAATGAGGAAATCGTCCATGTAGAAGTGGATCTGAATATTCTCCACTGCAAGTAGGGACTGTGTGCGCGTCGCTGCTCGTACCCGGGGCAATACTCCACGGGAGTGACCTTCTCAGAAAAAGTCGGATAGGCATCCATCATTAGCCATTTGCAGGCTACGATTTTTAAATAACACGCAGAAAAGTCAATCCAAAGCGTGGGAGGAGTCAGACTCCACAAAGTACAGACAACAGATCACCTAACAAGCGCTGTATAGGTTCAACCTAAAAATGGCAACTGCTAACTGAAAACCCGACGTGCAAGTAACCCTCCAGCATAGACTGGACTGGACTTTAAAAGACCCAAAAAAAACCAAGCATTTGCAATGCAATAGGTCTCGCATTACTGAAAGTTTGAGCTACTGGCGTTGCTAATAATAATGCAATGCCAATAGCGGAAACTTTGAGCAATGTGAGACCTATTGCATTGCAAACGGCATTAGTGTAGCAATTGCTGGTCTTCTTGCTTATTGTAAATGTATTGCTCTCCTTTGCCCTATTTCCTCATAAGTAGGATGTAGGAAGTGAACTGTACCAGATAAAACATAAATGCCAGTTTCCATTGTGAGTGCTGGAAAATAAACCCAGACCCTGGGATTGGGGATCAGACAGCTCAGAATGAGACGGACCACCTTTGAACAGCAGTAAGAGAATCAAAAAAGTACAATAGTACACTTGTAGGCACAAGCGGGGAAGAAACTATATTAATACTCTTTAAACTTTAACAATTATTTGGATAAAATGTACTGTGGTGCTCCCCCTGCATTTATTTTTAATTGGGAAGAAATTAAGTTGATTACCTGCCTATCACTGCATGTTCTTGCATAACCCCGTATCAACTACCAGTAAAATCTACACCACCACAAATAAATAGACACGTCTGTGAGTGTACTGTTCAACAAGGGCCAATTTGAAAGGGAGCACAATAAAAGGGTCCACTACAACTACGTCATATGGCTGGAAGAACGCCTTAAAATTACCCAGTGAGGTAAAACATGTGAAAGCAGGACGGGCATTATCAAAGAGGTCGCCTGAAGCTGTTCGAGGGGATTGTGGCATGGACTGAGCATTTTCTGCCAAGTATAAGCTGCCTTATTAAAGCTTGCGGTTTGTGTGGGATAACCTGAGCACATTATTAAAAGTGTAATGTGCAGTTGTATTGCCGTGTGATGTACTGGTTACTTGCTCGCGCTTGCCTACCTGAAAGGAGGTCTTGCATGTGTGCGGGTCACAATTGGGTGGCGTTTGCTTCACAGAGACGTGGTTTGTTTTTCCCACGTCACCAAGCTGCGTCCTGCCATGTTTTTTTGGGTTGTTTTTCCATGGTAAATTACAGGAATCACTACTAATAAGTGAGTGCTGTGCTATATGTTGGAGCTCGTGACAAGAAAGCATTTTTTCCAAAAGGAGACCACTACTGTAGCAAGGGTTTGGCTATTTTAAGCTTTAAAAAAAAACATATAGGTGGGCGAGCCGCGCCATGTAGAACAAAAGAATGGCGGGGCTGCCATATTTCAAGTAAAGTGCGGCTGAAGTATGAAGCGTTTTGCCCTGTATCCTCCTCTCCCTCTCACGCGTGCTGCGGGTGCGTTTTTGTCTTTGTAGAAGCAGCGCCGCCTTCAAAGTTAAATCGAAGCAGGAAGGCATTTCCCTGTTCCAAAACCAGTGCAGAGCAAATAAAAATAAAAATGTGTCTTCCGTGTTTTTGGCTTGGCAGGCATCGGGAGGACCCGATGTTTCTAACCTGAAAGCGGGCGTTGCACTTTGTTTCAAGACATGTGAAACCTACGCATGTGGTGGCCCCATGAAGCGGGCGCCATGGTAATAAATAAGTAGTCCCCAAAGTACACTACAAACACATATAGTGTAAGGAAATTGTAGTTGGCCGGTGTTCCTGGCCTAAAAACGGAAATGACGTATAGGGAGCACCAACCAATAAGAAGCCAGGAAAAAAGTGAAAGGCAAGAGTGAACCAATTGCAAGCAGCAGGTGGGATTACAGTCCCTATAGTAATTACAGCAGGTCTTGCAGACAGGTCCTAGGCTCGACCTAAAAAATGAGGGACATGTTACATTAGTCTGAATTCAGAGACAACAGGACGCATGAACCATCTAACCGCCTTCAAAAATCACCCAGCATTTACATTTGCCATGACTGCTCAGTTTGCAAATTTGTGATACACAAGAAAACACAATTTACAAATCACAAAGGAAGGAAGGAAAAAAGCAAAGATGGGCTACACTGCACTAGCTCTCCCATGACCTACCTCCTCATCTGCCACTGTAACCAAGATTACATTGGGAGTACAATACGTGAACACTATTCCAATACACATTAATTCACCCTGTGAAACCACTTTCAAAACACTTAAGCAAAGTTCATGAACATGAACGTACATTCAAATTCTTGCAATTGACCATATCTACGAACAGCCAAGAGGAGGTAATTGGGACAATTCTACCAATGGACGGCGTCCAAAATGGGCTGAACTTGCATGCAGAAATGCACTACTTGCTTCAATGATCAACTCACCCCAAGCTCCTAATACTCGTGCTTGCCGACAGACTACTAGATACGATGTCACCCACTACTGAAATACTACTATTGTGTTAATACACACCAACAACAAGGGCTTTCCTCCTTTCCCACCCACACTGTCATGAAGTTTCATGTTGCTGTCAGCTGCCAGCAACGTGAAAAAAATATTGCTGTCAAGCATTACAGGACTTGGAGACTTAATCCCTGTCCTGAGGTTTAAAAATAAATAAGATATAAGGGACAGGGTAGTAATACCCTGCTCCCCTAGGTTTTGTGGGGACTGCTCCCTCGCCCCCCACAAAAAGTAAGTTTTTGCCACGATCCTACGAGACTCCAGCAGGATTGCTTCAAAAGCAAAAAAACAAAACAAAATGGCGGTCCGCCATTTTTACAAAATATTTGGGGAGGGGGCATGAATGGGGGCTACCTCCCGAACCGATTTGGGCCCCGGGACCCCATCCCCTGGAGCCAACTTTAAAAAAATAAAAAAAAGGGAGGGGGCAGGCAGCCAGCCACCCTCCCGGAGACTTTCTGGGCCCTCATCCACTGTGGCCAATTTGAAAATTAGAGGGAATGGGTGGCCATGCGTCTCCTCATCTAGCCGTGGTAAGACAAGGGGACCCCATCCCCCAGGGCTGATTTCTTTACAAAAAAAAAAAAGGGGAGGGTGTGTGTGGCCCCCTCCCTGAGCCTTAAAAGGCCCAGGGACCTCATCCCCCAGGGCAGGTTCTAATACTCTGAACCATCTTCAGGACAGAGTAGTTTCCCTGCCTGCATCAGTGCAACATATGTTTGTTCCTGCCCGGCGAGAGCATTTCTAAATCTCCCACCAGATGGGAGCGAACATGCCTTCCCTGTCTGCAGCAGGGCGGGAAGGGAAGGCAAGTTTGCACCCAACTGGTGGGAGATTTAAAAATGCTCCTGCCGGATGGGAGCAGACTTTTGCTACAATGCTCGCACTCCTGCGGGCAGGAAAACAGACATTATTCCTGTCCGGAGGCAGCAAGCATAACAGCTGCTTCCTCCAGGCGGGAGCAGTGTCGGTTTTCTGGCACCATGTGGGAAGCCGGCTGGGGCCACGGGGTCCTGGGCAGTGGCGGCTCGCCGAGGGAGTGGTGCGGGGCGGTGGGGCGGGGCTGGGGCAGGTAGTGAACTCGGACATACGACGGACAAAACTCAGAGGGAGTTCTGGCCGTCGTATGTCCGAGTCCACTACCCCCCACCCTGCCCCACTGCACCGCACCACTCCCTCGGCGAGCCGCCACTGGTCCTGGGGTTCGCCCGAGGCCCCCAATTTGAAGTTTTGTGGACATCGGTGCACTCACCTGTGACCCCGGCAGATGGGGTCCCCCAGGGCATACAAATGTTTTGGGAGGGGTCTGCATGCCCCCTCCCCTTAATTATGGCATTTGGCCCCGGAGGATGGGGTCTCTGTGGCCTAATAAGGCTCAGTAGAAGGTTGGCCCGGCCCCTCCCCTTTATTTATGACAATTTGCCCCAGAGGATGGAGTCCTCGGGGCCAGAATAGGCTCAGGGAGGGGGCCTGTGTGTCCCTAAAGTAACTGTAACTCATGCCTTCTCCAGGCACTGCTTGCGACTCACGTATTGCAACAGTCATGACGTACTGTGACATCATTGACAGCATCACTGATGACAGCTGAACTGACAACATTGACAACAACAATGTGCATGGCAAGGGCACGATTTATAGTTACTTGAATAAACTATAACTGTTGAATTTCAGTGTTTTTTTATTTTTTATAGTTTAAATGTTATGGTTAAATGGACATCTTCATCTCTCGCCAGTAACTATGGGGCAACAAATATAAGCACTAGATGCCCTCAGCAGAGGGCAATAGCGCTCAATTAGAACATTAGTACGTTGTGGTTATGAACACTGGTACATGCCCGCTGTTGAAGCAGTCCAGCCAACTCACAGTGCCATTTGACACATGGTTTCATGCCTCCTCACACGGCACAATCACACGTCAAGCTGGAAACCCTTGCACCAAAGGGCTTTCCAGTTCAGGTGTGAACGCTGTACACACAGCTAGGCACCAAAACCCGCCAGTAGTTGCGAGGTGGTGCCAGATGAGTTCCTTATTGCTGATGGGGAGGGTGGTTGTGTCTATTTAGACAGAGCAGTGTGCCAAAGTCCCGCTATATCCCCTTCTTCCTGTGCACTCATACGGGGAAAAATCATGCTCTAATCTACAGCCTCTGTCAAGATATGAGGATCTATGTAGCAAAATGAGAGGGACAGTGGCTGTGGATAGAGCAAAAGAGCAAATGCTTCCTCCTTTGTCCATGCTGTCATAGAGCCTTGGTAGGAGAGAGAAGTAAGTCTCTGCAGAGTCTGTCTGTCCTGCTGCCTGGCTAAAGAGGGGAAATTTGGCAGAACCGAGAGACAAGCAGAGGCTGCTGTGGCAGGGGGGTGCTGAAGCTCCACCCGACGCTACAAAAGAAGAGAAATAAAAGATTGTGAGAGCTATGGGGGGTCTTCAACATCCTTTGACTCAAGGGATGCATTTGGTTTTTAGGAGGGTAATGTTCTAACAGACTTACAGCCCTTTACCTGGGATGTACCGTCCAATAAAGTCCTGCTCCATTGTTACTGTCATTTGCCTCATGCTAAGGCCAATGACGCTGAAGATGGCCTTTAATGGACAGTATAGCCTTATATGGAGGGCTAACAGTCTGAATAAAGCCCATGGAATGTGTGGAGCACTGGAGCAGCACTACCACACGGGCATGTCAGAGTGTGGATAATGGTTGGTGTGGGCCCTCTGCTCAAACATTCCAATATATCTAGGTATGTTTATCCCTGCTTAATTTTGAAACATTTTGCCCTGAAAAAGTGAAATGTTTCAAATCATTTCACCCTTTTGGCTGAGGGCTAAGCAATCGTTTAACGGCCTATCTCTCATTATAGGGTCAAGTGGCACTGAGAGCCTATAATGACTGGCATGGCCCTCAGCCTATAATGATTGGCATGGCCCTCAGCCTATAATGATTCAATCAATCAATCAATCACAGAATTTGTAAAGCGCACTACTTACCCGCGAGGGTCTCAAGGCGCTAGGGAAAAAAAGGGGGGGGAGGGGTGCTGCTACTGGTCGAACAACCAGGTCTTGAGTAGCCTCCTGAAGGTCAGCAGGTCTTGGGTCTGTCGTAGGCTTAGTGGAAGGGTGTTCCAGGTTGGCGGCGAGGTGGGAGAAGGATCTGCCGCCGGTGGTAGTTCTTCGAATGCGAGGGACGGTGGCGAGGGAGAGGTCGGCGGAGCGGAGTTGGCGGTTGGGGACGTAGAAGAGGAGTCGTCTGTTGAGGTAGGCTGGGCCAGTCTTGTGGAGTGCCTTGTGTGCGTGGATGAGGAGTTTGAAGGAGATTCTCCTGTCGACGGGGAGCCAGTGCAGGTTCCTCAGGTGGGGGGTGATGTGGCTGTGGCGTGGTACATCGAGGATCAGGCGTGCGGAGGTGTTTTGATTGGCATGGCCCTCAGCCTATAATGACTGGCATGGCCCTGAGCCTGTAATGACTGGCATGGCCCTGAGCCTGTAATGACTGGCATGGCCCTGAGCCTGTAATGACTGGCATGGCCTCAGCCTATAATGACTGGCATGAGCCTCAGCCTATAATGACTGGCATGACCCTCAGCCTATAAGGACTGGCATCACCCTCAGCCTATAATTATTGGCCTGGCCCTCAGCGTGTAATGACTGGCATGGCCCTCAGCCTGTAATGACTGGCATGGCCCTCAGCGTATAATGACTGGCATGGCTCTCAGCTTATAATGACTGGAATGGCCCTCAGCTTATAATGACTGGCATGGCCCTCAGCTTATAATGACTGGCATGGCCCTCAGCCTATAATGACTGGCCTGGCCCTCAGCTTATAATGACTGGCATGGCCCTCAGCCTATAATGACTGGCATTGCCCTCAGCGCATAATGACTGGCATGACCCTCAGCGGGTAATTACTGGCATGGCCCTCAGCGCGTAATGACTGGCATGGCCCTCAGCCTATAATGACTTGCATGGCCCTCAGCCTATAATGACTTGCATGGCCCTCAGCCTATAATGATACGTGCCCCCACCAGCGTATAATGACTGGCATGGCCCTCAGCGTATAATGACTGGCATGGCCCTCAGCTTATAATGACTGGCATGGCCCTCAGCCTATAATGACTTGTCTGGCCCTCAGCTTATAATGACTGGCATAGCCCTCAGCCTATAATGACTGGCATTGCCCTCAGCGTATAATGACTGGCATGACCCTCAGCGTGTAATGACTGGCATGACCCTCAGCGCGTAATGACTGGCATGGCTATCAGCCTATAATGACTTGCATGGCCCTCAGTCTATAATGACTTGCATGGACCTTAGCCTATAATGATTGGTGCCCCCCACCAGCGTATAATGACTGGCATGGCCCTCAGCGTATAATGACTGGCATGGCCCTCATCGTATAATGACTTGCATGGCCCTCAGCGTATAATGACTGGCATGTGCCTCAGCCTATAATGACTGGCATGGGCCTCAGCCTATAATGACTGGCATGGGCCTCAGTCTATAATGATTGGCGTGTCCCCCCCAGCCTATAATGACTGGCATGGCCCGCAGCGAATAATGACTTGCATGGCCCTTAGTGTATAATGACTGGCATGGCCCTCAGCGTATAATGACTGGCATGGCCCTCATCGTATAATGACTTGCATGGCCCTCAGCGTATAATGACTGGCATGTGCCTCAGCCTATAATGACTGGCATGGGCCTCAGCCTATAATGATTGGCGTGTCCCCCCAGCCTATAATGACTGTCATGGCCCTCAGAGTATAATGACTTGCATGGCCCTCAGCGTATAATGACTGGCATGGCCGTCAGCGTATAATGACTGGCATGGCCCTCAGCGTATAATGACTGGCATGTCCCTCATCCCATAATGACTGGCATGGCCCTCAGCCTATAATGACTGGCATGGCCCTCAGCCTATTATGATTGGCGTGTCCCCCAGCGTATAATGAATGGCATGGCCCTCAGCCTGTAATAACTGGCATGGCTCTCAGCCTATAATGATTGGCATGGTCCTCAACCTGTAATGACTGGCCTGGCCCTTGGCCTATAATGACTGGCATTACCCTCAGCGTATAATGACTGGCATGACCCTCAGCGTGTAATGACTGGAATGGCCCTCAGAGCGTAATGACTGGAGTGGCCCTCAGCCTATAGTGACTTGCATGGCCCTCAGCCTATAATGACTTGCATGGCCCTCAGCGTATAATGATTGGTGTGTCCCCCAGCGTATAATGACTGGCATGGCCCTCAGCGTATAATGACTTGCATGGCCCTCAGCGTATAATGACTGGCATGTGCCTCAGCCTATAATGACTGGCATGGCCCTCAGCCTATAATGACTGGCATTGCCCTCAGCGCATAATGACTGGCATGACCCTCAGCGGGTAATTACTGGCATGGCCCTCAGCGCGTAATGACTGGCATGGCCCTCAGCCTATAATGACTTGCATGGCCCTCAGCCTATAATGACTTGCATGGCCCTCAGCCTATAATGATACGTGCCCCCCACCAGCGTATAATGACTGGCATGGCCCTCAGCGTATAATGACTGGCATGGCCCTCAGCTTATAATGACTGGCATGGCCCTCAGCCTATAATGACTTGTCTGGCCCTCAGCTTATAATGACTGGCATAGCCCTCAGCCTATAATGACTGGCATTGCCCTCAGCGTATAATGACTGGCATGACCCTCAGCGTGTAATGACTGGCATGACCCTCAGCGCGTAATGACTGGCATGGCTATCAGCCTATAATGACTTGCATGGCCCTCAGTCTATAATGACTTGCATGGACCTTAGCCTATAATGATTGGTGCCCCCCACCAGCGTATAATGACTGGCATGGCCCTCAGCGTATAATGACTGGCATGGCCCTCATCGTATAATGACTTGCATGGCCCTCAGCGTATAATGACTGGCATGTGCCTCAGCCTATAATGACTGGCATGGGCCTCAGCCTATAATGACTGGCATGGGCCTCAGTCTATAATGATTGGCGTGTCCCCCCAGCCTATAATGACTGGCATGGCCCGCAGCGAATAATGACTTGCATGGCCCTCAGTGTATAATGACTGGCATGGCCCTCAGCGTATAATGACTGGCATGGCCCTCATCGTATAATGACTTGCATGGCCCTCAGCGTATAATGACTGGCATGTGCCTCAGCCTATAATGACTGGCATGGGCCTCAGCCTATAATGATTGGCGTGTCCCCCCAGCCTATAATGACTGGCATGGCCCTCAGAGTATAATGACTTGCATGGCCCTCAGCGTATAATGACTGGCATGGCCGTCAGCGTATAATGACTGGCATGGCCCTCAGCGTATAATGACTGGCATGTCCCTCATCCCATAATGACTGGCATGGCCCTCAGCCTATAATGACTGGCATGGCCCTCAGCCTATTATGATTGGCGTGTCCCCCAGCGTATAATGAATGGCATGGCCCTCAGCCTGTAATAACTGGCATGGCTCTCAGCCTATAATGATTGGCATGGTCCTCAACCTGTAATGACTGGCCTGGCCCTTGGCCTATAATGACTGGCATTACCCTCAGCGTATAATGACTGGCATGACCCTCAGCGTGTAATGACTGGAATGGCCCTCAGAGCGTAATGACTGGAGTGGCCCTCAGCCTATAGTGACTTGCATGGCCCTCAGCCTATAATGACTTGCATGGCCCTCAGCGTATAATGATTGGTGTGTCCCCCCAGCGTATAATGACTGGCATGGCCCTCAGCGTATAATGACTTGCATGGCCCTCAGCGTATAATGACTGGCATGTGCCTCAGCCTATAATGACTGGCATGGCCCTCAGCCTATAATGACTGGCATTGCCCTCAGCGCATAATGACTGGCATGACCCTCAGCGGGTAATTACTGGCATGGCCCTCAGCGCGTAATGACTGGCATGGCCCTCAGCCTATAATGACTTGCATGGCCCTCAGCCTATAATGACTTGCATGGCCCTCAGCCTATAATGATACGTGCCCCCCACCAGCGTATAATGACTGGCATGGCCCTCAGCGTATAATGACTGGCATGGCCCTCAGCTTATAATGACTGGCATGGCCCTCAGCCTATAATGACTTGTCTGGCCCTCAGCTTATAATGACTGGCATAGCCCTCAGCCTATAATGACTGGCATTGCCCTCAGCGTATAATGACTGGCATGACCCTCAGCGTGTAATGACTGGCATGACCCTCAGCGCGTAATGACTGGCATGGCTATCAGCCTATAATGACTTGCATGGCCCTCAGTCTATAATGACTTGCATGGACCTTAGCCTATAATGATTGGTGCCCCCCACCAGCGTATAATGACTGGCATGGCCCTCAGCGTATAATGACTGGCATGGCCCTCATCGTATAATGACTTGCATGGCCCTCAGCGTATAATGACTGGCATGTGCCTCAGCCTATAATGACTGGCATGGGCCTCAGCCTATAATGACTGGCATGGGCCTCAGTCTATAATGATTGGCGTGTCCCCCAGCCTATAATGACTGGCATGGCCCGCAGCGAATAATGACTTGCATGGCCCTCAGTGTATAATGACTGGCATGGCCCTCAGCGTATAATGACTGGCATGGCCCTCATCGTATAATGACTTGCATGGCCCTCAGCGTATAATGACTGGCATGTGCCTCAGCCTATAATGACTGGCATGGGCCTCAGCCTATAATGATTGGCGTGTCCCCCAGCCTATAATGACTGGCATGGCCCTCAGAGTATAATGACTTGCATGGCCCTCAGCGTATAATGACTGGCATGGCCGTCAGCGTATAATGACTGGCATGGCCCTCAGCGTATAATGACTGGCATGTCCCTCATCCCATAATGACTGGCATGGCCCTCAGCCTATAATGACTGGCATGGCCCTCAGCCTATTATGATTGGCGTGTCCCCCCAGCGTATAATGAATGGCATGGCCCTCAGCCTGTAATAACTGGCATGGCTCTCAGCCTATAATGATTGGCATGGTCCTCAACCTGTAATGACTGGCCTGGCCCTTGGCCTATAATGACTGGCATTACCCTCAGCGTATAATGACTGGCATGACCCTCAGCGTGTAATGACTGGAATGGCCCTCAGAGCGTAATGACTGGAGTGGCCCTCAGCCTATAGTGACTTGCATGGCCCTCAGCCTATAATGACTTGCATGGCCCTCAGCGTATAATGATTGGTGTGTCCCCCCAGCGTATAATGACTGGCATGGCCCTCAGCGTATAATGACTTGCATGGCCCTCAGCGTATAATGACTGGCATGTGCCTCAGCCTATAATAACTGGCATGGCCCTCAGCCCATAATGACTGGCATGGGCCTCAGCCTATAATGATTGGCGTGTCCCCCCAGCCTATAATGACTGGCATGGCCCTCAGAGTATAATGACTTGCATGGCCCTCAGCGTATAATGACTGGCATGGCCCTCAGCGTATAATGACTGGCATGGCCCTCAGTGTATAATGGCTGGCATGTCCCTCATCCTATAATGACTGGCATGGCCCTCAGCCTATAATGACTGGCATGGCTCTCAGCCTATAATGATTGGCATGGTCCTCAACCTGTAATGACTGGCATGGCCCTCAGCGAATAATGACTGGCATGGCCCGCAGCCTATAATGACTGGCATTGCCCTCAGCGTATAATGACTGGCATGACCCTCAGCGTGTAATGACTGGCATGGCTCTCAGCCTATAATGATTGGCATGGTCCTCAACCTGTAATGACTGGCATGGCCCGCAGCCTATAATGACTGGCATTGCCCTCATCCTATAATGACTGGCATGGCCCTCAGCCTATAATAACTGGCATGGCTCTCAGCCTATAATGATTGGCATGGTCCTCAACCTGTAATGACTGGCATGGCCCTCAGCCTATAATGACTGGCCCTTGGCCTATAATGACTGGCATTGCCCTCAGCGTATAATGACTGGCATGACCCTCAGCGTGTAATGACTGGCATGGCCCTCAGAGCGTAATGACTGGAGTGGCCCTCAGCCTATAATGACTTGCATGGCCCTCAGCCTATAATGATTGGTGTGTCCCCCCAGCGTATAATGACTGGCATGGCCCTCAGCGTATAATGACTTGCATGGCCCTCAGCGTATAATGACTGGCATGGCCCTCAGCGTATATTGACTGGCATGGCCCTCATCGTATAATGACTGGCATGTGCCTCAGCCTATAATAACTGGCATGGCCCTCAGCCTATAATGACTGGCATGGGCCTCAGCCTATAATGATTGGCGGGTCCCCCCAGCCTATAATGACTGGCATGGCCCTCAGAGTATAATGACTTGCATGGCCCTCAGCGTATAATGACTGGCATGGCCCTCAGCGTATAATGACTGGCATGGCCCTCAGTGTATAATGACTGGCATGTCCCTCATCCTATAATGACTGGCATGGCCCTCAGCCTATAATGACTGGCATGGCCCTCAGCCTATTATGATTGGTGTGTCCCCCCAGCTTATAATGACTGGCATGGCCCTCAGCCTGTAATAACTGGCATGGCTCTCAGCCTATAAGGATTGGCATGGTCCTCAACCTGTAATGACTGGCATGGCCCTCAGCGAATAATGACTGGCATGGCCCGCAGCCTATAATGATTGGCATGGCCCTCAACCTGTAATGACTGGCATTGCCCTCAGCGTATAACGACTGGCATGGCCCGCAGCCTATAATGACTGGCATGGCCCTCAGCGTATAATGACTGGTATGGCCCTAAGCGTGTAATGACTGGTATGGCCCTTAGCGTGTAATGACTGGCATGGCCCTCAGCGTATAATGACTGGCATGGCCCTCTGCCTGTAATGACTGGCATGGCCCTCTGCCTGTAATGACTGGCATGGCCCTCAGCCTATAATGACTGGCATGACCCTCAGCCTATGATGATTGGCATGGTCCTCAGTGTGTAATGACTGGCATGGCCCTCAGCGTATAATGACCGGCATGGCCCTCAGGGCGTAATGACTGGCATGGCCCTCAGCCTATAATGACTGGCATGGCCCTCAGCTTATAATGACTGGCATGGTCCTCAGCCTATAATGACTGGCATGGCCCTCAGCATGTAATGACTGGCATGGCCCTCAGCATGTAATGACTGGCATGGCCCTCAGCATGTAATGACTGGCATGGCCCTCAGCGTATAATGACTGGCATGTCCCTCAGCGCGTAATGACTGGCTTGGCCCTCAGCCTATAATGACTGGCATGGCCCTCAGCCTATAATGACTGGCATGGCCCTCAGCCTGTAATGACTGACATGGTCCTCAGCATATAATGACTGGCATGGCCCTCGGCGTGTACTGACTGGCATGGCCCTCGGCGTGTACTGACTGGCATGGCCCTCGGCGTGTACTGACTGGCATGGCCCTCGGCGTGTACTGACTGGCATGGCCCTCAGTGCGTAATGACTGGCCTGGCCCTCAGCGTGTAATGACTGGCATGGCCCTCAGCATATAATGACTGCCATGGTCCTCAGCGTGCAATGACTGCCATGGCCCTCAGCCTGTAATGACTGGCATGGCCCTCAGCCTGTAATGACTGGCATGGCCCTCAGCTTATAATGACTGGCAAGGCCCTCAGCGTATAATGACTGGCATGGCCCTCAGCGTGTAATGACTGGCATGGCCCTCAGCCTATAATGACTAGCATTGCCCTCAGCTTATAATGACTGGCATGGCCCTCAGCGTATAATGACTGGCATGGCCCTCAGAGCGTAATGACTGGCATGGCCCTCAGCATATAATGACTGGCATGGACCTCAGCCTATAATGACTCGTATGGCACTCAGCTTGTAATGATTGGCCTGGCCCTCAGCGTGTAATGACTGGCATGGTCCTCAGCCTAAAATGACTGGCATGGCCCTCAGCGTATAATGACTCGCATGGCCCTCAGCCTATAATGACTGGCATGGCCCTCAGCCTATAATGACTGGAATGGCCCTCAGCGTGTAATGACTGGTATGGCCCTCAGCCTATAATGACTGGCATGGCCCTCAGCCTATAATGACTGGCATAGCCCTCAGTGGAAGGCTCCCATACCATGACATGGGATTTCCAAGTTTCCAGTTTTTTTTTGCCAATGTAGTACATAGTCAAATGTACTTCTCCAAACATACAATATTTTTGTTTAAGGCATCATATTTCACCCGTCGTAGAGCAATAACTCCTAATTTAATCCAATACCTTTGCCACTTGTTAAAATGTGCAGATTATTGCTATAAACATTCTCAATGAATTACACTGTTTATCCTCAAGTGATTGTAGTCTAGCTTGCCATGTGCATTTTGTATTTGGAACACATGGTATTAGTCTTTCCTTTAAATAGGAATGAATTACTTCACAAATACAAAAATGGATTTTTATACTGCCCAAGTTTTTCTCTGAAGGCCCGTGTTTATTAGCGATTACATTCAGAAGTTTATGATCCCAATGTTTGATCTCTGACATAAAATAGTTTAGAGTGATTCAGGGAACTCTACACAGCAATGTGACTGGAAAAAGTGGGTGGGAAATAGCTTACAGAAAAAAATCTGTTTTGGTTTAAGTGTCTCTTTTTTTAATTAAGAAAATATCCATTTTGCGTTACTGAAGGTAAGTGCTTTTTCTGTGGGAATGATCAACATTGTAGCATATCACAACATTATATAGATGCTATGGTTTTCAAATTGCTTTAACTCCATTTAATTCCATTCTAATAGCAAATTAGTTTGAACATTAAGCCCAGCTCTGTTCCAGGCATTGCACAATCCCACTGACTATAATTGACATTAACTGCAAAATTACTGATGTTCTGACTGATCGTTTCTCATACGCTGACTATTAGGGTTCCTACCTTGTGTTAACTTATGTACCACCTCTATTATTTATTATGGACCATTATCTTGTATACCATCATTGCTGATAATTCTGGTTCCTACATTGCATTGACTTGGATGCCATCTCTGCTATTTATTGTGGCTCCTATTTTGCATTAACTTGCATACCATCTTCGCTATTTATCAACGATCCTACCTTGCATTCGCTTGCATGCCATCTCTGCCATTTATTATGGATCCTACCTTGTATTAACTTTTATACCATCTCTGCTTTTTATTACATGGCCTACCTTGCTTTAGCTTGCAAACCATTTTTGCTATTCATCATGGATCCTCCCTTGAGTTAACTTGTTTACCATCCTGCTTTTTATTGTGGATCGCATCTTGCGTTACCTTGTATACCATCTCTGCTCTTCATTGTGGACCCTACCCCGTGTTAACTTGTATACCATCTCTATTTATTGTAGATTCTACCTTGCATTAACTTGTATACTCCCGCTGCTATTTATCGTGGATCGTACCTTACATTAACTTGAATAACATCTCAAATATTTATCATGGATCCTACCATGTGTTAACTTGTGTATCATCTCTGCAATTTACCATGGCTCGTAACTTGTGTAACTTGTATTCCATCTTGCTTTTTGAGGGTCTCACCAAGCGCTTTCTTGAATAGCATTTCTCCTCTTTATTGTGGATCCAATCTTGTATTAACCTGCATAACCCTTCAGCTAGTTATCATGGATCATGCCTTGTCTTGATATGTATGCCATCTCTGCTATTCATCATTGATCCTCCCTAGAGATAACTTGTTTACCATCCTGCTATTTATTGTGGATCGTATCTTGCGTTACCTTGTATACCATCTCTTGTCTTAACATGTATGCCATTTCTGCTATTTGTCATGGATCCTTTCTTGCATTAACTTGTGTACCATCTCTGCTATTTATCATGGATTCTACCTTCTACTATCTAATATACCACATCGGATATTTATTACAGGGCCTACCTTGCATTAACTTGTATAACATCTCTGTTATTTAAAAAGTGCCAATTTCCTCAACGACACCTATCAACTGAATACACACGTTTTCTTCAATATCGTTTGATGGCCCATGCAATCAGACTTGTGTCACATTCCATAACTAATGTTTTAGCTACAAATAGCAATGGAACTAAACTCGGATATCCGGCACTCAAATTTATTGTGATTTGGATTTATTGTCTTAGAGACTAATGTGGCTGAGTTTTTGAGAATGATCACTGAATTGGATTGTAGAGCACCAAAAAAACTGTAACAATCACTCTTCAACAACGTAGGGCCTCATTTAGCAGTTGGTAACTGGCCTACTAGGTTGAGAGGTCTGTGATGGGCCCACATTCCGCTCTTCCAGTGGAAGACTGTCCACGGAATTTATAGATCCCTGGAGGAGATTGGTTTGCCGAAAGCGCCTCTGTTGGTGTGGCGGAGTTACTTCCAACACAAACAAATACTGGCTGGGCCACTGTGTTATTGCAGCCTACTCAGCAATCCCTATTGTTCTGCAGATCCCCAAGCTGTTGGTTCTTTCTGCAGAACAAAATAAAAATTTCAATTTTCTTCCTGCGTGTCATGAACATTTTTCTATTTCCTGCCGGGACTACCAGGACTCACAGACCACCATGCCTCACATGGCGGCTCTAATCAGGGGTGTAAGCCCCACTCTAAATAGAATGAGGCCTCTGCCTCTGTGACCTGCGGGCTCTGCGGCAGATGAATATTTGGACCAAGGGTTTCTGATGGCCGGGCCAGCTGAGGGTCAGTCATTGGAATCCTGGTGGTTCACCACCTAAAAATTGTACGGATCGACATTGGTGGCAAAGCCCTCTCCTGGTTTACGTCCTATTTGGCAGATAGGTCTTTTCAAGTTATCTCGCCACCCTTCCACTGCCATACACAACCGCTATGTTGCGGGGTCCCACAGGGCTCCGCACTGAGTGTAATGCTGTTTCATATTTACATCCAGCCGCTGGTATTAGTAGCAAAAGCCCGTAACATCTCCTTGGTGTCATATGCGGATGACACCCAGCTGGTATTTTCCTTTTCCAACGATCCTAGCCCGGACTCCGTGAAATTCCAGGAGGACCTGATTGCCATTTCTGAATGGATAGCAGCCAACTGCCTTCAATTGAATTCTACCAAATCAGAAATCCTTGTCTTAGGAAGGGATACACATCTATCGGGCAACCACTGGTGGCCTCCTGTTCTTGGCTCTACCCCACAGCCAAAACCAGCTTTAAAAAACCTGGGTGTCTGGATGGATTGTTCCCTTTCTTTTGACAGCCAGGCCAAATCAATAGCAGGCACTTGTTTTGGGCTTTTACGGGGCCTAAAACCTGTTTTAGGACTCTTTGATTCCCATATTTGCCAGATGATAGTCCAATCTACCGTTCTGGCTAGACTGGACTACTGCAATGCGCTGCTCCTCGGCTCTAACAAATCGGTGATTAAAAGGCTCCAGCGAGCCGAGAGTGCTGCGTCCTGTACTCTCTTTGCGCTCCCCAAGCACTCCCATGTGTCTGGCCTTCTTCACCGGCTGCACTGGCTGCCTATAGAGCAAATAATCTTTTTTAAGGCTCTTTGTATCGCTCATAAAAGTCTCACAGGATTTTGCTCCGCGATTTTGAGTGATCTGTGTCTTCCCTATGTTCTGGCCCGTGTCCTGCGCTCGGCTGATCTCCACCTTGCCCGCGTGCCCCAGGTGCGTAGAACCAGAGCCGGCAGGCGCTCCTTCAGGGCGATGGCCCCCGCTCTCTGGAATTCCCTGCCTCCTCCCATCCGGTGCACTCTGGACCACTGGGTTTTTAGAAGAGTCTCGAAGACCTGGCTATTCTCTACGCTCTATAAGAATCTTAACATAACATGAAATGTGAGTTTGGGGTATCTCCTGCTCGGTGCAGGATGCATGTCTCACTCTATTTCCCTGTTGTATGGGATTTCTCAGATCATCATCTGGGTGAGCTGTGGGAGATCACAAAGGTGGAGTCAATAACTATAGTCCAGCTGGACCTCTTTACTGCTATACATGGGGCAAATTGGTCACTATTTACGTGTAAATTTGCAATGCTCTGTGCATTGTTTTTTTTGCTTTGGCAAACCATGTTACAAGATTACTAAGTTAAACATTGCCTATTTTATTAAACTTACCACGCTGATTAACTGCGCCAACGACACCTGAAGCTGAATGGATACCAACTGTGAGTTGTTGGATGCGGGTCGAATTAACTTGTTATATCTGTCAGGACTCAGAAGTGTGTTCATCAGCCTCTCCTCAGCATCTGCAGAGCTGATTTCTGAAAAACAAAACCAGTTGAAATACAGGCATGGTTACCCACTGCTATCACACAGAATTATATTAAACGTTACTTTGTGTTGTTTGTATTTAATAGAAAACACGAACGGCCATGTGTATGACAGGGTTAGACTGTGATGTGTCATTGAATGTCCAAATAATCATACACAAATTACTACTGTTTGGCCTCTGTATGTGAAATGCTTATGTTTATTACACATTTGGTACTCAACATTTCAGAGCCTGCACACTGAATTCTTTGAAATGTCACGACTTCCCCAAGACCCTGATGAACCAGACTTCAAAGGCCATATTGCTAAAAGAGATGCCCACCCAACTTGCATCGGTGTACATCATCGCTGGTGTGCCTGGGGCCATGGGCAGACCTGGACTGTGCACCCCATTAACATAACAACAATTGGAAAAGCCAAAAGGTTTCTGTGAGCCGGCCTTTTGGCTTTGTCAAAGCTTTTTGACAATGCTGAACAGCATTAGCGAAAAGAGAAAAAGTTATAGGGGAACATGCATCAAACCATTTTGCGATCGTAAAAATCGGCCGTTTGCGATCGCAAAATTGCCTTTTCAGATGCATGTACCTTTTTTGCAATTCGCAATTAAGGAAATCGCAATTTTTTGCGATTCCCATAATTGCGAATGCAGTTAGGGAATCACAAATTGCGATTCCCTAAATTCGATGCATCATGCATTCGCAAATTGCGTTTTCACAATTTGGAATTGCAAATTACCATCAACTTCAAGTTGATGGTAATTTGCAATTCCTTTGAAAAATGCAAAAAAAATGCATTTTTCAAAGTGCATTGTGGTGCATACACATGCCCTTAGGGCATGTGTGTGCACCACATGTGCATACTTACATGTTTTTGGGGGTGCATCAGGGTGGCCTTTTGGCCCCCTTGCACCCTTGAAATTGCATGCGCAATTTGCGAGTACCTATTTGGTACTCGCAAATTGCGAATGCAATCCCATTCATTCCGGCCCATAGGAATGAATGGTAAGCCATTCATTAATAGCGATTCGCAATTTGCAATTCACTATTAAGGAATATGTAGGAATCGCAATTTTTATTGCAAAACCTACATGCATAGGTAATTGCGACTCCTTAATAGCGATTCCTTAATAATCGCTATTAAGGACTCGCAATTCCTAACTTTGATGCATGTGCCCCATAGTGTCCAGGTCCTGCACAGCATCAGCAAAAACAAAATAAAGCCATCTTGGTCGGATTAAATAGAGTAATTTTAGTGATCTCAGCCTTCCTGAGAGTAGCAGTATATCACAGTGATCCTGTGTTGAAAGGGTGGGCTGGGTCTAAAGACCGCCCTGACGAAAGGTTGCATAGAGAATTCTTCTTGCCAAGGGAAATCTTGCATGGTGCAGACCTGTCAACTCACACGTTACCACTGTGTGTCACAAGATTTCCGCTCCCTTCAGCCGGTCACCCGGTGAGGAGCCGAAATCACATGGTGGCAGGCAAGGCAAGCTGGAAACCACTGCAAAGAGTGTCTTTGGAGGATGTAAGCAGCCAGTGTCCACTAAGGGGTGTGAAAATACCCCAGGACATCGGCACCAGCTAAGTGACCCTTTTTTTGGGGTGGGGAGGTGGTGGAGGGCAGAGTGCCTCTTAGGTAGCTCTAGGCACAGGGCCCTGCATCTTCCAAGGCCCCGCCCCCTCCTCACACAGTGAAATTTATTTTAGTTTGGCAGGTCTGAGGTGAGATCTATCTGTTGTGTACACATATTTATGAAATTCTTTACCCCAAAGTATTTTTATGGTTTTCACTAAAAGCATACATTACCATATAGATAACCATTAATGAGTCAAACAAGATTACATCAAAAAGGTGGTAATGTACCTCTATACAAGGGGTCTTCAAACTGGGAGGGGAGGGATGGGGGCCTGAATTGATCCAGGGGGGCGCCAGGCTCTAGTCAAAAGAAGCATCATGCTGATAACAGTGCTTTGTTTTTAGCAGAAAAGAATGAGCGGTAATGGGCCATCACGAACATACTTTGTCATTTATATCCTGGCAGGGAAAAGGTGTTAAAAGGGAAGGGACTCCAAATATTCTTTAAAACCCCACCCCCATTTCTAATAATCACACTGTGGATACTTTTACATGTTAGTTAGGCCTGCCTGACCAAAACAGTATGTTTGGCAATCATGTATTTTATTGCATTTTTAAAACGGTAACAGAAACTTAACTGCAATGTTTAAATAAGTTTAGATATATTTAAACATTGCCAAGTTAATAGAATAATTGTGTAAAAAACTTCCACTGGGAGGGCACGGCATTAAAAAGTTTGAAGACCATTGCTCTATACTGTTACAGCAAAGTAAGCATAACAATGATTGAGTACAGTCCGAACAATAACATTTTAGTGAAACGAAAATATAGGGCAAGGAGGCCCACTATAGGATTTCTAAGCATAATTATGAGCCGATCCAGCACAGACAACGAACTCTAAAAATGCAATGCCTACGATTAGGGTAATTAGCCACTATGCCCTTATGCACGGTGGAAGGGACAATAGATGTGTCCATGAATGCAAGAGAGGGAGGCTGAGCACAATACTCATTATCTGACAAGGTTGAGTGTCCATGTAAGGAAGGAGATCATCATTAGAGAACAGAGTTTTATGTGTAAGTACTAACACATCCCAGAGGTCAGTGATAAGAACAGGAAGAAAGCTTTAGCCTGGGCCTTGGCTCCTGGTTTCAGATGCGCATCTATTGCTTTGCGTACTACTAAATATGCAGTTTTATGGCAATGATTGTATGCCATTGTTAGCAACTGCTGTGGCTCAACATTGTTCTAGGTTGCTCTTAAGTACAGCCTATCATTATCTTTTATGAGTGCAGAACCCATCATTGCGGTGCATGCACATAATGCAACAGCCAATGATGCAGTTTCCGCTATGAAGCTGCTGGGTACGTGTGGGTCAAATCCATGGCCATGTGGAATGTTTTCAATGACAGGGGCACCGACACTATAGCCAGGGCTGGACTGGGAACCCAAAGCAGCCCTGGCAATTTTGTCAGACCATGGGTGCAAGTGTGAAGCACTACTGCTTTTGTTACCGGGGGCCGATATTGCATCACTGCTGCAAAACCGGCCTCCAATAACAAAATCGACCCCCACTGCTGCAAAACCACCCCCTACCCTTCCAGCCTCCCGGGAAACGCCATATACCCGCTACTGCCAGTTAGGCCCAGGCTTTATCACAGTCGTCATATTGTCTTCTGTGACTTACAATAAATATCCTATTTATTTTTGCTGCAACTCCCATCAGCCTCCAGTGGGGACTTAATGCCCTGGAAGCCTTTGCACGGTCTCTTTTGAGAAGTAAGCATTGGCAAAAGTAAGGTTGTAGTCTTCTCCAAATATCAAACATCTGTACAATTATTTTGGAGATTAGACAATAAAAACTGTCGAACTAAGCACCTACCTAACTTGGTATGGTTCTTACTCAGAAAAGCTCTGCAAATCCCCGTATTCACTAGCAGACTGTACAAGCGTTATTGCATGGAGGGGTTATAAAAAGAAAATTGTGCAAGGGGGGAGAGGCATTGTTCTCACCTGTTCAAGATTTATGAGACAGAAGGTCCTTCTAATTCCGATGTATGCAGTTGAGTTTTAGACATGAGACATTATATTTTTTCAACTAAAACGTAAGGAACTGTTTTCAAAAGCCTGTTGCCTCTGCAGAAGAGTTTTTTCTGTGCAAGGACTTTACCTAAAGGACTCTGGGTCTGATTTAGAGTTTGACAGATACCCCATCCGCCTTATTACAAGTGCATTACGATATGATAAAATGTACCTGGCATAGTAGCAGACTGAGGTGTGCAAATGCAGAAGTCTGCAGATTGCCTATTTGAGCCCAATGCTGGACATAGATCGTACAATGGTTGACTCCCTCATATGGAAAGTTTTGATCACCTCATTACTCAGCCCTTAAACAAATGCTTTTGCTACCACCATATTCTAGAAAGAGTGGGCAGTGATGTCCCTCTCCCCATCTAACGGGCTTTACGACACCATTGCCAACATGGACGTCATTTAGGGGTCGCTAGCGGTAGCAGCTGTAACTCCTGACATGCCCCTTGCGACCCCTGTAGTGGCTATATGTTGTTCCAATCGCCAGACAGGCCTTACATTTCTCCGGTACCTAACGGCGCACGGCACCGCCCTCAGTGTGTTCCTACTTTTCTTTCGGACCTCTTCGTCTCGTTGATGGATCCCAATTTCCTAATTGCTTGCCTAGCCCAGATCCTTATTTCTATCTTCGGTCTGAGTGCTGCCAGATTGCCACCACTTCCTCCTGTTCTCTATGGCACGTCGTTTCAGCCTGCGAGTCCGAAGCCCGTCGCTGGCCTGCCTCTCTGGTCGCTTCTGCCCAGTCTCTATAATTGCCACTACTGGTTTCCCTAGTGTGCAGCCGGGCATTCAACACCCAGGAACGGGCCCTGTACCACTTTCCCAGCACTATTAATTCTCGGAGTACCTCCGGCCGCGCTCCTATCGCTCCTGTAGGCAGCCTACTCTGGGTCTGCCGCTTAAGTTCTGCGATGCCCAGGCTACTTCCGATTCACTGGGGACCTGCTTCTTCACCTCCCACTGCGCTCATCAATCCCAGCCCCATCCCTGAACTGGTGAACGGTAATGGCGTCTCTGTTCCAAACTCTCGTTAAAGAAAGGGGGGGGGGGGGGGGAGGGAAAGATGTGATCAAAACTTTGGCGACTTCTCGTCAGTCGTCCGCCTTCTGGTTTCGGTTTTGCTCGCCGGCTTCAGCTCTCGCGTTCCGCTGCTGCTAGGCCTCTCTGTGCGGTCGTGATCTACACTGTTTTCTGTCCCTCGCAGCGTGTTCTGCTCACTCAAGGGTGCGGCGGTCTCTTCAGCACTGCTCTCCCCTGTGGCAATCCGGATTTAGGACGGATATCGGGCTTTTCTACGTTTTTGAGCCCGGAGCTCTTCTAGTGTGTGGCCATTGCTGATGGTTCCAGGCCACGCCCCCTATATTTTTTCACTATTAGTATAATAAAAATAGACTCTGTGGTGAGTAAAACATGCTTATAAATGTATGCTGTGTGCATGCTTGCGGTTGAGAGTGTGTTTACCTGCGAGAGAGAGTGTGAATGTGTGTTTATGTGTAAACATGTGTGTGAGTGAAAGTGAAGGTCAAAGGATGTGTGATGTCACTTCTGCTACCCCCAGGCATTTTGGTGAATTGACGTCCATGAATGCCAGCGCTCACCTGAACTGGACCAGAGGTTTCTTTCTGTATCAACAGGTAGCACCCCACCTGGCTTCACCAGGATCTGCTACCGAGCACCACCTGTTGTTACCCTGCTTCTAGATCTTTCATCTCGTTCCCTGACCCAGCTGGCCGAGTTTGCCCTTACTGACACCAGTGTGGGTTCACCCCTCACTTCGCCCACTCCCTGAGAACTTGTTCACAGAAGGACCCCCATTGGGAAGCATCACTAAGGCAATGATGAAAGTTAGACTTAGTTTAATTATTTCCTATTTCAAATTTCAGTCACTGGCTGTACTTTGTACGGGGAATTATATGAAACCGTCACATTACCTTTATTTCCACGGCAATACAATACAAGTTCATACACGTCCATGTGATGATCCTTTCGTAGCCATTACATGTTGCCTGTAACATTTTTTTTTTTAATTGAGTAATTTGGCTTCCTTTAGTGTCCCCTACTTCTACTTTTTGAAGATGAGCCATAATTTCTCCTGAGGTCTATTTTAATTCTTCACAATTAATGCCTTAAAAGACTGATTTGCACTGAAAATGTTGCTTTTTTGATCGTAGTCAAAAAAGTCAAAACCACCAGGCTTTTTCAGATTTTAACATGTACTAAGATGGCCTCTATGTTGGCTTTATTTCTTAATTATATTATTGAAAACTATGATGTCCCCATCAGACATTATGTTTGTTTTCAGGACAGCGACGCATTCCTTTTGATGTGGGTCTGGTGTCTGATCTCTCAGTCGTCTCTTTCTCTCATATTGTATTTATAACATGTGTACACTTCCCAACCCAGTGCTATGGTCTGTAGGATCATCGCTGACCGCTGCAGTACTTGAAGGTGAGCTGAAGGTCAGACGGTGCCTACAGGTGTAATCCAAGACACCAAGACTGTACTCCAGCTGAAAGACGTGTGTGGGTCTTGCCAGGAATCCGCGGGGCAAACAACCATTACGCATATAGACCCACCCTGACAAGAGCATTAAATACCCCATTTTACACTTTTTTTTAAGCATTTGAAGAGCACACGTACACAGGGACGGTTTCTTGGTGCTTGGGTATCAGAGGTATTGCACACTGCTTATCAGGACTTACTCATTTGCTTGTTTAAAGAGCCGTGTTTTTAGTGATTGACAAACTCACGCAGCTGGAGATGGCTCTTATCGCGGGAGGTAGGGCGTTCCAGATGCGGGGGACAAACACTGAGAATCTGGAGCCTAGCATTGTGTTCTTGCTAAATTTGGGTATGGTGAGAAGGTTCATGTGGGTAGATCTAAGGTTTCGGCTGGGAGTGTATTTTTGGATACGGGCTGGCATGAAGGCTAGATTTCTTCCGTGAAGGGATTTGAAAATGATACAGCCCATCTTGAAGACGGTCCTTTGTTCTACCGGAAGCCAGTGCAACTTTCTCATCAGAGGACTTCTGTGGCAGTGTCTGGGTTGATGGAAATTAATCTAGCTTGTTGGTTCTGGGCTAGTTGGAGTCAGCGATTGAGGCCTTTAGGAAGGCCTAGATAGAGAATGTTGGCATAGTCGATCCTAGATATGACCAGGTCCGTGCCTACTTGGCCGAGGGCTTCAGCAGATAGAAATTTACTAATTTTCCTGATTCTTCTGAGTTGCAAGAAACAGGAAGAAGTGACCGCACCTATCTGGGGCTTCATAGAGATATCCTCATTAATGAGGACCCCAAGACTTTTCACTGATTTCTTAAGGGGGCACCCATCGCTGGAGGACAAAAAGAGGGACTCCAAAGATTGACCTTGTTTCTGGTTAAAACCATTTCCATTTTTTTGAATTTAGCATTAGATGGTTGCTGTTCATCCAATCAGCATTGTTTTTTTAAAGGCTTCCTGTGATTCAGACGAGTTGTTTATTGTGTAGAGTAACTGTATGTTGTCTACGTAGTTGTAAATTCTAACCTTCATTTTTTTTAAATGTGTACTAGAGGGCAGATGTACAGGTTGAACAGGTGAGGGGACAGGGAGATCTCTGGGGTACTCCACAGTTCAACTGGACCTTGGATGAGCTGAAGGGGGTCAATCGGACCGACTGAGAGTGGTCTCTCAGGAAGGAGATTATCCAATTGAGAGGGTGACCTGCAACCCTGTGGCCTCGACACGGTCCACCATGAGGTAAGTGGGCTGTGTCAAAGGCTGTCGATAGGTCAAGGAGGACCAGCGCCTGGGTAATGCCCCTATCAACTTCTTCTCTCAAGTCATCCACTACAGAGAGGATGATATCTTCAGTGGAGTGGGCTGGCCGGAAACCTGCTTGATGAGGGTCAAGGAAATTGGATTCCTCTAGGAAGAAGCAGAGGTGGCGAGCGATGTGGGCCTCTCGTACCTTTGCTAGCTAAGGAAGCAAGCAAATAGAGCAGTAGTTTTTCAAAACAAGTGGATCGTCGCCAGATTTTGTTTTTGAAGCGGTAACACAATGGCATCTTTAAAGGGGCTAGGGACAATGCTGTGGCTGATGAATGAGTAGTTAAGGAGGGATATAGCCGGGTCTGGGAATACAGAAAACACTGTTTTTAGTATTTTAGTGGTGCAAGTGTCATTAGGCAATCCCAACTTAACTTTGATCAGCAGCGCCACAAGGCTATCCTTGCTGATAGCTGGAAAGTCGGAAAGGGTAATGAGGTTTCTGTCTTCTGGAGAAGCTGCATTGAGAGGTATGCTGCAGGGTATTCTCTCTTTTATCAGCTTGATTTTATCAATGAAAAAGAGTTGAGGGCATCGCATAGACTCTGCGTAGGTCGTATGGGCAGGTTCACTCTGTCTCGAATTGACATTCGGCAACAATTCCAAAAATCTCCTTGGATTTATTCTCAGACTTTAATATTTTGCTAGAGAAAAGGGCAGATTTGGCTTGCATAATGAACTTCTTATATTCTTTGAGGAAATATGTATAGAATTCCTTTTTTGTCAGGTGAGTAATTGTTTCGCCATTTACGTTCAGCACGTTGACGTTCCAAATTGGCCAATTTCACTTCTTCAGAGAACCATTTAGACACATGCTGACGTCTGGTCTGTTTAGCTTTGCAGAGGGGGGCAACCATGTTGCTGTCTACTGTTAACCATTTTGTAATAGCTTTCTCGTGACCATGTATTCAATTTGGTTGGGAAGGGTGCTGGCCAGTGAGTTGCAGAAGGAAGTAAGAACCACTCAGGACCAGTTTCTGGAAAGAATTCCAGGACTTGGGCAGGGTTTTGGATGAGCTAGGCCAGTTACTGAAAATCTGATAAAATGGTGGTTGGACCATGTACAGGTTGGAGACCGTAAGATTGGACAGGGCTAAATTGGTGGACCAGACCTGGTCCAGTGTGTGGCCTTTAGTATGCGTGGGTGAGACTACATGTTATTTGAAATTAAGGCTGCAGAGCAAGTCAGTTAAATCTGTGGATGACTGCGCTCCAGTTTGCAGTATTTTGGCATAGTCGAGGACTAAGGGGGAGATTGACTCTGCAAGAAGTTGTGGGAAATGCTGCATGTATCCTGGGGTTCTGTACATGAGGGCGCAAGTCAAGGAGGAGATTGATGAGTCAAGTTTGATCAGAATGCTGTCAGCAGCTGGAAGATTAAATGATGTGAGTCTGGTGAAGCTAAGATGTTTCTTTACTATTGCCGCCACACTTCCACCTTATTGCCATCAGGTCTGTTACTTTGAAGTATATAATATCCTTCTGGAAGAGCTGCCAAAATGTCCGGAGAGGATTAATCTGTTAACCATGTTTCGGTGAAGAGTAAGATAGTGGGAGATTGGGCATCGAGTAAATGAAATATTTTCAGCTGATATTTAGCCATAGATCGAGTGTTGAGATAAGTAATTGTGAGTTGGGCGATGTTAACCTTTAGAGGGTGAGGCCTGAAGTTTCTGGCTGGCAACACTTCTATTGAAATTGGTAGCCTTGTTCACTAATAGCTCTTCTCTATAATTATTATGTGTTTCTGACTTGTAAGGCAAATCTATATTAAATTCTGCCATAAAATGACCATATGGGGTAATTTGAGTATTTGCTCCCAGTGTTACTGTTAACCCATTGGGTAATGTTTCCACATGAACCAGCCTCAGCCTACAACCTAGGTAGGTCAATCACAAATTTCTCAATGTAATTAGTTTGAATCAACTTAGCTGGGTTGAATTTTCTTTACAGCAATACCTCAGATTACCTTTCACATGGTCAGCAGCTATTTCATTAATATCTGAACCCTTTGCCTTGCCTGTTATTAATAATAAATGCTTATAATATATGTATTTGCCTAAGATGCTCAAAGTTGCTCCATTACAAAATTGCCTTTCCAGTTTGCCTTCATCTTGGCAAGTTTTAGAAAGATGTCCGGTGCAAGAGCATGAAATAAATAAATAGGGCCCTAGAATAACCAAAACAATCCAGGCACACTAGGGACACGTGTGGGGCTTATGAGCTTGGCTTCCGTGCAATTGCTTCGACGCCAGCCGTAAGGTTTGCTGCCTGCTGCCAATGCCCACTGCCACTTACACAGAAGCAGCCACTAGCTTTGCATGCAGTGTGCTGTCTGCTCTGCAACCCTAAACACCTGGATTACCAAGTCCGAACTCTAATCTTCACTCAGGAGTCACCAGCCAAGGGCGACCATAAATCTGTCATTCCCTGCTCGCACAGAGACAGCACTGGTAGGGCAGGCAGACTGTAAGAAAACAGGCCTTTTGCAGATGTCACCCCAGTTATTGCCCCCATTGGGACTACTCTGACAGTGCATTGAACCCTGCTAATCAGACCCCAATTCCAGTGTACTCTTCCAAAAACTGATATATGTGAATTGGTAACCCCAACTGGCAAGGACTTTAACCCCCTTATAAGTCCCTAGTATATGATATCAGTGGTATCCAGGGCATGGGTGTTAAAGGGGTCATCAGAGCCTGAAGCACTGCTTGTGCCACCCTAGGTGACCCAAGTAAACTGATGACAGCAGGCCTGCCGTTGCAGACTGCAGGGGCAGTGCAAACTGCTCAAACTCAACTCTGCACTCACCATGTGTGGCAAAGTCAAAGCACTATTATTAATATATGCCAGTCATCTCTAAGGAAGGCCTCCTGAGCCCAGGAGGCAGGGTGCATTATATCAAAGGTGCGTACACATAAGTGCAAGCTTATATGTCCCTACAATGGCCTTTTCTATTACAGGCTACTACAAGTGTTCAGCGGTCCATAGGATAACATGAGCTGGCATCCACAGAAACCCGAGGATGGCAGCTCCATTATGGTACCTTCGAAATAAATAGGTCATGTCTGGTGTCAAACAACGTACCTCATCCCCACCAATATGAATCTCATATTGAGGACGATGTAGCATGCACCCTGATAGCTATCTTAGAGGTTGCCCACCTTACTGCCCCAGCCTTTCCTGTATTCTTGCTGCCAGCCTGCAGCTGCGGCCACCATGACAGGAATCTGGCCCCCTGCCAGGAGGTGTGAATGCTCCCAGGAGTAAGAAACAATGGCCTGGACGGGAAGGAGGTCACACCTCCCTCTCTGACAACAGGATGGCTAGAGAAGTGACACATCAAAGCGGTGTGCTTCAAGGCCTTCACCACCTGTGATATGCAATTAGACTGCCTCCCAAAGGAGGAAACAGCCTTCACCCGGCCCCCACGCACATTTGCACCCAGGCAAGTGGGGAAATTAGGTATTCAGGAGGTCTACTCCCCAGAAGGCTAGCCACATCTCTAGGGTGGGCTACCTTGACTGTACAGCTAAGGAAGACTTTTGCCATTTTTAAAAGTGGTGGATAAGAGGGTTCTGGTTAGAAAAGGTGACCCACTGGATGTGGTCACCTCAGGGGCGGATTAGCTGCTGGAGCTAGTAGCCCATTGGCCACTTGCACCCACACCCCTAACGCTCCTAAATCTAGGACCCTGGCACCAGAACCTCAGTTCTGATCTAACTTGCAACAAAGGACAAAGAGGAGACCTGTGTCTGTGACAACAGGATCGGAACAATGCAAAGGCGTGATACTCTGCACCTGTGGCAATCTTCCTGGAACTGCATGACTGCGACTCATCCTGGACCAAAGCTTTGTTCCCTCAGGCAGAGGGACCCCTTTGAGAGCCAAAGGCAACTCCAGACTACCCTGGACTAGTTGCACTACTACCCTGCACACCAGAGGTAAAAACAACGTACCTGAACCAAAGAATCGCTGACCATCAAGCCGTCCCAGGTAGATGGTCCAGTGCATTGTGGGAAATGTAGTTCTGACCTCCACAAAGTTTCAGGTGGCTATTGTTTTTCCCTGGACCTCCGGACGTTGAAATAACTTTCTGCTGACCTTACCACTGCCTAGGCTTGTTGGTCGCACGTCAGGCAACCACCCCCTTTGCTCAATGCTGCACCTCGTGGGAACCCCGAAAACCTTCATCTTACGTTAGCAGTGGCTTAGTTGTTGACTTTTTGCACCGGTGTTGGAAATGGGGGTCTCTAGTTGGCACTGGCTGGCGCCACTGTCCAAATAGGGAAACTTCTCCCCAAGTCAGGGCAAGTGGGCTACCCCCTTTGATAACCCATACTCAACCCTGTGGTAACGTAGCACGAGCAGCTAGGCCTATCTCAGAGGCAGTGTGTGAAGCATTTATGACCATGCACAATAAGGCAGTAACAACACCACAAAAGGACACAACTCAGGTAGGTATAGAAAAAATAGTATCTTTATCTAAGGTTTGGTACGAGACTCTCAGAAGCGTTTTAACCAGTCATCAGGCATGTAAATCATTAGGGACTTAAAAAGGCAATACGTGTTCACCAGAACGTGGCACTGATTGAGTTCAAGGCCTGGGTCTACGCGACCCGTTGCGCACCAGATACCTGCCGTTGGACGGGGACCCAGCACGTAGCTTCTCGAAGAAGCGGAGACGATGACAGGCGGACTCCCAGCGACCACAGTTCTCGATGGCAGTGGTCCGCAAAGTGCACTCGCAACGATTCGGGCACTCCGGGACAGGCGGGCCCTCAGCGGCAGCAGCACGTGGCTGCGGCGGCCCGGGCTGGTGGTGGCAATGACTGTCGTCGTGCAGCTCTGTGGTGGGCTCGCTGCGGCAGCAGCGCTCTCCTAGCTGCGGCGGCCCACAGGACGATTCACGATGGTGCAAGGTTGACAAAGACGTGGGCACTCAGCGGCAGCAGCGCTCTCCTAGCTGCGGCGGCCCACAGGACAAATCCCAATGATGCAAAGTTAGCAAGGGTGCGAGCACTCAGCGGCGGCAGCTCTCTCTTAGCTGCGGCGGCTCACAGGTCAAATCACGAGGATGCAAAGTTAGCCAGGGTGCGAGCACTCAGCGGCGGCAGCTCTCTCTTAGCTGCGGCGGCTCACAGGCCAAATCACGATGATGCACAGTTAGCAAGGGTGCGAGCACTCCGCGGCAGCAACTCTCTTTTAGCTGCGGCGGCTCACAGGACAAATCACGAGGATGCACAGTTAGCAAGGGTGCGGGCACTCCGCGGCAGCAACTCTCTCTTAGCTGCGGCGGCTCACAGGCCAAATCACAAGGATGCAAAGTTAGCAAGGGTGCGAGCACTCAGCGGCGGCAGCTCTCTCTTAGCTGCGGCGGCTCACAGGTCAAATCACGATGATGCACAGTTAGCAAGGGTGCGAGCACTCCGCGGCAGCAACTCTCTCTTAGCTGCGGCGGCTCACAGGACAAATCACGGTGATGCCAAGTTAGCAACGGTGCGAGCACTCAGCGGCGGCAGCCCTCTCTTGGCTGCGGCGGCCCACAGGACAAATCTCGGTGATGCAACGTTAGCAACGGTGCGAGCACTCAGCGGCAGCAGCTCCCTCTTAGCTGCGGCGGCTCAAAGGACAATCCACGATGTTGCACAATTAACACGAGTGCGGGAATCCAGCGGCGGCAGCTCTCTTAGCTGCGGCGGCCCACAAGGTTGCAGCGAAGGGTCTTAGGATTCAAAATCAGGCGGGCACTCAGCGGCGGCAGCTCTCTCTAGCTGCGGCGGCCCACACAGTTTCAGCGCAGGTTCTGCAGGTTCAAATTTAAGGCGGGCACTCAGCGGCGGCAGCTCTCTCTTAGCTGGTGGAGAGGTGTGGTGCAGCGGCCAGGGCAGCTGACTTCGGAGCACAGGGTTCACGGTTCGATCCCTGGCTCTGGCGGCAGCTCAGCTCAGCACCATGTGACTCTGGGCAATAGCTCACTTAATTTCCACGACGGCCCCCAGTGCCTTGAGACCCGTAAGGGTGAGTAGTTCGCGCTTTACAAATACGGATTTAGATTTTTTAATTTAGATTTTTTAGCTGCGGCGGCCCACACAGTTTCAGCGCAGGTTCTGCAGGTTCAAATTTAAGGCGGGCACTCAGCGGCGGCAGCTCTCTCTTAGCTGCGGCGGCCCACACAGTTTCAGCGAAGGTTCTAAAGATTCAAATTAAGGCGGGCACTCAGCGGCGGCAGCTCTCTCTTAGCTACGGCGGCCCACACACAGAGTTCACAAAGGTTACCAGTCAGCGTTCCTCACAGTAGAACTAGAGGTTCCGGATTACTCGACGGAGGCCTCACCTGCAAGTAGAATTCCTAGCGAAGGAATTCGGGCGGCTGATGGGGTGAAGTCTAATGTCCCTGAGACTTCAGCAGGAGGCGCTCTCAATTCAGGCCCTTGGGTAGTTTCTTCAGCAAGCTTGGTGAAAGTTTCAAAAGTCCTTTCCTCTCTCCGCTCGGACAGAGTTTCGTCTTGACATCCAGAAGGAACACACTTGAAACAGGATTCAGCGCAGCGCTTTATACCTAAAAAGTCTTTGTTCTCTGCAGTCACAAATCACTGCATCCATTCAGAACCAGTTCGGTGGGGTCGGGGAGCACTTGGTTTACGAGGCGACATCCTGCCCTTTGGGAATCTGGGGGTCTGCTATCAGACGCCCAGTGGGAGATGGAGCCATTATTCACCTTGCCAGGCACGGCCCTGCTCGGATCAAAGAGTCACCCCATCCCATACTCTAAATGCCGATCTCTCTCTCCAGCCAGGTCTGACCCAGCTGGCCCTGCTGCTCCAAAACCAGACGGCCAATACACACGCTAGCAAAAGCCTACAGGAAAGCTTCAGACCAGAAAATACCTCGTTTCTAGTAGAGGCATTTTTTAACATGGGCTACGCTAATAATCCTTACTAAAAGATGCATCTCCATGTTCTGAGTTTAAACATATCAAATTCGACGTTCCTATCAGGTTCCTGGGGGCAGGGAGGATTAAGGCATGCA
Organism: Calotriton arnoldi; assembly: GCA_963921515.1. Taxonomy (NCBI): domain Eukaryota; kingdom Metazoa; phylum Chordata; class Amphibia; order Caudata; family Salamandridae; genus Calotriton; species Calotriton arnoldi. The sequence goes on from CAWUFW010000692.1 coordinate 2,066,188, forward strand.
ATACTCAGCCTGCACATTCTGGCCTATGAGAACGGGTGGCCTCGCAATAGTAAACAGTGAAATGGAGGGTAACTCGCTATTAGAACAGGCTACACAGACATACTTTCAAAGCTGCTTCGGTGGGTAGCGCAAATCAGCGCTGCCGGCCCACCAGCAGTATTTGGTCTACCAGCCCTGGGCACACACAGTGCACTGATACTAGGGACTGACAGGTAAACCAAACGAGCCAATTATGATTATTCCAATTCATACAGTTATCTTTACACAGGGAGCATGCGCGCTGTGTCACTGATTGGCAGTGGCACAGCGCCCAGAGCATCTAAATCCAGTCAACATAAAAGGTCAGAAGAGAAAAGAGGAAGGGAGACCCGCGCCAATGATGCCAGGTCTAACACACGTCCCCTCCAGCTGAAATGTGGGGAGAACTAACCATTCCCTTGGGAGTTCTCATCACTAAGGCGGAAAAACCTGGACAGACCGTCAGCATTGGCGTGCTCTGTACCAGGGCGGTGTTCCACCGTGAAATCCATACCCTGTAGGGAAATGGACCACCTAAACAACTTGGGATTCTCACCCCTCATATGCATCAACCATCTAAGGGGCCTGTGGTCTGTCTGAACCCGGAAGTGAGTCCCAAACAAATATGGCCTCAGCTTCTTCAGCGCCCAGACCACAGCAAATGCCTCATGCTCAATTGCACTCCACCTCTGTTCCCGGGGGAAGTAACCTCCTGCTTAGGAAGGCTACCGGTCGGTCTAGTCCCTCCTCATTGATCTGTGACAGAACAGCCCCTATACCATGCTCTGAGGCGTCTGTCTGGACAATGAATTCCTTTGAAAAGTCGGGCGCCTGAAGCACGGGTGCAATGCACATGGCAGTGTTCAGAGCGTCAAAAGCGTTCGGACAGGTGTCAGTCCAGTTTACCTTCTTTGGCTGCTTCTTAGAAGTCAGCTCAGTCAAGGGTGCAACAATGTTACCATATCCTTTGACAAACCTCCTGTAGTACCCCGTGAGTCCTAAGAAGGCTCTCACTTGCGTCTGAGTCTTGGGGGGTTCCCACGCCAGGATAGTTTCAATCTTGGGCTGAAGGGGCGCCACCTGGCCGCTCCCTACCTGGTGCCCCAAATTCACTACAGAACCCTGCCCAATCTGGCACTTACTGGCTTTGATTGTGAGGCCTGCCTTCCGCAGTGCCATCAATACCTCCCAGAGGTGGCGCAGGTGGTCCTCCCAAGAGGAGCTAAACACCGCAATGTCATCCAGGTAGGCGGCACTGAAGTCTTCCAGCCCAACCAACACCCTGTTGACCAGCCTCTGAAAGGTGGCAGGGGCATTCTTCATTCCAAAGGGCATCACCCGGAACTGGTAGTGCCCATCGGGTGTGGAGAAGGCTGACCTCTCCTTTGCCCCCTCGGTCAAGGCGATCTGCCAATACCCAGACGTCAAATCAAATGTGCTGAGGTATTTGGCAGCCCCTAACCGATCTATGAGCTCATCAGCTCTGGGGATGGGGTGCGCGTCAGTCTTCGTGACTGAATTGAGGCCCCGATAGTCCACGCAGAACCGAAGTTCGGGGGTGGTACCAGGCGCTGCAGCTTTTGGTACCAGGACCACTGGGCTGGACCAAGGACTTCTAAAGGACTCAATCACCCCAAGGGCAAACATTTTGGTAACCTCATCCTTAATGTAGGCCCTTACCCGGTCAGTCACTCGGTAAGCCTTGTGCTTAATGGGAGGACTGTCCCCGGTGTCCACGTCATGGACACACCAATCAGTGACACTAGGTACCAGGGAGAACAGATCACTGAATTGCCCCACCAGGTGGCGACAATCACCCTGCTGCTCAGGGGTCAGTGTGGTGGAGAGGACCACACCCTCCACTGACCCATCTCGCTCCCCTGCACACAGGAGGTGAGGAAGGGGCTCGCTCTCCTCCTCCATCCCAGCCAGAAGCATGCCCACTTCAGACCTCTCAAAGTGGGGCTTCAGGCGGTTAACATGCAGGACGCACAAGGGGTTCCTGGGAGACTGCAAGTCCACCACGTAGGTAACAGGACTCTTGCGCTCCATCACCTCAAAGGGGCCGGTCCACTTATCCTGGAGCGCACAGGGCTCCACCGGGGCCATGACCCAAACCTTCTGTCCAGGCTGAAACTCGATCAGAGTGGCATTCTGATCGTGCCAGCGTTTCATCTCTTCCTGGCTGGTTTCCAGGTTTGCCTCAGCAAGTTTCCTGAAACGCCGAGTCTGGTTCCTGAAGGCCAGCATGTAACTAAACACATCCTGGGGAGGTTTCCTGGGAGATTGCTCCCAGCCTTCCTTGACCAGGCTCAGAGGCCCTCTTACCGGGTGACCATAGAGCAGCTCAAAGGGACTGAACCCTAAGGACTTCTGTGGCACCTCACGGTAAGCAAACAACAGGCATGGTAAGAGGACATCCCACTTACGCCTCATGGGCTCGCCTAGGCCCATAATCATGCCCTTAAGGGTCCGGTTGAATCTCTCAACCAGCCCATTACCCTGGGGGTGGTAAGGAGTGGTGAACTTATACGTTACCCCACACTCCTCCCACAGAGACTTCATGTACTTGGAGATGAAGTTAGTTCCCGTATCGGACACCACCTCTCTGGGGAATCCCACACGGGAGAAAATCCCCATCAGTGCCCGTCCCACCACGGGGGCCGTCACTGTCCTTAGCGGGATGGCCTCAGGGTACCGGGTGGCATGGTCCACCAAGACCAGGATGAACCTGTTGCCCATGGCTGTCTTGGGATCCAGAGGCCCCACAATATCAATGCCCACCCTTTCGAATGGGGTGCTCACCACGGGAAAGGGCTGTAGTGGGGCCTTAATCTTCCCCCCCACTCTTCCCACTTGCCTGGCAAGTCTCACACGTTCTGCAGTGAGCATCGGAGCTCCTGCGCATCTGGGGCCAATAGAAGTGGGTGGCCAGCCTCTCAAAGGTCTTGGTCTGCCCCAAATGTCCGGCCAGTGGCACATCATGAGCCAACCCCAGTAGGAAGGTCCTGAAGCTCTGGGGTACCACCAGCACACGGGCTGCCCCAGGCTCAGCAACCTTAGGCTCGCTGTAAAGGAGGTCGTTCTCCCAATAGATCCAATGTGACCCTGTCTGGTCACCTACTGCCTGGGCGGCGGCCTGTCGCCGCACCCCCTCAAGAGAAGGGCAGGTTCTCTGCTGCTCGCAAAATTCCTCCCTGGAGGGCCCCCCTTCCTGCTGCCAATGGGTCAGCTCCGGTAGGTCCCCCAGTTCGGCCACTTGTTCCCCTGTAGCTGCCAGGGCATCCCCCTCAAGGTCTGTCCCCTCCGGAACCGTGGGGGCCGGTTTCCCGCGCCCCCTACCCCTTCTCTTTGAGGCAGGGGCCTGGGCCATACTTTCAGGCTTCAGACCCTCCTGATCATCCTTCTGAGCTGTCATGGACCGAGTGGTCACACACGCCCACTGAGGCAACCCCAACATTTCCAAATGAGACTTTCTCTCCAACGTAGCCCACGGGGAGTTCTCCAGATCGTTGCCCAACAGACAGTCTACAGGCATGGCGGCCCTCACAGCCACTTGAAGAGTTCCTGTGCCCCCCCCCACTCGAAGGGAACCTGAGCCACTTCACACTGGCTCTCTGAGTTGTCTGCTGACACTACGGGGCAGAATGCATGGGGGACAACTTGCTCTTTGGACACCAACCGGGAGCTGACAGCACACACTAGCTCCGGTGTCCCTGAGAGCCTCCACCCTATGGCCATTGATGGTCACCCACTGCCGGTACTTCTGAGTGTTGGTCGGCAGTGTGGGGTTAGGGACCTTCTCGAAGTCCCCTAGCGAGACAAGGGTTAACTCTACGGGATCCCATCCACCTTGGACCTCCATTTCCTCCCCCCCCAGGGCTACACTGGCAATCTGGCGGGATGGTGCATGGGGTGGTGCACGAGGGGATGCATTGGGGTCCCTCTGGGGATCATAATACCGGTGGCCCACTTGACCACACTTGAAACAAGTAAGGGGCCCCCTATGAACAGGCCTACCTGTCGGGGACACTGGCTTCTTCTCAGGGGGAGGCTGGGACACCACTGCTTGGTTCCCTTGGGAATTACTTTGGGGCCCTCTCTGGAACTCCCTCTGTTTACCCTTGTCCCCCCCACTTTTTTGCTGGGGACCCTGCCCAACTCGGGCGAAGTCTCCCACAAAGCCTTTGCGGACCCGGGTGCTCACCCAGCGGTCCGCCTCCTCAGCAAGCTTCCTAGGGTTAGTCAGCTTGCTATCAATCAGGTGCTGGTGTAGCTCTGGAAAACAGTTACTGGACAAATGCTCCCACGCAAACAAATCATACAATTGCTCGAAAGTTTCCACTTTTCTACCTTTTACCCAGCGATCCATTGCTCTGCAGAAAAAAGACACATATTCAACCCACGTGGTATCCTCTAACTTCTTACAGGTCCTAAACCTCTGCCTGTACATTTCTAGGGTCAAACCAGAATGGGTCATCAAAGCTTCTTTCATATGGGCATACACCATCCTGCTCTCCTCAGGCAGGTCCAACAGGGTATCCCTACCATCACTCACAAAGCGCCCCCACAATCCCGCTCCCCAATCCTGCTCAGGGACCCGATGGGACACCATTGCTATCTCATATGCGGCAAACCATTGCCCAATATCCTCACTCTTGTGAAAATCCTTAATGACATTCTTAGGAATATAAACTCTACTCTCAGGAGTTACTAACGGTATGCTGCCACCAGAGGGGGAGACCGGGACACTCCTCGCCCTGATCTCCCTCAACATTCTCTCATGTTCCATTCTCATTTTCTCAAGTTCAAATGACAATCGATTTTTCTCAATGTCTAACTTCTTACTCTCAAGGTCCTTCTGACCTTCCAATTTAGCCATCTCCAAACGATGCCTCCTATCTCTCTCCCTGTCCTCCAGCTCTTCTGGGGTCAGGTTCCTTTGGGATACACTAGTACCTGGATTGGAGGGTGTTCTATCTCCCCCCCCCCTCTACTGCATCATCCGGCTGCCCTCCAGCATTGTCTTCCTCATCCACAGCGGACTCTCTCGCTTCCCACCAGGCCTTCAGCGACTTGTGGTACTCCTCCTTCCTAGAGAGCCCTATCACGGGGACTGCAAAGTGCCTACAAAATGACTTCAGCTGTTTGGCAGTATAGGTATCTAATCTTCCCTCCTCAAAGGCGAGATCCTCCGAAGCATTGGAGGTTGGCCTTCCCATATTAGCAGTACTCATGGCTGCGATCAACAATTCAATACTAAACAACCAACTAAAAAAAAAATTCGGAGAGAGAAAAAAAAATCCGCGCATGTCTGCACTTTGGTCTGTACTCACTAGTGGTGTCTACCAGTTATTGTACGTGGATCATAAATGCAAGTTCTGATCCTCACCACTGACCGCCAATGTTGGAAATGGGGGTCTCTAGTTGGCAATGGCTGGCGCCACTGTCCAAATAGTCAGGGCAAGTGGGCTACCCCCTTTGATAACCCCTGCTCAACCCTGTGGTAACGTAGCACGAGCAGCTAGGCCTATCTCAGAGGCAGTGTGTGAAGCATGTATGACCATGCACAATAAGGCAGTAACGACACCACAAAAGGACACAACTCAAGTAGGTATAGAAAAAATAGTATCTTTATCTAAGGTTTGGTACGAGACTCTCAGAAGCGTTTTAACCAGTCATCAGGCATGTAAATCATCAGCGAAGGTTCTAAAGATTCAAATTAAGGCAGGCACTCAGCGGCGGCAGCTCTCTCTTAGCTGCGGCGGCCATACACACAGAGTTCACAAAGGTTACCAGTCCGCGTTCCTCACAGTAGAACTAGAGGTTCCGGATTACTCGACGGAGGCCTCACCTGCAAGTAGAATTCCTAGTGAAGGAATTCGGGCGGCTGATGGGGTGAAGACTAATGTCCCTGAGACTTCAGCAGGAGGCGCTCTCAATTCAGGCCCTTGGGTAGTTTCTTCAGCAAGCTTGGTGAAAGTTTCAAAAGTCCTTTCCTCTGTCCGCTCGGACAGAGTTTCGTCTTGACATCCAGAAGGAACACACATGAAACAGGATTCAGCGCAGCGCTTTATACCTAAAAAGTCTTTGTTCTCTGCAGTCACAAATCACTGCATCCAATCAGTACCAGTTCGGTGGGGTCGGGGAGCACTTGGTTTACGAGGCGACATCCTGCCCTTTGGGAATCTGGGGGTCTGCTATCAGACGCCCAGTGGGAGATGGAGCCATCATTCACCTTGCCAGGCACGGCCCTGCTTGGATCAAAGAGTCACCCCTCCCCATACTCTAAATGCCAATCTCTCTCTCCAGCCAGGTCTGACCCAGCTGGCCCTGCTGCTCCAAAACCAGACGGCCAATACACATGCTAGCAAAAGCCTACAGGAAAGCTTCAGACCAGAAAATACCTCGTTTCTAGTAGAGGCATTTTCGAATACGGGCTACGCTAATAATCCTTACTAAAAGATGCATCTCCATGTTCTGAGTTTAAACATATCAAATTCGACGTTCCTATCAGGTTCCTGGGGGCAGGGAGGATTAAGGCATGCAATACTCAGCCTGCACATTCTGGCCTATGAGAACGGGTGGCCTCGCAATAGTAAACAGTGAAATGGAGGGTAACTCGCTATTAGAACAGGCTACACAGACATACTTTCAAAGCTGCTTCGGTGGGTAGCGCAAATCGGCGCTGCCGGCCCACCAGCAGTATTTGGTCTACCAGCCCTGGGCACACGCAGTGCACTGATACTAGGGACTGACAGGTAAACCAAACGAGCCAATTATGATTATTCCAATTCATATAGTTATCTTTACACAGGGAGCATTCGCGCTGTGTCACTGATTGGCAGTGGCACAGCGCCCAGAGCATCTAAATCCAGCCAACATAAAAGGTCAGAAGAGAAAAGAGGAAGGAAGACCCGCGCCAATGATGCCAGGTCTAACAACCGGGTTCCACACCAGCATCGTGTAAGGGGTAAAACCGGCTCCGATGCCGCTCCCGCTTCAGCACCACAGACAGCCAGGACAACTCTGCACCCGGGATTCTCGAGCCAGGTAAAATCAAACTGATTGTCATGGCTTGGTCCTGGGACCCGCATCACCTTAACCCTCCTTGGGTTCCATGCAACTTGACCTGCAAGTGACCGATTGTCACTAGTGCTTTTTACCATTGACTGCAGTGATAACATTTTTCAGTGCTGTTTTGTACTGATTTAATTTTGCTTCTGATCCATAACTCCGGTTATACTTAACCAACTGACTTCATTTTATTGTCTAAATTTATATAAACATCTGCTTTATTTTTATAAATTGGTGTCAGATTTCTTTTGAGTCATGTCAATTACTTATCGTCCATGTTGGTACTTTGAAATGCATAACACATGTTCCTCTAGTAAAACCTGACTGGTCTTTGCCACTCAACCAGGACTGAGCTAAGGATGTATTATTGTGAATCCGGGCACCATCTTTGGGGTATTGTGAGAGTATTGCATGGTGAAGTCTAATCACCATCACTACATAATACTCCACCTTCCTACACAACCTGCATAGGACGAGTGACAGATGAGCCAGATCAGGTCACAAGCTGGTTTCCAGCCAGACAGAAGCCCAGAGCCAGGAGTAGACTGTTGATCAACCTCAGCAGGCAGCATGAGGCTCCTCGCCTACGGCATCATGACCTACAACCACTTCCAGCTTGAAGGTCAGTCAGTGGAGCGATAATGTGCAGTTCAGTTACATGTCCTGGTCTGCTGCTGGAGCTCTCTACCCCGGAACAGTGGCTCACGCGAAGCACAACATTCATGAAAGCCAGGCTCACCAAATATTTGGTGGCTCTTTCCTTGACCAAATGAGCAGCTCCACTGCTTGATAGCCGACGGAACTGTCCTGTGAAAGAGCGCATAACTCAGAATTTCAAACACCCGTATTAATTTTGCTTTACGCCAACCAACCAGCATTAACTATTCAAGCTGCCCTTCACTATACCCAAGAGGAGCGAAGGAGCTGAAAAACAGGCGGGGGCTAATTAGCATAAGCAGTGATGTCACTTCATCAAAGTAAGTGCTGTCACATTTGTAGTCATACTTTTGAGACAAACATTACAATGTATTATAATATATGCATCTTAATCTTTGATTTACAATGTATGTTTTCACATAGTGCACTCATTATTATCCATCTAGCGGTCACTGGAAAGCAGTGCATGACTCAGACAATACAATCAATCAATCAATCAATCATGTCACTTATAAAGCGCACTACATACCCACGAGGGTCTCAAGGCGCTGGGGGAAGACGGGGGTGGTGCTGCTACTGATCGAAGAGCCAGGTCTTGAGGAGTCTTCTGAAGGCCAGTAGGTCTTGGGTCTGTCGGCGGTTGGTGGGGAGGGTGTTCCAGGTCTTGGCGGCGAGGTGGGAGAAGGATCTGCCGCCGGCGGTCGTTTTCCGGATGCGGGGGACTGTGGCGAGGGCGAGGCTGGTCGAGCGGAGCTGGCAGGTGGGGGTGTAGAAGCTGAGTCGTCTGTTGAGGTAGGCTGGTCCGGAGTTGTGGAGTGCTTTGTGTGCGTGGGTGAGGAGCTTGAAGGTTATCCTCTTGTTGACAGGGAGCCAGTGCAGGTCTCTCAGGTGGGGTGTGATGTGGCTGCGTCGGGGGATGTCGAGGATAAGACGTGCAGAGGCGTTCTGGATGCGTTGCAGCCGTCTCAGGAGCTTAGCCGTCGTTCCTGCGTAGAGGGCGTTTCCGTAGTCCAGCCTGCTGGTGACGAGGGCCTGGGTGACTGTTTTTCTTGTTTCGGTGGGGATCCACTTGAAGATCCTGCGGAGCATTCGGAGGATGTTGAAGCAGGATGAGGAAACGGCGTTGACCTGCTTAGTCATGGAGAGGGTGGGGTCGAGGATGACCCCTAGGTTGCGTACGTGGTCGGTGGGTGGTGGGGCTGTTCCCAGTGATGTTGGCCACCAGGAGTCGTCCCAGGCTGAATGGTTGGAACCAAGGATGAGGACTCTACATTTAGAAAAAAAGGCCTGGATCTATAAAATTCAATCATAGCTGTCATGCAACAAAATACAAACTAAGGAATGCAAATCTTGCTGTACACAAACGATGCACTACTGTTAGCCTTTATATTTGTAACTCAGAGATGACCTGTCCTGTCAAATGCAGTCATTCGTGATACATATAGAAAGTGTGCCGTGGGACAAGAGTGCAGTTTACATTCAGGAATCTCGGAGGCTAGTGATCAGGCAGTTTTTATTAGTGCTTTGAAGCGGCCACCTAACCGTGCGAGAGCTAGGCAAGAAACAAACTAGATACTACCACAAATGGAGATGAGAAAAGAACAGTAAATGATATTTGCCTCCTTGTAAATTACATGCATATTTTTCGTACACCCAAAGGGTAGTCGACCATCTAGATATCTGAAAATGACATCGACAAAGTGGATGTAAACTTAGCTGGAATATTTAGAAGGCCTTTTCAGTGTGTAACGTGACTGTTTGGGATCACACTTTGCTGAGAGTGTAGCTTGCAGCTGCAGATTTGTGTCTTCCCCTGTCAGCAGGCCTTGAGAGCAATGGAATATTTCATAAATGATGTAAAAGTCTAGGACTTTTTTATCAAATTTAATGTAAAAGTGTGCTGTAAAATGCACTATTTGACCTCATCTTTAAACATTTTTGAGTGTTTTTTTCCTCTATTGAGAAAGGTGAGCTTGCTCGCTGCATTACAGGTGTGGCATTACAGGTGTGGCATTACAGGTGTGGCATTACAGGTGTGGCATTACAGGTGTGGTATTACAGGTGTGGCATTACATGGGAGGTATTACATGGGAGGTATTACAGGTGTGGCATTACAGGTGAGGCATTACAGGTGTGGCATTACAGGTGAGGCATTACAGGTGAGGCATTACAGGTCTGGCACTACAGGCGAGGCACTGCAGGCGAGGCACTGCAGGCGAGGCGTTACAGGTGTGGCGTTACAGGTGAGGCGTTACAGGTGAGGCGTTACAGGTGAGGTGTTACAGGTGTGGCGTTACAGGTGTGGCATTACAGGTGTGGCATTACAGGTGTGGCATTACAGGTGTGGCATTACATGTGAGGCATTACAGGTGTGGCATAGGTGAGGCATTACAGGTGTGGCATTACAGGTGTGGCATTACAGGTGTGGCATTACAGGTGTGGCATTACAGGGGAGGCATTACATGTGTGGCCTTACAGGTGAGGCATTACAGGTGCGGCATTACAGGGGAGGCATTACATGTGTGGCATTACATGTGTGGCATTACAGGTGAGGCATTACAGGTGCGGCATTACAGGGGAGGCATTACAGGGGAGGCATTACAGGGGAGGCATTACAGGGGAGGCATTACAGGGGAGGCATTACAGGTGTGGCATTACAGGTGTGGCATTACAGGTGTGGCATTACAGGGGAGGCATTACAGGGGAGGCATTACAGGTGAGGCATTACAGGGGAGGCATTACAGGTGCGGCATTACCGGTGCGGCATTACAGATGTGGCATTACAGCCGAGGCATTACAGCTGAGGCATTACCGGTGTGGCATTACAGGTGAGGCATTACTGGTCTGCCATTACATTACATCTCACGACTTGGAAAGTTCTCCAGCTGCAACTGGTCTCTCACAATAGATTTTGCCAAGCTTACTTGACCAAAATATATTTCACAGTTTTGCGTCATTTTTGACAGCTGTGCAAGAGGTTAATCTGTTGTGTTAGTGTTAACTAACAGAACAAGAACATTCACAACCCTAAGCTAAAAATTAAAGGCCCCTCCCTACCGAACAACACGCAAGAGGATTCGTGAGAGAATCTGAGGCTTTTGGCAGGCCCAATGAAGGCTGTGGGCGGTGCCAGTGGTGGGAGTGACACCAATGAGGGAAACTTACATGTGCATAAGTGGGAGTGGCCAGCACCAGAGGTGAAAGTGGGTGGAGGTCTCCTAATAAAAAAAAAATTGTACCATTGACCACCTCCCCGCCCCCACACCCACCACTTTTTTTTTGCAAATGATGCCCTGGTTTCTTTGGTCTGTGGGCGCAGGTGTGGCCTGCCCCACCTCTGCCGGAACTAGAGGGTCCTGTACTTAAGCGGTCTGATTTTATTTGATGCAGCCTGTGCCTGGAGCTGTTCATGCAACAAGGCCCTTAGAATTGGAGGGCATAAATGAAGCAGGAATTGCAGTTACTTGTCAGTCACATATTAAACAGCCCCACATGTCACAGATTCTGATTCGGAAGCCGCCTCCCCTCTACCCCGTCCATGGGTTTGACTAAGGCAGAGTCAATCAGAACTGCAGCTACTGTCCCAACCCAACAGGTCTCTGTTGTGAACTTTTCTGATACCACTTTGGCATTTCCACTTGTTTCCATATGCCACGTGTTTATTATGGTTCCATCATGCAAAGTAAAATCGGAAATATGAAGTACGCCGAAGTTATTCATTGCTATTGATTTTCTGAACCATTATCACACATCTGCAATAGATTTTTTATTAAAGCCCTGTGATGCCAGGAACCACAAACCACAACAGAGTGGGCACTAATGATACCTATTGCTGGCAATCAGTAAGAGCTCATTGGTAGGTGCTCTTAATGTTGAATTTACAGTAAGATGAACAAATTCGGGATAACAGAGCCAGGCGCTTGTTCGTCACTAATCAGCAAGAGGTCGCCATCTTCTCGAAGAATGCAGTGAAGGCTCAAGCTTTTAATACATCTATCAATGTTCAGCAAGTTAGTCTATTCGCTGACTGCTGAACACATCCTTTAACTTTAGTGCACCATAAAATGTGCAATTCATCAACACAACTTGAAATACTTGCAGGTCACGCGAGCTGACATGTCGGAGCAGCCCGCCTGCTGAGGATTGCAAAAACACTGAATGATGTCAGTGCAATATAGTGTGGGTTCAGAGTGAAGGGTTTGTTTCTTTACGGCCCATAAACATTTGTATTTATTTCTGAATTTGTAATTAAGGATTATTGATCGGAATCAATGTCCGTATGATAAGATGGAGTCTAATTTACGAGATCCTCGTTGAAGAAGACGCTGCATAAAAAGCCAATGATCCAAGACCCTGTGGTTGACTGCATTTGTTTGAAATAATGTGATTGTCAGAAAGCAGCATTTAGGTCTAAATGTACAGAGCAATTTTGTGGTTGCAAAACCTGTGATTTGCAAAATCTCAGTGTTTGCTGGCACAAAAAGTATATATATTTTTTTTATGTACTAAACCCATCAATCGCAAATTGGGTTTAAAAAGGCATAACAAACCACTATCTGGAAGGGGCACGTTTACCGAGTTCCCTCCAAATAGCGATCTGTTATGGTATGCATCAATATTTTGTGACTGAAATCCGATCACAAAACATTGAAAAGTTAAAGTCTCCCAAGTTGTGGTGCTAACACATCTGCAAAAGGGACCCAGTCCCCTAAGTAAATAAAAAAAAAAATTGGGTTGGGTAGTAGGCAGACAACTGCCAACTCTCAAACTTACTTTAAAAAAGTCCCTATTTAAATGCAGTTCTCATTCCTTTAAGCACAAGCATTTACAATGCAATAGCTCTTGCAACTGCGAGTTTTTGAGCTATTGGTATTGTAAATGGCAATGCCTTTTATAAACAATTAAAAGGCATTGTCATTTACAATATCAATAGTTCAAAGTTTTGCAAAAGCCATACCTATTGTATTGCAGAGCGCAGTGTCCGTGAAGCGGGTGCCGCGCTCATTATTAAAGTTTAAAAAAAAGAAAGAACGCGGTGTCCCTGAAGCGGGCGCCACGATCATTATTAAAGTAAAAAAAAAAAAAATGAAACCGAGCGCGGTGTCCCTGAAGCGGGCGCCGCGCTCAGTATTAAAGTTTTAAAAAATAAATAAACAGAGCGCGGTGTCTCTGAAGCGGGCGCCGCGCTCAGCATGCAAATATAAAAAAAAGCAGCCGCCATTGTCCCCATCAGTGTCAATAAACAAAATAGTGCTCTCCCACTTATAATGGAGACCGTGTAACAAGCCAAGTAAAAGGTCCAGTGATTATGGGCGGTAACAAATGCAGACAAGGTGGTACCAAGGAGGGATTAACAAGCCTATTTACGAATCAGAAGCCATAATTTAAGAAGGACAATGAAACAAGCCAATGACAAATATGGGCAGAGAGTGGGCCGGGCTTCCACTGCATACTCTATTGCAGCATGCCTTGCAGAGTGAGCAGTGCATGTGCACTGCCGCTAGGCTCGACCTAAAAACGGGCTACATTAAAAAAAGTGGTTGTCTGCTGACCCCTGGAGGCCACCATCTTTATGATGGAATAGAATCGAAGTGATTTGCAATTTGTGACCTTTCTTATGAATATTGATGAGGCAGGTCAAATTGTGACCCAATACCATTCAGTGTTTTTGTGAAACTACCTATTAGTAGATAGGTCGGTGCTCAAAATTCTTTCCGGTTGCACAAATTGCAACCCCCTTTTGTGGACATCTTTTTCGTACATCTGGCTCTTACTTTGCCAAAAAGCAGTGCTATTTTCTCTGTAATATAAAACGACCAAGAACCAGATTCCAATGGAAACAATCATGACAGGATAGGTTACTTGCCGGCATGGTGTCTACCTTAGAGCTCCTATTTGTTCAGCTGTAGTTTTAAATCTAAATCCATATTGGCCCATGTCAATGCCTCACGCCTCTATGGGTCAGTGGGAGGCGTGTTCTAAGTCTAGCACTAGTCTGGACCTCAAGCACTTAAACTAGCCAATAGCAGGTAAGCTGTTTGGGGTGTGACAGGGCCTAATCAAACCTTGTGCGTCACGGGGCTTTTTCCATGGTAGCAGTGACATTCTTGAAATAAAATTATATGTATTTCTCACATTAAGAAGCAGCAGTTGTTCCTTTAAGCACCTATCTGGCCCCTGCAAAATCCGTGCAATTATGACTAGAAGCACCTCAATAAAGGTAGGTGCTCTGAGAGGAGTTCATGAATTGAGCTCTGGCAAACATCTGCTCACATAAAGCACTGGCCAGAAGATTTCTTTGCAGTGGTAACTGCTGTTTATAAAATGTCACACCAGGAATGTGGTAGGTGTTTACTGAAACACAAAGGTGATGGATGCCGTATATAAGTGACCAGCCCTATGCCTTTCAGTGTTGGTCCTACATACAGCAGAACTGCCAGGACAGGTCACCTTTCTACTGCAACACAAGGCTGGTTTCAGGCTTGTTGGGCCTCCTCCATTTGTCTTAGTGCGCAGTAATCACGGAACCCATGCCCTGGCATGCCCATTTCATTTACCCCAACAATATAAAAAGCAAAGGTGATGCACAGAATGCTAGAAATTGGCAATCGCACGCGTCACATTCCCATCCATTATTTTTCGCCTACCAAGGCACTCAAGGCATTCATTGGACACACGCAATGGATGAGGAGGGGAACGAGAGTTGGAATCAGGTCTCCTTACCGCTTGCTTATTTGATTTTGTGCACTTGTTTTGCAAAATGCTGAGCTAGTGAGTTTTACAAAAATCCCCCTAAAAAGAACACTACAGCAGGACACAAACGAAGACAATAAACACTGCATAAAAATAAAATAATTAAAGGCTACCCTTAAAAAAATATAGCCAGCACCATGCAAGCTACCAACATCCCTCAATGTCCAAAATGTTGTTTAAAGATATATATATTTCCATGTAATCTTCCAAACACTAATAAATTAGAACTTCAAGAAGGCAACATGACAAGTGTAGTTTATTCAAAGCTTATTCATTTGTAAATCTAAGAGTAAAGCCCGAACTCCAAGAATTCTTGTACCACCACTTTATTCGGCTCAAGCTACTGATGTGTGACTTATTATGGCATTAAAAACTAGAGAAGTCCATCTAATCTTATGTAAATTTACAGAGGATGCAGTACAACCGTTTCAAGCTTGGTGTATGCGAGCCGTCAATCATGCTACAGAGTGGAGCCCAGCCTCCACTAGGACCAAGGTCTTCTTGAGAAGGACAGGTGGTCCTGCCCCATCTGGGTTACTCTGGACGACACAAGAGCCTGGAGAACTGAGCGACCATCATTCTCAGGAACAAAAGACGAGATCTTCCCCGATACACAGAGCTCACAGATTGCCCGTGTCATCATTGTGTTTGTTCAAGCTCAACTGCAGGTCCGAAGAATGGGTGGGGGATTTCCCATCCGAGATTATTTCTTGAAAGTGAAACAGAAGATTACCCAGAAGATTGCACGGGTAGATTACATTATTACCGAGAGACTGCACCACTACAATTAATTATTACACAAAGACTGCACAGGTAGCTTACAGTATTACCCAGAAGACTGTACAAGTAGATTACAGCATTGCCCAAAGACTGCACAGATAGATGACATAATTACTCATATGAATGCACAGGTAGATTACATGATTACCCAGAGACTGCACCACTACAATTAATTATTACACAAAGACTGCACAGGTAGCTTACAGTATTACCCAGAAGACTGTACAAGTAGATTACAGCATTGCCCAAAGACTGCACAGATAGATGACATAATTACTCATATGAATGCACAGGTAGATTACATGATTACCTCAAGATTGCACAGGTAGACGACATTATTACCTGGAGGATTGCACAGGTAGACGACATTATTACCTGGAGGATTGCACAGGTAGACGACATTATTACCTGGCGGATTGCACAGGTAGGTGACCTTATTTCCCTAAACACTGCACAGGGGGCTTGCATTAATACCCCAGCATTTGCACAGATTCCATTATTGCCGAGAGGACTGAACAGGCATTTTATATTATTAAACAAAGACGGCACAGGTAGATTATATATTTTTACCCTACATACTGCTTAGGTAGCTTACAATAATACCCAAAAGGCTGCACAGGCAGGTTACATTATTACCGAGAAGGCTGCATAGGTAGAGTGCATTGTTACCTAAAGACAACATAGGTAGCTGACTTTATTACCCAGAAGACTGCAGGGGTAGATTACTTTTTTACCCAAAGACTGCACAGGTAGCTAATATTATTGCCTCAAGGCTGTGTAGGCAGCTTACGTTAGTACCTAGCAGACTGCACTGGTAGGTTACATTGCTACCCAAAGACTGCACAAATATATATATATATATATATATATACATATGCACATTATGACTCCAAGGCTAGGGTAATATAATCACCCCAAGGCTGAACTTATAGCTCAAAATATGACCCCAAGGCTGCATATATATCTCACACTATTACCAAGAATACTGCCCAGGTAGATTGTATTACCTCAAAACTGCACAGGTAGCTTACATTATTGCCCAGAACGGGGCCCGTCTGTGTAGCCATGTGCTCTATAAATCCCTAGCATAGCATAGACGACTGCTCACTTAGCTTGCATTAATATGTCTCACGCTACAGATGTAGTTTATTTAATTACCTATATAAATGCACAAGTAGATTACATTATTACCACAAGACTGCACAGGCAACTTCAATTATTACCTAGAAGATTGCCCAGGTAGATTACATTATCACCCAGAAGTTTGCACAGGTATATTATAATATTATCCAAAAACCGAAAAGTTAGATTACATTATTACCCAGAAGACTTCACAGGTGTATTACATTATTATTCCAAGACTGCACAGCTACAATACAGAGGTAGATTATAATATGATTCAAAAACCTAAAAGTCAGATTACATTATTATCCCAATACTGCACAAGTAGGTTACATAGGTACCCAGGAGACCTTACAGGTAGCTTACATTTGTTACCCAGAGAACTGCAAAGGTAGTTTACTATATTACCCAAAGACTACACAGGTGCTTACGTTATTAACCAGAGGAAGGCACAATTAGATGACATTGTTACCCTAAGATGTCAAAGGTAGCTTACATTATTAGCCAAAAAGCTGCACCCGTAGATTACATTATTACCAGAAACTGCACAAGTAGCTTACATTATTACCCAAACAAACCACAAACTCGGGTGGATCAGGTGAGAATCAGATCCAGAACTGCTCCGTGGTTTACGGAGCAATTGAAAATAATAAAACACTCTTGTAGAGTGGCCGAACGCAATTGGAGAAGGAGTAAAAATCCTTCAGACTATAGAGAATACAAACGTATTCATCGTAACTACATGGAGAGCATTAGACAGGCAAAGAAAGTGTTTCTATTAAACCGCATCGATGAAGCGGCAAACTCTAATAAGGAGCTCTATAAGGTCCTAAAAGAATTTACGTCCCCTCAACCAAAGACTGAGGTTGCGAATTCGCAGGATTGGATTGATTCCCTTTCTAAATTCTTCGATGACAAAATAAATACAATACATAGCTCCTTTCCATCTCAAGAAGCTTCAATCGAAAGCTTGGAAACGGACTCTGTCTTACAAACAAGCCCGCCTCCCGTTCTGGAGGAATTTTCCCAGTTTAACCCTGCTGAAGTGACAGAAGCCATGCTAAAAATAAAATCTGGCTCACCAGCTGACCCTGTATCACCAAGCTTCCTACTGACGATTGCTCCCACCCTTCTTGAAAGCATCACCGAACTATTCAATCGTTCACTGGCTCAAGAAACAGTTCCCAAAATATGGAAAGCCGCCAGAGTTAGACCTATCTTAAAAAAACCTACTGCAGATCCCAATCTTTTGGTCAACTATCGTCCGATTTCACTGCTCCCATACTTTGGGAAAGTACTCGAATCCTTGGTCCATAAACAACTTATCTTCCATCTTGAGAGTAACCATCTATTGGACCTCTCTCAGTCTGGTTTCAGGGCCGCCCATAGCACCGAAACAGCGCTGGTAGAGGTAATAGACAACATTAGACTATCACTGGATAAAGGACAATCCTCTATTCTTATCCTACTAGACCTGTCGGCGGCTTTGACACCATCTCCCACAGCATTTTAATACAACGGCTCGGGAGATTGGTGTCAGAGGGAAGGCCCTGGGGTGGCTCAGGAGTTATTTAACGGACCGAGTCACCACTGTCCAGGTCGGCGATATTAGTTCCTGTAGTAGGCCTGTCATGATGGGAGTGCCACATGGCTCCATTCTTAGCCCTACACTCTTTAATCTTTATGTGACACCTCTGGCCAGGGTGATCAGATCATACGGCTTTGACGTAATGTCATATGCCGATGACACTCAAATTCTGGTCACCCTTGGTCAGAATCCCATTGACACCAAGGTTCGTTTTAAAGACTGTATGATCCACATTAACATGTGGATGAATGAAAACCATCTACAGCTAAATGGTGACAAAACGGAGATAGTATTCTTCGGGGATGCACAAAAGTACTGGACAAATGACTGGTGGCCTGCAACTCTTGGCCCTAGTCCAATACCCAAACAATCGGTGCGCAATCTAGGAATCCAAATCGATAGTAAACTATCGATGAAAAATCAGGTGAACCACATAATTGGCTCCTGTTTTGGTATCATGCGCAATTTGCGTAAAGTTTTTAATGGATTCCCATGGAAGCCAGGAAACCATTAGTTCAGGGATTGATTATTAATCGCATGGACTATGGTAATGCCTTACTATCATCAATAAATGAGGATCTCTTATCTAGACTGCAGTTTCTACAGAATACTGCAGCTAGGCTGGTTCTGAATCTTCCATCAGGCTCTCCATCTGCGCTTAACTTGAAGCAACTCCACTGGCTGCCTGTCAGAAAAAGAACGCGTTTCAAGAGTCTTTGTTTACTACACAAAAACATGTATGGTAGTGGCCCTGGCTACTGGAAAAAGAAGCTTAAATGGCATCACCAAGCAAGCCCCTCAGATCCAGCAATAGGTACCTTCTTACCTCCATTAGAATTCGTACAACTAGAAATGGAGGAAGATCTTTTTCATTCATAGCCCCCACTCTTTGGAACAAATTGCCATTACATCTTCGCACTATTGCTGATCATCAACGTTTTCGTAGGGAACTAAAAACATGGTCTTTTGACAACTGACCCCCTGCTTTCCTCTGTTAGCTGTTTTTAGTTGGAGATGCCTGTGAGCGCCATGAGACTTTCGGGTGATATGAGCGCTTTACAAATGTCCCTGATTTGATTTGATTTGATTTGGATTATCAGAAGTCTGGGTGCATGGCCTCAATGCTCAGAGGGCATCACAGACATGCAATAAGCCAAATGCATGCTGGTCCAATACTCACAGGACCCTAAGGAGGCGGAAGGGGCAGGTACTGTGAGTGCAAGCGCTGCATTTTATTTCCCTCTGTCCCTGAATTATTGGAAAGTTGTCCATACTTAACTGTGCACTGGCTCTCAACACCCAGGTGGGTGGAGAGCTGAGGATCTGTCAGTAAGGACTGCCCCCTATTTCCACGTGGGTTCTATATATGCAATGGCTCTCTAGGATCTTGGTAGTTACGAGGACTCCAAATATATGCATTAGACAAACATTTTACTTATCACTCTCTCTTACATTTCAATAAAACGACAGTGGCATAATGGGCCTTCTTTTTAGGCCTCTCTACAGACAGTTTTGCTCTCTGTCAAGACCTTTTCCCATCACAAAGCATATATGTGCGCGCGCCCACACACACACACACAGCACATAATACACAACATCTAACATACAAGAGTGTCATTCTCCCTCGCAAATGGTTTGATTGGATGAGCCCTCTTCAAACATTGTCTTCAAAGGCTGTCCCTCACCTTTAGGTAGCAGTCCATGGCCCTCTGCAGATGTTTACATCAGCGGTGGCCCCCACCATCAGGGCGGAAGAGCGTCGCACCCCTGCTTCCAATGCAGCAAAAGTGAAAAATAAAATGGCGATAAAATTAATTACAATTTTACTTTTCACTGCTGGCAGATCAAGCAGTGTTCGAGGGCTGGGCCATTGCTGCTGACTGGCAGCAGAAGAGGAGTGGTGCTCACTCCAATTTAACCCCTTCGATGCGCGTGACGAGCTCAGCTCGTCATGCTGCGCGGTAGCGCTGTGCGCATGACGAGCTGAGCTCGTCACGACCACACCCGCGATCGGAATGTCCAGCACACGAGCGGAATTCCGATCGCGGTCAAGGGGTTAAAGTGGGCATGTCACTTTAGCTGGCTGTATTGCGACGGCCAGCCTGACATGTGCATTTTAAACCTCTCCACCTAGCTTATCTTAGAAAGCTGGGTGGAGAGCAGGCACAGGCCCCCAGTATCTACTGGAGCGTTGCGGCAGACCGCTCCAGTCAATCCTGGTGCTGCTCCCATGCTGCTCATCTGCAGCATGAGAGCAGCGTCGGGATTTGGAGAGGGGAGTTGGCTGAGGCTCCAGGAGGATTCGCGCTGACTGCAATCAAGGTGAGGAAGCATGTGTTAGTATGTTATTCATTTTATTTTTAGCATTTTGGCCTACTGACAGGCACTGTGAGAAACTTGGCATTGCCTTAAGCATTAATTCCAGACCTGTCAGTCGCAGCATGTTATAAAATCTGTTAACAAGCCATGTTTGAGAGCTTTCAAATGTGAGCCTAAAGTCATTGTGATTACAGTGCCTGCCACTGGGTTGAGCTCGACGACTCTCCACTGTTGAGGGTCACCATCAGCCACTGGTTTACATTTTTCACTGTATCCCTGGAAATAGTCCTTCGGCCCTCACATGCTGTTTAATTCAACTAACCATCTCCATAACATCACCCATGTGGGATGTCTGATTGGGCCCAGGAACCGCCCGTCATACAGTGTATGCTGCAAGCGCTGAGCAGCCACAATCCCTATGAGCGAACATGTTCTGAGCCTTTTAAGTTACGATATGGTTTCTAAAGACACCAAAGGCATTGTTCCTCCAATGTTTCCATCTCTTTGGCGCCATTAGCCACTACATTACAACTCGATAGAGGCACGTTTTGAGGTTATCATATAATGATATGGCTATTTTAGATGAAGAATCCTGTTGACATCCTTAGCAACCACATCGTAACCTGATAACCTCAGAATATCAGGTCATGCTGTGGTTGATAAGGATCCCTCCTCTGATATTTACATTAGAGAAGTAACCCTTTTGGCTTCCTTAGTAACCATATCATAACATGGTACCCACAAAATGTATCACTACCAAGTTATAATAGAGTGGTTGGGCCAAAGAGACAGACACATTAGAGGACAGCTACCCTTTAACGTCCTTAGCAACCACATCATACCTGAGAATGTGGTAAGGACGTTAAAGGTAGTTTTCCTCTAATGTTTCGCCTACAGGAACACTACCCCTTGGATCCCTAGTAACCACATCCTTATCTGATAACCCATCCTCTTCTTTGTAGTGATGGGGGGCATGAATAAGTAGTTTGCCTGCCCCAGGACCCGTTCCTTGAAACTAGAGAAAACACTTGCAAAGACAATAGGTCTTGCCTGTCGAATGCCAGTGCCAAGCTGTTGGCTTTGCCAATGTTTGTCTGTAAAGTATTGTTCAAAAACATAAAAGAAAACAAAAATCAAAATACTGGAGGAAAATCATACACAGATTATGGTATCTCAAAACTGTGCATTAAATTCAATGTTTTTAATCTTTATAAATGGCATGGTTTATTTTTCAACTACTTTTCACTCAAGAAATGATTAACTGAATTTGAAAAGAATAAGGCAGTGTCAGAATGTAAAGGGAAACGCTTGCCAGTGCCTAGTTTTCCTTCCACAGGATTCAGACACTTGGTCTTCTGCAGTAGGCCAGTGAGCACATTTATAAACCTCCGAAAGAGTCATGCTAAGCACAACCTCTGCCTCAGAGGCCAGGTGAGTAACTGCAGCAGGTGGCCATCCTTCCGGCACTAAATTAGCCTTTGTGTGGCAAAGCTTGGGTTTTCATGCAATATGTGGTATGCATGAGATAAAGCAAAACAAACCTTGACTCCTGCTCTTCAGCCACACCCTAGCAAAAATAACTGGGTTGCTGCACTTTTATAGACATGTTGGGAGGGATGGGGAGCAACACAAAGCGGAGGGCAGGTGGTTGAAGGGGGACGGGGGGTAGAAGCACAAAAGGAGCTAACTAGAAAACACATACTCATGAGATGAACAAGAAACAGAGGTGTTTGTTAAGGTTGAGCAGTGTAAGTGAGCCAATTAAAAGGATCGTAAAGAGCCTATTCTTCAAAAGAGGAACAAGCATAGGAAGAGGGAGGCAAGCAAATGAGAGTGACAATAAAGCCAGCCAATGTTAAGTAATGTGTGGGCTCTAAGCCCACTGTTAGCTCACAATAGGTATTTCGCAACCAGACAGCTTATGCTGCTTCGTGGGCGAGACCAAACAAATGGATCTCAGAAAGGCCGGCAGGAGACGCAGAGCCAGTGCTGCTGACTGCAAGGTGACTGAGTGTCTTTGGTTCAAGAACATCTACAAGGAGCATTCTCAGTCTGGCCAAGCAGAGTAATTATTTTCTTTCTTAATTGGCCTATAATAAAGTTTAATTTTCTTCCTAATGACCTTCAGGGTAAACAACAGGAGAGAAGCCAAGATCTAGAGGAATTACATTGTTAATAGAAATAGTAAGGCATAAATCATTATGTGAAGTTTAATATGCAATGATAATGAACTGTTGATAACTGTACACAATGCTAGCATTTATGCTATGTTTATCTGAAATTTCTAGTAGAAAGCAAGGAGAGGGAAATACACCATGCTATTGTCTTAATAAGCACAGCAGCGACTGGTGTAAGGTCAGACTGCATTGAAAATAAGAGGCTTCCTTCCCTGTTAACTGTGGTTTGGAATCTTCTAAACTAGTGAGAGTTTACTAAACAAAAAGAGATAGTGGCGGCTCCTCCGCTAAGGCGGAGGAGCGTCGTCCCACTGCCTTCAAGCAGGAAAAGAAAGGAAAATATAAAATGATAATAACGTAATGTTATTATCATTTTATCATTTATCATATTATCATTTTATTTTGTCCTCCTGCTGCGGCAGCTTGTGTGAGAGGGCGGGGCGGGACTGAAGAGCAGGGGAGGAGGGTACAACCCTCCTAAGGGCGCAATGACTGTTTGGTCGGCTCTCTCGGACCACCCAAAACAGTCATACGCACTTTCCCTGTTCTCCATGTAGGCTGCATTACAGCCTGCTTTGAGAACATGCCCACCCCCACAGCCCTTGACTGACGCTCAGACCAATCACAACGCTGCATTGCAGCATTGTGATTGGTCAGGGGAGCATGTGTGCCGGGTGCTTCATGTTCCTGGAAGACGGGAGCAGGAGCAGAGACATGCAGGACCAGGCGGGAGGGTCATTTGTTTTTTTTTTTAAATTGTGACCCACGCGCCCCCCCTAGACCCTTTATCCGCGCCCGCCTCACCACCCGCGAACCGTGCCGGCCGCCACTGAAAAGAGACACACTTGTCAAGCTACTACATGCGTAGAAACCTAAGTCACAGGCCTACTGTGTACTTTAAGTAATTCATTTCAGGAAATTATTACATTGCACTATTGTTAAAATATATACCCACCTTTGCCATTGATTCCCTTGTGAGGTAGGGCACTTCCACTCCTAAAGCCCAGGTGACGCCTGCTCATTTTGCATTGGAGAAGCAGCACTATTTAAAACTTCTAAACAAATAAGAAGCTTGCTGCTGCCTCTGCTGAACTAGCCCGCACCTCTTTTTATGTACAGGAGATTTTCTGTGTCTTTGTAGACAACTTGCACGGCTGCTCTCTGTGCATGAGGATTGAACGGATGCAGCCTGCATGGTACCTGTTCTTTGTGAGGGTGATACCTGCTGTAATTGTGCCACTATTGAATCTGTACTTTGTGCTGAGAAAACTTACACTGTGTTCGAATGTGCTGAAGGTTTTCTGTGTGAATAAAGCTTCTGCTGCCTTACCTGAACACACTGAGCAATTTACAAAATGTTTGCTACAAGTACGTGAGACTTAGGTCCTGATTACAAGTTTAGGTGCTATTTATCGCACCTGATAAATAACAATACCACAGGGTACATTATTTATCGGGTGCGATAAATAACACCTATTATGAGTTTGTGAGGAATAACATTGGGGTTTTGGTGTTTAACGCACAAAAATCTGCATGATACGGTAAATACCATATGCTTTTCCCCTGTTAAATTTTGGCAGGTTCGACCTGCCAAAATGTAACGAAGGCTGATGCGATAACGATAAATAAAGCCAAACTTTCCACACTCAAATTTTGTCATGTCAAACTTTGCTCACAGAAAAATGCCGAGAAATTTGGAAGTTAGGTACATAGATTAGAGCAGTATCACCAAATTGACAAATAATTCCCCACTCTATAAATGACAACAAAAGATCCCAAGGTAATTTCACATCCCAAAATTACTCAAACCTGCACTATTGGTAAATTCAGGTGTGAAATGACCATGTCAGAATTAATGATGAAGTTCGAATGAGGGCCTACCTCTTTTCTCATGACACCAGAAAATCTGCCATGCTGGGAGATTTTCTGTGGCTGTAGGGGTGATGTAGGTTTCAACAAATCCTCAAGACCGGAATCAGGATTTGAGAATTCCAATGCTAAAAGAAGCTTTTATTCAGTCGTGTTATTTATGACTATAAGAAGATTTGTGACTCGGACCCTAACTTGTTATCTTTGGATCAGGAGACAAGAGCTCCTCACCTGACTAACATGAACCTGGGGAAATGACTTAGTCTTACTCTCTATCTGTTCCCTGATCTCCCAGTTCAGGAAGCACAAATTGTGCTTCATGAACTGATACCCTGTACTGAGCACTAATAAAAAACAAGTATTAACAAATGCAGTACCTATGATATTTATTTCTGTTTTTTGCAGTTCTATATAGCATGTACTCGACCCAAAGAACACATGAGCGCCAGTTACATTACAGAAGGACACATTCATTTTTAGCATCGAGCCTGCAAGCGCATGCACTAGCGAGACACTCTTGTATACGGAAAAGGGCTTGGAGCCCGCCCGTTGCTTACCATTTGTTGGCTTGTGTGGCACTTTTCTTTACAGCCTGGTAATTGATCCCTGCAGGCCTAAAATCATTTCCGCTTCTCTCTGTGGAGCAGGGACCAAGCAACTGATTGATTCAACTTAATCAGTGCCTGTCTGCTGCTCCCAACATGATTGAGGTACTGTTTTGTTCTTTTTAACTTTTAGTGCCCTGCAAACAGAAAGCTTGTGACATGCCCAGCAGGACAAACAAAATTGCAAAGATTTGTTTTCTATAGTTTCTTTTACTTTGGCAAGTCTTCTTTTCTCACTTTGCACTCATGTTTTCATTTGTTTTCAATCGTGGGAGCAGTTCTCAAATGATGAGGATTATGTTATAACAAAGCGGCATTGTTTTTTTCTCATGTGTAATTTCTGAAATTATGCTTTATTTAACACATAATCGTGCAGTTCACCCCAATCCAATCCACCCCACCTCACCCCACACCAATCCTCCCCACTCAATCCTATCTATCCAACTCACCCCACCCCACTCCAATCTACTTACCCCACTCCAATCCACCACACTCCAATCCTCCCAACCCATCCCACTCCAATCTGCCCCACTCCAATTCACCCCACTTGAATCCAAAACAATCTGCCCCACTCCAATCCAAACCAATCTACCCCACTCCAGTCTTCTGTGCTCCAATCTGCCCCACTTCAACCCAAAACAATCTGCCCCACTCCAATCCAAAACAATCTGCCCCACTCCAATCCAAAGCAAACTGCCCCACTCCAATCCAAAGCAAACTGCCCCACTCCAATCCAAAGCAAACTGCCCCACTCCAATCCAAAACACTCTATCCCACTCCAATCCAAACCAATCTACCTCACTCCAGTCTTCCATGCTCCAATCTGCCCCACTCCAATCCAAAACAATCTGCCCCACTCCAATACAAAACAATCTGCCCCACTCCAATACAAAACAATCTGCCCCACTCCAAACCAAAGCACTCTGCCCCACTCCAAACCAAAGCACTCTTCCCAACTCCAATCTAATGCAAAAAGAACAGATGATTGACGGAATGCTGATCAAATCAAACATTCACCCCAGTCACAGATCTGGCCCTGGACCAGAAACAAGCATCCTGGGACCGGATTAGGGGTATCACTCCTCATCAGCCAGGCTAGCTTGAATATGGTGTATAGCAAGCACAGGACCCACATCTGGGCATACCCTTCCCACTTAGGGCAACAAATGCAAAAACAACATATGATGGACAGAATGCTGAACAAATCAAACATTCACCACAGATCTGTATTGAATCCATCATTTTTTTTCCATCTCATGCCATTCCAGTTTGGACCCAGCCATATGCAAATCAGTCTTGACCCTTCTCACTATGGGAACAGTCCAGCCGGAACTGCCAGGTCAAGTCCTCCCTGGACAAAAAGCAAGCATCCTGGGACCGGTTTCAGGGTATCACTCCTCATCAATCAGGCTAACTTGAATCTGGTTGCGTAGCGAGCACGGGGCCCACTTCTGGGCATACTCCAATCTAAAGCAATCTGCCCCACTCCAATCCAAAACAGTCTGCCCCACTTCAATCTGCCCCACTCCAATCCAGAACAGTCTGCCCCACTCCAATCTACTGCACTCAAATCCGCCCCACTCCAATTCAAAACTGTCTACCCCACTCTAATCTGCCAGACTACAATCCAAAACAATCTGCCTACTCCAATCTGCCTCACTCCAATCCAAAACAATCTGCCCACTCCAATGCGCCCCACTCCAATCGGCCCTTACTCCAATCTGCCACACTCTAATTTGTCCCAATCCAAGCCACTCCAATCAAATTCACCTCACCCCAATCCAATCCCATCCCAATCCACCCTACACCAATCCAATACACCCCAATCCAATCCATCCCGTTCTCTCCCGAATCCACCCCACTCCAAACCAATTCACCACAATCCACTCAGTCCAAGCCAAAACAATCCACCCCACTCCAATCAGCCACACATCAATCTGCCCCAGTCCAATCCAAAACAATCTGTACCACTCCAATCCAAAACAATCTGCCCCACTCACCCCAATCCACAAAACTCCAATCCTCCCAACCCACCCTACTAAAATCTGCCCCACTCCAATCCAAAACAATCTGCCCCACCCCAATATTCCACACTCTAATCTAAAGCAATCTGCCCCACTCCAATCTAAAACAGTCTGCCCACTCCAATCTCACCCACTCCAATCCAAAACAATTAGTCCCACTCCAATCTGCTCCACTCCAATATAAAATAATCTTACCCACTCAATCCAAGATAATCTGCCCCACTCCAATTCAAAACCATCTGCCCCACTCCAATCTGGCCCACTCCAATCCGAAACAATCTGTCTCCCTCAAATCTGCCTCACTCCAACTTGACCCACTCAAATCCGCCCGCTCCAATCCAAACCAATCTGCTCACTTCAACCCACCCCACTCCTATCTGCCCCACTCCAATTCAAAACAATCTGCCCCACTCCAATCCAAAACAATCTGCCCCACTCCAATATGCCCCACTCCAGTCTGCCCAACTCCAATCAAATCCACCTCACCCATTCCACTCACTCCATCCTAATCCATCCCTCTCTAATCCAATGCCTCCCACATCAATCCAAGCCACCCCAATCCAACCCAATCCACCCCACTATAGTCCAATCCACCTCACCAGAATCCAATCCCTCGCACAATTCAATCCACCACAATCGACCCCAGTCCAATCCAAAAGCATCTGCCCATCTCCAATCCAAAACGATCTTCCCCCCTCCAAATGGCCCTACTCCAATCCAAAACAATCTGCCCCACTCCAATCCAAAGCAGTATGCCCCTCCAATCCAACGCAGTATGCTGCACTCCAATCCAAAGCAATCTGCCCCACTCCAATCCAAAGCAATATGCCCCACTCCAATCCAAAACAATCTGCCCCACTCCAACTTGCCACACTCCAATCCAAAGCAATCTGTCCAACTCCAATCTATAACAGTCTGCCCCACTCCAGACTGCTCTAATCCGCCCAACTCCAATCCAAAGCAATCTGCCCAAATCCAGTCTGCCCCACTCCCATTCAAAAGAATGTGCCCCACTCCATCTGCTCACTACAATCGAAAACAATCTTCCCCACTCCAATCAGACCCACTTCAATCTGACCCACTCCAATCCATCCCATTCCAATCTGCCCCACTCCAATCCAAAACAACATGCCGAACTCCAGTTCGTCCTTCTCCAATATGCCCCACTCCAATCTGTCATACTTCAACCTAAAGCAATCTGCCCACTCCAATCCGCTCAACTCCAATCCAAAACAGTCTGCCCCACTCTAATTCGCCCCACTCCAATCCAAAACAATCTGCCCACCACAATATGTCCCACTTCAATCCAAAACAAACTGCCCCACTCGAGTGTGCCCCACTCGAATGCACCCCACTCGAATCCGCCCCACTTCAGTCAAATCCACCTCACCCCAGTCCACCCACTCCATCCCAGTCCACCCCACTCCAATACAGTACACCCCACACTAATCCAATCCACCCCAATCCAATCCATCCCACTCCCTCAATTCACCCCAATCCATCGCAGTCCAATCCAAAACTCTCTGCCCCACTCCAATCCAAACCAATCTGCCCAATCCAGTCCAAAACAATCATCCCCAGTCCAATCCAAAACAATCTGCCACACTCCAATCCAAAACAATCTGCCCCACTCCAATTCAAAACAATCTGCCCCTCTTCAATCCAAACCACTCACCCCAATCCAATCCTACCAATCCACCCCACTCCAATCCAAAACAATCTGCCCCACTCCAATTCAAAACAATCTGCCCAACTCCAATATTCCACACTCCAAACCAAAACAATCTGCCCCACTCCAATCTAAAACAATCTGCACCCTCCGATTTGCCCCACTCCAATCCAAAACAATCTGCCCAATCCAATCTGCCCCACTCCTATCCAAAACAATCTGCCCCACTCCAATTCAAAACAGTCTTCCCCACTCCAGTCCCACCCACTCCAATCCAAAACAATTTGCTTCACTCCAATCTGCACCACTTCAATCCAAAACAATTTTCCCCACCCCAATCTGCTCCACTCCAATACAAAATAATCTTCCCCACTCAATCCAAGACAACCTGCCCCACTCCAATTCAAAACAATCTGCCCCACTCCAATCCAAAACAATCTGCCCAACTCCAATCTGACCTACTCGAATCTACCCCACTCCAATCTGCCCCACTCAAAATCAAACCAATCTGTCCACTTCAATCTAACCCACTCCAATTTGTCTCACTCCGATCCATTCCCACTCCAATATGCCCACTCCAGTCCATAACAATCTGCCCCACTCCAATCTACCTCACCCCAATCCACTCCCTCATTCTTATCCACCCCTCTCTAATCCAATGCACCCCACATCAATGCAAAGCACCCAATCAAATCTACGCCACTCCAATCCAATCCACTTCACCGCAATCCAATCCATCGCACTCCCTCCTCAATCCACCACACTCCAATCCAATACACCACAATCTAACTCACTCCTATCCAAAACAATCTGCCCCACTCCAATCCAAAACAATCTGCCCCACTCCAATCCAAAACAATCTGCCCCACTCCAATACAAAACAATCTGCCCCTCTCCAATCCAAAACAATCTGGCCAGCTTCAATGCTCCCCACACCAATCGGCCCCACTATAATCTGCCCCACTCCAATTAAATCTACCTCACTCCAATCCACCCACTCCATCCAAATCCACCCCACTCCAATCCAAACCACCCCACACCAATCCAATCGACTCCAATTCAACCCAATCCAATCTACCCCAGTCAAATCCACCTCAACCCAATCCAATTCATCCACTCCCTCCCCAATCCACCCCACTCCAATGCAAAACAAACTGCCTCACTCCAATCCAAAAGAATCTGCCCCACTCCATCTGCTCACTAAAATCCAAAACAATCTTCCCCACTCCAATCTAAAACATTCTGCCCCACTCCAATCCAAAACAATCTGCCCCACTCCAATCCAAAACAATCTGCCCCACTCCAATCTGCCCTACTCCAAACCAAAACAAACCAATCTACCGCACTTCAATCTGCCCCTATCCAATCAGACACACTCTAATCCGCCCCAATCCAATCCATCCCATTCCAAACTGCCCCACTACAACCCAAAACAACCTGCCGAACTCCAGTTTTCCCCTCTCCAATCTGCCCCACTCCAATCCGCTCAACTCCAATCCAAAACCGTCTGCCCCACTCTAATCCGCCCACTCCAATCCAAAACAATCGGCCCACTCCAATCTGTCCCACTTCAATCCAAAACAAACTGCCCCACTCAAATGCACACCACTCCAATACAATCCAGCCCAATCCAATCCATGCCTCTCCCTCAATTCACCCCACTTCAATCAAATCCACCCCAGTCCAATCAAAAACACTCTACCCCACACCAATCTAAAACAATCTGCCTCACTCCAATCCAAAACAATCTGGCCCACTGCAATCCAAAATAATCTGCCCAACTCCAGTCAAAAACAATCTGCGCCACTCCAAAACAATCTGCCCCACTCCAATCCAAAACAATCTGCCCCACTCCAATACAAAACAATCTGCCCCTCTCCAATTCAAAACAATCTGCCCCACTCCAATATTCCACACTCCAAACCAAAACAATCTGCCCCACTCCAATCTAAAACAATCTGCCCCCTCCGATTTGCCCCACTCCAATCCAAAACAATCTGCCCAATCCAATCTGCCCCACTCCTATCCAAAACAATCTGCCCCACTCCAATTCAAAACATTCTTCCCCACTCCAGTCCCACCCACTCCAATCCAAAACAATTTGCCTCACTCCAATCTGCACCACTTCAATCCAAAACAATTTTCCCCACCCCAATCTGCTCCACTCAATACAAAATAATCTTCCCCACTCAATCCAAGACAACCTTCCCCACTCCAATTCAAAACAATCTGCCCCACTCCAATCCAAAACAATCTGCCCAACTCCAATCTGACCTACTCGAATCTACCCCACTCCAATCTGCCCCACTCAAAATCAAACCAATCTGTCCACTTCAATCTAACCCACTCCAATTTGTCTCACTCCAATATGCCCACTCCAGTCCATAACAATCTGCCCCACTCCAATCTACCTCACCCCAATCCACTCCCTCATTCTTATCCACCCCTCTCTAATCCAATGCACCCCACATCAATGCAAAGCACCCCAATCAAATCTACGCCACTCCAATCCACTTCACCGCAATCCAATCCATCGCACTCCCTCCTCAATCCACCACACTCCAATCCAATCGAACTCACTCCTATCCAAAACAATCTGCCCCACCCCAAACCAAATCAATCTGCCTCACTGCAAACCAAAACAATCCGCCCCACTCCAATCCAAAACAATCTGGCCAGCTTCAATGCTCCCCACACCAATCGGCCCCACTATAATCTGCCCCACTCCAATTAAATCTACCTCACTCCAATCCACCCACTCCATCCCAATCCACCCCACTCCAATCCACCCCACTCCAATCCAAACCACCCCACACCAATCCAATCGACCCCAGTCGAATCCACCTCAACCCAATCCAATCCATCCACTCCCTCCCCAATCCACCCCACTCCAATGCAAAACAAACTGCCTCACTCCAATCCAAAAGAATCTGCCCCACTCCATCTGCTCACTAAAATCCAAAACAATCTTCCCCACTCCATTCCAAAACATTCTGCCCCACTCCAATCCAAAACAATCTGCCCCACTCCAATCCAAAACAATCTGCCCCACTCCAATCTGCCCTACTCCAAACCAAAACAAACCAATCTACCCCACTTCAATCTGCCCCAATCCAATCAGACACATTCTAATCCACCCCAATCCAATCCATCCCATTCCAAACTGCCCCACTACAACCCAAAACAACCTGCCGAACTCCAGTTTTCCCCTCTCCAATCTGCCCCACTCCAATCCGCTCAACTCCAATCCAAAACCGTCTGCCCCACTCTAATCCGCCCACTCCAATCCAAAACAATTGGCCCACTCCAATCTGTCCCACTTCAATCCAAAACAAACTGCCCCACTCAAATGCACACCACTCCAATCCAATCCAGCCCAGCCCAATCCATCCCTCTCCCTCAATTCACCCCACTTCAATCCAATCCACCCCAGTCCAATCAAAAACACTACCCCACACCAATCTAAAACAATCTGCCTCACTCCAATCCAAAACAATCTGACCCACTGCAATCCAAAATAATCTGCCCAACTCCAGTCAAAAACAATCTGCGCCACTCCAAAACAATCTGTCCCACTCCAATCCAAAACAATCTGCCCCACTCCAATACAAAACAATCTGCCCCTCTCCAATCCAAACCACTCACCCCAATCCACCACACTACAATCCTCCCAACCCACCCCACTCCAATTTGCCCCATTCCTATCTAAAACGATCTGCCCCAATCCAATCCAATCCAAAACAATCTGCCCAACTCCAATAATACACACTCCAATTTGCCCACTCCAAACCAAAACAAGCTGCCCCACTCCAATCCAAAACAATCTGCCCCCTCCGATTTACTCCATTCCAATCCACAGCAATCTGCCCCACTCCAATCCAAAGCAATCTGCTCCGATCCAATCCTAAACAATCTGCCCCACTCCAATCTGCCTCACTCTAATCCAAAACAGTCTGCCCACTCCAATACAAAACACTTTGCCCACTCCTATCTGTCCCAATCCCATCCAAAACAATCGGCCCCACTCCAATCTGCCACACTCCAATTCAAAACAGTCTTCCCTACTCTAATCTCACCCACTCCAATCCAAAACAATTTGCCTCACTCCAATCTGCCCCACTCAAATCTGCACCAGTCCAATCCAGAACACATGCCCCACTATAATCTGCTTCACTCCACTACAAAGTAATCTTCCCCATTCAATCCAAGACAATCTGCCCCATTCAAATTCAAAACAATCTGGCCCACTCCAGTCTGCCCCACTGCAATCAAATCCACCTCACCCCATTCCTCTCACTCCATCCTAATCCGCCCCTCTCTAATGCAATGCACCCCACATCAATCCAAACCACCCCAATCCATCCTACCCCAATCCACCCCACTCCAATCCAATCCACCAAAATCGACCCCAGTACAATCTAAAACAATCTGCCCTACTACAATCTTCCTCACTACAATTTGCCCCACTCCAAACCAAAACAATCTGCCCCCAATCCAATAAAAGCTGCCCCACTCCAATCTGCCCCACTTCAATCTACCCCTCTCCAATCCAAAACAATCTGCCCACTAAAATCTGCCCCATTCCAAACCAAAACAATCTACCCAGCTCCAAAGCGCCCCACTCCAATCAAATCCAACTCACTCCAATCCACCGACTCCATCCCAATCCACCCCACACCAATCCAATCTTCCCCAATCTAATCCATACCACTCCCTACCAAGTCCACCCCAGTCCAATCTTAAACAATCTGCCCCACTGCAATATGTCCCACACCAATCTGCCCTCTTCAATCCAAAACAATCTGACCCACTCCAATCCAAAACAATCTGCCCCTCTTCAATCCAAACCACTCACCCCAATCCAATGCACCACACTCCACTTCTTCTAACTCACCCCACTCCAATGTGCCCCACTCCTATCCAAAACAATCTGACCCACTCAAATCTTCCACACTCCAATTTGCCAAACAACAATCGGCCCCACTCCAATCCAAAGCAATCTGCCCCACTATATTCCAAAACAATCTGCGCTACTTGAAGCAATCTGCCCCATTCCAATCCAAAACAGTCTGCCTCACTCCAATCCAAAGCAATCTGTCCCACTCCAATATAAAACAGCGTGTCCCACTCCAATCCAAGACAATCTGCCCCACTTCAATCTGCCCCAATCCAACCCAAAGAAACCTGCCCCGCTACAATCCAAAACAATCTGCCCTTCTCCACCCTGCCCCACTCCAATCTAAAACAGTCTGCCTCACTCCAATCGGCCTCACTCCAATCCAAATCAAACTGTCCCACCCCAATCTGCCCCACTCCAATATCAATAAATCTGCCCCACTCCAATCTACTCCACTCCAATCTAAAACAGTCTTCCCCACCCAACCCAAGACAATCTGCCCCACTCCAATCTGCCATAATCCAATCCAAAACAATCTGTCACACTCCAATCTGCCCCACTCCAATCCAAAATATTCTGCCTCACTCCAATCGGCCTCACTCCAATCGGCCTCACTCCAATCGGCCTCACTCCAATCGGCCCCACTCCAATCGGCTCCACTCCAATCTGACCCACTTCAATCTGACCCACTTCAATCTGACCCACTTCAATCTGAACCACTTCAATATGAACCACTTCAATATGAACCACTTCAATATGAACCACTTCAATCTCTCCACACCAACCCGCCCCACTCCAACCCGCCCCACTCCAATCCAAAACAACCTGCCCCACTCCAACCTAAAGCAATCTGCCCCACTTCAATCTGTCCCACTCCAATCTGCCCCACTCCAATCTGCCCCACTCCAATCTGCCCCACTCCAATCTAAAACAATCTGCCCCACTCCAGTGTGCCCACTGCAATCTGTCCCACTCCAATCTGCCCGCACTCCAACCTAAAACAATCTGCCCCACTCCAGGATGCCCCACTCCAATCTACCCCACTCCAATCCGCCACACTCCAATCCAAAACTGTTTGCCCCACTCTAATCTGCCCCACTCCAATCCAAAACAATATGCCCCACTCTTATGCACCCCACCCCAATCTGCCCCAATCCAATCCGCCCCAATCCAATTTGCCCTACTCCAATTCGCCCTACTCCAATATGCCCTACTCCAATCCGCCCTACTCCAATCCGCCCCGCTCCAATCAAATCCACCTCACTCCAATCCACCTCACTCCATCTCAATCCACCCCACCCCACACCAAATCAATCCACCCCAGTCCAGCCCAATCCAATCCATTCCACTCCCTCAGCAATCCACGCCACTCCAATCCAATCCACCACAATTCAATCTATCCAGCCCGCCACACTCCAATCCACCCCACTCCAATCTAATCCACCCCACTCCAAACTAACCCACTGCATTCAAATCCAATACATTACAATCCAATCCACTACATTACAATCCAATCCACCCCCACTCCAGTCCAAAACACCCCCTCTACTCTAATTCATCCCACTCCAATCTACCCTACTCTAATCCAATCCACCCCACCCCAATCCAATCCACAGCAATGAAATCCACCTCACCCCATTTCAATCCACCCACTCTAATCCACCCCATCCAGTCCACCCACTCCAATCCACACACTCCATTGAATCCAATCCACTCTACCCTAATCCAATCCATCCAATCTACTCCCGTCCAATCCATCCCACTACCTCAATCCACCCCACGCCACTTTACACCACTTCACACTGTGACACTGCATTCTATGCCACTCTCTGCCACAAAACCACAGAACTCGACTCCTCTCTGCCCAACTCTACGACACTCTACTCCCCCTACTCCACTCTACCACACTCTATTCCCAACAAATCCAAAACAAACTCCCCTCACTCCATTCTAGGACACTACACGCCACTAACTTTTCGCCATGCAGAACAGCAGCCACGCTGGTGTACAACATGGCAAAACCACATTGCAATTAGCTCTTGTATAGGCGAGAGCTATTGGCTTTGCCAATGCTTGTTGTTTTTTGTAGGCACAGGAAAATTAAGTGATTTGCCCAGAATCACAGGATGTTGAGCCAAGGCCGAACCTAGAACCTGGGGCCTCAGTTCCAAAGCCGGCGGCTCTGGCCATTATGCCACATACTCTCCCGACGTTGCCTGACGCGGTCTCCAAAATCTGGGCATCCATCGGCAAGGTCTTATCAGTCTTGGGTTTTGGAAAGAGTTTTGGCTAAGCAGATGCTCTGCTGCATATGTTCAGCTGCACTGGTCCCTCATCTCGGAATCTGCTGACCTGACCCTTTGTCTGAATCTCGGGCAGGATGATTTCGAAAAGAGCATCAGGTAAACAAGCACACTTGGACACCGGCATCTCTTGACGTATGTGAAGCGTCTTCTTAGACCCAGGGTGCTGAAGTAGACAGGAGACGGTGCATGCAGCGGAGCGCGTGAACCATAAAGCGCCTGCTTCCTGACCCGCTCTCTGGAACAACGAATCCGCCCCAGTTTGAGCCTCCAGTATATGCATCCGCCCATGGCTCCTTCACGGCCCCGAGGGATCCGGTTAGCTCTGGATTCTGAAGGAGAGTGGGCCCGGTGTCTATGCAGGTTGTGAATGATAAAGGAAGAGCCCGGTGCATGTGCTATTGTGGGGACTGATGAATGAGGTAAAGAGTAGAGTGGATGAATGGATACAAGCATGACTGGGTGAGTGATTGGGGCATTGATGAATGGTGAGTGTGTAAATGAGTGCCTGGGTGAATGAACAGAGTGAGTGAATACATAAACAGGTGGCTGGGTGTACAGATGAGTGTCTGGATGATGAAACCGTGAAGAATGAGTGTTTCACTTGATGAAATGGACTGCACCCCTCATGATGGCGCTCCTTTCGATGCTAATTATTATTAGGCGAAAAAAGAGTATGTCCAGAAGGACTAGTTTACATATTTTCAAGAGAATGCCCTAGACCATCAATTCTAGGGTTCTTATTGCTTTATTTAGCTTATTTTAAATTATTTAGAATAGCAAAGCAAATAAATATTTTTTCATGTCTCAGAAAAGAAACCTTCCATTTACAGAACACCACATTTGCAAAAACACATTTATAGACAGTATTATATTCCACTTAAAAACGAAAAAATTCAAAAACAAAAATGACAGGTGAAACAAACTTAGACAATCGTGTGAAATAACATTTACATTAAGAGTACAACACCAGTCCTAGTTTTTACATAAGGCACCAAGCGGACGTTAGATTCTTAACTAGACTTTGTTAATTGTCCTGCCTAGGCCAAGAGGCCGGGGGTTAGGTCTTCAAACCAATGTTGCCTACACAAGAGGAAAAATTATTACTACATTCCTTAAGGCACAATATATACACAATCCCCCGAGCTCACAAGAGCCAACGCGCTTGAATCCACCCAATTCACGGATTCTCCTCAGGACTTGGACAAGGTTGAAATCTTAAAAGCGGCGCGATGTGCGTCCGCCCTGTGTGTAGAGGAATAATTGAAACCTCTTGCCTGACGGTTGAATTTGCCATATGATGTAACGAAAATCTTTAGTTAAAAATCCCAGTTGCCACAGAGACTTTTCAAAGTTGTCCTGACGGCTTGACTGTAGTCAGTAATTGGCGCCTCATTGCCAGGGGAATCAATTTCACTCCATGGGGCTGCTCAGGCGACGCCCATCCCGATTCAACACTTCTTTAAACTTAGTCTGGATTAAATTGTTTTAGAACATTCTCCACACACCCGATGTCTGCTACAATTCAATTGTTTTTTTTGCTGAATTGTAGCATACATCAGGTGTGTGGAGAATGTTCTAAAACAAAGATTCTACAGTCAAGCCGTCAGGACAACTTTGAAAAGTCTCTGTGGCAACTGGGATTTTTAACTAAAGATTTTTCGTTACATCATATGGCAAATTCAACCGTCAGGCAAGAGGTTTCAATTATTCCTCTACACACAGGGCGGACGCACATCGCGCCGCTTTTAAGATTTCAACCTTGTTCAAGTCCTGAGGAGAATCCGTGAATTGGGTGGATTCGAAACGCGTTGGCTCTTGTGAGCTCGGGGATTGTGTATATATTGTGCCTTAAGGAATGTAGTAATAATTTTTTCCTCTTGTGTAGGCAACATTGGTTTGAAGACATAACCCCCGGCCTCTTGCCCTAG
The DNA here is from genome assembly GCA_963921515.1 of Calotriton arnoldi. Taxonomy (NCBI): domain Eukaryota; kingdom Metazoa; phylum Chordata; class Amphibia; order Caudata; family Salamandridae; genus Calotriton; species Calotriton arnoldi. The sequence continues at coordinate 2,103,977 of CAWUFW010000692.1, forward strand.
GCAGGACAATTAACAACGTCTAGTTAAGAATCTAACGTCCGCTTGGTGCCTTATGTAAAAACTAGGACTGGTGTTGTACTCTTAATGTAAATGTTATTTCACACGATTGTCTAAATTTGTTTCACCTGTCATTTTTGTTTTTGAATTTTTTCGTTTTTAAGTGGAATATAATACTGTGTATAAATGTGTTTTTGCAAATGTGGTATTCTGTAAATGGAAGGTTTCTTTTCTGAGGCATGAAAAAATATTTATTTGCTTTGCTATTCTAAATAATTTAAAATAAGCTAAATAAAGCAATAAGAACCCTAGAATTGATGGTCCAGGGCATTCTTTTGAAAGTATGTAAACTAGTCCTTCTGGACATACTCTTTTTTCTCGTATTTACAGTGGTCCAGTCCAGGAGGTTTTAGGACCCAAGCCTTCTTTGTTCTCAATTATTATTAGGCAGCAGGAGTTAAAAAGACATTTCTATCATCTAATCTTACGATTCCTGACTCCCTCTGAGTACATTCAGCTGAGATCCGAGAAGCACCACGTGTTTGTTTCTCCAATGTAAACGGTAAGTGGTATAAATAGTGCCTCAGGCCCATGGGTAACCTACAGGTGTGGTCAGGACTGACCTTGACATGGTTCGGGGTGGCTGCGATCCCACTGCTGGCAGGAGCTGCCCCTCCCCCCCTCTTGCGGTGCTGTTCACTTTCTTATTCATGCACCCGGGAAAGTGAGCACAAAGATGCCCTGCTAGGAAGACAACTTACAACAGCAAAGTAGCTGAGATGGCTGCATATATTCCAGGTTATGCGACCAACCTGGAAAGTCTCACAGTTTAACTGCTGCATAGTCTGGTTCATATGAAAGAGAAGCACTCACCTCCTCACTCAACAACTCCACCCCAACCATCGCGGAAAACGACGACCCCAACACCGCAGCCCGAACCCTGCATAGATGGATCTCGGACAGCACCAACACCATAGCCCCCTCAAGAAAAACAACAATACCCGCGCCAAGAAAGCCAGATGGTTTACCACCGAACTTCGAGAGTCCAGAAGCACATGCCGCCGCCTCGAAAAGGCCTGGAGGAACACCAAATCCACAGAAGCCCACGACAACTTCAGAGCCGCCACCAACGCCCACCATCAACTCATCAGAGAAACGAGGAAAAAGCGATTGAAGACAGAATCTCCACCCACGCGCACAACAGCAAGGAACTCTTCAGCATCATCAAGGAGTTCGCCCAACTCACTAGCGAGTCTACCGACATCCCTCCCTCACAAGACCTCTGCAACAAACTCAGCACCTTTTTCCACCACAAAATCAAGAGCATCTACGACAACTTCGACGAAGACAACCAACACACTGAACCCTCACCAACCACCACCGACACCCGGAAACCAGCGATTGATGACTGGTCAGCCCTCACCACCGAAGACACACTGAAGACAATGAAGTCAATCCACTCAGGGGCCCCCACGGACCCCGCCCCCACCACATCTTCAACAGAGCCGCCGACACCATCGCACCCATGCTCCGCCACACCATCAACCGCTCCCTGGCGACCGCCTCGTTCCCCGACGACTGGAAACACGCCGAGGTCAACCCCTCCTAAAGAAACCCTCAGCGGACCCCACCGACCTCAAAAACTACAGACCCATCTCCCTGCTCCCGTTCCCAGCGAAAGTCATCGAGAAAGCCATCAACAGCCAACTCGCCACATTCATTGAAGAACACAACATCCTCGACTCCTCCCAATACGGCTTCAGAAAAAACCACAGTACGGAAACCGCCCTCCTCGCCGCAACAGACGACATCCGCACCCTACTGGACAAAGGAGAAACAGTAGCCCTCATCCTCCTCGACCTATCAGCGGCGTTCGACACAGCCTCCCACCGCACCCTAATACGCAGACTCTACGACGCAGGAATCCAGGACAAGGCCCTCGACTGGATCCGCTCCTTCCTCTCCGGCAGGACGCAGCGGGTCAGACTCCCCCCTTTCCTCTCGGACCCCACACCTACCACCTGCGGAGTCCCCCAGGGCTCCTCCCTCAGCCCGACGCTCTTCAACGTCTACATGGCTCCACTCGCCCCCATCTTCAGAACCTACGGACTCAACATCGTGTCATACGCAGACGACACCCAGCTCATCCTCTCCCTATCCAACGAGCCCAACACCGCCAGACGCAACTTTCGAGAAGGCATGGAAGCCGTCACCAAATGGATGAAAAACAGCTGCCTACAACTAAACACCAACAAAACAGAAGTACTCATCATGGGCCCAAACCCCGATGCCTGGAGCGACACCTGGTGGCCCCCGCCCTCGGAAACCCGCCAACCCCCATGGACCACGCACGCAACCTGGGAATCATCCTGGACTCCGAGCTCAAAATGGACCGCCAGATCAACTCTGTCTCCTCTTCCTGCTTCCACACCCTCTGCCTCCTTCGTAAGACCTTCAAATGGATCCCCCTCGAACACCGAAAGACCGTCACTCACGCCCTGGTCACCAGCAGACTCGACTACGGCAACGCACTCTATGCCGGAATAAACAAAAACCTCACCCGCAAGCTACAGAACGCCGCCGCAAGACTGGTCCTCAACCTGCCAAAACACTGCCACATCTCCCAGCACCTGCGCACACTCCACTGGCTCCCTGTCGAGGCGAGAATCACCTTCAAGATGCTCACCCACGCACACAAGGCCCTCCACGGCACCGGACCAGCATACCTGAACAGCCGACTCAAATTCCACGCACCCCAAAGGACCCTACGATCAGCCCAGCTCTCCTACGCCGTGGTCCCCCGCACCAGAAAGACCAGATCGGGAGGCCGCTCCTTCTCCTTCCTCGCGGCCAAAGCATGGAACGCCCTTCCGCTCCACCTCAGACAGACAACATCGCTCCCCATCTTCGCAAGAAACCTCAAAACCTGGCTCTTCGACAGACCCCCTCCTTGATGGATGGAACCTGCACCCCCCCCCACCCCTAGCGCCTTGAGACCCTTACGGGTGAGTAGTCGCGCTTTAACAAACCCTTGATTGATTGACACACCAGCTCAGATACTGCAGCGGTTCACTACTACACCTATAAAGTAGTGATGGAGCAAGGTTTCAAAATTGAAACTTGCTTGTATGCAATCTTCCTCATAGTATTAATATATTAAAATTTGTACTGTCAATACTAATCCTTGCATTCACAAACACGAAAGGGATAGACGCTTGCCTATGTGTTTTACTAATGAATAACGCTTGTCCATAAACCAAGATGGCCGCTAAAAGCGCGGAACTTTATTGCGCATGTCACAACCTGATCACATGGTGTGACGTCTTTCTTTGCTTGGTGGGAAACTTCTGCTTCTGCGCAGTGTGTATTAAAATGGCCGCTAAATGTTTTCACATGCTTAAGCTTGCTCTTATGTCATTATTAAATTGTCGTTTTCTTAACGCTACTAATGCAGGATAGTATTATGATTAAATGGGAATAGAGTTAGGAAAGTGGAATAGAGTTAGGAAAGTGGGTATACAGTGAAACTTTTTATTTGTGATTTTAATATTTTCTTCTTGCACTTTTAGTAATTCGTAAACTTGGGCCTGGGTTGGTGTCTTGAAACTCGAGAGACAGAGGGTTCTGCGCATGTGTCCTGTATGCCTGCCAAGTGAAGTCAACTTGGACGTCTCCCAAGGCCACGACCTATTGGCCGAAGATGATGTACCCAATGTTTCCGGCGGAACAAATTGTTACTTTTCTCCTGTAAAATATATAACATTTGTCATGAGACAAGTGGGAAATAAAGCGAATGTATTAATTTGAAGGGGAGGGAACATAAAGACAATAGGCTTTACAATTTAGGCCAAATTTGACGTGGTGCGAGAATCCACCTCCTGTCCCTGTCCAATCAGAAGTAGTGGTCCCATATTTTAGCAACATTAAGGGGAGGTACATGGGCGTAGAAGGGTATAATAGAAAATAGTATTAGTAAATTAGTCAGAGCAGGATTCCAGAAGAGCATGCGTTCATGAAGAACAGGCGTCCATACTGCCAGAGCGCTCTCAACTCCAGACTGCCCAGCTGATCGGTTGCTGACTGAATTTCTGTCCGGAAGAGGTCCTGAGGAGGGGGCGGCAGAGTCCATTAGACGGGAGAATCGAGAGAAGTCGAGTATCAGAGAGGGGAACGGCGCAGGCGTCGTTGTAGAGAGGTCACCGGTTCTGTCCTGATCCTGGAAGAAGTCTTTACTCTTCATCCTTCCTGGGTCCTATCTTTTCCAACTCCTTGGCTAAGGGGCTTGGTTCTCGCATTTTAGGTAATTATACTGCAACCTTTAGTTGCGCTGCTGTTTCTATCTTCTCCTCTTCCTTAAACACCGTCATTTATTAGCAAAATCATTTCTATGCTTTTTCTTGGGTATTTCAATCAAGTACCGTGTTTTCTGTATTTTACTCTGCCAAAACTTTAGATAAACATTTTAAAACTTCCTGACTCAGTGGTTATTTCAGGATTATGTACTATAATGAATGTCACTCATTTTAAACTTCCCAATTAGCAAAGGATCCATTGGTAAGTTATTACTCTTCAATCAGAAGGTAATTGGTAGCAGGGACTTTGATAAAAGAGTACATCTGACACCCAGCGTAAGTATTAGTGTAGTGTGAATGTATGGGCCCAAGTGAGTATATGGTGTATGAATGCTGTTGGCTAATATTGCGCTGGATCAGTTTTCTGGTAAGCAGAGGACGGTTGTTGTTACTCTTTGTTAATTGGGTAATGAGAATTTTATTTGTATTTTTATGAACTAACATCCGCTTATTTTTGAGTTTTGTTACATGTTGTCCAGAATACCCCGGGGTAGGTAAAAAGAATAGTGGGTGGCAAGTGGAAGCCATACTGCAGTGAGGTTATCTGTCAGGCAGAAATAGTACTGAGAAGTTAAGCAGGACTTCAAGTACTCGTTAGGGACTCTATGCGTGTGAGTAATAGCAAAAAGGGTACGCTGATAAAAATTTGATGTTATATCACCTAGTAAGGGTAACATTGGAGAAGTAACAGGTACTTCTGGAGCTTGTGTGAAGAGTAGACGGAAGTGTTTTACTCGTAGTGTATGTATTAGTAAACGGAAAGGTTTTACTAAAGTGTGGAAGAAACTATCTTTTTCGAAATTAGTGGAAACTGGCACGATAGCGAATGTTTTATGTTGTTACTGAAATTTAATTAAGATTTATAGAGAAAATAAGTTTGCGTAAATTTTGTAAAGGGAGGGTCAGTTGCCGGAGAGGGAACTGACGTCACAAAACGCTGCGCTGTGGTAGGTTGAAACAGCGGGTGTGGAGAAAAACCCTTGTAAAGGAGGGGTCAGTAGTCAGGAGTAGTACTGACGTCACAGGTGCTGCGCTGGGATTGGTTAAACCAGCGAGGACAGAAAGGAGCAGATTGTAAAGGAGGGGTTGACAGAGAAACGTCACCAAAAAGCCGCGCAAGGATTGGCTCGGAAATAAAAGATAGCAGACATTTGATTGGTCGAAAATATAGAAGCAAAATTCTTAGTGGATAAGGATTGCATGTTAAAACGCGATCCGACTTTAACAGGAACTCGTCCGGATAGGAGATTCCTAGGTTTTGCAGAATATAATTTTGTACACAGAAGATTAGATAGAATGTACGGAGAAAAGAGAAAAATGTCATTCTTACAAAAGATTAAGAATTATTTTAAAAAGGACAAACCAATCAAAACTAGAGAAGGAATTATTATTCCACCAGCTAAAACGCCAGCATCATTTATGATGATGGAGAGAGGTTATCATACCTGTGTATGGATGGAGAATTGGATAGAATACACCAAAAATGATGGAGTATTAGCATTTCCCCAGAATGGCACGTTCAATGGGCGAATTCTTCAGAACTTGAGATTGAGGTTGAATGACTTAGAACCCAGACCTAGATTAACCCAGTACGAAGCTCTAGAAGAATGGGAAACCGAGGCTTTTGAGCAGGATAGATCTAGAAGTAATAGCAGTTATCCAGGATTTTACCCCAGATATTTACGTGAGTCGAGAGAGGGTCAGATGAAACAATGGAGAAGGACAATGATTACAGAGGGACTGTATCCATTATTCACAGAAGGAGAGAAATCAGGAGGAAAATGTACGGAAAAGACAAAACATTTAATGAGAAATGAGGATTCAGAAGACGAATTTATGGAAGAAATGTTAAGAAATCCCCCACCAGATCAGGAAGGGACAAGTGGATGCCCTCCTAGTGCACCACCACAAACTCCCATGGTACCAAAGGTAATGCATGAGTTCACCCCGACTAGAATACTTCATGACAAAGAAAAAGAAGCCCTAGAAAAGACCAGAACAGAATTAATACAGAAAATAACTCAGATAAAAGTACATCCTGATTCGTTGACCATACCAGTAACAATTGGTCCAGTAGTTCCATTATATGGTACTCAGGGAAATTGTCCTCAACCCATACTTGCACCTACTCCTGTGAGTAATCCCAGACCTGAAGCTCCAGTTATAATTGAGGATCAATTTAGTGACTGTGAATCCACAATATCACTTATGGATTTGCCTATTCGAGGTTCTGTAAATAGTACTCCAAGAAAAGATGTGCCTGGAGGTTCAAAAGATGTAAGTTTAGTAACTTCATCAGGAGCAAAAAGTGCTACCATAGTAACACCTGAAGATCTAGAAAGATGGGTACAAGGGTCAGTTAAACAGTGCACACCTCCAAAAGTACTGGATATCCATAAATTGAAAGTTGAATTAGAAGAAATAATAGCAGGAAATGTAGGAGTAGAACGCTTGAATACCTATGATGAAGAAGAATTATTATTCTTGTGCAGGAGTATCACTAGAAATGTAAAGATATTCCATGAAAAATTGTCCAACTTAGCATTACAGATGGGAATCGAAATAGGGAGATCAAAAGTATTACAGAAACCCTATAGAGCAGAATTTGCAGACAAAGATTTAGAAAATATGAATGCATCTGGAAGAAGACTACAAATAAGAGAATTAATGTTAGTTTTACAAAAATGGGGAGATCTAGATAAATGGAGATCTAGATGGGCCAAGAAAAAGGAAGAAGCACGAACAAGTAGAACAGCATCAGAATATGTGATGAAGGAAGCAGGAAAAGCAGACCAGATGTATCCAATGCGAGAAGTTGCGGGAGGAGGATATGTACATGTCCCATGGAGCAGACAGGATATTTTATCATTTACGAATGATTTTCCAAAGCTGAGAGAAAAACCAATTGAATGGTACAAGCAGGTTGAAAGGTTTGTGAAAGTGTCAAAGGTATTGTTGAAGGATTTAGATGGTTTGTTTGACATAGTGGTACCTGCCGATTTATGGACAGATTGTAAGATCACAGTCGATTGGCCTAGTGATGAATATCCTAGAGATCCGAAAACAGGTGCCCCGTCAAATGATGTGATGAAAAAGTATCAGCAGGTGATAACATACCTGAAAGGGAAAATACCCCCGAAAGAAACAGATTGGGTGAAAATAGATCGAACAACCCAAGAAGCCAGTGAAACAGTACATTCCTATTATGAGCGTTTATTGCAGGTGTTTAAACAGTATAGTGGATTCGAGGACATTGGAGACAAAAACATGAGTCAGTTTGTGTATCGGTTTGTTTACGGTCTGAAGCCAGAGATTTGCCAGATGATTAAACAACATATGCTGTGTTGGCAGGGAAAGCCCATAGATGAGATTCTGAAGTATGCAAAATATTGTGGAGACGATATTGGAGGATAGACACAAGAAATTGCAGGAAAAAGTGATGTGGGCTCAGGTGAAAATGGCAGAGAAGCAGGGAATTAATTTGGAAAATCCGAGTGAAAATCCAGGAAAAGATTCGGGAACGAGTGGTGATACGGGAAATGGTGGAAAATTTAGAGGACGAATGAGTAGAGAAGAAGCTAAAAAGAAATTTCCTTGTCATGGATGCGGAAAATTGGGGCATTGGAAGGATGAATGTAAAAAGATTCGGAATAATAATGGCCCAAATCAAAACTTAAATCCACAGACGCAGAATGACTCACAACAGGGTGTAAATCCCCAGAGTCAATTACCACCTCCACCTGTTCAGGGTAATGTAAGCAGAGCAAAACATGGTACAGACATTGGATACCCAGGAGGGAGTGGTAAGAATGATTATATGACATCACAATTTCTTTTGCAGGACAATTATTGTAAATTCGACTCATGACGGTGCCTAGGAGAGGGGAAGAAGGAGTGCATACTTGGCGCATCCTTACAGGTAGATCAGTCTGGTCCATATGTTGAAGGAAATGTGAAAGGTAATGATATTACTTTCCTTTTGGACACTGGTGCTACCAGGTCTACTGTGAGATCAGCAGACATCCCAGACCTTCCTCTCTCTGGTGAAGATATCCAAGTAGTAGGGGTAGCTAATCAAAGAATTAGAACACCTCTTACAGAACCAATGGAAGTCAAAATAGGAAACTTCAGAGAAATGCACCAATTTGTAGTGTGCGATTCTAGCCCAGTAAATTTATTAGGTAGGGATTTATTGTGCAAAATGAACTGTACAATTTTCTGCACGCCGGATGGTGTGGCAGTTCAGACACCAGATGAGGACCATGTTTATAAAATTATGGTTGCAAAACAAGGTACAGAAATAGATGAAATGTTTTCGCTGATAACAAAAGATGAGTTGCCAGAAGAATTAAAAGGTACAGTAAACTCAATAGTATGGGATTTCACCGGAAAAGAAGTAGGACTTATGGCAAAAATAGATCCAGTTCAAATTACAGTAAAAGAAGGTGCAATTTTCCCAAATACTAAACAATACAAAATGAGTGCAGAAGTAAAAGCAGGAGTCATTGAAGAAATCAATCGAATGGTAAAACAAAACATCCTAAAAGAAGTAATGAGTAGCCCATGTAATTCACCAATCATGGGACTAAAGAAACCTAGTGGAAAATATAGGATTGTTCAGGACCTGAGGAAAATAAATAAAATTGTAGAACCATGTTGTCCCATAGTACCAAATCCTGCAGTAATTCTATACCAGATCCCTTGGAATGCAGGATGGTTCACAGTAATTGATTTGTGTCAAGCATTCTTTTCAATACCATTGCATCCAGACAGCCAGTATCTTTTCTCATTTAAATTTGAGAACAAAGTCTATGTGTGGAACCGTGTTCCTCAGGGGTACACAGAAAGTCCTTCAATTTTCAATCAGATACTGAAAAAGTGCCTTGAAAAACTAGTGATGCCAGGAAGCTCAGTTTTAGTTCAATATATCGACGACTTGTTAGTAGCTTCGACCACCAGAGAAGACTGTGTTGTTGATTCCATAGCATTATTAAATCTTTTGGCTGAGGAAGGGCATAAAGTCTCACCTGAAAAGTTACAGTTTTGCAGGACAGCTGTTAAATATCTGGGACACCAAATTGAGAGGGGAAAAAGAAGAGTAACCTCTGAAAGAGTAGAATTAATAAAGAGAATGCAAATGCCTGTAACTCAAAGACAAGTGAGAATGTTCCTAGGAATAGTAGGATACTGTCGACAATGGATACCAAATTTTTCCATGTTGGCTAAACCCTTAATTAACATGACGAAAAAGAAAGCAAAGGACCCTGTTGAATGGGAGGATGAAAGTGTAGAAGCTTTTGTAAAATTGAGAAACGCACTTTGTTCAGCACCTGCCTTAGGCATGCCTGATTATAAAAGAGAATTCGCATTATTCTGTCAAGAGAGAGAAAATTGTGCACTTTCTGTCCTAACTCAGAGACATGGACTAGACAGACGTCCTATAGCATATTTTTCTGCTACATTGGACCCAGTAGCAGCTGCGTTGCCAGGATGCTTAAAAGCAGTAGCAGCGACGTGTTTGAGCATTGAACAAAGCGAGTCAATTGTGATGGGACATCCTGTAAAAGTGTATGTTCCACATGCAGTTGTCATTCTGTTGACAAGAACCCGAACTCAGCATCTTACTCCTAGTCGGCTGACTAAATATGAGAGGATAATAATGGGTGCTGAAAATGTGACCATGGTAAGGTGTACAATAATAAATCCAGCAACTTTATTGCCAGACCCATATCATGAAACAAATAAAGATGACGAAGAAGATGAACATGATTGTGTACAAATTACAGAATTATGTACAAAACCACGCCCAGACATAGAGGAACAGCCTCTTAAAAAGCCAGACAGGGAGCTATTTGTCGATGGTTCATGTCAAAGACATGAAGATGGTAAACTAACTGCTGCCTATGCGGTATGTGAATTAACTGGAATAGTTGAAGCATCCTATTTACCAGGAGTCAAATCTGCACAAGTAGCTGAATTGATTGCTTTGATAAAAGCTTGCAAAATTGGGAGGAATCAGAGAGTGACCATATTTACTGATAGTCAATATGGTTACGGGGTCGTGCATGATTTTGGCCAACTGTGGATGCAGAGGGATTTCATGACTTCTTCAGGATCCCCCATTAAAAATGGACAATTTGTAAGGGAATTGCTAGAAGCAATACAATCACCAAAAGAATTGGCTGTGGTGAAATGTGCCGCACACCAGTCAGGAGATGACTGGGTGGTAGTCGGCAATAGATATGCAGACTTGGTGGCTCAACATTGTGCCAAAACCAGAACGTCAGTCAATAAGAGGGTGGAAAGAATGGGAATCAGCTGCCAACTTATGCTGTATATGCCACCTGAAACTTGGAATGAAGTGAAGAAATTGCAAGATGAGGTTGATGAAAGTGAGAAGAATTTGTGGATCAAAGTGGGTTGCTCCCAAAGAGGAGAAGATGAAGTGTGGATCAGTGCAGATGGCAGACCAGTCATGCCAGACTGTTTACTCTCACAAATGGCTAGAATGCACCATGGAGACTCACACATAGGGAGAGATGCAATGATTAGGCTGTTCAGACAAAATTGGTACAATCCCAAATTCAGGGCTGTTGCAGAGAGTCTTTGCCAGAGATGTCTAACTTGCCAAATGCATAATCCAGGCAGGAAAACGATAATTGGGTTTGGGAAAATTGGAAAGGCAGAGGGCCCATTTATAAGACTCCAGTTCGACTTCATACAGTTACCCCCATGCAGAGGACTAAAATATGTACTAGTCATAGTGTGTCTGTTTTCAAAGTGGGTGGAGGCTTACCCTACTAGGAGAAATGACAGTATTACAGTTGCAAAACTGTTGTTACGTGAGCTCATACCTAGGTTTGGTTTCCCAGTATCTTTGGAATCAGATAGAGGAAAACACTTTAATAGCGAAGTGATCCAGATAATCTGTGAAGCATTTCAAATCAAGCAGAAATTGCACTGTGCATATCGCCCAGAGGCTTCTGGAGTGGTTGAACAATTAAATGGCACTATAAAGTCAAGATTGGGAAAAATGTGTGCATCAACATCATTAGAGTGGCCAGACGCATTGCCACTTGTCTTGATGGGACTCAGAAGTATACCTGACAGAACGACAGGATTGAGCCCCCACGAAATAATGATGGGAAGAGCAATGAGACAAACACATGTTCCCACAAACAAACTGGTGAATATATCTGATGATATGGTTTTGGATTATTGCAAAGGATTGGCTGACCTAGTGCGTTCTGTCTCTCATCAGGTTGGAGAAGACGCAGTTTCCAGGCAGCCTGAACTAGAACATGATCTGAATCCTGGTGATTGGGTGGTAGTGAAGAATCACACCAGAGAAACGTGTCTATCACCCAGGTGGAGCAGACCTTGTCAAGTCATATTGACCACCAATACAGCAGTGAAGTGTGCAAGATTTCCTAATTGGATTCATGTAAGCCACACAAAAAGAGTACCAGAACCTGAAGAAGAGAATCCACAGACAACGCCAATCACTGAAGAAGCTGAAGGTTGCCCAGCTGAGGAATCTCAGGCTAGAGGTTCGAGAGAAGCTGACGGAGAACAACCGAGCACAAGTCAGGATTGGATACCAGTGGTAGAAGTTCCTGAAGTATATTACAGAACGAGAAATCAAACAAAATTGGAAGAAATTGAAGAAGATCAGATAGGTGAAGAAGAAGAAGTTCAGGATCAAGAAGAAAAGATAGTAAAAGATCCTGAACTAAATCAGATAGGGAAAGAAAATTGGACTAAAAACAGTGAAGATTTAATTGACTTTACACAGGGAAAGACAGGTTTAGAAGAATCAGGTCAGGCTGCAGAAGTTCACAGTGCGATAAGCCCTGATCAGAAGCAGTTAGATCAAGAAGAATTCACTAAAGAAAAAGGGGTTAATACAAATGAACATAAAGAAATAAAAAAGGAACAAAGCCAACATTTTGAAAGTCATTGTGGAGCTGCTGAAAAGAAACCAATCAGACCTGAAAAAGAACGAACAAAAGAGGCAGTAATCAAAGAAAACAAAACAGTATTGAGCAGTGAAAATAACGAGATCTTTGAAGACGTAAACAGAGAAACAGTGCCAACAAAGAAAACAAGAAAAGGAGATCATTGGCCAAGTGTCATCAAAAGAGTAAAATACCACATAACAACCAGAAGTGAAGATCCAGAACAAGTACCTGAAGTAACAAGTCAAACTGAACAAGAGAAAAAGTCAGGAAAAAGAAAAAGTAAAAGACTGAGACTTGTGAATAACAAATTCAAAGGTCCTGACTGGACTTATATCATTCTTGAAGATTTTGAAAGCTCAGAGTCAAGTGACAGTGGTGGCGAAGGAACAAGTGCAGAACTAACATACGAAGAAGAAACAAGACCACCCTGACTAAACAAAAGAATCATCTAAAGAAAAGAAGAAGAGATAAGAAGAGCAATCTTCCTTGTCGAAAAATGCCTGATGATAGAGTTACTGGGAGACCAAAACGAAATTGTTGTAGGAGATGCTGTGCAATCTGCATATGTAGTCTAGTATTGGTGCTTATAGTATGGTTAGTCCTGATTGTAGCAATTCCTTACCTTATGATAATAGATAAGAAAATAAATAATGAAACTAAAGGGAGGACAGCAAACATGAAGGGCAATAGAGTAGAATTAATGGCAGAAGATGAGGCAGAAATTCATCATGAAATAGCTGATAACGACACTAGTTTAAATGTTTTCACAAAGTTATTATTTCAGTATGTAGACACAATGGAAGTTAGTAATTGTTATGTCTGTATGAAGTTACCTGAATCAGTAGCGGAAGGATTAACATACCATCATTTACCACTGACATATGGCATCTCATGTAGTGTATTAACAAGTTTATTTTATAGAACAGGTCGGCTACAATATTATTATTCAAACTTAGATGTGATATTTTCTGAGGTTCCGATTCGCAGGAGTATGAACCCAGTGCTTACTAGTCAAGACGCACAGTTTATGGGAGAGTTTTTCTTAACAATGAAATCGATAGACATAACACATGCACATAGACACAATCTAACATGTTCTTTACTAGAAGAAGAAAAGATATTTTTGAATTTAGTAGAAGATAGAAGACATGATTTTCAAAAGAAAGCTTCAGAGCATAAGGCTCAGTTGCCACCTTGGGCGAAGAAGGAAGGGAGTTATACACCTGGTAGAGCTCAAGCTGCAATGGCTCTGGATTTCGTAAAGAAAGGGAAAATTTGTCTTCATAGGTTAAAGACTGATTATAACAATGTTTTCATCGGTACCAGTGAATGTGAACACAATTTTTTAATTATTGGAGGTTGGGGACTCAAAGGAGGAACAGATTCAGTTTTTCCTGGAATCTATTATGTATGTGGGAATAAGGCTTACTTTAGGCTTCCTGCAAGGTGGTATGGAAATTGTTATTTTGGAATAGTTTTTCCAAAGATATACCACGTAAAAAGAAACACTGGAAGCAATGAAAACAATAATGAGTTAGTACGTAGAAAAAGAGCTAGTTTTTCAGAAATTGTAGGTGATATATTTGGTGCATTGATACCTTCAGTGGGAATAATTCTGAACTCAAGGAAAATATGTAAATTGTCTACAGTGGTTGATCGTTTATCAACGGATACTGCTGGAGGTTTTCTAATGATTAATACGGAGATGGTTGCGATTAGATCTATGGTGATGCAAAATCGACTTGCTCTTGACATTCTATTGGCAAAAGAGGGAGGAGTCTGCAAATTATTGAAGACGAAACATTGTTGCACTTACATTCCTGATAAGAGTGCAGAAATTGGACCGTACATTCAGAACATAACTAAACTTGAGAAAGAAATTAAACCACTAGAAGTTGATAGTGTATGGGAAAGAGTGACAAATAGTATATCGTCAATTGGAACCTGGTTTGCTAATATAGGGAAAGGACTTATAGGTCAAATATTAGTACCCTTAGCAGGGATAGCAATAATAATTTTAGCAATAACAATATGGTGCAAATGCTGTAGAAAGAATGGGACATATAAAGTGACAGGAAAAGGAAAGAAGAGAAAACTAGATGAAATCAAACTAGAAGAATGGAGAAGTGATTTATACAAGAAATTAAAAGGAGAGTGTAAGAATAGAAAAAGTCAAATTGAGAATGAAACGAATTGCTAGAAGTTGGCATCTGATTGAGGGTAGTATTTTGATGGCTCAGAAACGCCATCAGAGAGGGGATTGATGGAGCAAGGTTTCAAAATTGAAACTTGCTTGTATGCAATCTTCCTCATAGTATTAATATATTAAAATTTGTACTGTCAATACTAATCCTTGCATTCACAAACACGAAAGAGATAGACGCTTGCCTATGTGTTTTACTAATGAATAACGCTTGTCCATAAACCAAGATGGCCACTAAAAGCGCGGGACTTTATTGCGCATGTCACAACCTGATCACATGGTGTGACGTCTTTCTTTGCTTGGTGGGAAACTTCTGCTTCTGCGCAGTGTGTATTAAAATGGCCGCTAAATGTTTTCACATGCTTAAGCTTGCTCTTATGTCATTATTAAATTGTCGTTTTCTTAACGCTACTAATGCAGGATAGTATTATGATTAAATGGGAATAGAGTTAGGAAAAGTGGGTATACAGTGAAACTTTTATTTGTGATTTTAATATTTTCTTCTTGCACTTTTAGTAATTTGTAAACTTGGGCCTGGGTTGGTGTCTTGAAACTCGAGAGACAGAGGGTTCTGCGCATGTGTCCTGTATGCCTGCCAAGTGAAGTCAACTTGGACGTCTCCCAAGGCCACGACCTATTGGCCGAAGATGATGTACCCAATGTTTCCGGCGGAACAAATTGTTACTTTTCTCCTGTAAAATATATAACATTTGTCATGAGACGGGTGGGAAATAAAGCGAATGTATTAATTTGAAGGGGAGGGAACGTAAAGACAATAGGCTTTACAATTTAGGCCAAATTGACGTGGTGCGAGAATCCACCCCCTGTCCCTGTCCAATCAGAAGTAGTGGTCCCATATTTTAGCAACATTAAGGGGAGGTACATGGGCGTAGAAGGGTATAATAGAAAATAGTATTAGTAAATTAGTCAGAGCAGGATTCCAGAAGAGCATGCGTTCATGAAGAGCAGGCGTCTATACTGCCAGAGCGCTCTCAACTCCAGACTGCTCAGCTGATCGGTTGCTGACTGAATTTCTGTCCGGAAGAGGTCCTGAGGAGGGGGCGGCCGAGTCCATTAGAGCGCTCTCAACTCCAGACTGCCCAGCTGATCGGTTGCTGACTGAATTTCTGTCCGGAAGAGGTCCTGAGGAGGGGGCGGCAGAGTCCATTAGACGGGAGAATCGAGAGAAGTCGAGTATCAGAGAGGGGAAGAAGTCTTTACTCTTCATCCTTCCTGGGTCCTATCTTTTCCAACTCCTTGGCTAAGGGGCTTGGTTCTCGCATTTTAGGTAATTATACTGCAACCTTTAGTTGCGCTGCTGTTTCTATCTTCTCCTCTTCTTTAAACACCGTCATTTATTAGCAAAATCATTTCTATGCTTTTTCTTGGGTATTTCAATCAAGTACCGTGTTTTCTGTATTTTACTCTGCCAAAACTTTAGATAAACATTTTAAAACTTCCTGACTCAGTGGTTATTTCAGGATTATGTACTATAATGAATGTCACTCATTTTAAACTTCCCAATTAGCAAAGGATCCATTGGTAAGTTATTACTCTTCAATCAGAAGGTAATTGGTAGCAGGGACTTTGATAAAAGAGTACATCTGACACCCAGCGTAAGTATTAGTGTAGTGTGAATGTATGGGCCCAAGTGAGTATATGGTGTATGAATGCTGTTGGCTAATATTGCGCTGGATCAGTAGCACACTCCAGCCCACACATCACATCACTCTAGCTCAGATGCCACAGAATCCCACTGTAGCACTTAACCCACAGCAACGAGTTAAAACTAACACACTTCAGCTCAGACGCCACTGCAGCAAACACCAGCCAAGACACTACAGTAATACATTCCAACTTAGAAACAACAGCAGCACAACTCATGTCAGACACAACACACCAGTCTGGCTACTACAGTAGCATTCTCCATCTTAAATAACAAAGGAGCATTCCCTGCCTCTGGTGCCCAAGCATCATACTTAATCTCAACCATCAGACTCCAACTCTGAGGCAATTAACTGTATTAAAAAAGAGCTCAGTTTCAACAGCACGCAGGAAGGCTTGTACTGCACATGTTAACTAGCCATAGCAAGTACCTGGCCACGCGCTCCTGATAAACATGGAGTCAAAACTGGCTTTGGTGAGGGCTGAAGGCTAGCGTGGCATAGTACTCAAGTGGCATTCTGTCATGAGTGACACCGGCAGCCAATCTCAGAATAGTATTCAATAGAACTTGACACTCTGGGACTTGTGCTTTTGCTCAGATAACAATGAAAGTGTGAGCTCAAAGAAGTAAAAATGTAAACGCAGGACTTTATGAAATGGCCAGCCATGACATGGAGCCAGCCAGTAATACATTACTACACATGCCTCCTCACTGGGTAAAGGGACAGTCTTGCATGTGGTGTGCAGTTCCACAGTTGTGTCTTCGTGTCGGTCTTTGAAGATCCCGGAGCATTAGGACAGGTTGATAGTGACTCTTCCCGACTCTGTGCAGGCCTCGGGTGTCTTAGCTTGTATTCCTGCCTTCCTGATATGCATGCTGTGAGTCCCAGTCCAAGGGCGCGGTGAAAGGATAGCTGGTCTGTAGGCATTGAGAGAGGCGCTGTGAGGAGCATCTGCAGGTTGGTGCCCCCGGACTGAGGCACTCTGTCAGCAGGCATTCTAGCAGCGGGTTCATCAACAGTGACTTTCACGGTTTCTTCACCAGTAACATCAGAAGCTTCCCTCACCACAGCGTCAGTGCCTGATACCAGTGGATTGCCAGTGCGTCAATTGGAAAGCTCATGGGGCTAATGTCCGACTCAGCATGCACAGCGCCTTGAGGTCCTTGGGCAAAGTTTGCGCTTTATAAGACTAATATTCATTCATTCACAGCTACATCTTCTCTCAAGAAGCCTTCAATTACGGGCAGTCATGGCTGTAGCATATCGGTGTTATGCGCTCCAGGACCTTCATGGTTCTGGCGGACTCTGGAGAGGAAACATGTGAATACATAAGTTGTTAGGGTGTGGTTAATGTTGAGTATGAGAAAAAGCGTAGTGTATGAGGGTATGCTGAGGAATAAAGAAATATTTGACTGCAGCTCCTGTGTGGGGTATTTCATTTCCATGCTTCAGGGCTGACGAAGACGCTACAATGACATATCACGACACAGTGAGTCTTGTATGTCACGACACAGTGAGTCTTGGCCAAACACTGGGTCTGGAACTCCACCAACAGCTGCTGCACATGGACAGATGGCACCACCATGCTTGGATCATAGGTGTCATGGGACAGTGCAGATTCCAAAGTCGCTGCAGGATGGCACATATCAACTGATAGGGAAGGGCAGGACCACAGTACTCTTGCCTGGAGGCATGGCGGCTGGTGTCTGGGAGGGTTCTGCCTCCTCGGGTGCCTGGCTCGGCCTTCCTGTTCCATAATTATCTAAAAATATGTGTTATGCTTTGGCTGGCTCAAGCTCATTGATTGCTGCTCTTACTGCAGTGAATTGCTTCCCAGGTAGGGTTACTGTGTATATACATAAATGTATACATACGCATAAAGTCATTCTCTCAAATCTTAATCTGTGCATACTACACTCTGGTGAATTCAGGCCCTTGAACAGTCCCAGTTGTGAGCACCGGTACCTTATGCCTCTTCAACCGATGCTGCAGCACGACAGAGTCCACTGATACAGCAGCATCTGGACCTTCCTCTTACAATCTTTGACCAATAGCAGCGATGGGAGAGATCAACCAGGTCCTAAACCAAGGAGAACCAGGGATAGGCGGGGCAGCTATGCCATGAATCTGGACATTAAAATGCATGCTACTAGGAGTGAAGGAAAGGAGGGCAGGAGCAGCACGATATTTAAATATTTAAATATTGCTGGATGCGATTTAGCTTCACTTCACCCCCAGCCCACCCCGATACAGCCTGAACAGCTAATTTTTTAGACAGGAGTCAAACCAATGAAAACCTTTATGTCACCAATGGTACTGTGAGCCTTGAAGGTCAAATGCAGAAAGAAAGACACATAACATCCAGACTAAGGAGACTGTGGTGTAGTGATGCACTAGGATTAGAGAGAATATGCACCATCTTTACGTTGGGCCTGCAGTGCTGCCTACAGTCAGCGCGAAGAGCATTGTAGCAGGGCATCAGACTGCAGCAAACCTATCAATTCAAGCTTCAGAATAAGGGCAGGGTGTACAGAAATAAAGTAAGCACACACGCTGTGCAGTTCAGATAGGAAATACTGCTAGTCTAATGCAACATACGAGGAGAAGGGTCACCTGGGTGCTTTTATCTCACCGTTAGATATAAAATGTTCCTAGAGTAGAAATATGGGAAGAAGGTATGTTGGGTCAGAAAGAAAGGAAGAGTCTACTTCAGCACTCATCAGAATTACTTTTTAAGGCAGCAAAGAAAAGGACTTCATCATAAGCAACCTACTTTAGGGACATGGACAAATGTTGTGTGTCTCTGCCTTTTCTAACAGTATTTTTCATTTTTTTTAAAAATGTAATCATTTTGCCCATAATTAAGAATTGTCTTGATTAATATAAATGCCACATAGAAAAGTCTGAACTACGCAATGCAATCAATACGGCAGACCACGCCACCCATATTCAGAGAACATTAAATGTGGGTATCGATGGCATAGCCCTAAAATGGCTTACCTCCTTTTTGGAGAACCTAACCTTCCAGGTTCTAGATCGGTCCTGTTTTTCTGGAGCTGCAGGGTACACCAGGGGTTTTCGTTAAGCCCCACGCTTTTCAATCTTTATATGTACCCCCTGGTGGAGAGTGTGTGTTATACTTGGCACCATTGGCGTGGGTCTCCCTTCCATTTTTTTGCTGTTGCCTCTTATGTTTTTGCTGGTTTTAGATGCTTTTGGGCACTGTGCCACTGATGTTCAGTGCCACAGTGCAAGTGCTCCCTACTGTAAATTGTTGTATGGATTAGTGACTCCAAGATTGGCTTGTTTGATTTACTTGTCAGACCCTAGTACAGTGCACCACGTGTGCCCAGGGCCTGTAAATCAAATGCTGCTGGTGGGTTTGCAGCACTGATTGTGCCACCCACAGAAGCAGCCTGTAACGTGTGACTCAGGCCTGCCATTGCAGAGCCTGTGGGCAGTCTGTGACTGCCATGTCGACTTGGCGAGTGCACCCACTTGCCAGCCCCTAAACCTTCCCTTATCTTCATATCAGACACCCCTAAGGTAAGCCCAAGTGCAGGGTGCATTGTAAGTATAAGGTAGGACATGCCCTTGTGTGTGTGGCATGTCCTAATAATGAATTACAGCCATTTTCGTTTTTCACTATTGCAAGGCTACCTGTTCCCCATAGGCCAGAATGGGCAGTTTGATTATAACATCTTATAATCCTAACTGACCCAGGGAACATGGTAGAGAAACGAATTTAGGATGCCTGAACTCAGAATGATAAAATACATCTTTTAGTAAAGTTGGTTTTAACATTGTGTTTGAAAATACCACTTTTAGAAAGTAGGTATTTTCTTGCCTAACTGTCCAAGCCTGTCTCTGCTAGGTTGTGTATTGTGTGTCTGGCTTTGTGAGTGACAGGGGCTGGGGGATTCCAGGAGACAGGGTGAATCAGCACAGAGCTGAATAGACCTTCCTGCATATAGAGAGGTGGGAGGAGTTGCACCTGGGTCTGAATAGGGCTCTGCCTGCCTTCCACAATGCTGGCTTCACCTCCTGCCGGGCGGCTGATGACTCTGTTCCTCACTCACAAAGGGAGAAGGTGTCTCCTGACGGAAGGCATCCAGAACTGGTTTGGACCAGGTACAGGACCCTCTGCCTTCAGAGGACAAAGGATTTTTGACCATAAATACTGGGGCCCAGACCCCATGAAATTAGATCACTTCTGGGAAATCAAGAAACCTGTTGCCAAGGAGAAGAACCGGAGAAGCTGAAGGAGGAGTACTGCCCCTGTGCTGTTTTGCTGATTGGGGTTGGCCTGCAGTGGTTACTTTCTGCCAAGGACAGGAGAAAAGACTTTGCTGTGCTTTATCATCTTGAAGAAGAGAATCTCCAAGGGCTTGAACTGAGCTTGCCTCCTGCCTGAAGTCACAGGGACACAACGACTTTACCCCTTCTGTTTGCCTGCATCTAGAACTGCTGTTTTAGCTGCTAACAGAAGCAAATTGCATCACCGACGCCGGCGAGCGAACTGTAACCTGCACCGAAGCCGTGGGCACCGCTCGTAAAGAGCACAACGCACCGCCCCGACTTGCACCGTAGGCCCGACGCCTGCTGACGCCGTGCGACATCGACTCCGAAGCCATCACCGAGGCCGCTGCCTGCACCGGAGCCGAGGACACCGCTCGTGACGCTCGCGTCGCACCGCAGCCCCGACTTCACCGATGCCCGGGCTTCATCACCGCGGAGCCGATCCTCGACGTGGGTGACACCCGAATCCATCGACACCGCACCATCGTAAGGAACCGACGCCGCCCGCCAACGAAGCATCACCTCCCCGACTCCGTGCACCGTCTTTGTTTTCATCGAATTCCAGGTACTGTTCTTTGTGGGTCTGCTTGACTCCGGGCCGACGCCGCGCACCTCGCGGGTGGCGCCGTACTTTGGGATTTCCACCGGTCATGACGTCGTCATAACTCCAAGTGGAGTTATTGGTTGCTACAAGCTTTATTTGATTGACTATCCTATTTTTGAAGATAACGTGAACTGTCTCTATCATTTTAAGTCTATTTTTGGATTACAGTATTGTGGATTTTTGCTATTGGGTCTTGTGTTAAGTCTATATAAAGATTACTTATTTTTACATACAACCTGTGTGGTGTCCATCTGTAGTGTTTTCACTGTATTACTGTATGTGTTCACAAATGCTTTACACACTGCCTCTGAGAAAAGGCTGTCTGCTCGTGCCAAGCTACCAGGGGGTGAGCAGGGGTTATTTTAGGAGTGTATCCCCCTTACCCTGACTAGAAGCAAGGGTCCCTATTTGGACAAAGGTGCAAACCATTGCCAACTAGAGACCCCCAGTTCTAACATTGGTGGTCAGCGGTGAGGATTTGGACTTGCATTTGTGATTCATATACAGTGATTGGTGTACACTACTAGTGAGTGCAGACCAAGACGCGACCACATACATTTTGATAGGACATTTTTTTTCCTTGGAACCTCTATTTTTGTTGAGAACTGCCAATTTTCACAATGAGCAAAACAGGATCCATTGCACCTGCAGATATTGAATTTGAAGAAGATAGGGTTGATACCTACACTGTGGCAGAGCTCAAAGCCGTTTGTAAAAAGTTTAAAATCTCTATGAGAGGCCTCACCAGGAAGGAGGAGCTTCAAAAGGCGCTGAGGGCCTGGTTGGAAGCACGGAATGCCGGTGGGCAGCCCGAGGAGCCTGTGGAGGAGGCAGAGAATTTAGATGAGCGGCCTGAGGGGCCATTGGGCTTACCTGGGAGGAGAGTGTTTTCCAGGGAGGGCAGCAGTGTTTCTCAAAAGGGCCTGTCTCCAGAGGAGCTGGAGGACAGGGAGAAAAGCAGGATGCATGAAGTGGAGATGGCCAAACTGAAACAGGGAAGCCATGATAGCCTTGAGCACAAGGAATTGGAGCTGGAAAGTAAGAGTGTTGGCCATGGAAGAAAGGAAGATGCTTTTAGAGCATGAGAGAGTGATGAGGGAGCTAGAGCTAAGGGCTAGGAGTCTAGAAATCACTCCCTCTTGTGGCAGCACACCTCCAGTGCCTGTAGAAGGAAGAGTGTACATCCCCAAGGAGGTTATTAAAGATTTCATGAAGGGGGAGGACATTGGGCAATGGTTTAAAGCATATGAGATCGCCATGACATCACACCGGGTCCCTGAGAAGGATTGGGGAGCGGGGTTGTGGGGCCGCTTTACAGGTGAGGGAAGAGAAACCTTGCTAGCCTTGCCCACAGAGGATCAGATGTCCTATGCCCACCTGAAGGAAGCTTTAGTGGCAAGGTATGGGTTAACTCCAGAGCTTTATAGGCAGAAGTTTAGGAACTGCAAAAAGCTGGAGTCTAGTACCTGGGTGGAGTATGTGTCTTATTTTTGCAGAGCATTGGATGGATGGGTGACGGGTAGCAAAGTAAATGACTTGCAGGGGTTCTATGATTTAATTGCATGGGAGCACTTGTCCAGTAGTTGTTTTCCAGAGCTACGCCAGCACCTTGTTGACAGTATGCTGACTAATCCTAGAAAGCTTGCTGAGGAGGCGGACCGCTGGGTCAGTACCCGGGTCCACAAGGGTCTTGTGGGAGACTCCGCCAAAGGTGGGCAGGGTCCCCAGCAGAAGAGTGGGGGGGACAAGGGTAAACAGAAGGAGTTCCAAAAGGGCCCCAAAGTAAACCCCAAGGGAACCAAGGTAAGGGTTCCCAGCCTCCCACTGAGAAAAGA
Source organism: Calotriton arnoldi (assembly GCA_963921515.1). NCBI lineage: Eukaryota > Metazoa > Chordata > Amphibia > Caudata > Salamandridae > Calotriton > Calotriton arnoldi. The sequence goes on from CAWUFW010000692.1 coordinate 2,126,895, forward strand.
CTCTGGGTCCCGACAGATAAATCTGTTCAGAAGGGGCCCAAGACATGTTTTAGTTGTGGTCAGGTGGGTCAATTTGTAGGAAGTCCCAAGTGCCCCAATACCGTGACCACTGCACCCACTGGTGCACCACCCTGGCAGATGGCTAGTGTAGGCCCTGGGAGAGGAGTTGGGTGCCCAAGGTGGGTGGGGTCCCGCAGAGATGTCCCTGGTCTCTTTAGGAGACAGTGAGATGGTCCCTAGGACCCAGCTGCCTGATAACACTAAGAAGTACAGGCAGTGGGTGACCATCCACGGCCATAGGGTGGAGGCTCTGAGAGACACCGGTGCCAGTGTGACAGCTGTCAGTTGTCGGCTGGTGTCTGAGGAGCAGGTGGTCCCCAACGTATTCTACCCCGTAGTTGCCGCTGACAACTCAGAGAGCCACTAAGGTGGCCCAGGTTCCCTTTGAGTGGGGGGGGGGGGTCTCAGGTATCCTTCAAGTAGCTGTGAGGCCAGCCATGCCTGTTGACTGTCTGCTAGGCAATGATTTGGAGAGCTCCCCTTGGGCGAAGGTGGAGCAAAGATCTCATTTGGAGATGTTGGGTCTGCCAGAGTGGGCATGTGTGACCACTCGGTCAATGGCAGCCGGTAAGGGTATTCGAGAGGACCTGGAGCCTGGAAGAATGGCCCAGGTGCCTGCCTTAAAGAGAGGAGGCAGGGGGCACGGGAAACTGGCCCCCGAAGTTCCCACTGTCCAGGAGGAGGCAGACCTTGAGGGGGATGCCCTGGAACCTACAGGGGAACAAGTGGCTGAACTGGGGGACCTGCCTGCGCTGACCCATTGGCAGCAGGAAGGAGGCCCCTCCAGGGAAGAGTTCTGCGAGGAGCAGAAGAAGTGCCCTTCTCTTGAGGGCTTGCGGCAACAGGCTGCAAGCCAGGCAGCAGGTGATCAGTCTGGATCACACTGGATCTACTGGGAGAATGGTCTCCTGTATAGTGAGCCTAAGGTTGCTGAGCCTGTGTCAGCCCGTGTGCTGGTGGTACCCCAGCGCTTCAGAGCCTTCCTACTGGGTCTGGCTCATGATGTGCCTTTAGCAGGACATTTGGGGCAAGACAAGACCTTTCAAAGGCTTGTCACCCACTTTCATTGGCCCCAAATGCGCAAGAGTTCAGATACTCATTGCAGGACCTGTCAGACTTGCCAGGCAAGTGGTAAGAGTGGGAGGAAGCGCAAGGCTCCTCTCCAACCTTTCCCTGTTGTCAGCACCCCCTTTGAGAGGGTGGGTATTGACATTGTGGGGCCTCTGGATCCCAAGATAGCCATGGGCAACAGGTTCATCCTGGTCTTGGTGGACCATGCCACCCGGTACCCAGAAGCCATCCCTCTTCGGACAGTGACGGCCCCTGTGGTGGGACGTGCACTGATGGGGATCTTCTCCCACGTGGGGTTCCCCAAGGAGGTGGTGAGTGACCGTGGTACAAACTTCATATCCAAGTATATGAAGTCCCTGTGGCAGGAGTGCGGTGTTACCTATAAGTTCACCACTCCTTACCACCCCCAGGGTAATGGGCTGGTTGAGAGATTCAACCGGACCCTTGAAGGCATGATTATGGGTCTTGAAGAACCCATGAGGCGTAAGTGGGACGTCCTGTTGCCATGCCTGCTCTTTGCTTACAGAGAGGTGCCCCAGAAGTCCTTAGGGTTCAGTCCCTTTGAAGTGCTGTACGGCCATCCTGTAAGAGGACCTCTGAGTCTGGTCAAGGAAGGCTGGGAGAAAGCTCCCAGGAAGACTCCCCAGGATGTATTTAGTTACATGCTGGCCTTCAGGAACCACACTCGGCGTTTCAGACAACTCGCTGAGGCGAATCTGGAAGCCAGCCAGGAAGAGATGAAACGTTGGCATGATCAGAATGCCACTCTGATCGAGTTTCAGCCTGGACAAAAGGTTTGGGTCATGGCCCCAGTGGAGCCCTGTGCGCTCCAAGATAAGTGGACCGGACCATTTGAGGTGGTGGAGTGCAAGAGTGATGTCACATACTTGGTGGACTTGCAGTCTCCCAGGAACCCCTTGCGGGTCCTGCATGTGAACCGCCTGAAGCCCCACTTTGAGAGGTCTGAAGTGGGCATGCTCTTAGCAACAGATGCTGGGATGGGAGAAGAGACTGAACCTCTTCCTGACCTCCTGTATGCAAAAGAGCAAGATGGGTCAGTGGATGGTGTGAACCTCTCGCCCACCCTGACCCCTGAGCAGCAGAATGACTGTCGCCAACTGTTGGGACAGTTTTCTGATCTGTTCTCCCTGACTCCCAGTATCACTGAATGGTGCGTCCATGATGTGGACACTGGGGACAGTCCTCCTGTGAAGCACAAAACTTACAGAGTGACTGACAAGGTGAGAGCTTGCATCAAGGAGGAGGTCTCCAAGATGTTTGCCTTAATGGTGATTGAGTCCTCTAACAGCCCTTGGGCCAGCCCAGTGGTCTTGGTCCCAAAGGCCTCCGTGCCTGGTGCCACACCCGAACTCCGGTTCTGTGTGGACTACCGAGGACTCAATTCAGTCACCAGGACTGACGCGCACCCCATCCCCAGAGCTGATGAGCTCATTGATCGGTTGGGGGCTGCCCGGTACCCCAGCACGTTTGATCTAACGTCTGGGTACTGGCAGATCGCCTTAACTGATGGGGCCAAAGAGAGGTCAGCATTCTCCACACCCGATGGGCACTACCAATTCTGGGTGATGCCCTTTGGGATGAAGAATGCCCCTGCCACCTTTCAGAGGTTGGTCAACCAGGTGTTGGCTGGACTGGAGGATTTCAGTGCCGCCTACCTGGATGACATTGCAGTGTTCAGTGCCACTTGGGAGGAACATCTGCACCACCTCTGGGAAGTGTTGAAGGCGCTGCGGAGGGCAGGCCTCACGATCAAGGCGAGTAAGTGCCAGATCGGGCAGGGTTCTGTGGTGTACTTGGGACACCAGGTTGGGAGCGGCCAGGTGGCGCCCCTACAGCCCAAGATAGATACCATCCTGGCTTGGGAACCCCCAAAACCCAGACAGAGATGAGAGCCTTTTAGGACTCACCGGGTCTTACAGGAGGTTTGTCAAGGGGTATGGCAACATTGTTGCACCCTTGACTGAGCTGACTTCCAGGAAGCAGCCCAGGAAAGTGAACTGGACTGATGCCTGCCAGAAGGCTTTTGATGCCCTGAAATCTGCCATGTGCACGGCGCCCGTGCTTCAGGCGCCCAACTTCTCAAGGGAATTCATTGTGCAGACAGATGCTTCAGAGCATGGTGTTGGGGCTGTGCTTTCACAGATGAATGAGGAGGGCCTAGACCAACCTGTAGCCTTTATTAGTAGGAGGTTACTTCCACGGGAACAGAGGTGGAGTGCGATTGAGCGTGGAGGCATTTGCTGTGGTCTGGGCACTGAAGAAGTTGAGACCATACTTGTTTGGGACTCACTTCCGGGTTCAGACAGACCACAGGCCCCTCAGATGGTTAATGCAGATGAGGGGTGAAAATCCAAAACTGTTGAGGTGGTCCATTTCCCTACAGGGGATGGACTTCACGGTGGAACACCGCCCTGGTACAGAACACGCCAATGCTGATGGTCTGTCCAGATTGTTCCGCCTTTGTGATGAGAACTCCCAGGAAGTAGGGTAGTTCTACCCACATTTCAGCTGAAGGGGACACATGTTAGACTTGGCACCATTGGCGTGGGTCTCCCTTCCATTTTTTTGCTGTTGCCTCTTATGTTTTTGCTGGTTTTAGATGCTTTTGAGCACTGTGCCACTGCTGTTCAGTGACACAGTGCAAGTGCTCCCTACTGTAAATTGTTGTGTGGATTAGTGACTCCATGATTGGCTTGTTTGATTTACTTGTCAGACCCTAGTACAGAGCACCACGTGTGCGCAGGGCCTGTAAATCAAATGCTGCTGGTGGGCTTGCAACACTGATTGTGCCACCCACAGAAGCAGCCTGTAACGTGTGACTCAGGCCTGCCATTGCAGAGCCTGTGGGCAGTCTGTGACTGCCATGTCGACTTGGCAAGTGCACCCACTTGCCAGTCCCTAAACCTTCCCTTATCTTCATATCAGACACCCCTAAGGTAGGCCCAAGGGCAGGGTGCATTGTAAGTATAAGGCAGGACATGCCCTGGTGTGTGTGGCATGTCCTAATAGTGAATTGCAGCCATTTTCGTTTTTCACTATTGCAAGGCTACCTGTTCCCCATAGTCCAGAATGGGCAGTTTGATTATAACATCTTATAATCCTAACTGACCCAGGAAACATGGTAGAGAAAGGAATTTAGGATGCCTGAACTCAGAATGATAAAATACATCTTTTAGTAAAGTTGGTTTTAACACACTGTGTTTGAAAATACCACTTTTAGAAAGTAGGTATTTTCTTGCCTAACTGTCCAAGCCTGCCTCTGCTAGGTTGTGTATTGTGTGTCTGGCTTTGTGAGTGACAGGGGCTAGGGGATTCCAGGAGACAGGGTGAGTCAGCACAGAGCTGAATAGACCTTCCTGCAGATAGAGTGGTGGGAGGAGTTGCACCTGGGTCTGAATAGGGCTCTGCCTGCCTTCCACAATGCTGGCTCCACCTCCTGCCGGGCGGCTGATGACTCTGCCCCTCACTCACAAAGGGAGAAGGTGTCTCCTGACAGAAGGCACCCAGAACTGGTTAGGACCAGGTACATGACCCTCAGCCTTCAGAGGACAAAGGATTTTTGACAAATACTGGGGCCCAGGCCCCATGAAATTAGATCACTTCTGGGAAATCAAGAAACCTGTTGCCAAGGAGACGAACCGGAGAAGCTGAAGGAGGAGTACTGCCCCTGTGCTGTTTTGCTGATTGGGGTTGGCCTGCAATGGTTACTTTCTGCCAAGGACAGGAGAAAAGACTTTGCTGTGCTTTATCATCTTGAAGAAGAGAATCTCCAAGGGCTTGAACTGAGCTTGCCTCCTGCCTGAAGTCACAGGGACACAACGACTTCACCCCTTCTGTTTGCCTGCATCTAGAACTGCTGTTTTAGCTGCTAACAGAAGGAAATTGCAACACCGACGCCAGCGAGCGACGCCGTAACCTGCACCGAAGCCGTGGGCACCGCTCGTGAAGAGCACGACGCACAGCCCCGACTTGCACCGTAGGCCCGATGCCTGCTGACGCCGTGCGACATCGACTCCGAAGCCGTCACCAAGGCCGCTGCCTGCACCAGAGCTGAGGACACCGCTCGTGACGCTCACGGCGCACCGCATCCCCGACTTCACCGACGCCCGGGCTTCATCACCGCAGAGCTGATCCTCGACGTGGGTGACCCCCGAATCCATCGACATTGCACCATCGTAAGGAACCAACGCCTTGCCGCCATCCGTGACGTCACCTCCCGACACAGTAAGGAACCGACGCCTCACGCTCCCTGCGCTGCAGTAAGGAACCGAGACATCACCTCCCCTGGGGTCGTAAGGAACCGACGCCGCCGGCGCCAACGAAGCATCACCTCCCCGACTCCGTGCACCGTCTTTGTTTTCATCGAATTCCAGGTACTGTTCTTTGTGGGTCTGCTCGACTCCGGGCCCGACGCCGCGCACCTCGCGGGTGGCGCCGTACTTTGGGATTTCCACCGGTCACGACATCGTGATAACTCCAAGTGGAGTTATTGGTTGCTACAAGCTTTATTTGATTGACTATCCTATCTTTGAAGATAACGTGAACTGTCTCTATCATTTTAAGTCTATTTTTGGATTACAGTATTGTGGATTTTTGCTATTGGGTCTTTTGTTAAGTCTATATAAAGATTACTTATTTTTACAAACAACCTGTGTGGTGTCCATCTGTAGTGTTTTCACTGTATATGTTCACAAATGCTTTACACACTGCCTCTGAGATAAGCCTGTCTGCTCGTGCCATGCTACCAGGGGGTGAGCAGGGGTTATTTTAGGAGTGTATCCCCCTTACCCTGACTAGAAGCAAGGGTCCCTATTTGGACAAAGGTGCAAACCATTGCCAACTAGAGACCCCCAGTTCTAACAGTGTGCATTTCCATGGGTTGTCACTGGTTTCCTATGCTGATTACGCACAAGTTGGTCATGACAGTCTCCCCAGATCCTAGCTCAAGTCACCTCCAACTGACTCTCCATCTTCAGGAGGAGGCTAGGTGGATGGCCAGCTGCAGACTAAAACTTAACGAAGATAAGACCGAGGTCATGTTACTGGGTAATAACCTCAGTAATAAGGTTCCGACCCCCTTGCCAGACAGTCTCAGGAACCTCTCGACCCCCAACAGCTTGATAAAAAAGTCTTGGAATATGGCTGGATTTCAGGCTCACAATGGACCACTGAGTAAAAAAGCTTGCTGTCACCTGCTTCGGGGACCTTGGACTGCTGAGGAAAGTCTTCGACCATCTTCCCTTTCCAGCCAAAAGATTGATTGTTTAGGCCCTTGTGATTTCGCGCACAATTATGGCAATGCCTTATATCTTGGATCACCTTGATATGTGGTAAAAAGATTGCAGGTGGTACAAAACGCCTCCTCATGGACATTCCGAGACAACATTCCACCAAAAATGTTTTGGCAGTGCTACAGTGGCTTCCCGTGGAGCAACGAGTGCAATTTAAGGCCTTATGCATTATGCATAGGGCACTTCACGGTAAGGGCCATCCACTTTTAAGATCTTTAACTACCCCGGACATCCCCCACAGGCCTCTTAGAACTGCCACGGCACACCTGTTGAATGTTCCTAAAATTCATAGGTCCCGGTGGGGAGGCCGCTTATTGGCCAATTTGGCCCCGTAAACTATGGATCTCTCTACTGTTAGAGTGACGCCAACTGGGCCATTAACCGCCCTTCCTCAAGGCCTTGAAAACTTGGCTGTCTAGGATTCAGTCCCACCTGTGCTGTCTGGCGGCTTGCCATGTCTGTTTAGCGCTGGAAGGCCTTCTGGTAGCCATGCGCCATATAAGAATCCCTGCATTGAATATAATTGAAATGCTAACTACAAGGCATAACAAAACCAGCAAAGAATACAAATGATAACATATTTAAAACCAATCATGCAGGACCATCCATGTGGCAACTGCACTTTACAAACGAAATGCAAAATAGATTAAAATCTAACCATTTCAAAGCAGCCTCCATAAAAGTAAAGTGCCTCATTTATGATTTAGCGGAGCTGGTGGAACGTCGTAAAGTGGCGGTCATCCCACCCTGCTGAACTTGCCACTCCCTACTCCATTTGAAGGTGGGTTACTGCTGGGTTACCAAGGCAGAGCCTCAGCTGACTGCCAATTGTAACACCAGACACTATGATCCCACAGGCATAAAACCATTGGGTTGAGAGTAGGGTGACGGACACTGATGGCGTGCAGTCAGCAGTGGCTATATCATGATAGCAGCTCCTTTCACCACTAGGCATATGGGATCTCTAAATAGTGTGGATGGTCCAGTGTGACTGTGGTGGAGGCCAGCAGCCCGTCTGCCCGGGTCTAAATTTCCCCCATGTCTTGTGAAGCGTAACATTAACATCCATAAGATGCAGTACGCTAAGAGTGGAGTTTCTCTTTAAAAAAAAAAAATTACTATGCTTGCACAAAATTCTGCCAAGTATTGAATTATCCATCTGTAGCCCCTGCAGATGTCCTTTAAAATAAATGATTTATTTGACACAAGAAAACTCGAGGTCCTCTTAGAGCTATCCGTATGTAATGGATTTTACTCTATTTTAATAGACTGGTACAAGCTGTCGCAAAGTAGCACAGTCCATTAGCTTCTGAGGCAGCATTCCTCTTATACAGATTTTACTGAAGACATGACTAAAGAGACATACTGAAGTGCGTTTGTGTGTGTATCTGCCCCTCTCCTCTCCATGCCACCTCGATGGAAGTTTCCTGGCAATACAGACTCAGCAAATCTTCTCCTCATCATTTCAGCTCAATCGTGTTTCTTGCCCTGAACTGCGCCCTCAGGGCAGTAGTGGTGTGGTGGACACTGGAAGGTCAAAAATACTATTCTAACTCCAGTCCTAAAATAATTGGGGAAATAGCAACTTTCCCCAAAATATTTCAGTAGACTTATTTAGTATTCAACTCCAGTCCCAGAATAGTTTGGGGAAAGTCATTAATTCCACAAGTATTTTTTAGGAAGAGTTGAAAAGTAGTAATTTTGAATGGCAGAAAGTGCTGCCCTGAGGGCGCAGCGCAGTGCAAAGAACTTGGAATACCATCATTTCAGTTCTTCCAGAAGTAATGCCCTAACCACAGTGCTTTCAGTGGGATGGAAAAAGTGGACGGTTCGAAAACAGGTGTAGTTTGAGAAGCCTTTACACGAGGCGTGGCCTATGTAATTAATATATGTGAAATTGCATCCAGTGTTTGACAAACGTATAAATGGGGTCTCGCTGGACAAGGCATAATCAAAATTAACAGGACATTAAATTTAATAGTTTATGTAACACCCTTATAGAGGCCAACAGGGCTAAAAGCAATAAAAAAAAACTTGACAAGGTAAGTTTAAAAGTGACAATACATTAGTTATTCAGTTGAAATTAAATAATGCTTAGCTTAGACCCTGGAAAACCAATGGAAATAACATGCATTGTAGAACTAGCATGTGACAGACAGAAAGATAAGGTTTTTATTTTTTATTGGGTAAATGACAGAAAGAGGGCACTATAAGGTTCTGGTTTAAAGTCCAGTGTTAAGTCTCTGGAGCATGGACACATTACTGTGTCCTTACACCTCCCCCCGCCCGAGTTGTTTTCTCACCTGTGTGCTTCAGCCTCCTATACATGCTCTCTCTTGTGCCCATTTGCTTTTCTCTCTCACCCTCCATGTTCCATGTGGCTCTCCCTCTCATCCATTTGCTCCCTCCACGCTTTCAGTGTTTCCCCCACCTGCACCCTCCATGTTTTGCTTCGAAAGTCAGTGTTGCTTAAGAGCCAACTGTGGTGTGTCTCCACCTCACATCCGTATGCTCCCACCACGCCCTCAGTGTTGTTTCCCTCACCTGCACCTTCCATTTTGCTTCGAAACCTTGTGTTGCTGAAGGGCCACCCCTGCCGGTGTTCTTCCCTCTCCACCCGCTTTCCCACCTCATATTGCTTTCTCCACCAGTTTTTTTTTATGCTTTTGCATATTTTTTTGTTCTTTTTTGGCAATCTGAGTTGGATGGATAAAAAAGAAGCTGCAGTATTATTTTGGTGTGCGCACCTACAAAATGATGCAATAGTTTTTTTTCTCCATGCCATCATGGATGCTGTACAACATAGCTACAAACCATTGACAAAGCAAAAGGTGAAACCTAATGGCTTTGCCACTGCTTGTTTTACTTTGCCAAGCCGAAGCCCTGGCAGGCCCTTGCCCTCTTAGAGCCCTGATTAACCATTAGGAAACTAGCAGACCTGCCACAAAAACACAAGCCAGCACTTGCCTTTTGGGCAAGCCCTTCTGGAATTGCCCAATTGCTTGACAAGCCAGTGTATGCCTTGAACGAGGATCTTTATGAATATGAAGGCAGACTGGTGTTCACCGCTCTGAGTGGCTGTATGTAGGAGTTGGTCCCCCACTTCGTGGTTTAGCGTTGCTTTCTGGGGTTGTGGTTCTATATATCCGATCATAAAATCGGGACTGTAAAGCAAAAACCTGGTCTGGATGAGCTTCTAGAGCATGGACAAGGGAAACTTGAATGACTGTGGGGCCGATTACGATGTCGGTCGGAAAGTCTTTGACCGCTAGTCGAAAGCTTTGACCATGGTCGGAGGCTTTCTGACCGATACGGTTGGTTTGCGGTCCGACTGCCCGATTACGATGTCGGCGGTCGGAACATAAACTGGCTGGCCATTCCGACTTGGTTCCGACCGGCTCTTGGAGTCTAAATGCCGGTCAGAACTGCACCATAATCCCCTATGGATGGCGTTTCCGCCATCGGTATTACAATGTCGTTTTCCCACAGCCTTTCCGTGCCGTCCTGTCCGACATGAAAAGACTGTGGTAAAGTGACTTTGGGGGCCCCTAGCATGGCCTACGGTTGGTGGTCGAGGGGAAACCTAGGGTACCCCCATGTAAAACCCTGCACTGTGTGGCAGGCACCATGGGCTGCCTGCCACGGGGTGCAGGGTAATACACACACGCCCATTTCTCTATAAGAGCCTGTATTATGGCCGGTTACGGCCGTAACACAAGCTCCCATAGAGAATAGTGAGTATATAACCGAACGGTGCTCGGTTGCATCGTAATCAGGTGGTCGGAACCGCCGACCAGAGGTCGGTCGGTCCCGAGACGCGACCAACATCGTAATAAGCCCCTGTATTGTCAAAATGAACTCAGGTTCCTAACCATGGATAGTAATAATTCATAAAATATGAAAACTGGCAAAACGCCGCACCGCTGGTCCTGTGTGTGCGCTGCAGTGCTTAATTTGTGCCGGTGCTTTCCGGTGCTTAGCACCGGCACTTATTTCCTAGGGCCGGGTCTACACGCAATATCGACTCACTAAGTTCCCTCTGTCTCCCCGGTGAAGAGCTGATGTGGCGCGGTAAATCCATGCCTGCCTGGGTTAATTGCCGGCTGGCTTTGTCTGTAAAATATTTAAATTTGGATGTCCCGGCCTCCCGACCTATCATGAGGCACACGTACACAAGTACACAAGTACACGCATAAGGGAACCACTTTGACCTTGAAGCGGAAGTGGTGCGCTCGGGCCGGGAGACGCTATTCATCATTCAGTGGATATAACTGCAAACACAGAGCTGTAGCCTTGTTTTTTTCTTCACGAGCGCTCTGAGCACTCGGTGCTATTCAGTGGAAAAAGTGTCCTTTTTAGTTCTTGCCTACGCAGCGCGCATGCGCTGCATAGGAGGACCTTTAGCCGTCGCTCTGGTCATTTTCAAGCACACACTCGTGCTTGTGTCGGCATCCACCTTGCGGGAGCGAGCAGGGGCGCACCACAAGCACGAGTGCAGTGCTTGAAAATGAGCAGACTGCTCTTCCAAGCGCGCGCGCGTGCACCACTCGCGGGTGCACCCCTCCGCCTCTCTCTCCCTCTCTGACGTCCCTACTGCTGCAGCCTGCACGCCTTTTTAAAAAAAATAAAACTTTCAGCGCGAGGCGCGCGCGCTTGTTTTAATGAGAGTTGATTGACCGGTCTTTTCTCTACTTCTTTGTTCCGAATCTAACAAAATGAAAAGCATCTGTTAACATTGTAAATAATGATCTGGAAAAGACATTACTCCCTGACTTAACTTTAAAATCACCCCCATGCTGTCCTCACTACATCATGTCAAACCTTGCTTCCTAACTGGATTTCAGTAGGGCTCAAATGTACACAGCTCGGCCAAACCCGCGAACAGGACACACAAGCTTGGCTAAGCAAATTCCCATATCCGTATGTTGTGTTTACATCAACACAGACCCAAGAGTAACCGATGCTCCAAACTCAGTGCCCCTTGGTATTCTTGTGGGTGCTGAACACCTTGCACCACCAAGATCGTAGAGAGAAAGCTAGCAAGCCCCATTGTAACTCGAGATGAATCCTGTGCTCCACGGCCCTTCTGAAGTCAGATTAAGCACAATTCATAGTGAACATTTGTGTCCAATGCTTTAAGAAGGGGAGGGGGAGTTAACAGGATAGGCAGCATCAATGCATTTTTCTATTATGTCATTTTATAGACATTTCATGACAACTAAGCGCCGGGAACCTTCAGGATGCGGTAATTTGAACCTGCTGTGTGACATGTAGCGTGCCTCCTGGACCTGCAAGGTAGGATGACAACACAAACAAGCATTGGCATAGCCAATAGGTCTCGCCTTTGGGACCTTATAATTGTTTAGTTATCCAGCACAATATCCTTGGTGCAACAACATCAACTGTTGCATGGCTAAACACTTATAAGGTCCCAAAGGCGAGACCTATTGGCTATGCCAATGCTTGTTCATGTTGGTGAGCGTCAGAGTGTGAGCAGCATTAAAAGTGCACTGCATGCTGTATTTAAACAGGCTCTCATGCCAGTAGTTCGTAACTTGAAAACTAGAAAGCTGTCAAGTCGCTTTTACTGAAAATGTTCCCAAAACATTTCTTAGACGTTTGTGCAGCCTGCGTGTTTATACACTGATTTTGAGAGCATTGGAAAGGGGTGACATGGGGTTCTAAGAGTTATTTCTTTTGTGTTGGGAGTGGAGCAAAAGCAAAACGCATTGAGCTCTCCGAAGGCAGGCTGGTGCCAGATGCACTTAACGAAAACAAAGTATTTCTTGTTGGCAGGAATCTCTGCAGACCAAAGGTGTGCTTAGGCGTGCTGCTTTTCTTCTTGTCTATAAACCAAACTTCTTCAAATTAACATTATTTTATAGTCACATAGTATAGGGTTGTGACATAAAATTACAACAACCCAGTTAGTTTAATATGTAATTGTTCAAGGAGGCGTTTACGGACTACTACATTTTTCACGTTGATCTTCAAAAGATTCTTTTTCCAGTGAAGAGGAAGATTAAAAAGGTTTATTTTCCATATAATTGCGTGCTCTGCCAGGAAGATGTAAAAAAACTTCGCTCCTGATCTAGCACTGTTGATTGCAGTGGCATAACTCGGGCCACTGGAATTATGGAACAAATTATGGGCAGAGCTGGCTAAATTATGAGGTAATAAAGAGCAAATAAGGCACATTCTGCAGTCCTATTACTTTGCTATTTTCACAGTTTAGCACATAAATATCTCAGGAAAGGATTCACCTCTTTAGTACCAGTTTAATACCTGGATAACAGTTGGCAACTGTAAGGTTGATCAGTTCACACTTGTAAATGGTTCGAGGGTCTGCCACCATATGGCTTCATGTTTGATGTTTTTTTTAAGTAATACTTGAGTTGTCAAAGTTAGAAACACATTTTTGTTGATATGCAGATGATGTAGTAGATGGTGGATCATCTGACAGACGCAGTAAAGACATAATTATGTGGAAACCACTACAGCTGCAGAAACACCGAATTCTAGTGGCCCCACTTACACTGCGCGCCGCATACAATAAGGGTCACTGACCCATCTCAGTGTAATTTGTTTCAATGTGCTCCATCAGTCAGCGAGCAATGCTCAGCAAACTGAATAGTCTCCTGTGAAATGGTAGCCAGGATGAAATGTGAAAGTCAGGGATACCACCAAAGAACAAGTTTCCTGGAATTATTATTTTTATAAACTTTAGCAATTCTATCTTCCCTTCTCTATGTACAAAACCATGGGCCTCATTTAGAGTTTTGAAGTCCTGTTCACTAAACTCTTGCTTTCCCTCCTCTATTTAGAGTAAGAAGGAGCACCATGTTTCTAATGGAAGAGGCTATGCTCGCTCCGACGTAAGAACTCTTTTGATGGGTAGCTCATCTCCCATTAGTCCATCACTCAATCGATGTCAAACTGTCCATCCTATTTAGGAGAAAGGTCCTGCTGTAGATTTTTCCTGTTCTAGACAACCAGGTCAAGCCTGTCCGTTCCGAACGGGAAGCCAAAGAAATGACCCTCTTGCACTGGTAGACAATTCCCTGCATGCCAAGGCCATTTTTTCAGTAACTAACTTGAGCTTTTGCAATTTGTTTTTGAAAAGCAAAACTTTGAGCTGGTGCATTCAGCATGGGGCCTGCTAAGTAAAGCGCTAGTGCTTTCTGTGCAGTCACCACAATGATAGCTTCAGAGATCCCTTCCTGCCTGTCCGAGAAATCTATAAATATGGTGGGTGGACATCCTCCAGTGAAGCGAAGGACCTGCCTCCGTAGACCAGGCAGCCATTCCACAAGCTCTAAACAAGCCCTTAGTCTTTAAATGAGTTGGGAAGAAGTTAAACCACGTTTCTCTTGAAATCAAATGATCTAAATGTAAGTGAGAATGCAAATTGCTGTAAACAGAGGGTTAATGGTTATGTAGTGGACGTTTTAATACAATTTCTGAATTGTGAAATATTACTGATGACAGGCCCTTGATGGCCTTTTTTTCAGTTTAAAGAAATGTACTTTGGATACACCAGGGGCCATTGAGTTAAACCAATCAATTGCTTGCAACTGTCTCCTAAGGTCACTGTGATGCATTCACCTGTTGCAACTGTGTGAGGTATAATGTTCAAGCCAAGTTTTTAAACTTCTTAGTTTTTAGAGTAAACACAAACGACACTGAATGAAATTGAAGTGAATAAGATCGGAGGTCCTATGGTTTGTAGTCTCCCATTGTGTAATTTAGCCAATCTGAACCAATTGCTCAAGTGTGCCATCTTACGGTTGGGAAGAAAGCAGCTAAGGTACCTGTACTAAAAGGAACCCAAATAGAAGAAAGAGTGCAGTTTTCATTATGGGTACAGAATTAAATGAACTGGAAGTCATGTGACTTGTCCCTGATTCTCTCTCCCTCTCAATTTGCTTGCATGTTAATTAGAAACTATAGAAGTGGTTCTTAACCCGCTGACTTCTGTGGACTCCCACTTAATCAGTCTGGGGACTGCCACTGAATCATGATTGGAATCGGGCACCCCGTCGTAAGCAATTTTGATGATGAACCACAAAACAATACACAAAACAGACAAAAGCATTCATCAAACAAGTACACATGATTACATATTTTGTTTAATTCACAAACAAATATATAAATACAATTTTAATGGGAATTTTGGAACTTTCTAAATTCAACTGAGGCCACCCTTCATCCATATTATGTTGTTTGATGTACTTGTACAGACTGCTCCCATGAATGAATATGAGGATACCAATTTATATTTTACCCTCCAATTTCAAATTCCTTCACATTTACAGAACATTTTAAAAATGTCAATTTTACATCATTTTGCTTCTTTATTTATGTTCTCTTTATTGATCTGTAAATATTAATAAATTTTTCTAAGCAGTCGTGGACCCCCTAAAATTTGCTTTCTGGAGCCTCAATGGTCCCTGGATTACAGGTTAAGAACTACTGGATTAGAGGATTGCTCCGCATTGTGTTACAATAAACCTGGTAGTTGATGGCTATGTTCCATGCCACTACTAACGAGATGTAGTTGAAGGATACTTATTGCTCTAATGCTTCACTAAGGGACTGCATTCAGAGCAAGGATATCGTGTGTATGCACAAAAGTACATACTTGCATATCTCAGTACTGTTACCTGTTGCACCCCATCCTGATCTAACCTTTCTGTCTTACTTTGTTTCTTCACTTCGTCCCTGAGGTGCTTATGTGAAGAGCCCGGTATTCAGCTTCTTGTGGAACTCCAGAAGTGAGGTGGTGGCTCTGATGTGTTAGACTTGTGGATGTGGGTGGAGCCAATAAAGGAAGTGGGTGGTGCCAGGGAAGTGGGTGTGGCCTCCTAAAACATATTTGAGCACCTGCACTTAATTTTTTACAAATTAAGCACTGGTGCGTGGTGCTCTTCAGTTACAAGAGCAAGGACATGGAGCAGGGGGTGTGTGTGCCGAAGGGGGATGAACTGTGAGCAGACTTGGAGAGTCAGCACACTGTCACAGCGCCATCCTGCTTTCAGCTCCTGCTCTCAGCATGAAATGACGTCTCTTTGTTGCTTCCCGACACCCTGGCTGCTACAGAGTCCCCTCTGCCCATGACTTTCACTGACCTCATTGTGACACTGACAACTGACCCTTTCGCCTCCCATCACGTTCGGCACTCAGCAACTTTCGAGGAGCCATGAAACCCGCTAAAGAACACGGCATCCACCCTTCTCAGCCTCGCCAGTTTAAAGCGCCTGCTCCCGCGAGGGCTCACAAAGAATTCACGAAAAGCCACCAAATGGCCATCATACATACCAACATGGATGATTTGAGAATAAGTTGGCACAGTCCAAAAACTGCCTTACGAAGACTAATTTCCTCGAGGAGTACCCAGGACTGCTTCCATTGGTGCAGCAGGTGCAGTGGCACCTTGGTCCAGAAGCCCGAGGGGCCCACTGAACCTTTTAATGCAATAGGGCCCATGTGAAGACACACTGGATACTCTCAAAAACTGTGACAACTTCTAAAGTTCTTTGTCGAAGTTTTAAAGCAAAAACACTAACAAGCGATCAGACGGAGAGGATCCCTTTCCATTTTCGGGTTGTGTTTTTAAGAGCACTCTAGCCTATTCTTTAGGCAACGACAGCACAACTGGTACACATTTCCACCAAAGGAAGAAAAATGTAATTTTAAAAGGTGTGAAAGGGAATTGTAAGCTGGGTATTTAAACAGGAAATACTCCTGTGTTTATCACACGGAGTAATTGTATTAATAGTGTATGGAATGGAAATGCAGGTTTGGAAAGAATACAGAATCCATAACCTACTTGTGTGTTTCATCTAGATTGTTCCGAGCAGTTACCTCTCAGACAGGGACTTGGTGGCAATCTGTCCTATTCGGTTGTCGGGAAAAGGATTTCACACCTCTGTAAAGTGCAGCATCCTGAAGGACGGGTTTTACAAGGATTTTCTTTCTATTTGTCTCTTTCTTTATTGAAGGCTAACTCGGGTGTGTGTGTGTGTGTGTGTGTGTGTGTGTGGGGGGGGGTGTAGTTGGCGCTATAATGTTGTAGTGTTGCGTGACCATTCCGAGTCCGAGTATCTATCCCATTTTGAAAATGCAGATTGATCGTTGCCTGCATGCAGTCCAGATGCACCACACTGGTAGATCTGCATGCAAAGGCACGGTGTATGAAGACTTGGCTTCACCGTGGTATTTGTTTGTATACCCGTCGCTCTGCAGCCGATTCAAAGTGCTTCTTGGTAAAGGGGGAGGGGGAACCATTCACACTCCAGTCAACGCCCATCAGAACCTTCGAAGAATTAAGGCTTCTGTAGTTAATAGAAAGTGATGAAAAGATGAAGCCAGTCATCAAGCGGAGCTTTCCACGAGGACTCCTCCCAAACCATGTGTGCCTGGATGGAGAACTAGCTGGTTTGAAGAGCTCAACCGTAGGCATCTGGTCAGCTTGAGTGAGCGATGTCTTCGGTAAAATAGCCCAGTGGTGAGCCTTAGGAACTAGGAATAATGTTTTGAATTGGGACTGTTCCTTAATGGGCAGGTTGGGTATGGCTAGCGGGGGCAGAGCAATGGGACTGAGTAGATGGAGTCCGCAGAAGGTGCAAGAGGCACAACGGTGGGGCTTTTGGTGTCTGTCAATGGTCTTGGCTGGGAGTCTAGTGAAGAGAGTTACTATTGTCTAGGTGCGAAATTAGGACTGGAAAGATCAGTGCAGTCATGCGGGTGAAGGATCCGTCTGTGCTGTCATAGATGGAAGCAAACATCACTTATGTCTTGAACATTTGTAACATGCTACATGAAGATGAAGTATCTGCTTGCAAGCATGGAGTCCTCAAGCAAAGGAAGGGTGGGCAAGGAAGGAGGTGTCGGGAAGGGTAAGGTGGGAGAAAGTAAATGGAGGAATGATGCGCTAATGAAGGTCAAGGAGGAAAACAAATTAGAAGGCAACACTGCATGATATTGGGGTCATCTACGAGCTGATCAAGAAAGAGGGTGACAAGTTGGGTTGTAAATTTTCTCCCATGATTGCATCAGTTTTGGTTGTTTTCTTAGGAGGGGAAGAATGAAGTTTAGCTCAGAAATTAACTTTAAGTTGATTGGGGGTTAAGGGGAGGGTAGTTCCGTGGATAATCACTAGCTGAAAGGAAAGAAGGTTGGGTGCCCGGGGCCCAGGAATGAAGATCTCCATCATGAACCCCATGAAGAAAAGTTCATCCTGGTGGAATATTTCTGGCTGCAGATCTCATCATGTTGGTGTTCCATGTGAAATCTAGGGATGAGGTGGAACATCATACAAACAACAGAACTGGCAAGTGAATGCCACAGAATAAAGGGGGGTAGAAAATACAGCGAGGCTTGTCCTGAGCCACTCAGAAGGTCTCACTTCATTTCTGCCCCTCTCTTTTCGACCTCACTTCTATATGTTAACCATAGAAGAAATGGGCGTTAGGGTGCTGGTGCAAGCTTACACCTATCGAGTGGTTCGCAATAATTATTTTACATAACTCCTGAGGCTAGTGTAGAACTTCAGTCTCCTCACACTGGTTGTAGGCCTCTAGTGTATAACTGTGTATCTTATGGTTGTTTTGAGCAAACAAAAGAAATAATAGAACTTAAACTTCCTGCCGCCTTGAATAAGTCCTGTGGATGAAATACCTGTTGGTTCTTTTTAGATGTTATAAATACGCACAGGAGAAATAAAAGACGGCAAGCTAAGAAGCATCATTGGAGATCTAATATTCTTTTGAATTTCATTTTAATGTAAGATTGTACCGTTTGGCTAACTCATGGCTAACTCTTATGCCTGTTAATAATATGATCCATGGTAATGTACCCCACTAATTGTCATTTAAAGCACTTTGCTACTACAATTTCCAACATCCAGACAACAGGGTGTCTATTGAGCTTACTCCTGTTTGTGGAGAGGCACTTACTTTAAAATTTGTGCCGGCAAGAAAGCTATTGTTGCCATTCTGTATTTTCTGTTGCACGCCCGTTCAAAGTCAGGCTACACACCTCAACCATACTGTACATCCTCTAACCATGCGGTGTCACTTGTGTAAGGCCTTCCCACTCAAAGCCATTTCTCTGGGTCTGGAAACTGCGGTCCTCCTCACACCTCTTTTTATCCTCACATTCAGAAAATGTCTATAAACATGCTAGTTTTGAGCCCACCAGTACCACAATCTTGACCATTGCAGGCACTTCAGTTTCCCTTGTAAGTTTCCACAGCATTTGTTATGGAACGTCTATTTGTAGCGCAATTATCGCCCATGAGGTTATCCAGGTGCTTATCATTACGTAAAAGGGATGTGTCTTCCGCACAGTAGATCAAGATCGCTTACCGGACTCTAATAAGTAGAATTAAATGTAGCTGCTGAGAACAACTTGTTATGTCGAACCTTTTATTAAAAATCTGAGGTATTCGGCTAACCTCCACCAAAACGTTATGCTGAGCCTGTCAGGCTGGATTCTCTGGAGTGGGCATTTAAAGGAGGTACTGAGCTCTCCCCAGGGAGGGGAACGAATGGCTCCTGGTGACCAGAGCTCAGGAGACCACAACAGTAAGTGGGTCTAAGTTAAGTGACATTTACTCTTTGTAGATGTGGATGAGCAGTCTGAGGCTTAATGCAAGTGAATGGGTGTGGGGCGAGCCTCGGGACAGTGCAACATGGTTATCAAAGCAATAATACATTATAAATACCCAGCCAAAGTCATGTGCTCCCAACACTTTACATAAAATGTCACATCTTAAATACATTTACAGAACAAACTAGTAAAGCCAAATGAATAGAAAACACAAAATACACCACAAATCACATTATTAAACACAATACCAATTTAATACACAAGATGATACAAGGTGCTGCTAATCTCAGAATGAGAATGATAACCATGTGTGACTTCCAGGCAGCAATGAAATGAGATGTTTGACCATAACACAGTCATAAAAACCAGGAACCCTAGCTATGCACACTATTCAATGTTTGTGATGCATTTTAATATCTGCAAAGCTGTAGTGTTTGCAAAACCGTGGAGCTCCCCTGGTGGAGAACGACCCGTCATGACGGTAGGCCATAAATCCCTACTATGCAGGTGGAGATGCCCGTCCACCAGCGCAGCCGCCGCTATGGCAGCTCCAATGAAGGCAGAAGCTTTGCCAAGCGGGCACCATGTTTGATACACCAGCTCAGCAAAGCCTTTTGTTTTTCAAACATAAACTCTTAAGGCGGGAATTCATTCTTGAAAAGCAAAAAAAATAATTTGTTGTATGGAAGTCCTGGGCAGGGAAATCTTATGATGGCCACTGTGACCTGAGGGCCCTGTGGGTGACGTGCCAGTATGTTAGAGGTTTTCAATGGTGGAGCCAGCTGATGTTCTGCCGTCTGAACCCCCACACCATGAGTCTAAATATAGCGGGGGAACTGTGACTTTGGTGGTGCTTCCACGCAGCCAAACTTTAAATGCCCACCAGAGTCCCAAAGTTTGTGCATGTACAAAGGGGTACCTTTGACTGCTGGCAGCAAGTACCCATGGATTACAATAGTCCACAAAGTTCCCTGGATCCAACTAGCTGGCTAGCAGCAAACTGCAGGTCAAAAGGGAGTAACAAAAAAGGACAAAAATAACAAAGTTGATGTAGAGCTTTCTCACACTTGAAACACTTCATCCTTCAATCAGACGGCGTCAATCTCATGGTCATGGGCTTGAGGGGTTCCCTGAATGTTTAAGAACGCTTGTAGTCATCTACTTAGAATCTTTAGCAGCCTGCCTCAGTCTAGTGGTGAGGAGTACATTGAACTAAAGCTCTTTTAGGGCTCCCGGGACGCTTTGTGCTGGCTGGGATTTCCGCTCAAGTAAGGGAGTAGACAGAACATTGAAATACCCCCACTTGAACCTCTTTTCACACCGAGCACGCAAAACTTACCTTCCTTAGGAGGCTTACCTTCTCCCTTTAATGAATATATACATCCATCCTTTCACAAATGCACCCATCAATATGTGCCCATAGTCATCTATCCATACTTTCGCCATTCATCCTTTCACTTTTCTCATCTGTCTATTCCTCGTCCTTCCACTCATCCGCCCTATAACCTATCAATCCTTCTGCTCTTTCATCCTTCCTCTCATCTATTCACCATTTTACCCTTCTCCTACCTTTATTTCATTTTCTCTTTCTTTCTTTCTTTCTTTCCTTCCATTCTTTTTCTCCCCTTTTCTTTTTTCCCCTCCTTATATTTACCCATCTTGTGCCTTTCATTGTTACTTTTTCTTTCTTCCCTTTCTCTCGTGTTTTACCTTTTCTATTTGTCCCTTTGTGTTTTCCTCTATTTTCGTGATTTTTGTCCTTCTTCTGTCTCTCTTTCCTTTGCTGGGCATGTCTGCCCACTTCCCACACCCCTTAGTCATTTATTAACTAACAGCATTATTTATGAGCACAGACGGAGGAGGCCGATAAACAATGCTGAGTGGGACCCCCTTCATCACGACAGCCCCCGCTGAAGCTGGTTAAGTGGGGGTGGTGGGGGGTGTCCCTGCGCCCCTGAATTCAAGCCAAGGTCAGCAGGGCCATCAAGAAGAGCTTCAGCAGGGCTGCAGACTTAATCCTAGGACAGAGTAGGCAGCGCGGATCCCTTCAGCAGCAAATGTCCAAACAGGTCCAATTTCAGAAAAGGATCAGCAAGCTTTAGGGCCGCATCAGCTTTTACATCCTAAGCAGGGCAGCTCGTGCATCTTCACAAATGTGATGGTGTGGGGTTAGTTTTGAGGAGCCAGGGATTCTAGGAACCTCTGACTAGGTGCAGGGGCTCTGGTGAACCCTCCAGTGCTTGTATTGCTGGAAACTATAGGCATTCATTCCAGATCAGCTGAAACAAAGGACGCGCAGGAAGAAGTGGGAGATACGGTATTCCTCTGTGGGCAACCCCGATGCTCCAACTTGCAAACATTGGGGCGATTCAGAAAAGCATGTATGAGAACGGGCAGCAGTACTACAACAGTACTCTTTTAGGTACTCTGACATGCTTTTGTGAATCAGCCCCAAAACATCCTACTCCCTATCAGTAAAAGTGGAAAGAGGGCACAGTCTTTTCTATTTGTACAAATTATATATGATTATTCCCTGAATATTGCCATTTTATTCACAGTTTCGATGCTTTGGGGCCAATTTACAGAGGCATGTAAGAGTCTGTAAAAGAGTACTGCAGGAGTACTACTTAAAGTACTCTAAAATGCCTTTCTGAATAGACCCATTAATCGTACATTATAATAAATGTATTTTAAAAATCATTTACAAGGAACTAAAATTTAGGCACATTAATAATTTCTGTAAAGCCTTCATCATAATATATACACACTAATGTTCACAAATAGTTATACCAGTGATAATGGAACTTTATATTTACGAAAGAGCTTTTTAAACATAACGCGAACATTTAATTTTAAAAAATGGATTTCGGTGGTGGGGGACAACAGAGACGCATTAGAGGTGGGAAGCAAAAGGGAAGGGGCAGTATGTAGGGGGAAAGCAGCAAGTGAGGGAGAGCAACACTGGGGACAGGGGGTAGAAGCACACAAGCAAGAGAGGGAGTAACACAGAGCATGGGGGAGAGAAGCACCCGGACGAGTAAGCAGTACAGTGCGCGGGGAGGGAAGGAAAGAAAAGTACCTGGATGGGAGAGAAACAACAAGGAGAGCTGAGGGGGGAGCACACAAGGAAAACAGCTGGAAAAGATACGCACTCGCATGGAGTGCCTAAGCAAAAACAAACAAGCATTGGCATAGCCAATAGGTCTCGCCTTTGGGACCTTATAAGTATTGTTATGCAGCACAATATCCTTACAGCAACAACATTAACTGTTGCATTGCTAAACACTTATAAGGTCCCAAAGGCGAGACCTATTGGCTATGCCAATGCTTGTTTTTTAAAGATTTTTATATAGCGCGAACTAGACCAGTATCAGAGCGCTTTACATAAGCACCAGTTTAGTTACAGATGGATTACAGTTCCCCGAGGAGGCCGGATTCAAAGTGTTTTAGGTCAGGGCCTCGTGAGCTGCAGTGCATCGACAATGAGTTAGAGTACTGGTAGAAAATAGACAAAATATTGTATGGCACACAACATATGGAAAGCGCAACACAGACAATTGTGCAAACCGATGGATGGAAATCACAGATCTGTATAAAAATGGCGGTCAAATTAAGAAAGCGCTTCAGAACTGTTCTTTTGGTTAAAGGCGCTGTACAAATGGTAATAGCTTTACAAAACATAACAACATAATATAACAGAGTCTGACATTTCCAAGACCTCTTAGCGCTGTCTCTAGCTGACTGGCATGTGCTGGGGCGGCGTGCCCTTATGTTAGGAGCCTTCAGGCGACTTTCCTGAGTACGTGAATAGGTGGACAGTCTCCATAGCGAGGACATATTTCTGGAACATCAAATGTCATGAGCAGGCCTGGGAGGAATGTGTCTTCTCCCTTTATTGAAAAATACAATGTACCAAATTCCAGTAAAAATGCTACTTAGAGAGAGTTAAAGAGACGAGAGAATGACAGATATGAATGACGAGGCGATAGATTGGAAGGAAACACGGACAGAGAGGTCAGATAAAGAAAAAAAGGATAAATAAACAAGAGACAGAAAAGAGAGTACAGAGGGAGGGAAAGAAAACGATGAGGAGAAAGGAGAGTGTAAAAGAAAAGCGAGAGAGCAAAGAACAGTGGAGAGAGAGAGCACGAGGGAATAAGTAATGCTTGCTAAAAGTGTAACAGCAGCTTGAGCCGTGCACGAGAGAATAACTAATAATGCTATTTTCAAGCACACGCGTGCTTGTGGCACCATCCGCCTTGCGGGAGCGAGCAAAAGCCAATTAGCATGCGCGCCGCTGCTCGCTCCCGCAAGGTGGATGCCGCCACAAGCACGAGTGCAGTGCTTGAAAAAGTGAAGAGCGACGGCTAAAGGCCCTCCTATGCAGCGCATGCGCACTGCGTAGGCGAGACCTAAAAAGTTGTTTCCTAAAACTGAGCAGTAGAAGATCACAAGCAAAGTGGCTATGCTCCATGGGAAGGACAAACACAAGATGGACAAGGTAAGCCACAAAATAAGAAGCAAGCCAATGAGAGTGCCAATAAAGCCAACCAATGGTAAGCAATGGGCGGGCTTTAAGGCCATTGTAAGTTCTTGGTAAGCAGACAAGAGATCATTTTCAAACAGACACGTCTGCTGTCTGGTAGGCTCGATCTAAACATTACTGTGGAACTTCAGGGGCAAAGGAGATAAGTCTTTGCAAACGATTGGATCTGACTTTATTGATATATTCCTGTCTGTGGCCAGTGTTCTTCCACAGGACGCAGGCTCCTGAAGGTGCTCTTTGTGTTTTTTTAAAAACTTTTGCACATGCACTCTTGCAAAGTGCCTGTGCCTGCAGGGCCTCTCCCTCACCCCGTCCTCCTCCCACTGTCCGTTCTGTTTCCCAAACTCCCCGCACTTCTCCGACTATCTGTTCTGTTTCGCCAGCCCCAGCCCTCCTCCAACTATCTGTCTGTTTAACCCACTCCCACCTGCCTCCTGCTGTCCGTTCTCTTTAACCCACTTCCATCCTCCTCTCGTTTCCGTTATGTCAAAACCAACCCTCCACCCTTCTCAAGCTGTCTGTTCTGTTCAACCCACCCAGTCCTCCTCCCACTGTCTGTTCTTTGTAATCCACCCCGAGACTCCTCCCACTGTCTGTACTTTTTAATGATCCCCCGCCCTCCTCCCACTGCCCGCTCTTTTTAACCCACCCCCTGCCCTCCTTCCACTGAGCGTTCTTATTAACCCAGCCCCACAGGATTTTCTTTTTGTTCCCCATCCTCCTCCCTTGTGTTGCTTGCTCAACCCCAAACCCTCCCCCTGTGCTTTTTTAAAACATATTACACAACCGCCCGGGCTGCTGTGCAACATGACTTAAAGGAAAAAAAAGATGCTATGAAGCGGGCAATGCTGGCTTTGCCAACGCTTGTTTTATCAGTAGACAGTAAGCAAAGGCAATTCTGCATGCTCATGCTAGTCTCTAAGGCCAAATGCAAGGACATCCAAAGAATAGTCTGTAGTTGAACTAAATCAGCATCATACAGCGTTTACCGCCGTCATTGCTAGCATAGCCATAAACAAGCCCTCTTGCATCATTTGACATTGTGCCATCAATTTCTGATAGAAACTCCGACTTGGGGCCAGATGTAGCAAGCTAAATTGCGATCGCAAACCCTGAAATTCACAGAATTTCAGCGTCTGCGTTCGCAAAATAGCATTGTGCAATGTAGAGAAGAAAAATCCCAATCGCAAAATAAGGAATCGCAAAATTTGCGATTCCCTATTTTGCGAATGCATTTAAGGAATCGCAAATTGCGATGCCTTAAATGCAATGCAGGAAGCACCCAAGTTGTGCGATTTCTGGTTTAAGAAATCGCAAATTACCACCAACTTCAAGTTGGTGGTAATTTGCAATTTCTTTGAAAAATGCATATTTTGGCATTTTTCAAAGTGGCATGTGGCGCACAGACGTGCCCTTAGGGCATGTATGTGCGCCACATGTGCACACATGTACATTTCAGGGGTGCAACAGGGTGTCCTTTTGACACCCTTGCACCCTTGAAATTGCATGCGCAATTTGCGAGTACCTACTGGGTACTCGCAAATTGCGCATGCAATTCCCATTCATTCCTATGGGCCTCCTGGCCCATAGGAATGAATGGGAAGGGATTCCTTAATTGCGAATCGCAATTTGCGATACGCAATTAAGGAATGTTTAGGAATCGCAATTATTATTGCGATTCCTACCTACATAGCATTTTGCGAGTCCTTAATAGCGATTCTCTAAAAATCGCTATTAAGGACTCGCAAAAATGTTCCTTCATACATCTGGCCCTTGGTCTCTTACGTGACTTTGTCAAATGCAGTACCACAGAAGATTTGACTTCCTAAATAAGCCAACACCAAACCGCTAGCCTGACCCAAGGGCGACCCTCCTATATTCGATCCTCATAGAACAGACAGAAGAACCACTGCTCCCCTCAAAGCAGCAAGAAATGGAATGCATAGTTACACTGACTGAAGAAACTGCCCTCACTACTGAAAGAAGATTCTTCAAAACTTACCAGGCGCACGAACACTACCGTGACATCTACATGATTAAGAAAGTAGATGTGAAATAATGGTGACCCAGAAAACGTGAAACAGAACACCGCGGTCTAAACTATGAGTTTTCCTACTCTGCAAGCCCTACCATGCATGCCTTAACCACGCATATGCCTTAACCACGCATGTGCTGGGTTAAGGCATATGCGCGGTCTAGCTGCAGAACGGACGGACGGAAGCAGGGAGAGGTGAGGTAAGTGGGGTTATTTTGTGGGCTGAGGGTTGGTCAGGGTTGTTTTGTGGGCTGGGGGTGGGTCAGGAATGTTTTGTGGGCTGGCGGAGGGGTCATGGTACTTTTGTGGGCTGGGGGTTGGTCAGGGTTGTTTTGTGGGCTGGGGGTGGGTCAGGAATGTTTTGTGGGCTGGCGGGTGGGTCATGGTACTTTTGTAGGCTGGGGGGTCGGGGATAGTTTTGTGGGCTGGGGGTGGGTCGGGAATGTTTTGTGGGCTGGGGGTGGGTTGGGGGTAGTTTTGTGGGTTGGGGTGGGTCGGGGGTAGTTTTGTAGGCTGGGGGGTCGGGGTAGTTTTGTGGGCTGGGGTTTGGATCAGGGTAGTTTTCTGGGCTGTGCGTGGGTCGGGTCGTTTTCTGGGCTGGCGGGGTTCAGGTCTAGTCTTCAGGACTAAGGGGTTGGAGGTAGTTTTCAGGGCTGGGGAGGTTTGGGGCTAGTTTTCAGGGCTGGGGGTGGTGCTAGTTTTCAGGGCTGGGGGGTGGTGCAAGTTTTCAGGGCGTGGGGGTGGTGCAAGTTTTCAGGGCTGGGGGGGTCAGGGGTAGTTTTCAGGGATGGGGGCTCGGAGTAGTTCTTAGGGCTGGGGGAGTGTTGGGGTAGTTTTTTTTATTAGGGGTTAGGGTATTAGGCCTCAGGGCAGGGAGAGGGGGATGGGTAATCAGGGTAGTTTTTAGGCCTTAGGGGAGAGCGGGGCAGTTTTTAGGGCTGGGTCAAGGCTGGGCAGGGTCAGGTTAAGGGACAGGGTTTTAGGCATCAGGGCAGGGGGAGGGCACTTCATGGGGGTTGGGAGGGGGTATTTGCACCTCAGGGTGACAGGGTGATGGGGGGAATTTGTACCTTAGGGCGGTGGGGAGAGGGGTGGCGACCTACGCCACGCATGCCCCTTTACCATGAAAATTCGTGGTAAAGGCATGCATGGTAAAGACACAGTCATTTTTCAGACCGCGTTGTTTAGGCATGCGGGGTTGGGGAATTCATGGTTGTGTCATACAACCCCAGAAAACAGATTCTCGTGCAGCTCAATCACCATCTTCGAGGGCTTGAGCCATACAGTAGTCAAGATCTTGCAATACGTAATTGATCAAAAGGAATCCTCACTTCAGCAGTGGTCTACTGTCATCAGAATGTGCCAGCTACTTCTTAGATGAGATCTACAACCCGTGAATATACCTGTAACTAGCCCAGAAATGTTGGTAGCAGGAGATTATATTGTATGGGTGGATGTCCCCAAGGATAAATGGGGTCATGAGTTAAGAAAAACTATGGAAGCCCTTGACTTGGGCAAAAGGTGAAAGGTCTTATCGACATAATGAGGTCATATGCTATATTTTGTCTTCAAGCGACATCAAAATATGAATCATAAAACTTAACCACGGGCTAGGGTTAGGCAACATTCTGATCATATTTCGTTTAACAAACATATCTTAATGTAAATATTGAACCTAGTTACAAACAGCGGAGTGCTGTAGGGAGAAAGTTTTGCAAGTGGGAGCAAGATAGATTGGGAGGGGGAGGGCTTGATTAGCCCATATGCACACGGACAATGGGAGCAGGACAGATGCTTCAGAGGGAGGGGCTAGGAGGTGATGAGGAGTTGTTTGAAGAAAAGAGTTTTTATATCTTTCCGGAAATGTACGAGGGAACTGACCAGCTAGATTTGGACAGAGATGGTCTTCCAGAGTCGGGGTGTGTAGCAGGAGGTTTGTTGTCTAGTTCACTCTTACTTGCATTTTTAAAATATTAGTCTGCAGTGATTCTGCTTGTTGTCCGTGTTCCACCTGAGGACTTGACCTTGGTTGAAAGGTACAGTAGGGTGTGTGTTGATAGCCTTGCTTGATTCCAGCTGTTCAGAATTCGGTGCATGTTTGTAGGAGCAGCCATGTAGCTCTTTGAGTGTCAGGTTAATTCTGAAGAATTTGTGTAGACCTTTGATGAGGCAAACTCCTGAATGAAGGACGCATTTCATGACTGTCATGCTCTCTCTGGGATACCTGCCAGCAAGGCACTGCCGCCATAGAAATGGGACAAGAACAGTGCCAGTACTGCTGTACTGTAGCGGTTTTCTTGAAGGGAGGTTTTCACTTTACCGAGCAGGCGAGTTAATGCGAGATGGTCTTTGTTTTGTGTGCGATGTGGAGGCCCAGCAACTTTGTGATGTGGGCAAGATGTGATGGAAAAAACATCAATGTTCTCCTCAAGAGCTATTCTTGTACTGTTTGTTGCTTGTTGTCATTGGTAATAAGTAGAAATTCTGTCTTATTGGGATTCAGTTTGTGCACGCATTTGGACATATATGGTTGAATGATGGCGAGGCAGCTCTTCAGTCAGTTGATGCTCTGCCCACAAGAGGTTCACAGGCAGAGCTGGAGGTCTTCCGAGTAATGACGGCTATTGATGCTCATGTCTGCCAAAAGGACTCCGAAGAGCTTCATGCAGAGGTTGAAGATTACTGCTGAGAATATGGACCATGAGCAACACCACAGGGGATCTAAGTGGCTTCCGAACTGAAGGACCAGCCAGGCTATGTTCTCCAGGTGAAACATGCTCTTAAACTAATCCCTCCTCGAGTGGACTGTCTCTCGCCTTATGAAATAGGATATTATCACACTCCCCTAAAGGAACCCATAATCTACTCTGAGACCCAACCCTACCACAGATACATCTCAAATATCTCATTCTCTGGGATAATCTTTTTGATTTATGTTAAAAGGCAACGTTAGTACTACGGTGACCATCTTTGACTACTTCATAACCATCAGTTGATTTTGGTGCTTCTAACAGGAATCACGTGGTGAGAGCAATTATACTAGAGGGCCTTTGATACAGCAGATCATGCCATTTAACTAAAACATCTGAGGATTATTGGGCCTATTCTTCAGTCGTTATAGTTGCTCCTTTTTAAACTGAAACTGTTTGTGCTTATAATGTGCACACTAACTCTGTACTAGGGTCTCTTGGCTTGGGACTTAGAGGTCAGCTAGCCACCTTCTAGGGAACCCAAAATGACCAAGTGTAACATACATGCTAACTTAGACTACCACATGTACGCAGATGACATTCAGCTATGGGAAACAACCTTTACATCGCGGATTTTACACCGCGATACATTCACAACGCGGTCGTTACAACGACCGCGTTGTTACAACGTAGTGCCATTACAACACAAGTCGTTACAACGACTTGCGCTAGATGGCTCTCTAGACTAATGAATAGTATGATTTACTATTCCAACACCTTCTCTACTGTTGCACACACTGGAGTTGGAATAGTAAATCATACTATTCCTAAGTCCAGCGTGCCATCTAGCGCAAGTCGTTGTAACTGCATTGTAACAACGCGGTCGTTGTAACGACCGCGTTGTGAGTGTATTGCGTTGTAAAGTGCTATATTCTTCAGCTATACTTAAAGATTTCCTCCCCAGGGGATTTCACCGACTCAATGACACTCTAGTGAAAACCCTAACTTGGCTGTCACCAAACCACCTCAAGTTGAACCCTGTGAAAGCAACAGAGCCACCCATCTCCCTACCACATGGCTCCCCTCCCCATACAGAACTGGATCAACCACCTAAACACCCTCAATTGCAAACTGATCATCTTAGAATCAACAAAATCACTTGGATTAACTCTGGATAATAACCTCAACATTCAAGCACACATCAGGGATTCCACACGTAGTGCATGACACCAAATCAATAATCTCCTCAAAGACTTGAAACCGTTCATCCCACCCCGCCACCCCGACTTCAAGATTGAAGTACAATCATTATTCATATTGAGACTGGAATATCGGAGTGCAACCTTAACGGGATGACCAAAATCTCAAACTGCACCACTCAGGGCGAACCTCAATGTAGCGGCAAGATTGATAACCTGAACGAGACGGTTCGACTACACTGCACCTTCTCTTGAATATCTTCACTGGTTCTAATTTAACGCCAGGATCCAGCTGAAAATAGCGTGCCTGGCATGTAAAGCACTGCACCATGCTGAACCTAGGTGCCATGCTGAAAAACTTAAGATTTCAGGAGGCTGCTGCTGAACAACAGACCACCAGCTCCCTCCGGCTGGAACTGCCAAGCTTAAAAGAAATGGTATGCCCACACATTCACTGGATCTGCCCAGAGGATATGGAACTCTCTCCGAACCCATCGACCTCCACCTTCAAGAAGGAAGTCAAAAGGATTTTATGATGCAGATTCCTGCCATGAAGAATATTGAACAAAAAAAGACCATGATACGGTGTGAAACCCTTGAAGATCATGATATGGTCTGACACCCAAGGCCCTTCTTGATGAGATGCAACTACATCGAGCCGTGCCTACCACCCAGCCAGGAGAACAGGAAATCAAAGCAAATTGTTTGTTGCATGATATTGTTTGTGGATGGATTAATTTACGGTTTCTTAACATAGAATATGATCTCTCAATGTAGCCCTCTGATAACTTTTGGGTCATATTCGTGCTATATAAAACTATCTCAATAAATAAATACTTTAATAGGGTGAGAATTCCAAAAGCAGGGACCTTGACAGAAAAACACTCTACCACATATGGAGGAAAGTTTGACTAAAGAGATTGTCAGGCAATCAAAATCACTGCTTTGCAGGACTTTTTTGGAGCACAGCAATGGATCTGATCTTTTATGTACTTGGGAACCAGGTTGTTCAGGCACCTGCCCTTACAGGAAACCAGAACAAAAACGCTCTTTAAAGAATATCTAAGAGCAAAGGAGTCTGGCCTGCACTTGATACAGACAGGCAGGAAAAATGCCCTTTGGAATCAATCCAGAAGTGACAGAGAAGCATCCTACGACATGAACTGGTCATAGGCAGCCAGTATAGGGTGGGGACACGCAACATCTCCCTTTTGTACTTTCTGTCTAGAGTCTCCCTAGATGTAGCAGATTTACAGAAATTGGCCATGACAACCATACAAAAAACAGGGAAGTCTACTGACCCAAGGTTAGTAGTACCTGGACGGTGTGATGAGTGAGACTCTTGGAATGCCAGGCTTCTGGATGGCTTGGCCTTGACCCTGGCCATTCCATACCCCTTAGTTAGTCTGGGATGGTAACATTCAACTTCCTGAACTACATGTTGGAATGAGGTCATGGAGGGGATATCAAGCCAGGGATGGAAGTCACAGTCTAAGAAGGACTGAATGCCTTTGGCCTGTCCTGATCTACTTCAATGCAGTTCACTCCTTCCCTTCCCTCCATTTCCCCTTCACATATCATCAATGGACCGTGACACGGTCCATTCGTTTCCAGCTCTGTGCCTTGCTAGTGGACTCTTCATTTCAGATTTGGGTTTCGAACATCCACCTTCTTCCAAAAACAACCACAGCAACTCCCATGCTAGGAATGAGACTATACCAGAGACCCTCACCAACTTCCAAGCAGCCAGTCTTTGCATGATACAAGCAGAAATAATGCAAACCCACTGTAGGAGGAGAGTGCTCTGAAACTTTGTAGCAATGTTTTGATCTTAAATGACTTCTGTTGGAATCCATATGTCGATGATTAAGGGTAGTATACTATCTCGCTGTATGATCTGTCCCACAGGGTTCCTCAGCACCTGACTGGACGTGGTGGAGGGAACACGCTGCATGCATTCATCACAGTTAATAAACTCTGTAGTGTTTTACACAATTACTTCTGATACAGTATAAACTACAAACTATTGATTCTAAAACTTGCAGAGACCTCTACCAATTGCCTGGCTGAGCTTCTCTACCACAGGAGATTCGAATTATCAATAGCCCATACAGAACATAACTCCTAGGTCTGATCATAGATTGCACTCACTATGATGATACATCACAGCCCAAATTAGAGACACCACACAACACTCAATTGTACACACACATGCACAAACATACATACAAACAGTTCCCAACCCCCACGATATGTCATAACTGACTGTCACCGTTCATCCAACAGCACTACCCCTCAATAATCCCAGATTACCTATACTTTCGTGAGTCAGCATATTTTATACCAAAATCTGTAACCATTCCCGAGAAAGCCCAGACACACGTTGCGTCAGGATCCAAGGCCCTGACCCACTGAACCTTTTCCACCATTCTAAGCCCACTAGGCAATGAACCCCAACATACTTTAGCATTCATACCACACAAAGATACAACAATACTTTCCACAACCAAGTAAACGAGCGCTGGCAAACCAAATAGTTCTGGCTTTAATCTCAAACACATACAAACACGGATAGGTGTAAATGCTGTTTTTAAATGTTCGCTCAATAAAGCCAGATACTATGACCCTGATTACAAGTCAGTAGGAGAGATATTCCTGTGGGCGAAACCACCCCAGCTGGTTCAGAGTGACCCAATGTTCCAGGACACGAAATGACCGGGTGCAGAGAC
Organism: Calotriton arnoldi; assembly: GCA_963921515.1. Classification (NCBI taxonomy): domain Eukaryota; kingdom Metazoa; phylum Chordata; class Amphibia; order Caudata; family Salamandridae; genus Calotriton; species Calotriton arnoldi. Next base: position 2,159,149 of record CAWUFW010000692.1, read on the forward strand.
CAAGTGCAGACTGGATCCCAACCGATTCCCTTCAACAGCAGAGGGGAAGTATGCAACGCACCAAGAAACTTGTCATGTTAACCAACACATAGCAACTCACCGTGTGCCCGGCTCACATTTACTACCCGGTAGGAATTGTACCCAGAATCTGGTCAAACCTGTGGTTTGTTATCTGGTAACTTTGATCGGCGTAGTTATTCACCATTACAGAGTACCTGCACTTCTATTTTTCCATTTCAAGCACTGCTAACAATGATCTAAACGTTTAGCAAAACGTTCCTAGAGTGTCCATAAAGTGGGGAGTTGGCCATCTGAAACATAAATAAATAGTAAATATACAAAATTCTTTCTATGGCTGGCAGCACGTCGCCAGATGTCTTCCCACGTGTATTTAAAGCGTACACAGCAGTGGGTAACGTGCCAAAACACCAGCGTCTCCCGTTTCATTTCTGCTCTCAACTTCTTGTGATTTATAGCTCTTCTCTATTCGCTCTCAGAGTAAGATCACGCGCTCCCAGGCTACAGTGTGCGCGTGCTGTATCCGTCACGTTTGAGGCCCTCACAAAGAAGGTGTGAAATCGTGCGTCGCGTTCTCTCCACGTGGCCATTTGCAGGCGTGTAATTGGCCGTGGCAGCTATCTGTACTGCTTGCGTCAAACACGGTCTCTCCCTCCATCACGACAGGCCGGCGGATCGACCTTTGTGTGACGAAAAGGGCAGGCCGGAAAGGGTAATTACACAGTCACCGGCTGACTCGTCGCACAGGATCAGGCCGTGTTCACTAGTGCTGTGCCGCGCTCCCTTATGCTGTAGCGTGCAGTACCATATATATAACCCGTATCACAATCTGCATATTATGCTGCCCCCCACACCCTCTGCGGGCTATGCAAGCTGATCATCACAGACTGTGCTATGTGGCCCTCTGCTGCAGCTTCAGTATCCACACTTGTGAAAATCGGTGATTCACATTCATAATTTATACACCAGACAGCCACATGCAGTCTCTACACCTTCACGATATGCACAGCACACAATTCCTGCAGCCCTGCACCCAATCACGTGTAGAACATACAGCCCTAAATCCCATCACAATCTCTACAACACACAGCCTTGCACTCCATCACAATCTGTAAAACATATAGCCCTGCGCCCCATCACAATCTGTACAACATACAGCCCTGCACCCCATCACAGTCTGTAAAACATACAGCCCTTACACCCCATCACAATCTGTACAGAACACCGCCTCCGCGGCCCGTGCACTCTATCACAATCTGTACAACATACAGTCCTCCACCCCCAAACAATCTGTAAAACATACAGCCCTGCGCCCCATCACAATCTGTACAACATACTGCCCTGCACCCCCGTCACAATCTGTACAACATACAGCGCTGCACCCCATCACAATCTGTAGAACATACAGCCCTGCACCCCATCACAGTCTGTAAAAGATACAGCCCTGCACCCCATCACAAGCTGTACAACATACAGCTGTGCACCCTATCACAAGCTGTACAACATAGCCCCTGCACCCCCATCACAATATGTACAGCACACAGCCTTGCACCCCATCACAATCAGTAAAACTTACAGCCCTGCACCCCATCACAATCTGTAAAACATACAGCCCTGCACCCCATCATAATATGTAAAACATACAGCCCTGCCACCTGCAGTCTCTACACCTTCACAATCGGCGCAACACACAATTCCTGCAGCCCCTCCACCCCATCACAATCTGTACAACATACAGCCCTGAATCCCATCAAAATCTATACAACATACAGCCCTGAACCACATCACAGTCTGTAAAACATGCAGCCCTTACACCCCATCACAATCTGTACAGCACACAGCCTCCGCGGCCCTTGCACTCTATCAGAATCTGTAAAACATACAGCCCTGCAACCCATCACAATCTGTAAAACATATTGCCCTGCACGCCGTCACAATATGTACAACATACAGCCCTGCACCCCATCACAATCTGTAGAACATACAGTCCTGCACCCCATCACAGTCTGTAAAACATACAGCCTTGCACCCCATCACAAGCTGTACAACATACAGCCCCTGCACCCCATCACAATCTGTACAGTGCTGTCTTGCATCCATCACAATCTGTAAAACATACAGCCCTAAACCCCATCACAATCTGTACAGCACACAGCCTTGCACCCCATCACAATCTGTAAAACATACAGCCCTGAACCCCATCACAATCTGTACAGCACACAGCCTTGCACCCAATCACAATCTGTAAAACATACAGCCCTGCCACTGGAAGTCTCTACACCTCCACAATCTGCACAGCACACAATTCCTGCAGCCCCTGCACCCCACCACAATCTGTATAACATACAGCCCTGAACCCCATCACAATCTGTACAGCACACAGCCTCGCACCCCATCACAATCAGTAAAACATACAGCCCTGAACCCCATCACAATCTGTACAGCACGCAGCCTTGCACCCCATCACAATCTGTAAAACATACAGCCCTGAACCCCATCACAATCTGTACAGCACACAGCCTTGCATCCCATCCCAATCTGTATAACATACAGTCCTTACACCCCATCACAATCTGTAAAACATACAGCCCTTACACCCCATCACAATCTGTACAGCACACAGCCTTGCACCCCATGCACAATCTGTAAAACATACAGCCCTGTAACCCATCACAAACTGTAAAACATACAGTCCTGAACCCCATCACAATCTGTACAGCACACAGCCTTGCACCCCATCACAATCTGTACAACATACAGCCCTGCGCCTCATCACAATCTGTACAACATACAGCCCTGCACCCCATCACAATCTGTAGAACATACAGCCCTGCACCCCATCACAGTCTGTAAAACATACAGCCCTTACACCCCATCACAATCTGTAGAACATACAGCCCTGCACCCCATCACAGTCTGTAAAACATACAGCCCTTGCACCCCATCACAATCTGTACACCATACAGTCCTGCACCCCATCATAATCTGTATAACATATAGCCCTGCGCCCCATCACAATCTGTACAACATACAGCTCCGCACCCCATCACAATCTGTAGAACATAAGCCCTGCACCCCATCACAAGCTGTAGAACATAAGCCCTGCACCCCATCACAAGCTGTACAACATACAGCCCCTGCACCCCATCACAATATGTACAGCACATCGCCTTGCACCCCATCACAATCAGTAAAACATACTGCCCTGCACCCCGTCACAATCTGTAGAGCATACAGCCCCGCACCCCATCACAATCTGTAGAACATACAGCCCTGCACCCCATCACAGTCTGTAAAACATACAGCCCTGAATCCCATCACAATCTGTACAACATACAGCCCTGCACCCCATCACAATCTGTAAAACATACAGCCCTGAACCCCATCACAATCTGTACAGCACACAGCCTTGCACCCCATCACAATCTGTAAAACATACAGCCCTGCCACCGGTAGTCTCTACACCTTCACAATCTGCACAGCACACAATTCCTGCAGCCGCTGCACCCCATCACAATCTGTGCAACATACAGCCCTGAACCCCATCACAATCTGTACAGCACACAGCCTTGCACCCCATCACAATCAGTAAAACATACAGCCCGGAACCCCATCACAATCTGTACAGCACACAGCCTTGCACCCCATCACGATCTGTAAAACATACAGCCCTGAACCCCATCATAATCTGTACAGCACGCAGCCTTGCACCCCATCGCAATCAGTAAAACATACAGCCCTGAACCCCATCACAATCTGTACAGCACACAGCCTTGCACCCCAACACAATCTGTAAAACATACAGCCCTTACATCCATCACAATCTGTACAGCACACAGCTCCTCCGTGGCCCGTGCACTCTACCACAATCTGTACAACATACAGTCCTGCACCCCATCACAATCTGTAAAACATACAGCTCTGTAACGCATCACAATCTGTAAAACAAACAGTCCTGCACCCCATCACAATCTGTAAAACATATAGCCCTGGGCCCCATCACAATCTGTACAACATACAGCCCTGCACCGCATCACAATCTGTACAACATACAGCCCTGCACCCCATCACAGTCTGTAAAACATACAGCCCTTACACCCCATCACAATCTGTACAGCACACAGCCTGCGCAGCCTGTGCACTCTATCACAATCTGTACAACATACAGTCCTGCACCCCAAAACAATGTGTAAAACATACAGCCCTGCAACCCATCACAATCTGTAAAACATATAGCCCTGCGCCCCATCACAATCTGTTCAACATAATGCCCTGTACCCCGTCTCAATCTGTACAACATACAGCCCTGCACACCATCACAATCTGTAGAACATACAGCCCTGCACCCCATCACAGTTTGTAAAACATACAGCCCTGCACCCCATCACAAGCTGTACAACATACAGCCCCTGCACCCCATGACAATATGTACAGCACACAGCCTTGCACCCCATCACAATCTGTAAAACATACAGCCCTGCACCCCATCACAATCTGTTCAACATACTGCCCTGCACCCCGTCTCAATCTGTACAACATACAGCCCTGCACACCATCACAATCTGTAGAACATACAGCCCTGCACCCCATCACAGTTTGTAAAACATACAGCCCTGCACCCCATCACAAGCTGTACAACATACAGCCCCTGCACCCCATGACAATATGTACAGCACACAGCCTTGCACCCCATCACAATCTGTAAAACATACAGCCCTGCACCCCATCACAATCTGTAAAACATACAGCCCTGCACCCCATCACAATATGTAAAACATACAGCCCTGCCACCTGCATTCTCTACACCTTCACAATCTGCACCACACACAATTCCTGCAGCCCCTTCACCCCATCACAATCTGTACAACATACAGCCCTGGCTCCCATCACAATCTGTACAACACACAGCCCTGCACCCCATCACAATCTGTAAAACATACAGCCCTGAACACCATCACAATCTGTACATCACACAGCCTTGCACCCCACCACAATCTGTAAAACATACCGCCCTGCCACCGGCAGTCTCTACACCTTCACAATCTGCACAGCACACAATTCCTGCAGCCCCTGCACCCCATCACAATCTGTAAAACATATAGCCCTGAATCCCATGACAATCTGTACAACATACAGCTCTGCACGCCATCACAATCTGTAAAACATACAGCCCTGAACTCCATCACAATCTGTACAGCACACAGCCTTGCACCCCATCACAATCTGTAAAACATACAGCCCTGCAGACCGGCAGTCCCTACACCTTCACAATCTGCACAGCACACAATTCCTGCAGCCCCTGCACCCCATCACAATCTGTACAACATACAGCCTTGAACCCCATCATAATCTGTACAGCACACAGCCTCGCACCCCATCACAATCTGTAGAAAATACAGCCCTGCACCCCATCACAGTCTGTAAAACATACAGCCCTTACACCCCATCACAATCTGTACATCACACAGCCTCCGCGTCACATGCACTCTATCACAATCTGTACAACATACAGTCCTGCACCCTAAAACAATCTGTAAAACATACAGCCCTGCAACCCATCACAATCTGTAAAACATATGGCCCTGCGCCCCATCACAATCTGTACAACATACTGCCCTGCACCCCGTCACAATCTGTACAACATACAGCCCTGCACCCCCTCACAATCTGTAAAACATACAGCCCTGCACCCCATCACAAGCTGTACAACATACAGCTGTGCACCCCATCACAAGCTGTACAACATACAGCCCCTGCACCCCATCACAATCTGTAGAGTGCAGTGTTGCATCCATCACAATCTGTAAAACATACAACCCCAAACCCCATCACAATCTGTACAGCACAGAGCCTGGCACCCCATCACCATCTGTAAAACATACAGCCCTGAACCCCATCACAATATGTACAGCACGCAGCCTTGCACCCAATCACAATCTGTAAAACATACAGTCCTGCACCCCACCACAATCTGTACAACACACAGCCCCGCACCCCATCACAATCTGTAAAACATACAGCCCTGAACCCCATTACAATCTGTACAACATACAGCCCTGAACCCTACCACAATCTGTAAAGCACACAGCCTTGCACCCCATCACAATCTGTAAAACGTACAACCCTGAACCCCATCACAATATGTACAACATACAGCCCTGCACCCCATCACAATCTGTACAACATACAGCCCTGAACCCCATCACAATCTGTAAAACATACAGCCCTGCACACCATCACAATCTGTACAACATACAGCCCTGAACCCCACCACAATCTGTAAAGCACACAGCCCTTCACCCCATCACAATCTGTAAAACGTACAGCCCTGAACCCCATCACAATATGTACAGCACGCAGCCTTGCACCCATTCACAATCTGTAAAACATAGTCCTGCACCCCACCACAATCTGTACAACATACAGCCCTGCACCCCATCACAATCTGTAAAACATACAGCCCTAAACCCCATCACAATCTGTAGAACATAGCCCCTCTCTCCAGCCTGCGCATCTCCCACCAAAATCTGTGCAGCCACAGCCCACTAGCATAGTCGAGTGCCATGGGCTCCAGTGCTCAGAAGGAAACGGGCCCCCGGCTGCTGTTTGAATTATAAGATACAACAATATTCAGGCTTCAATGAGCCCCCCTGGGCCTGGGTGCCACTGCACCTGCTGCACCAATGAATGCTACGCCCCTGCTGCAGCCCTTGCCTCACCGCAATGCACACCTCTGCAGCCTCTGTGACCCTCATCACAATCTGTCTATCACGCCGCCCCTGTAGCATCACCACCTCCCATCAAACTCTGCACAACACACAACACTCCACAATATGTTCAGCGCCTACCTCCTGCGGCCTCTACATGCACCACCCCGACACTCCGAACTGTAACTCACATCACACCTGAACAACACAGTCGCCTCAGCCCCTTCATTGAGGCCCTGATGCCCCATCACAACACACAGCCCCTGTACTCCCCACCTCAACACCTATAACACAGGCCCTGCAGGGGCGTAGGCACCGTGGGAAACAGGGGGATGTATCCACCCCCATCCAGATTGTTGAGTGAGTGGGGGAGCACACCCCCTCCCCCCAGATGTTCGAGTCGAAACTTATTTCAGACAGTTTGCAGTTGTGTCTCCGAAGCCATGCTGCACCCCATAGCCTACTGAAGCGCTGTTACAGGAGGGCCAAACTCTCTGGGGTCTCCTGACCTCTTTGTTTTGTTAATTATTTAATTGCAGTCACGTGGGGGCGGGGAGGGTTGAGCCTCTTCTGGAAGAGTTCTTTTGTCAATTCAGACCAGCCAGCAGAGTAAAAAGGCAGGGCATGCTATTTTATGATACGGTTACTTCTGGCTCAGCTGGCCTAAGAACAAAACTGATTTTAGGAGAGGCTGAACACCTCAATGACCGCAATAAAAGAATGATCAAACAACAAAGAGGTCTTTGAGCCCCCACAGAGTAAGCTCCTGAAGCATGATGTGAGACAGGCATGTTCTTTCTTTGTGTTTGAACTTCATTGTTTGTGGAAGAATTTCAAACATAAAAGCACACTTTTAAATGTAATGACTACACAAATGTATATATGTGTGTGCATAGTGACCATTTTATTTAAGGTGTGATAAGTGAATTTATTGAACTCCATATATGAACAGTAATTGAAAAACTTTAATAGAATAGGTGAACACAATGCACTGACCTTTGGCGTTAAACTGAAGAAAAAAAGATGTAACACTACAGTCTCTGAATCCTACAATATGCAATCAGACTCAAATCCTGGCTTCCCCGCTTGACCAACTTGTGTGATCCAAGGCCCATCACTTTACTTCATTATGCATTGTTTTCCTTAACCCTCCAGTTTGAGAGCGGGTTGATGCAATTCGGTACAGGATCTGTGCTCTACAAAAACCTACATTAGATATGGTAAATATGAAATAATATTGTTTCACATTTGATGACCGTATAGGCTATCTAACTAGAAAACATGATTAACCGACACATTTTGGGCAACTCGTGACACTGGAGCATTTGTGAATGTTGCAATTAAAACAAATATATTACTTTCAGTAGATGAAACTCAATTTAATGGTATACTTGTATGTACTTAATTGAGACACTGAAAAATGATAAAACACTTAGCATTTCCACCCCTAGCCCACTGTTATCTCACATATCGGTATAGGGATCCTAACTTGTGACAAAACACAGTTATACAGTTCCATTATAAATAACAAAACACACCAACACCTTTTTTTGTGGGAAAACTGTCGCAAGTTTATTTGCATTCTTGTTATGCATATATATACACAGGTAGGGTTAACTTACGGGTGATCATCAGCAAACCGATGACACCCCTCCTGAAACAATCTCCAGCCACCGGGCATTACGTTGCCATCTCATTCTTTAACCGGTGCTGTATCTTACGTATCGGGGCTGCGGCCCACTGCTTTTTTACGTGTTTGCTGCTGTCCGGAAAAAGAGAGATTGCCCATGTGAGCTGCCCACCTAAATAGCTCTCAGCCTCCCGGAAGTGCGTAGTCCCTAGGGAGGCGAGGTCTGCCCGTGCGATTGTCCCCTTCCGGCCAGGTGGCCATAGAAAAAATACTAGCCCCTCCAGGGCAGTGGGGAAATACTAAGGGGCTGTCTCCTCTAGTGTCCCCCTGCGGGGGACGTGGCCATCCTCCTTCTTTTTAGCATTTTAAAGTCTTTATCATAATTTTTCATGACATTTTGGACTGATTTACACCTTATGATGGCTCTTCTTGAGCTTTGGCTCTTGGAGCCAAACCAAAGGCCTGGCTCACCTCTCCCCAAGGCGGCTTCTGTCTCCCTCAGAAATACAGTGTCTCCTACGCATGTGTGCAGCCCCTCATAATGAATCTGCAGCGTCAATCATAACACAGCCCCTCCTTGTACCCGCATCATAATCTGTACAGCACACAGCTCCCTGCAGCCTGTGTATTCCCATCACACCCTGAACAATACACAGCCAGCCCTCTGCCTTTCCATCACAATCTGTTCAACACACGACACTTATAGCCTCTGTACTCCCATCACAACATGGAAAACACACAGCCTCTGCCCTCCCATCAAAAATTAACAACACACAGCCTCTGTACTCCCATTACAAATGAACAACACACAGCCTCTGCAGCCTCTGTACTCCTCTGTACTCCCATCACAAATGAACAACACACAGCCTCTGTACTCCCATTACAATTGAACAACACACAGCCTCTGTACTCCCATCACAAATGAACAACACACAGCCTCTGTACTCCCATCACAAATGAACAACATACAACTCCCTGCAGCCTCTGCACTCACATCTTGAACAACACACAGCCTCTGTACTCCCATTACAAATGAACAACACACAGCCTCTGCAGCCTCTGTACTCCTCTGTACTCCCATCACAAATGAACAACAAACAACTCCCTGCAGCCTCTGCACTCCCATCACAAATGAACAACACACAGCCTCTGTACTCCCATTACAATTGAACAACACACAGCCTCTGTACTCCCATCACAAATGAACAACACACAGCCTCTGTACTCCCATCACAAATGAACAACATACAACTCCCTGCAGCCTCTGCACTCACATCTTGAACAACACACAGACTCTGTACTCTCATCACAACATGAACAACACACAGCCTCTGCAGATTCTGTACTCCCATCACAAATGAATAACACACAGCCTCTGTACTCCCATCACGACATGAACAACACACCTACCCTGCAGTTTCTGTACTCCCATCACAACATGAACAACACACAGCCTATGCAGCCTCTGTACTCCCATCACAAATGAACACAGAGCCTCTGTACTCCCATCACAAACGAACACACAGCCAGCCCTCTACGTTCCCAACACAATCTGTTCAACATACAGCCTCTGTACTCCCATCACAACATGAACAACAACCCTCCCCTGCAGCTTCTGTACTCCCATCACAACATGGACAACACAGAGCCTCTGCAGCCTCTGTACTCCCATCACAAACAAACACACATCCAGCCCTCTACGTTCCCATCAGAATCTGTTGAACACACAGCCTCTGCAGCCTCTGTACTCCCATCACAACATGAGACAACACAGAGCCTCTGCAGCCTCTGTACTCCCATCACAACATGAACACACAGCCTCTGCAGCTTCTGTACTCCCATCACAACATGAGACAACACAGAGCCTCTGCAGCCTCTGTACTCCCATCACAACATGAACAACACACAGCCTCTGCAGCTTCTGTACTCCCATCACAACATGAGACAATACAGAGCCTCTGCTGCCTCTGTACTCCCATCACAACATAAACAACACACAGCCCCCTGTGCTCTCATCACAACCTGCACAATAACAGCATTTCAGCCCCCGCATTTCCCTCGCAATCCACACAACACACATCCCCTGCAGTTCATATATATTATCATCCATACAACACACAGCCACTGCAGCTTCCTTCACAATCCACACAACACACAGCTCCTGCAGCTCCCATTACAATCCACACAACACAAAGCCACTGCCGCTCCCTTCACAATCCACACAACACACAGCCCCTGCAGCTCCCATTACAATCCACACAACACAAAGCCACTACAGCTCCCTTCATAATCCACACAACACACAGCCACTGCAGCTCCCATCACAATCCACACAACACACAGCCACTGCAGCTCACATCACAGTCCATACAACACACATCCCCTGTGGCTCATATTACCATCCATACAACACACAGCCACTGCAACTCTCATCACAATCCATACAACACGCAGCCCCTGCAGCGCCCATCACAATCCACACAACACACAGACCCAGAAGCTCCCATCACAATCCATACAACACACAGCCACTGAGCCTCCATCAAAATCCATACAACACACAGCCACTGCAGCTCCCATCACAATCCACACAACACAAAGCCACTGCAGCTCCCTTCACAATCCACACAACACACAGCCACTGCAGCTCCCATCACAGTCCATACAACACACAGCCACTGCAGCTCCCATCACAATCCACACACAGCCACTGCAGCTCCCATCACAATGTACACACAGCCCCTGCATCTCCCACCACAATCCATACAACACACAGCCCCTGCAGCTCCCATCACAATCCATACATCCTGCAGCCACATGGCAAACTGTGCATAATATAGACCCTGCGGCCTCTGCAGTCTCCTTTACAATCTGCACATACATTGCCCCTGTGTCCTCATCACAATATGTACAATAGACACTCTCTGCAGCATAATCGACCATCGAACAAACCCCTGTAGACTCAGCATCTTCTACAACAATCTGTATACGCACCAACTGTATGTGCCTTCTTGTCACAGTCTGTACAAAGCACACACCCCTGAATCCTTATCACAATCACACAACCCCTGCAATATCTGCAGATCCCATCAAAATCTGAACACACAACTCCTACAGCCGTAGCATCCCATCACAGTCTCTCAAAGCACAACTAACCACTTCAGCCCCTGAATTTACCATCCAAACGATGCAACCTGCAACCCTTGCATCCTCTGTATCCCATCACAATCTGTTCAACACAACCCCTGCATCCTCTGTATCCCATCACAATCTGTTCAACACAACCCTTGCATCCTCTGTATCCCATCACAATCTGTTCAACACAACCCTTGCATCCTCTGTAGCCCATCACAATATGTTCAACACAACCCTTGCATCCTCTGTATCGCATCAAAATCTGTTCAACACAACTCTTGCAGCTGCTGAATTCACCACGACAAGCTGTACAACACACAGATTTTGAAGCCCAGTTCCAACCTGAACACACAGCCCCATCTCTTTCTGCACAACACACAGTCCCTGCAATATCATCACAATCTACACAACACGCAGCCCTACCATAATCTGCAAAACACAAAGCCCCTGTAGCGTCGGATTGGTAACGCGGGCACTCGGGCAATGCCCGAGGGGCCGGTGTCCAGTTCCAGCTGTGGGCTGCTTTTTTGTGCAGTCTGGGGGGCGAATGGCGGTTTCTGCGTTGTTCGGATGCCGCCAGTGGGTGCCTGAGTGGCCTTTCTGGAGGCAGATGGGCGTCCATCACCTCCCTCTTATCAACGGCAGAGGTGTCATTCCCTTCCTCTCGCTGGTCCGGCCCAGTAATATATTCATATTGAGCGGGGCAGGGAGCCTGAGCAGAAGTGGCCTCACTTGTTTTCAGGTGTGTTTCACCAGTGTAAGCTAATCCGTGCATTTTTTTACCCCCCCCCCCTTTTTTTTTTTTATAAATCTTCGCCGAAGCAGGGTTTTGCAAAGGCAATATGCAAATGTGGGCCACTTTTTTTTAGCATGCCCGGGCCGATTTTTAAACCCAATCCAACCCTGAGCTGCCACACCATAATCTGCACAATACACAGCCCCAGTAACCCCATCACAATTTGCACAACCCCTGCACCCCATCACAATCTGCACAACACACCCCCAGTAACTTCTGCACCCCTCACAGTATGTAAAGCACACAGCCTAGGCAGCCTTCGCATTTTACATAAGGTGTTGAGTAATCATTTGATATTGTACACTAGACTATATAAAACACGCGGTCCGCCGTACATCACGAATGGCTGTCCATAGTGGCATTTGTGTGCCAATTTCTCCTGCTACAACTGCCGGCTAAACTTGCTACAACTCTATGTGCACGCACGGTTCAACTTCGAAACGTGCTCATTCACGCAGAACTTACTTTGAATTAGGCGACGAGGATGACAAGACGTGCTGCATAAATTAACATAAATAAAAGAATGTGTTCTTGGTAACATTGCTGGGGAGAAATGTGAACGTTGTTCCTTTTCCATAATTACCAGCGCAGCTTCTAGGAAGAAACGTATTTATGCGTTGATATTACCGTGGATCCAGGCGCTCGAGGAACGAATGGAAATCCCAGCTTCTCCACCCGATCTCTTGTAAACGTGTGGCCATGGGCAAATCACTAGGTCTCTGCCCATGTCTGTGAAATGGGGGTACTCAGAAACCGAGCCAATGCTGGCGTGAAATGAATGTTGGGGGCTCCCCACTACCCCCTTACCATTTACACACCCTCTGAGGTACTGTCACATACCAACATTGGAGGAGTGCGCTGCAACTCTCACACCGGGCACTCGCTGGTAACAACTAGTCTCGCAGTGTGTTTTTTATAACTCACCAGTCGAGGGGAGATTCCTCTTTAGGTCCATAAATGCTTACACTCCACAAGTTATATTTCCACATCTTCCTTCCTAAAGGACTCACGTGCATTAAGTCGGCGTGCACATACAGATCTCCCCCTTTGCCGTCCTTAGAGGCAGCGTATTGACTATAATAGTGCACATGCAGCACACAGGTCAACTGGCAATTGACAACTGCTTATATTTCCACTGCGGCGATCACAAGAGACTTTCAAACGTGAAAGGAACACCCTCACGAGACGCACGGGTAGTACTCACCTTTGACGGAGAAGGCAGCCAGGACAAAGAGCGGCAGCAGCCAGCACACAACGCCCATGGTGATCCGAGGGGCTGTGAAGCACTGCCCTCCCTCCCTCAGCAGGAGCCGCTGCAGGCAGGCTCCGTCCCCGGGACAGCCCAGGCGCGCGCGAGGGGAGGGAGCCCGCACCGCGCGCCACTAAATCAGCCTCAGCGTCAGGCACCAGCGCGCAGCTGACGGAGCCCCGCGCGGGGGACGTCCAAGGGATCACTGACGTCTACTCCTCACAGATGGCGCAGGGGGGTCCTGGGCGCACACACCCACGGGAGCGGAACCAAAACAAACGCGCTCGCGATAGCAAATTTATTTATTTATGCGTTTTTATATAGCGCGGACTTTACCAGAGGGTGTCAGAGCGCTTCACAACAGGAACAGCAACATTACATAAGGAGGAGGATACAAATGAGCATAATACAAAGGCAAGCGTTACATTGCATGAGGAAAAGTGACAATTGTGCAAAAAACAAACAAACCAAATACAAAAAGAGGAATAAGTTCCAAGAGGACAAAGTGACAGGTGTGCATGAAACATGGGGTACAAAATACAAATAGAGGTATAATACTGCAATAAGTGGCAGTCACTCATAACACACTGGGAAGGCACTTCTATAGGCTTGGAGTACAGAATTTCCTATAGTGGAAGAACTTCCTTGAGGTAGTAGAGAGGGCGTGAATAAATCAGAGCAATGCACGGGGTTTAAGCCTAATTTGTTGCAGTAAATATTGTACAGCAGTTTGTAGGTTCACTGTGTCACCAAGTCACAGGCGAGTCTAGGGAGTAGGGGTAACCCTGGCCGTCAGGTGTAGCTCCTATTGTGCCCTTTGGTACTCCTCAGGCGACCACTTGACCTCATGCCACGAAGGATGAAATCCCCCACATAATAGATTTCCTTTTACCAATCTTTGTTTTTAGGTTTTCGTGTAACTGAAGTCAATCGGCACGACTACTCCCAGAATGAATTAGCTTGTTAAACTAAACATCAAGCATGGCGTACAAGCATTTATGTCAACCTCTTGAAAAACAAATGTGGGTGAAGTCAAGCGTTTAAGAGGGTGATTCCATTTTTTTTTTTTTAAATGTCTTTATTAAGATTTTAATTTAACCCACGCCCCCCACCCCCCTCCCTCCCGGACAGACAGGTGTGCCATAAAAAAAAAAAAATTGTGCAGGATAACACCAAAAGAAAGAATATACATACTGTGCAAACTGTACAAATCGACCACGAAGGGATACATGGAAAAATAACATGAGTAATTCGTAACAATCTTATACTACTACTACAATCGCCGACCTCACTCCAAGCAGCCTAAAGATTGACGCCAAGCAATCAGAGGGGACCAGATTTGTAACCCCTTTTTCCGTCGATTCCTGCCCTTACGTTTATAAATGGCAATTTCTATATTAGCCAAAGCGAGAAATCTGGCTAGCCATTGTTGAAACGTGGGGGTCTCAGTATCACGCCATGCGGAGGCGATGCAGAGCCTGAAGACTGCCATTGCAATAAAGGTGAGTTCATGGCCTATATTAGAGCTTCCGGGGTCTGCGGCCCCCAATAAAATAACCCCATTAGATAATACAATTGTAGTATTCAAGATTGTGGATAGAAATTTCTCTATCTCTCGTTTAACAGCTGTTGGAAATGGCCCTTTTTGCAGGGTCACCCCTAAACTTTTTGCCTGCCTCCTGTATTTTTGCTGACCTGTTTCTGTTGGTTTTATGACTCTGGGCACTTTACCACTGCTGTTCAGTGCTAAAGTGCATATGCTCTCCCTTTGTAAATATGACTATGTGAATTGGTATATCCCTGATTGGCTTATTTGGTTTACCTGTTAGTCCCTAGTAGTGTGGCCTGTGTGTGCCCAGGGCTGGTAAACCAAATGCTGCTGGTGGGCCTGCAGCACTGATGTGTGCCACCCACAGAAGCAGCTTGTAAAGTGTGTCTCAGACCTGCCACTGCAGTGTCTGTGTGCAGTCCAGAACTGCCATCTTGGCTGTAGAAGTGCACCCACTTCCCAGCCCCTGAACCTTCCCTTGGCATCTTGTAAGTCACCCCTATGGTAGGGTGCATTGTATGTGTAAGGTAAGACACGCCTTGCTGTGTGTAGCATGTCCTGGTAGTGAATTATGCCCCATTTCGTTTTTCACTACTGTAAGGCTACCTGTTCCTCATAGGCTAGAATGGGCAGTTTGACTATTACATTCTATAGTCCTAACTGACCCCAGGAACATGGTAGAAAAACGAATTTAGTATGCCTGAGCTCAGAATATTAAAATACATCTTTTAGTGAAGTTTATTTTTATATTCTGTGTTTGAAAATACCACTTTTAGAAAGTAGGTATTTTCTTGCCTAAGCCTTCCAGTATGCTCTGCTGTTATGTGTATTGGCTGTCTGGTTTTAGAGGGGCAGGGCAGGCTGAGTCAGACCTGGGTTGAATAGAGAGATCTGCATTTAGAGTGTGGGGAGGGTGGCTCCTTGACCTGAATAGGGCTGTGCCTGGCAAGGTGAATGCTGGCTCCACCTCCTACTGTGTGTCTGCTAGCAGACCCCTCTTTCTGAAAGGAAGAATGCAGCCTGGTAAACAAAGTGCTCCAGGCCTGAGCAGAACTGGTTCTGGCTAGGTTCAGTGACTTGTAGCTTCTGAGAACAAAGACTTTTGGGGTATAAATATCTGTGCTCAAACCCCTACAATTTGTATTGCTTTTGGATCTGGAGAGGAAACTCTGTCCGTGCCACTGGAGGAATCTGCAGGAAGTGACTGTCCTTGTGCTTGTGTGTTGTTTCCTGCACTGGCCTGCAGCAGTGACCACTGGACCTTGAAGAAGAGGAAAAGGAACTTTTGAGAGAACTTTTATTTTTGTTACAGCAATTACCCAAGGGCTAGGAAAAGAGCTAGCCTCCTGCTGGAGTCTCAGGCACATCAGACTCCACCACCAACCTCCTGCTTCTTCCCTGCGAGGATTGCTATCTGCTGATGAGGCTCCTGTGAGTTCCAGGGCCTCTAGTTTGCTTCAGAGAAAAGAGTGCTGGAAATCGTCGCTAACGCACGCTTGCGAGCCGCTGCAGCCGAGAGCGCTGGAAAAATCATCGCGCTGCTGCCGCTGGGTGCTCGCAACACGAAACCATCGCTAACGCCCCTTTGCGAGCCGCTGCAGCTGAGACGCGCTGGAAGAATCATCGCGCTGCTGTCGCCGAGCGCTCGCAACCCCCAAAGAAATCATCGCTTCAAGACATCGCTTTGCGGACGCCGTGCGTCCGCCATTTTGATCGCATCGCACCGGATTTCGTCGCTCCCTCGCGGAGCGCCATTTCTTCGCATCGCAACACAATCGCACACGCAACAGGATCGTCGCATCGTCTTCGCGGCAAGGCCTCAGCGCATCGGCGGCCTAGCGTGAAGAAGTTTGTCGCATCGTCTCCGCACGCATCAGCAGATCGGCGCATCATCCTCCCTTGCGGCAAGGATTTTAACGCATCGCCGGCCTCGCGTGAGGAAATTCATCGCTAACACTTCTTTGCGACATTTTGTTGGTTTTGCTACTGAATACAGGTACTTTGTGAGAGAAAGGGTCGCCGAGACCACTGCTTTGGATTTGAACCTTATTGTTGCAACCTCTGAACGAGAAAGGGCGCAGAGACCCCTGCTTTGAATTTGAACCTTACTCTTGCAACCTTTGAACTATCTTTGACAGTCCTTCAACAGCTATCCTATTTTTGACAGTATTGTGGCTTTTACAGTTATTGGTCTTGTGATAAATCTGCCTTTATATAAAGATACTTATTTTTTTATAACTACGTGTGTGGTGTCCCTTTGTAGTGTTCCTCACTGTGTTACTGTGTATGGTCATAAATGCTTCACACACTGCCTCTGAGATAAGCCTACCTGCTCGTGCTACGTTACCACAGGGTTGAGCAGGGGTATTAAAGAGGTAGCCCTCTCACTCTGACTTAGGAAGAAGGGTCCCTACTTGGACAGTGGCCAGCCATTGCCAACTAGAGACCCCCATTTCTAACATTGGTGGTCAGCGGTGAGGATCTGGACTTGCATTTATGATCGCATACAATAATTATAGTGTACACTACTAGTGAGTGCAGACCATAACGTACCGCATACATTTTTAGAGAGTTTTTTGGATCCTATATTGTAATTGATATTGCCGGTGATTTTTCACCCGTACACATTTCCTGAGAGTTTTGGGATCCTATATTGTGATTGATATTGCCGCTGATTTTTCACCCGCGCCCATTTTTTGAGAGTTTTTGGATCCCATATTGTAATTGATATTGCCGGTGATTTTTCACCTGCGCACATTTCTTGAGAGTTTTTGGATCCCATATTGTAATTGATATTGCCGGTGATTTTTCACCCGCACACATTTCTGAGAGTTTTTTGGATCCTATATTGTGATTGATATTGCCGGTGATTTTTCACCTGCATACATTTTTTTTGAGAAGTTTTCTTCTATCTTTTATTGATATTGCCCGTGATTGTTACAACGGGCAAGCCTATTTGTTTTATTATTGATATTGCCAGATATTGCTACAATGGGTCTTGCTGAAATGAGACCTACCTTTTATATAGATGATCTGTTAACCTACAGTCTAGAGGAGCTAAGGGGTTCTGTGAGGAGAAGGGCTTAGCAGTGAGTAGGAAGGAGACTCAGCTATCCCTGCAGACATCCCTGAGACTTTGGCAACAAGACAGATGGAGATTCTTGGAGTCCCAGTACACCTACCAAGAGGGTAGTTGGTCTGAGGGTGGCTCTAGAGAGTCTGAAGAGGAGGAAGAAAGTGTTATGGAATATCTCATAGGTGGGGAGTTCCTTGATGATCCTAGTGCCTATGGTAGTGCCAGATTCCCCTCATGGTCCCCAGAGGAGTTGGGGGACAGGCGGGAAGGTCCCATAGGTAGGGAGTCCCTTGCTGGATCTAGTGCACAGGGTAGTGCCCAATCCCCTTCATGGTCCCCAGAGGAGTTGGACAGACAGAGGGAGAGGGAGTACCAGCTGGAATTGGAGAGGCTCCAAATAGAGATTGCCCAGCTGGAGGCGCACCTAGCGCAGAGATAGCAGAAAAGGAGAAGTTAGCTCCAGAGGGGAGGTTACCCCTGGAGCGCAGTTTTAATTGTCTGGATTCCCCAGAGAGGGTGGGGTCCAGTGGTGGCAGCAAAATTGAAGTATATAGGGATGACAGTGTAGTACACCCACCCAGGGATGTGGCACCTGACTTGAAGGAGGGGGTTGATCTACACCAGGGGATTCAAGGACCTGAGATAGCTCCATTGGTGTGCAGTGTCCCTGAGGTGGATTGGGGAACTAGCGCAGGGGCCCATAGTCCTAGTGGAAAGGAGGGATACTCTACCGACTCTGGATGAGAGGTGCAGGGAGAGGGGTTCCCCGTGGTTGAAGTCCTGGTGTATGAGTGTGAGGACCGCCCAGAAGAGTGTGGGTTGAGTGATAGAGACAGTCAGTTAATGTCTCGCCCATTTTAAGAGAGTGGTGTGGGTACGTGTGTGAGGCACTGGATTGTGAGGTGAAGGTTAGCACCTGTGTGGAGCTGTGTAATCCAATTGTGGGAGAGCATATTGTGAGTTCCTGTTTTCCAGAGCTAGGCCAACACCTGTCAGATTGCGAGTTCTCTGATCCTAGGGAACTTGCACAGGAGGAAGACCTCTGGGTGAGTACCAGAGGCTCTGTAGAGGCATTAGGGAATGACCCTAAGAGAAGTGGTTCAGAAGTTTTCCAACCCAGAGTGCTGGGAAAGGTTAGGAGTGTTACAGCTGGGTCCCCTTGTTGTGAGGAGGTTGTAGGGCCTCACATCCTGTCTCGTGGGAGCAGGAGTGAGACTGGGATAGGTCCTGAAGTGCCCCAGCCTCAGCCCCCAGGACTGGATGGTTCCATGAGGGAACACCAGGTGGGGAGCCTAGTCTGTCTGGATGGACCGTCCATTGTGGGGGTACCCCAGTGTTAGGTGAGCTGGGAGTGCCTGTAGTCAGGCCTCCATCAGTTCTTGTGCCTGGCAGTGCCACTCCTAGGGGAGGGTACGGAAGTCCAGTCTGAGGGATGAAAGGGGGAAGGAGTCCCCAGTGGAAGAGCCAGTGGGTCAGGGGCCAGTCAGAAGGGCTGAGCCCCCTAGTAGTGACCATGGTGACACCACTTCAGTCCTGGTTGGCCAGGCAGTTGTTCAGCCACAGGGGTTGGTCCCTGGGTTGGTAAGTCAGATCCAGGAGTTGTCTGCCCTGGAGGGAGGGACAACTGTAAGCAGTGTCCCCACCATTTTTTCTAAGAGCACCACTCCAGGTGGGAGGGTGCAGTATGCTGGAAGGGGGTGCAGAGGGAGGGAGTCCTCGCCTCTGACCCCAGTACCACCTGAGGGTTTTTCCAGGTTGATGGATCAGTTGCAGGGACAAGGCCCTGAACTAGTGGAAGAGTGTATTTTTCTTGGGGGAATTGGTGTACGCCCCCAGAAGTCCTGGGTTGCCAGGCACAGGCCCAGCCCAAGGGTACAGACCCTAGGTTGGGGGGCCAGGTTCAGGGTGTCCCCCTGATCTGGAGGAAGGGGCAACTGCTAACAGTGCCCCTCCCGGTTTGTGTTATGGAGGCACCTCTCCAGGTGGGAGGGTGCCGGGCCCCAGTAAAGGGGGCGGGAGAGGGCAGCCTCACCCCTGACCTCCGCCCAGTCTAAGGGTACAGACCCTATGCTGGGATACCAGTTGCAGGATAGAACCCCTGAACTGGTGGGCGGACTATGCAGGACACCTGCCTCAGGTGCCCTGACAATTCTGAAAGGGGGTATCGCTCCAGGTGGGAGGGTACCGAGCCCCAAAGAGGAGGACCGGGTGTGGGAGAGCCCACCCCAGTCTCTGGCCCAGCCGCTGGGTACAGGCCCAGGGCTGGTGGGTCAGTGTCCGGGTGCTTTGCCTGACCTGACAGGAGGGAGAGTGTACAAAAGGTGCCAGGCACCTGGGGTTACTGCCCTCACTCTCTGATGCCACAAACGTTTGAGAGCCCTGAGAGGTATAGGGCTTGGATTTCATCACTGACTACTGTCAGTGATTACTGGGGCTTGTTGTTTATCTGTTGGGACACACCTGGGGGCCAGCTAAGGTTAGATGCTGCACAGGTGGTGTCCACAGGTAAGGGGAAGAGTTCCCCATTGGTTGTCTTAGTGAGCCCTGAGAGGTATAGGGCTTGGATTTTATCACTGACTACTGTCAGTGACTACTGGGGCTTGTTGTTTATCTGTTGGGACACACCTGGGGGCCAGTTAAGGTTAGATGCTGCACAGGTGGTATCCACAGGTGAGGGGAAGAGTTCCCCATTGGTTATCTTAGTGGGCCCTAGGAGTGTGGACAGAGGGATCCACCAGGGTTCAGATTGGAGTAGAGCTGCCATATGCCCCTGCAGTTGCGGGCCAGTTCCGTGTTCTATCGCCCGAAGCAGGGAAGCCCATCAAAGTAGTGATTGGTCTACCCTGCGTTTTGGCTGGAAGGGGTTGTGCTGGAAATGGCCCTTTTTGCAGGGTCACCCCTAAACTTTTTGCCTGCCTCCTGTATTTTTGCTGACCTGTTTCTGTTGGTTTTATGACTCTGGGCACTTTACCACTGCTGTTCAGTGCTAAAGTGCATATGCTCTCCTTTGTAAATATGACTATGTGAATTGGTATATCCCTGATTGGCTTATTTGGTTTACCTGTTAGTCCCTAGTAGTGTGGCCTGTGTGTGCCCAGGGCTGGTAAACCAAATGCTGCTGGTGGGCCTGCAGCACTGATGTGTGCCACCCACAGAAGCAGCTTGTAAAGTGTGTCTCAGACCTGCCACTGCAGTGTCTGTGTGCAGTCCAGAACTGCCATCTTGGCTGTGAAGTGCACCCACTTCCCAGCCCCTGAACCTTCCCTTGGCATCTTGTAAGTCACCCCTATGGTAGGGTGCATTGTATGTGTAAGGTAAGACACGCCTTGCTGTGTGTAGCATGTCCTGGTAGTGAATTATGCCCCATTTCGTTTTTCACTACTGTAAGGCTACCTGTTCCTCATAGGCTAGAATGGGCAGTTTGACTATTACATTCTATAGTCCTAACTGACCCCAGGAACATGGTAGAAAAACGAATTTAGTATGCCTGAGCTCAGAATATTAAAATACATCTTTTAGTGAAGTTTATTTTTATATTCTGTGTTTGAAAATACCACTTTTAGAAAGTAGGTATTTTCTTGCCTAAGCCTTCCAGTGTGCTCTGCTGTTATGTGTATTGGCTGTCTGGTTTTAGAGGGGCAGGGCAGGCTGAGTCAGACCTGGGTTGAATAGAGAGATCTGAATTTAGAGTGTGGGGAGGGGTGGCTCCTTGACCTGAATAGGGCTGTGCCTGGCAAGGTGAATGCTGGCTCCACCTCCTACTGTGTGTCTGCTAGCAGACCCCCTCTTTCTGAAAGGAAGAATGCAGCCTGGTAAACAAAGTGCTCCAGGCCTGAGCAGAACTGGTTCTGGCTAGGTTCAGTGACTTGTAGCTTCTGAGAACAAAGACTTTTGGGGTATAAATATCTGTGCTCAAACCCCTACAATTTGTATTGCTTTTGGATCTGGAGAGGAAACTCTGTCCGTGCCACTGGAAGAATCTGCAGGAAGTGACTGTCCTTGTGCTTCTGTGTTGTTTCTTGCACTGGCCTGCAGCAGTGACCACTGGACCTTGAAGAAGAGGAAAAGGAACTTTTGAGAGAACTTTTATTTTTGTTACAGCAATTACCCAAGGGCTAGGAAAGAGCTAGCCTCCTGCTGGAGTCTCAGGCACATCAGACTCCACCACCAACCTCCTGCTTCTTCCCTGCGAGGATTGCTATCTGCTGATGAGGCTCCTGTGAGTTCCAGGGCCTCTAGTTTGCTTCAGAGAAAAGAGTGCTGGAAATCGTCGCTAACGCACGTTTGCGAGCCGCTGCAGCCGAGAGCGCTGGAAAATCATCGCGCTGCTGCCGCTGGGTGCTCGCAACACGAACCATCGCTAACGCCCCTTTGCGAGCCGCTGCAGCTGAGACGCGCTGGAAGAATCATCGCGCTGCTGTCGCAGAGCGCTGCAACCCCCAAAGAAATCATCGCTTCAAGACATCGCTTGCGGACGCCGTGCGTCCGCCATTTTGATCGCATCGCACCGGATTTGTCGCTCCCTCGCGGAGCGCCATTTCTTCGCATCGCAACACAATCGCACACGCAACAGGATCGTCGCATCGTCTTTGCCCTCGCGGCAAGGCCTCAGCGCATCGGCGGCCTAGCGTGAAGAAGTTTGTCGCATCGTCTCCGCACGCATCAGCAGATCGGCGCATCATCCTCCCTTGCGGCAAGGATTTTAACGCATCGCCGGCCTCGCGTGAGGAAATTCATCGCTAACACTTCTTTGCGACATTTTGTTGGTTTTGCTACTGAATACAGGTACTTTGTGAGAGAAAGGGTCGCAGAGACCACTGCTTTGGATTTGAACCTTATTGTTGCAACCTCTGAACGAGAAAGGGCGCAGAGACCCCTGCTTTGAATTTGAACCTTACTCTTGCAACCTTTGAACTATCTTTGACAGTCCTTCAACAGCTATCCTATTTTTGACAGTATTGTGGCTTTTACAGTTATTGGTCTTGTGATAAATCTGCCTTTATATAAAGATACTTATTTTTTTATAACTACGTGTGTGGTGTCCCTTTGTAGTGTTCCTCACTGTGTTACTGTGTGTGGTCATAAATGCTTCACACACTGCCTCTGAGATAAGCCTACCTGCTCGTGCTACGTTACCACAGGGTTGAGCAGGGGTATTAAAGAGGGTAGCCCTCTCACTCTGACTTAGGAAGAAGGGTCCCTACTTGGACAGTGGCCAGCCATTGCCAACTAGAGACCCCCATTTCTAACAACAGCTTTTAGTCCCTCGCAAGTAGAGAAAATATGTATACAATCTGCACAATATAACTTGCACCTGGGGCAGCATGTGCTCAATCCAGTCCCCCATTTTGCAATTCTATCAGGAGTATAGTACAAAAAAACATGTTTTAAAAAATTGTGCCTGAGCTTGGTCGACATTAAAATTGTTTGTGACAATTCATAAGCATAGTTAAACTCATTATTTGGAATTCCTGCTTTCTCTAACCATTTCTGCGATATTTTTTCCATATCATCAGGAAACATAGCGTTAATGACTAAGTAAATGCCCCAATCCTATTCCTTATGCCAGATAATAATATGTCTATTAAATTTACTTTACCAATCCCTCCCTTCCCACCTGTCTTACGTGTCAAAAAATCTCTAATTTGGAGATATTTAAAAAAGTCACGCCAGTCCAACCCAAATTTATTTTTCAGTTCTTCGAAGGAATAGATCCCTACAGAGGAAAAAAGACAGCCTACTTGTGTGATTCCTGCCTCATGCCATTTAAGCATATAGTTATCATTAAAAATGGCTGGGAGATCAGGATTATTTTTTAAGGGAGGATAAAACGAGAATCTTCCTATCCCAAGTATTTTCCTGATATGTTTCCATACTTTAAACCCATTGAGTAATGTTTTAAATTTAACTTTTTTGAAGTGGCTGTCATGTAAGTGTCTCCACCAATATCCACTACTCTCCCTTCCTAGCACTAATTGAAAGGTGGAAGGCGTAAGGGCTACCCCTTCTCCCTCTGTCCAGTTATTCTCCAACAGTTCTTTGCTGTATAACAGAACTGTTGCCCAATAGTATGCCTGCAGATTCGGGAGACCTAGCCCACCACGTTCTTTTGGAGAGTAAGGAACTTCTGGGCTCGCCGTGGTTGTGAATATGCCCATATAAAGCTGGAGAATAGCCGATCAATTGACTTAAACCAGGTTGCCGAAAATTCTAAGCAGATTGTTCTAAATAAGTATAGAATTTTGGGGAAGAAGACCATTTTAATCGCGTTTACTCTGCCTATAATAGAAAGATGTAGATTATCTAAACGTTTAAGGTCTTTCTGGATTGTAGCAGTCATCGGTTTCAGATTGATATTGACTAGATTATCAAGATCAGATGTTATACAGACCCCAAGATAGGTTGCTTGGTCCACCACCCGTACATCTCTCATCACACATTTTTTATTTAGAACAATCTGCGTTTTCCCCTGATTGGGTGCGTATCCAGAAACTTCTCCAAATTGCTTTGCCTCATTCTCTATTGCGGACATGGCCAAATTTGGATCAATTATCACAATAGCGATGTCGTCCGCATAGGCTAATGTTTTAGTAGAAAAACCATTAGAAATAACCGGCTTAATTGCACTATCCTCCTCCAATCGCCTTAAAAAAGAATCAATATAAATTGCAAAAAGCAATGGGGAGCACGGGCAGCCTTGTCGTGTCCCCCGTGATATTACTATTTCTTCTGTTAGATTGCCATTTACCATTACTACGGCCTTAGGACTTACATACAATTTTTTAATAGCCTCCTTGGATCCCAATTCTGGACATTGCTGCCCAAAGGAAGTGCCAGGAGACCCTATCGAACGCTTTTTCCGCATCCAGCAAAACCAGCGCCATAGGGACCCCTGCCACCTCCCTAGCATCAAACAGAGTAATTACTCGGTGTATATGATTGATGGTGGATCTACCAGGAATAAAGCCGTGCTGGCTTGGAGAGATTACTTTATGAATTAATGGGGCAATACGATTGGCCAGGACCTTCGCATAAATTTTAGAGTCTGAATTGATAAGGGTAATGGGGCGGTATGATCCAAGCTGTTCAGGGGGTTTATTTTTTTTTAGAAAGATAATTATCTTGGCCCGAGACCAAGAATTCGGCGGGCGCCCACCCATAAAAATATGCGTAATAAGATCGACCAAGACATTCTTGATCTGGCTTAAAAATACAGCATAAAATTCTGATGGGATGCAATCTAGCCCCGTCGCTTTCCCTCCAGGTAAATTTTTAACTACACTTAATATTTCCTCTTCCGAGGGTGATTCCTCTAAGTAGTTTGCATCCTCTATATCGAACTTAACAAGCCTGGAGTTATCCAGGTAGTCCTCAATTCTTGTTTGATCAGCCCCCCCAGTTTCCGAATATAGTTCTTGATAGAACCGCCAAAAAGCATCTCTTATAAGTTTGGGATCCTCGATTCGGGGCCCCTGAGATCCCTGAATTTCACGAATTAAGTTTGATGTAACCTGTTGCCTCATACGCACTGCTAACTGATGTCCTATTTGTTCATTGACTTTATAAACCCTTTCTTTTTGGGCTAGAGCTTTTTTTATTGCTTTTTCGGTGAAAATATTAAAAATTTGAGCTTTCGCGATTGCCACTTGCTTCTGTAGTTTTTCGATTTCTTTCTTTCTATTTAGGTTATTGTCGCTTGTACCACTTATAAGTTCTTCCTCAAACTTTCTAAGATTTTCTTGTAGCCCCTGCATAGCTGCCCTGGCTTGTTTATTAATTTTAAGAGAATATTGCAAAGTCTCCCCCGTATCCCTGCTTTCAACGTGTCCCAGATGACTTCAATTGAGGCACTTCCCTCATTATCAGACAAAAAATTTGGGATCCACTCCCTCATATAATTACAATAATTCTCATCTAGCAGCAAAGCTTTCTCAAAGGTCCATGTGTTAAATGTATTATTTGTAATGTCTACTTCAAGAGAGCAGATAAGAGGATTATGATCCGAAAGGATCCGGGGTAATTTAGTTACCTGGCATTTTGATATAATTGAGTTAGAGATAAAAAAGTAATCAAGTCTCGCATGGGTAAGGTGTGGGTTAGAAAAATATGTAAACCCTGGGACATCAGGGTTTGACATCTGCCATCCATCAACTAGACCATGGCACAAGCACAATTGTTTCAGAGCCTTAAAAACCTTGGGTTTACGCCCTAAGTAGTGCCACCCCTTATTTAGGGACCAATTACTGGGCAGATTAATATTAATATCCCCGCAGACCATCAAAGGCAAGGGCCAGTGCATTAATTCATTTGAGATCTCTTCAATAACTGATGCATCATCATGGTTGCTTCCATATATGGCACACAAGGTCAGCTTTTGCCCACTCCCATACTGACATTCTGTTATTACCCAACGACCAAATTTATCAGCTTTGGAGTGATTAAAGGTGACCCCCTTACCCCTAGCTAAAATTGCAACCCCCCTTACCCTAGCACCTTGTGATGTGGCACATATCAGCCGATATCCCAATGAATTAAGGATATGTCTTTGTGGCCTTTCGATATGAGTTTCTTGCAAACACACGATATTTGTTCCCCATGTTTGAAGTGCTACTGTCACCGTTTGTCTTTTCTTGACATCGTTTAGTCCGCAGATATTCATGGATAATATTCTTACAAGACCCATCTTATTATATTAGTGCATTCCGTGCTTATGATCACTATCCACCATCCCTTTTTTTCATTCTCCTCCACCTCCACCTCCTACCCTTCCCTTTTTTTAGTTACACCCTTCCTGCCTGCCCCATTCCCCCCGAACCCACCCTACCCCCACCCCCCACCCTCCACCACTTTTGGAGGTTACCTGGCAACGCCAGGGGTGTGACATCCGACAAACAGAGTCCCGCGAGTCCGCTGGGTGTCCCCCAACATCTATCTTTTTCAAGAGACTCCTGAGACATTATGTTATAAGATAAGCACATTTCCTTCAGAAAGCAATTACCTCCCCAAAGAGGGAGAAGAGAAAAACCCCCCTCTACCTCATCATAACAAAAAAAGAAACACACACAAAAAAAAAAAAAGAGAAAACCCCCAAAACAAAATACATCAAACATGCCCTCCGCCACCTTTAGAAAAATCATGCAAGAAGTCCTCGGTACAATAGCAATAACAATACTTCCAGTCCACAGCCTCAGAGCCTATCTTGTTAAAAAACCGTTCACTTAAGTTACAAATAGACTTGTATTCCTAAGACATATTACGTTTTGTCCCGAGAGTTCCTCAAGATACTTTTGTGCCTGTATCTCAGAGACAAAGCTGCGGATGGCCCCCTTAAATACTATTTTCAGCCTGGCTGGATTCTGCAGGTATACTTCAGCCCCTAGTTTCTGGAATGGATCAAAAAGCTGCCGAAGCCTCCACCGACGCTCTACTGTGGCATGAGCGAAATCAGGTCTTGTAAAGAAAGTTACTCCCTCGAATGTTCGTTTCTTTGTTGGCCTAGCCAGGTCAAACAAGGTTTGGCAAAGGATAAAGTTCCCAAAAAATAAAAGCATTGCCCACGGGTGTTGTGATGCGGATGCATGCTTGCCAGGAAACAGGGGAAATCTATGGGCTCTTTGAACCTCCCTATCCAGGTCCCATGATTGTAGCTCTGGGAACGCTCCTTTTAGCAGGTTGATCATAAATTTCCTAGGATCATCTTTCTCTGCGCCTTCCGGAATCCCTAAGAAGCGGAGGTTATTGCGTCTCTGCCGGTTTTCTTGTTCCTCCATCTTCCACATCAAATCTTTTACCAATCCCTCATGATCAACATGCTGTGTCTGGAGTGTAGATACCTCCTTTTCCAACTGCTCGGTCCTCCCCTCCACCATAGTCATTCGATCAGCTATGTCAGCACAGGTCTTCCCCACCTTTCTGACAGCCCCTTGCAGTTTTTTAGCCGCCATGTGGGATCGTCGGTTATCAGCCTTGACTTCATCCTGAAAGCTTTTTATGGACTTCAGCACAACAGACAAGGTGGCTTCACCCTGCTCCACCGCTTTACTGCTGTCGCTACCGATGCCACTGCCGTCATTCGCTGGCTTGTAGCTACTTGGAGTGCTTATTGGGGTACCCCCCAAGGCCAGTATGAGAGGGGTATTATTATAATCCCACTTCAGCTCACTAGGACTCTCATCCCCCGATAGGTCTTTCCCTCCTTGCACCCTGTCGCTGTTTCGTTTTTTGTGTAGCCTTTTGGTGCCTGCTCTGGATCTCTGGGTGCCGGTGTTAGGGCTACTGTACCAATTCTTGCCTTCTTCCCCACTCGATAAGGAGATACTACTGTCTGTTACTTCAGACTCTTCAGTTAGCGAGAAAAAACTTGTCTTGATTATCTAGCATCATCTGACTCGAGTCTAAAAGTGAGTGAGCCACGTCTGGTACTGGAGGGAGGAGGGTGATATTCCCGGTAGTATTTTTAATCGGGGTTGTAGCACTCGTTTGCGCAGATGGGTTACTGTGATTGCATACCACATTACTAGCGGAGCCGGCAGCTCCCTCTACCACTACTACCGTGGTTACTTCCACTGGACCAACTAATGCGGGAGTATCCGAGCCATCCTTTAGTACACTACAGCCCGCCTGTTTAGCATTCCCGAGGTTTCCCACAGCCACAAAACTAGTGGAGATTAAAGGTTGAGAGCTGTCGGTTGTTTTAAGTGTATGAGTGTTATTTTTTTCTCTCCCCCGTAGAGTTAATGGTTAAATCTTTCTCTTGCAGGGGTTTGCGCCCACTTTCCCCTCTCTCGCCCCCCACTACCTCTTGCACTCGTGTTTGTATTGTCCTGTTTTTAGCCAGGCGTGTAAGTGCTAATGAGGTGATTAGGTTGTGCGCCTTGCTGTGAGGGTACCGGAGCGATCTTACCCTTGCCTCCTCTCACCCCTTTGCCAGTCATTTTCACTTGTTTGTCCTGCCGGAAAATGCGCTGGTTGCAGCCGTGTATCTCTGCCCAAATCCTGCTTTCCACACCGCTACCTCCTCTGCTTCTGGAGCGGATCCCGTGTAGGCTTCGTAGTTGCCTCCTCTGTTCAACATGGAGAACAACCAGCTCGTTCAGAAGCCTTCCGTAGTGAAGATGCGCTTGAAAGGAGCCGCGCAGGTCAACCCCCATCCAGGAGCTCCGAGCAGGCAGTGCGTCCTCGAGGCAGGGATAGATTGCGGGATAGATTGCTGCGATAACAAACAAAGGTGAGTTTTTCATTTTTAAATGCGTCTCAAGTTACTCGATTGCTTTTGGAGATTTAATTATCGTATCTCCAGTCTCAGTTACGCTTCAATCGGGGGAAGCTCAGCGGAGCTCCCTCGCGACGCCGTCAGCCGATCGCCATCTTGCCTCCTCCTCTAAGAGGGTGATTCCATAAGATGAATGACAAATGAAAATGAAAAAAGTGGGCGACTCCTGCCAAATTAGGGTGAGCCGACAGGTTTGATTGTGTTGTTGACATTAACTCGTTTTGTAACCTTAGGTACCCCTGCTCAGGGCCAGTCCTAGAACTCCTGGGGCCCCGGGCGAAAGGGAAGATATGAGGCCCCTCTAATTTGCATGTAACATCCAGTCGCGGCCGGCATGACTCGCGGGTGAAGGGTCTCGCGGGGGTTCGCGCGCGGGGGGGGGGGTATCGATTTTAAAATAGACTTACCTTCCCGGGCCTCGCGTCGTCTCTGCTCCTGACCTGCTCTCCTGCTTTCCTGCCTCTGGCAGGAACAGGAAGCATGATCTAAATGATGAAGTAAAGGGCCTATAGTGGATGGGGGAAAAAAATTGTGTTCCTATTTCATGATAGGACATACACAAACGTTGTTTAAATACCCCTCACACATCAAAAGGACCCTTGATGTCATGCTTCATCATTGGGGTCTTCCCATCCCACTGTGGGATGGGGCGTGCTACAACCAGCGACTGCGCGGGAGCACTTATCTAAAAGACTATGTGTGGTGCAGGGGTGGTGAGAAGAAGGGTCAAAGGGTGAAATTAAAAAGGAACTGGCCTCATGGACATAAAACAATTTAATAGGTCATTGAGGCTGAACCTGTTAAAATAGTGATTTGGAATAGTCATGCATATAATGAGCTGACTTTCCTAAAAGTCAACATGTTTCGAAGCTCAAGGCTTCTTCATCAGGACTAAGAAGATCCCTTCAGCGCTCACTTATTGTTTTTAAAAGTGAAAATAATTATATACAAAAAGAATTGCAATTATTCATGCAGTATAAAGTACCTGTTTGTACTTCTAAATGTAAATCAGTAAGTACTATATGTTAATCTGTAAAAAAGGAAATATTGAAGTATTAATAACGCCATACACGGCGTTGTCTCACGAAGACCTGCAAAGACAACACATGTGTCAAAGTGACTGTTAATACAACATAGTGCTATAGTGGTGCATGGACCTGTGAAAGAAATTGGGAAAAGGGAAAAACATACAATGACACACAACATATAACATAAAACACACACTCTATTTAGTGACTATGATAATAAAGAGGCGGTGTGTATAACAGTGTATATACATAATACATACAATGTATGAATGGGTGTATTGCCCCATGAGCCTCAGGTACGGATAAGCAGGAAGAAGTCACTCGTTACTAAGAGGGAAAAAGATGGTATGGAAATGAAGAGAGAGACACGGTCAGGTAGTGCTCGTCCTCTTGCCGAGTAAACAATGAAAATTAACGAAGAAAACTCGGACCATGACGGCTATGCCGTACTTACATGCTGCTAGACAAAATTTTGCCCCATACTGCTCACCCGCGGCTCCGCTGCATGACTAGGGAGTGCGGTAAGCGGCTATTTATACGGAAGTAACGAGAGAAGACCAGAATCACCTGTGAAACTGGCGCGAGACATACACACAAACCGGAAGAAAGCTTATCAGTTCAATTTTCCAAGAGCACTAGAGCGCTGACTCAATAGCACTGCGGAAGTGAGTATTCCGTACGTGTTCGACAACCAAGTGTATGTCATTACACCGGGGTACTATAGAGCAGCGGCATAGTTAGTTCTCAATTGAAAAAATGAAAGTGAGGGTAGTTCGGCAAACAAGTACTGCATATAAGATGCAGCACTGGAGCTTGAACTAATACCAAAATTCAATAAACAGCAGTTGGTGATATGGAAAAATAAAAAATAAAAATAAAATAAAATTCAGGATTCTATAATGCGGTGTGGTGGATGCCGCGTGTGGTTATCTAAGAGAGATTGCGAGACCCAGATCAAAACTGCTCTGCATGGCCTACTAATGACTGAGTACTTAAGGGCCAATGCGGCACCTCATGGCCTAATTGTCCGCAACGAACCATTCATTTTTCAGCACGACAAGGCATTCAAAAAGGATTGGTCACTTATATCCTGGCACTGCACTAGAGATTGGCTGGTCTTGATAATAAAAACAGCAACCCGTCTGGCACAAGAATTAAAAATTGACATACAGAAGTTGGAGGTGCAACTTAAGAGCTACCAATCTCATACAGTATTAAAAAAGAGATTGGATGAATTGAATCAACAGATGAATGAGTACGAGATTACTTTGAAACAAAGCAAATTCAAGAAATTAAAAAAGACACTGCAGCCTTTAGCCATGAACGTATATACCCCTATATACGTGAGGATTACGTAACAAGGAAAGCCAATAGTGAACAAAACTCTGATAGCGATACATCAGACACCGGCTCGAACGATTCATATTCCAGCCGGGGTAGCAATTCGAGAAATCAGAGAGCAGGAACATGGAAACAAAGACCTTACCAACCTAGAGGGAGATGGAACCACTACCCAAACCAACCAATCTTTGCCCACTATCCATACGGTCCACCATCAATGGGAGGACCATTCCAACACTGGGCACCTACACCACAGGAGTATGATTATTATGGACCACCTCCTTTTTTAGGCACACGCCCAGGACCTCAAAGAGGAAGGAATCGACGAGGCAATCATGTCCACTGGAGGAACGACCCAGAAGATGCAGTCAGAGTGTCAACAAGGAGCATGACCGGAACCACGAATCAACCAACAACCAGCAAGTAGGAAACCTAGTGGTCAACCTTACATCACTGGTTCTCAGTGAACCACAAAAACTGGCCTTAAGTAAAGGTCTTGGTTTTGTGCCCACTAATAAAATGGACAATTTCAAGCTATGTTTGGAGGTAAAAGAATTCTTAAGAAAACTTAAACTACGGGCTTTCTTTGACAAGAAGGATTCCACAATGACTACAGAGGAACAGACTTCTGATACCGGATTACGACCTAAGTCCACTTTCACCCCCGGATCCAACCCTTCCAGTGGAGTTACTCACCTTTGAGAGAGCTGTTATGGGTGAAATCATGCAATTGTCTAATACAGACAAAAAAACTTTCATAATACAACACGAGAGGAAAAGGAGGCTATACGAACTCTGGCTAATAACAGGGATCTCACTATCAAACCAGCGGATAAAGGCGGAGCCATTGTGTTACAAACCACTCCCAAGTACGACACTGAGTGTAGACGACTATTGGATGACTTACGCAATTATGAAGTGATCCAAGACGATCCAACAGAAAGGATTCGAATACGGATAGGAACAATGGTGGAGGAAGCGGTCTGTCACAACTGGATATCAAAAAAGAATCAGAATTTCTGATACAAAAATCACCCATAACACCCTATTTTTACACCATTCCTAAAATCCATAAGAACTTGGATGATCCTCCTGGACGTCCTATCGTCTCAGGGATCGGTTCTCTATTAGAACCCCTGTCCAAGTTCTCTGATGCTTTTGCGACCGCTAGTCCAGAAAACAGGTACTTACCTTAAAGACACGAAAGCAGTCTTACAACTACTTGCGACTCAGGACTTTGACATAAGTCAACATCTTCTACTTGGTTTAGACGTTGAGAGTCTGTACACTAGTCTTCCTCATGATGAAACCATTGGTATCATAGAAGAAGTTTTATATGCAACCACATGGGAATACCACACACCACGTAGTATGGTTATGGAATGCATTTCCTTAGCATTAAAAGAAAATTTCTTTCTCTATAAAGATACATACTATTTACAAAAACATGGGACTAGCATGGGAAGCACCTTCGCTCCTAGTCTTGCAGGTCTTTACGTGCATCATCTAGAGACAACTAAGATACTGCACCTAGACAATCCATTCTATGAGCACATCATTACCTGGAAGAGGTACATTGATGATATCCTAGTGATATGGAAAGGCGATACTCACTCTGTTGAGTCCTTTATGCTATGGCTAAACCAACAAAATCAGTTCTTGAAATTCACACATATAGTATCCAATACTGACTTAGTGTTCCTCGATCTTAACATTTACCCAGAGAATGGCAAGCTCAAAACAACTACTCACTTCAAACCTACTGCAAATAACTGTCTTCTCCTTTATAGTAGTTTCCACCCACGACATTTGCGAGACAATCTCCCTTTTGGACAGTTCCTACGCTTAAGAAGGAACTGTACGGAAATTACGGATTTCAAAACCAAGCTACTGATCTTGAAAGGAAACTACTAACACGTGAATATCCACCAAGAATCATCAAACAGGGTTGGAAAAGAGCCAGGTATAACAATAGAGAGGCTTTGTTGGATAACAATCCTCCAAAGGAAAGAGAGACCAGACCAATCTGTGTCACAACATACAATACCCATTCGAATGAAGTATCCAAGATAATTAATAAACATTGGAGAATACTGAACTGTGGAAAACTTTCTTTTCCCAAACCCATGTTTTCTCACAAAAGAGGCAGAAATCTGAGAGATATCCTTGTGCATACGAGGCCACATACCACATGGGAAAATAACCTGGCCCCTTCAATTCCCAACCGATCCAAGGTCATCATCCCTGCGGAAATTGCAGTACCTGTGCCCTTACTACAAAAGTAAGCAAATTACATTCTCTAATGGGTCTGTGTGGGAACAAAGACGATTCACTAATTGTAATAGTAAGAATGTAATTTACATGATCACTTGCCCGTGCAATTTGGAGTATATCGGGATGACGTCCAGACCAGTTAAGATACGGATTGGTGAACATAGAAGCAATGTGAGGTGCAAGAAGAGTACCACTAAAATGGCAACCCACTATCTGTCAACCAACCACAACGTTGACGACATAAAATGGACAGTGATCGAACAAATCTGCCATGAAAAGGATCTTCTGGAAAAGGAACAACGTTGGGTGTTCCGTCTGGGGACACATGACCAGGGATTGAATGACGAAATTCCGTGGGCCCAGCTAATAGGTTAAAGTAGTCATTACACCTGCCTACTCCCCTTCATTACTATACACAGGGCACTAACTGTATCTCAGTGTTTTGGTCCCTGCATGTAGGAGTCCAGATGATACATCAGCAATCTCCTTTACATCCTTGATTTTGCCTGAGTTCGCTAGCGTTCGTTTTACCAGTAACATCTTCTCGGGCCTTTTTATATTATCTGACACCTGTTGTGACTTGTGCTGTTCAATGAGCGTTAATTTTTGCTTCTTAATACGCATTATAGCACTTACAGGGCTTTCACTCCAATCATAATGATCATTTTAATTATCACTAACCGCCATGTCTCGCAATCTCTCTTAGATAACCACACGCGGCATCCACCACACCGCATTATAGAATCCTGAATTTTATTTTATTTTTATTTTTTATTTTTCCATATCACCAACTGCTGTTTATTGAATTTTGGTATTAGTTCAAGCTCCAGTTCTGCATCTTATATGCAGTACTTGTTTGCCGAACTACCCTCACTTTCATTTTTTCAATTGAGAACTAACTATGCCGCTGCTCTATAGTACCCCGGTGTAATGACATACACTTGGTTGTCGAACACGTACGGAATACTCACTTCCGCAGTGCTATTGAGTCAGCGCTCTAGTGCTCTTGGAAAATCGAACTGATAAGCTTTCTTCCGGTTTGTGAGTATGTCTCGCGCCAGTTTCACAGGTGATTCTGGTCTTCTCTCGTTACTTCCGTATAAATAGCCGCTCACCGCACTCCCTAGTCATGCAGCGGAGCCGCGGGTGAGCAGTATGGGGCAAAATTTTGTCTAGCAGCATGTAAGTACGGCATAGCCGTCATGGTCCGAGTTTTCTTCGTTAATTTTCATTGTTTACTCGGCAAGAGGACGAGCACTACCTGACCGTGTCTCTCTCTTCATTTCCATACCATCTTTTTCCCTCTTAGTAACGAGTGACTTCTTCCTGCTTATCCGTACCTGAGGCTCATGGGGCAATACACCCATTCATACATTGTATGTATTATGTATATACACTGTTATACACACCGCCTCTTTATTATCATAGTCACTAAATAGAGTGTGTGTTTTATGTTATATGTTGTGTGTCATTGTATGTTTTTCCCTTTTCCCAATTTCTTTCACAGGTCCATGCACCACTATAGCACTATGTTGTATTAACAGTCACTTTGACACATGTGTTGTCTTTGCAGGTCTTCGTGAGACAACGCCGTGTATGGCGTTATTAATACTTCAATATTTCCCTTTTTTACAGATTAACATATAGTACTTACTGATTTACATTTAGAAGTACAAACAGGTACTTTATACTGCATGAATAATTGCAATTCTTTTTGTATATAATTATTTTCACTTTTAAAAACAATAAGTTATCGCTGAAGGGATCTTCTTAGTCCTGATGAAGAAGCCTTGAGCTTCGAAACATGTTGACTTTTTAGGAAAGTCAGCTCATTATATGCATGACTATTCCAAATCACTATTTTAACAGGTTCAGCCTCAATGACCTATTAAATTGTTTTATGTCCATGAGGCCAGTTCCTTTTTAATTTCACCCTTTGACCCTTCTTCTCACCACCCCTGCACCACACATAGTCTTTTAGATAAGTGCTCCCGCGCAGTCGCTGGTTGTAGCACGCCCCATCCCACAGTGGGATGGGAAGACCCTAATGATGAAGCATGACATCAAGGGTCCTTTTGATGTGTGAGGGGTATTTAAACAACGTTTGTGTATGTCCTATCATGAAATAGGAACACAATTTCTTTCCCCCATCCACTATAGGCCCTTTACTTCATCATTTAGATCATTACCCATATGGTGGATCTTGATGTTTTGATAACTACTGACCTGAGGAGGACGTATCCACCGTTAATGTCCCTAGGGGCACTACCTCTTCTCTCCCTAACTTTGTTTTTTTGTAGTCTTAGGAACAGGAAGCAGGCAGCCTCCCTCCCCTCCCCTAAGCCAATCACAACGCTGCAATGGCAGCATTGTGATTGGTCGGGACGCCGACCAGCCAGGCGCCTATGTGGAGGCCATTTTCTATTGCAGCCTACATGGAGAAAGGCCAGAGTGCGCATGACTGGTTTGGTCGGCCCCGGAGGACCGACCAAACAGTCAGCGCCCTTAGCAGTGGGCAAGGCACTCCTCCCTTGCCCTAAAGCAGACCCGCCCGCCCCCAACCAAACACTTCTGCTTTCTCGCAGTGCGAGAAGCAGAAACATAAAATGGTAGTTTTAGCATTTTGTGTTTCTGCTTCTCGCACTGCGAAAAGCAGTGGGGTGACAGCTCCTCCGCCCTAGTGGAGGAACCGCCCATAGTAACATCACAAGAAGTGACATCACAGAAAGTGACATCGCAGGACTATTGATCTTATTTGGCATCACTGAAGAGACCTAACGTGGATATCAGTAACATGGACAAAAAGATAAATATACAAATGAAATAAGTCCATATATTTTAAAACTGTATTAAATGGATTACATTTGTCCATCATTGGATGGAAAAGCTAGGTGCAGGTCTCACAAAGATATATATTATTTACTCCTCGTTAACTGATTGTTTCCAGATGAGTGCATGATATAATTTCCAGTTCTGCCTCATAAAGGGGGAGATCCGGTTGAGGTAATGAGGGGCGGATCATTCAAAATATAAAATGACAAGAGAAAACCTCTCACACCATGGATATAATTGCAAATTTCAAAAGGCTCCCTTAGCTTTCTGTGCCATTATTGTGCTACCTTAGGATGACATTAATACTTTGCAATTTGTTTTAACGTAAATCCTCTCACCAGTATCCCACACGCACATGCTAAGAGACGTAGGACAATCTTTTTTGTGTGTGGGCACTTTACTCGCCAGAATTATGTTAAGTGCAAAAACACAACACATATAGTACAAAATTACAAGACACCATTGCAAACAAATAAAGATTGTACATAAATAAAAAAAGACTTAGAACAACGGAGACAACTGCTAAATCATACATTGACTTGATTCAAGGGGTTTTCAAATCAACGTTTTTGATTTGGTGTTAGAACTGTAGGAAGTAGAAGTGGCCGCCTTTTGCGCTGGTGGAGCCCTGTGCGACAATGTTGGTGTCCCCCAATGACTCACTCTGCCACGGATTCCCTCACTACCACCCTTTAACAGTGCTCCTCAAGTCTCCATAACCACATTCTCGCTCAGATGCATTTAATTTGATTTACAGCGCCACTGATACCAGTGTAGGGTGTCAGAGAACTTTATATCACACATTACACAGAGACAATCAATCATACATGTGTAAATCACAAGAGGTAATGTTACATAAGACAAAGGACTAGGAGTCACATGACAATCATACTGGTAGGCAGTATAGTTTAATAGTGATTGATCTGGAGAAACACAAACTCTGAATTTAGAACATAATACTATGGTTGGGGGTTCTCTTTAATAACCAGAATTGACTTCTGTCCAAATGAACTCTTTTTGCAACATTAGGATAATCAAAGGCTGGGGAAAAACCATAATGCTGTAATTTATACCTTTCAGTTTGCATGCAGCTCTTAGATGACAGTAATAGCTCATTGTTCTATGTTAGGATTTTGACTTATAAACTGCAAGTAACAATAGGATCTCTCTGACAAAAGCAGTAACCCACTGCCCTTTTTACATTATGTGGACTTAGTGATCTGCATGGTACATGTTCTTTGCAGCAGGCACATTAACCCTCTGTGCTACCTTTCCACAAGTCAAAACTTCCACTTGACAAAACTCCATCTCTCTCTAGGAAGAACATTAATCACCGGAGTTATTATGACATTTTTATTGTTGCCGATAATTGCTGGAGGCCAGGAAGGAGGCAGCAAGGGCTTTTAGAAACATAATATACTTGCAAACATGACGCCCCCACCCGAAGTCAGCGCCTCAGTGCGATCTCATCGGTCGCACCGCCCTAGAGCCTTCCTCCTCAAGGGTCCTGTGACCTCAATGACAGAGTCACTGTTGTTCTAGGGTGTGCTGCTTCGTAGGCCTGCCCAAAAGACTCGAGGTGAGCTTCAGTAGGGGTTGTAGTGGACAGGCCTTCAAGGTTAACCCACACTTGCCACCGCTAGGGTCCACCTGCTGGTGCTCAGACACCACTCTTCTAAGCTCTTTCGGGGCCTTCTAAGGTCTAGCATGGAAATGTGCTCTCTCAGGAGAGTGGTCTGGTGGACTGGTCATGAAGGCTGAACCTGGTTCTCCAGTTCCAAATTCGGCAGCTCTGACCATAGTGCCACATCCTCTCCTCCACTGAACACCATACTGCCCCACTGAGAGAAACTCGCACTGCCTTCAACTACAACCCAATTGCACCCCTCTATAAACACCTGGAGGCGACTCAATTCAAATTATGCACTAGACAAGAGCAATATGCTGCCTAAAAAAAAAAGTGACAACATCCTGGAAAAAGCAAACACTCATAAGGAATGCAAGATTAAGTAAAAGCATGTGAAATGTAGGAAGGAACAACATGGTTACCTTAACGCTTTTGCACTTATTATTCAGAAATCAATGAGTGCTTTTGCATGAAAAGTTAAGGCCATGACTACAGGGCCGGAAGGGACCAGTTTCAATGTCCATTGCTTATCTCCTTACAAAACGTAAGCAATATGGTTTAAAAAGACCACATTTGTGAATACAGAGCCGCAGTATGCATTTTGTTTTCGAATCCGCCCATCAAGCAAGTATTGCAGTACATCCAGAAATGGTGCACTTCCCCACCCGAGGAAAACAAAAAAGTAGCGCTTCACTGGCAAACTCTGTAAAGTGGCACTAATGTGTTTTGGGTGTGAATAAAATCAATCTGGCCCCTTTTCAGACCCACTCTGTCTTGCTTTAGTACTTTTTTACATTTTGAACCTTTTATTTCTCTCCATCCCAAGGCTGCACTTTGAAGTGAAAAATGTCAGAAAAAAGACGACCTTTCCAGCAAAAGTGTTTTTATATTTTGGATTAATTTCACAGGGGAACAAATAAAGGAAAGAAAAGAGGGAGTACTGGCTACAAGGCCCAGGGACCCAAGGAAGGGGGCCCCCACACCTGGACCTCGCAGCTTGCTCTAGTGCTTAGAGGCCCAGGGAAAGGGGCCCCCTCCCTGGGCCTTCGAAGCAGTAACGAGGCATTTTGTAAAACACTGCCCTAGCACCGGCAGTACTACATACATTTTAAATACACATTCCCATAAAAAAAAAATGGTTGATGTAAAAGTTAACAAAAGCCAGTTGATCTGGCTACTCCCTTCTCCCCTCACCCACCTCGCCTTACCTGTGTCTTGCTGGTCCTGGAACAAAGGGGCCTTCTGTCACCTAGCAACAAAATGCAGAAAGGGAATGGCCGGTACTTAACAGAGGTGCTGCCCCTCCCCTGACACTGTGAGCCATAATTGCTGGCCTGGCTGCTGTGCCTTCCCCACTCTGTTTGTACCTTCCCCCACCCCTGCAGCCCCAGGAATGCCACGACGACGCCCTGACCAGCAAGGTCGACTCAAGATGTGTATTGTGATATTGTGGGGCAGGGGGCCTCCTAGGAACAGGTGGGCTAACTGTGAAAGTGTGGCCTTTCACACTGAAGCGGGGCCCCCTGTCTTTCAGCTGAGCGCGAGGCCCTGGGCATCTGCCCACACTGTCCATGCTTAGCGCCGGCCCTGCCCCTGCTACTTCACTTTTTACTCCTAGTCCCTTGGTTACGAAGACATTGACAGGAACAGCAAGTAAATGCCTGGATTACTTACTGGTAAAATTCATTAAATGTAGGATCCCACCACCCTGGGAAGAAGGGAGGAGTTCAGGACTGTGACGAGGAAGAGCAGGATGCAGAGAAAAGGAACATTAGCAGCAAGTGCTCTTGGCACAACTCCCATGTCCACTTATCCTCGTCACAGTCATTAGCATTGAGTATGCAGTAAGTATCTAGCAGGTACCCGACAATATATCAATGGAAAAAATGGAAATCTGAATAACATGTCTGTCTTAAAGAACAGGACAAACTTCAAAGTTTAGAGGCAGCTCTCAAAGAAACATAACACTAAACAGAGGAATTATGAGATGATGCAATACTCAATACAGCACCATCACCAGGGCTAGACGTTTAAACGAGAATGTGAAGTGAAGGTATTAAGAGTAACCCATGTGGCAGGGCTGGGAGACCCTTTTACATTCTGCCATCATTCTTGTTGACTGCCCCTGAACAGAAAAAGGAAGAGGAACTGTAACCACAGAAGAGGACAACACAACAGCTGAATTCATCCACCCACTTATGGTGGACACTGAAGGTTTCTCACGTAAATGTCCCAGACCAAAAGACATAAATAAAAATGAAGGGGACTATTCTCAATGGTAACTTTACATGTGATTACATCTACCTGTGTAATCTACCCAACCCTGTCTGTTGACATACATCTGTGCAATCTGATTGTCCGTCCTAACTAGCAGGTCATCTCCCTTGACCAGCAACATGAAGGAATACATTTTCATCCATATTGTCTTCAAATACCTCCATTTGGAAACCTTGCTGATTCCTGACACCAGAGACCCTGTGGGGCTCCCGACCTAGAGTAACTTCCCACACCACTCAACTGGCATCTCCGGTCAACACAACTTCTACTGGAAGATAAAGTTCCTGCAAAAGATGATTCTTCACAAACCACCACTGGAGAAAATTCTTTATAGCGGCTAGAATCTGGGTGTCGTACTTCCTTGAAGATAGAGATAATCCATGCATCATTAGGGGCTTGACGTGCATTCTTGCCCATGCCATTACAAAGGCACAGGCCGCCACGACTCCCTGAAACCTGAGACACAGACGCATCAGAGTAGACTTCTGAGATTTTATTTTTGGATGACCGGTGAGTTAATGCATGAATTAGACAATTGCCAATGTAGAACAGAACCTGAATCCCCCACGTGTGCAATAAGCCCACTACAGAAGCCAGCATCTTCGTGAACACCCTTGGTAGAGTTCTCAGCCCAGAGGGAAGGACTCAGAACTGAAAATGCCCTGGAGGGGTTGCAAACTAAAACAAAATGATAAAGATGAATTAGAATATGAATATAGGATTTACAATAGGTACGATCACCTGTAATTAAGTAATTCAAAATTAGATGCTCTGAATGAATTGATTTACCCCTTTTAGAGTGATAATGTGCAAAAGTCCCCCCTGCGCCCCTGGTTTAGGAACTAGAAAGAAAATCAAATATGCCCCCTGCCCCATTTCTAAAGCGGGAGGGAACAATCACTCTTCTGAGAAGGAAACTGTCTATTCCCTCCTTAAGCGCTGCTCTGCTCGTATGATTGGACGCAGAGGCCAGGGAGTTAATCCCACTTCGGAAGAAGACGAAAGTTGGAGAAGTCCAATTCATAACTGAAGAGACCAGAAAGGTATTTAAACATCTTGAGTTTATTGAGACACAACATAGCCACAAGCTCTCTTTCTGCAGCAACAACTATTGTCAAGAATGGTTTTTTGAATTAGGATCCAGTGAGGCAAACGTACGAAAAGCAGGAAACTCTGCAAAGTACAGGAAGACCGATAATCAGGAGCTACATCAGACGTTGCTTGCGTAATCAAAACTTCCCATTCCCATAACTATAAATCCTAAAAAACTAGTACTGTTAAAATAGAGATATTTCGAAACATGGGGAGAGGATGTGGCCTAAGGGCTAGGGCGGTCGACCTCGAAGCTGGATGTGGCCTAAGGGCTAGGGCGGTCGACCTCGAAAGCTGGGGAACCGGGTTTGAGTCTCGGCAGGGACACTCAACATCCTGTGATTATTGGCAAATCACTTAATCCCCCCGTGCCTAACAAAAATGAATGTGTCCGTCTGTAATGCAACTGACGCTCATGTGAAGCGCTCTGATACCTTCAGGTCTAGTTCGTGCTCCATAAAACTCCACAAAAAAAAAAACATACGTCCTACACGCAGTGATGTAAATGGAAAAACACTTGAATAATTACAGAAAGTGCATCTACTGTGTAATCCTGACATTTAAGTGAGTGTGTATATTAATGTTTTCTTTAAAGTAACAAAGAGTTGCAGTTCTCACATATATCTACATCTGTTTGGTTTGAATAACATTGTATTCCGTATATGTTCACATATTTCTTTAAATAAAGTTCTCCATTTATTTTATAACTGAAAATGTATCCATTTGAATAGTGCTCTACATCTATAAATGTATGCAACAATGTATCCAGACCACAAACAAATGGATACGGACGAACTCCTAGGCAAATTGTGCAGCAAATGTTTATTTAAAAGCGTTCAGAGTGACAACCTGTCAACGCGTTTCAACTGCTCACAGCAGCCTTGATCACGA
Organism: Calotriton arnoldi; assembly: GCA_963921515.1. NCBI lineage: Eukaryota > Metazoa > Chordata > Amphibia > Caudata > Salamandridae > Calotriton > Calotriton arnoldi. The sequence goes on from CAWUFW010000692.1 coordinate 2,201,943, forward strand.
CAGTGAGTGCCATTTTTTAAAGTGCATATATAGTAGTAAAACAGTGTGGTAAACATAGACAAGGGGTGCAATAGAGATAGAAAACATTTGGTTAAAAGGATACACATAAAAAAGGCATAATACTTTTTGTTAATGCTTTTTGTTAACCCCGGGAGGGGTATAATCTCTATAGAAAATATTTTCATTGTTTAAAATCAAAATTGATGATATATGTAATTATATAATTATAATCAAAAAATGGCCTACACGTTGTTCCTTCTTGAAGGTAATCCACGATATAATTTCAATGCACAATGCTACTTAATGAGTAAAAAATTTGTGTAAAAACCAAAGTTGGTTTTAATCCCTCAATAATGCTCATGAAAGGCCAGATAATGCATAAGAAACTACACACAGACCCCCAAACCTCCAATATAGTACAGTTTCTGAAATATTCATCGGCAAGTGCCTAATGTATGCCTTGTTGTGTTCCTTACATCACCTAGAATAAAGTGCACTAGTGCCAAATTAATACATATATGAACATATATACTCATACACGTCCAACTGGGGGTAGGAAACCCATAAGAACTTGAACAATATAGAATTATCTAATTTCTCTTGCAGATAGGGGATATTCCACATCTTCCCATACTATCATGTATATACATGAAAATAATCCATAGAAGATAAAAAGTGAAAATCAGACATGGCCCACAAAACAACAATTGTACATTTTGAGCCTTAAATTTTAAATATTGCACTATATGGAAAGTGAATTTGAATTTATAGATTATGACTCCACATATTGAAGGGTAAAGTGTAGCAATCTCTCATATATGACTCTCAGAGAAGACAGGTATACAATTCTTCATCCACATTTAGACCCATAGGTTCCCTACTGTCTAGTTCTAAAATGAACCAAGTTTCAAGTTTCCCCAATTATTTTTCCCTGTCGCCTCCTCTTTTCTTTTTAGGTATTTGTGGGTAAACATTACTCACCCCGCATCCGTGACCCCGCATGTTATTACAACGCGGTCGTTACAACGACCGCGTTGTAACAACGCAATACCATTACCCCGCAAGTCGAAACCATGACTTGCGGAGGGGGGGAGAAGGTGTTGGATTTAAAATCCAACACCTTCCCTACTGTCCGCACAGACTGGAGTTGGAATGGTAAATCATACTATTCCAACATCCAGCGCCCCCCTCCGCAAGTCGTGGTAACGACTTGCGGGGTAATGGTATTGCGTTGTTACAACGCTGTCGTTGTAACGACCGCGTTGTAATAACATGCGGGGTGAGGGAAAGCGGGAAAAGGAGTGCTATTCGTATTTGTGCCACACAGCTGTACTTCAAAGCTGTGGGATCATCCTGATGAACTTTTTCAAAATGACGGGCAACAGGGTAGCTGTGGTACTTGTGTATGATGGCATGAATATGCTGTAGTATTCTCTTGTGCTCCGGCAATGTGGTACTGCCCACATAGATTTTCTTGCAGGGACACAGTAGAATATACACAACATAGTCCGATTTACATGTCAGATTGCTCCGTATTTTGATGACCTTATTGAACAGTGTTTCTATACATGTACGGTTCTCACCATTCTTACATGCTATGCACTTAAAGCACTTCCTAAAGCCATCATATTTTGTCAACCATGATTGGGGTCTAGTTTTTCTCTCAAAATCACTTCTGACTAGATAGTCTCTCATTGATTAGGACTTCCTATAGGTAATCATAGGGCGTCTAGGGACTAGTGGACCAATAATAGGTACTTCTCTCAGGAGATGCCAATGTTGTGACATGACCTGGCGCACCTTCTGTTGTTCCTGATTGTATGTGGTTATGAATCTGGGTGTAGATGTAGTGTTCATTCTTTTTGCACAAGTTCTTGAAGGATCAAAGAGTGATCTTTCCCTGTCCATTAGGCTGGTTCTCCTACAGGCTGCATCAAGGATATTGGCAGAGTATCCTCTTTGCCTGAATCTTTTCCGCATTTCATTTTCAGTTATGGCATAGGACTCAGGGCTGCTACAGTTTCTTTTGGCTCTAAATAATTTCCCAAAGGGGATGCTACTGATGAGTGGTGCTGGGTGGAAACTATTGGCGTGCAATATTGTATTCCCCGCAGTAGGCTTTCTGAATACCGAGGTCTCTAGACCATTGGGACCAAAAGTGATACGAACATCCAGAAAGTCCACTGAGGTGGAGCTAATGCGAGCAGTGAATTTAAGATTCAAGTTATTTACATTTAGCTCCCTTACAAATTGTTTGGCCTCCCTCTCTGTGCCCTGCCACAACACAAAGAGGTCGTCTATATATCTTAGCCATAAAACAGTATGCTGCAGCCAATGTTCAATTTCTTCACCGCCGAGCACCTGCTCCTCCCACCAGCCCATGTGAAGATTCACATAGCTGGGGGCGAAACAGGTGCCCATCGCGGTCCCTTTCTTGTTTTGGTACAGTTGTTTATCAAAAATGAAGATTTTGTTAGTAAGACACCATTCAGTCATTTCTAGGAGCATGTTGTTATGTAGAGCAAATCCTAATGGTCTCATGCGCAAAAAATGCTGTACTGCCCGTTGGCCATCTGTATGGTGGATACTAGAGTACAGGGTGGAAACGTCAAGTGTTATTAACAACATATCACTTTCCCATTCAACATCATAAATATGCCTCAGGAAATCGGAGGTGTCCCTGATATAAGAAGGTAATGAACTGACAAGTGGATTGAAGAAAAAATCGATATACTTGGAGGTATTTTCGAACAGGCTATCCTGAGCCGCTATGATTGATCTGCCTGGTGGTCTTAAACTGTCCTTGTGCACTTTGGGGATCATATAGAACATAGGTATCACAGGGCAGTCTTTTCTCAGGAAGCGATACTCGTCCCAGCTTAGATGACCTGTGTCCTTCCAGAATTGTAGACGTTCATGGAAATTTTCCTGTGTTCCATTGTGACCTGGGTGTAACAGTTCTTATCATTAATTTGTGATAAGGCTTCTTTCTCGTATAGATCTCGATCCCAGAGAACCATGTTACCTCTTTTGTCTGAAGGCTTCACAATTACTTCATCCATTTGCTTCAATCTCCACACGGTGTCAAAAAAATCTTTATCTCTCTGATTTAATGTATTGAGATTCCGTTTAGCAGAGACATTAATGTGTCGCAATTCTTTGGTCATAAATGTATATGTATCTGTAATCATGCATTCAAAACACGTACTGAAATGCTTGCTGTACTAAAGTTGACCAAAGGCCTTAAGCTTTTGTATTTCGGCATGTTTAATTTTTCACCCCTTTCCCGCCATGCCTTTCCCTACCCCCCGTGCGCGCCATTTTTTGACTATTTGGCATAGTTCGCACTTAGGCCCCCATAATGTTTTGTACACATAAGGTATCCAAGCCAAATTTGCATCCTTTTCTTCCAACAACCGGAAAATTCTAAAGGTACCAGGGGTTTGTGGATTCCCCTGAAGGAGACTAAGAAATTAGGCGAAATACATCTAAATTTAGGTTTTTGTGGGAAAAATGAGAAAAAAGTGATGCAGAAGAAAGCGTCTCGTTTTTTTCCTGCAAATGGTATCAAAAAGGGTTTGTGGTGCTAATATCACCATCTTCCCAGCTTTCAGGTACAGGCAGACTTTTTCAGAAAAACCTAAATTTTCTACACAGTTTTGGCATTTTACTGGGACGTAGCTATTTTTTCTGCTTTTTTAACCTCCTTCCAGTTAGTGGTAGAAATGGATGTGAAACCAATAATGGATACCGGAAGGCTATACATTTCCGAAAAGTAGATACAATTCTGAATTCAGCAAGGGGCCACTTGTGTAGATCCTTCAAGGTTTTCCTATAAAAACTAACAGTTAAAATAAAACAAATATTGAAATTGAGTTGAAAAAAACAGCCATTTGTGCCTACATTTTCACAGGTAACTTCTTCTAACTATGACAGATATTTTAAAGCAATATACCGTTACATCTATGAGACCCTTCTGGTTGCGGGGATATATAGGACTTGTAAGTTCACCAAAAACCCGAAGTACCCAGAGCCAATAACTGATCTGCACCTTTCAATGGTTTTTCATTGTGTACCAGGTATACAGCAATTCATTTGCTAAAATATAAAGAGTGAAAAATAGGCACCAAGGAAACCTATGTATTTCCAAAATGGGAACAAGATATGGAGTTAAGAAGCAGTGGTTATTCGCACATCTCTGAATTTGTGAGTAGCCATACTAGCATGTGAATTAGAGGGCATTTTTCAAAATGTCTTCTTTTTTACCCACTGTCTAACATTTGCAGGGTAGAACTGCATAGAAAGACAACTGGTGATAACACTTGTTCTACTATTCTTTGTTCCTCTAGGTCTCCCGATAAAAATGGTACCCCACTTGTGTGTGTTGCCCTAGTGCCCGTGACAGAAAACAACACAATACGCAACGTGGACCTATCAGGTTTTTCCACAGAAAACAGACCTTTTTTTTGCAAAGTGCCTGTGGATTTTGGGCCCAGCTCAGCCGGCACCTAGGGCAAACCTGTACATTTTTTAAAACTAAACACCCAGGGCATTCAAGGATGGGGTGACTTTTGTGGTTCTCACCAGCTACTAATATCCAGAATCCCTTGCAATCCTCAAATTTTGTAAAAAAAAACAACCCACATTTTCCTCAAATTTCTGTGATGGAACGTTCTGGAATCTGTGTGGAGCCACACAAACTTCCACCCACCTCGCATTTCCCCAAGTCTCCTGATAAAATTGGTACCCCACTTGTGTGGGTAGGCCTAGTGCCCGCGACAGGAAACGGCCCAATACTCAACGTGAACCCATCACGTTTTTCCACAGAAAACAGACCCTTTTTTTTGCAAAGTGCCTAGCTGGGAATTTTGGGCCCTAGCTCAGCCAGCACCTATAAGAAACCTAGCAAATCTATACATTTTTGAAATCTAGACACCCAGGGGATTCCAGGATGGGGTGACCTGTGTGGCTCTCACCAGGTTCTGTTACTCAGAATCCCTTGCAAACCTCAAACTTTGTCAAAAAAACACATTTTCCTCATATTTCAGTAATGGACAGTTCTGGATTCTGCAGAGAGCCACAAACTTCCACCCACCCAGCATTTCCCCAAGTCTGCCGATAAAAATGGTACCTTACTTGTGTGGGTAGGCCTAGTGCCCGCAGCAGCAAATGGCCCAAAACGCAACGTGGACACATCACATTATTCCAGTGAAAACAGACCCTTTTTTGCAATGTGCCTAGCAGCGGATTTTGGGCGTTAGCTCAGCCGGCACCTAGGCAAACCTAGCAAACTGTACATTTTTGAAAACTAGACACCCAGGGGAATCCAGGATGGGGTGGCTTGTGTGGCTCTCGCCAGGTTCTGTTATCCAGAACCCCTTGCAAAGCTTACATTTTGTCAAAAAAACACATTTTCCTCACATTTCTGTGACGGAAATTCTGGAATCTGTGGAGAGCCACAAACTTCCACCCACCCAGCACTCCCCCAAGTCTGCTGATAAAAATTGTACCTCACTTGTGTAGGTAGACCTAGTGCCTGCAACAGGAAATGGACCAAAATGTATTGTAGAGACATCAAAATTATTTTGCACGAAACAACCTGGTTTTGCAGGGAAGGGCCCAAAACGTATTGTGGAGGCATCAAAATTATCGATCGCAAAACAACTTGATATTGCAAGGCAGTCACCTGCGTTTTTTGGTCCGGGGTTAGGCGGCCATCTAGGGAAACCTACCAAACCCAGACATTTCTGAAAACTAGACACCCGGGGGAGTCCAGGGAGGTGTGGTTTGCATGGATCCCCCTACGTTTTCCTACCCAGAATCCATTTGCAAACCTCAAATTTAGCTAAAAAAAATCAAATTTTTCTTAAGTTTCTCTCTGGGATCACTGCACCAGCACAAATTTCGTACCACCCAGCGTTCCCCTTGGTCTCCCAATAAAAATGATACCTCACTTGTTTGAGTGTCAGATGCAGACTCGCCTAAAAACGTATATAAAAAAATATATATATATCGCTTAGAGCTCGCTGTGCTATCCCCTCAATCTTTATGTTTTTGGCCCTTTTCAGTTGCAGGGCCTTGGCCCACCCACACAAGTGAGGTATAATTTTACTCGGGAGACTGAGGGGAACGCAGGGTGGTAGTAAATCTGTGCTAGCGCGGTGATCCCAGACAGAAATGTGAGGAAAATGTGACTTTTTTAGCTAAATGTGAGGTTTGCAGGGGATTCTGGGTAAGAAAACGTTGGAGGATCTACGCAAGCTAGACCTCCCTGAACTCCCCCAGGTGCCTGTTTTTCAGAACTGTCTGGGTTTGGTAGGTTTCCCTAAATGGCTGCTGAGCCCGGGACCAAAAACGCAGGTGACCCCCTTGCAAACTAGGTCGTTTTGTGATCAATAATTTTGATGCCTCCACAATACGTTTTGGGCCCTTCCCTGTCACGGGCACTTGGCCCACTCTCACAAGTGAGGTAGCATTTTTATCGGGAGACCTTGGGAATGCTGGGTGGTAAGAAATTTGTGCGGGCCTGGGGATTCCACAACTTTCCAGCACAAAACTGTGAGGAAATGGTGATTTTGTTTAGCTATAACTGAGGTTTGCAGGGTATTCTGGGTAAAAAAAATGTTGGGGGATCCATGTAAGCCACACCTCCATGGACTCCCTCGGATGTCTACTTTTCAGAAATGTCTGGGTTTGGTAGGTTTCCCTAGATGGCAGCCTCCATTGCAAAAACAAGTTGTTTTGTCATAGATAGGGGGCACCTGAGTTTTTAGTCTAGGGCTCGGCGGCCATCCAGGGAAACCTACCAAACCCAGACATTTCTGAAAACTAGACACCCAGGGATGTGTGGCTTGTGTGGATTTCACAGCATTTTCTTACCCATAATCCCCTGCAAACCTCAAATTTAGCTAAAAAGTCACATTTTCTTCACATTTCTATGTGGCAAGATTGTGAGATCACCGCGCCGGCACAAATTTCCCACCACCTAGCATTCCCCTCAGTCTCCCAATCAAAATGATACCTCATTTGTGTGGGTGTCGAAAGAAGTGTCTGCCTAAAAACGTATGAAAAAATAATTGCCCTTTTGGACCCACTTTGGTTGCCCCTCAGTTTTTCATTTTATAAGTTGAAAGGTTCTCTGCTTTGGGCACCCACGCAAGTGAGGTAAAAAAAATTTCAGGAGACTGAGGGAAACGCTGGGTGGTGGGAAGTTTGTGCCAGCGCAGTGATCCGACAAATGTTCCACACAGAAATGTGAGGAAAGTGTGAATTGTTAGCTACATTTGAGGTTTGCAGGGGATTCTGGGTATCCACGTAAGCCACACAGCCAGCCAAGCACCATCCATGCACACCGCCAGCCAAGTGATAGTCCACGTACACCACCAGAAATGTGCCATCCACGCAGACCTCTAGCCAATCGACAGTCCACGCACACTGCCAGCCAAGAGCTAGTCCATACACACTGCCAGCTAAACACAAGTCCACATACACCACCAGCAAAATGCAGGTTCACACACAGCCAGCCAAGTGCCAGTAAACACAGACCGTGAGCCAAACTCCAGTTCACACACACACAGAAACATTTGCTAGTGTCTAGTGGTTTTCTGCCCCCCTTGGGAGCAGATGTGCCTAAAAAGTTCGCTGATCTGCCCTCAAGGGGGGCAGAAGCAGCCAAAATGTGTTCACAAAAAAACGGGGAGAAACCCTTGCCTAAGGAGCCACTCCCTGACATGCCCATAAAAATATCTCTGGTGCCTAGTAGGCTTTCTGCCCCCCAGGGGGGCAGAAAGACTGTGGCTATTTTTTTTGAGGGGGGCATTGCCTATTATGGGCAACCCCCACCACTTTTTTAGGAAGAAAAAAAATCCCTGGTGTATAGTGGGCTTTCTGCTCCCTACCCCCGGTGACAGATCGGGGCTAATAACACTCAACTGCCCCCCATGGGGGCAGAAAGACAGTGCCTTTAATTTGGGGGGTTGGGGCATTGTCATGCCCATTGTGGGCAGCCCCCACCCCTCTTTTATAAAACAAAAAAACTAACTATCATTCCTGGTGCCTTGGGGTTTTCTGCCCCCCTGGGGGGAGGCAGATCGGGGGCTTTTGCCCCCATATGCACCCCAGGGGGGCATAAAGACTGTTGCATGTTTTTGGGAGGGGTGGGGCCATTATAGTGCCCATTTATGGCAGCCCCAACCCTAAGCATTAAAAAAAAAATGAATCCCTGGTGTCTAGGGTGCTTTCTGCCCCCGATGGGGCAGATTGGAGGATATTGCCCCATCTGCCTCACAAGTGGGGGGGGCAGAAGACTGACTATGCCCAAATTATTATGAGGGGAGAAAAAGCCCTTGTCCAAGGGGCTGCTCCCACCTCCCTGGTGTTTAGAGGGTGGATCCCTGCTTGGGGATCACCTTCCTGCGGCGATCTCCAAGCCAGGATCCACTAGGGAGGGGTACCATTGGAAAGGGGAGATTCTTCCCTTTCCACCAATACCTCTCCTGTGTGATTCGGTGCTCGAGGGGCTCAGATAGACCCACGAGCACTTAAGCACTGAAACTGAAATGAGCCGATCGGCTCATTTTAGTTTCAGTTTCAATGTAATGACGTCAGCGCTCCATGTGCGCGATCGTCTTTACATTGGAAAAAAAAATGTGATGTATATTGATTCATTTGTCCGCACGCTCGAGCAAAATATCTTAATTCCTCCTATATCTTTCAAGGGGTCGGATATTAAACCCTAGCATGTGCAGACGACATAGCGCTTGTGAGACCGGAGCCAGTGATTGCTCTTTTGGGGGTAGAGAGAGAGGCGACCCGCTTTGGGATTATTTCAGGTTACTTGTTAAACTAGGCAAAAATGGTAATCGTTATTAATAAAGGAATTACGCTATCAGATCCCCGTGTAGAAAAGAGTGCAGTATATTTAGGAATAACCATCTCCTCAGATTTAGAAGTAATTGTTAAAGAGAATTTAGACCCCTTTATGGAAAAAAACGAAAAGAGATCTGAGCAGATTGAATAACTTGCACTTGTCACTAGCAGGGAGGTGTAATGTGATAAAAATGATTTTTGCCCACAATCTTATATTTTTTCCATGCCATCCCCATAGGGTTTGAGAATATATGGTTTAAGAGATTGGAAGATCTGATTTCTCGATTTGTCTTGTTATATTCCATATAGGTACCCTATATAGGCGCAGAGTAACATCACAACCTTTCACCTACATCCTTCCCTACATTGCATACATAACGGTTCTTAGGCACTGACCTTTTACCTAGATATGACACTCCACTCAGAACGCGGGTTTTTCCCTGGTTCGTTTCTCATATATTATGCACAAGGCTTCTTGGAAGCACAGCAGGACTAACAGTAGGATTACCATCTTCTGTATAATATCTCTGTATAAAGTTCAGGCCCAACGTCATCCTTTAGGCCGACACAGTAACACAGCAAGGTAGGACCCCTGGGGAGACCTATGGGTATATATACAACACATCTTGCTTAGGAAGATAGAGGAGACGTGACTTCCTGGCTGACACACTGACCAGAGACGCTGAGGTTCCTGCATGCAGATGCTCCAGCTAACAGTAGTCTAACATCCCTCGCGGGGTGTCCAATTCGAGACCAGGACAGGGTCCCATATTCTCTAAACTCTCAGGTAATGGGGTGGACTAGATCCTAGAGGGATTCTTGGCATAACACCTACATAGATGCTAGGTACATTTAGGTACATCTAGTTAGGGAGACATCATAGAAGTACACACTTTATTCATGTGTTTTATATACATGTATATATTCATGATTTCTGCAAGATGGTAGAACTATACCATCCCTTTACTTTCATAGTATTGCTAATCATATATCTCTGCTACTGTCTAACGGTTGTTGCAGCTCATCTATTCTACACTAGAATAACAACTGTTCAATAAATGCTTATTGAAACGTCCCGACTGTTTATTCTGTGTATCTCTCTGAGGCAAACTAAGTGAGCACGAGTGACTGAGCAAAAAGTAGTATATTGTTTCCACGATCCTGAGGGATCAGGGTTGTCATGTTCTGAGGTTGCCAGAATCTATTCTCTCCGTGATAAGAGGAGATTATACTGACACTGTAAGCTAGCTAAATACAGACAGGCTAACGTATCCGGTGGGGGTGCACGGAATCCGTCCGCCACCAAACCCACAGTTTATGTTATCCAAACGCGCAGATCCTGTATAGGTAATATAGGAACTACACGACAGTCTGGGCGTACTCTAAACCCAGAAGGGCTTTAACATTTTTGACACTCCGAAAGGATAGAGGGGGGTGGGGTCTACCAAATCCTAAATTATACTATTGGGCCACCATGCTTCAAAATTGTCTGGTATTATTGCAAGAAAGTTTGTCGGGTCAAGTTGGAGCTAATTATTCTCCCATTCCCTTTGAGATATTGATTGGGGAAGACGCACGGGGATGTCTTTGGAGACAAATCGACTTTAGCTATTTTAAGAGAGTTTGCTTTAAGACCCTTCAGAATTCTTTTAAAGTCTGGTCAGCTGTAAGCAAGACAATGGGGATAGGAAGATTGAACCACTATTCTCCAATAGGTAATAATGGGAATCTACCAGAGATTTTTGCTGATCAATATTTTTTACGGTGGGTTAAACAGGGAAGGATATTTTTTTTTCTATGGAAATTATCTCGTTTCAAGAGCTCAAGAATGACTTTATTATCGGTCAATGAGATTTTTTTGAGTATCCATAAATACGGGATTTTTTAACACGTAAGGGAGGAGGCCAGCTGTGTTCCAAAGGCTTGACCTGGTGGATTTATTAATTAGTGGACAACCCATTGGGGGTAGTTATTACTTTCCAAATAAACTTATGATAGACGACTTAGATAAACATTCCCGGAAGTGGCAAGAGAAATTGGCCATATCGGAAGCTAGCTTCTTGGAATCCTTCTCAATGGCAGAAAACACTTTATTGTCCTCAAAGTTGCAAGTGCAATAATATAAAACATGCTTTAACCTTTATTATACATGCAGCAGGATTATTAAATGGGGGAATGGTAAGGAATCACGATGTCCAAGGTGCGAATTGAGTGGCGCCAATAGTGTACATATATTTGCTACTTGTCGAACACTGTCAACTATAAAGCAAGAGATTACTAAATTCTTTAATGATAAGCTAAAAATGAAAATATCTTTGACCCCTGCTGGGGGTACAAGACGGGGAGAGGCATACTAGAGGAAGAGCGCATTTATTTATATCTATGACCATTCTTCAAATGTATATTGCTTCAGCCTGGTTGGATACAAACCTGCATGTATTTCAGCAATGGTTAGCCTGGGTTCTTGCAGTTTGCAATCTAGAAAAGGCAATCTATTCAAAGAAAGGGGCACAGGGTAGAAAAAAAGGATAGTTGTAGTGGGCCCCGCTTATAGATTGAATTGAACGGGGTGGACGAGGTGGCAGGCCAGTCGATTCTGCTTTATGAAAATGAAAGTATTTGAATTATAATAGATTTGCACTATGCACTTTTAGAGTTTAAAGGGTTCTCTTTTTAGCTATGGTTCTGAAAGATCTGTGTTTTCCCCCTTTTTTATGATGGTAATATGTAATAATGTAATTTTATGTGATTATCGTTAAATGTGTAGGGGGAGGGGGAGGGTCTGGGGTTTATTGCTCGGGTGAATTGTGCTGTTTTTTGTGTAATTGCAATTAAATATAATGATAATAATATTTAAAAAATATAAAAAATGAAAAAAATGCCTTGGGAGGTTGGGGAAGCTCCTCCCTACCTCCCAAGGCCAAAAAAAAGGATATCCCTCTGCTGTTTTCAGTAGTGGGATTATGCGGCGGTGTGCCGAGACGTAACGATTACGTCCATGGCACACCAGCGCTACAGCCAAGAACGTAACCGTTATGTCCATGGCACTGAACCAGTTAATGTGAATGCTTGATTTGGATGCAATGTTTTCTTTCCTCTGCAGGTGCAGTTGCATTAGCTCACGGTTGAAGAAAGGCACATTGTGTGAAAGAGAAAGTGAGGCTCAAAAGGAGTATCTCTTGGCGAGGATAAGAAGATTTAACAAAGGAAGGAAGGACTTCTGTCCGAGTGGGATGAGGAGACGGCAGGATTCCAAGGATGTTTTAATGTGTAAGGCAAAGGAAAGAAATCTTGAGTGTAGTTGGCGAGTTTGTTGCTTGAAGATGGGAAATAATTGGACATGTGACCTGGAATTCTCAAAGGTTCTTTTGATGGGTATAATTGGGCATTGCGCTTTAACTTTGTTCAGATTTCCCTTTAGACTCTAAGAGTTACAGACCTCTTTGCAACATCTCTGTTGTGTGGCTTCATGTTATACAATATACTTTACCTTTGAGAACTTCTACAGTTCTGCTATGCTGACACCTTTCTCTGCTTCCCTGACTTAATAGAGCTTCCCTGATTCCCAGTTTGAATCAGGTTTAGTAGATCTCCTTAGACATCCTCATGTATAGATAAGAGGATTGAAACTTTCATTCTACTCACCAGGCAATATTTCTTTTTTTTGTATTGCTGCTACCGTATTCTTCATTTGCTTTCTGTTATGAGGATCAATTTTATACATTGTTTCAGATATCCTTTAGTGAGTCTGTATTTTTATACTATGTTTCTGTAACCGATTTATATCAGCTTGGCTTTGAATTCATAATAAATCCATACTTATTACCATCAATCGACTCTGAGCTTTACTGTGTGACCAAATGAGGTACTTTTTTTTTTATTTGAGTATCTTTATTGAATTTCTTTTGACAATTTTTACTCCCTCCTCCGATACCCCCCCCTCACCCCACCCCGACAGAAGTATAATTATACAGTGAATCAATCAAGGGCTGGAAATAAAACAGAATTTTTAGACAGATCACCTTGAGTCTCAAATAACTTGCTATGGATTACATAAATCGCTTAAATACAGTACAAATTCAATCTTCTGGTTTTCTTCTTATATAAAAACATATATATGGCCAATAAATACAATACTAATACAGATATCTATCAAAATTACTTATAGAAGCTTTTCTATAAATCAGTTAGATAATTCATATAGGTAAAGTGCATGTGCCTTATCACCCTTCTTTTTGTTCTACCCAGGTAGCAAGGGCCTTCCAGATTTTAATGACTTTCTTTTTTGCCTGAAGGCCTTTGCACGCATATATGTATTTTTCAAGATTATAGGTTGCTAGGAGTCGAGCCAGCCACTGCTGGAAGGAGGGGGGATTAGGATCTAGCCATGCTGATGAAATAGCCTAAAGATAGTCATAGCGATACTCATCAGCCCCCCTTTTTCCTTAGACCTGCCACTCTCTTGGATCCCCAGTAGGATTAGGGCCGGAGTCATGGTTATTTCTAGTTTCAGTTTGTCCCTTAAAAATTCTTCAATCTGTCCGATTACCCCCGTAAGAGCATTACATGTTGCAAATACATGAACTATATCAGCCTTATATAGGGACCAGCGCGGGCATCGGATCCCCTTCCCTGTACCCCACTTGGCAATGCGGTCTGGTGTATAGTATGGAAAAAAGCACGTTTTATAAAACTGGACCTGTAATTTGGCAGACATCAGAACATCCTGGGCCACTGGAAAAGCTTGTTGAAATGCATTATATGTGATATCTAACTTGTTTTTTCTATTTTTCCGAGATTTTGGCCAAATCATCTGTCTTTAGTATATTTAGAAGATTGTATACAGTACCGATACGGGGGAGAGTCTCCTGCAGTAATTTCTCTATTAGCTCATTCCTGGTGCCTTCACCTACCCCTTTCCCCTTTTCCAAAAGGAAATCCCTTATTTGAAGAAACTTAAAAAACTCTATGCGCGAGATTAAACTTCCCTTTAAGCTCTCCAAAAGATATAAAACCCCGGGGTGTGTAGAAACAGCCTATTTTATCAATCCCACTCCGCTACCAGTTTGTCATACAGTGATCATCAAAGATCCCAGGAAGATTTTCATTACCCTGAAGAGGCGTATAAAAATTTATTTTTTCAATCCCTAACAATCGTCGAATAGGGGCCCAGGTCTGGAAAGCGGTCAGAAGAGTCTTGAACCTAGCCCTTTTATAGTACCCTAGCTCCAGCCGACACCATAAACATCCCCAAGCCTCTACCCCAATCAATAATTCATAAGTGGAGGGGCAGCTTTGTGTCCCCCCCCGGAATGGTCCCTAAGTAATATTGAATAATGCACCAAACATGTGGTCCAATAATACAGCCTCAAATTGGGAAGGGCCAGTCCTCCGCGCTCTTTTGGAAGTGTTAGACACTTGGCTGCTCTACTCGGTTTAGAGTATGGCCAGATAAATTGTGAGAATAAATTCTCAAACTTTTTAAACCAGAAATTGGGAAAGATAAGTGGTATGGCTCTCATTAAATATACAATTTTTGGGAAGTATATCCTTTTAATTAAATTGCATCGGCCTACTAGTGTTAAATGTAGATTATCCAACTTACGTAGTGTAACTTTTGTTTTCTGTGCTAATGGATTTAGGTTCTCATTCACCAAAGCATCGAGATCTGCCCTAATTGTGACCCCCAAGTACGATGCACTCTCTACTACTCTGTTATTGTTTATCACAATATATTCATTAACAATTATCTGCATTTTTACCTTATTCAGGGAATACCCGGAGAGTTCCCCAAAGATCAGTGCTTCTTCTTCTATTATTTTTACGGCTGCCTCAGGGTTAGATGTTACCATGGCCACATCATCGGCATATGCTAGCACTTTAGTACTGTGGCCTTGTAGAGTTACTGATGGTATACTTGGATTTAAATTCAGTCTTAATAAAAACGTATCTATATAGATTGCAAAAAGTAAAGGGGAGCACGGACATCCCTGCCGAGTTCCCCTTGTGATCGTCAGACACTCTGATAATTCCCTATTTATACATACTCTGGCCGTAGGATTTTCATAAAGAGCTTTAATAGCCCTGATAAAATTAGGGCCAATCCCCTTTCTGGCCATCACTGCCCAGAGAAAGTGCCAGGAGGACCTATTAAAATCTTTCTCCACATCCAGCAGAATCGCTGCCATAGGGTCCCCTGACACCTGCCTCGCATCAAACATTGTTATTATCCTCCGTATGTGGTCTATGGTCATGTGCTCCTCCCCGGGATGAATGCATGCTGCCAGTGGACCACCATTCCATCAATTAATGAGGCTAGTCGGGCTATTAATGTCTTCAAATATATTTTGGTGTCGCAATTTATTAGGACGATATGAGCCTAGTTCTTCTATTGGCTTGTCTTTTTTAGGGAATACCACAATTTTTGCCTCTGCCCATGATTTTGGTGGAGATTCTCCCCGGAAGGTTTGTCTAAAAAGGTTTGTCATTACCTTGTTAACTTGATCAAATTTTTGTTTATAATATTCCAAAGGTATTAGGTCTGGCCCTACGGCTTTTCTGTCTGTCAAACTCATGAGTGCTACAGACACCTAATCGCATACCAGGGGGTCTTCTAGCTGTTCCTGTGACTCCTTTGTCAATGATTTTTCTGGGATCATATTTAAATATTGCTCCACTGCCTATCGCTTTTGGGATTCAGAGCCGTCTATTCCTTCCTAGTACAAGGATTGGTAAAACTTCTGAAAAGCCTCCCGTATCTCATTCGTGCCATGTACCGTACCCGATACTGGATCTCTAATATGCGTGATCGTATTATGTACACATTCCTGTCGTGTTCGAATTGCAAGTTGATGTCCTATTTTATCACTAAGCTCGTATATCTTTTCCTGATTAATCGCTATTTTCCTATTTGATTTCTCTATAAGGGATTCCCCGATGTCAGCTTTTGCTAATGCTATCTCGTCTTGGACATCCTATATGTCGTTCGCGTGTTGTACATCCGTAATGAGTTTTTCCTCAGCTTGAGCTAATCTCAAATATAGCTCCTGTACCTTGCGCTTCTCATCTTTCCCTTTTCTCACAGAGAATTGGGTTGTTTCCCCCTGAACCGCTGCTTTAAAAGAATCCCATACGACTGTCAGAGGAGCAGTCCCTACGTTTCGATTCAGGAATTCGGGTATCCATGCCCTCATATGCTCTCTATAACCCTGGTCCCGCAGCAGAGCTCTTTCAAAGGTCCAAGCAGAGAATTCTGGTGTAATTCCCATTATTGCTATTTCATATACCAATGGCTTGTGGTCTGATAAAAACCTAGGGAATTTGTTGATTCTACAATCTTGTTGTACAGAAGCTGATACAAGAAAATAATCTAGTCTACAGTGCTTCCAATAAGGGTTGGAGAAATTCGTGAAGCTGTGTTCCGATGTCCTTTCTTTAGCCCAAACATCTAGAAGCCCATGTGTGCCGCAAATATTATATAATGCTTGAAGTACTTTGGGTTTCCTATCCCCATACTTTGGGTGTGACTCCCAGTTATCTGGTAAGTTGATGTTGAAATCCCCACAAATGATAATGGGCAGCGGCCAATGCGCTAGTTCGTTACTCAGCTAATTAAATACCCCTGGATCGACCAGTATTGATCCATATATTGAGCAGAGCGTAAAAGACCGATTCCCCATAAGGTTGCATCTAGTGATCACCCACCTCCCCATCGAATCGATGCGAGACTGCACAAACTGTAGTTTTTTGTTTTGAGCTAGAATGGCAACTCCCCGAGTACGAGTAACTTGAGTGGTTCCTCCAACAAAACTAAAACCCAAATTCTTTAAGAGACCAATTCTTGATTCTTCTATGTGGGTTTCTTGTAGACATATGATATCTGCCTGCAGCACCCTCAGTCCTTGTGCCACCTTTTGCCTTTTCTTCAAATCGTATAACCCACATATGTTGAGAGTGGCAATTCGTAGTGTCCCTGGTCCTCTTACCAAATTAGCTATAGAAGTACTGTGTATCTCAATTACCCCTTTGCTTGAACTGATACTTTGAAAAGATATGAATTTATACATTTCCATATTTCCAGTGAACCCTGATTTCCAGCCTGCTTTACCCTCACACCCTTCTGTACCGATCCCCCTCCCAGCCCCTGCCCCCTCTCCCCCCACCTCACCCAAAACATGAGTAATCAGGCAAAGCCTGAACGATGACGAGTGCTCAATCCCCCACCGTACCACCCTCCCCCGTATCCGTGGCAACATATATTGAACAGAAGAAAAGAAGACCCCATTAAATTTAGGAAAAAAGCACTGAATAAGCAAGAAGCCTCTAAAAAGATGGATTAAGTGGCTAGTGACTCTGTGTTTCCCCATGTCATACCCTATCAGACTGAGCACCTCCTAAGTACCCATTATGTCTTGTTGATACTGGCCCCCTGACTAATGCTAGACAAGTATTCCTGGGCCTTGATGTCGGAGGTGAAACTACGGATAGGACCCTTAAACACAGTCTTCCATGATTCTGGAGGCAAACTTCGGCCCGATTCTTTGGAATGGGTTGATGAACTGTCGGAGGCGCCACCTTCGCTCCACGGTGGCGAGTGCAAAGTCTGGTCTGACAAAGAAAGTTACATTTTCGAACATTTTCTGTGTGTTTGGGCGGGCCTTGTAGTAAATTAATTGCCTTAGCAGAAAATTGCCGAAGTAAACTAGCATCGCTCTAGGCCTTTCCGACTCTCTCTGTGGATGCTTTCTTGCCATAAATGGAAACCTATGGGCCAGTTGGATCTCCATGTCCCATCCCATTTGACTTGATCCGGAAAAGCACCTTTCAGCAGCTTTACCATGTATTCTCTAGGGTCATTTCCCTCCACCCCTTCGGGAATCCCCAAGAAGCGCAGATTATTCCGTCTTTGACGGTTTTCCTGATCCTCTAGCTTGGACATTGCGTCCACTAATGCTGCTCCCTGGGATATGTGTTCTGCTTTCAGGGTTTCCAGTTGTGTCTCCAATGATTCAGTCCGTCCTTCCACCATCATCAGTTGCTCCACGATCACTCTACAGGTCTTATTTATTAAACGCATCCCCCCTTGTAGCTTCTTAGATGCAAGCCAGGCACGGCGACTCTCGCTCCGGTTCTCTTCTTGCATTTGCTTTAATGAGGAGAATATAGTGGAGAGTGATGGCTCCTGGCTTTCTGCAGGCATTCCAACAGATGATCCATCCGCTTCGCCTGTTTCTTGAAAAGATAGTTGAGCGTTAGAATAGTCCCATTTCATTTGTCGCCTGCAGCTCCCAGACCTACTATTTCTCCTTTTCCTTTTCCTGGTCTTGGTCTTTTTCTGTGACAATTTCTTCCTTTGGGTGAGCTGTGAATCATCCATAGTGCTATGAGAGCCTGAAGTGTCATCATTACTCGATGAGAGACTCTCCTGCTTAGAGGAATCTGTATCGTCAGTGAGTGAAATAAAATGTTCCCCCCCCTGCTGCTTCCGGGGATATGGCACCCAAGTGTCTACAGCTAGTTTTGACAGATTTCATCGGGTCATTTATTTTATCTTTAGTTGTATCCGATGGATCATCCTCTCCCTCCTTCCCTTTGCCCTCTGCTCCTACTTTACCGGTAGTCTCAAAACCTTCCATAGTCCCATTTGCCGTAAAACCACCTAGGTTCTTCTCTCCAACAATGTTTTTGCTAGTCTCCCCCAGCTCTGTACGCTCATAATTGGCATTCTCCCCTGTATTGTAGGGTGGGGGGTTGTGGGTCTTTCCTACGGGGTGGGGGGTCATCTCCCCCCCCGATGCTGATGCCGTAAACATGGTAATTTTCAGGGGTTGGGACCCACCTTCCACATGACCCGCTGCAGGGGGATTCCTCACGCCTGTTTCTTGCTCCCTCCCGGTTCCAATTTAGGCTTACCTGGACATTCCTTCTGTTTATCCCGCTGCTGGCAGACCTCCCCAGCGGTCACTGGCTTTCTTATTTCCCATTTCTGTTTCTTGATGCATGATTTCAGATCTTCTTCTTCAGATATATCCTATCTATACACTGTCCAGTCTAATGTGGATAGGATGTATTATACATTGCAAGGATATACTAAATGTATGTACGTGTTTTTATCATTGTTCTTACAGCCTTGAGAAAGTCTCGGATGTGACGAAACACGTGTTGGCTGTTTCATGTTTTCTGCACCAAGGACTGGATCACTTTCCCATCATTATAAAGGTTCCTCATCCAGATTGTAATATCTAGATCTAAGTGTCTCAGTCCTTGCAACTCTTATAACATTTTAAATGTTACTTTGCAAATAAATTAACTAATATCCTGAAAAATGAAATTTTCTCGTGTTTCCTGTGTAATGAGTACTTTTCCTGCTTCTTCTTGCTAGCATTGGACATAACCATGTCAATAATTGTATTCTAAATGTTTTGAGTGCCAGGGTATCTTTTGTTGTATTGTGGAATGTGTTTACATTGGTATAATAAGATTGTGAAAGTGCGATTCTTATCATGTACATTATGGTCCGTGGTGTTGCAATTTGTACGCACTTTTTGATGTAGCACACTTTTGTATTTTAAGTCATAGTAGTCATGAGCAAAGATTAGAGTTTTGTAATGAAAATTGAAACGCTTACTGAACTTGAACCAGTCGAGTCATACGCTTCTGCTCCGATGCACCGCAAGTAAGAAACGGCCCTCAGCAACGCCGCGTACGCTGCGCGTGCGTCGGCGTGGCGCCCATCTTGGGTGTGTCAGAACTATTTAAGGCCACACCCAGTTCTGGAAGGTGCTTAGCCTTCCGGTTGTCATCGAAGTCGGTATCCAGAGACGCTTACCTGAAACTGATGCGGCAGTCTTCTTCTCCGATTCTCGACTCCAGATTCCAATAGAACATTGGACCTGGGGAAAAAACAACAGAAAGAAAGCTAAGTGTAATGCATAATTTTTACGACGCCCTTCGCAAGAAAGAATTAGCATTTTGAAACAAAGGTGTACTATGAAACACAAACTAATTTTTGGAAACCCTTTTCTTTAAAAATTCTCGATGTTAAGGAAAAGAACATTTGAACTTTTGAGAACTGTTTGCTGGCAACAGAATTCCTTTCATGGATACCAAGGACAATATTAATGTACCTATGCTTATAATTTGAAGTTTTAGAATTTGTATTTGTTTCTCTTTATGTTGACCAGATTTAGTGGTAGACTCAGGAGTTTGAGTAAAGACCTATTAGTAAGTATCACAGTAAAAAAGTCCTATAAGAATTGTGTTTGAACTCATGTATGTAATAGTACAAATTTGTGATATTTATTTTCATAGCGCTACAAACACTGAAGAGCTTAGTGAAGTGAACTATGCCACACAAACTCCGCTGCAGAACTCCATCCACTACACATGAATACCAGGATGCTGCGCAATACATCTTTAGCTCGCAGGTAGGAGCATTTGATTAACAAAGGGTATGCGTATAAGTTAAGGGAGGGTCTAATTCAGAAAACTGAAATAAAAAATACTGAAAGCTAGTTCTTGTTGCCTCGCAGGTCGACAACAAAGATTCATCCAGCGTCCAGTATCCGGCCCTCCTCCCTAAACCCTACTACTTATCCCTAGTGAATTACAAGATACACAGGCTATAAGGTAGGGTACTGGGAAGTTGGTCCATAACGCCTCTGCGAAACTCAACCTTGTGGACTTAAGGTAAGAACGCATGGTTAGTCTGACAGAAGGCTAAGCCCACGACGAAAGTTTCTCCCAGGCATTATGGATCAAGCCCAGCAAATCTCCCTTTAGGACATAGCGACTGTATTGGCTGAAATTCGGTCTGAAAATGCTGCCCTCCGCAGAGACCTTTCTCATTTGCAAAATAATTTGCAAACTCGTCCTACTTGGAGCGTCCCTTCACCGCAAAAACCAATTCTTAAGCCACACAGTTTTCAGCATACCACTCATACCTTTGATAACACTACAACTCCTCCTACGCAAATCCAAGTAATAACTCCAACTCCAGTCCCGTTGGCGCCTCCTGAACGATTCCATGGGGATAGTAATAAGTTTACTATTTTTCTGAATCAGTGCCATTTACATTTTATAGCAAAACCAACAGCTTTTCCAGATGATTCTTCCATGATCCCATTTATTTTATCTTATCTAGGGGGAGACGCAGCATTATGGTCTGTACCTTTAATAGAAAAGGATGACCCAATCTTGTACGATTTTAGACTCTTTAAGGAAACCATGAAAAAAATTATTTGCTAAACATATATTTGTGCCAGCAGCAGATAATGAGTTGCTCAATTTGAAACAAGGCTCATCTGATTTACTTCATTATATCTCCACGTTTAACAGGTTAGTGATTGAAGCAGAATAGCCAGAAGAGAAAAGGGTATCGCTCTTTTATAGAGGATTACGCGATGAGTTGAAAGATATGGTTACACAAATCTTAGATCCACCAGAAACTGTAGTGATTTTATTGATTTAGTGGTAAAGCTAAATCATTGTTTATCAGAACGAAAAGGTGAACGAGGCAAAACAAAACATAGAGTTTTTATATTTAAAGAAAAAGTCGGTAATAAGGCAGATTCCAGCGTTAAAACTGATTTGGGAGAACCAATGGAAATTTGAACCAATAAAGGGCCACTTACCAAAGAGGATAAAGACAAACGTTGAAAATTGAATCAATGTTTATATTGTGGAAAATCTGGAAATTTTATAAAAGAGTGTCCAAATCGTCAAAATAAGAGTAAGTTCAAGAATGAAGATGTAGTTAGTATACAACAATCAGAAAACTAATAAGCTCGGCAGAAGACGAGGTCAGTTTGTCCGGTTTATCTTCTAGTTTGGTCTCCACTACACCTGAAACACCTTCCCATCATCTTAGTTTTCGAGTAACATTACAATCACAGAGTAATAGTTCAACCATGTGGTCAGTAGATGCATTAATAGATTCTAGTGCTACAGGTAACTTTATAGATACACAATTTTTAATAGAATTAGGATTAAAAACCGTACCAAAGAATAGACCAGAAATCGTAAGAGCGGTAGATGGTAAGGAATTAACTTCCGGTTTAATACAACATCAAACAGAGGATCTTGTTATGATTTGCACTAACGACCATAGTGAGAACATACGGTTTGATATAATTGATGCTCCACAATTTCGCCTTATTTTAGGTATACCATGGTTAATTCAACATAACCCTCATATTGACTGGTTAAAAAAGACAGTGTTGTTTAGTTCAGATCATTGTCGCAACTTTTGTTTACTACACAATGTGACTAAACATTTAGTGCAAGGTTATGATTTCCCAAAGGAATTCAAGAGTGTATTACTCCTCGAAGGTGTACCCGAAGAATATTCCGACTTATCCGATGTCTTTGATAAACAAAAGGCAAACACATTACCACCCCATAGTGTCGAATAGATTTAGTTCCTGGGGCCACCCTACCATGTAGTCAAATATACGCTCTTACAGAGAAAGAAAACGAATATTTACGAACTTACTTAGACAAATACCTAGCCAATGGTTTCATCAGACATTCCAAATCTCCTGTTTCCTCTCCCCTCTTCTTCATACCAAAGAAAGGGGAAGAATTGCGCAAGTGTATAGATTATCATGCTCTAAACAATGTGACAATAAAAAAAATCGGTATCCACTACCCTTAATACCTACCCTGTTTGACCAAATAAAAGATGCCACCATTTATACTAAACTTGCTTTGCCAGGAGCTTATCATCTGGTGCGAGTCCGGGAGGGTGATGAATGGAAAACAGCATTTCGTACAAAATTCGGACTATTTGAATATCAAGTCATGCCCTTCGGACTCTGCAAAGCTCCTGCCGCATTTCAGTTTTTTATAAATTAAGATGTTTTAGATGTCTGTTGTGTAGTATATATTGATGATATACTAATTTACTCTAAAACTCGAACAGAACATGTACATCAAGTGTGAGCCATTCTTCAACAGTTATTGAAGCATTCTTTGTACGTAAAATTAGAGAAAGCATGTTTCAAACGTCCAAAGTTGATTTTTTTAGGATACATAATTAGCCCAACAGGTATTGAGATGGATCCAAAAAAGATAGAATCAGTGCTAAATTGGCCTAGCCCATCTTCAATTAAACAAATTCAAAGTTTTTTAGGATTTGCGAATTTCTATAGGCGATTTATTTGTGATTTTTCTAAAACAATTACTCCAATCACTAAATTACTCCGTAAAGGAGTAAAATTTGAATGGAACGACCAAGCAGAAAAGGCGTTCCGGGAATTAAAAGCACAATTCACTTCAGCACCCATTCTCATGCATCCTGATCCTTCCCGTCCATTCATCGTGGAAGCAGATTCTTCACAATTCGCGATAGGAGGCATTTTGTCACAAAGACGTAAAGACACCGGACAAATGCATCCCATAGCCTATTTTTCCAGAAAATTGCTACCTGCTGAAATTAATTATGCAATAGCAGAGAGAGAATTATTGGCCATTAAAGCTGTGTTCGAAGAATGGCGTCACTACTTGTTAGGAGCAAGACATCCGATCACTATTTATACAGAACATCGTAATCTTCAAAATCTATGATCTGTAAAGGCTTTGTCTGCTCGTCAACTACGCTGGACATTATGTTTTAATGATTATAATATCATTATCGCGTATCGACCTGGGAAATAAAATAACAAAGCTGATGCTTTGTCACGCATTAGTATAGACGAAATTTGTGATGAACAAACAATTTCACAGACAATCCTTCCATCTCATTGTTTTCAAGCCAGCATTTCCAACAAAGAGTTGGTACAGGAAATACGATCAGAATTAAAGACAAGGTCATTACAAGAATGGCAAGAGCAGTATCCTTCGCTTTTATGGAAATACGAGCTTTTGTGGATGAGCGAGCAATTCTTAGTACCAACAAAAGTGTTACAAGACAATGTTATGCAATTACATCATGATTCTCCTTTATCTGCACATCCAGGTGTTACAAAGACCTACCAACTAATTAAACTCTCTTTTTGGTGGCCTTCCATGTTTCATGACATTCAAAGTTATGTGGAAACTTGTGCTGTATGTAGTCAAAATAAATCGTCACATCAAGCCCCCAGTGGTCTGTTACAACTTTACCTATACCGCCACAACCGTGGCACACGGTACCCCTAGACTTTATCGTTGAGCTCCCCATCACCGCAACTGGCTATAATACCATCCTAACTGTAGTTGACCATTTTACACGTATGGCTCATTTCATACCTTTAAAAACCTCCCTTCTGCAGCAGAATTGGCACAAATATTTAGTCATAACATCATTCGTCGACATGGAATTCCTTCCATTGTTATTTCAGACCGAGGCCCTCAATTTATTTCCTATTTTTGGCGAAACTTGAGTAAGTCATTATGCATGGAAGTGCGCACGTCTTCAAGTTATCATCCGCAAACAGATGGTTTAACGGAACGCACCAACCAAACCATTGAGCAATATTTACGTTGTATGTTATCAGACTGTGATCAAGAATGGGCAGACATTTTGTGGGCAATGGAATTCGCCTATAACAACACTGAGCATTCATCTATTGGTATGTCCCCATTTTTCTGTGCGCAAGGATTTCACCCAAAAAATATTCCTGGAAAAAATCCATCTAATATAACTAGTCCATCTATTTGTAAATATGTTAATAAATTAACATCCATCCAACAACAAGCTCAATTCCAGTTGGCTAAAACCAAAGAAAACCAGAAACGTTTAGCAGATTTACATCGCACCCTGCAACCACTCTATTCTGTTGGAGACAAGGTTTGGCTATCCACTAAACATTTGCGCCTTAAAGGCAATAAAAAAATTGTCCTCGCCTTATTGGGACATTTCCTATCCAAAAATTAATTAATCCAGTAGCCACAAATCTAAAGCTACCCCCGAAATATCGAATTCATTCGGTATTCCATGTATCTCTTCTGAACCATACCATCCCATGACCCGTAAAACTACTCCACCACCTCCAATTGACATAGAAGGCATACCTGAGTTTGAAGTAAGAACCTTGCTTGATGCTAAAAGAGTGCGTGGTAAATTGTACTACTTAGTAGATTGGAAAGGTTATGGTCCAGAGGAACGTTCCTGAGAACCATTGGCTCACTTGCAAAATGCACCACGACTTGTCAAGACCTTTCATAGACGTTATCCTGAGAAACCAAAACAGATTCCCTTGGTTTTAGGGGGGATTTTGCGAGGGGGGTACTGTCATGATTGCCCACCTAGACTGTAAGGCAATGCCAGGAATGATTAATCAAAGGGATTCATAATAATCCCAATGACCAGTTCTCCCCAATAAAAACCCACCCCTATCCCGTGCAACCAGCACTACCGTATTGTGGCATGTGTTTACATTGGTATAATAAGATTGTGAGAGTGCGATTCTTATCATGTACATTATGGTCCGTGGTGTTGCAATTTGTACGCACTTTTTGATGTAACACACTTTTGTATTTTAAGTCATAGTAGTCATGAGCAAAGATTAGAGTTTTGTAATGAAAATTGAAACGCTTACTGAACTCGAACCAGTCGAGTCATACGCGTCTGCTCCGATGCACCGCAAGTAGGAAACAGCCCTCAGCAACGCCGCGTTCGCTGTGCGTGCATGCGTCGGCGTGGCGGCCATCTTGGGTGTGGCAAAACTATTTAAGGCCACACCCAGTTCTGGAAGGTGCTTAACCTTCCGGTTGTCATCGAAGTCGGTATCCAGGGACGCTTACCTGAAACTAATGCGGCGGTCTTCTTCTCCGATTCTCGACTCCGGATTCCAATAGAACATTGGACCTGGGGAAAAAACAACAGAAAGAAAGCTAAGTTTAATGCGTAATTTTTACGGCGCCCTTCGCAAGAAAGAATTAGCATTTTGAAACAAAGGTGTACTAGGAAACACAAATTAATTTTTGGAAACCCTTTTCTTTAAAAATTCTCGATGTTAAGGAAAAGAACATTTGAACTTTTGAGAACTGTTTGCTGGCAACAGAATTCCTTTTGTGGATACCAAGGACAATATTAATGTTCCTATGCTTATAATTTGAAGTTTTAGAATTTGTATTTGTTTCTCTTTATGTTGACTTAAGATTTAGTGGGGGACTCAGGAGTTTGAGTAAAGACCTATTAGTAAGTATCACAGTAAAAGAGTCGTATAAGAATTGTGTTTGGACTCATGTATGTATTAGTACAAATATGTGATATTTATTTTCATAGCGCTACAAACACTGAAGAGCTTAGTGAAGTGAACGACGCCACACAAACTCCGTTGCAGAACTCCATCCACTACACAAGAATACCAGGACGCTGCGCAATACATCTTTTAGCTCGCGGGTAGGAGCATTTGATTAATGAAGGGTATGCGTATAAGTTAAGGGAGGGTCTAATTCAGAAAACTGAAATAAAAAATACTGGAAGCTAGTTCTTGTTGCCTCGCAGGTCGACAACAAAGATTCGTCCAGCCTCCAGTATCCGGCCCTCCTCTCTGAACCCTACTACGTATCCCTAGTGAATTACAAGATACACAGGCTATAAGGTAGGGTACTGGGAAGTTGGTCCATAACGCCTCTGCGAAACTCAACCTTGCGAACTTAAGGTAAGAACGCATGGTTAGTCTGACACTCATTTCTGCTTGGAAAGGTAATTACAAACTTTAAGCTGACACTTGGTATACACAAAAGGTTATGGAAACACACTATGAACCAGCTGATGAAATCCTGCTGCTCCGTTCCTAGATGATAAAAAATGTAACTGTTTCAAAGAACAAGGAATCGAGCCCTAAGACTTGAAAGAAGCCTATAAAACCTCACAACAGAGTGAGACTGAGCTCCTGATCTGAGTTTCAGATCACGCATCACAACATTACTTTTATTACTTTGTGTGATATTCCTTGACTAGTAACTCCTCATGGTATGAAACACATACATAATCACTTCCTGCACCTCCCAAATGCTTCTCAGATCCACTATTTTAAAAATATTACATCTTATGAGGACAGGGTTTCACCATGAAACCAACTACATTGCGATCTGGACATTATGTTATCATTTTGCATTGCAGAGAGTCTTGAACCAAAAACAGAACTAGACTACTCGCTCAAATTAAAATAAAGCAACAAAACCATGGTACTTTATGTTCCTTTTTCTGGGCACAGCTCCATAGGTTTCTTTGTCAGCAAGCTTCAGGCTTAGGTGGCTGACAGTTCTTCCCTATCGCCTTTCTGATGGTATTTACAGAAGAAAATTGGCTCTTACAGGCTATCTTGCCTCTTGATTCTCACTGCTCCTTCTTAACCTTGGTTCAACAAGTGGGCCAGACCTGTGCCTGTTGACTTTGCTAGCTATCAAATCTCCTTAGTACAGGTAGTTTGTTTAGGAGACGCTCCACAAGCCCCCTTGTCCTTTATAGGATATACATCCTCTAGGAATGTTTTCACAGGATTGGAAGTAGGCATTCGCCTTCCACTTTCTGAAATGACTCCTTTCTGTGTCAGTTTCATGCCTGCATTTTCAGCAGTCTTTGAGTTCCCTCTGGCTCTCAGTGTTTGCCTTCTAACAGGGCTTCTCAGGTTTTGAAGCTAACTGGTTTTCATGTTTGTCACCCACAGATGGCATGGGGTGCAGACAGAGGGCTTCTTGTACAAGGAGTGGAGCAGTCTAGACCTGCGGTCTTGGAATGCTGCTAAATAGCTCTGTTGGCTGCCCATGATGCCTGTGTTCATTTGTAGGTGTCGCCTACACAACACATGCACTCTGCTGCAAGATGTATTGTTTACAATTCAGTGGGATTACAACCGGCCCACAGCATACCATTAGTTGTTTTCATTGTCACTCTCATTTGCAATCTTTCCACTGCTTAGCTCTTGTAGGATTTCCTTCCTTTCTTGTGTTAGCTTCTCCATAGAGCATGAACGAAGTACTTGTGTTCTTCCTTGTCTTTGTTATTCCTTGTCTGCCTTTTTGCAATACAGTATTTTTTTTTCATAAGCATTTCAGTACTCTTCATGACCGTGCAATGTTTTTCCTAATTTCAAAACAGGCCAGTCGACTATCACACTCCATTGTATGGCATTCCAATGTACGAAGCTCCACTCTATGCCACTCTACTTAACGCCACACTGTTCTACACGTACTCCATGCCACTTTACTGTACACCACTCCACTCCACTCTAGGCCACTCCACTTTATGCCACTGTACCCTATGCCACACTACTCTATGCCACTGTACTCTATGCCACTCTACTCTACGTCACTCTATGCCACTCTACTCCACGCCACCTTACTCCACCTACTTTACTCGATGCCACTTTACCCTATTTCATTCTATGCCAATCCATTCCCCTTTACTTCACTCTGCACCACTCTATGGCACTCTACTCCACGTCACACCACTCCACCCTACTCTACTCCACTCTTCTCTACATCACTCCATGCCACTACACTTCACGCAATGCCACTCTATGGCACTCTACACCACTCTACTTTATGCCACTCTTCATTCTATGCCACTCTACTTTATGCCCCACTACTCTATTATATGCCACTCCACATCCCTCTACGCTACTCTACACCACTCCTCTCTGTTCTATACCACTCCATTCTATGCCACTCCACTCTAATCTACGCCACTGTACTCTATGCCACCCTGCTCTATGCCACTCCACTCTACTGTATGCCACTCCACTCCAGACAATGGCACTCTCTGGCACTTTACATGACTCTACTCTACGCCACTCTACTCATTGCTACTCGATGCCACTCCACTCTACTCTACGCCAGTCCACTCTACTCTACGCCAGTCCACCATTCTCTACGCCATTCCATTCTGCTCTACTCTGTGCCACTCTACGCCACTTGAATCTACTCCACTCCACCCTACTCTTTGCCATTCCATGCAACTCTACTCCACTCCACTCTCCGTCTCTCTACTCAATGCCAATCCAATCCACACAATGCTACTCTATGCCACTCTACTCTGCACCACCCAACGCCACTCTACTCTACACCACTCCACTCTGCGCCTTTCTACTCTACACTACTTAACTCTACACCACTCCACTTTACACCACTCCACTCTATGCCACTCTACTCTATGCCACTCCACTTTATACAATTCCTCTCTAGAAAACTAGATTGTTTCTGCTCTGTTAGCTTAGATAGGTCAGGTCTTACCGCAGGGACACACTGTATGGTGTAACCATGCGCTCTAGAAATCACTATTATTATTATTAACTCTACGCCACTCAACTCTGCACCACTCTACTCTTCACCACACTACTGTATGCCACTCTACTCTATGCTACTCTACTCTACGTCACTCTACTCTATGCCTCTCTACGCCACTCCACTCTATACCAACCTATTCTACGCCACTCTACTCTACCCCACATTACTCTATGCCACTCCACTCCAGTCTATTGCACTCTATGCCACTCCATTCTACGCCACTCCACTCTACACAACTCAATTCTATGCTACTCCACTTCATACAGTGCCACTCTATGGCACTCTATGACACTCCACTCTACACTTGTCATCTATGCTATTCTACTCTATACCACTCTATGCCCCTCCAGTCATCCCACTCCACTGTGCACCACTCTTCTGTACGCCTCTCCATTCCACTCTACATCACTGTACTCTACATCACTGTACTCTACATCACTCTACCATATGCCACTCTACTCTACACCACTGTACCCCATGCCACTCCACTCTATGCCACTCTACTCTGCGAAACTCCCCACCACTAAACGTAACTCTACTCCACTCCATTCCATGCCACTCTACTCTACGCCACTGTAATCCACTCTTCTGTATGCCACTCTACTCTACGCCATACCACTAACTTTTAGCCATGCTGAAGAGTAGTCACACTGCTGTAAAATATGGCAAAAAAATTGACAAAGCCAATAGTTCTCACATAGACGAGAAATATTGGCTTTGCCAATGTTTTTATTGTAATGGCGCCTGAGCTTTCTCCTACATTAGTGCACAAGGAAGAGAATGAATCACATGGGGTCTCGTTAATGTAGTAGAAGGAGCTGGTGGGCTATTGAATCATCCCAGTACAATGGTGCAGGAGCTGCAGCTCGTCTATTTATTTTAATTTATGTTTTATTCAGGGAAAATAATTGTGAACAGAAATGCTGTGCATAGCTGCATGGCAGTATAAAGAGCAATTACTGGAAGGAAATGTTGGGTCAGTATGAAGAATGGGACAAAGGCAGAGACTATATCATACTTGGAATGCATAGTGCATAGATTGCCTGTTGGTATTATGGTACAGAGGCTAGTAGAGATCCAAGGCCAGAAGTGGGGAGGGTACGGGCCTCCGCTCTACTGGATTCTCTGGAGCTGAGGGAGTTGGGTTTGAGGGTAGACTTGAGTACCCTAGAATACACAGAGCAAGGGGTGTGCATTCCAGTGAAGAGACAAGAATCTGAGCCTCAAAAGGGCACAGTGTGATTGGTGTTCAGAGAGGAAGCTATGTCTAGCTGAGAGCAGTGATCATTCGTTTTAGATGGTTCACATCATCTCGACCCCCTACACATCACAATAATGATGTGAACCATCTTACCATCTAAGGTGAAGACTTTATAGAGTGCACTATGCTTGCAGCGGTGGCTCCTTCGCAATGGTGGAGGAGCTCCACCCCACTGGCTCAGAGCCAGCAGCTGAAAAATAAAACGATATTTAATTATTGTTTTATTTTTCAGGTGCTGGCTGAGCCATCGTGGACAGGGAGGGGCGGGACAAGGCCAGGGGATGGGGGAGGAGGAGTGGTAGGTGAACTTTTAAGTTTGCATGTCAGTTTGGCTGGCCATCTTAGGCCAGCTAAACTGACATGCGCACTTAGGTTTCTCCAACCCAGCAGTATTACATTGCCGGGTTGGAGAAACAGCACAGACTCCCTGTGCCTGAGCGAGCATTAATCCAGCCTGCTCAGGGCAATCTCCATGCTGCTCTCATGCTTGAGAGCAGCACGGGGATTGGATGGGGAGTCCGTCCTGCTGTCCCAGGGACTGCTGGGAACAGGAACTTTGAAGCAGAGGAGTGTGAGGCAGCCGGCAGCACCAGGTAAGTCTTTAACTCCAGCCACGGTCTCCCCCGCCCCCTGCGCCCCCTCCACCTGACCACCACTCTTTATCTGTGTCGGCCACCACTATTTGCTTGGCAACAGCCAGCTGACTTAGTGCCTGTAGAGAGAAGTGGGAGTATGTGAGGGGAAGGTTGGCGAGACAATTTTGGAAAGCGCAAACAAGACCCGGGGGTATCAGAGTGCTGGTCAAATTGCCCATACACAGAAGTATGCCAGGGTAATAAACACAAGGCTGAAGGACAAGCCAGGTAACCACACCTGTAATTACAGAGCAGCAAGGGTAACCGGATCATTTGAATTGGATTACATGGCACGTTCAGCAGGTACAAGGACAAGCTAGGAGTCAGAGAAGAGGTTACATAGGGCATTTTACAAAACACAAGAGAGGGGCAATCAGTGTCATACTCAGTCCGGTGAGGTAGAACCATGAGTGGCAAAGTTAATTATTTTTATCAAGGGTGATGAATATTATGACAGGACAACCATGAAACTGATGCAGTAATCCTGTTTGCTCCAGTTTGGTGTTAATCAGGAATTTCGTGATTTGTAAAGTGAGGTGTGGATGAAATTTCCTCATGTTTGAAAGGTGGGATCTAGTGGTTGTGACATTGGAGGCGATGAATCAGCCAAGTCACATGTGCATGAGCTTCATAAGAGGGCAGGGTGTCCGTGTGTCAAGGGCAGAAGCGATGAGGCAATCCACAAGTTCAGCCTGAGAAAGTGATGGCCACCCCCTGCCTGATGGCAGTACAGCAGACCTGGCCATCCTCTGACTGATGGCAGTACATCAGACACGGCCATCCTCTGACTGATACCAGTACAGCAGACATGGTCATCCTCTGGCTGATGGCAGTACAGCAGACATGGCCATCCTCTTCCTGATGGCAGTACAACTGACATGGCCATCCTCTGACTGATGGCAGTGCAGCAGACATGGCCATCCTCTGACTCATGGCAGTGCAGGAAACCTGGCCATCCTCTGCCTGATGGCAGTGCAGCAAACATGGCCAACCTCTGCCTGATGACAGTGCAACGGACATAGCCATCCTCTGTCTGATGACAGTGCAGGAGATCTGGCCATCCTCTGACTGATGGCAATACAGCAGACATAGCCATCCTGTTCCTGATGGCAGTACAGGAGACATGGTCATCATCTGCCTGATGGCAGTGCAGCAGACATGGCCATCCTCTGCCTGATGGCAGTACAGCAGACATGGCCATCCTCTTCCTGATGGTAGTAGAGCAGACATGGTCATTCTCTGACTGATGGCAGTAGACCAGAATTGGCTATGCTCTGCCAGATGGCAGCGCAGCAGACATGGCCATCATCTTCCTGATGACAGTGCAGCAGACATGGCCATCCTCTGCCTGATGGCAGTAGAGCAGACATGGCCATCCCCTTCCTGATGGCAGTGCAGGAGACTTGCCCATCCTCTGCCTGATGGCAGTAGATCAGACATGGCCGCAGTCTGCCTGATAGCAGTAGATCAGACATAGCCATCCTCTGCCTGATGGTAGTAAATCAGACATGGCCATCCTCTTCCTGATGGCAGTGCAGGAGACCTGGCCATCCTCTGACTGATGGCAGTACAGCAGACCTGGCCATCCCCTGACTTATGGCAGTACAGCAGACATTCCCATCCTCTGCCTGATGGCAGTGCAGGAGATCTGGCCATCCTCTGACTGATGGCAGTACAGCAGACATTCCCATCCTCTGCCTGATGGCAGTGCAGCAGACATGGCCATCCTCTTCCTGGTGGCAGTGCAGGAGACCTGGCCATCACCTGACTGATAGCAGTACAGCAGACCTGGACATCCCCTGACTTATGGCAGTACAGCAGACATTCCCATCCTCTGCCTGATGGCAGTGCAGGAGACCTGGCCATCCTCTTCCTTATGGCAGTGCAGCAGACATGGCCATCCTCTTCCTAATGGCAGTGCAGCAGACATGGCCATCCTCTTCTTGGTGGCAGTGCAGGAGACCTGGCCATCACCTGACTGATAAAGTATATCAGACGTGGCCATCCTCTGCCTGATGGCAGTACATCAGACATGGCCATCCTCAGCCTGATGACAGTAAAGCAGACTTGGCCATCCTATGCCTGATGGCAGTGCAGGAGACCTGCTCATCCTATGCCTTATAGCAGTGCAGAAGACATTGCCATCCTCTGACTCATGGCAGTGCAGGAGACATGGCCACTATCTGCCTGATGGCAGCACAGCAAACACTGGCATTTGGAGTTAGCAAAAGAAGGTAAAAAGAAGACTATTTTTTTTGGGATCCCGAATATTTCAAGTACACTGAAAACAGAATTAACCTAAAGGAATCCTGCGTAGGCATGTAAAACGTCTGAGACTTTTAATTTCAGTATTATACATTTTCTACATGAATAAACCCTTGTTTACTTCCTTGTTATGACTTTGGTGAGCAGTGGCACGATTCCTATTTTCATGAACAGAATCACTATCTTATGAGAGACCGATTGTCAGAAGTAAATACACAAAATGGTATGCTTTATAATCTGCACAACATATACGCAAAAGAGGCTAGCACGTTACATTTGACAGACACCACACATGGATCTAGCCTATGTAGCGTGAAATGTAACCATATGGTGTGGTCAGACCGTAGAGTAAAGTTCCAGTGAATTACTTGCTGAATAATAAAATTAATTGATAAATAACTTAATTGGAAACGTTTTTATATTGTAAAAAGAGAAAAGCGTACAGTTTGAAATCTTACGTACAAACTGAAGAAACTTTTTACGAAGATAACATCCAGTACACTATGAAAGCATAGCACATCACAGTACCTACAGCTAATAGTTTACAAAATGACACTTAAGGAACTGGAGAAGCTGCCATTTTATGGGGCTCACTGGACCCCAATTTGCTTCCCAGCCAGGGACATTCGGGAGTGAGAGGGAAAGAGGGACCATTTCCTTAAATGGTCAATTAATGTACACCTTGTATTTGAACAATAGGGTGGTCGTTTGAGAAGCCCAAGTCTCCTGATAAAAATGGTACCTCACTTGTGTGGGTAGGCATAGCGCCTGCGACAGGTAACGTCCCAAAACGCAACATGGACCTATCACATTTTTCCACAGAAAACTGCCCCTTTTATTGCAAAGTGCCTAGCTGTGGATTATGGGGCCTAGCTCAGCCGGAACCTAGGTAAACCTAGCAACCCTGTACATTTTTGAAATCTAGACATCCAGGGGATTCCAGGATGGGTTGACTTGTGTGGCTCTCACCAGGTACCGTTGCCCAGAATCCCTTGCAAAGCTCAAACTTTGTTAAAAAAAACAACATTTTCCTCACATTTCTGTGATGGAAAGTTCTGGAATCTGTGGGGAGGCACAAACTTCCACCCACCCAGCCTTCCCCCAAGTCCCCCGATAAAAATGGTACCCCACTTGTGTCGGTAGGCTTAGTGCTCGCGATAGGAAACAGCCCAATACCCAACGTGAACCCATCATGTTTTTTCACAGAAAACAGACCCTTTTTTAGCAAAGTGCCAAGCTGTGAATTTTGGGCCCTAGCTCAGCCAGCACCCATAGGAAACCTAGCAAACCTATACATTTTTTAAATCTAGACACCCAGGGGATTCCAGGATGGGGTGACTTGTGTGGCTCTCACCAGGTTCTGTTACTCAGAATCCCTTGCAAACCTCAAACTTTGTAAAAAAAACACATTTTCCTCATATTTCTGTGATGGAAATATCTGGAATCTGCGGAGAGCCACAAACTCCCACCCACCCAGTTTTCCCCCAGTCTGCTGATAAAAATGATACCTCACTTGTGTGGGTAGGCCTAGTGCCCTCAACAGCAAATGGTCCAAAACGCAACATGGACACATCACATTATTCCAGTGAAAACGGACCCTTTTTTGCAATGTGCCTAGCAGTGTATTTTTTGGCTCAGCCGGCACCTTGGCAAACCTAGCAAACCTGTATATTTTTTAAAACTAGACACCCAAGGGAATCCAGGATGGGGTGGCTTGTGTGGCTCTCGCAAGGTTCTGTTATCCAATACCTTGCAAACCTTGAATTTCATTAAAAAAAACAAATTTTCCTCACATTTCTGTGATGGAAAGTTCAGGAATCTGTGGAGAGCCACAAACTTCCACCCAACCAACATTCCCCCCAGTCTGCTGATAAAAATGGTACCTCACTTGTGTAGGTAGGCCTAGTGCCTGCAACAGGAAATAGACCAAAATATATTGTGGAGACATTAAAATTATTTTTCACGAAACAACCTGGTTTTGCAGGGAAGGGCTCAAAATGTATTGTAGAGGCATCAAAATTATCAATCACAAAACGACCTGGTTTTGCAAGGGAGTCACCTGCGTTTTTTGGTCCGGGGCTAGGCGGCCATCTAGGGAAACCTACCAAACCCAGACATTTCTGAAAACTAGACACCTGATGGAGTCCAGGGAGGTGTGGTTTGCATGGATCCCCCTATGTTTTCCTACCCAGAATCCCTATGCAAACCTCAAATTTAGCTGAGAAAAAAATCACATTTTCCTTACATTTCGGTCTGGGATCACTGCACCAGCACAAATTTCGTACCACCCAGCATTCCTCTTGGTCTCGAAATAAAAATGATACCTCACTTGTTTGGGTGTCAGATGCAGAATGGCCTAAAAACGTATATAAAAAAATATATATAACGCTTAGAGCTCGCTGTGCTATCCCCTCAATCTTTATGTTTTTGGCCCTTTCCAGTTGCAGGGCAGTGGCCCACCCACACAAGTGAGGTATAATTTTACTCGGAAGACCGAAGGGAACGCTGGGTGGTAGGAAATTTGTGTTAGCGCGGTGGTCCCAGACAGAAATGTGAGGAAAATCTGACTTTTTTAGCTAAATGTGAGGTTTGCAGGGGATTCTGGGTAAGAAAACGTTGGAGCATCTACGCAAGCTACACCGTCCTGAACGCCCTTGGGTGTCTAGTTTTCAGAAATGTCTGGGTTTGGTAGGTTTCCCTAGATGGCCGCCTAGCCCGGGACCAAAAACGCAGGTGCCCCCCCTTCCAAAACCAGGTTGTTTTGTGATAGATAATTCTGATGTCTCAACAATTAGTTTTGGGCCCTTCCCTGCCCCGGGTACTTGGCCCACCCACACAAGTGAGGTACTATTTTTATCGGGAGACCTAGGGGAATGCTGGATGGTAGGAAATTTGTGTCGCCCCATTGATCTCAAAACTGTCCCACATAGAAACGTGACGAAAATGAATGAGATTTCTTTAACTAAATTTGAGGTTTGCAGGTGATTCTAGGTCAGAAAACTTTAGGGGATCTACGCAAACCATACCTCCCTGAACTCCCCCGGGTGTCTAGTTTTCAGAAATGTCTGGGTTTGGTAGGTTTCCCTAAATGGCAGCCGAGCCCGGGACCAAAAACGCAGGTGACCCACTTGCAAAACCAGGTCAATTTGTGATCGACAATTTTGATGCCTCCACAATACGTTTTGGCCCCTTCCCTGTCACGGGTACTTGGCCAACCCATGCAAGTGAGATATAATTTTTATCAAAAGACCTAGGGGAATGTTGGGTGGTAGGAAATTTGTGTCGCCCCATTGATCCCACAACTTTCCCACACAGAAACATGAGGAAAATGTGATTTATTTAGCTAAAACTGGGGTTTTGCCGGTGATTCTGGATAAGAAAACTTTGGGGGATCCACGCAAATCATACCCCCCCCCCTTAATTCCCCCAGGTGCCAATTTTTCAGAAATGTCTGGGTTTGGAAAGTTTCCCTAAATGGCTGCCAAGCCCGGGACCAAAAACACAGGTAACCCCCTTGCAAACTAGGTCGTTTTGTGATCTATAATTTTGATGCCTCCATAATACGTTTTGGGCCCTTCCCTGTCACGGGCACTTGGCCCACTCGCACAAGTGAGGTAGCATTTTTATTGGGCGACCTTGGGAATGCTGGGTGGTAAGAAATTTGTGTGGGCCCGGGGATTCCACAACTTTCCCGCACAGAACTGTGAGGAATAGGTGATTTTTTTAGCTAAAATTGTGGTTTGCAGGGTATTCTGGGTAAAAAAACGTTGGGGGATCCATGCAAGCCACACCTCCCTGGACTTCCTCGGATGTCTACTTTTCAGCAATGTCTGGGTTTGGTAGGTTTCCGTAGATGACAGCCTCCATTGCAAAAACAAGTTGTTTTGTCATAGATAGGGGGCACCTGCGTTTTTAGTCTAGTGCTCGGCGGCCATCTAGGGAAACCTACCAAACCTAGACATTTCTGAAAACTAGACACCCATGGGAGTCCAGGGATGTGTGGCTTGCGTGGATTTCACAGCGTTTTCTTACACAGAGTCCCCTGCAAACCTCAAATTTAGCTAAAAAAATCAAATTTTCTTCACATATATATATTAAACTCTAAACCCAAAGAAAGTCGCAACAAGGGTAGATGTCAAAGTAAATATATTCTGGATTACTAAATTGCTCACAAATAGACTGCATTTTAAAATACTTTAAAGTACTCGGTGCAGAGATATTTGTGTCCCCAGCAAGTTCCAGGGTATAAAAGCAGAAGATAACTCTGGTGGTTAATACATTGGCTGGATTGCTTGATTGCTGAATAATTGCAGTCTCTGGCTCAGTCCTCCTCTTTTCCAGCACAGCCAGCATTCTTTGAGGCCAGTCCCCCGTCACTAAAAACAGATCCCAAGTCTTTTAAAAAATCATTCCCATTTCTGCTTGGAAAGGTAATTACAAACTTTAAGCTGACTTAGTATTCACAAAATGTTATGGAAACACATTATGAACCAGATGATGAAATCCTGCTGCTCTGTTCCTAGATGACAAAAAAATTTAACAATTTCAAAGAACAAGGAATCGAGCCCTAAACTTGGAAGAAGCCTATAAAACCTCACAACAGAGTGAGACTGAGCTCCTGATCTGAGTTTCAGATCATGCATCACAACATTACTTTGTGTGAAATTCCTTGACTAGTAACTCCTCATGGTATGGAACACATGCATAATCACTTCCTCCGCCTCCCAAATGCTTCTCAGATCCACCATTTTAAAAATATCACGTCTTATGAGGACAGGGTTTTACCATGAAACAAACTACATTGCGATCTGGACATTCCGTTATCATTTTGCATTGCAGAGAGTCTTGAACCAAAAACAGAACTAGACCACTCGCCCAAATTAAAATAAAGCAACTAAACCGTGGTACTTTAGGTTCCTTTTTCTGGGCACAGCTCCATAGGTCTCTTTGTCGGCAAGCTTCAGGCTTAGGTGGCTGACAGTTCTTCCCTCTCACCTTTCTGATGGTATTTACAGAAGAAAATTGGCTCTTATAGGCTATCTTTCCTCTTGATTCTAACTGCTCCTTCTTAACCTTGGTTCAACAAGTGTGCCAGACCTGTGCCTGTTGACTTTGCTAGCTATCAAATCTCCTTAGTACAGGTAGTTTGTTTAGAAGACACACTACAAGCCCCCTTGTCCTGTATAGAATATACATCCTCTAGGAACGATTTCAATGGATTGGAAGCAGGCATGCGCCATCCACTTTCTGAAATGACTCCTTTCTGTGTCAGTTTCATGCCTGCATTTTCAGCAGTCTTTGAGTTCCCTCTGGCTCTCAGTGTTTGCCTTCTAACAGGGCTTCTCAGGTTTTGAAGCTAACTGGTTTTCATGTTTGACACCCACAGATGGCATGGGGTGCAGACAGAGGGCTTCTTGTACAAGGAGTGGAGCAGTCTAGACCTGCGGTCTTGGAATGCTGCTAAATAGCTCTGCTGGGTGCCCATGATGCCTGTGTTCATTTGTAGGTGTCGCCTACACAACGCATGCACTGTGCTGCAAGATGTATTGTTTACAATTCAGTGGGCTTACAACCGGCCCACAGCATACCATTAGTTGTTTTCGTTGTCACTCTCATTTGCAATCTTTCCATTGCTTAGCTCCCGTAGGATTTCCTTCCTTTCTTGTGTTAGCTTCTCCATGGAGCATGAACCAAGTACTTGTGTTCTTCCTTGTCTTTGTTATTCCTTGTCTGTCTTTTTGCAATACACTATTTTTTATTTTATAAGCATTTCAGTAGTCTTCCTGACCGTGCAATGTTTTTCCTAGTTTCAAAACAGGCCACTCGACTCTATGGCACTCCATTGTATGGCATTCCAATGTACGGAGCTCCACTCTATGCCACTCTACTTTATGCCACACTGCTCTACACCACTCCACCTTAGTCCTTGCCACTCTACACCACTCCACTCCACTCTAGGGCACTCCACTCTAGGCCACTCCACT
The DNA here is from genome assembly GCA_963921515.1 of Calotriton arnoldi. NCBI lineage: Eukaryota > Metazoa > Chordata > Amphibia > Caudata > Salamandridae > Calotriton > Calotriton arnoldi. The sequence goes on from CAWUFW010000692.1 coordinate 2,241,173, forward strand.
CTATGCCACTGTACTCTATGCCACACTACTCTATGCCACTGTACTCTATGCCACTCTACTCCACTTTACTCGATGCCAATTTACCCTATTTCATTCTATGCCAATCCATTCCACTTTACTCCACTCTGCACCACTCTATGGCACCCTACTCCACGCCACTCTTCTCTACTCCACTCTACTCTACATCACTCCATGGCACTCCACTTCACACAATGCCTCTCTATGGCACTCTACGCCACTCTACTTTATGCCACTCCACTTCATTCTATGCCACTCTACTTTATGCCCCACTACTCTAGTATATGTCACTCCACATCCCTCTACGCCACTCTACACCACTCCACTCTATTCTAAGCCACTCCACTCCAATCTACGCCATTGTACTCTGTGCAGCCTTGCTCTATGCCAATCTACTGTACGCCACTCCACTCCAGACAATGGCACTCTCTGGCACTCTACACGAGTCTACTCTACGCCACTCTACTCATTGGCACTCGATGCCACTCCACTCTACTCTATGCCAGTCCACTCTACTCTACGCCAGTCCACTCTACGCCACTCCACCCTACTCTTTGCCATTCCATGCAGCTGTATTCCACTCCACTCTCCGTCTCTCTACTCTATGCCACTCCAATCCACAAAATGCTACTCTATGCCACTCTACTCTACAACACCCAACGCCACTCTACTCTATGCCACTCTACACCACTCCACTCTGCGCCTTTCTACTCTACACTACTCAACTCTACACCACTCCACTTTACAGCACTCCACTCTATGCCACTCTACTCTATGCCACTCCACTTCATCTAATGCCTTTCCAGAAAAATAGATTGTTTCTGCTCAGTTAGCTTAGGTAAGTCAGGTGTTACCACGGAGACACACTATATGGTGTAACTATGCGCTCTAGAAATCACTATTATTAACTCTATGCCACTCTGCTCTGCACCACTCTACTCTTCGCCACTCAACTGTACGCCACTCTACTCTATGCTACTCTACTCTACGTCACTCTACTCTATGCTTCTCTACACCACTCCACTCTATACCAACCTATACTATGCCACTCTACTCTACCCCACATTACTCTATGCCACTCCACTCCAGTCTATTGCACTCTATGCCACTCCATTCTACGCCACATCACTCTACACAACTCCATTCTATGCTACTCCACTTCATACAGTGCCACTCTACGGGACTCTATGCCACTCCACTCTACACTTGTCATCTATGCCATTCTACTCTATACCACTCTATGCCCCTCCACTCTTCCCACTCCACTGTGCGCCTCTCCATTCCACTCTACATCACTGTACTCTACATCACTCTACCATATTCCACTCTACTCTACACCGTTGTATCCTATGCCATTCCACTCTATGCCACTGTACTCTACGAAACTCCCCACCACTCTACGTAACTCTACTCCACTCCTTTCCATGCCACTCTACTCTACGCCACTGTAATCCACTCTTCTGTATGCCACTCTATTCCACGCCATACCACTAACTTTTAGCCATGCTGATGAGTAGTCACACTGTTGTAAAACATGGCAAAAACATTGACAAAGCCAATAGTTTGCACATAGACGAGATATATTGGCTTTGCCAATGTTTTTATTGTAATGGCGCCTGAGCTTTCTCCTACATTAGTGCACAAGGAAGAGAATGAATCACATGGGGTCTCATTAATGTAGTAGAAGGAGCTGGTGGCCTATTGAATCATCCCAATACAATGGTGCAGAAGCTGCAGCTCGTCTATTTATTTTAATTTATGTTTTGTTCAGGGAAAATAATTGTGAACAGAAATGCTGTGCATAGCTGCTGCATGGCAGTATATAAGAGCAATTACTGGGGGGAAATGTTGGGTCAGTATGAAGAATGGGACAAAGGCAGAGACTATATCATACTTGGAATGCATAGTGCATAGATTGCCTGTTGGTATTATGGTACGGAGGCTAGTAGAGATCCAAGGCCAGGAGTGGGGAGGGTACGGGCCTCCGCTCTACTGGATTCTCTGGAGCTGAGGGAGTTGGGTTTGAGGGTAGACTTGAGTACCCTAGAATACACGGAGCAAGGGGTGTGGATTCCAGTGAAGAGACAAGACTCTGAGCCTCATGAGGGCAGAGTGTGATTGGTGTTCAGATAGGAAGCTATGTCTAGCTGAGAGCAGTGATCATGGCATGGCATATCGTTTTAGATGGTTCACATCACCTCGACTCCCTACAAATCACGATAATGATGTGAACCATCTTACCATCTAAGGTGAAGACAATATAGAGTGCCCTAAGCTTGCAGCGGTGGCTCCTTCGCAATGGTGGAGGAGCATCACAACACTGGTTCAGAGTCAGCAGCTGAAAAATAAAACGATATTTAATTATTGTTTTATTTTTCAGGTGCTGGCTGAGCCATCGTGGACAAGGAAAGGTGGGACCAGGCCATAGGATGGGGGAGGAGGAGTGGTAGGTGCACTTTTAAGTGTGCATGTCAGTTTGGCTAGCCATCTTAGGTGGGCCAAACTGACATGCGCACTTAGGTTTCTCCAACCCAGCAGTATTGCAGAGAAACAGCACAGACTCCCTGTGCCTGAGCGAGCGTTAATCCAGCCTGCTCAGGCCAATTTCCATGCTGCTCTCATGCTTGAGAGCAGCACGGGGATTGGATGGGGAGTCCGTGATGCTGTCCCAGGGCCTGCTGGACCCAGGTACTTTGAAGCAGAGGAGTGCGAGGCAGCCGGCAGCACCAGGTTAGTCTTTAATGCCAGCCACGGTCTCCCCCGCCCCCTGCGCCCCCTCCACCTGCCCCACCACTCTTTATCTGTGTCGGCCACCGCTATATGCTTGGCAACAGCCAGCTGACTTAGTGCCAGTAGAGAGAAGTGGGAGTATGTGAGGGGAAGGTTGCCTGATGGCAGTACAACAGACATGGCCATCCTCTGACTGATGGCAGTGCAGCAGACATGGCCATCCTCTGCCTGATGGCAGTGCAGAAGACCTGGCCATCCTCTGACTGATGGTAGTGTAGAAGACCTGGCCATCCTCTGACTGATGGCAGTACAGCAGACATTCCCATCCTCTGACTGATGGCAGTCGAGCAGAGATAGTCATCCTCTTCCTGATGGCAATGCAGGAAACCTGGCCAACCTCTGCCTGATGGCAGTGCATCAGACATGGCCATCCTCTGACTGATGGCAGTACAGCAGATATGGCCATCCTCTTCCTGATGGCAGTACAGCAGACATGGCCATCTTCTTCCTGATGGCAGTGCAGCAAACATGGCCACCCTCTGATTGCAGTACAACAGACATGGCCATCCTCTGACTGATGGCAGTGCAGCAGACATGGCCATGCTCTGCCTGATGGCAGTGCAGCAGACATGTCCATCCTCTGCCTGATGACAGTGCAGGAGATCTGGCCATCCTCTGACTGATGGCAATACAGCAGACATAGCCATCCTCTTCCTGATGGCAGTGCAGGAGACATGGTCATCCTCTTCTTGATGGCAGTACAGCAGACATGGCTATGCTCTGCCAGATGGCAGCGCAGCAGACATGGCCATCCTCTGCCTGATGGCAGTAGAGCAGACATGGCCATCCCCTTCCTGATGACAGTGCAGGAGACCTGCCCATCCTCTGCCTGATGGCAGTAGATAAGACATGGCCATCGTCTGCCTGATGGCAGTAGATCAGACATGGCCATCCTCTGCCTGATGGTAGTACAGCAGACATGGCCACCCTCTTCCTTATGGCAGTGCAGGAGACCTGGCCATCCTCTGACTGATGGCAGTACAGCAGACCTGGCCATCCCCTGACTGATGGCAGTACAGCAGACATTCCCATCCTCTGCCTGATGGCAGTGCAGGAGACCTGGCCATCTTCTGCCTGATGGCAGTGCAGCAGACATGGCCATCCTCTTCCTTATGGCAGTGCAGCAGACATGGCCATCCTCTTCCTGATAGCAGTACAGCAGACATGGCCATCCTCTTCCTTATGGCAGTGCAGGAAAGCTGGCCATCCTCTGACTGATGGCAGTACAGCAGACCTGGCCATCCCCTGACTGTTGGCAGCAGTACAGCAGACATGGCCATCCTCTGACTGATGGCAGTGCAGCAGACATGGCCATGCTCTGCCTGATGGCAGTGCAGCAGACATGTCCATCCTCTGCCTGATGACAGTGCAGGAGATCTGGCCATCCTCTGACTGATGGCAATACAGCAGACATAGCCATCCTCTTCCTGATGGCAGTGCAGGAGACATGGTCATCCTCTTCTTGATGGCAGTACAGCAGACATGGCTATGCTCTGCCAGATGGCAGCGCAGCAGACATGGCCATCCTCTGCCTGATGGCAGTAGAGCAGACATGGCCATCCCCTTCCTGATGACAGTGCAGGAGACCTGCCCATCCTCTGCCTGATGGCAGTAGATAAGACATGGCCATCGTCTGCCTGATGGCAGTAGATCAGACATGGCCATCCTCTGCCTGATGGTAGTACAGCAGACATGGCCACCCTCTTCCTTATGGCAGTGCAGGAGACCTGGCCATCCTCTGACTGATGGCAGTACAGCAGACCTGGCCATCCCCTGACTGATGGCAGTACAGCAGACATTCCCATCCTCTGCCTGATGGCAGTGCAGGAGACCTGGCCATCTTCTGCCTGATGGCAGTGCAGCAGACATGGCCATCCTCTTCCTTATGGCAGTGCAGCAGACATGGCCATCCTCTTCCTTATGGCAGTGCAGGAAAGCTGGCCATCCTCTGACTGATGGCAGTACAGCAGACCTGGCCATCCCCTGACTGTTGGCAGCAGTACAGCAGACATTCCCATCCTCTGCCTGATGGCAGTGCAGGAGACCTGCCCATCCTCTGCCTGATAGCAGTACATCAGACATGGCCATCCTCTGCCTGATGGCAGTAGAGCAGACTTGGCCATCCTATGCCTGATGGCAGTGCAGGAGACCTGCTCATCCTATGCCTTATAGCAGTGCAGTAGACATTGCCATCCTCTGACTCATGGCAGTGCAGGAGACATGGCCACTATCTGCCTGATGGCAGCACAGCAAACACTGGCATTTGGAGTTAGCAAAAGAAGGTAAAAAGAAGACTATTTTTTTTGGGATCCCGAATATTTCAAGTACACTGAAAACAGAATTAACCTAAAGGAATCCTGCGGAGGCATGTAAAACGTCTGAGACTTTTAATTTCGTATTATACATTTTCTACATGAATAAACCCTTGTGCACTTCCTTGTTATGACTTTGGTGAGCAGTGGCACGATTCCTATTTACATGAACAGAATCACTATCTTATGAGAGACCGATTGTCAGAAGTAAATACACAAAATGGTATGCTTTATAATCTGCACAACATATACGCAAAAGAGGCTAGCACGTTACATTTGACTGACACCACACATGGATCTAGCCTATGTAGCGTGAAATGTAACCATATGGAGTGGTCAGACCGTAGAGTAAAGTTCCAGTGAATTACTTGCTGAATAATAAAATTAATTGATAAATAACTTAATTGGAAACGTTTTTATATTGTAAAAAGAGACATGTGCACAGCTTGAAATCTTACGTACAAACTGAAGATGCACATTGATTTGGGCTATTTATGTGCAAAATTACAATAACTTATTACGTAGATAACACCCAGTACGCTATGAAAGCACAACACATATCAGTACCTACAGCTAGTAGTTTACAAAATGACAATTAAGGAACTGGAGAAGCTGCCATTTTACGGGGCTCACTGGACCCCATTTTGCTTCCCAGCCAGGGACATTCGGGAGTGGGAGGGAAAGAGGGACCATTTCCTTAAATGGTCAATTAAAGTACACCTTGTATTTGAACAATAGGGTGGTCGTTTGAGAAGCCCCTACATATTTTTTCGGAAAGAACACAGAGGCCTGTTATTAATCGAACACACCATTAATATCTACAAATACCGGATAATGAGCTTGCAGCACGGTCTTGTTATGACTTCCTCCTGGTATTACTCTGAAGCAGGTCAAGGGTCAGTGAAGTTGTGACTCATCCACATGTCCATTAAATAAGTATCATTGCACCAGTGGCGGGGGAAAATACAAGTCCCAGAATGGAATGTACTGCTGGCTTAAATCTAGGACGTGTAGGGGGTGAGTGCATGCTATTTTTTTTACCATGTCTTCTTGTACCCAGGCAGGTGGGCACACTGGGCACAAGAAAGGAAGCCAGGGTGGCCGTGGCCCCAACCCCTCCCCTTAGTTCCACCACTGCCAGCCCTGTGCAAAGCCCGGGCCTTAGATCATTTCAGGGTGGCTATAGAAGTGGTAGTAAATAGGTGCCACTAGCAAGCATCTTGCCTGGTGCAGTAGAGTCAAAATGGGCTCTGTGATCGGTCTTGCTGGTGGCCGAGTTAAGAAGTTGTGAAATGTAGCGCTGGAGGTCATTGGTCGGACGGGCCTGGCGTGTGCATTTTTATTAAATCTAGCAATTCACTGGAAAAAAAAAAAGGTTAAAGTGACATTATAGTTAGAGGAAAATGTCAGTTAAAAAGTAACATTTGAGCTAGAAAAGTCACTGAAATTCACCAGTTAAAGTTAACATAAGTAAGTATAACTTGCACCCTCGCTAGGCACTGCTCATGACCTCACACTTTACAACACTCATCACATGTTTTATGACATCACTGATAACATCACTAATGCTCAGGCTCACCCTCCAAAACCTTACCAAGCTCAACGGACACCAACCTGCCCCTTTTAGAAAGAAATGTCCCCAGTGGCGTATCATGGGGGGGTTCTGAGGGGGGTGGGTAGGTGCCACAGGGGTGGTTTCCCCTAGCGCAAAATTCTTAGGGGCATTTTTAGGGGTGCAAAATTTAAAAAGAAAAGTGGAAGGATACTTGCCTTGCCCCGAACGTTAGCAACCCACGCTACGCCGCTGCATGTCCCTCTCTTCATCCTGTTATATTTATCTCATTATATTAGGCAGAGGCAGATGAAGGTTGCTGTTAATTGGGAGAGGGCCTATCCCCATTATTCTCCTGCGTCCCAGATAGTGGTCCAATGAACATTGAGTAAGGAAGGTATTTGTAGGTAATTAGAGGAAAGTGCCACCCACAACACAGCTCACCGGACCACTAGAAAAAACTGGTAAAGTCAGCAAAACTCACCGTAAAGGGGGGGATCAGAAACCAGACTGCAAGAGAAAGGACTAGAGATTGCTTACAGAATATTACAATGGATACTCATGTATGTAGGAAGACTGACCTGTACTGGGCTGAGGGGAGGTGGAGCAGGTACAGGGACTGGAGACAATGGTATTCCAAGGCAAGGGAACAGTTCAGAAGGTCCTACTTTCAGGAGTTCCCACGTTCCACTGAGAGTCCACATAGTTCAGGCTGTCCAAGGTGGCAGCAATGAGGAATCCACCGGCAAAGAAGAACGGTGCTGACAATCTCTCAGCGGATGTAGTTGTAAGTCACGGGGGAAGCGCAGGGCCATCTTAACACCATTATAGGCCCCCGGGCGCTGGGCCCTGCCTACACAACCACTCACAGGAATAAAAATGTAAATTATCGCCCCTGGTTAAATTCTAGTCGGTGCATAGATTAGCATGGGGCCCCTGTGCAATGTAGGGCTCCCAGGCGACTGCCCAGTGTGCCCATGTGTGAAGACTGCACTGGGGAAGCATTCAGCAGACAAAGTTGGGGTGTGATGACAGAAGGGCTAATGAGAGACAAGAGCCAGCCCAAGAGTAAGCAAGCCAGGACCATGCAGGATCTGGCATCTCATATGAACATGTTAAAATCAGGAAAAAGAAGCAGGTCTAAGACAGACATGGATGATTATATTTAAACAACAAAGCGTGAAGTGGCAAACAGAAGCCAAGAGAGATGCCAGGTAAAATAAACAAGAATCCAGCAAGGCAGAGAAGTAAGTAACAACATAATCCAGGAGTAATGTTGTTTAATGTGGATGTTAGCACAAAACCGCCTTTGGCAGTGCTTAGGGTGCTGTGAATAGCGGGGTCTCCTTACGCATGCAGGCCTAGCTAGTTGGCGATTAGACAGAAAGCAGGTGCTACTGGAAGACTGCTCGGCTAGTGGTCACGTGCGACCCTAGGCCATTTATTTATACCCTCGGGCCGAGCCCGACCACGAGGAGTGCATGTAGATACATTTTAAAGGAGAGACAGGGTGGCTCTCTACATCCCTCCCTTCTTTTAGTTAACAGAAAAAAAACAAGCATTGGCATAGCCAATAGGTCTCGCCTTTGGGACCTTATAAGTATTTAGTTATGCAGCACAATATCCTTGGTGCAACAACATCAACTGTTGCATGGCTAAACACTTATAAGGTCCCAAAGGCGAGACCTATTGGCTATGCCAATGCTTGGTTTAGAAGGATGGCACTGGTGTAGTTTCCTTAGAAATTCATACAGGGCTTACAATTTCTAATTTATCAGGCAAAGGACTGGAGGTACACAGACTATTTTGATGTTACTCGAAAAAGTTTGCACACCATGGTAATTTACATTTGGATTCAAATGGAAGTGAAAGTGATCGGACGGAGGCAGAGGGGAAAGCACGGGAAATAAAAACAAGCAACTTAATTGACCCGTGACGGAGGAGACAGATGGCGGGGTAAAAAAGTGCTACCAGATGCTGCCATGGCCGGCCTAGAGCTTGAGTGCATGTGCGCGGGCGCGCGCTTTGCGTGCCTCTCTCCGCGCTTCAATTCCCTCCCCTCCCCCACCACAGATCTCGTCACTCTGTGACCACCAAACCCTCAACTAGCTGATACCCGTTTCCCCCTTGCTGTCTTCTAAAAGTCTTCCTCTGTTTTCTTGTTATTCTTGTTTTAGCAGTCGAAATAATAAACAGATTAGGTCTTCTTAAAGTTTCTTGTATTTTTTCCACTGTTGACATGCGTGGAGCAGAACCTGGGAGGGAAGAGGTGTGTACATGAAGGGTTCTTTTGTGCTGAGGCGACACTATATGTGTTTATGCAATCTACCTGGTTTCGGAGAGTACAGAGGAGGTCCGCGCTAATAATAAAAATAAAGGTGCATTTCACATGTCTCGTGAACTCTTCTGTCTTAGAAGAACACCCCGGCCCCCCAGATACCGAGGCTATTTTGTTTGCTAATCTATTTAACTGGCGGCAATGAAGGTTTAATTAACAGGCAGTGGGGGGAAGAGGAGGCAGCTAAGAAAAGAAGCAAAGGGCAGCTGACCGATTGCCTTGGACTTCCTGCGCACCCTAAAGACGTGCACGCTCGGAGACTTCAGCACTAGGATGGGACGCACACATACATATATGTGCGTTCATAGAGGGATAATTAAGGAGAGTAAAGCATGTGAAATGAAAGCAGGAACAACATGGTTACCTTAACGCACCCATATCGGCCGGCAGTGCAAGAATCCCACGCTGATACATGTAAAGACAAGCGTGATGGTCACTAATTTTCACTTAAACATGTCTGCTGCTTCCAGCCTTTCCAGTCGGTCTTGTGAAATCTGTTATGTACTTACTTACTTACTGCATTAGATTTCTGGAGTTCGAGGAAGCAGCTTTGAATGAAGCAAAGTCCGAGTTGTTGCTGCAATTGTTAATCTTCCTGAAGAGCTGGAGCCCAGGACGGAGTAGGAGCTTGGGAGTGGGGGGAGGAGGCGGAAGAGCCTGGGAGGGCTGGGGTTGAAAACAAGCATTGGCCGCGCGGCCGTGAAACTGACACGGCCGCGCGGCCGTGAAAGTAATCGTGAGGAAGCGGGTTTTGGAAGTGCAAACAGTGGCTTTTGCTGGCGACCAGCTTGCGTTCACGCGAGCGTCCAGATGGCGAGGGAAGCCATATGGCGCCTGATCGCGCGTGCACGCTCGCGTGAACGCAGGCTAGTCGCCACCAAAAGCCACTGTTTGCACTTCCAAAACCCGCTTACTAAAACTCTCGCCAGAGCAGCGCATGCGGTGGCTCAGGCGAGACCTAACAAACAGATAGAATTCAAAATGTCAACACATAAAGTCTCTTAACCTCTGGCTGGGCGCTGGATTAGGCCTCAACAGGTATAGTTGGCATCTTGGCACTCCATCCGGATCACGTTCACTATTGAGATTGGCATCCGTGATGCTTCCCGAGGGCATCACTGGGAGTTCCGGGGACAGGCCACCCTGCCTGCTGTCTTCGGGTGTTGCCACTCCAGTCGGCTGGGAAGGAGGTGTCGCACCCTGGCTGTCCGTCGTGTCAGGAAGATCATCGTCGCTTTCCAGCCCACTTCCTTCTCGTCTCGGGGTGCTCGCCCGGGCAGCACCGACGGGTATTTCCTTAAACCATGACACATTCCTTACCACTGTATGCTGACCACCCAGAGCCGTTATCATGGTGCCATCAACCTGTATCACTGTTCCTACCTCAGGTTCATAGGGAGTGCAGAACTTCCAACCCGGGTGCCGATCTTGAAACACTACGCGGGTCCCTACTTGCAGTGCTGGAACCCTTGCGTGCCTATCCTTGGTGGCCTTTTCATTGGTTGTCTGCCGCTTCTGTTGCGCCTTTTCCATGTCCAGGCTGGGCGGCACCCACTCAGTGTCCTCTGGGATGATGTCCAGCGGCGGTGTTTGAACAGTAGCATGGCAGGGGCACATCCAGTTGTGGAATGAGGGGTCTGTCTGTACGCCTGCAGAAATTAATGGAGGCACGCTTCGGCATCCTGGCATTGATCCACTCTGATACTGAGAACTCGATTCAATGTTCTCATGAATCTCTGTACCTCCCCATTGGCTTGTGGCCATTGTGGGGTGATTCGACGGTGTCTAACCGCCCTCTGTGCCAAAAAGTAGTGAAAGTCTTGCCGCTTAATGGGGGTCCATTGTTGGACTTGACTTCTTCTGGGAGGCCGAGCAGTGCAAAGTTTTTCTCAAGCACAGGCTGTACATTGACAAATGCAGTGGAAGGCACCAGTTCTACTATGGGAAACATGGAGAATAAATCCATGAGCACCAGAGTGCTTCGACTATCCGGGAAACTCCCAAAATCTATGCTGACTTTTGTCCAGGGAGTTCAGCATGGTTCTTCTGTCAGCACGGGTGCAGGAACGGGGTCTCTGTTAGTGATCGTGCAGGGATGGCAGCGGCGGAGCTCTTCGTCCACCAGTTCATCCATGCTGGGAAACCACACTTTCTCGCCTTGGTTTTTGACGCTCCTTGGTGTCCCTGATGAGCGAGTGCGACCATCTGACTGTGGAGGCTTTTTGGGATGACTATCCTCTGTCCGTGTAGAACCAGGCCGGATCCACTGGTGCTCAGTTCGTGCTGTACTCTCCAGAGTTGGCGACACACGTTCTGTTCATCGGTCATCAAAGACTTGGAACCGTTGAGGAACTGGTGCCAATGCCCTCAAGCCAGGGTCTTTCACCTTCACAAGGGTGTCATCTGCATCCGTAGTACTTCTTATGTCCTCTCGAGTGGCAGATACTGGGCAGGCATTGATCTTCACCATGTTTATGAAGCACTCTGTGCACTCTTCGTCCATCGTTTGTCCTCCAGAGTGGCCTGGTGACGGGTGTCGTGACAGGAAGTCGGCGGGATTGTTGGCCCCTGGTCTGTAGATTAGCTGGAACGAGTATGCCTGGAGCTGTACGGCCCATCTCTCTATCCTTGGGGGTGCCAGGCGGGAAGATCCGTTGAACAGAGGCAAAAGCGGTTTGTGATCTGTCACCACCCGAAATTGGTGGCCGCAGAGTTAGAGGTGGAAATGCTGGCATGCCCATCTGATGGCCAGGGCCTCCCGTTCTATCTGTGCGTAGCGGGTATCCATAGGAGATAGTGCCCGACTTGCATTTGCAACCAGAACACAGTCCCCCTTGGCATTCTCTTGTAGGAGGACAGCCCCGAGCCCCACGGGGCTGGCATCCATGACCAGTTCAGTTCTTTTCCTTGGATGGAAGTAGGCCATGGTAGTTTGGTCTAGCAGCGCTTTCTTTATACTGTTAAACGAAGTTTCCTCCTTGAGGCTCCAAGTCCATGGTATGCTGGTCTTCGTGAGTTGGCACATAAGTTCTGACAACGTTGCCAGACCGGGGATGAACCTCCCGCAGTTTGTTACCATTCCAAGGAAACTGCGTATCTCTGTCAGATTCTGAGGGACCGAGGCATTACAGATGGCCTCCGCCTTCCGGGGAACAACTTGGAGCCCATCTTGTGAAAAGACATAGCCAAAGAAGTCAATTGAACTCCGGTAGAATGAGCATTTTTTTTTTCGATGCAGGGTGAGGCCGCAGTCCGAAAGGCATTGTAGGGTGGCCCGCAGTCGGACATGGTGCTCCTCAAGGCTCTGGGAGTATATGAGGATGTCGTCGCTCAGGTTTATTACGCCTACTAGGCCCGAGAGAGTCTCCTTGATCGCATTCTGGAACACCTCGGCTGCTGAGGGGACGCTGAAGCTGAGACAGGTGTACCGCCTGATGCCCACGTGCGTAGAGAAGGTCTTGATGTAGCGACTTTACGGCGCCAACTCCAGCTAATGGTACCCTGAGTTTAGGCCAAGTTTGGAGAACCACTGGGTGCCGTTTAAGTCCGCAACTATGTCATCCATTATCAGGGTCACGTGTCTTTCTCTCTGGATGGGCTGGTTGGGGAGCCTCATGTCGATGCATAGCCAGCAGGGGCTGCTCCTCCATGTGGGCGGAGGAGCGTCGCCCCACTGCTTTCTCGCAGTGCGAGAAGCAGAAACATAAAATGGTGTAAATACCATTTCATGTTTCTGCTTCTCGCATTGCAAGAAAGCAGAAGAAGGGTTTGGTTGGGGGCGGGCGGGTGGGCGGGTTGGGGAGGAGTGGCTAGCCTAATGTTATGGGCGCTGACTGTTTGGTCGGCCCCAGGACCAACCAAACCAGTCATAAGCACTCTCCCGTTTTCTGCATATAGGCTGCATGCAGCCTGTATGGCGAAAACGGCCTCCCCATAGACGCCTGTACGGACGGCGTCCAAGCCAATCACAACGCTGCCATTGCAGCGTTGTGATTGGCTTAGGGGAGGGAGGCTTCCTGCAGCTGCTTCTTCCTGCGACGCGACGCGGGACCGGACTACGGAAGGTAAGTTTTTATTTTAAATTAACACCCCCACCCCACTGCCGCGCGACCAACCCTCCCCCCACCCGCGAGTCATGCCGTGATTCCAGAATGTGGTTCTCTACGTTTATTTTGTCCTACTCAACATGAACTGGTAATTTTAAATGACCAGAAAGAAAATGATTGGTGAGCCGCTCCTCAGCTAAAAAAAAGCTGTACTCCAGTCACAGTGTTCACCCTGCATAAAATAATGTGCAATGCAAAACCTGACCAGCATTCAGAGTCCCAAAGAGCACCGACCACCTGTCTCTAAATAGGCGCTTCCGGAGTCGGTGCCATACTGCGGCCTTCACACCGGCTCATGTTACCTTGTTGTCTACAGCATGCCATAAATCGTCATTAGTTGCAAGCAGGAGTATTAAAAGGTAAATCTAAAAATGTAAAAAACTGCGCACGCGAGAGGGACATCTGTGGGGCTGAAACCGCGTGTTTCATAATTTAATAATCAGCATTTATGCTTCCTGAGAATCATTGTGAACACAAATCACCATCGGCAGCTACACATCATCAGATTTCGTCTGTTAAATGCTTACATACATACATAACAGTGCATAAAGAACAGAATACCCGTCTCCGTGCAATGAAAACATAAGAGGGCGATGAAAATAAATAGTTTTTTATTTGTAAAACGCACCCTATGGCATCGCTCCTGCCAGCATCAGCGGTGCTCATACTCCGCATTCCTGCACTCGCTTTCATCCTGCAGGGCCCCAGGGGCTGCCTCGGACCCAAGCCAAGCAGCCCTTCTCTGCAACCATACCCCAGCCCCCTCCCCTCCCCAGAGGAGTGAGGGGACCCGATAACACTTATTTCCATGGCCTTCTAGAATATGTTCATTTCTAGCGAGTGCCGGCAGCAGGTGTTGCTAATCATAACTCTCTTGGTAAAACAAACCGCTTTTAGTCGAGCAAAGCACCATGAGGCACATTCTGCTTGCATCTGCGATGCGCAAAGCCAGGCCCGCCATTGGTCAGAACACCAAAAGGGGCTATCCAGTGGTGCACCTTTATCTGTGACCTTGTATTCAATCAATCAATCATGTCACTTATAAAGCGCACTACATACCCGCGAGGGTCTCAAGGCGCTGGGGGAAGAGGGGGGTGGTGCTGCTACTGATCGAAGAGCCAGGTCTTGAGGAGTCTTCTGAAGGCCAGTAGGTCTTGGGTCTGTCGGAGGTTGGTGGGGAGGGTGTTCCAGGTCTTGGCGACGAGGTGGGAGAAGGATCTGCCGCCGGCGGTCGTTTTCCGGATGCGGGGGACTGTGGCGAGGGCGAGGCTGGTCGAGCGGAGCTGGCGGGTGGGGGTGTAGAAGCTGAGTCGTCTGTTGAGGTAGGCTGGTCCGGAGTTGTGGAGTGCTTTGTGTGTGTGGGTGAGGAGCTTGAAGGTTATCCTCTTGTTGACAGGGAGCCAGTGCAGGTCTCTCAGGTGGGGTGTGATGTGGCTGCGTCGGGGGATGTCGAGGATAAGACGTGCAGAGGCGTTCTGGATGCGTTGCAGCCGTCTCAGGAGCTTAGCCGTCGTTCCTGCGTAGAGGGCGTTTCCGTAGTCCAGCCTGCTGGTGACGAGGGCCTGGGTGACTGTTTTTCTTGTTTCGGTGGGGATCCACTTGAAGATCCTGCGGAGCATTCGGAGGATGTTGAAGCAGGATGAGGAAACGGCGTTGACCTGCTTAGTCATGGAGAGGGTGGGGTCGAGGATGACCCCTAGGTTGCGTACGTGGTCGGTGGGTGGGGGGCTGTTCCCAGTGATGTTGGCCACCAGGAGTCGTCCCAGGCTGAAGGGTTGGAACCAAGGATGAGGACCTCCGTCTTGTCCGAGTTCAGCTTCAGGCGGCTGGTCCTCATCCATTCGGCGACGGCCTTCAATCCTTCGTGGAGGTGGGCTTTGGCGGTGTGAGGGTCTTTGGTGAGGGATAGGATCAGCTGGGTGTCGTCGGCGTAGGAGATGATGTTGAGGTTGTGCTGTCGGGCGACGTGGGCGAGGGGTGCCATGTAGATGTTGAACAGCGTTGGGCTGAGGGAGGAGCCTTGGGGTACGCCGCAGATGATCTTGGTGGCCTTGGATCAGAAGGGGGCGAGGCGGACGCTTTGTGTTCTGCCGGAAAGGAAGGATGTGGTCCAGTCCAGGGCCTTCTCTTGGATCCCGGCGTCGTGAAGGCGTGTTCGTAGTGTGTGGTGGCAGATTCAGACACTTCTCAGTGCACATCCCTATAAACGACCCATATACAACTGCCTGGCTCTTTGATTACTTACTGGAATGTGTGTAGAGAGTGAAGCCTAGACTTAATTATCAGGGCTGTCAGGGAATTACAAGTGTGGGGGGAAATGCTGATTGGACCAGATTCTCCAAGCTATTGGTGTGCTGTGGTGCACAAACAGCATATTTATGTTATTAATTTGCAAAATATGATTTTGTATGAATACAAGTTCTGGCAGAGGTGGGTTTTGCATGTCTGGGGCAGGGTTACCTGCAAAAATTGGTGAATATCGACAAACGGGACAATTTTGGGTATTTATAAATACTTTGCTGGTAGTTTCCCACCCTGACAATCCTGGAAGGCTGGGCCGCTTCACAAACAAACACACATTCAGACGAGGCAAGCTGCAGTGGGGCCTATAAAGGAACAATAGGCGGACTGGGCATGTGTCCTTTCTTTGGGCCCAGGGCCTCTTTGGCTATGGTAGGTGTTCACTGGCGATGCGTCCTCCTCTGTCTGAATCTGAAAGCTCGGCCCTCAAGCGTGAGGAAGCCAGAAGGCTCCAGAAACAACCGCTGTCCATAAAGTGGGGTGAGCTGACCTCCAGATTTGAGGGATTCTCTAAAGCCCCTCTTTATTTTATTCCATGCTCCGGCAGTGGCGCAACAACCAAGAACGCAATCATACTCCTGATCAATATACTACAGTAGCATAATCACTCCATCAACACAGCAAGTCTCCACTCTCACCATCATTACGTGTCATTAAATGCAACCTCCTGAACAGAACTGCCAAGTGATCCCACTCGTGGTTTATATGGCTCTCTTGTTCTCCTAAAGTTTATTATTATTCTCACTTGCTGTCGCCGATGTCTTAAATATTCTGTTGTTGATGCAATGTTGTTTGTAACCTGCCATTACGATCAATAACTAAGCAATTTTAATTCTGTAAAATATGGAGTATTTTTAATGTTTCAATATTCCAAGTCTACACTGTCACAATTGCTTTATAAACCATCTTGCTTCATCAAATTTACTTTAAAATGCACGATTTTCCCACTTATTTCCAAATTTCTCCCGCACAATACTCATTAACAACTTTTACGCCTCACCACTTTCAAATGTCACCAGCCGCCCCTAATAGCCGAATGGCTCCTGGCTGCTTGGACTTTGGTGCCTCCACCAGCAGGGAGACACATGGGGTGGGACCCGACACCTTTTCAATGACGCCTTGGTTTTCAAGGTTCTGTAGCTCCTTCTCTACGTGGGGGCGGAGATTAAATTGGATGCGCCTGTGCCTGAGTGCCGTAGGCTTGATGGTCTTGTCGATGTGCAGCGTTACCTGGTGATCTATGAGTTTTCCTAACCCCTGAAATAGTTGGGGAAATTTATTTAGTATGTCTTCTGCATGCGTGTCATGGACTTGTTTTGCGAAGAATACCAGCTCTAGATCCTCTGCGGTGTGGCATCCAAACAGCGTCCCCTTCTGTCCTTCCGTGACGTGGAACTTGGTTCTGAGGGAGTGTTCAGCACTGGTGACGTCGACTACGATCACTCCCATGAGCGGTAGGGGTACGGTGCCCCCGTATGTGTATATCCTTTCCGAGCTGGGAGTGAGCGATGGTCGTGCGGACAGTTTCTCGTACTGGCTTGAGTCCTTCAGATTCACAGATTCTCCTGTGTCTATCAGGGCCTGAACAGTGGTGTCGTTGACGTGCACAGTGCACCAAGGCGGTGGACGTGTCTTGCAACCAGAACGTCCGGCAAACGATATTACGAATAGGTCATCGTCATCAAAGTGGGCAGTGGCTCCTCGCACATGGGATGCTTCTGTGGGAGGGGTTTACTCTAGTGTTAAATGACGTAGGGTTGTGGCATGTCCTCTTGATGTGCCTCCTCTGGATCTCCCTCCTCCTCCGCGGCAGACGCTTGCGTAATGATTAATCTTGCCACACTTGGAGCATGTCTGTCGTCTTGCCGGGCACAGTTCATGCAGTTTGTGGTTGAAACCGCAATATCCACACTTCCCTAGGGGTTTGCCAGGTGTGGTCCGCGTATGCGTCAGACCGTGGTGCCGTTGCACCGCATCCACAGTATCTTCCTTAATGGGAGTGGTCCTCAGTGATGAGGTAGTGGCGTTGCTTCTAACTCTGGCAGCCTCCATTTCCTCCGCCCAGATATCGGACAGTTCATGGGAACGTGCTAGGATAAGGATCTCATCTAGGGACATTCCGGGTTGGCAGAGTATTTGACGTCTCAGTGCGACAGATTTGCACCCTTGTATTATCTACGCACGGATCTCTTCCGTAGATCAATGTTCATACACGTGCGTGCGAGTCTCCGTAACCTGGCATAGAACATGTCCACAGTCTCTGCCTCTGTTTGCCTGGCTTGCCGCAACTTGAACCATTCATAGTCCGGGTTCACTTGGGGGTCGAAATGCCTGTTGACGGAGGCGACCGCCGCATCGTAGTCATTTTCATCTCCTGTGTCCGGTAGTGTTTCAAAATGTTCGTAGAGTTCATCACTCCCGAAGTGCATCAGCAATGAGCGCTTCACAGCCCCATCGTTCTCTCTCGTGCCTCTGAAGTAGTGGTTGAGGTGCCCCAGCCAGAGCTTCCACCTGCGCGCGGCTGTGGCTGGGTCGGCGAGCTGGCTGAAGGGGGCATTGGCGTGACGGAGGCATGCGAGAATGGTGCCAGTGTCACTTGAGGGGGCGCTGGTTGCTGGGGGGCGGTGGATCTCCCATTGTCGCAGTGCTGTGGACCCCTGTTGTCTGGCAGGCAGGATGAAGTGGGGGGGTCCTAGGCGTGGGTGAGGTGTTTCTGCCACACAGACACCCACCTGGATAGGGACTGACCTTCTGATTCCATGGGTTTCCTCCTTCCCCCTTTTAGTGAGCAGCCCTGAACGTTGGCGAGGCAGGGCGAGGTAGAGCCTCTTTCACTGGTAAGTATGTGTGTCCTGTCTTTGCCCAAACTGATTCTAGGGCACTTGCCGTGTCCTGGGCCTTGTGGCTGATATTATTCTCACTGTGACTGTGGCAGGGTGGCTCCTCCTTGGCTCTGCTGGGCCGACGACCCTGTGTCTGTGCTGCTTAGGGACACAGCAGGCTGATTGCAGGCTCCTTTTGCAGACGACGAGCTCTCTGCCTCCAGGCTGCGGTGGGGTGCTGTGCCATGGGACTACAGGCCGGCTTCGGCGATGTGCGCCAACCGGGACAGAGGCAGGAGGCCACGCCCCTTGCTTGCGTGGTACATGCGGCCTCCGA
The DNA here is from genome assembly GCA_963921515.1 of Calotriton arnoldi. Lineage (NCBI taxonomy): Eukaryota > Metazoa > Chordata > Amphibia > Caudata > Salamandridae > Calotriton > Calotriton arnoldi. The sequence goes on from CAWUFW010000692.1 coordinate 2,259,749, forward strand.
GCAGGAGCGGTCAGCTGCAGGCACCGGTGTTTGGGAGCTGTGCACGCCGCACTGCCGTTGAGGGTGTACAGACAGAGGCGTGAGAAGATGAGGTGGGGCTCCAGGCAGCAGACACAATGCCGTGGGCGCACACAGCCGGTAGTGATTGCTGTGCGGCGGCAGGAGTGTGCGAAAGCCTCGTGGTCCACATCGATGACGCCGGCAGCTGCCCGACAGCAAACATAGCCGGGAGTCGGGTAGGTGTCGAGGCAGGAGGGAGGGCGAGGGTCCGTGTCTCCCTTGTCGTCAGTGTGAATGGCGGGACCTCCTTACGCATGCAGGCCTAGCCAGTTGGCGATTAGACACAAAGCAGGTGCTACTGGTAGACTGCTCGGCTAGTGGTCATGTGTGACCCAAGCCCATTTATTTATACCCTCGGGCTCTCTACAGGTGCCACTGCTCCTAAGGTATAATCGTACCCCACTGATGCCAAGACATGCAGACCACAGTCTAGAGATACCACACCTTTACTCCTGCACTAATATGGTGACCACTGGGAGATGAGCCTCAACCATTGTTTCCAGCAACTACTTTCCAGACTGCAGCTGCACCACAAGTGTCCACCGATTGTACATGATTGGGACCTGACAACGACACAAAAGTCGCAACCCTATAAATGATTGAAGAAGATATGGAATGTCTTTAAAATGATTTGAAATACATTCCTTTTTGATGCACTTTATTTCGGGATGTGTATGGGGTTGATTTGGAAATGATGCATTTTTTTGATGTAGTCATAAGAAAGAGATATGCTATGCAGTGTAAAACAAAGCCACTAATGCATGCCTAGAAATTTCCAGATCAGAACTAAGTGATATGTCTTGGAAAATCATATACTAAGCCCTCCAAGCAATACTATTTTAGTCATAATATAATTGCCACATTCAAACACATAGGTTGGAGGGGGAGATACCTAAACGGCCATTAGGAAGAATAAAGTAAAGAAAATGAGGTAGGAGAGGAGGGGATGGAGGAAGCTTCTTGTTGCAGAGAGAATGAAAAGTCTGTGCAGGGAACGATCCCTCTCAGACATCTGAAGGCCTCACAGTGTCAGAGGCATTTAGCACTGTGTTCTGTTGTACATGGCAGCTCTTCACTAATTGACTTCCATGGGAATGACTCACAGGCATGATTGATAGGACGGATTAATGATGAAAGGCAGATGCAAGGAACGTCAGCATCTTCCAGGCTGTATCCATCCCAATTCACCCATCGTTTTCCCTTCACTCTTTCTCCGGCGGGTGATCTGCTCGTCTCATAGACAGATGGTGAAATACTCTACTGTTTGCAGAAGAGGAGTGATGGGGGGGGGGGACACAGGACCGAGAGTGTGAGCCTCTCCAGTCCAGGGATTCTTCTGGATTCGGACAGGAATGGACAGGTCTTAGGGTGCTGTGGAATCTACACCATGGGCTACCGGAAATGGACGAGGCTGAAAATATGCCCTGTTCATGATTAAATCTAACCGCGAGGAGCTGTTCCCCCATTGCTTGCACCTTTCCCCCTCAAGTTAAAAGGGGTCTAATTCACAAAAATTATTTTTCACGCTGAAACTTGCAAAAAGCTTAATTTATAGTTGTAAATCCAAATTCCTGATTCACCAAATTGGATTAAGACATTTATTTTTTTCCCAATCACAAGAACCACTTATTCCCCATTTTAGGAGAGAGTAGGGGAGGTAGAGCCTTTTCTGTGCTGGCATCCTTTGCAATGCTCTGCCTTTGGAAATGAGGAAGACCTCCAATCAGCTCTCCTTTACAAAAGGTTAAAGACTTTTTACTGGCTATGGAGTAGTGAGGTACCTGTGAGTGATATGTTTGCACTTTCGAAAAGTAATGTTACATAACCTATATTTATTAACAAAAAAGGCTTAAGTATGTTTGTAAATTGATGTGAAAGAAAGCACCCAATGTGTCAATTTCCCTGCCGAGAACTGTAGTTTCCAGATGTAGAACCTTGTTGTTAAGTAAGTTACTCGTGTTAAGGCACATCTTTGCCGTACATACATCTGTGGACTGTATGCCCTGCAGACAACCTGCTGAGTAACGTTTCCTGAAAAGTATATGATTTGTGTACATTTCTTTTTTTTTTATAAATGTTTTTTTATTAACATTAAAAACAAAGAAATCTTAGATATACAAGAAATACAGGGTAAGAAGCATCATCAGATTACACAAGACATAGAGTGCGGCGACGAGTTCTCCAACGGAAAAAGCTAATGAATCGTTCTTGTTACAGTTACCAGTTTTGAGGGTTACATGTATACCTAGCTTGTCTGTCCTGGGGAAGTAGGGACCAAAGTTTACTTTGGCTCGGTCTCCGGTTCCTCTCTTGTCGAACTCACAACGTCCTCCATCCCTTCAAGCTCCAGCCCATAGTAGTCTATCCAGGGAGCCAAATCTTTTTGAATTTGCGCGGGCACCCCCTGGCTGTATATGTGACTCTTTCCGCTACCATGTATAGGTCTAAGCACGCCTTCCATTCCTTAAGCGTAGGGGGTTTAGATGTCCCCCAGTGGCGGGCTATGTCTCTTTTAGCTACTAATAGTCCCAGATTGGCTAACATAAGTTTATGGCGCGTTAGGTCAATTTCTGTAGGGATTCCCAAAAGTACATATTTAGCCTCCAGTTCGAGTTGGGCCCCCAGTATGCTGTTCAGTTCCCCCACTATTTGGGCCCAGTATGTTTTTATTTTATTGCAGTACCACAATGTGTGTATGAATGTGCCTCGTTCGGTCTGGCATCTTAAGCAGTCTGGGGATTCTGCTCGTCCCATGGTGTGAAGTCGTGCTCTGTCAAAGTAAACCCTATGTAGGATCTTATATTGTACGAGACGTAACCTCTGCTTGATTGCCACTTCACATGGGTGCATGAGGGCTGCCTCCCAGTCAATGTCTTCCATCGGTCCTGTGGTCAGTTCCCACTTAGCTCTCAGCGGCCCCAATTTGTCAGGCATATTGTTAAGTAGAGTTTTGTACGTCCATGAGATGGCCTTGTTTGGGATCTCTTCTTGCAAGAGTCTGCCCTCTAGGGGGGAGAACTCCGGGACTTCGATTGCATCTAACCCTTTGGCCTTCCAGGCATGTTTCAGTCTGAAATAGGCATATCTTTGAGTATTTGTTAATTGGTAAGTGGCCTGGAGTGCGTCAAAGGGTGCAAGGGTACCTTTCTCTAGCACGTCTCCTAATTTGGAGATTCCGATCATATCCCATTGTTTAAAGCCCTTAAGTTTCCCAATTTCTGATAGTCTTGTCCCTTCCCATGGGGGGTTTCTCTTGTGAGCCTAGCGTTCCATTTCATCTGCTTCTCAGCCCCTTTCCATGCTTCGATCACCCTTTGGGTGGCTGGAAGGAGTCGGTTGACACCTTTGCCCCCATATAGATAATGTAATTGGGTATGGTGTCGGAACTGAAGTCTCTCAAGTGTATATGTGGGGTGGTCCCTTGTGGTGTGACTCCATTCATTAATCACCACCAAGTGGGCAGCTCTGTAGTAGGCTCTAATGTCTGGTAGGGCAAGGCCCCTGTTGTATGGGTTGTGTTGAAGTGTTTGCAGCGCCACTCTTGGGTGTGTCCCATCCCACAGGAGTATCCGAAGCTCGTTATTTAGTGTGGTGAATATACTCTCTGGTATTTTGTTATAGGTGTTCTGTAGTATGTACAGCACCTTGGGGAGTGTGATCATCTTATACATTGCGACCCTGCCCTTTATTGTCAGAGGGAGTCTTCTCCATCTTTTAACCTCCTCTTGGAATTCTACCAGGACTCGCTTGATATTTTGAGTCAGGCTAGTCGCTTCATCGATGGTAACATAAAGGCCAAGGTAACGGAACCCTTCTTGGGTTACCTGTAGACTTCAGGGATGTCTTGAGTCTCGATGGGGCTCACCACTGAGTACAGGTTAGATTTTCTCCAATTAATTCTATAGCCTGCATTTTGACCATACTCAGCAAATATTTGTAGTATCTTCGGGAGCGTCTCTGCCGGCTCGGTAACATATAGCAGGATATCATCCGCGTAAAGCGATATGCGCTCTTCTTCTAGGACTTGGCCTTCATCTGTGAATCCACTCAGCACCGGGTGGGATCTGATTAGACATGCCACAAGCTCCAGGACGAGGGCAAACAATAGTGGGGATAAGGGACATCCTTGCCTGGTGCCCCTTTGAACGGGCCAGGTTGCCGAAGTCACTCCGTTCACTCGGACTTTAGCCGTTGACTCCGTGTAGAGGAGCTCCAGCCATTCCATAAAGACAGGTCCAAAACCAAATTTCTTTAGGGTTTGCCTCATAAACGGCCAGTGGACCGTATCAAAGGCCTTTTCGGCATCGAGGGAGAGGAGCACGTGTGGGCTGTCTGTGTTTAACCGTATCCATCCAGTTAGCCAACCGGCGCAGATTGAAACAAGTGGCTCATTTGGACATAAAGCCTGATTGATCCCTATGTATAAGGGGGGTAATCACTGTTAGTAAGCGTGTCGCCAGTACGGTTGCAAGTATTTTGGTCTCTATGTTGAGTAGTGATATTGGCCGGTAGGACCCGCAGTCCTCTGGGGGCTTCCCTGTTTTATGGATCACAACCACAGTAGCTGTTCGTAGGTCAAGTGGGAGTATTCCGTCTTCTTTCGCTGCTAGGAACAAGTTTAGTAGATGTGGGCCTAAGAGGCTAGCATTTTGTTTAAAGAATTCCACGGGGAACCCGTTCGGGCCCGGGGTTTTCTCTGATTTTTGTCTCGCGGTTGCCTCCACCACTTCTTCTAAGGTTAGCTCTTTGTCTAACATATCTCGGTCTTCCTGCAAAAGAGTTGGAGTTTTAATGGCCTCCAAATAACTGTTAATTTGTGTCTCATTCGCTAGTGGTCTGTGCCTATAGAGCTCCGCATAGTAGCGGCAAAGGCGCCCGCTATTTCTTGGGGTGTCGTGTAGGTCTGTTCCTGTATAGTCGCAACCCATCTCGCCTCCGTCTCTTTCTTACTCAACCAGGCGAGGAGTTTCCCTGCTCTGTCGCCTGCTTCATATAGGCGATGCTGGGGGGCCAGTAGCTGGGTTTTAACGTCCTGGGTCACTAAAGATCTATACTCATGTCTCGTTATCTCTATCTGGCGGAGGATACGGTCATCTGCTCTGGGGAGTCCAATGCGTCCTAAGTCAAGCAGCTTACGCTTTAGACTCTTGATCTCTTGTGTCTCCTTTCTCTTTTTGTGTGCGATAATGTTTTGCACCCTGTCTCGTATCACCGTCTTAAAGGCCTCCCACAGGGTGACCGCCGATGACACTGATCCCTGATTTTCCTTAAAATACAATTCAGAGTCTATGCGGATTTCCTTGGCGACTGCTCTGTCGTGTAACGCCCAGGCGTTCATCCGCCATTCTCCGCTGTGTCCCCTGGCTTTCCCTCCTACCGTGAGCCACAGCGGTGAGTGATCGGATATGCCCCTAGTTAGATATTCTGCCTTTTCTATGGCCACTATCTACCCAGCCGGAGTAAACAAGTAGTCCAGTCTGGAAAATACCTTGTCGGCTCCCTAGAAGTAGGAATATGCATGTGTGGTTGGGTGGTGCCGTCTCCAAAGGTCAGTCAGCCCCAATGTGTCTTGAAACTGGGCCAAGTGTGTGGGTCCTTGGGTCCCTAAGCCCACATGTGTGCGATCTAGGTGGGGGTTTATCACATCATTGAAGTCACCCCCTATGATGTGCGTAGCAGGCCCTGAGTCCAAAAGTATGCTTGTCACTCTGTCTAACGTTTGTTGTTGTAGTCGCGGGGGGGCATACACGCTAACTAGCAAAAATTCTTTGCGATTCCATGTCCCCTGCACCGCCACAAATGTACCGTTGGGATCTGTCCATTTCCTGGCTACCTGAACGGGAGGCGACCTCTTAATTAGTATGGCCACTCCTCTCGACCCAGTGGAAAACCCTGCACGCGCCAATGTGATGTATTGCCCACGTCCGAGAAAGGAACAGTGCGTGCCCATCAGGTGTGTCTCTTGCAGGAGGACTATGTTGGGTTTAAGTCTTCTGAGATATTTAGTCACCAGTCCTCTTTTGATTTTATTCCCTAGTACATTAACATTCCACGTCATCACCGTGTATTGGCCCTCGTCCATGATTGATATGGTAGTAAGTTATCACAATTACAAGTTACCTCGTCGGATCCACCCCCACCCTCCATTCTGTCCTTAGCCTCGATATCCATTTGAACACTGTCGAAATATGTCTTCCCCTGCCTCAAACTTGACATGCAATAATACTCATTACTTAACACATCCCCTCCCCCCTACACTCTTCAGTTACCCTCGCTGCCCCTCAATTCGTCAACATGACAACTGCAGCGCAGGTAAGTTTCAAAGAGGTCTGTTTCCCGCCCCCCCCTTCAGTAACAAACAACTATATATCTACTGTCTTTACAAGTACTATCAGTCTCGGTACCTCAGGGCCAAAACGCTATCGTATCTACTAGGCCCTGGGGGTTTCTTACTATCTCTTGGCGGCCGTCCGACCTGCGCATCTCAGCCTTCTTCACCACTTTTGGACTGTTGCTGTTGTTGGTCTTTCAGGAGTTTCAGGGTCGGATCTGGAGCTTCCATCTGTTGAAAGTCTTTGAGGAGTGGATGATCACTATCCGCATCTGCTGAGTACTCTCTTTCTCACATCTCTGAGGGTGTACGACTACGGGCCTTTCGGGGACTCTGATCCACGTTCCCTCCCAAGGAGCCCCTCTCCGAATCCGAGACTTGCGTTTTCCCAGCCATGGATCGTAGAGGTCGCAGGGGGGTGCCCACCTTAATTCTCCGTGTCATCGCAGCACGTTGCATCCTCTTTCCCCTGCTTCGCTCCTGACTTGGTCTCACTCGGTGTGCTGGTTGATATGCATCTGTTTGGGTTGATCTGCAACTCAAGTTGGGGCGTTCTTCGAGCCAAGCCCATGCTTCCTCCGGAGTTTGAAAGAAGTGGGAGGAACCGCGGAAAATCACTTTAAGCTTAGCCGGGAAGAGCAACATGTATTGGATCTCGAGCGATCTTAGCTTTGCCTTGACTGCATCAAAAGTTCGTCTTTGCTTCTGCACTTCCCGGGAGTAATCGGGAAACACCATTATCCGTGTGTTGGTGTATTTGACTTCTCCTTTTTGCCGCAACTCTCTGAGAATCAGATCACGATCTTGAAAGTTCAGGAAGCGTGCAATTAAGGGCCTCGGAGGGGCCCCAGGGGGTGGACGGACACCCAGCATCCTGTGTGCACGTTCTATGAGAAAGCAAAGCGAGAACTGTGTCTTAGGGAGAGAGTCCTTTAGCCATGTCAACAGGAATTGTCCTGCATCCGGTCCCTCCGCGCCCTCTGGAAATCCAATAAATCAGAGGTTGTTCCTACGGGCTCTATTTTCTGCGTTGTCCACTCTCCAGGAGTCTTCCTTCATCGTGGCCAAGAGTTCTGTCACGTCTTTACGCATAGTGTGGGATATGTCGTCTACTTCCGAGATACGATTTTCAGCTTCAGTGACTCTCTCCGAGACATTCCTCAGGTCTTGTCGCAGCAGCATTACCTCCAAGCGAACCTCCACCATCTTCCCCTCCAGCGCCTCCCTGGATGCGTGGATAGCGTGCAGTATAGCTGCATTGTCCGGGAGGGGTATGTTGCCTCCTTCCGCCCCTGTCGCTGTGGGGAGCACTTTGGCATAGCGATCCATTTTTCCCTGTTTTGTGGATTTGGGCTCTTTATCTTTCGCCATCTTGGGCACTGGCAGTGTACGCCCTCTAGTTTGTATTCCACACTGGACAGTGGCTCTGAGTTTGAGTTCTATGATTGTGCTGGACAGGCTGAATTCCGATCTATCTTAGATCTCCTCCTTGAGCTATTTCCCCTTGGTCCCATTGCTGCCATTCACCTTCAGCGGCTTCTCCCCATGGGGCTAGTGATTTTCTTCTGGGCTCTAAAACGATAAGGACTATACAAGACCCATGGCTGTCTAATTGTTCTCGGTGGCCAATTGCCCCACTGCTACCTGTGGTTTCCTGGCGCCGCGTCGTGGAGGCCCTCTATCCTGTACTCTCCCCACTTCTGCTGGCCGGGGTTTTTCTGCTATCACAGTCTCACGCTCCAGAGGAGGTTCGCTGTGCACAACCCCGCGGATCAGGGCCCTCCTTCCTTCCTCTTTGTTTCGACCGAGGCTCTATTTAACCTCCTGGTACCGCCGGTGCCTCCTCAGTGTGCCCTCAGTCTGCCTCTGCGGATTCTCCCCGCGTGGCGTCTTCTCCCCACACCATTGGGTCCTAATCTGGTGGGCCCCAGTCTCATGGCGCTCTCTATTGGGTGCCTTTCTCCGTGACCTGTGACCTACTCCGATACGATACGAGTACTCGGCCGGTCACTGCTGGGTTCGGTCTCAGCAGTCAGTGTCTCCCGTTGCCTCGGGTGTCGGGGTCTGCCCAGAGGCTGCCGTGGAAATCACCGCAACTGCGCCCAGTGCATGGGGTTCTCTCCCAGCGAGTTTTCTGCTAGGCCGCACAATACGAATGCCGGGTCCCCCGTCAGGGTTATGGGACGGAGTTCTGCGTTGCGCCGGAGACAGTCCTCCTCCTTTCCTCACCTCAGTCAGTATTGCCTACGGCCCCACCGGGCTCCTCAGCTCTTCCGGGATCCACTGGGCGGTCAACGCAGTCTCCAACCAGGTGAAGGCAGCGTCACACAGCAGGTGCCAGACGGGTGACTTTGGTGCGGGTAAGCACGCAGTTCACTTTACCGGGGTGCGTTTCCGTCTCGACGGGGGAGTCCTCCAGCTGTCCGACCTCTCGGGTGTTCACTGGGTCGCCGGTACAGGTCGAAGCTAGTAGTCTGGGTTGCGGCGTCTCCCACTCCGGAGTCGCCGCCATCTTGGATCGCGTTTTCCCAGAGTTTGTGCAGTCCGCTCCAGAGGATTTTCTCTTGTTAGGGAGGCAGTTTGGCTTCTGTCCTGTCATCCTTTTAATTCTGGGGATATTCTGCTCCCTTTTTCTGTCCTCAGTGGTGTCGAAGGTCAGGATATTCCATCAGGATTCGGTCGGGCTGGCGGAGCTGTCGGACAACGCAGCTACCCGGCCATGGTGTTGGCCACGCCCCTGATTTGTGTACATTTCTATGCAAAGTGGGGTTTGGGGCATATAATATTTATCATCACTTTACAAAAGAATGAAAAGCTGACAGCAAGAGTAAGAGCAGGGGAGACAGATAATCTGAATACACCTTGACCTGGGGAATCTTACTGTGCACATGCCTGAGGTCTGAGCATTCTGGAGTGTGGAGCAGACGTTAGACTTAAAAGGGTCCTTTGTTGACACGTGCTCCATGACTGACTGTGGTGCCATTAAACTGCTCTTGCTAACCCTACCACCCCACTTCATATCTGCATTGTGTAGGAGCCGGAGAAGAAGGTGCTAAGGCACCCCAGAACTATCAAGTCTTCCTGCAGCCCATGTAAGACACATACTCCTGTGACCTGCCACTACGACACTCCACCAGCTGTGGATTCGGTAAACATTTGTTGTAGGATGCGTGGTTGCACTATGATACCACACAATGACACCAGCACGACGATTTGTACTTGACTTTAAGTGAGTCTGAAAGTTTAGATGGGCCACGTTGCCTATGTAGGCTGCATCAGGTGGAACGCATACAAAATGGCCCAACCATAACAAGTCTCCCAAGCGCCAAGTCTGTAAGTCTGAATTAAGTGTTTTGATTAACCCTGGGCGTAGTGTGCATAGCGGGGCTATGCGGAGGTCCACGGAGTTGCAAACAAACTCCGTGGAACTCCGCTACGCCACCCGCCTCCACCCCCCCTATTATAACAAGTAAATAAATATTAATAAAAAATAAAGTTAAAACCACTTACCTATACTGCAGCGTCCCCGTGCTGCCCTCCTCCTCTTCCTCGCCGTCTCGCTAATCCTTGTGAAAACAGCGCATGCGCGCGCCAGCGAATTTCTTGTGAGAAATGCGCATGCGCGGGCGCAGTTTCCACAAGGATTAGCGAGACGGCGAGGAAGAGGAGGAGGGCAGCCCGGGACGCCGCAGTACAGGTAAGTGGTTTTAAATTTATTTTTTATTAATGTTTAATTACTTGTAATAATAGGGGGGTGGAGGCGGGGGCTGGCCAACTCCGCTCCGCTGCGGAGTGTGCGGAGATTTGCCTTCTCCGCGGAACGCGGATAAGGCAAATCTCTGCACACTCCGCTGGAGGAGCGGAGTTCTCCGCCCGGGGTTAGTTTTGATTAGGCTGTCCTATTAAACATGGGAAACAGGGCAATCTACATTTCTACATAGGCAATAGAGATAAAGTATTGCTACCTGATCTCAAGGGAGCCTAAGATTTCAAGCCTGGGATTTGTCAATGCAAACGGGAAAGCCATAAACCTTACCTTACATCTCCAGTTTTTTCTGTCATCAGAGTAGGTAAGGAAGAATCAGGTCGTATTGCTGTGACTGATCATAATGTCATCAGCATACACAACTAGTTTCTTGATGCATTGGCCCATGCTTATTCTGTGGATGTTGTGGTTATCCATAATCCTGTTGGCTAAGGGTCTTGACATTAAGTTGAATAGTAAGGGGAAAAAAGAGACAACCCTGTTTCAGTTCCCTGCACCTGTCAATTCGTTTTGACGTGCCTACATTTACCCCATCTTACATAACAGCTTTCCACACATCCTCTAAAGCAGGGGCTGTTGCCTAGTTCTTCAAGAATGGTCCTTGGACCCTGTCAAACTCCTTCAAGGTGTCTAGCAAAAGAATACAGGTTTTCTTAACGGTCGTGAGAAAAGGTCCCTTTTTGCGTGGTCACCCCTATTTTTTGCTGAATTTTATTGCTGGTTTTTAGACTCTGCATAGCAGCCACTACTGTCCAGTACTCAGTGTATGTGCTTTGACCCACAAAAACATGTAGAAATTAACTAATCCCTGATTGCCATTTTTTACTCTTCTACTAGGCCACAGTAAATGGTGTTGAAACTACACCCATGGCATGGAAAGTTAAGTGTAACCTGTGGACTGCAGCACTTATTGTGCCATTAACTAGAGTGACAAAGAAAACATCTTCAGGCCTACCATTGTATCCTGACTGCTGCAGTTTAAACCTGCTGCCTAACAGGTCAAAATAACCCTTCTGACAGAGAAAAAAACCTGCTTAGGTCTCGCGAGACGTGCTGTTTCTATTGTATGGGCTTGCAGCACGGCCATCGTGTTTCAATTTGTTCCTTCATGTGCCTTTCGAAAATTCCTTTTTCTTTCAGTTTTATATATCGCGAACTTGAACTGTAGGTATTGGTGCACTTTACATGAGCATCAGTTACGTTACACAAGGACACATTCATTTTTTGTAGGCACAGGGAGATTAAGGGCCAGATGTACGACCCGCCAATTAGCAAGTCGCAAATTGCATTGCCTTTGCGACTCGCAATTTGCAACTCTCTAATTGGGATGCACAACAGTGTCTGAGACACTGTTTGCGTTCCCCAATGGAGTCGCAAATTGCATGCCTCATGCATATTAATGAGGCTGTCGCAATTTGCAACCCCATTGGGAATGGCTGGCACTCCCAGGGATGGTGGCCTGCTGGGGTCAGCAGACCACCATGTCTGGGACTGCTGTTAAATAAAGCAGTTTTTTTTTCTTCAAATGCAGCCCATTTTCCTTAAAGGAAAATAGGATGCATTTGAAAAATAAAAATAAAACTTTTCAGTTTCATTTTTTAAGAGCAGGCAGTGGTTTCTAGGACCACTGACTGCCCTTAAAAAATATTTGTGCATGCATTCACAAATGGGAAGGGTCCCCTGGGGACCCCTTCCCATTTGCGAGTTCTTTACCACCCTTCTGGGAAGGGTGGTAAACTGCAAGTGTTTTGCAACCGCAATTGCGGTCGCAAAACATTCTTATGTAGCTTAAGGAGTCGCTACTAGGAAGGGATGCCCTTAAAACGCCCCTACCTAATAGCGAGTCGCTAATCCTATTTTGCAAGTTGCAAATTGATTTGCGACTCGCAAAATAGGATTAGTACATGGGCCACAGGTTTTTTTGCGGGCGCAAACGGGTCTAAAACTCATTTGCCCACGCCAAAAACCTTTGTACATCTGACCCTAAGTGATTTGCCCAAAATTACAGGATGTTGAGCCAACGCCGAGACTCTAACCTGGTAACCAAAGTCAGCAGATCTGTACTTTACGCCACATCCTCTCCCCTTCGTTGGTAAATTATTTTCATTTCCTCTTCCTTTTGCTGTTTTGGTCACGCCCTGGAGACTGGCCCTGTTACATGGATCACTTCACTATCGGCCATATAAGTTAGCTTCAGAGAACTACTTTTTCTTTTGCCTGGGCTTGTTTTGGCTTTCTGAAAGCGCTCAGTCGAGGGCTGCAAACCATGTCCTTATCTTGTTTTCCACTGTCTTTGTTTTCACAAGTGCTTTTTCAGCTGGATACTATGTTGTTTTTCATCCTATAGGAGTTTTGGTTATATTAGCTCGAATGTCCAAACCTTAAATAATATACTTACTTAATGGAGGTATAGTTTAAGAAGACAGCCAACAGAAAAGAGGAAGAGCAATGCAACGCAACCATATGAACATGTAAATGTTTTGATGAATGCTCATTTGAATGCTTTATGAACCAAATGCCAATAAAACCTGTTTTAAAAAAAAAAAGAAGACAGCCAACAGTATTATCAACCTATTTACATTGTGCTTTTGACAGCATGATTATTTGGATACGATTAAAGAGGTAAACATGCTGTTATTGCTCCTTTTCTGAAAATGGAAGCAGCTTTAAATTGTGCGCTTTCAACTTTTGATGCTTTCTTTTAGGTTTCCAGCAACCAGGCAGTAGAAAGACAAGAATTATCTTGGCATCCTGTTTCCTTCCTTTCAAGCGCATCACAAGCATTACATGTAAATCCCAGAAGCAGATATCTGGTAAAACAAAAGCAGGGTTTTTCCAGCAACCAGACAGTGGATACACAAGAATTGTCTTGGCATCCTGTTTTCTTCCGTTCAAGTGTGCCCCTAGTTTTATATGCAAACCCAGCAGAATATTAAGCACATATTAATGCTACAGCAGGATTTGGCACTGTAATGTGAAAAAGGATGCTTACAGCCCCCACCCTTCTGATTAGCTGAAAAGAGTCATCACTGCCCATTCAAGTTGACCCGTCAAACACAGTGACATATTGAATAACATACCTTTTTCACACCTATTCAAATGCTAATCTCTTGTTGGAAGTTTGAGAGCAAATGCAAATTAGCCTTCAGGAACGTCAGGGAGGGAAAAGGTAACTTCCTAAAAGTACCTTTTCCTTAATAGTTATTAAAAATTTAACTTCACTATTTAATTAGATATTTAATAACTATTAAAAATAGTTGTTTAATTATTTTTCCAGCTAGCCCGGTTCCTGACATACAGTATTAGGATTTTAATCTGTATGCTGGTTTTCTGCATCCTATCCTTCTCAATCCAAATAACAAACTAACATATCCACTGCTCAAATTAATTTTATATTTCACTATTCTAATTCACCACTAATCCTTTATGGGTTCCGGAGAAGCGTGCAACTTGCTGAAAAATTGCTTCGATGCCTTTTCAGGGGTAGTAAGCGCTATATAAATGCAATTACAGTACAATACAATTACACAGCTAGGCCTGCCATGGTGAAAATAGCTCTTGGTAGCTATTCAGTATAAGGACATGTTAACATTAAATGTCTCCATGGTATAATTTTATTATCACGCACCCTACCTTTTGGACTACAAGGCCTATGTAGGAGCAGCTTCTTAATATTTAAAAGGGAGATTTTGACCAGTCTTATGGGTTTATTTTGACAGCTCGAATTGCAGTTTTTACACTGCTGCAGTCAGGCTACAATGGTAGGCCAGAAGCCATATTTGCACTATCACTGTAGTGGATGGCACAATAGGTGCTACAGTCCACTAGTGAATGTCAGGAATGCTCCGTGTCCGACCCCATATGTGGGCGGGGCGGAGCAAGTCCGAAATAAAGAGGGCAGACGAGAAGGAAAGAGCGCTACGCATTCTTGTGCACGCGTGCACGTCTTCCTTCCTTGCCCTCTGAACTCACCTGTCACTGCCGGGTCCCCTCAGCGGTCGATGTCGGCGTTCGGCGTAGCGCCGCTCCTCGTTGAGTTTCCTACTCCAGGGAATATTTCCACTGCGCGGCTGGCCTCGCTCCCCTTCGGGTCATCAACATCCTGCAAAGAAGAAGTAGAAAAGAAAACTACAATTAAAGAACCAGCAGTCCCAACTTGATATCATGTGAGGCTATCTTATATCTTACGTTATACTTATCTGAAGTGTCTCCACGGCGTTTAGAGATTCTGCTTCCTATTGTGCACTACTACAAGCTGCAAAAAGAAAGTAAGAATAATTATAACAAAGCACATCCTGCAGTTAAGGAACTATTCCAGTGTTGTATTCAGCCCTGCCTATTTTTTGGCATATTTTTTGTGTTTTCCTTATTATTTTGGCCCACTCCATCCCATAGAGAAATTTGTTTTTTTCCATTGGGATTATTATATTTTGGGCTATTCTGATGAGTTAATATCTCCCTACAAAGGTTAGTGCATTGAATATTTATTTACTCATACGTTATTCTCTATATTTTTGATACCACCTAATACGCATATTCTTTTATATAGGAAGAAAAGTGCTTCTCTGCCTCTGATAACTATAACCTTAACGGAAGAGGGGAAATTCACTGGCAGTTATGGCATAGAAATAAAAACACTGCCTTGCTGGGAGATGACTAGGATTGTTGCTATGTATTAATTCTATGTAGTTCTACACATACCTCTTGTCTTATTGCAGGTATTCGCTGTGATCCTGAAGATTCCTACTCAACCCAGAATATTTTTGGACGTGTGTCTTTTGTTCCCTTGTTTTCCCCTCTTCCCCATTTCACTATTGTAGACTTTGACCTTGTTGGGCTTCTGGGGTGATTAGGGGGAGTTGGGAAATTGCTACTGGCTTCCATCTGGCCCCTGCGGAAAACACCATAGGTGACAATTACAGTGACATTTAACTTTCAGACTCTTGTTATACTTATAGGCAAGTTAAATAAACCAATTAGGAGTACTCCATTGTCATCATGTTGAAAGGAGGAGCACAGGCACTTTACCGCTGGTTAGCAGGGGTAAAGTACACAGAGTTCTACAGCCAGCAAAAACAGTTAAGGCACAAATCTGGGGGTATACAACACCAAATATGGCCTTTTCCTATAGAGCATTACTCTATTTCCTGGACACCTCACCATTAGAGAGAACTCTCAATCTAAACCTAGAATATGGTGATCTAGTGTGGGAAGGGTACATGCTCTTGACTTAACTGTCCCTACAGCAGACCTTTCACAGCAGCTCAGAGAGCTACCTTGCATTTGTGCTTCAGCTACTGACAACCTTTCTCAATACATAGGATGATGCTGCAAACTCTATCACTACTTTATCCTTGCTTGCATTAACATTTTGCCAAAGGTCTATGAGTACCATGACAATACACCATAGAAAAGTACGCCAACAGTGCTCAACCTTTTCCTATTCCTGCACTCTGTTGCTGTCCTTCGGTATTACTAAGAGTAATTGTGATTTTGAAGCGTCCCTCCCTTCACTTTCTATGGCCATGAGCCTTTATGTGGTGGTGCAACTCTTGCTTAGGTATAAATATGCAAAATGGCAGAGTCGTGGTTTTAAAACTCCCATTACACATTTATACCCAGACAATGCTAAATAAGGGGGCAAAATCCTAATAAAAATAAATTTTTTACTGGTTTAGCTTTGGGATCTAAATAAGTACATATTCTACCTAACCTAGTTTTTCCCTAGGTAAACCAAGCAATACATTGTCCATGTTGATATTCAACTGCTAGCGCTAGGAGTGTTTATTTGCAGATGTATTTGTTGCTTAATTATATAGAAATGTTTATGATTGATTTTGCTATTTTGCTGTTTTAGGTGTGAGAGACAGTTTCTTCTCTGTTGAAGATTCCCTGCCTAGAGTTTAGGCTAGGGAATCTGCAATTCTTATGGAGGCAAATGTGATTGCCACCCTAGCACATTAATTGTAATTAACCGTGTTCAGGAGATTTAGGACCAAATGTATGACCCTCAGTATTTGCGACTCACAATTTGCATTTTTTTCCGACTCACAAATTATGAGTCGCAAACACTGATGTACAACATGTTCGCGATTCCCAAATGGGTCGCAAAGGTCCTATCTCATTAATATTCAAGAAGCAGGTCGCATTTTGTGACCCATTGGGAATGACCGGCACTCACAGGGATGGTGGCCTGCTGGGGTCAGCAGACCACCATGCCTGTGACACCTTTTTCAATAAAGCAGTATTTTGTTTTTTAAATGCCGCTCGTTTTCCTTAAAAGAAAACGGGATGCATTTAAAAATAAAAATGAAACCGTTCAGTTTCATTTTCTAAGAGCAGGCAGTGATATGTGGAACCACTGCCTGCTCTTTAAAAACATTTTTGCTGCCAATCAAAAAGGGGAAGGGATCCCCTATGGACCCCTTCCCATTTGCGACTGGTTTACCACTAATTTGAAATGGGTGGTAAATGCGATTGTTCTGCGACTGCGGTAAATGCGATTGTTCTGCGACCGCATTTGCAGTCACAAACAATCTTACATCCCCCTGCGACTCCCTATTAGGAAGGGACACCATTGGCACGCCTCTACCTAATAACGACTCGCAAAACCTATTTTGTGAGTTGATAACAGGTTATTGACTCGCAAATGAGGTTCGGTACATGCTACAACCCCTTTTAGCGGTCGCAAACGGGCCGCTTTTCCATTTGCGATCGCTATAAGCGGTCGTACATCTGGCCCTTAGAGTCTTGAGTTTGGCAGGATGGGGGGAGGCTCTTTATTTGAGCCCTTATCACTTTTTAGATCATGAAGAGCATCAATAACCTACTACATAGTCATAACAATAATTTATGCAAATACAAACGTGAACATGCTAAAATAAGCAATAGTAATATACTCTGTCACATACGTTAATGCATTACGGACCACTTGCATCTGCAGAAGAAAGTTAGGCATAGTATGACCAGAACTCAAGTGCACAGGAGTGTGCACCACCAGTCAACAAGATTAAAAAAATAAATACGAGAAAACACACCAAAATTATAAGAATAAGGCGTGGCCAAGTATAGAACTGCTTACCGTTCCCACTTGTTATGGAAGAGGCAAGGGAACCATTACTTGTTTCTTAAAGATTAATTTGTGTGATATTTCCAATTACAATGCGTTGCAAAAAAAAAATATATCAGTGGAATCAACCATTTTATTATTGCTGCGATTCATCCTCAAGTTCCTCTCTATTACATGTTTTGAAGCAGATCTTATAATACATTTCATGAAAAGGTAAAATATAAAACAATAAATAATAAACCAATGAAAAACCTTTGTCCGTCAAATATGCATGACCAATATAAAACACTAAATCAAATGAATTAAAAAAGGTTAATTTAACTAAATGTAATGCTGAGATAGTCTTAATCTTTCTAAAAGAAGAACTGGGTAACAAGATACAAGTATGCAAAAGTAACAACTAAGAAATGCTTCACCTGCTCACTGATTTTATTTTCGAGTAGAGCGGTATTCAGCCTGCAAGATCAGTCCGCCCAACCCCACTAGGAGGAGACAAGTGCCAGGCCATATGTGCTTGAATATTTACAACAGTCCTGTATCTCAGAGGGCTCTGATGAGCAAAGCAGAAAAAACAAGGCTTAGAACAGGAACATCTGGCAAAGATTTGCGTTAGATATAATCTGCCATCAAACTCACTCTATCCAGCTGTAGCTCTTGTTTGGCCACTCACAATCCTCCTTTCTTGCTCCCACTCACAGCACCAATAAAAACAAGCATCGGCAAAGCCAATAGGTCTGGCGTTGGCCACCAGCCTCTGACAATTCTTGTTTTGTCATGGATTTTGCTAAACTTTATTGTTTGGGAATATGCTGGGCCCTCAATCTAAAATAAATAATCCTTTGCTACAGGCAAAAAAGTTTTTGGGGTCTCAAAGGAAACATACATTACCATAGTATTTCCTGGCACTGCAGAGAACTACTTTGTGTGTGGATGTGTTCCTTGTGAAAAGACAGCGTGCCGTAACTCGTAGTACAGCCAGCCAATAGCTGAAATGGGCAGATACATTAATGACCCTTGATGCATGCTGGATTGAGTGGAAGAAACTAATGGATTATGTCTGGCTAAACCCCCTATAAGTAAGTATGTTATACACATAATGTTAGTAAAATCAAAATGTCTTGGCTTACACAGACCTAAGAAATTTAATCAGTCTGGCATTGGCTGCAAGCCTCTCACCTTTAAGAAAGAAAAAAAGAAAGAAAGGAAGATTGAAAGAAAGAAAGGAAGCAGGCAAGAAAGAAGGCAAGAAAGAAAGAAGTCACGAAAGAAAGTAGGCAAAAAAAGGCAAGAAAGAAAGAAGGCAAGGAAAAGGAAAGAAAGAAGGTAATAGTTAGAAAGAAGGACATAAGGAAAGAGAAGGAAAGAAAGAGGAGAAAAGAAAGAGAAAAGGAAAGAGAAAGAGACAGAGAAGAGAAGAGAGAATGAAACAAAGAGAAAGAAAGAAAGAAGGAAAGAGAAAAAAAGAAGGGAAAAATGAAAGAAGGAAAGAGAGAAGAAAAGAAAAAGAAAGAGAGAAAGGAAAGATTGAATGAAAGCCACAGCAAGAATTAATAAAGGCAAGATAAAGAAACAAAAAGAAAGAAAGAGAAAAGAAGAAAGAGAAAAGGAAAGAAAGAAGGAAGGGAGGAAAGAAAAAGAAAGGAAAGAAAAAAGAAAGCAAGAAAGAAAGAAAAAAGTATAAAAGAGAGAGAAAACGAAAGCGAGAAAGAAAAAAGAAGGAAAGAGAAAGAAATAAAAAGAGAGAAGGAAAGAAGGAAGAAAGGAAAAAAGAAAGAAAGATGGAGGCATGAAAGAAAGAATGAAAAATTAAAGGAGGACAGAAAGAAACTAGGAAAGAAAGAAGTAGCGAAAGAAAGAATGAAAGAAGGAGAGAAAGAAAAGCGTAAAAAGTGTATAACTAAATACAGCACAGTTTCAAATGGACACAATTTGGTATGCTGTGAAATAGAAGCAGTCAGAAAAGCAAAACACACCAAAAGAAATTTACAACAGCACTGATAGTAGGTGTGATCTGTTAAAGATGGAATGTGCATCAGAAGCATCCTGCCATCACATCAGGCTCTAAACACAAATGCACACTAAAGTAGTTAGAAAGTGAAAACAAAAACACTGGCACTGAAAGGAACTAGCTTGTGGATGTGCTGCTTGTGAGAAAGCAAAATGCAGTCACTCAATGTGAAGTACGCGAGTGGCTTAAGTAGGCTGACCCATTGTTCCATGCTATATGCTGTAGTGGGCAGAAGCAAAACATGAATGACACAATAACAGACCAATGGATGAAGAGAGGTGGCTGAAAGCCCCTATATGTAAGTATATTATATCTATTTTAGTAAAAATCAAAATGTTAACGCCGAATTCTTACACATTCTAAACATCTATAAAACCAATGAACACGCAGTCATCTCCCTTCTTTTGCTCACTGTGAGCGAACTGAATTTTCAAATACCACAGTGCACTTCAGCCTGCCTTCTGAGAATACAACTTTTTCCTTTGAATTCCATCTTTTTCCCCTAGTGATCTACCTCTGAATCCTTAAGAATACACTGTAAGACAAAAACAAATGTTTACCCTAGGAAGGGATAGACATGGATGGGGAAATATTAGCCTCCATGTCGTTAGTAAAAGTCTGATTTTCTGCTCACCAAGTTGTGGAAAAGCTACATTTTATTGTAAGCCATGGAGGCCAATACTATGCAGTATCAAAGTCCTGTCACCAAACATTGTGCAGCACTTTCAACAGGTTTGAAGTAAAACAAATACGTGGTGAACTGTTTATCATAAATGTTCGAAAGGGTCTTGTCGTATAGTACCATTAATGTGTACAGGTTGGCTATTGTGGTAGGGCATAAGTTAGTGAACGGGGTGCCTGTAGTTCAGGATATTTTTGTGAGAACATTGTTAATGAGTATGCAGCTTACAAAGCCACAGGTTTCCAGGTATCATTCGGTTTGGGGAGACAACAGCGTGTTGAGAGTTATGACACAAATGAGATTTTAATGTTGCGACTTTTGATATTGAATGTAACAATTTGTGTAGGAAATTGGGTCTCTAGTTGCAGAGGTTTGCACCCTGTCCAAGTAGGGACCACAATCCTAATCAGGGTAAGTCAGATACACAGCCTAAATTAACCCGTGCTCATCCTCTGGAAGCTTGGCACAGAGCAGTCAGGCTTAACGTAAGAGGCAATGTGTAAAGTATTTGTGCAACACTTTAATTACAATAACACAGTGAAAACACTACAAAAAGACTACACACCAGTTTAGAAGAATAGAGAATATTTATATGAGTAAAACAAGAAAAAAAACAACAAAAACCCAATAGGTAGCAGTTGAGATATGAATTTTTAAAGACTAAATCCAAAAACAGTGCTTAGAAGACAATAGCGCCAAAAGGTTACTTGAAGTCGCGCTAGACCGAGGTAGATCCTAATTTCAGGCCAACCATGATGGAGGGCAGGCCAGCTACAGAGCCCATGCAGGGCCCGCTGCAAAAGTACTTTTGTATGGATCAAGCATCTGCATCGGTGATTTGATGCATCTGTTCCGATTCACGCAGTCGGGTCGATACATCGAAGTCGATCCTGTCTTAGGATCAGGGCTGCGTCGTCGTTGAACCTCGCAGTCATGTCGCTGTATCGTCATCGAGCTGCTTTGGCGTCGGTGGGCATTGCGTCGGTTCCGATCGGCACAGTTGTGACGATTTGTCGATTTTGCAGAAAGAGCTGTAGAACACACTTCTGAGGGCCAGGACTAGAGGGGGCCACCTCATGCAAGTGTAGGGCTCACAGATGGCAGAGTCCAGCAGCACCAGCAGAGTTGCACGGAGTCTTTTGTGACCCTGAGATTTCAGCGAACTGGAGACAAGCCAACAAGTCCTTGGAGAAACATGGGTTCAAGGATGTAGAGAACAGGTCCAGCCCTTCTCACTCCCAGGCAAGAAGCAGCGGGCTAACCCAGCAGAGTAGGTAGCAAAGTAGCAGTCCTTCCTACATCACAGCAATCAGCAGGCCAACACAGCAATACAGTTAGCAAAGAGGTAATGCCCTCCTACAGCACAACAGCTGAATGTCTTGGTTACAGCAAAGTTCTGATTTGGTGATGTCAAGGGTCCAGTACTTATACCCAAATGTGACTTTGAATTGGGGGAGACTTTAAACAGGCCTTTGAGGATCACAAGGTCCCTGCCTTTCCTGCCCTGGCTCCAGACTCACTACAGGGGAGTATGCAGCTCTTTGTTCGGGGACAGGCACAGCCCTATTCAGGTGCAAGTGTCAGCTCTTCCCTCCCAAGCTACCCCAGGAGGGCCTATCAGCCTGGTGATGGGCCATCAGGATGCAAATGTCACACCCCAGCTCCCTTTGATGGTGACTGTCTAGATGTACCGCACAAAGCCCAGCTGTCACCCAACCCAGACATGTATTCAGAGACAGACAGAGGCACAGGATGGTTAAAGTAAGAAAATGCCAACTTTCAAAAAGTGGCATTTTGAGGCTTACAATTTAAAATCTGACTTCACCATAAGTTGTGATTTTAAAATGTGGGTACAGAGACACCAAACTCCAAACTTCTATCTTTTAAAATTGGAAATTACACTTAAAAGATGTTTTAAGGCAATCCAAATGTTTAACCTATGGGAGAGATAGGCCTTGCAGTAGTAAAAAACGAATGTAGCAGTTTATCACTACCAGTACATGTAAAACTCAAAAATACATGTTCTACCTTTTAAATACATTGCACCGTACCCTTAGGACTGCATAGGGCCTAACTTAGGGGTGACCTATATGTAATAAAAGAGAAGGTTTGGGAGTGGAAAGTAAGTTAACTTGCCAGGTTGAAATGACAGTTTAAACTGCACACACAGGCTCTGCAGAGGCAGGCCTGAGACATGTTTATAGGCTACTGAAGTGGGTGGCACAATCAGTGCTGCAGGCCCACTAGTAGCATTTAATTTACATGCCCTGGGCACATATAGTGCACTTTACTAAGGACTTACAAGCAAATTAAATATGCCAATTGTGATAAGCCAATGTTACCATGTTTTGAGCCCGGAACATATGCACTTTAGCAATGGTTAGCAGTGGTAAAGTGCCCAGACTCCTAAAGCCAACAAAAATGAAGTCAGCAAAACAGGCCCTACATTGTCAAGATGGGTTAAAGTGAGGAGGAGGCTGCAGTAGATGTTGGTGTTTTGGGGTTTCATTCAGTAAGTGAAAAGGGAAAAATTAACCATTTACCTAGGCAATATTCTAATTATGATCCTGAGCAAGGAGGATGTAATGAAACAGACTCAGGTGACAGTTCAGTTGTGTTGGGGTTTGTGATGCACAGAGAGAAGACAAGTTTGTAACTAAGTCTGGGTACACAGTTTTTAAGGTTCATGATCTTAACACTGGAAAGAGAGTTAAGGTAGAAGTTGAAAAAGAATGGGAGAACTATTTTTGGAGTTACTGGATCTAATTAAAGAGCTGGGTGAGAGTTTGGAGGGATGGCGTGTGAGGTGTATTCAGTTTTCTACTGGAGGTCGTTGGTCAGAGGAAGAAAAGAGTTTACATAGCAACTGTTTGGAGCTTTGGCAGGCTTTTGTGTTGCTGCTGTGAGTAGGTCAATAAAAGAGGTTGCGCATAATGTTAGCATCCAAGCCATACCATAAAATCTTAATGCCTCCAGTCTGGTTTTGGGGCCAGAAAACCCTTTATTGTGAATCGTAACAAAAAGAATCACACTCATAAGCTAGCTGTGTGCTATTCTTCAGATGTTAATTTACAGTTCCCTGACACAGCAGGGAAAACGTAAGGAGAACAATCAAGGCTCTCTAGAAGCTGCTCATCACTGTAGCGCCTATGAGGATGATAATTCTAGTGCCTGCACAGGAGTAACTGGTGTAGCAGGAATAAGGTTAATATGCTAATTGATGTTATCTACTATATGTGCATCCTTTACTGGTTCACTTGCTAAACGCGGGTATACTCACGGTTATTCTCTTTTTTTTCTGGCTTATATGACAGATGTCTGTGTGAGGGCTGTTGTACAGAAAGTTTTAGTATCAGCCAGAGCTGACAAACATATGATGTCATCAAAAGAATGCTGATGTGTATATAATGTGAGAACATTGAGAGTAGAAGAATGAAGATATGAGAGGGAGGAGTAAAGTGAAGAAGACTGAAGATATAAGAGTGAGGAGTAAAGTGTAGAAGACTGAAGATATAAGAGTGAGGAGTAAAGTGTAGAAGGAGTGGTGGCAGGAGCCCCAGTTTTATGAAGGTAACCATGGTAGAAGCCTTCAGACAGATAACCCCTGGGGCATCCTATTATTAAAGAGTTACCTGGACCTCTCAGACTATTTCAGTAAACCAACCTCCCTTCCTTTGGAGGATTGCAGCGGATGTGAGGCAGACTCGGAGGTAAACAGTATTTCAGGTGAACTGAAAGATTCCATCTATTAAGCAGCATTTAGGCAGGAGACTGGAATTATGCAGCAAGGGAGGACCAAATTATGAGGCAAGAAAAGGCAAATTATGCGGCATAATGCTGAATATTTGGGGATAGTATTACCATATTATTTTGTCTTTTTTACACGTTAACACCATCTGGGCACCTCATTAGCACCACTGAGACACCCAAATACAGCAATAAGCAGCAGAAAGATGAGCATTAATTCTTTGTGAGGGACCTTCCACTGCACAGCAGCATATGTTGCCATGATTTTAGTAACTTTTGATCAGTTTGAGCTAGAAAAAAATATGTTGTTACAATCTGCACATTATGCAGCATATGGCTGATTATGTGGGAATTACGGCATATCCATAATCATGCAGAAACTGCTACAGCCACAAAATTGCGTAATTCATTACATTTAGGTAACAGAGTCTGATTTAGAGTTTGACGGACCGTTACCCTGGCACAAACCCACCCACCCTATTAGGATATAATGCACTTGTAATAAGGTGACTGGGATATCTATCAGGTTTATAATGGAGTACACATCTGCCAAACTCTAAATCAGGCCCAGGGTTCTTTCCCTCGGTTTCGCTGTATTCATTCAAAGGATTGTCATGTGTGCCTGCAAGATGATGTTGGGTGACCATGAAAAACATAAAAGCAGGGAACCTTGGGAGACCAACTCTCTGAGAATTCTACCTTAAATGTACCACATTCCTAGATAAATACATTTTTATTTTAAGTAAGCTAAGGTTAGTTACCAAAGTCTTGTGAGTGAAGTGTAATATATTTTGAAGCACTGTAAAGGGGCTAAACGGAAAACAGGTTCTAAGACCTTTACATAAACAGTGAAAAAGGGATGAATGCTTCTCATGCCAATGTTGTACATCAGCAGAGAAAATGAGTTTGCTAAATAAGTTTTGTTTCAGCAGAGACTGTGACCTGTCTATTCGGTTCCCTGTTAAAAGTTAAATAAACAACTAATGAATGTTTTACACCCAGAAGAAATGTTGTGAACACTTTTTTTTATTGCAGAGCACTGTGCATCATCGGTTCAGCAATGGTGTCTTTTTGCCCATCTTGCATACGATGAATACCAAGGCCCTTGTTTAGATTATGGCAGCTGATCTGTTGGTCTGACGACATGCCGGACTGGGAACAGCAACCAGCCTTGGCACTCTGCTCTCGGCCAGCCGTGGTAGAGGAGGTGTATGCTAGTGAGAAGCACCGCCCCCGCTTTTGTTACAGGGGTCTGCTGCAAAACCGGCCCCCAGTAACAAAACCGGCCCCCACTCTTCCGGCCTATCGGGAAAACGCTCGGTGCCCGCTACAGCCAGTTCGGCCCTGTCTGCCGAGCACCTTCTTAGAGATCTTCAATAGGCAGGAGGAGGTCTCTGAACCTTCAGCAGAACCACCACTGTAACAGCTCTATTGAAACAACTGAAATTTTGCTGAGCGGGTGCTATGTTTCATGGATCAGCTCAGCAAAGTTTTTTACTGTTCAAAAACAGAAGCAGGTAGGAGTTTGTTTTTGAAAAACAAAAATGAAATGTCCCTGCAGTTTACTGTTCAGGACTGCCAGGCTACCTCTGGTTATCCCAAACAAGAAAAAAGCACGTCCGAACATCTGCACGAACTAGGACAGGTGATCTGAGGTAATTTGGCTGACAGCCTAATATGTGATGGGTTGTTGGTCAAAGGTCTCTGTTGTCAGGCTCGGCCTTCGAACTCATGGTGGTTCCTCCAAATGTAAATTGAGCAGGGCAACAGTGAGTTTGGTGTAGGGGACATTAGCCACATGCTCATATGGGGAACGTATAGACTATCACTCCATTCACAAACTCAGGCTCACATACACACTTGTAAGATAACAACTCTCGTTGCAATATCAACTCGTGCAAGGACACCACTTCACGGCCATATGTGCACCAAAAGGGTCCCACACTCACTCTGGTGGTAGATGAGTATGCGGTGAGGTAACAGCTAATTCTGTGTGTAAATGTGGGGTCTTTTCTTCCATGTCCACTTTGGGCTCTCAGAAGAGCTTCACAAACCAATAAATACAAGGGATTCACCACAGGTCTGGTAGCCCTTAATAGTGAATTGCTGCATGTTGCCAACTTACTGACTACACCAGGAGTCGTTGGACTTTGTATGGGAACATCTCTTCACCTTCTGAGCTTCCACATGCTTTGTGAAGACTGTGTGCTTCACACGATGGTTCGTTGGATTGTGCCAGGTGCTGTCTGGCCTGGCAGAGCAGAGCATCGGTAGGGTAGCCTCGCTGGCAGAGCCCACACAAGCTGCTCGGTTCTCTGGACTCCATAACAGAACACTCACTAGAAGGTTCCAGTCTCTCGTGCTCTCAAGCACACACTACTCCCATGAATCCAGGGGCCCATCAACTCATTATCTCACACATAATCCTTCCTTCCATGTGCACACTCATGCATGCCTTCAGAGAAGGTCGGCCTACATACTCAACAAGCCCCTTCATTTTTATTTCCCAAACAGGCCATTCCCATGGAAAAGATGTTCTGCCCCTCCAGGGGTGCATCTAACCAGGAACTGGCATTCACAGGCAAATACACAGAAGAACCACTTGCCACCTCACCCAGGGAGGACATTCTTTTTACTGTGGCCATAGTAATGCCTACTCATGAGAAGATTCTGAACACCATGTTGTTCGAAAGCTGCCAGGAAAGTCCAGCTTTAGACATAATAATACATGTGACACCAAAGAAGACAAACACAAAACAACGCTTCCTAATGAGAGCAACAAAAGGGAGCTGAGGTAAAACAGCAGTGTGAAGAGCACAATGGGAGAATACACACAGGCGCAGCCCAGTGTGTAAGCAGCAGGGGAAACACTCTGCTTTCTGCAGGTGTGACTGGTGAGAAGCACAAAACAAAGAGCCACATGCCCAAAAAATATAACAAAAGAAATTCAGTGATGGTTTATTCAGTGAGGCACTAACTCACCGACTATTCATCAATGGCTTGTGGGGGTTCTGATCTTGAAACGTCCTTCCTCATAAATACATTTGTAAATTGCTTTACTGCCCAACAACCGGCTACAAGTTCATTTTTTTATCATCTGTCTGCCGTAAAGTCCTAAATAAAACAGCTTCAATGTTTTAATTCTCTTAAGCACAGCTCCAACCCATATGAGCCGGCGTCCACAGAGATATAGCATACTCCATTGGGACCAAACGATGTCAGTGCTTCAGCTGACACAATCTCCCTCTTAAAAAAATCAAACAATACTGCATGCTCTGCATTCCACGTACACTCCTGTCTCTTTTTCATCAACTTTTCCATGCGCTCATTTTACAAGCAAAATCTCTTTAGACTGTTTAATAAAATTCACTTTGTCCTGAGAAAGATGACATTTGTTCTTTGTTTTCAGGTGTAGGCGCCTCTGCAGTTCTACGGTGGCCTTGATCAATCCAGGTTTTACTTCCACACCTTTTCCAAAATCATGTAACCTAGATAGTCCAAACAATTCCATCTAAAGTCGCATTTTACTTTCTTAATTGTAGCCCCTTTGTTTGTTGGTATTGTGATACTCTTTACCAAAATTCTTACATATTGCTGCAGGTTCACTCCAAAATGAGCACGCCATCTTGGAAAGGTACTGCTGCCAGCAACTCTCTCGAAGTGCTGGCACTTAACACACTGAAAAAACTGCGGCGGCCAAAACCAAGCGAAATGGCATCCTGCAAACTTGGAAATACCCTAGAGGAGAAACAAATGCAGGGTAGAATTGTGTCTGCGATTTGAGTGCGACCAGACAGTATTATGAAGTTACATTCAAAAATAGAGAACCACTTTAGCCTTCCAGCTGTTAACAAAATGCTGTCATTCTGGGGTAAAGGATGACCGTCTACCCAAGTTTCTCAATTCAAACTATGCGCACCCTCAAGTTACACCTTTTTGTGCACTATGCCCAGGGGAGATACCCACAGTGAGGACACTTTCTATGACCCCTTCATCTCATATCTTGTTCAGTATTTTCTCCAGTTTTCCCTTCTGCTGACAATAACATTCCTTAATTTATAGGGTAGAGTAATGGTGTTACCTTTAACCTTGGTCTTGTGGTTGAAACATCTGATTTTCCCCCATTCTGCTTTAGAAACCTCCTGATATTTGTTTACAGTGCACTCCAGGTGACACGCTTCTCCGTTACCTGCTCGTTGGTATCCATTTTCTTTAAAAAAAAAAAAAAACTCTGAGGGAATGCCTCTTTTTGTATGGGCACCCCCAGGTTTTTCACTAATGCTGGTGGTTTTTCGACTCTGTGTCAGGGACTGTCCGGGACTATGTGGGGAACACAGTCAGGGACTTGGGCAAGGACTGGGAACTGGGTAGAAAACGTACACATAAAGAGGAGTACAGCGCTGCCCAGGATCATACAGGGAGTCAGAGGAGAAAAAGGGATCCAAAGGGGAAGCCTGTAGAAGTGAACAAGATGGGTAAGACTCAGAAAGGAAGGGCACGCATGAGGCAATTTAGCTTTCAGAAAACTACACCCAGGACGAATGTGCAAGACATATATATGAAACAACATTAACAATAAAGGGGAGTGTGGGGTAAAGCACTCAGGAGCTCCACACAGTAAGATTGAAGCTCAGTAAGTTTCTTACCCACAATTACTGTTACAGATACTGACTGCAAATACCCACATGTAGGATATGCATGCAAAGGCAGGGTCTGTGGAGCTTATACCTATGGTGATGTTATAAATGCAACTCAAAGACAATACTCACAGTGAACAAGAAACAC
This sequence comes from Calotriton arnoldi, assembly GCA_963921515.1. NCBI lineage: Eukaryota > Metazoa > Chordata > Amphibia > Caudata > Salamandridae > Calotriton > Calotriton arnoldi. The sequence goes on from CAWUFW010000692.1 coordinate 2,288,197, forward strand.
CACCCAGGTAGTCAGCTGTGCCCACGGATCCCAGCGATCAAACAGGAACACGCAAGGCAGCAACAGCAAGGGGGTAGAACCAAACACAAGCACAATAGACAAGGAGCTAGCAAGGAGGAGTGCCCAACAGGAAAGGAAGGAAATCACTGGGCACACCGGGCAGAAAGCAGGCAACAAACACACAAGGTAACAGAAGCAAGACAGCAGAAATAGAAAGACAGCAAACCAGGAACTGGAACCAATGAATTGGGAAGAAAGGCAGGGACTGGAAAGGGATATACAGAAGGGGAAGCTACAAGGGTATACTAGAATAGTGCAGGTTAAGAAATCAAGAAAACAAAGTAGCATAGAAAGGCAGAGCTGGGGCAGGAACAAGAACTGAGCTAAAGCTCAGGAGTCTAGGTAGCCCTGCAGGCAGTGCTGGTTCAGGAGCAGGGAATTAGCTACAGCTCAGGAAACAAGGAGTCAAGAGAGCACTGCAAGCAATGCAAATCAGGAACAAGAAATAGCTGAAGCCCAGGACCAGGAACAGGAGCAAAGAATAACTAGCTCAGGAACTCAGGAAACAAGAGCACTGCAGGCAGTGCTAATTCAGGTACAAGGAATAGCTATAGCTCAGGAACTCAGGAAACAAGGTAGCACTGCAAGCAGTGCTAATTCAGGAGAAGGAAACTGCTGCAGTTCAGGAACAAGGAATACTAAGGGTCAGGGTAGCACTGCAGGCAGTGCTAATTCAGGAACAAGGAAAACAGCAGCAGGTCAGGAACAAGGCATAACTAAAGCTCAGGAAACACTGGAAACAATAGCAAAAGCTCAGGGAGCACTGGAAACAAGGATCGGTCTCACCGGTAAACAGCTACAATGACCAAAACTGGGCTGAAGGGAGCTGGGGCTTAAAAGAGCTCTCAGTAATCACATGCATCAGGTGTGAGCAGGCTAGCAGCAGCCAGCCACAGGTGAGCTGAATTCCTCCACCCATCCTTGGCCTGCAGGGGTGGAGACAAAGCAGTGAGCAGGGAATTCTGGGTAATGGAGTTTCAGGCATGAGTAGGCTGGCTTCAAATATAAGCAGGCTGGCTTTCACAAAACCCGGCATGGATTGGGAATGGATGTCAATTCCCAATAAGTGTCCAAATGGCTGGAAGTCAGGATATGCATGCAGGGGAGGGTCTGGAAGCTTATTAGAAGACTGGAAAGTCCCACTATGCGGCCCCCTGGTGGTGGGTACGAGAGCACAGGGAGCAAATCGTGACAGTACTCCCCCTCCAAAGACCGTCTCCCGGAGTCTGGAACTGGATCCAAAGCCTTTGCTCCTAAGAATTAAGTCAATTTCCATTATAGATTCAGTGCACGCTATCAGAGGACTGAAGGTAAATTGTGATGTTCTGGAGGGTTGGATAATAGTCTGTAAATTAACAGCAGTATTGAAGGCAGAACTGGAAGAGTCCAAATCCAGTGACAGGGGCTTAGAAGCCTGCATTAAAGGTGTTTGAAGTCCTGATGATGACAGGCTAGAGTAGCACTCTGAAAACAAAGGCAGATTGACTGTAGGGTCAAAAGCAGATAACGGATTGGCAGGAGGCACAGAGGTCAAAGGCAAACTGGCTGAAAATGAAGGAGGTGATAGGAAGCAGACCTGAAGTTCTGGCCCCGGAGGAAAACATACAAAAGATACACATGCAGGAGACTTAGGAAGCAGGTATGCAGGAGACCCAGGCCCTGGAGGCTTACATGTTGAGAGTTTTGTCTCTGGTGCTGGAGGTTCAGTCTCTGAATGTATATGTATTCAGACCTTTGAAGGCTGGGAAACTGGAAGCACAGGGTCAAAAAGTTGGCAAAATAAAGGCTCAAGGCAAGAAGGCAGGGAGCCTGGAAGCTCTGGTGCTGAAGGCAGGGAGCCTGGAAGCTCTGGTGCTGGAGGCAGGGAGCCTGGAAGCTCTGGTGCTGGAGGCAGGGAGCCTGGAAGCTCTGGTGCTGGAGGCAGGCGGCCTGGAAAATCTGGTGCTGGAAGCAGGCGGCCTGGAGGATCTGGTGCTGGAAGCAGGCGGCCTGGAGGATCTGGTGCTGGAAGCAGGCGGCCTGGAAACTCTGGTGCTGGAGGCAGGCGGCCTGGAGGTTCTGGCTCTGTAGACATGCTCTTTGGAAGCTCTGGCTCCATAAACAGACTTTTAGGAGGCGCCGGCTCTATAAGCAAATTGGTTGGAGGCTCAGTAGGCAGGCAGGCTAGAGGTGTGGACTCAGTAGGCAGGCAGACTGCAGGCTGAAGTTCCGTAGGTAGGCCGGCTGAGGACTCGGGCTCTGAAGGAAGGTAGTCTGGAGGCCCCGGTACTGATAGCAGGTAGGCTGCAGGCTCGGGCTCAGATGGCAGGCCAGCTGAGGATTCTGGAGATTCTGAAAGCAGACAAGCTGATGGCATAGGGGCACAAGGATGATAGGCTTCAAATTCTGGAAAGGGCGATAGCCCTTGAACAGTAGATCCCTTGTTGTCAGTAGTGAAATCTTCACAGTTGCTTTGCACATTAAAACACGCTGAAGTTCTTTCTTCGGGATGGCTCAGAATAGTGCTTGTCTTAGCGTCTGTGATGAGCAGACTCCCTTTACCATTTGGCAGTTCACATGTCTTAGTCAGAGCAAACAGGCAAGAGATCACTTGGTCTTTGGAAATATTCTCATTTTCTTCTGCATTAGAAGGTGGTACAGGTGCATCAGAGCATACAGTACTATCATTTTCTGACTTTTCAATATGGTGTGCTTGGAGGCAAAACAGAGGAGTTAGAAAATTCAGAATTCAAACAAATACTTTCTTTAACTGCACTTTGAGACATGGTACTATGGCTGTTCTGAGTGGAATCCGAGTGATCAGCCACAGGATTATTTACACAATTACTGGACCAGCTCTGAGGGGACCGCAAAATAGTGCGCAAGGTTTCATTCTCTATTTCTAAGGAGGCTAACATAGAAGCTGAAAAGTAGTCTTGTACCAGGGTTTTAGATTCCCACTTGAACTCTGGGTTATAGTTTTTTAACAGAGTCTGAAACATTTTATTCTCTTGTTGCAATTCCAAAACCCTTGATTCAAATATATCCTGTGAAGATTGTAGATCTTTTTCTACAAAGACAGCGGTAGACTTTGAAACTTCACAACAATCAACAGAACTAATCCTTGGATTTTGTTCAAACTTGCTACTAGCTGTCTGTGTTTTAATAGGTCTTCTCTCTCTTTTGGCAAACTGATCACAGTTTACTTTGAAAGTAGTATTTAACAAGGTCCCTCTAGTATCCGGTGTTGTGATCTTTACTGGACTACAAGACTGGGTAACATTATCTGAAAGGAAAACAGAGGTTATGAAATGAATCTGCTCTTTCTTTGGCTGCTGTGTGGTTAAACATGCTTTAACTGGGGTCTTTGAACTACCAGTTTGGTAAGATGCTGATAAATACTGTGTCTGGAAAATGTCTTCAAAGAAAACATTGTCTTGACAGGGGGTCTCTAAGTTACAAACTTCAGAAAAATTTCCTTAATAGTACCACTCTCTAAATTGCTATTTTGTCTTTCTGCTGCTAACAAGGTTTGCAGAAATTCGTTTTCATCCTGTAAGTCACTGGCTGACATCAGGTGAGGATCAGGGTTACAGATTGAATGAAAATCTAACATAGAAGGATCAGCCAACCACAGGGAATAATATTCAGCACGTAAAAGTCTATTTTGTGCCATGAATCGATCTCTAGAGTCCAAGGACTTTTGAATATGTTGTATAGAACTGTACTGCTTAGGTAATGGATGTCTGCCAACATGCGCAGACTTTCTGGATCTGACACTAAACATCTTGGCAAGAACTGACTGGGTGAGCTCTGAGAAAAAAGTGGTAGCTAACTGAATGCAAAGAAACCTCACAAGTGACCCTGGAAATGTGGGTTGGTCATTCTGTCAGGGACTGTCCGGGACTATGTGGGGAACACAGTCAGGGACTTGGGCAAGGACTGGGAACTGGGTAGAAAACGTACACATAAAGAGGAGTACAGCGCTGCCCAGGATCATACAGGGAGTCAGAGGAGAAAAAGGGATCCAAAGGGAAGCCTGTAGAAGTGAACAAGATGGGTAAGACTCAGAAAGGAAGGGCACGCATGAGGCAATTTAGCTTTCAGAAAAACTACACCCAGGACGAATGTGCAAGACATATATATGAAACAACATTAACAATAAAAGGGAGTGTGGGGTAAAGCACTCAGGAGCTCCACACGGTAAGATTGAAGCTCAGTAAGTTTCTTACCCACAATTACTGTTACAGATACTGACTGCAAATACCCACATGTAGGATATGCATGCAAAGGCAGGGTCTGTGGAGCTTATACCTATGGTGATGTTACAAATGCAACTCAAAGACAATACTCACAGTGAACAAGAAACACCACCCAGGTAGTCAGCTGTGCCCACGGATCCCGGCGATCAAACAGGAACACGCAAGGAACAGCAAGGGGGTAGAACCAAACACAAGCACAATAGACAAGGAGCTAGGAAGGAGGAGTGCCCAACAGGAAAGGAAGGAAATCACTGGGCACACCCGGCAGAAAGCAGGCAACAAACACACAAGGTAACAGAAGCAAGACAGCAGAAATAGAAAGACAGCAAACCAGGAACTGGAACCAATGAATTGGGAAGAAAGGCAGGGACTGGAAAGGGATATACAGAAGGGGAAGCTACAAGGGTATACTAGAATAGTGCAGGTTAAGAAATCAAGAAAACAAAGTAGCATAGAAAGGCAGAGCTGGGGCAGGAACAAGAACTGAGCTAAAGCTCAGGAGTCTAGGTAGCCCTGCAGGCAGTGCTGTTTCAGGAGCAGGGAATTAGCTACAGCTCAGGAAACAAGGAGTCAAGAGAGCACTGCAAGCAATGCAAATCAGGAACAAGAAATAGCTGAAGCCCAGGACCAGGAACAGGAGCAAAGAATAACTAGCTCAGGAACTCAGGAAACAAGAGCACTGCAGGCAGTGCTAATTCAGGTACAAGGAATAGCTATAGCTCAGGAACTCAGGAAACAAGGTAGCACTGCAAGCAGTGCTAATTCAGGAGAAGGAAACTGCTGCAGTTCAGGAACAAGGAATACTAAGGCTCAGGGGTCAGGGTAGCACTGCAGGCAGTGCTAATTCAGGAACAAGGAAAACAGCAGCAGGTCAGGAACAAGGCATAACTAAAGCTCAGGAAACACTGGAAACAATAGCAAAAGCTCAGGGAGCACTGGAAACAAGGATCGGTCTCACCGGTAAACAGCTACAATGACCAAAACTGGGCTGAAGGGAGCTGGGGCTTAAAAGAGCTCTCAGTAATCACATGCATCAGGTGTGAGCAGGCTAGCAGCAGCCAGCCACAGGTGAGCTGAATTCCTCCACCCATCCTTGGCCTGCAGGGGTGGAGACAAAGCAGTGAGCAGGGAATTCTGGGTAATGGAGTTTCAGGCATGAGTAGGCTGGCTTCAAATATAAGCAGGCTGGCTTTCACAAAACCCGGCATGGATTGGGAATGGATGTCAATTCCCAATAAGTGTCCAAATGGCTGGAAGTCAGGATATGCATGCAGGGGAGGGTCTGGAAGCTTATTAGAAGACTGGAAAGTCCCACTATGCGGCCCCCTGGTGGTGGGTACGAGAGCACAGGGAGCAAATCGTGACACTCTGAGAGTGCATTGAGGCCTTCTCACCAGACCACAGTGCCAGTGCCCTCACCCCAAACCATGCATGTTACATTTGCTATACTCAGTTGGCATAGGCTACCTTACCTGTAAGTCCCTAGTATATGGTACCCAGAATACCCAGGGCCTGTAAGTTAGAGAGTCACTCCAAGGGTTACAGCACTGGTTGTGCCACCCTGGGCGTGACAAAGGTAAATCGAGTCTCCCAAACCGCCACTGCAGACTGGAAGAACAGTTTCGAACTGCTAGCCCGACTTTGCCATTTAAAACCAAGGCAAAGTCAAACTACTGAATGGTGAGACCAAAGTTGATACTCCAAGGTATAAAATAACTTGTTACATTAAGCTGGACCTGATTCTCAATTTAGAAATTATTGTTAAAGTTACAGTGTGCAACTTTTATAAAGTTGCCACTTTGTTGACTACAATCTCCTTTGCCCTTGAGGGTTACATATGGAGCTTGAACCCGAGACAGCTTTCTGCCCTCCTAACTACTCCCAGGAAAGGAGACAATAAGGACCTGCACTGGAGAGAGGTGTTACCTCCCTCCTGCAGGAAGCCACACAGGTGTTTGCCCAAATGGTTGGTAAGCTTCAAAGCTGAAGCTGCCTTTGAAGAGCAAATGGTGAACACGTGGGAGAGGGGCAGCCCCACTATTTAGGCAGACTAGCTGGCACCCAGGAAGAAGAGGGGAAACCTCTTGTCAAACCAGTTTTTCAGGGGCGTGTAACCCCTTGGTAGCCACACCTCTGGGTTGGACTAGGAAGCTCTGCACACCGAGAGAGGGGTTCTGCCATGTTGGGAGTGGGCAGAATGGTGCATTTTGGGATAGCCAGATGCCACACTTCCTAGGAAGTGGTCACTAGAAGGGAGGGAATCTTGTAGCCTGTTGGCTACTGACCGCAACTATACTGAGGGCATTTTCTGAGCATAAATAGGGCACCTCTAGCTCCCAGAACTCAGATATTGTCTGGACTGGAAGAAGGACCGAAGAAGGACTGCCCTGCTGCCCTGTGGAACTGTCAGAGAGAGGATGCACTGGCGTGGACTACACCTTCTGAACTTGGTGGCTAGCATAGGAGAGCGACTGTGCCTGCTGTGCCCTGCTCCTGGAGGTCATTTCCAAAGTCCAGCCAAAGTCAAGAGACTCTAAGGGTCAGTTGGCTGACCTCCTGTTCACAGCACACGGCCACAACAGCTGAGAAGCCTGCTGGGGTGAGTTGGTAGCCCAGAACCTTCAGATCACCGCCAACCGCGGCCATGCAGCACCAGAGGCCAGAACTTAATGCTCAAATTTGCACCCAAGTTCGCTGAGCCCGAGAGAGTAGTCGAGTGCAGCTTGGTCACTCAGAAGCTGAGTTACTGCATACAGAAGGATTCGGCCGTGAGCGCAATACTGGGCAAATGGTAGCCCAGTGGCGACTGGACTTCTACCAGCACCAAGAGGACTTCAAGGGATGTCGACCCTCTGAGCAGGAGCATCTCATCACCTCTGTGGACCGAGGAGTAGCCGCAGGATGAACCCCTATCGACCGCATTGCATCCACGCTATTCGTGAGCATCCTCAGCATCCTTTATCCCTTGCATCAGGAGCACTTCATCGGAAACCCCTGCAGTGGATAAAAGTGCCTGTAATGGAGGATTGCTTCTAACTTTGAGGTAAATGTTTTTGAGGACCTTGCTGGTTGCCCTGACTGGATCCCTACTGGTGTTGATTGTCTAAGTTACTCTAAGAGACCCCATTACAACAAGCCTAACCTTTTGGTGAAAACGTTTCTAAGTGTTACATTTGTTGAATTTGCCCATGCTTGTTCATGGTTGAGTGAAATGCTTTGATTTACCATACCTCGTAAATTCAAAATCTCTAGAACCCTCTGGGGGATCTTTTTCATTGTGGTGTCTATTTTATAAACTGGTGTAGGATTTCCTTGGTTTTTGCCGATATCTACTGTAATCGTTTTGCTGCTGCTTAAATGCTTTACATAATGGTTCCTTTGTGTAAGCCTTGCTGCTCAGACTCACAGCTACCCAGGGTGAGTGAAAGGTTTGACAAATGAAACCTACTGGTGCTTAAGGGGTTGGTAAGTGTATTACACGGTGAGGTCGCACAACCACACCATATAATGCAACTCATTTCCTCACAGGTGCCATTCCAAAATGTCAAAGCCTTTCTTCACAACATTAGCATTACCCTTATTAACACAACTATTAAATTGTAAATCGGAATATACTACTGGTGCCCTGTCTGATGGAAATAAACATTTGTACCCCATCAGCTTCAAACTATATCTTGTAAAACTGCGGTGATAAGGACATCAGAATCAATTAATTAATGGGGGTTTATGTCCATATTCAACTGTGCCATCTGACAAAACTAAAATCAAAACCTGCATAAACATTTTTACTTCTTCGATTTCTTCCCTTTGACTGACAGTGCTTATTTTGCTTGCAGTCTGTTCCCCTGACATACTTCAAAAATTTCCTGGATGATCTGGGACCACAATTCTTAGCTGGACAAACAATCTCATGGTGTTACAATTGGAACATTTGGATATACTCCTTTTACCAGATCCTTTGTAATGTATATTGTTTCATCCAAACACTGATTTTTCATAGAGAATAATTTTTGATCTTATGTGTTGTCTCTTCATCTTGCCACAATTTGGTCACTAATTAATAAATCATCAAAATCTTGAATGGATCATTGTAAGTGAAGAGATCTTGGTCTGTGGTTTCAAACGAATTGGAGGTAGAGTGGCAAATCTCGTTCTGGATTTCTTACCCTTCACATCTTTATTTTGCCATCGAAATTTTGGAAGATTTGCCATTTCACAAACAACAATTAGGCTTGAAGGCAGGGCCTACCAAGTTAAATGACCTCATCTCTAACCCAGTTCTTTCACCGACCAGCTTTGATGGATATTGATCTGCCACAATATTTGAGTCTGATGTGGCTCAAGATAAGTCTATACCCTTAGACTATACACTACAAGCATGTGGGAGGAAGATTTCTGAACCGACAGAACTATAAAGGGAGAAATTTCGGGCTGCTAAGTTGTCTTTGTGTATTTTTCAAGGTGAGAGATGAACCCTCTTCTATCTACCCCTTTCTCTCTTAGCTTTCTTTCGGTAGGTTTAGAATTTCTAAATCCCCTTGGTTTGGTTTTCTACTAATCCTACTGACTCCTGATAACTTGGTGTGTCGGTGTTTGGTGGCTGGAGGCAGCTAAGATATTGACTGAAAGGACTCCTTGACCTAAGGCTAGGTCATTACTTTTTGACCATTCCTTCCTGGGGACTATTTACCAAAGCTTCTATCTGCATCTCAGAATAGGGATTTGGCGGTGGTTGATTTACCACATCCCCTTCTGGTACTCCTGGGACAAGGAGAGTGCATAATTTCAGCTCCTCCCTGCCATCGCCTCAACCAGAATCAGACTGATGGAGTTGGAACTGGTGTGGATTTTCCCTCATTTCCCTCCATCTGCTCCTCTCTCTCAATGTCAAATCTCCTTCTCTTTCTTTGACTTCTCCAACAGAGCAACAAGAGTGAGTAGGAACACTCTACTTTCACAGGAGTCAATGAATGCAATAGTCGTTGGCTCAGTTAATTTATTGGAGGCTCATCATGTTCGCCAGAACACAAGGAGTGCTACTCTTGATTATTATGTAGTATTCCTGTAACTATATCGGCTTTTTGTATCTGGTACATGTGACAAGGGCCAGATTGTCGGTTATACTGTGTATTTTAGTGTGCCAAATCCACTACTTTTACTTCTCAAATGTTGACTGTAAGAAAAGCCCTCAATGGAATATTTCAGATGAAAGCTCAAAAGGTGCAACAATGTATTGTGATACGTTTTCTTAAGAAACAGATTGGCAACCCAATTTAGTGCAACCCTATTCATCACCCCATTCTGGGGAACCTCTACCTATGGCTGTTGATCAACATTCTAAATTCCGTCACCTCCTGATCTTACATGTATGCAGACAACACACACATCTTGCTTAGACAAAAGCTACTATCTCTACCCTCACCAACTCGGGTGCTGTCTCCATGCCATTATCAACTGGATGACCCTTAACTGGATCAAGACAAATTCTGCAATAAGTTAGATGGGACTTTCTGTCTTAACCTCTGGTTTGAGTCTGTTGGGGACGTATCCATGAAGACTCATCTAGTGTCCAAAACCCCAGCCTCTGACCTTTGAGTGCCCAATATCTGGTGAGTTGTCCTTCACTATTTATTGAAGTTAAAATATTTTGCAGAATCTTCCTCGTCCTTACTTTTCCTCAATGATCGGAATGGTACCAGAATATTGTTATGGTAGACTCAATATAGCTTGACAACAATTTTGTGTCCTAAATATTATTTACAAAAGTATTACTTCATTGAAGTTAATAACATTAAATCAACACACAATAGAATTTATATATTTGTAAGCATATTTTGGGCATGGATCTTCTGACAGACAACCTTGTTTGACCATAATAAAAGCCTTGCTATCTGGTTTCATGTAATACCGCATGTTAGACCTGGCAGCCTTGGTGTGGTTTCCCCTGTATTTTTGCCTTTGCCTCCTGTTATTTGTCTGTGTGTTGGACTTCGTTTTGCTGGTCTAGATGCTTTGGGCACTTTGCCACTGCTGTTCAGTTAAAAATAAACGTTCCCTTTGGAAATGCTCTATATAATATTCACACACTTATTCACCACAAACATTCCCCATCTATTGCACTGTATCAAGTTAATACTCCATTCAGGATGCTAAAGCACTTATAAAGATATTTAATTGACAATACCACAGTGGTTCATTAAAAATATACAAACCAAACAGTTTTAAAAGTAAATACAATACATACTAAAACCAATATATGTCACAATTGTACAAATTCATTACACAATCAACTTCCTGGAAAGGAATATAATGAGACAGTTATATTTGTCTTTCATTGTTAATTTGAGATAATACACAGCACCTTGCAGGGGAATTAATTTCCTGTCATTATGTTGCTACTGTCTTTTGTCAAATGTAACAAAGCTTCAAGCGTCGACGCGTTTCGGTGGAGTAGCCTCAATCAAGCCACCTTCTTCAGGACAAAAAGTTTGATTCACTCCTTTCCGTTATTTCAAATACCACACATAATTGATTCTTTAAACACCTAGTGTAAAAGAAATGAAAATGTAGGTATATGTATATAAAAAAAGATTTCAACCTATTCCTAACACATTAATAATACATATTTATAATGAAAATTAAACAAAAAGGAAATTTTTCCATCTCTAACTATATACATATTTACAATTAAAATTAAACAAAAGGGAAATTTTTCCATCTCTGACTCTTTTCACACATATCAAAAAGGAAACTTTTTCCATTTTTAACTATTTAAAAACATGTCAGGTTATATAATGCTTTCCTCACAATCCCCACAGTATCTATAAGTGCTCCAAACATCCCTACTTGGGTTTGCCTTATTAAAAAAAACAGAGGTCCAACTTCATTCTTCCTCAGTTATAACCCAATCACCATTCATTCTCTCGTCCAAATAGCAACTCACCGGTGCAAAAGCACTCAGTTGGATGTTGCTTCAGTAAAATCTTATTAGATGATTCACAAATATTTCAATGTTCTCTAGAGTGGAGACATAAAGATAGTTCTCATGAATTCTGTTATATTTTAACATGATCAGGGCTACTATTATCCCTGGTATTTCCATCTCCTTACCTATAGATCTCCACTGTATCTCTGCATAGTGTTTTCCTCTATTCAGTCAAGAGTCCAGTTCTGGTCAAATCACCCCCTGTATATAGGGAGAGGATCTATTTAATTTAGGGAGAACAATTCTATTTCAGTTTGGCCATGCCAACCCCTCCCATCGATATTACTTATTACATTTTAATTTTTAGTTAATAGAGGGAGGTTTTGTTTCAAGTTGCTCCCAACAACTGCTCCCATGATACCTCAATGGGACTCTATTTAGATGACCCCACCTTTTATTCGTTAACATCTCACCTTTTAGTTTGAGACGATTCACTTAGCCTCAAGGGTTATTATATTACCGGAATGCGTATCCGTAGCTAGAATAAAAGCATAGGTATACGCTTTAGACAAAAATAGAGTTAGTGCACTACTACAGTTTTACACTCGCTTGCTTCAGTTTTTATATATAGCGCAAAACCGCATAACCATGGCCAAAATTATAAGCATGGACATGCGCTAACTATCGTAAGGCTAATGCAATCTTCTAATTAAAACACAATATATATTAGTGCGCTTACTAGCTTTGTCCCTTTACCATCTCCTTTACCTATTGGCGTCCTCAAAACTCAGTTTTTATGTAGCGCAAAACCGCATGACCATGGCCAAAATATCAAGCATGGACATGCGCTAACAATCGTAAAACTAATGCGCTCCTAATGCGCTCCTCTGCCTTTAAGCGTCCTCAAAACTTGTGTGGTACTTTGATAGACCCGTACTATCGCATCACCATAAAAGAATATCCAGCGTGGATATAAGCTGATGTTCACCAAAATAATGAGGGCCTCTCGTTCAAACACCCAGTTTGTTAGTGCAATTGCTGCCTTTATCATTTTAAAGTCCAGCCTGCCTTCTAGCATCCTCAGAACTGGTACGGACACTCTAATAGACCCGCAATGATTATTATTACGCTAGCTCTCTACCTCGCTTGTTGTAACCCACAACCTACCTTTGTGGCTCACGGCTTCCGCATATTCCGGTGCTTACTCTCCTCTGTGGTTCGATTAGAAATGAACCACTGTGACTGCTGGGTTTTTATCACGTTGCATGCATCTAATCCAATGCCCTTTGGTTGCGTCAGGAGGTCATGTGACCAGCATCTCCACAAGGGTGGCGCAATCTTTTAATGGTACATCTCTCAATATGTGGCGAATTATCTAACTTAATTTTTCTTTTATGAAACGCCCGTATCGCTACACATAAACTCGGGTTTAAAATTTAAACTCGATCTCTATTTTGGTTTGTAATTTTTTATATTCAAATATGTGACGATCGATGAGGGTCTTCTATTAACATATACCCCATTTATTTGTTTTAGTGTATCAAGCATTTATTCGGGAATTTCCCAATCTTATTAGCCCTATCTAATTTAATGGATATTCTATTGAAGATCCAAACATTTTCCTAAGGACCCAAAGCAATTTGTTTAAAACCAAAGACTTGTTGGTTCCCAAAGGTATATTAAATTCGCCTACTACTGCACTATACTGTCCTGATATTGCCCAATGTAATTAGGTGAGTAAACGGTAATACTGATGGTAAACCCACTAATTTAATTCTCTCATTTCTATATTGCTCAGTTTACAGTGCTGTTCTTACTTTTCCTCAATTGTCTGGTACAACCAAAGCTCCCTCATTTAGCCTACGTTACCAATTTCATCCAGTCCTCCCTTGTGTTCAGTCCCTTTTGTATGGTATCTAGTATTGAAATATACCATTGTTCCCTAATTTTTCTTTTCAATTCTAAGTTGCCACCCCTTTTATTCCCAATAATCTTTTCAATAATGAACCACTCGACCTCAGTGTGTTTATGATTAAGTGTATTATAGTGGTCCACTAGGGGTGCATTCTGTTTACTTGTTTTCAGGGCTGATCAATGTTCTAGCAACCTTAATCTTAGTTCTCTTCCCGTCTCTCCCACGTATGCTAGGCCACATGGGCAGCGTAACAGGTAAACCACATTGAAACTACTACAGTTGTTTAGGCTTTTGGATGTTAAGGTATATCCATTATGTATATATCTTTAATGAACCACTGTGGTATTGTCAATTACATATCTTTATAAGTGCTTTAGCATCCTGGATGGAGTATTAACTTGATACAGTGCAATAGATGGTGAATGTTTGTGGTGAATAAGTGTGTGAATATTATATAGAGCATTTCCAAAGGTAACATTTATTTTTAACGTTTCGGTTTATTGGTGCTCTGTCCTTTTGGAACAAACGAGCCCCTCTCCTTGTTTTTTAAGACTGCTGTTCAGTGCCAAAACGCCATTGCTCCCTCTGTAAATTGTTATGATGGATTAGTGTTTCCATGATTGGTTTATTTGGTTTACTGTTAAGTCCCTAGTACAGTGCACTTGGTGTGCCCAGGGCCTGTAAACCAAATGCTGCTAGTGGGCTTGCAGCACTGATTGTGCCACCCACACAAGCAGCTTTGCAACAGAGTCTCAGGTCTGCTATCGCGGTGCCTGTGTGCAGTCTAGTACTGCCATGTCGACCTGGCAAGTGCACCCACTTGCCAGGCCCTAACCTTCCCTTTTCTTACATGTGAGTCACCCCTAAGGTAGGCCCAAGGTACCCCTGTGGGCATGGTGCAGTGTAGGTGAAAGGTAGGACATGTAATGGTAGTGAAATACTACCAATTTTGTTTTTCACTATTGAAAGGCTATCTGTCCCATAGGATAGAATAGGGAGTTTTCTTATAACATCTTATAAGCATAACTGCCCATGGGAACAAGATGGAACAATGGAGTTTAGTATGCCTGAACTCAGAATATGAAGATGCATCATTTAGTAAGGATGATTTGTACATTCTGTGTTTGAAAATACCACTTTTAGAAAATAGGTATTTTCTTTCTTAGTCATCCAGTGTGCCTCTGCTAGGTTTGTGTATTGACTGTCTGACTTGGGAGTGACAGGGGCTGGGGATGTGCATTCTGTTCAGATAGCCACTTGGGGAATTAGGTGTGTCCTGCCTTTCCAGGTCTATTCAGGGTTAGGCTGAATAGACCTGGGGTGCATTCAGAGTAGGGGGGAGGAGATTTCTTTCACACCTGAATGGGCCTGGTCTGCCTTGGACAATGCTGTCTCCACCTCCTGCCAGGAAGCTGCACCGGAGAGCTCATAACTGGTCGTGGCTGGGCAAAGACACTCTCTGCCTCCAGAGAACAAAGGATTTTGTACTATAAAGAGTGGGGCCCAAACCTCCTGAACTTTAGATTACTTCTGGGATTCAAGAGGAACCTTTGCCAAGGAGAAGAGGTGTAGAAACTGAGGAGAAATACTGCCCCTTTGCTGTGTGCTGTCTGGGGTTGGCCTGCAGTGGCCATTTCTGCCAAGGAAAGGACAAGGACTTTGCTGTGTGCTGTGTCCCCTGCTTGAGGAAGATCTCCAAGGGCTTGAAGTAGAGCTTGCCTCCTGTTTTTGGAGTCTCAGGTATACAAAGACTTGACCCCCAGCTCCACTGAACTTCCTTGCTGGGAGTTCTGACTTGCCAAGAGGTGCCTGCTGCTGTTCTGGGCCTCTGGAGGTTGTTCCTGCTGTTGGGAGCTGGAAAAGCAACGCAACTAAGAGAAGCGCGACACATCCACACCTGTTTCTGACGCATCACCAAAGAAACCGACGCAGCGCCTGCCCGCGGCTCGAGAAATCGCTGCACGCCGCATAGAGTGTACTGTTGTACGAAGTCCGAGATCACCGCACCAATTCTGACGTAGGCCCGGCTGTGCGGCTGCAAGAACTAACGCATCGTGTGACCGCAGCTGCAAGAACCAACGCATCCTGATCCTCACACACCGCATCTGGGCACCATGCCTGCAAGAACGACGGGGTCGCAGTAAGAAACCGACACATCACCTCCCCACACAGTAAGAAACCAACGCATCCCCCCCTTTCAGTAAGGAACCGACACATCACCGCCCCTGCGTGGCAGTAAGGCAACGACGCATCGCATCCCCTGAAGTAAGGAACTGACGCATCACCTTCCCTGGGCGTAAGGAACCGACGCATCACCTTCCCTGCGACAGTTTTTGTTTGTGTGCGTAACGCATCCAAGGTACTTTGTGTGAAGAGTGTCGCATCTGCAATTTGCTTTGAACAGAACTGTTTCTACCTTTTGAAAGTCATATTTTTATTACTGGATTGTGAATTTTATCGTTTTGGTCTTGTTTGGTTTAGATAAAGATTACTTATTTTTCTGAACTGGTATGATGTCCATTTGTAGTGTTTTCACTGCATTACTGTATGTGTGCACAAATGCCGTACACACTGCCTCTGAGATAAGCCTGTCTGCTTGTACCAAGCTACCAAGGGGGTGAGCAGGGGTTATTTTAAAAGTGTATCCCCCTTACCCTGACTAGGAAGAAGGGTCCCTACTTGGACAAAGGTACCTACCTCTGCCAACTAGAGACTCCCATTTCTAACACCGCAGTAGCCTTCTTCTGTGGCTCATAGTTTCTGAACTCTACTGTCGTGTAGTTCCTATATTACCTATACAGGATCTGCGTGTTTGGATAACATAAACTGTGGAATTGGTGGCGGACTGATTCCGTGCACCCCCACCGGATACGTTAGCCTGTCTGTATTAGCTAGCTCACAGTGCCACTATAATCTCCTCTTATCAAGGAGAGAATAGATTCTGGCAACCTCAGAACATGACAACCCTGATCCCTCAGAATCGTGGAAACAATATACTACCTTTCGCTCAGTCACTCGTGCTCACTTAGTTTGTCTCAGAGAGGTACACAGAATAAACAGGCTGGGCGTTTTCAATAAGTATTTATTGAAGAATTGTTATTCTAGTGTAGAATAGATGAGCTGCAACAACCATTAGACAGTAGCAGAGATATATGATTAGCAGTACCACGAAAGTAAAGGGATGGTATAGTTCTACCATCTTGCAGAAATCATGAATATATACAAGTACATAAAACACATGATAAAAAGTGCGTACTCCCACGATGTCTCCCTAACTAGATGTACCTAAATGTACCTAGTATCTGTGTAGGTGTTATGCCAAGAATCCCTCTAGGATCTAGTCAACCCCATTACCTGAGAAATGAGAGAATATGGGACCCCGTCCTGGTCTCGAGTTGGACATCCCGCGAGGGATGTTAGACCAGTGCGAGCTGGAACGTCTGCATGCAGGAACCTCAGCGTCTCTGGTCAGTGTGTCAGCTGGGAAGTCTCGGTCTCCTCTATCTTCCTAAGCAAGATGTGCTGTATATATATATACCCATAGGTCTCCCAAGATGTCCTACCTTGCTGTGTTACTGTGTCGGCCTAAAGGATGACGTTGGGCCTGAACTTTATACAGAGATATTATACAGGAGATGGTAATCCTACTGTTAGTCCTGCTGTGCTTCCAAGAAGCCTCATGCATAATGTATGAGAATCGAACCAGGAAAAACCTGCGTTCTGAATGCAGTGTCATATCTAGGTAAAAGGTCAGGACCCAAGAACCGATATGTGTGTAATGTAGGGAAGAATATAGGTGAAAGGTTACAGGGTTACCTGCGCCTATATAGGGTACCTATATGGAATATAACACCCACTCCTCTTCCGACTGGACAACATATGTAACTTATTACCGTACTACTAGGCTAACGCATATTAGTATAGATTTATAAAACATTGATTATGCTAAAAAAATGTTAAAAATCCTCTAAAATTTCTAAAAATTTCAAAAGAATATTAAAAAATAATGCAAGCCATAGCTCTAAAGTGTCCATAATTATAGTCCGAAGCACTATAAGCATTAAAAAGCCATGTATGCCCAAAAAATGAAAGGAATGTCAATTTTTTTTTGTGAGTTCCAAATTTGAGCTTATTTAAAAAAGGGCGAATTTCTTCCCAGCACATGACAAGCCAAATGAGTCAAATGTATATGTGTCCTGGCTGGTAGATGCAACATTTCCGTTGCTTGCATCCGCCGTAGACAGCCCCTGTAACACCTCGCAGAGTATGTCAATTGAGCACACATGATGTTCCATGCTGTCCGCAGCCGGTGCTGGGGCAGCCTGTGCGCCATCCAAAGCCTGCGTGTCAGTGGAGGAGCCGGTGTTCATACCAACATGTGCAGTTACTACCTGCGGTGGCTCAAGGAATGCCACCATCAACATTGGAATATGCTGAAGACCCTGCAGAACACGGGCCGTTATCGGGTCCAGTAACGCATTCACTTCCGGTTGTGCACATGAAGGGAGTGTCAAACACATGTCTAACACGCATTCTTCTCCGCAAAACAGGCATCGGAGGACAGGTAAGATGCAGTCCATCCAGACTGGTCGAAATGACAAGAACCAAGATGCACTTAGTTCTCTTAGGCGAGGTGTGCCCAGATGTTGTACCATGCAGTCACGGTATTTACGCTCCAGGAGTGCTTTATCCATCTCCTCGGTGACTGGGATGTCCATTGCATAGCAAATATAAAACAATCAGGATACCTGCTGCTAGGAACAGGATGAGCGGAAGTCCTCCAAAGATGCTTCCAAACACGGAGTGTATGAAGTTTGGGATAACTCCAAGTACCGTCTGAAAGGTGCTCAGAAGTCCAGAACCTATGGTCTTAAATAGGTGGACTATGCCTGTCGTAACATGTTAAAGATACGATTGACCATTTCTGCGAAATGGAAAGGGCAGTTTGTATCAATTAGCGCCTGTATCTCTGCCGAAGACCTTGCGATCTGGAGATCAAAAGTCTCTCGAGCGGAGGTTAAGGGCACAGACTTCTGTAGAAGCATGGCTTTCATTCAGCTTAGAGTATCAAACCGTATTAAGGAAACATTCAGTGAAGGCCATAACGGCGCCTCCCTGACTGTATGTGTCGGTGGAAACAATACTTGCATACAACAAGTAACCCTGGAGCTCACGGTTACCAGATATGCGATGCCCGGGAGCATGCCGCAGCAGCCTTGACTGTTCAGCATCAAGTAACTCCCATTTGAAAGTAGCCTGAATGCTGGAGTAATCACTGCAGCTGGGGTACCCCTCAAATGGCAGGACAGGTTTGCTACAGAACCATTACAAGCCCCGTGCAGCATTATATCCTGGCATATGAGTGATCCACTTAAAGCGTTCTCACAGTTGGTACCGCTCAGAAACACTTCTCGATCCCCACTCCGGCATAGAAATCTGTATGGGAATACCCATGATTCCTTAATGTATTCCTTACCCATTTCGTCATATCTGCCTACTTGCTTTTGTTCATGGCAAGACGTCTGTTGCACTGTCTCGTTCAAAAACATGATTTGTTGAGGGATGAGGCATGCTCTAAACAAAGCTTCTGTTCCCTGAACTTGCCATTCTCTAGTACCCCAAACTGATTTTAAGTCTATGGTGTCTTTCCATAAGTCGAAACCTTGTTCAGACAACTGGGCAATAAAGGAAGCAGAGTAAATGTGTTTGGTGTTTGTTAACATATTTTTCTGTGCTGATGTTGGTGCAACCTTATAATAATATGAGGCTGGGTCAGACATATTAAACCCTGAAAAATATGGAAACTTTTGTGTAAATGTTTTTGAACTGCCTTTCGGCGGTGTTGGACAATGTTCCCACTGGTGGTATGTGAACACAGGTCTAGGATTTGCAGATTTATGCAGAAAGTGATGACCATAGTGTTGATAACAATACATAGTTTCGAAATCTGATGTGCTTTCCAATGTTTCACTATTAGAAAATGCAGCAGATTTTTCCAAATCAGACAACATGTTATTTACAGTCTCAAAATCACAATCATCGGAAAATGTACTTGAGGTAATGATATCACTCAACGATATTTTAAATAAATTTCAAAAGTAAGTTCACCTTTTGGACTGCAGAGCTTTGTTGAAGGTATCTTCCATTAACAAGCATACTAAAAACTTTTACCAAGCCTACTCAGAAAAGAAAGAAAAGTATCCCGGTGATTACCCATAGTTCTACCCAAGGTGACACCAGGTAAGTCTTTTTAAGAAAGTTCAGAAAGCCTTTTACTTGCTTCTTGCGTGATTTTTTGGCTGGCGTCGTTTCCGGTTCACTTGGACCCAAAGAAAACGTATCAAAGTTTATGAAGTAGCCAGAAGCAGTTCGATCAATTGTTGGTATTGCATCAGGATTTGTAGAAATCGTAGTTTGTTCTTGTCGAGGCATGTTGATGTAGACATCTGTATTTGGTCGAATAGAGAGTTGTCTTTCATTTTGAGTTTGATTTTGAAATTGAACTTCAGGTTCAAGCGGAACTAGTTCCATAGCATTGTTGCATAGTCCTTCATTCCGTGCAGGGGACTCTTCGAACATGATGAGTCTTTCCGTTTGAACTTCTTGGATTGTAGCGAGAGGAGGGCGTCTGCTACTTTGGAGTCCACGTGGCCTACTACTCAGTATAGGCCACATAGTGTGGTTTGATTAGGTCGATTGAGACAAATCTTTTCTCCTATTTTCGGGCAAGAGGCGGTAGAAGTACAGTTCTTGTTCCTTCAATTTATAGAACCTGTACAGGCTTTCTGTATGATGGCCCAAATTCTTTCTTGTCTGCTATCTTCTCTCTGACCAGATCCCCGACTTTTGGGATCCAGACAGGCCTTGCCACGACTGATTTGACTTCCCCAGTGGCGGTCTGCTTCAGGTGGACATCACTTTGTTGTGTCCTGGATTCATTTAGATCCTGTAAAACAGCCAAACGATCATGGATGTCAAAAGGCTTTTCATCCGCCACTGCGCCTTCACAATCAAGATCAGGTACTCACATTCTTGTCCCAAATAGGACCTCATATGGAGTGACCCCCCCTAGAGAACTTCTTGGCATGTTGTTCAATGCTCTCTGAACTCCATACAAATGCTTCACCCAACTCTCATCCGTGCCTAATACTCTAGCTGTTAAAGATTGCTTTAAGTCCCTTTTTTTTCTCTCCACAACCAAATTTCCCTCGGGATGGTACGGAGATGAGTACCGCAACGCTACACCCAATCCTCGCATGGCCTCCTTGTAAGCCTGAGAGCTAAACGCAGGGCCCTGGTCAGAGAGTAATGTGCCAATTGTGTATGTCCCTATAAAGACTCGCAAATCTTTGATAACAGTTCGAGCGTCAGCCGAGCGTTGGGGCCACACCCATAGGAATCTTGAGCAGGAATCCACTGCAACCATGATATACCTGTAAGCCCCTTCACATTTTAAGGGGCCGCAGTGGTCCAGATAAATGCACGCGAATGGACAGTCTGATGCTGTCTAATAATGGGATTTGCGCTGGGCGAGCTATGGTGGCCCCATTTATCTGTTGACAGATATCACACTTTAAGACGAAGTCCTTGGTCTGCTTTGTTAACCCAGGCCACCAATAGCGTTGTTTCAATAAAGAAACAGCTGCCGTAACTCCTGCATGGGCAGAACCTATTCCTTCGTGTGCTGTTAGAATTAAACCTAACCTACGATCCATGTTTGGAACTACTCTATCCCCCACTCCAGGAATCTTAGCAAATGGAATGTTATTGGCATCTAACTTGTCGGAGTACTTGAGGGGAAACCGTTTCGGTACTCTCCGCTGTTTTTGCGACAAGCATTGATAGCTACCATAATCTCACCGTCTATTCTCATTTTCGAACGAGTGATTGCAGCTACGGAAGCCGTGCATACAGCCCCCTTTGCGGCTTCATCAGCCAATGAATTCCCTTCAACATGAACGCCATCACGCTGATGACTCAGTGTATGTATCACGTGAGCTCTCGGTAGTTCAGTTTTCAACTCCACTACCTGTTCCCATAGCTTTTTATGCTTAATTGTGCAACCTTTTGCACCTTTTTGAAACCAGTACTGCAAATATTCATTGTAAAACTGCACTCAGTAAAAGGAATCGCACACAATTAGTGTGGGGAATTCTCGATCCGTATTTACTAGTGCCAGTATCGAGGCTTTTAACTCTGCCAGCTGTGCCGTGCAGTCTCCTAGAGATTGCGTTTTTGTGCAACTTGGGTGGAACCTTCCATCCTGCATGCGACCTTTAATGATTGCACATACTGCGCTATATTGTTGCTTACTTCCTGTAGCCGGTTGAGCAGATCCGTCAGTGTAAATTATATATTCATACTGATCTAGAGGCATTATTTCGTTTGGTAGAGGATATTCTTGCTCGTATTGCAGAAATGCTTGTGTCTTTAAATTCGGGTCGTACCTGTATTCTACATCTGATGCAGTGAGTGAATTAGCCCATTGTATCCATCTCGGATGTAAAGCTTTAGCATTAGGAACGCTTGCCTTTGTCGCAGCCTCTAAGGCTGGAACCAGAGTCACTACTATTATTCGTTTCCCCTGAGCCAGTGCTCTTTCTCTCACTACAACAGTCTGTACTGCTGTCAGAATCTTTTCTGTAGATGCGAAGGGCATCTCTGCATTTGTGTACAAATGTGATTTGTATGCAATTGGTACTGTCTCACCTTCATTATATGTTAGATAGGTGTACCAAGATTGACCCGCAACTATACGGATCACCAGGTTGCGTGTCTGTAAGTGTTTGGAAGCTATCATGTCAGCTTGTAAGGAACGAAGCATATCTGTATGTTCCTGTGTCCATTGTTTTACTGAAAAATCAGGTTTTATTAAATCGTAGAAAGGTTTTACTCTTTCTGCGTAATCCAAAATGTATGCTCTACCAAAATTTAGGAATCCCAGAATTGACTGTAAATTTTTCAATGATTTTGGAGGTTGGAGCAGCGCACATTTTTCTAAAAAATTGGCTGCCAGGCTTTTTCCTTCACTTGAAAGCTCATATCCTAAAAACAGGACACTGAGGTGGGCAATTTTTGATTTTTTAAAGTTGAATTTGTAGCCCTCAGATGCAAATCCCAAAATGATGGTATTCACTCTATTCAAGTGCTCCTCTAGGTCATCGTCCGTTAGATAAATATCATCCACATAGGATAATGCCTCTTCATCCAAATTTTGAAGTAACTCAGTTACTCTGGCCGTAAACAACCCTGGGCTGTTCTTATACCCTTGGGGGAGTTGACAAAATTGACGCTGGGACCCTAGTGCTGAGAATGCTGTTAGATACCTGCTTTCAGGCGCTATATTTTGGCAGAAAAATCCATTCGAGATATCAAGTGTTGTTTTATATTTTTTCCACACAATGTGATTCATTAATGCGGCGTTGTGTGAATTTTGGACTGCAAATGTCTTAGTGCAAGTGTTTAAATGTCTGTAATCTAAAACTAAACGATATGTTTTGTCAGGTTTCATGACCGGAAACAAAGGATTGTTCATTGATGAGGTGCAATTTAGGATCACCCCTTGGTACTCAAGTTGATCTAAGATCTCCCTGACCTGTTTTTTAGCTTCTTGCTTTATTGGATACTGCCTCTGTGCAGTTGGAGTATTTTTAAAGAAATTATGTGGTGGGTTGAATCCTCATCCCATCCAACATGGTTTTTGTATAATGCCGGAGCCTGGGCTACCGCCCACTCCTGCACATAAGTGTGTTGTAAGTGCCTGGGAATATGGTCTGAGAAGGCCGGAAGAATTACCATCTCTCCTTTAGGGCAATCCATGACGAATGCTGGCGGCCAATCTTGTTCAGCTAATAAAATATCATAGCCAAACGCCAGGTTCTCCCAAAAGAGACCTCTTACTGTTCTACATTTGTCCCCCTCCATTTGGAGCGTTATTTCATATACTTTATGTGGGACACTTACCCTAATATCAGGTGTTTCTACCATGATATAATCATTCAAGTACGCTGTCACCAGAAATTCCATCATGTTCAGGCGAGCTATTGTTATTTCTGCCGCACTGTCTAGCATCGTCAGAGGCCATTCCCCGTTCAGTAGTCGAGTCCTCAGAATTCTGGGCATGTCTGATCTTTAGACCTGCAACCTTCTTCTTTTTGAACTGTGGCTTTTGCTTTGGTTTTTCTTCTTTTTTAGAAGTGTAATCTAGAGCGTGCTGCTTGTCTCTGGACTTTGTACGCTCTTCTTGTCCGTCTGACCGTCCTTCCCTCTCGGAGTTTTTCGATGATCCCTGAAAGGAATGAGAGGAACGGGTATCAGTATCTTGATACCTGTCAGGTTTTCTAATATTATCCCTATTCCTAAGGTTATACCTCTTTTCGGAGGGCTCCTGTAGAGGAGATCTACCTCTGAATTGAGATCTGTTTTCTTTAAAGTTTTGTTGTTTTTTATTGTCCCACTTCTTCTTTGTCGAACCAGGTGTCTGCTTAGAAGTGTCCTTTTCAGGACTGCCCATCAGTTGTGGTTTTAAAGCTTTTCCACCCAAACTGTCTCTGCCTAATTCTGCATACGCAGTTTCAATTATTTGTGGTAGCTCGTGTTCCTGTTCTAAAGGACTGAACTCCCTCAGGCGTTTGCGGATTGCCACTGAAGCTGCTTCCCCTTTAATATTAGCTAGTATTATGGCTGATACCTGGGCATAGTTACCTAGTAACTTCATCCCTAAGTTCAGAGCAGGCTCTGCTCCGTACTTGTTTTGTATCTGTCTCAATACGTCTGGTACTACTGCTAATGACGGGATACCATGAGTTCTGGTATAAATGGCATCAAAGACTGTACCCCAAGTGGTACAATCCTCTATTTGTGGTGCTATCCCCATAAGCAAGCAGATTGTTAGCATTCTGTGTTTTTCATACGGGGTAGTATTCGGGAATTCTGCCTCTAGCTGTGTTATTTTCTGAGCTACCCAGAATGGCATTTGTTCACGTTTTGTGGGCCTTTTACCCATTACCGCGTGTAATGTTTGTGGTGTAATTTTAGTTGCTGTACCCTGAACTTGAGTTCCATTAGTTGCAACTATCGCTGGTTGGACTGTAAGTGTCCTCATGACGAATTGCGTCAAGTTTCTGTATATTTTAATTAAATCTTTGTGTTGTGTGAGTAAGTCTCCTGGTGGCATTGTTTCAATGTCAGGATGTGGTGGGTAGGCCGCTAATATAGGCCATGTGGCCCCTTCTCTTCCGAGCGGGCCGAGTCTCACTCTTCTTCTTATATGGGGTAGGGCGCCTTTAAACCAGTATAAGTGTTCCTGGTATGTGAGCGGAACGTCAATGTCCTCAAAAGGACAATATTCCGCTGGTGCAGCTCCTTCTGTGTAGGAGTGAAATGTTTTTGTTCTTGCATTTGCTGCTGGGAATGTAACCCACGAATAAAATACCTCCGTTCTGTTTGATTCGTGTGCCTCAATCACGAATACCACAATACCACCCCTAGGTGTTAAACCATGCTCTAGTAGTCTCAGGGTGACCGTATTTCTAAACTTTGGTGCAATTTGTATTGCGTCTGCATCTTCCGCACCATCTGTGAGGGGAAGTGCTTATTGCAGTGGGTCTAATTCTTGGTTAGTCATTGTTTTTAGAACACAAAAATAGTTTTCAAGAAAACCAAGATACGTGTTTATGCACAATTTTAGGAACACTGTGTCCTTCAAGCTTGATTAACCACCAGCCAATAAATAGGATTTTGTAGCCTACTCAGCTGTGGTGGAGTTTGTGCCCACCCACTCCAAACGTCTCTGGTATTTTGTGAGTAGGGGTCTCTGAGAATAGCACGACTGAACTACTGAGATTCTACTGTTAAATAAGTATGCAACCAACATTGGCGGCACCATGTCGTGTAGTTCCTATATTACCTATACAGGATCTGTGCGTTTGGATAACATAAACTGTGGGATTGGTGGCGGACTGATTCCGTGCACCCCCACCGGATACGTTAGCCTGTCTGTATTAGCTAGCTCACAGTGCCACTATAATCTCCTCTTATCAAGGAGAGAATAGATTCTGGCAACCTCAGAACATGACAACCCTGATCCCTCAGAATCGTGGAAACAATATACTACCTTTCGCTCAGTCACTCATGCTCACTTAGTTTGTCTCAGAGAGGTACACAGAATAAACAGGCTGGGCGTTTTCAATAAGTATTTATTGAACAATTGTTATTCTAGTGTAGAATAGATGAGCTGCAACAACCATTAGACAGTAGCAGAGATATATGATTAGCAGTACCACAAAAGTAAAGGGATGGTATAGTTCTACCATCTTGCAGAAATCATGAATATATACGAGTACATAATACACATGAAAAAAAGTGCTTACTCCCACGATGTCTCCCTAACTAGATGTACCTAAATGTACCTAGCATCTGTGTAGGTGTTATGCCAAGAATCCCTCTAGGATCTAGTCAACCCCATTACCTGAGAAATGAGAGAATATGGGACCCCGTTCTGGTCTCGAGTTGGACATCCCGCGAGGGATGTTAGACCACTGCGAGCTGGAGCGTCTGCATGCAGGAACCTCAGCGTCTCTGGTCAGTGGGTCAGCCGGGAAGTCACAGTCTCCTCTGTCTTCCTAAGCAAGATGTGCTGTATATATACCCATAGGTCTCCCCAGGGGTCCTACCTTGCTGTGTTACTATGTCGGCCTAAAGGATGATGTTGGGCCTGAACTTTATACAGAGATATTATACAGGAGATGGTAATCCTACTGTTAGTCCTGCTGTGCTTCCAAGAAGCCTCATGCATAATGTATGAGAATCGAACCAGGGAAAAACCTGCGTTCTGAATGTAGTGTGGTATCTAGGTAAAAGGTCAGTACCCAAGAACCGTTATGTGTGTAATGTAGAGGAGAATATAGGTGAAAGGTTACAGGGTTACCTGCAACCAGGGTTTCCATATAGGGTACCTATATGGAATATAACACTACGGCCTCCTGTTGCTTCAGTATGCAGCCTGCTTGCAGGAGTGGAATGACAAGACCATGCCACCCCTTTCACAGAGGCTTCACTTGGTTGCCAATGGGCAACCGAATGTAGTTCAAGGCCATGTGTGTTATTAATCCACTTACAACAAAGTCTCTCTCTTCTGCAAAAAATTCAAAAGACATCTCCCTGGCTGTCCACTGTGGTCTGCAGACCCCTCCTTCACAGCTCCTCGCTGCCAGGGGTCTTGCAAAGTTAGTTGTGCTTTCTAGATTTAAAGGGTCTGTATGTGGAACATTCTCGCCACTTCCCTCAGAGAGTGCCAGGTCTGCCGACCTTCAGAAGAACTCTTCGAAGCTACTCACGGCCAACCAGCTAAACAAAAAACAAAAAAGTTATTTGGCACACCCATGTATACGCATACCGCTCAACAAAGATTTCGAGCGGGATCAAACTCATTTTACTTTCACGTTCTTCAATTTGAACACTTAACAAGTCTCTACTAACCATATTTAACAAAAAACAATTGAACACCCACAGACAGCTGGTTGATTAACATTCCAGAACTGAACGAAGGGTCACTCAGATTAAGAAAACGCTACAGCCCTGGAAACACTCTCTCCCCACCTTACTTCATACAGATGGCATGTTGGTGCATTATAATTGAACACGCATCTCAAAATATTATTAGAGTAAATGTTATCTATGAATATTAAAGAAAGGATAGGCATAAAGATAAGAAAATACAGCGCTCTAATAGCCTGAAGATTGCTCGGTATGTTAAACGCTCGCTGCTGACATCGGCTGTGACCTAGGTCTAGTCACCCCACCATTTTTGGGCCTGTAATTTTAGCAGCGTTCTGTTGGGGAATGTTATTTGCAATGTTTGAAAAGTGTATGTTAGATCTACCTTTAAATATGTTTTTACGGCCCAGTATCACAGTGGAAGATTTTGATATCCGTCCTCCTATTTTGCTTACAAATGTCTGAAAAGAAAGGTCTTCCATTTACATTTACATCGCTTGCTCTTTTCTGACCTTGGCTATATCTGAATCTTCAAATTCATCTCACCTTTCAAAGCATGTCTAAGTGCACTTAAATTCCTTAGGAGTACAAACCGGGAAAGTACAGCCAATGGCCTCGAGGATCAGACACACTAAAATAAGAAATCTTCCCGAAAACACCACTGAATGGTCTGATGATTTCTCTCAGAACTCTCCTGAGTTTCTGCTGTTTGATTTGTTGCAGAGCCGAGGAGATTGGGTTTGAATTGGCATTTATGTGACAAAGGCATTACCTGTCTTTGTCAGACTCTCATTGACATATATTTGTCCGAGATGCATTTGTCAGGCGCCTAATCTGAAGCCCCAAAAGAATGTCTGAGCTAACTATCATTGCTTCAAATGCATGCAGGTAGTGTGGTAAAGGATCTCGTGCTTCTACTCACATGTTCCTCAACCATGTGCATGAGCGCGCATAACCCCTACCAATGATCAGATCTCACTCCTATTAATTTACTCAGAGACATACAAACTTTAATAAATGCAGAATAATAAATGGTTTCCTTGAGAACACAAGACTAATCCCAATTTCCAACAATAATCAAGTACCACTAGATTAACCACTATCCTTGGGTTCCGGAGTAGAGTGCTAATCGCATTAAAGCACTTCGGGCCAAATGCACAAAATTTTTGTTTTGCATTTCCTAAATAGCTGTCAGGATGTCAGTAGCACAAGGAAGGGAAAACGCCACTAACCTCTGCGTAGCGGCCAGCGGGGACGATGGCTTGTAGAGGAGCCTCCCTACTCCCCTGAGCACAATCTCCCACAATGTTGATAAAAGAAACAGCACTATGGAAGGGAGCACCCCGGGGAAAAGGGAAGGGGATAAAAATAACAAAGAATGCTGCGGAGATAGCTCGTCTCTCCTAGGTCTGGTCTAGGTCTCAGAACTTCTTCCTCCAATGTATTAGCACTGCGGGGGTACAAAGAAAGAAACAGGTATAAAGGCAACACAGGTAAGCACATGCAGACTCACTCAAACAGGGTTTAAATTATACATCATGCACTCACAAGGAGCCCAGCAGCAAGACACTTGAAATTGGTCAGGCCATATAATTCTTTCAGACACAATGACCTCTATGGGACTCAACAGTGGCAATGTCAAGACCCTGCGAACTACAACAGGGAAAATGTACCAATGAAACTAGCAATGTCGAAAATCCCAAACTATGAAGGGCGTTCCACCGCTGTTCACTTCACAGCGTGAGTTCTATGATTCCCAAATGCCCCAATCGCAGCTGCACCTTCAGCGAGAGAGCAACTCACGGCATCCGGATGCGGTTTCCTATAACCGCAGTTTGTGAATGTCAGGGAGACGCGCTGATAAGGGTTCAGTGCGCGGGAGAAAACAAAACAAAAAAAATAAAAAAAGTCGTGTTTGAGAGAAAAGCGCTCCGGCGCCTCTCCCTGCCGGAATCACGTTACCTGTAACTCCCGTGCCGGGAGTTTGGCACACAAGAAACGGAAACCCGCAACTAGCACACGAGTGCTCCACAATGTCTTGAAATCCTCGGGAAACTTCAGCGCAAATATCGCCAAAACAAAAAAGGTTCTTCAGCGGGGAATACCTTCCGCTATTACACGATACGGGCCAAAATTGTCAAGCACCTTCTTCCTGTTGAGGAGGTGCTTATAAAGAGGTGGGCGGTTCCTTAATAGCGGTGACTCCGTTTTCGTCTGCTATGCCCTGTAGCTTTCTGGGAAATGTAGTGCTTAGGGCTCCTGTTCCAGGCAAACCGGCGTCCATACATACAAGGGACTGTTTTATAGTATGTGTGTGCCTGGTTTGTCTGTTCAAAGTGTGTAACCGCGACAGAACCCCCTCTCAAGGATCGCCGACTCGGCGGTTGTCCAGGCTTTCCTGGATTAGCTGCATGGAAGCGTTCCACTAATTCAGGTCAATGGAGGTTCTGCACTGGTTCCCAGGTTCTATCTTCCACCCCGAAACCCTTCCAATCCACCAAATACTGCACCCGCCCCCTTACCAGTCGGGAATCCAAGAGTTCCTGTACTTCGAACTCGTCCTGGCCATCTATCTCCAAAGGGAGGGGCCGTTCCTGTAACCTCATTCTTGCAGGACATGGTTGGAGTAGGGAGACGTGGAATACAGGGTGGATGCGCCATGAACGGGGCAAGGACAGTCTCATGGCTACGGGGTTTATAATCTCCTCGATACTGTAGGGACCAACGTATTTGGGTTTAAGTTTGTCTACTCCCTTAAGGTGTAAGTTCTTTGTGGCCAACCAAACCTTATCCCCCACCTGATAATCTGGTTCTTTGGTTCTCCTTCTATCAGCGAAACGTTTTTGTGCAGTCTGTGCTGTAACAAGATGTCGTTTGGCATCTATTAATACGGCCCTGAGATGAGGGTGATGTTCGTGGATGCTTGGAAGCTTGGATTCTATTGGCCATTCGAAAGGGAGCATGTTGGGGTGATGGCCGTAGAGACAAAAGAAAGGAGAACAACCAAGCATAGAGTGTTCCGCATTGTTGTAGGCAAACTCAGCCATCCACAGCAGTGTGTACCAGTTCGTGGTGTTTTGTAGGGTGAAACAGCGAAGATATTGCTCCAACGTCTGATTTAGGCGTTCTGTTTTTCCATCCGTTTGCGGATGGTAGCTGGTGGAAAGCCTGGCTTCGATGCTCATAGTTTTGCATAATGCCCTCCAAAAACGTGAGGTGAACTGCGTTCCCCGGTCTGTAATGAGAACGTTGGGTATTCCGTGGGCTTTTACCACGTGCTGGAGAAAAACAAGGGCCAGTTTGGAGGACGTAGGCAAACGTTTCAAAGGAATGAAGTGTCCCATTTTTGTTAAATGGTCTACTACCACCAAAACGATGGTATACCCTTCACAAGAGGGCATTTCCACGATAAAGTCCATGGACACAGTATGCCAGGGTTGAGGAGGGATGGCTAACGACTGCAGTAGGCCTGTAGGTTAGGCGTGACTGGCTTTTCCCTGCGCACACACAGAACAGTTCTTTATGTACTCTTCGGTATCCTTCCTCAACGTGGGCCACCAAAAGGAACGTTCGATACAAGCAATAGTCTTGTATTTTCCCATGTGTCCTCCCAACCGTGAATCGTGCGCCCATGCCAGCACTCGTAGCTGCAAGTCGGGGTTCGGGACATACAATGCGTGATAGTGGTACAACACGTCCTCGTTCTCCGTTCGATGTTCAGGGTCTTCCTGGATCCAGGCTTGAACGTCCATGTCGGCTAAGGACACTCGGATATCCTCGAGAAAATCTTGAGATGTGATCAGTGCGACGGAGTGGTTCTGAAAAGCTACCTCAGAGAGTATCGAGGGCGGTTCTGAGATCTCTGGTAGTACTTTTTCCTCAGGATCTTCAATGCGGGAGAGGGCATCCGCCTTTCCGTTCTGTGGACCTGGTCGGTACTTGATAACAAAATCAAAATCGGAAAAGAAAAGAGTCCATCGCAGCTGACGTGGTGTAAGGGCCTTGGCGGTTTTCAAGAACAACAGGTTCCGGTGGTCTGTGTAGATTTCAATAACGTGATGTGCTCCCAAGAGGTAATGCCTCCATTCCTCGCAAGCTCTTTTTATGGCCAATAGCTCCTTGTCTGAAATGGAATAGTTCATTTCACTGGGGGTGAGTTTCTTTGAGAAATAGGCCACAGGGTGTAGCTGTCCTGTTTCAGGATGTCGTTGAGACAACACACCCCCGATCGCATACTGAGAGGCGTCCGTTTCTACAATGAAGGGATGAGGTGGGTCAGGATGCCTTAATATGGGAGCTTGAGTGAACCTTTCTTTAAGGACCTGGAAAGATCGTGCAGCCTCTTATCCCCCAAACAAAAGGGGTGCTTTTTCTCAATAGGCTGG
Organism: Calotriton arnoldi; assembly: GCA_963921515.1. NCBI lineage: Eukaryota > Metazoa > Chordata > Amphibia > Caudata > Salamandridae > Calotriton > Calotriton arnoldi. Next base: position 2,319,220 of record CAWUFW010000692.1, read on the forward strand.
AGATGGGATGTATGATTTTTGAGAAATTTTTTATAAAACGCCGATAATAGTTGGCGAAGCCCAAGAACCTCTGTACGGACTTTATGTGGTGTGGGGTCTTCCACTGAGTGATGGCATCGACCTTGCCTGTGTCCATCTGTAACCCTTGTGCATTGATTATGTATCCCAGAAAGGCGACTTCTTGGACATGAAACAGACATTTCTCCAGCTTGGCATACAACGAGTGTTGTTGGAGCCTGTCCAGGACCGCTTTTACATGCGTCACATGTTCCTGAAGACTAGACGAATAGACGAGGATGTCGTCTATGTAAACCACACAGAACGTGTCCAAAAACCCCCGAAAAACCTCGTCCATGAAGTATTGGAAAGCCGCCGGGGCGTTGCAAAGCCCGAAGGGCATCACTCTATACTCAAAAAGCCCGAACTTCGTCCGAAACGCAGTCTTCCACTCATCTCCGCTTTTTACCCGCACCAAATGGTAGGCACCTCGTAAATCCAGTTTCGTGAAATAACGAGCGCCCTTGAGCTGATCCAAGAGCACAGGGATCAGTGGTAATGGGTAGCGGTTCTTTACGGTGACTCGATTGATCGCTCTGTAGTCAATACAGGTTCGGAGCTCGTCACAATCCTTCTTAGGGATAAAAAAAAGAGGGGAAGAGGCGGGTGATGAGGAATGCCTGATGAAACCAGACGCTAAGTTCTCCTCGAGGTAGTTCTTCAGGTAGTGTGTCTCTGGTTCGGTAAGAGCATACACCCTACTGCAGGGTATCTCGGCTCCAGGCATCAGCTCAATGCGGCAGTCGTACACTCGGTGGGGTGGAAGTTGTGTGGCCTTCTGTTTATCAAATATATGCTGATAGTCCTTGTATTCTTCGGGCAAGGTGGTGGAACAACAATACAGGTCTCTTTCACACGCGATTGCCAATAGACGTGCCTGTGTGTCCTCGTTTTTGTCTTGATAGGTCAATTGCTCGATACAATGCTCTTTGCAATAACTGGAACACAGGGTAACGGAGCGGGCAGCCCATCTAACGATTGGGTCATGCAAGGTTAGCCATGGCATACCGAGGATGAGGCGGAATTGTGGTGCATCAATGAGGTCAAACTGAATGTATTCATAATGGTCTGCACCGAACTGCATCATGAGGGGAACAGTATGGTACCTAACTGGTCCAGAAGTCAGCGCAGTTCCGTCTACTTCCTTCACGTTTTCAGGGGTCTCCTTCTCTTCCCATGGTACACCGATGGTCAGAGCGTACGTTTGGTCCATATAATTTCCGGTCGCACCGGAGTCCAGTAAGGCAGCCACCTCCAGTATTTTTTCCATGGTAACCCAAAGCGATATACCCACATGGAGATGTGCCACAGCTGGTTGTAAGGTATTGGCGATTACTGAAGAGATCGAATTCCGTCTGTCACCCGAACCAGCGATCTCGTCCTGACTCGGGCTCTTCAGTTTTCCGACGTTTCCCGATGCCCTATTGCTGCTTGCACCCGCGGAACGGTGGTTCGTTCTGGGAGCTGGGCCCGGGCGCGACGCTCTCGGATGAAGTGTCCTCCCTTTCCGCAATAGAGGCATAGCTTCATCTTTCGCCTCTTCTCTCTCTCTTCTGTGGTGAGGGGACCTCGGATTCCCCCTATCTGCATAGGTTCAGTTCCATCTGAAGGTTTGGGGTGATCCTCGGTAGCGAGTTTAGGTCTGGAAAACGGAAAACGTGTTTCCCCCCTGCTTCTGTCCCCTCTTCTTTCCTGTAGTCGGTGATCCAATTGTACTGTGAGATCAATCATCTCTTCACAGGTATTAGGTAACTGTACCACCTGTGCAAGGACATCCTTTAGTTCTCCCCATAACCCCTGGTAAAATAAAGTGGTTCGCTTTTCCTGGGGCCAGTCGGTTTCCACTACCAGATGGTTAAAGGTGGTGATGTACGTTAGTAGATCCTGAGACCCTTGTCTAAAGGTGATTAGTTCACGATCCAGGGTCATCATATGGGATTTCCGATCAAACAATTTTCTCATTTCCAAACAAAAGTCTGTGTATCTATGCAAAACAGGGTCGTTTCTTCCCATCAGCGGTATGGTCCAGCTAGCTGCATTCCCTCCCATGTATGACATCATAAAAGCTGTCTTAGCCACTTCATCCTGAAAGACTGCAGGTTTACACAAGAAGTGCAGTCGACATTGATTAAGGAAGGTTTCAAATTTCTTTGGATCGCCATAGAAACGTTCTGGAGGTGCCAATGGAATCCCGGTGTTTTGTATCACATGGACGGTGGGAGTGGAGTCGGTAGAAGGTGGGGGAACAGGAGTGGCCGAAAAGAAACCTCCCCCCTGTGTGGTGACTGAGGAGGGTGAATGTACGGCATGCACTGGGGAGGAGGGGGGTAGTGTTCCTTCCCTAATGTAAGAACCTGTCCCTTTACCTTTTCGTGATAAGTCGGCTACCTCCCTACGTAACGTGCCCATCTCTTTCTTTAGTTCTTGATTTTCTAAACGAGAGGTTTGTACCTCCTGCTGCAGAGCCGAAAGGCTCTCCAACAGCGAGGTCAACACCACACTGGTGTCCATCGTCCAGGCTGGGCGTCTAACTTGGGCTTGACAATCTGTCAGGATGTCAGTAGCACAAGGAAGGGAAAACGCCACTAACCTCTGCGTAGCGGCCAGCGGGGACGATGGCTTGTAGAGGAGCCTCCCTACTCCCCTGAGCACAATCTCCCACAATGTTGATAAAAGAAACAGCACTATGGAAGGGAGCACCCCGGGGAAAAGGGAAGGGGATAAAAATAACAAAGAATGCTGCGGAGATAGCTCGTCTCTCCTAGGTCTGGTCTAGGTCTCAGAACTTCTTCCTCCAATGTATTAGCACTGCAGGGGTACAAAGAAAGAAACAGGTATAAACAGGTATAAAGGCAACACAGGTAAGCACATGCAGACTCACTCAAACAGGGTTTAAATTATACATCATGCACTCACAAGGAGCCCAGCAGCAAGACACTTGAAATTGGTCAGGCCATATAATTCTTTCAGACACAATGACCTCTATGGGACTCAACAGCGGCAATGTCAAGACCCTGCGAACTCCAACAGGGAAAATGTACCAATGAAACTAGCAATGTCGAAAATCCCAAACTATGAAGGGCGTTCCACCGCTGTTCACTTCACAGCGTGGGTTCTATGATTCCCAAATGCCCCAATCGCAGCTGCACCTTCAGCGAGAGAGCAACTCACGGCATCCGGATGCGGTTTCCTATAACCGCAGTTTGTGAATGTCAGGGAGACGCGCTGATAAGGGTTCAGTGCGCGGCAGAAAACAAAACAAAAAAAATAAAAAAAGTTGCGTTTGAGAGAAAAGCCGGAATCACATTACCTGTAACTCCCGAGCCAGGAGTTTGGCACACAAGAAACGGAAACCCGCAACTAGCACACGAGTGCTCCACAATGTCCTGGAATCCTCGGGAAACTTCAGCGCAAATATCGCCAAAACAAAAAAGGTTCTCCAGCGGGGAATACCTTCCGCTATTACACGATACGGGCCAAAATTGTCAAGCACCTTCTTCCTGTTGAGGAGGTGCTTATAAAGAGGTGGGCGGTTCCTTAATAGCGGTGACTCCGTTTTCGTCTGCTATGCCCTGTAGCTTTCTGGGAAATGTAGTGCTTAGGGCTCCTGTTCCAGGCAAACCGGCGTCCATACATACAAGGGACTGTTTTATAGTATGTGTGTGCCTGGTTTGTCTGTTCACAGTGTGTAACCACGACAATAGCGTTTCCATAGGAATCGCTATTTAGGAAAGGCAAAATGGTATGTACAAAATGAGCGATTTCCGAATCGCTATTAGGAAATCGCAATTAGGAAATGCTATTGCATTCCCACCTATGGGCCAAATAGGAAATAGTTTGCATTTCCTAAATTGCGATTTCCTAATAGGAAATCCCAATTTAGGAAATCCAAACCCAAGGGTGCCTCTTGGCTTAAGTCCCCCTTGGAGGGACCCTGAAATTCATAGTGCCCATGTAAGTGCACACATGCCCTAGAAGCGCATGTGCGCTTCATGTAACATTAAAAAATGCAGTTTTAAATGCATTTTTTAATTTTGCACATGGTTACTTACCATTGACTTTGAATCAATGGTAATAGCATTTCCTAAATGCCCAATTCACATTTAGATAATGCTTTGTACATGTGCATTAGGAATCACAAATAGATAATCTCTATTTGCATTTCCTAAATCACAGTCCCAATTTGCGATTTCTACTGTTATGATTCGCAATGTACCCCAATATAGGCCTGGGTAGTCTTCTAACCTTTCACCTACATTTACCCTGCCATTGTACTACATAACGGTTTTGGTGCTGACCTTTTACCTAGTTAGGTGCTGCATAAATGTCATGTGGTTTTCTCCGAAAACTAGCCTCATTTATTATGCATGAGGATTCTCAGAATCACAGCAGGATTACCATCTTCTGCATATTAACTGTGTATAAGGTTCATCCCTATCGTCATCCTCGACCGACATGACACAGCAAGGTAGAACCCCTGAGGGTACCTTTCGGGTATATAAGCACCATATCTTTGCTGGGGTAGGTAGAGGAGAAAGACTTCCATGCTGACACAAGACGCTGAGGTCCCTGCAAGCAGATACTCCAGCACGCAGTGGTCCGACATCCCTCGCGGGGTGTCCAACTCGAAACCAAGACGGGGTCCTTCATGTTCTCACTTCAGGTAATGGGGTTAACTTTATCCTAGGGGGTTTCTTGGCTATACACCTACATAGATGCTAGGTACACTTAGGTACATCTAGTTAGGGTTAGCATCGTAGGAGTACACATTACTATTGTCATGTATCTATACACCTGCATATATCCATTGTTTTAGCACTATAGTAGAATTCAACCACCTATTTACTCTGTTGGTGCTTTTAACCGTTTATATCTGTTTCTGTCTTATGGTTGTTACAGCACACATATTTTACACTAGAATGACGCTGGGTCAATAAATGCTCATTGAAAACGTCCCCATTGTTTATTCTGCGTATCTCTGTGAGACAAAGTGAGCACGAGTGACTGAGCGAAAAGTACTGTACTGTTTCCACGATCCCTGAGGAGTCAGGGTTGTCATGTTCGATAGTTGCCAGAAACTAGTTTCTCCTTGGTAAGAGGAGTTCATAGTGGCACTGTGGGCTAGCTGGTATACAGGCGAACATATCCGGTGCGGGTGTCTGGAATCAGTCTGGACACCAGTCCCACAGTTTATGTTGTCTAAACGCGTAGATCCTATATAGATTTATAGGAACTACACAACAATACCAGGTAGAAATTGCAAATTGCAACCAAGTTTTGGCCTTTGACCATATGAAAAGATTGTTGTGCATCGGGCCGAATTTGTGATTTGGCATGTTAAGATAAGCAAAAAGCTTTCGTACATCTGGCCCTTCCATACTTCCTCTGGGGCAGCACACGCTACATAAATGCAATTACAATTTATGCACAGCTATCCTTTTGAAAATCAGTGTAGTTGCGGGCCTTCATCTGAAAATATCTCTGCAGCTCATTCAATTGAATCTTTTGCCTAAAAATATTAAAACAGTTATGTAGGGTTCAACCTAGCAAAGGTTTATTATTGAAACCTTTTGCTGTGAATTCACTGCTCACCGATTTCTATGGTCACTTTGTTTGCAGGATCAGGTGCCAGCAGTGAACCTCAGTGAGTGAGGGGAGACTGCAGAAAGAGTGGTGATGGTAATGGTGGTGTTGGTAACGGCATTGATGGGAATTGTGTCAGTGATGGCCACGCTGGTGGAAATTGTAGGGGTGATGATAGAGGTTGTATTGGTGGCAATGATGATGGTGGTGGTGCAAATGGCGGTGGTGGTAACTGTGCAGGCAATGTTGATGCAAGTAATAGTGGTGGAAATGGTAGTGGTAATGGGAGCTGTGGTAATAGTGCCATTGTTGGTGGTGGTAATGGTGGTAATAGTGGTAATAGTAGTAATGGTAGCAGTGAGGCACTACATTGTGAAGATCTCAAAAGGTTACGCACTGGTAACTGTATAACCTTTCAATAAACATTATCATGAAGGGTGGCTGCCGGATGCCCTGTCTGTCAGCTAAGCAGTCCAGCAAGTGAATTATGGCGGATGAGAGGTGCTCACCATTAAAAGAAATGAGCGGCTTGCAAGCACGTCAGAGGAGCTGTTGGCGCAGGTGGGACAGAGCAGAAGTCAAAACTACTGTGATCTGCAGTCGTCAAGAGCCAACAATGAGGGTGGGGCAGAGCAAAAGCTTGGCCAGCTTCCATCCAAATGAGCCTGGTGAATATGTCAAAGTAGCTGCCCGGTGCCCGACACTGAAACAAAATGATCAGCTGGCAAGTATGTGAGTGGGTAGTGTGAGCACAGTGAAGTGGTGAAAAGGAGGGCGTAGCAGAGCAAAAGTTAGGGCTACCATGAGACATGGTGATAAGGACAGTGAGATGAGCAGAGGTTCACAGATTGATACCTTTGCCTGTCAGAGGCTGTTCTTTCCAGATGTGAAAGCAGACAGTAAGCAATGACTGTAGTGGGCTGACGCAGTTTTCAACTCCATTCATGGAAAAGTGGACTAAATTGAGTGTCACACTCCAACAGAGCAATGGCTGAAGGAAGCTACCCAAAGTGCCTCTCTGTATGTAGTATTGATAAGAATATGATGTATTAATTCCCCTATTACAATAGGCTGGTGTTACAGCTAAAGCTGTCTCTAGGCCCTGCCTAAAAAGAATGTTACAGGCACAGAGGATATTTCAGGTCAGCCCAGAAGGATCTGTGGAGTCAAGAGGGGAATAAAGTGGCTGAGATGGGAACTCAGTAAGAGCAGGACATCAGCAAGATCACTGAAGCACTGAGGTTGTTATTTAGCACCCTTAAGTGGAAAACAGGATTAAATGTGAGTATAATTGTCATTTTTGGGTGGAGTAGAGAGTTGGAGGGAGCGAGTTCTGATCAGGTTGTGGCCCATGCGCAGGACTGTTTTCAGCAACCTCCATATGCCAGTAAAGGGCCGCCGAGCATCGAGCGCTGTGTGAAGGGTACCAAGCCTGCACTGCCTCATTGAGGAGACCCCGTATACCAGAGGGGGCCACTGTTGAAGTAATTCTATGACCAGCTTGCCAGGGCTCGTCAAAGCCTTAGCTGTGAATCTGTATGCCACAAGGGGCCGCTGTGGTGTGGGCGATTGCACCGCAGGAGTCTACGTTGCATCCAGAGGTACCTCAGCAACCTGTGTGCTAGGAGGGGCTGCCAGGACCAAATCACCAAAGTGTTTGGGCCATTGCCCGGGTCTAGAGTGAGGCTGTGACCAGTGGGTCTTGATGCACTGCCATGCTGAACACTACCGTGCTGCAGGAGCAGGTAAGATTTGAACTGGGCGTGTGGGGCCTGGGGGGATTAGCTGCTGAAGGTGCTGCAGCACCATAGACACTTTTGACTAATTTCTAAAAGTCAAAGGGGAACTCTTGAGTACGGCTTACTAGTAAGCATTCCCTGGATGCAGCCACCAGTGAATCGGTGATAACCCTGGCCACGTTATAAGAATGAGGGCAGGGCAGGGATTTGCCTGACAACTACTAGAGCCCTGTCCTCAAGAGGATTGCGTTATTGCTCATGAATGTTATTATTCCAATCAATGTGTAGAGGTAGACATAAAATACTTTTTTCCCTTATAAAAGCAAGTTTTGGACTAGACATCTATTTATGGTTCGTACTATGTGCACTTTGAGTTATGAGTCGTGTTCAGTTACCTGTATCTACACTTTCGCCTGGATGATGCCTTTGACTGCTTGTCCACAGCCACCACTGAGAGTCAAGTGCAGAAGGGGTATACTTGGCCCCGTTGCTTAGGATCCGTAGTAGGCTGGGTACCGCGACATCAGGAGTGAAAGACCTCAACCACCACTGTTGGCCCAGTAAACCCTGTGTGCTCGGTGGCCCTCTGAAAGGGGTTCTGACCCCATTAAAACAGAAAGTGATGCACAAACACTCACCACAATACACATTGCACATGCACAGAAAGAATGTGCCATAAAATGGATTCACACATTTGCCCCGAGATAGGAGCTCTACCACACGGGAAGGTAACTACACTTGGATAATCCACCTCATTGTTGAAATCAGAAGCGAGAAGAAGAATCAAACAAATAAGGAAGTGTAAGTAGAAGAAAACACTTCATAAGTTAACAAAGAACCACATTGAAAGCATAATATGCATCTTAAAGAACAATATTAGTTATGTGCTTTTAGATATTATCCCACTATGTCCCACCAGAAAGTCACTAGTGACATACTTGGTATTTAACAGCCATCTGTCTGCAAGACAATCAGACAAATCACAATCTCACAGAAACCCCAAGTGGCATACTCTGTAACTCTTTCAAACTCTTTCAAACAAGAGCAACCGCTACGAAAATAGCTGATTCCCCCTCATCATTGGCATAGCTGTCTCTACATATCTCTCTAGCAAGAAGTCTGGGATCTGCCTATTTACTGTTACAAGAAGGAGTATAGATGGTCCAGCATACAGTGCTTGTGATTGATGCCTTCTTACATTTCACTACCTTCTCAAAACGCTCACCTGGCTCTTGGTGTGATACTGCTATTTACCCGCAGTCAATTAATACGATCCTTTGTGCCTTATTTGGGCTGGTTGTTTGGTGCACTTTTATCATGTTTTCCTTAAACCTGCTCCTCAGCCCACATCTATGCCAGTACAAATGTGTGTGTGTGTGTGTCAGAAAGTAAATTATTTTTGTCATGATCTCTTCACTTTTTCCTATCAGACTTTTGCTGACTTAGGACTCTCTGACTCGCTGTGCTATGCCACTGTGAAACAGTGGTACAGAACAAGTGCATTGCCTTTCCCTAATTGGTTTATTTAACTTTCATGTAAGGTCATGGTAGAATAATGCACGACATGGAGCAATACGGTGGAAGCTAAATGTTGTGTGTGGGCTGCAGCGTGTATTTACACCACGCATAAGCAGGCAGCGGAAGCATTGATTTTATTCAAGATAGATTATTGTAATGCCCTCTATTTGGATATGAATAGGGCCTCTATCAACAAGCTGCAACTTGTTCAGAATGCGGCAGCAAAACTTGTCTTGGATGTTCTGAAATCTCACTCAATTTCGGCTGCGATTCAGAAACTACATTGGCTTCCAGTGGAGAAACAAATCCTGTTCAAGGCCCTATGTATTGTTCATAAGGCGCTTCATAACTCAGGCCCGGAGGGAATTAGACACTTCTTCCAACGCTACGTCCCCACTAGACAACTGCGTTCCACCATTAAAAATCAGCTGGTTGTTCCCAGGTACAGAAGGGTAAGATGGGGAGGAAGAGCCTTTGCAGTAACAGCTTCTAAGCTGTGGAACACTCTCCCTCTCTCGATTTCTTGTCTTGAGTCACATCTTCCTTTTCGCACGTCTTTGAAGACCTGGCTTTTTGAAATGTAACTGTTTATTACTGAGGGCTTATGCTCCTGCCAAGCAGTAGAACCGCTTCACCCCTTGATGCCTTCGGGAATTTGTTTGCGCTTTATAAGTTGGTCATTCATTCATTCATTCATTCATTCATACATATACAACATAAATAGGTTAAAAGACACAATATCAATGCACACAATATTGATATGCAAAAATATTGGAAATGTTATATTATTAACAAAAATATTGCCTTCCTATACTAATCAAACCACAAATATCGAGAACACAAACATCACTGCTAAAAATATTTTTTACTTATATCGAAAACAAAAATATCAGAACCAAAAATATTGGTACCTTTAAAGAAACATATGATTAGTCAAAAATATTGCCTTACACAATGTTGACTTCAATAATGTAGTCAAAGTAATTAAATTATCATTAATAAACATAAAACCATAACTTTTTATGCTAAACAAAACATTAAAAATAGCATTAAACAACATATACACACGTTTTTACAACAACAAAAAATATATTACACCACCAAAATAATTATAAATCTCAAATAAAAATATTACTAAATACACCAAATAAACAGAAACATTTATACAACAATGTAAAAAATATATAAATAAAATAAAATTCAAAAGTATCGAACTGCATATTAAATGACATAACTGAAAAAAAATCAAACTAAAACAAAACTAACCAATAACATTAGAGTATAAGCAAACCTAACCAATAAAATCACACAAACAATTAAATTAGCAATATAAAAGATACACAAATTTCATCAACTTAATACTCCAACAATGACAAAAGCTGCAAGAAGAAGAAACTCTGTCGGATTCTCAGACCAGAACCTGAAAACAGAAATATATATATCTCAACAATACCTTGCAAAGTAAGTAAAACCTAAATTTAAACTAAAACTTACTTTCAATTAAAACTTAAATTATAAAATAACAAATAATTAACAAAACAGTATACAACTTCTATCTCTTTACATGTACTTACTAAAATAAAATACTATAAGATCGAGAAAGTGCTAAGCTACCAAAAAACAACACCATTCACAAACCAGAAATAAGATATTAAAAAAGTAAATATGTGTAAATTATATAATATAACAGCAACTTGCCCTATAACTGAAAAAAATAAAACCTAACGACCTCAACCCCTACAAACTACTAACAAATAAACATTTAAAATGAAACTAATGGTCTTTTTTTCTACCAGCAGAGAATAAAACACCTGCTCCACATTACAACACCCCCAATGGAAAAGCTGCAAAAGGTGTGAAATATCTACGAAGAACATAGATGTAAGTATAAAGAAGAAAAGAAGTTACATAATTTTATCTGTAAATAACAAACGTATAAACATTTTAAAATTGTAATTCTTTATACAATTACACTATTTTCAGACATAATGACAGAAAGAGCAAGATATATTATCACAGAAAGGAAAGTAATTATTAAGTCACATGGGCTACACCTACATCCAAGAAAGTACATTAATGGAAACTGTTAATTGGAAAAGTACTGAAAATTACTCTAATGCATGCTATGGGAGGGCCACTCCACAGGATGATGTTGTAATTAATGTAAGGGAATACAACCACCCCTCAAATGTAACGGAAATAGAAGTAAGGGAGGTATTGCTGGCAATAAGAGAGACAAGCACTAGTTCCTAGGAACCCATAACAAAAATCCTAAACAATATATTCCCTAAAGTCCCCGAACACATCACAGGCCAACTGCCACCTATACCTAGTTTAAAACGTTTAATTGCATGAACTAAAATAGCCATTAGCGAAACCCCTTCTGCCCCTATGAAATACCAAGATTTAGAAGACTTAAAAATCACACATAATGAGAAACCCTTTCAGTTATCTGACAACCTGAACAATGATAGACAAATCCTAATGTTTTCAACAGCAGATAACTCATTAAGTCATTGTTAAACCTGGATAATGGATGGGACAACATCGCAACTCAAATATCCCTTTTATGTACGCCCTACTACAGAACGAACAAAGAAGCACTTTGTAGGAACTGTTAAACCACATTCAACATAAAACAAATAACTACTGCCCACAAAAAATATTCATAGACTTTGAACAAGCCATGATTAAAACCATTTTAAAAGTTTACCCACACACAGCCATACAAGGCTGTTACTACCATTTCAATCAAAGCATATGAAGACATCTACAACAATCTTCACTTAGGGCACTATTACGAGTGAATCGCCAGACTCCTGGGGGAGCGGTGGTGGCGGTCTTCCGATTGCCCTATTATAATTAGGGCGGTCAGACTGCCCTAATTGCCCCACCACAGCCATCAGAGAACCGCCATTCCCTGGCGGTGTTGCGGCAGTCAGGAGGCCGTAATATGCTTGGTGGGACCGCTGTGGTTGTGCAATGCATATTACGAGTTTCCTCTCTGCCGCGGTTTTCATGGCGGTTCCTCCTCCATGAAAACCGTGGCGGAGAGGAAACAAAAGGGGCCTACAAGACCCCCTAGTGCCACTGGGCCCTGGGGTGCATGCAAGGAGGCACAATATGTGGCCCCCTGTGTGCATACACCCCAGTTCCTGCATGGCATGGACTTTACAGTCCATGTCGTGCAGGAACTGCTTTTGGGCGTTCCCATTGTGTGCCCATTTTCAGAGCACCGCAGGGGGAATGTTAAAAAAAAACCCGCCAGACACGAGAAACACTAGCAATCTGGCAGGCGGCCCCACCCCAGGTTAGGCGGTGCGGCAGCAGGACAGACCCGGTGCCACACCGCCAAACTCGGAATCAGGCCCTAAGTGTGGAATAAGATACAAACATTCAATTTGCCTTCAAAATTTAAAAAAATTATAGCACTAGCCTATGTCTCTCTCACTGAGGTAGCCAACTACTACAATTTACTAAAAGAAAGCTCTTTCCACCAGCAAAACAAACACAAACTAAGCCCCCCCTTATTTTGAAGATAGGCTTGCACAGGCTCTAGCATAGACAAAATGTCAATACATTCAAAAACTCAATTGTCAGAACAGTGGTAAAAAATGACACCAATTATTTTTTTCTCGTGATTCTCGTATTTCTCCTTTTTTTAATTTTCGGCCATTGTCTTGTTTCTATAGCCAGCCAACACGTGTTTCATCAGTGAGGGAATACCTCATGACTTCTTCAGGGCTGTATATCAGTTTACAGCCCTGAAGAATTACGAGTTCCATAGAACCGCCAATCTCGCGGTGGAGATGCAGTGGCGGTTGGGGACTGCTGCACCAGTGGTCCGATCACCGTATTACGAGTAGGGCGATTGGACCGTGAGAGGACCGCCGCAGCCACCAGGGATCCGTGATCCCTGGCGTGGCTGTCTTGAGGCCCCAATATGCTTGGCTGTGCCGCTGCGGCACCTCCAAGCATATTACAAGTTTCCTCACTGTAACCCTAACCATGGTGGTGAGACCACATTGGAAAGGGTGGCGGTGAGGAAACAAAGGAGGCCCTATGGGGCCCGTCGTGCCTCAGGCCCATGGGATGCATGCAGGGGGGCACTTGTTGTGCCTCCCTGTGTGCATGCACCCCCCCTTCCTGCACGGCATGAACTTCACAGTCAATGTCTTGCAGGAATGGGCTTTGACGTTCCCATTGCGATGCCTTTTTGAAAGGCACCGCCGTGGGAATGCCAAAGGACCGCCCATCAGACTACGAGGAAACTCGTAATCTTGCGGGCACCTGGGTTCGAGTTTGGCAGTGGGGCAGTGGCGTGCCACCCCTCTCTTGCACCGCAAAACTCGTAATCAGGCCCTAAGCCATTTTGGGGAAGGTGTTGGGCACCAAAGGAGTGACTTTTACTATTCCCACTCCAATCTAAGCCATTTTTGGGAAGGTGTTGGACACTAAAGGGTGACATTTACTATTGCCACTCCAATCTAAGACATTTTGGAGAAGGTGTTGGACACTAAAAGGTGATATTTACTATTGCCACTCCAATCTAAACCAAATTGGAGAAGGTGTTAGACACTAAAGTGGCGACATTTACTATTCCCACTCTATTCTAAATTAATTTGGGGAAGGTGTTGGACACTAAAAGGGCGACATTTAATATTCCCTCTCCAATCTAAACTATTTAGGTCGAAGGTGTTAAACGTGAAAGGGACAACTTTTACTATTCCAACTTGAATCTAAACCATTTTGGGGAAGGTGTTGGACACTAAATGGGCAACATTTACTATTCCAACTCCAATCAAAATCATTTTGGGGAAGATGTTGGATGCTAAAGGGCAACATTTACTATTCCCACTCCAATCTAAACAATTTTGCTTGAAGGTTTTGAACACTAAAGGAGCAAATTTTACTATTCCCACTCCAATCTAAACCATTTTGGGGAATGTATTGGACACTAGGGGCCTGATTATGAGTTTGGCGGTCCGTGGACGGCCAAACTGATGGTGGCGGTCTGACCACCGCCACACCGGTGGTCCGACAGCCATATTACAACTTTGGCGGTGGGACCGCCATGAGACTGCCGCAACCGCCAGGGAACTGCGTTCCCTGGCTGTGGCGCGGCGGTCAGACTCTCATAATATGCTAGCAGTGCTGATGCAGCACCGCCATGAATGTTACGAGTTTCCTGACCACCAGTGGTCTCATGGAGGTACTTACTCCATGAAACTGCTGCCGGTGAGGAAAGAAACGGGGCCCTACAGGGCCCCCTCTGGGCCCTGTTCAGGGGGGAGCTTGCACGGGGTGCATGTTGTGCCCCTGTGTGCATGCACCCCAGTTCCTGCACGGCTTGGACTGCAGAGTCGGTGCTGTGCAGGAACTGCCTTTGGCACTCCCAGTGCAGTGCCCATTTCCAGAGGTACCCCCGTGGGACCACCAAAGAAACGCCCGCCAGACACAGGAAAACTTGTAATCCGGCGGGAGGTGCTCAAATGGCTTTGGCAGTGTGGGAGCAGGGCAGCGGTGTGGCGGACTTGTTCCTACATGGCCACAGTCACAATCGGGCCCTAACAGGGCAACATTTACTATTCCAACTCCAATCAAAATCATTTTGAGGAAGGTGTTGGACACTAAAGGGACAGCATTTACTATTCTCACTCCAATCTAAACCCTTTTGGGGAAGTTGTTGAACACTAAAGTGGCAATATTTGTTATTACAACTCCAAACTAAACCATTTTGGGGAGCATGTTGGACACTAAAGGGCAACATTTACTATTCCAACTCCAATCTAAACCATTTTGGAGAAGATGCTGGACATTAAAGAGGCAATATTTACTATTCCCACTCCAATCTAAACCAATTTGGTGAAGATGTTGGGCACCAAAATGGCAACATATATTATTTCACCTCCACACTAACCCATTTTGAGGAAGGTGTTGGACACTAAAGGGGGAACATTTTCTATTCCCACTCGAAGCTAAAAATTATTGGGGCAGATGTTGGACACTAAAGGAATTATATTTACCATTCCCACTCCAATCTAAAACAATTTAGAGAAGGTGTTGGACTCTAAAGGGTGACATTTACTATTCCCACTCCAATCTAAACCATTTTAGGGAAGGCATTGGACACTAAAGGAATGACATTTACAATTCCTACTCCAATCTAAACCATTTTAGGTAAGGTGTTGGACACAAAAAAGTTCATATAAACAATCAATACTCCGTACTCACACATACATTTTTATGTATAACATAAAATAAAAAGTACTTAGAAGACACAATAACCCAAACTGAAAACATATATATTTAAAATTAAACAATAATATATAAAATAATATGTTAATCACTATTTATAAATAATAAATATGCGTTATTTATTATTATTCCAAAATTTTGAAACATAACATAAAAAAGTCATAATTCAAATATAAAAAATCATTGAATATATTAAAAAAACTAATGTTCTAAATACATAATCAATATAAATTATGTTACATTTAAATTAATAAAGTTTAGAATATATATTCCCAACAACAGAACATATTCCAATAATAGCAATGCCATTATACATTTTTTTATTAAAATGTAAACAAATAAGGGGTCGATTCCGATCTCGGTCGGAGGCGCACCCAACACTATTCGGCCGGGAAAAAAGCCAGGCGAATGCCTGTTTCCCGACCGATTCGCACATTCTTCCGAACGAGCAAGTACGATGCGCACAACTGCATAGATTCCGACCCAGTCGTACTCACCCAATCCAGGTCCTGTACTCCGACCGAGCCGGATCCGTAAATGCAGAATCGAGTCGCACGGAAGCCAAAATGCAGCCCCGTCCGGCCGGACAAGTACGATGCGCTTTCCGTACGCGCCGAACCCGTCGCTACGCACAGCACGTCAAAGCATCCGGGAGAGGCGCACATAAGCTCCGATTCGCGCCACAACACGATCCACGGCTACGAGACGAACACGCCAGCGACAAGGACGAGGCGAAGCAAAGAGAAGGACGAACGAGACGAACCAACTATGAATCCCATCGTGCCGATCCTACCAACATTCTACATCTACTACCGGAACAGGCACGGACGCGTACGGCGCAGAAGGTAAGTCAGACACCAACCACAAAAACAAACTACACGTACCCGACATATCACACACACACAGAGGGATGCAGAAATTACTAACACCAGCAACAGCAGCACCATAGGGGCGGGATGGCCATCACCAATACCACATATACACATAGGGGCCTGGATGCCCACCACCACTACCACCCCTACTCAGGGGGTGCCAGATGCCTGTCACTACTCCCACCACTACCCAGGGGGTGCCAGATGCCTACCACTACTACCATCTCTACCCAGGGTGTGCCAGATGCCTACCACTACTACCACCCCTCCCCAGGGGGTGCCAGATGCCTACCACTACTATCACCCTTACCCAGGGGGTGCCAGATGCCCACCACCACTACCACCCCTACTCAGGGGTGCCAGATGCCCGTCACTACTCCCACCTCTACCCAGGGGTGCCAGATGCCTACCACTACTACCACCTCTACCCAGGGTGTGCCAGATGCATACCACTACTACCACCTCTCCCCAGGGGGTACCAGATGCCTACCACTACTACCACCCTTACCCAGGGGGTGCCAGATGCCCACCACCACTACCACCCCTACTCAGGGGGTGCCAGATGCCTGTCACTACTCCCACCACTACCCAGGGGGTGCCAGATGCCTACCACTATACCACCTCTACCCAGGGGGTGCCAGATGCCTACCACTACTACCACCTCTACCCAGGGTGTGCCAGATGCCTACCACTACTACCACCCCTCCCCAGGGGGTGCCAGATGCCTACCACTACTACCACCCTTACCCAGGGGGGGCTGGATGCCTGTCACTACTACCACCTCTACCCATGGGGGGCTGGATGCCTGTCACCACAACCACCCCTACCCATGGGGGTCTGGATGCCTACCACCACTACCACCCCTACCCAGGGGGTGCCAGATGCCTACCACTACCACCACCTCTACCCATGGGGGGCTGGATGCCTACCACCACTACCACCCCTACCCAGGGGATGCCAGATGCCTACCACCAGTGTTCCCTCGAACATGCGCGCCTGAGCGCGCGCGCACATCAGTGCCCCCGAGCGCGCAGTGCTGTGTGTGTGGCGCGCACACACATCCCCGAGAGCATTGGCGCCGCCGCTGCAGCGCGAAAAACGGGCATTTCAAACTTGCAGAGGAATTTAGCAAGTGCTCCCTCCCAAGGAGGGAGCACTTGCTAAATTTCTTTTGCTTTCCAGAGTGCGACTGTGGGGCTCATTGTTTGTTTGCTTTTGTTTAAGTATTGGTGTTAATTGCAGAGCCCGGCCAGGAGCTGCGATTAACATGAATGCTTTAAACAAAAGCACACAATCTGCCCGCAGCAACACTCTAGAAAACAAAGAAATGCAGCACCAAACACAGCGTGTGCTTTTAGAATCACCTAAAAGCACACGCTGTGTTTCTAGCTTGCTGCATTTCTTCTCTTAATAGAGCTGGACTGCGGGTGATTGTGTGCCTTTTTAAAGTTTTCATGTTAATTGCAGCTCATGATGGGCGCTGCCATTAACATGAAAACATTAACAAAGGCGCACAATCGCCCGCAGCCCAGCTCTATTAAGAGAAGAAATGCAGCAAGCCTACAAACGCGGCATTTGTAGGTGCCTTTAGCGCGTGCATTTATCTTGGTTTGTAAGCTGTTGTCGCGGCCTCAGCTGCTCGCACAGATTTATTCCTGTGTTTTTGTGCTGTCCTGTTCAGACAGAGTTATCTCTGTCAGTGCAAAGTGGTATATATTTAGCAGGCCCGGGAGCAGTGCCTACGTTTAAGAATGCCTCCTCCCGCGCCCCACATGCTGAGAGACAACCGCCTCTCCCTGCAGGCCAGGCTCTGACATATTGAAGCGCGGATTCTGCAGCAGGTCCTGTTTCTAGGAGCTATGAAGGCCGTTGACTCTGAAGGAGTATTGGCTTCTTCTCAAGGAGGGCATAGGGCGGTGAGGCTGGAGCAATGAGATACTGAGCTGCCAGCCGGATGTCACTCCATGAGAGTCAACGACTTCCTGCGCATCTGCGATACCACCACCAATACCGCCAGCAATCGAGAGGGAAACAGAGCAGACTTGGGGTATCGATAATCCATCCTTGTTTCCTTTTGGAGCCTCTGATGTCATCCGCCCCTGCCTCAGCACACATAGGCTGTATGCCGCCACACCTGTGACATGTTTCCTCCGGTTCTTCCTTATCTTTTCCAGTGTATGTCTGTGTGTGTTTGGGGACGACATTAAGTCTCAAGAGATTTCACATTTTGACAGATTTCCAGACTTGCAGAGAACATTTCAAATGACGTAGAAGAGCAGAAAATGATGCAAGTAAGACCCCACTCTGAGGGCTAAGTTGCAACTTGTCACACAGGCGCAGACGAAGCTCTCACTACGCTGCACTTTTCTTCTCACCCTTTTCTCTTCTCTTACATATATCTTGAAAGAGCAACGGGAAAAAGCATGCACCGAATATCACCCTAAAAATCAAACTGCCCGTAGAATTTTCAAAATTAATAGAGATAGTTCTAATTAACCGTTTATAAAGTACACACCACAAACTAAATTGTCTACAGCTCCGAGTATAATTAGGGTTCTTACGCAATTAATGATGACATTCGTGTGTTTTTTTATACCTCACAACGATGAAAGGCTGAGCAGGCCCTGCTTGGGGTTGAACCTGTTAGCCTCAGGTTCTACACCCATTTGGCCAGTGGGTGCTCGACCCACTAAGCCTTCTAGTTGGCGTCTGCTGCACAGACCACAAATCGAAAGATGCCTTTGCTTTAAAATAAAAGTTGTTATTCGCTTATTCTGTGCGTCTCAGATTAAACATTTATAAAAGTTGGACTGGGGCCGGCGACTATTAATCAGGTCTCAACGCAGCCGCTCACCTCGAGCTATCTAATCGTGTTTAAAAGGGATGGGTTCGTCAGGGTGATGTCAAACTAAAATAAAGCTTTGTAGAAGACATATATTCCAAATTATGTCCCATACACAATCCATTAGTCAGCTTTACACGATTCAACTGCGTTCATTGTCCCTTTCAGATAAAAAATGAAAACGCATACTTTAACAGCTTGAAAACTTAATCTGCAATTGAATTCCCAAAGACATTTGCCATATCCTGAGTCATAATCAGGATAGGCGTCTACTACAACCATGTAATTTAATTTCTCAAAATTAAAAAATGCTGCCAAAGTAGCACACTCGGCATCTTCAAGCAGCTGTTATGCATCTGTACTGTAACTCTAACATGATCAATTTTTATATGGCAACACATTTTCCACAAGAAGTATTTGCAGAAATTTTAAATGAACTCCAGCATCCACCGAGGCCTCAATTTCACGTGTCTCAGTACTGGGGCCCTGGTTATTTCAAGTGATTAAAAATGATACCTGGGAAAGCGCCAATGACATTTTTTTCCGCTGTAGTAGAGATCAACTTGAGATTTTAATGCTTATGGCATTAAAATCTGCATGCCTTTGTATTTTCGGGACTTTGTACCTAAAGCTAGTTATTTGGTTACTACTAGTATGTGGGAAGGCAATGTCAATAACAAGGGCCATGTTACACATTATCAATGGATGCTGTTGGCATCCGGTGACACAGCAAATGAGCTATAGGAATGAAATGACTGATGGACGCATTCTGATTGCCTCCTGTGTGGGCAACATACTAAGAGGTAGAGAGCATTTGATTGATTGAAGTCAAAACTATAGATCTCCCTGCGCCAACTCTATCCTGCATTTTATGTTCATTTACTTTGGTTATTGGCACACAAAGTGTCAGTAACTTATATGGAACAACTGCTCAACAAACTAAAATTTACAACCAAAAAAAGTATTAATCACTGGCAAAACAATACATTTACCAATGGACAAAAACACCAAATCACATAATTCAACTCAACAACACAATTACACAACACAGCACATACATCAAATCCCCACCACAAAATTCCACATCATGCCACAAAATTCCGCAGCACACCACATAATTAAACTCCACTACATGCCGCTCCACAACACTAAAAAAATCCATATATATATACACTCCGTAACACACAATCCCACTCCACATAATTTCAGTACACTTAATACCACATAATTATTAGCCACATAATTCCACTACACAAGCCCACTCTACACCCCACAATTGCACGCCACACAATTCCACAACTATCAATTCCAATCCAGCCCACATAATCCTACTACACACTACATACATACATACATACACTCCATAACACATGGGTAAAACACATTGCCATTTACAGCGCCAATAGCTTTAACTCAACCAATTGCGAGACCGATTGCATGTGCAATGCTTGACCCGCTCCATGGATCACCCACGTGATGGCTGGTACCCCCAGAGTAGACTCACCGGAAGGCTGATTGGGGCACGGCTAATTGATCTGTTAAATTCTGGCCTGCCTGCTCAGCGCTGTTCATGAATATTCTATCTCTGACGCATAGCATTTCAAATTTGAAGTCGCAGTTGCATGCTCATATATGTTAGACAATTTTAGCGTGCTGGTGCTGCCTCATTAGCAGTGTGCCTCAATTGCAGTATTGTCAGAGGGGCGTTAGAATACGTGACTAATGCATTTTAATATGGTAATGCGGACACTAGCATTAAAATGCGTTAGTCGAAAGCCTGATGCGGCCCTACCCTAACCCAGCCCTGAAACTGCGAAAAGTAAACTTATAATAACAACTTTATTATAATTTTATTCTTGCTGCATTTGTTAAAGTTTTCATGTTAATCGCAGCGCCCATCATGAGCTGAAATTAACATGAAAACTTGAACAAATGCACACAATCACCCCGCAGCCCAGCTCTATTAAGAAAAGAAATGCAGCAACATAGCTGCCAAGGTTTCAAATTGCTATGTGGGACGGTTTCAAACCTGCCTCAACATCGTTCACCTGGATCTGTATGTGAGGGAATGCACCGTCTTTTCACTTTTTTAAGCAAAAGTTTGGAGTGATATTTGGCGCTGCACCCACACACGCGGTCTGGTTACTGGCGCACATAGCCTTGGTTGCAGCGCACAAAGACCTTACACTACCGCTCACAGAGGAAAAAAATTAGAGGGAACATTGCCTACCACTACTACCACCTCTACCCATGGGGGGCTGGATGCCTGTCACTACTCCCACCTCTACCCAGGGGGTGCCATATGCCTACCACTACTACCACCCCTCCCCAGGGGGTGCCAGATGCCTACCACTACCACCACCCTTACCCAGGGGGTGCCAGATGCCTACCACTACTACCACCCCTACCCAGGGGGTGCCAGATGCCTACCACTACTACCACCTCTACCCATGGGGGGCTGGATGCCTGTCACTACTACCACCTCTACCCATGGGGGACTGGATGCCTGTCACCACAACCACCCCTACCCATGGGGGGCTGGATGCCTGTCACTACTCCCACCTCTACCCAGGGTGTGCCAGATGACTACCACTACTCCCACCTCTACCCAAGGGGTGCCAGATGCCTACCACTACCACCACCTCTACCCATGGGGGGCTGGATGCCTACCACCACTACCACCCCTACCCAGGGGGTGCCAGATGCCTACCACTACTACCACCTCTACCCATGGGGGGCTGGATGCCTGTCACTACTCCCACCTCTATCCAGGGGGTGCCAGATGCCTACCACTACTACCACCTCTACCCAGGTGTGCCAGATGCCCACCACTACTACCACCCTTACCCAGGGGGTGCCAGATGCCTACCACTACTACCACCTCTACCCATGGGGGGATGGATGCCTGTCACTACTACCACCTCTACCCATGGGGGCTGGATGCCTGTCACCACAACCACCCCTACCCATGGGGGGCTGGATGCCTACCACCACTACCACCCCTACCCAGGGGTGCCAGATGCCTACCACTACCACCACCTCTACCCATGGGGGGCTGGATGCCTACCACCACTACCACCCCTACCCAGGGGTGCCAGATGCCTACCACTACTACCACCTCTACCCATGGGGGCTGGATGCCTGTCACTACTCCCACCTCTACCTAGGGGGTGCCAGATGCCTACCACTACTTCCACCCCTCCCCAGGGGGTGCCAGATGCCTACCACTACTACCACCCTTACCCAGGGGTGCCAGATGCCTACCACTACTACCACCCTTACCCAGGGGGTGCCAGATGCCCACCACTACTACCACCCCTACCCAGGGGGTGCCAGATGCCTACCACTACTACCACCTCTACCCATGGGGAGCTGGATGCCTGTCACTACTACCACCTCTACCCATGGGGGGCTGGATGCCTGTCACCACAACCACCCCTACCCATGGGGGGCTGGATGCCTGTCACTACTCCCACCTCTACCCAGGGGGTGCCATATGCCTACCACTACTACCACCCCTCCCCAGGGGGTGCCAGATGCCTACCACTACTATTACCCTTACCCAGGGGGCTGGATGCCTACCACTACTACCACCCCTACCCAGGGGGTGCCAGATGCCTACCACTACTACCACCTCTACCCATGGGGGGCTGGATGCCTGTCACTACTACCACCTCTACCCATGGGGGGCTGGATGCCTGTCACCACAACCACCCCTACCCATGGGGGGCTGGATGCCTGTCACTACTCCCACCTCTACCCAGGGTGTGCCAGATGACTACCACTATTCCCACCTCTACCCAGGGGGTGCCAGATGCCTACCACTACTACCACCCCTCCCCAGGGGATGCCAGATGCCTACCACTACTACCACCCCTACCCAGGGGGTACCAGATGCCAACCACTACTACCACCTCTACCCATGGGGGGCTGGATGCCTGTCACTACTACCACCTCTACCCATGGGGGGCTGGATGCCTGTCACCACAACCACCCCTACCCATGGGGGGCTGGATGCCTGTCACTACTCCCACCTCTACCCAGGGTGTGCCTGATGACTACCACTACTCCCACCTCTACCCAAGGGGTGCCAGATGCCTACCACTACCACCACCTCTACCCATGGGGGCTGGATGCCTACCACCACTACCACCCCTACCCAGGGGGTGCCAGATGCCTACCACTACTACCACCTCTACCCATGGGGGGCTGGATGCCTGTCACTACTCCCACCTCTATCCAGGGGGTGCCAGATGCCTACCACTACTACCACCTCTACCCAGGGTGTGCCAGATGCCCACCACTACTACCACCCCTACCCAGGGGGTGCCAGATGCCTACCACTACTACCACCCCTCCCCAGGGGGTGCCAGATGCCTACCACTACTACCACCCTTACCCAGGGGGGGCTGGATGCCTGTCACTACTACCACCTCTACCCATGGGGGGCTGGATGCCTGTCACCACAACCACCCCTACCCATGGGGGGCTGGATGCCTACCACCACTACCACCCCTACCCAGGGGGTGCCAGATGCCTACCACTACCACCACCTCTACCCATGGGGGGCTGGATGCCTACCACCACCCCTACCCAGGGGATGCCAGATGCCTACCACTACTACCACCTCTACCCATGGGGGGCTGGATGCCTGTCACTACTCCCACCTCTACCCAGGGGTGCCAGATGCCTACCACTACTACCACCCCTCCCCAGGGGGTGCCAGATGCCTACCACTACTACCACCCTTACCCAGGGGGTGCCAGATGCCTACCACTACTACCACCCCTACCCAGGGGGTGCCAGATGCCTACCACTACTACCACCTCTACCCATGGGGGGCTGGATGCCTGTCACTACTCCCACCTCTACCCAGGGTGTGCCAGATGCCCACCACTACTACCACCTCTACCCATGGGGGGCTGGATGCCTGTCACTACTCCCACCTCTACCCAGGGTGTGCCAGATGCCCACCACTACTACCACCTCTACCCATGGGGGGCTGGATGCCCACCACTACTACCACCCCTACCCACGGGGTGCCAGATGCCTACCACTACTACCACCTCTACCCATGGGGGGCTGGATGCCTGTCACTACTACCACCTCTACCCATGGGGGGCTGGATGCCTGTCACCACAACCACCCCTACCCATGGGGGCTGGATGCCTACCACCACTACCACCCCTACCCAGGGGGTGCCAGATGCCTACCACTACTACCACCTCTACCCATGGGGGCTGGATGCCTGTCACTACTCCCACCTCTACCCAGGGGGTGCCAGATGCCTACCACTACTACCACCCCTCCCCAGGGGGTGCCAGATGCCTACCACTACTACCACCCTTACCCAGGGGGTGCCAGATGCCTACCATTACCACCACCTCTACCCATGGGGGGCTGGATGCCTACCACCACTCCCACCCCTACCCAGGGGGTGCCAGATGCCTACCACTACTACCACCTCTACCCATGGGGGGCTGGATGCCTGTCACTACTCCCACCTCTACCCAGGGGGTGCCAGATGCCTACCACTACTACCACCCCCACTCACAGGATGGCTAATACATGACACAACAAGCACACACCAACATAAACAATGCAACATAAAGACATCCCCCCCAACACCATGACAAGCGTGTGTAGACTGTGTCAAATGCCTACAACACTGAACATGACTTTGAACATACAATGTGACCCCCTATCACATGTGCCACACATAAATGTGTGTGGCCCCCACAATGCAAGCAGACCATGACAACTGTGGCAATGGGGTCCAACCCCCATCATCACAGTGACCAAAATGTAAGTGTGGGGCCCATAGCTGAAGCACACCTTGAACATTGTGGCAATGGGGCTCAAACCCCCATCATCACAGTGACCAAAAGGTAAGTGTGGGGCCCATAGCTGAAGCACATCTTGAACATTGTGGCAATGGGGGCCAAACCCCCATCATCACAGTGACCAAAAGGTAAGTGTGGGGCCCATAGCTGAAGCACATCTTGAACATTGTGGCAATGGGGTTCAAACCCCCATCATCACAGTGACCAAAATGTAAGTGTTGACATTGAAAAAGCTGCAACTGCCAAACTGCATGGATGATTCCTGGTCACAGAACAACAAACACATCAGTGGCAAAGTAGTGCTTGTGTCCCATAGCAACATAGATTGGGGGAGGCAAACACTGCAGTGCAAATAAGACATACCTTTGGCCATGTGCAGACAAACATCACCCATGGGGGCTGACACTGTCAACATTCATCAATGACACAATGACAGAAGTGACCATGATAATGCAGACCCACATATTTGCACCAATGGGCACACAAATGCAGATACCCTGTGGAGACTGTAGATGTGAGGTGAACAGATACCATACCATGGCAGCAATGGGACACACAAACAATGATCATTGTGCTGACTGATGACCTAGGAGTCCCAGGGACAGCAGGGGAAACCCACCAAACAACATACAGCCAATGGCACACTAAAGACATGCCAATGCAGTGGTGCAGATGCACAAACACAAACAGACAGACCCACACTGCACATCAAACACAACAGGTGAGGGGGGTGCCAGTGTCCCCAGGCAACCACACAACACATGATGAGGCCTGAATACCAATTACACAGATGTGCATACAGTGCCACACAAAGGTAACTCATGGATCCAAATCCCCTATGTGGGCAATCAGGCATTGTTAGATGAGAGGGAGCACAAATCACACATGTCACACAAGCATGTAGGAACAGCAACTGACACAGCAAGACACAGAGACACCACAGCACTACCCCCAGGGTCCCCACAATGTGGTGACCCTGGGCTGCATTACAATCCCACTGTGATGACAAAGCTAGATGTCGTTCACACTGTGAACCACAGTCATGTGTCCTGAGCAACAAACTACCATCACACCTACACAAGCACAAATCAATCAGCACGGCCAGTAAGCCAAGGCCAACATGGAGGCAGGGGTCTAGCCGTGCAACAACTCTCATCTGCACACACTCAACACCACACACCTCGACCTCCAACAATGTGCAGCAGTGAAGCTCACATGCACTGGTGACATTGCACATGCACCCATGACAATCCCATGGGTGGTGGTGGGAACCAAGGTGCAGAAACACATCACACATGGCCACTCAACAAGACTCTTGAATGTCTGACACACTGCACACTACGCTGTACATGGACATGACGGCAATACCACACCAACCAATGGGATCCCAGCCACAGTCCCACACCAATGAAGAAGCCAAGGTCACCCACAAAGAACACACATAGACAACTACCAACATTGCAGCCCTGACCCTGAGGAGTGCCAGCAGTCACACACACAACGTGTCACAATCACTGAAAGCTAACACAAACTGGAAATCACATGACAGGTGTAAACAACAAGTGCCAAGGGGAATCCTGACTGTGACCCATCTGCGTCTGCCCACAAACTCAGCCCTCACAGCCAACACACCTATGGGTGACACCCTGATGACCAGTAATGTGCCATGCACCCACATCACAGAGAACCCAGGGAGAAGACTTTGGGGGAACATAGGTCAACTCAGCAAGCATCACAAACAGGAACACCACTAGGGATCCCAGCATGCACAGCAAAATGGAAGTGAACACACAGACATGCTCATACAACACACACCTTGGGCGCAGGCGATGTCACAGGAGTACACACTGCCATGAGGGGACTCCACTCCTGTGTGAGGAAAGCTGTGCCATATGTTGCCACAGTAGGGCTCCATCATGTCAGCAGAACACTTGGTCACACAGTCAACAATTTGCACCAAATGAAGGCTCCCGTCACATCAGCCTGGTCATGGGAGTGTCAACGAAATCATCAGCACAGATCCAACACACATGTATAGCAAGTTGCACTGACAACACAGATGAGTCCTTCCCCATTGATGCCCAAACCTGCATGTCCAGTGGAGATGGCCACACGGTCAGGGAAGTAGACTAATTGAACAATGGCAAGCACAACAGATGTGCAGGGGTGGAAGCCACAGATGTGACATTGCTAATGTAAGTAGGAAATCCCATTGCCAAATATTGAAAACATGACACCCTCAGATGCTGCTAAGGATGACATGGATACACCACAGGATAGGACACATTCCCCCTGGACCACATGGGTTCCTGAACAGTAACACTTCATTTTCATGAGACCAAATATCACCATCACTGCAGCAAGGGCATGGTTAGCATCATCAACATCATGTACATCAGAAGCAAAAGCACTAGAGAACAGAAAGTCGCTTTATTCAGCATATGTGGGTTCAAAAGTTGAAGTCCAGTAAAAGAAACAAAGGCCAATGGCCAGTCCATCCTGAAAGTCAAAACAGGGTGACAGTGGCAGATGTCACCCTACGCATGCCTGCACTGATATGAACCAGGGACAATCCCCTCGGAGGGGTATACGGGGGGGGGCAGGCCAGGCACCGCAGGGACAGGATCAGGGCTCACCAGAAGGAGGCAGGGAAGGGGTGGTGGGTGCTGAAGAGCCACTGACAACTGCAGTGGAGGTGTCTGACATGGTGTGTGCCGGCACAACTGGGGGCATGACTCTGATGGTGTGGGTGCCGGCACGACTGCAGTGGACCGTGCAGATGGAGTGGACAGGTTCCCCACTGCAGTGCCCAAGTCAGACAGGGTGGTAGTGGACTCCACTGCAGTGCCTACCTCCAGGGGAGGAGAATGGGGATCAGGTAAGGTGGGCAGGACAGAGGGGGAGGACACCGTCTCCACACCAGTGGCACAGACAAGCGCAGCGGGCGGTGTGGGGCCGGAAGAGCAAGTGGCAGGGGGAGAAGGCCGGATCTTTTTGGGGATGGTGTATCTGTGGGTGGGGGAACCTGGGGCAGGGTGTGGTGGGGGCACCTGTGGAGTGGGGGCCTGAGGGATGGAGGAAGGAGACTTGGTGCATGAGCTGCAGGGCGGCGGCGGGGTCTTGCTCTTCCGGGTCCGGGGGACTTGCGGATGGGGGCGTCAGTCGGTCTGCGCCTGGGGGAGGGTGTCCGGGGGCGAGGG
Organism: Calotriton arnoldi; assembly: GCA_963921515.1. NCBI lineage: Eukaryota > Metazoa > Chordata > Amphibia > Caudata > Salamandridae > Calotriton > Calotriton arnoldi. The sequence continues at coordinate 2,347,132 of CAWUFW010000692.1, forward strand.
GCACTCCGCTCCGTGTGGGTGGGCATCCTCTTCCCCTGAATGCTGGATCAGCTGGATCGGAGGGGAAGAGGCCGAGGTCACTGAGGAAGAGCCGCTGTGTCTTTGGGGTTGCAGGTGAGGCAAGGGAGGGGGCTTTGGAGGGAGAGGCAACTGAGGACTGCGCAGTGCTCGTGGATGCGTGTGTGTGTGCCTGGGCCCCATCCCCTGTGAGTGTGGTTTCAGTCCCCTGACTGTGCGTGCGTGTGCGTCTTGTTTGTGGTGTGTGTGTCTGTGTGCTGCTCGTGTCTGTGCTGGTGTGTGCCTGTGCCGGTGTGTGTGTGCTTGGGACAGGTAAGGTGCTGGGGAGTGTGGATGGGGCAGAGGCAGGAGGGGTGAGGGACTGTTGGAGGAGGGACACTGCTGCCGTCAGGGAGGATTCCATGGACCTATTGCCCCTCTGTAGGGCAGGCATGCCCGATGAGATGCCCTCCATGAACGACACCAGCTGTGTCAACAGAGTGGTGTGTGCATGGAGGACACTCAGCATCGCTGTCTGCCCTACATGGAGCTGGCGAAGGAGGTACACAGACTCCTCACTCAGGGCAGCAGGGGACACAGGGGCAGGGGGTGCGGTGCCTGGCCCGAAGGAGACACGCTCCCGAACATGGGAGCCTCCACGGACCTCGGGAATGGGAGCCGATGGGAGGGCGGTGGTGGTGGTGGTGGTGGTGGCGGGGACAGCAACACTAGCTGGGGTGTGGTGGCTGCTGACACCCGCATCCACAAGGGAGTCATCCTCCGAGCTGCTGTGGTCCTCAGCTGAGGTGGATGGTGCTGAGGACTCCTCGGTGTGGCTCCCCTCGCCCTCCGTGCCACTGGGTCCCTCCGACCACTCCTCGGCTGCTGACCCAGTCTGGCTCTGCGGCTCCTCCTGGTCCATGGAGCTGTCCCCTCCTGTGGCTGTGGATGTATCTGCAAACAATAGGGAAACAGACAGACATCAGTCACCTGCACCGAACGCACACACCACAGTAAGTACAGCACATTACAGAGCAAGCCCTGGCATCCTTAGTTGAACATTGCCAAAAGTGCCCAAACAGAATAGGAGTAGCCAATTGTCAGTCTGATGGTCAACCATGGCACTCACATCCCTCCTGGCCTTGCACCCATCTGTCTGGTGTCTGTTGGATGGCAATACCCCAGTGTGGACACATGCACCACCTACACAGTAGTTGGACAGTGCAGAAAACACGGTGAAGCATGTGAACATGCACACATCACAACTCTTGCCACTGAGTCAGTACAGGTGTCCGGATGAAAGGGATGCCCAGAGTCAAATATGAAATGCATGTGATGCATACCAGCGACAGACACCATGATGCACCCATGTCCTGATAGCCATTGCCACAATGGTGTGCATGTAGCACATGTCACTCCCCTGCAGGATCACTCATAGGAAGTTACATGCCATGGCACAGGCATGCCTGCTAAGTCATACATCACTGTCTCCAGTCACATGGGCAGGGCAGCCAGACAACAACAGTCTGCACTGTGTCACAATAGTAGGTCATGGGGAATGCAAGTCCTGGAGCTGAACAAGTGCACATGTACATCCCCCACACACCACATCATCTGAACCCTTATCTGTCCAGGTCATACCGATTGGACATATGGGAGACCTGTAACACAACCCTCTGAACCTGAGCACCTCACAATCTGCTGTGAATGGGAAACAGCTGCCTGAACTTCACATTCGCATACCCCAGTCTGCACGGTCAGGTGATCAAACACCTATGTGTCACCCAAGTATCGTCTCCTATGGTCACATCTCCGGTGGCATGCTGAGCCCCAACCGAGAGACACCCCAGCAGTCATGACAACGAAGCCACAGCACACTGACACAGAGGCAGACACCTGAGGGGACATATCACTGAGCACAACGTGTCAGCTGATACACGGGAGTGGGAGTACAGAGTGTATTGTATGGCCTGGAGTAGGCATGACTGTCCTGCCCCACATGAATGAGGGATGAGCCCTGGACAGTAGGCAGCTGGCTAAGTATGTGTGACACACGTAATATACACACTCCTGGGGCCCAAGCATTGTTCCCACCCGCAGCATGGGTGTGTGCCAGATACCCCAGGCACATGTGGTGGATCAGCTCAGCAATTGGACCACATATCAAAGTAACACGCAGATTACATGTCAGAACACAGGCATTGTGTAAGCAAAGGACCCACCCATGATGCCCACCACAGAGTTAGGGGAACAGATGCTGTCCCCCACCTTGAGTCAAGCACACTGCAAGGACACAGTACCCAAGTGACACAATTCCCTGACTGTAAGGGCCACACCTGGGTATCAGATGAGGAGTGGGCAGTGCACAATTGAGGGACATGGGTCCTGGACCACATGACTGATGTACTGTGGAAGTTTAACCAGGCCAGAGGAGGGCACATAGCATGGCAGACAAAGTTCACAATGCAGTCATGGACTCACCCCCTCCTTGCTGCTCTCTGGCCTTCAGCTGCCCATCCAGATCAGGGAAGACCACCACCAGGATCCTGAGCATGTGGGGGTCAGGGTCCGGTGTCCGCCCCTCCTGCGAGGAGGCGACAGCTTCAGCTGGACCCGTGCGATCCTCCGGGTCCAGCCCCGAAGGTCCTGCCACCTCTTCTGGCAGTTGCGGATCCGGCGCTTGTAGTCCCCCACGGATCTCACTGCCCGGACGATGGTCAGCCATATCTTCTGCTTCTGGTGGGCATCAACCTGTGAGGATGACAAAGTGAGAATGCCATTACTACACATGCAACATATCCGTGCATTACACAGTTGGATATACATGTCTCAATCACAGGGGCACATGATGTACACAGGCAGTGCAACGATGGCTATGGACAGTATGCCAGCAGTTACTACATGGTATCATTGCCTGGGAAGTAAAACCTTGTTGAAATGCACTGTCACTGCACTATACCTGTTCAGTGCATGTAACTACACACTATGGGGGTGACAACTACTCAGTGAGCCTGCTAGCCAGTGGCGTGCAGACTGTTAGCCTTGCTAGTCAGACAACATGCACATTTAGTAAGGCAGTGGACAGCACACTCACCTGCTCTGCTTTCCCATACAGCTTGCTGTACTGTGGAAGGAGGCTGTCCAGCAGGGCCTGGTTCTCCTCAGTGCTGAAGGCTGGGGCTCTCTCCACAGTACGTGCCATTGCAGGGTCCAGAGGGTGCAGATACAGCAGCAGTGGTGGTGGCAGATGTCGTCCTGGAGCATGTAGTGCAGGCAAGTGAGCTCTCAGGGGAACAGCCAGCATTATATGTGTGCTGCAGAGGCAGACACTGTCCCATGTGTCCAAAGTGATAGGTCCAAGTCTTTAGCATCTTCTGAATCTGGCCAATCCATGGAATTGCACCACTTACACACGCCCACAGCATCCTTCAAAAGTTCAACTTCATGACACCCATGAATTTGCAACATTGTTGTGGGTGACCAACTGAATTTCCAGCATCAGACTCATTCAAAATTTGAAAACGCGTCTGTTGCCAGGCCAGGCCATAGCCAATGGGTGCGCACCGATCGGTCCATTGCTGTTCAATGCGTATTGCGGATACAACGCGTACCCGCTCACATTGAATGCAATGGGCCGGCCGGGCACACCGATCGGTCCATTGCTGTTCAACGCGTACCCGGGATACAACGCGTACCCGCTCACATTGAATGCAATGGGCCGGCCGGGCACACCGATCGGTCCATTGCTGTTCAACGCGTACTCGGGATACAACGCGTACCCGCTCACATTGAATGCAATGGGCCGGCCGGGCACATCGATCGGTCCATTGCTGTTCAACGCGTACTCGGGATACAACGCGTACCCGCTCACATTGAATGCAATGGGCCGGCCGGGCACACCGATCGGTCCATTGCTGTTCAACGCGTTTTGCGGATACAACGCGTACCCGCTCACATTGAATGCAATCGGCCGGCCGGGCACACCGATCGGTCCATTGCTGTTCAACGCGTACCCGGGATACAACGCGTACCCGCTCACATTGAATGCAATGGGCCGGCCGGGCACACCGATCGGTCCATTGCTGTTCAACGCGGATTGCGGATACAACGCGTACCCGCTCACATTGAATGCAATGGCCAATGTGTGCGCACCGATCGATCCATTGCTGTCCAACGCGTATTGCGAATACAACGCGTACCCGCTCACATTGAATGCAATGGCCAATGTGTGCGCACCGATCGGTCCATTGCTGTCCAACGCGTATTGCCAATACAACGCGTACCCGCTCACATTGAATGCAATGGCCAATGTGTGTGCACCGATCGGTCCATTGCTGACCAACGCGTATTGCCAATACAACGCGTACCCGCTCACATTGAATGCAATGGCCAATGTGTGCGCACCGATCGGTCCATTGCTGTCCAACGCGTATTGCCAATACAACGTGTACCCGCTCACATTGAATGCAATGGCCAATGTGTGCGCACCGATCGGTCCATTGCTGTCCAACGCGTCCCTGTACAAGTCACTGGCATATGTCACCATGCCTGTCACAGGTGAATATATGCCAGCAACATATACTTCCCAGGGAGTGAGGGGCACACCTACAACACCACAGCCTGTCCACACTGTATCCTGAGGCATGTAAGGCTGCATTACCTATTCCGTGTATGGGGGTGAACATGTTGTTCTGTGGGTGTCACTTGGGGGCAGCCACTCCCAGGCTGTGCACGTGTTCATGGGGACAGAATCCTTGGTGTTTCGTGTACATGACCACTGTGATGTGCAACTGTTCATTTCTGTGCATGTGGCATGGTCACATTTCACGGTGGTGTATGTGTATGTCATGTCACATACCCCTGAGTCCCATGTGTGACGGTATGTACGTCCCAGGGTGACCCATTGCCACAATAGCGATGGTCCTCCACAGTCTGTGTGCATGTTGTGTTTACAATGTCTCTGATTCCATGTGCACAATGGGAGACAGTCTCCACATCCACGTTGTTTGTGCATGGACTTTGATGTTGTACGTGTGTGTGTCACAGACGTCCATGTCTGTCCTGCTGAGGCAACAGGGACCACTACCTGTGGGGGTCATGGTTGTTTTGCTGTGGTGTATTCATGATACACCATGTCATGCCAGTGTCCATGTGGCAATACAGGGTCCCTGGGAATCTACCTGTCATTGAGTTGTGATGCCTGGGGCACATCTGTCCTCACATGTCACTGTGGGGTGTGTTTGGAATGTGGCAGCAGGAGATGGGAACTGTGACACGGCCTCATGATATCCCATGGCACAACCTGGGACTTGTTGATGCCACTTGTTGAACTGTGATGTTAGATGTTGGCCATGTATGTGCCATACATGTCCTTACGGAACTGCACACATCATGTACTTGTGCCTCATAATGATGTATCATGTGATATTGAGTATGGTCAATGCCACATATGTGGGGTGACTGACAATCTTTCTTTCTTCACCTATGCACTGCAGGGCACCAGCTGTCCATAGATCATTCCCTGACCTTGCAACCATGGTGGAACGGGACTGCATCCGACGGTACCGCTTCACCAGGCCGCTGATTGAGGTATTGACGGTGCGGTTGGCCCCACATTTGCAAGCTGGCCGGACATACCCTACAGCGCTGACCCCCAAGGTGAAGGTGATGGCAGCCCTACACTTCTTTGCCACCGGTACCTTTCAGCACACTGTGGCGACTGCTGGTGGGATGTCACAGACCATGTTCAGCCGTGTGCTCCGCGATGTTTTGGAGGCTATGTTGATTTACCTGAACCAGTACATCTATTTCCCTAGACTCCAACAACTCACTCACGTGAAGAGTGACTTCTATGCCCTGGGGAGGATGCCGCATGTCATTGGCTCCATTGATGGGACACATGTTGCTTTGGTACCACCACAGGCCCAAGAGCAGGCATACAGCAACCGCAAACACCACCACTCGGTCAATGCACTGGTGGTATGTCTTGCAGATATGAGCATCTCACACGTCTGTGCCCATTTCCCCGGTTCTGCACACGATGCCTACGTGATGAGGAGTAGTCGCATCCCGAGGATGATGTCACAGATGCGGAACCAGCGTGCCTGGCTTGTTGGTGTGTACTGACTTAGTACCATTGTGTGTGTTCTGCAATGTAGTGTTCCACCCTCTTTTCCAACTCAGCTAATGTGCAATTGTCTGTATGTAGGTGACTCCGGATACCCCAACATGCCGTGGTTGCTGACGCCCCTCAGGAACCCTGTGACACCAGGCCAGATGCGCTACAATGAGGCACATGGTCGGACCAGGAGAGTGATTGAGCGGACATTTGGTCTCCTGAAGAGCCGCTTCCGCTGCCTGGACAAGACAGGAGGGGCCCTCCCATATGCCCCAGCAAAGGTGTGCAAGATTGTCATCGTCTGCTGCATGCTACACAACCTGGCAGTGCGGAAGGAGTTGCCTCTCATCCTGGATGACGATGACCAACATCCGCCACCTGTGGAGGATCCTGGCCTGGACCACAATGCCAGTGATGATGATGATGATGGTGATGTCCGCACACAGCTCATCACCAACTTCTTCAGCTGAATGTGAGTATCCAGAGATGTCATGTCAATGATGTGAGTATGCATGATATGTGTTGGTGGTGCTCTGGTGCTGTTTGAGTGTGTCCATGTGCTACATGACTGTATGCGTGTAGCGATGTGTCCTTACAGGTAGTCTGTACTCCCCAACAGTGTTGACATGCTAACTTGGTGCTGGGTGGGTATCTTGTGACATGTATTGGGCATGAGTATTGCAGTTCTGTCCTGTTCTTCAGTGCTTTTGACTGTGTTTCATTTCTGTCCTTCACAGGGTACTTTCAGAGTGGTTTGGTCAACTGTGATCCCCGACACCATGATTCGACTTCCAGGGTGGTAGCTGTCGTGTCCCTACAGGTGATGTATGCCACACCCATGGACTTCCTTCCTTCTACACTTGTTGACTGTGTGCCCGCTGCCAGGTGGGATTGCCTTGCATCTGTAGTGGTTACAACATGTTGCAAATGTGTAATAAACCTGTGCTTCACTTTGTGATGTGCGTTGTCTGTGGTCACACATCTGACTGACATTTGCTTACTGCACCAGTGGGCTAGTTGACAGAGACTGTGAATAGGTGTTGTGTCTATGCATTGCACCGTATTTCCTGGCAACATCAGTGTAGGCGATGAGTCAGATGGCCTAGGTGTGTATATGTTGTGTAGCCCTGGTGGTGTGTCTCCCTCATATGTGTCACGTTGCCATGACTCACATGCCTGTGTTGTACTTGCTGTAGCAGTTAGCATGCACAGTGTAATTTCACAGGTCATCATCTCCATGACAGAAACCACGTTGGAATCACAACAGAGGCAGGTATGGTGTATTAGTGTGTTTATTGTCATACATGTGTGTGTATAGTGCACAGGATGGTGGGTGCTGTACATTTTGATTGCAATCCAAAGTTCCTAGATGAATTGGAAGTCCTGGTAGCAGATATGTCCAGAATAAAGTCCACAGACATCTGATACATTGATCCAACTTGTACTCCCCATGTCATGTGGGGGAGTTGTGTTGCAGTCAACAGGGTGAACAGTTTGCGCACAAAGGTGATTATCCAGAACAGGTTTTGGCTTCCTGGGGGTTGCACATGGCCATCGGCCTCTCAGTTGCCCCTCCTCGGACGACCCCTCTTCTTTGGGGGGACCCTCAAGTGCAGGCTGCTGCGGTGCAGGGGACTCTCCGCCAGAGTCATCCTCCCTCCCTGTGGCAGTTGCAGTTGTTTCAGCACCAGATGTTGTGGGCACACAGGGAGGTGTTGACTGGTTGCTGCTCATCTGGCGGAGGCATTGTAATATGTCCCTATGCACCGCCGTCATCTCTTGCAGTGTGTCCCACTTGGACTCCACGCGGGACATGTGCGAGTCCAAGCGGGCATGATGGGCAGCCTGCTGCTGTTTAATGTCCCTGAGGAGCCCCACTACCTGGCTGAGCTCTCCGGTGCTGGACTGGTACGCATCGGCTATGCGTACCAGTTGTGGGTCATCATGCAGTCCAGACCCCTCTGCGATCAGCGACCTATGTCTCCCACCCCTCCCACCACCCCTGGCGACACGTGCAGTACCTGAGGTGGCACGCACAGGTGACCCTGGGCCCCCTTGGGGGTTGTTGGTGGTGTTGGTGTCCATAGCCCCACGTTGGTCCAGGGTCCCTGTGCTGGTGGTGGTGCTCCTTGGTCTGTCCGTGTCAGCAGGGGTGGTATGTGTGTTGACAGTCGTTGGAGGGGTGGGTGCAGGGGGTGCAGCTGGTGGTCCTGCTGGTGCTGCATGATGACTTGCTCCGGAGGTGCCAGGTAGGTCTTCGTCATCCGAGGAGGGCAGAGGCTGTTCCACACCAGTGAGCTCCGTTTCCCCTTGAGCCTGGGACAGGGACTCCTCAGCGTCTGCTGCTGTGTCCCCATCATCACCTGTTTTTGGGAGACACACACAATGTATGTTATGTTTCTGCAGGCATGAATGGTTGACACACATGACAGTTGTGACTGTACCTCTGGATGCGGGCCTGTACATTGCATTGTCCTAAGTTGTCACAGTCAGAGGTTGATATTGGTGTAGCACATTGTCCTGCATACTTTGGGCATTTCTATATGAATGTTGGGGTATGTACATGGTCTGCATTGGTTGTATTTGGTTGACATCCGGCCCTCCTTCCCACCCAGCCAGATATTCCACCATGGAACGTGCTTCCATTGCAGGGAGTGCAAGTTGTCTTTCATGATGTCAGTCAGTGGTGTCCTGCTGTTGTTTGGTGCACAGTTGCCAGCAGGGCCTTGTGCTCCCCACAGCAGTACCCAGTGTCAGCCATCTTGTCAGTTCTTTTCCACTCCCTGTGATGTGTGCATGGTTCAGGGTGGTGTTGATGGGACAGTTGTGGGGGTGACCAATATCTGTGACTACCACTCCCATCATGCTATTGCCTCCACCCCACTTCCCAGCATGCCCATACTTACTTGCTTTTGGGTGGACTTCACTGTGTGTGAGTGTGAGAGCAATGGCAAGATGGCTGACAGTGGTGTCCTGCTGTTGGTTGGTGCCCATTTCCCAGCAGGGCCATGTGCTCCCCACAACTGAGCACCAGTGTCAGCCATCTTTGAAGTGGCTTTTGACTCCCTGTGAGGTGTGCATGCTTGGGTGTGAGCTTGCTGGGCCATGTGGGTGGGGATGTTGGGCTGTGACTACCACTCCCATCATGCTATTGCCTCCACCCCACTTCCCAGCATGCCCATACTTACTTGCTTTTGGGTGGACTTCACTGTGTGTGAGTGTGAGAGCAATGGCAAGATGGCTGACAGTGGTGTCCTGCTGTTGCTTGGTGCCCAGTTCCCAGCAGGGCCATGTGCTCCCCACAACTGAGCACCAGTGTCAGCCATCTTTGAAGTGGCTTTTGACTCCCTGTGAGGTGTGCATGCTTGGGTGTGAGCTTGCTGGGCCATGTGGGTGGGGGATGTTGGGCTGTGACTACCACTCCCATCATGCTATTGCCTCCACCCCACTTCCCAGCATGCCCATACTTACTTGCTTTTGGGTGGACTTCACTGTGTGTGAGTGTGAGAGCAATGGCAAGATGGCTGACAGTGGTGTCCTGCTGTTGGTTGGTGCCCAGTTCCCAGCAGGGCCATGTGCTCCCCACAACTGAGCACCAGTGTCAGCCATCTTTGAAGTGGCTTTTGACTCCCTGTGAGGTGTGCATGCTTGGGTGTGAGCTTGCTGGGCCATGTGGGTGGGGGATGTTGGGCTGTGACTACCACTCCCATCATGCTATTGCCTCCACCCCACTTCCCAGCATGCCCATTCTTACTTGCTTTTGGGTGGACTTCACTGTGTGTGAGTGTGAGAGCAATGGCAAGATGGCTGACAGTGGTGTCCTGCTGTTGGTTGGTGCACAGTTGCCAGCAGGGCCATGTGCTCCCCACAGCTGAGCACCAGTGTCAGCCATCTTGTCAGTGTCTTTTGACTCCCTGTGAGGTGTGCATGCGTTCGGGTGTGAGCTTGATGGGCCATGTTGGTGGGGGTGATCAATATCTGTGACTACCACTCCCATCATGCTATTGCCTCCACCCCACTTCCCAGCATGCCCATACTTACTTGCTTTTGGGTGGACTTCGCGGTGTGAGTGTGAGAGCAATGGCAAGATGGCTGACAGTGGTGTCCTGCTGTTGGTTGGTGCCCAGTTCCCAGCAGGGCCATGTGCTCCCCACAACTGAGCACCAGTGTCAGCCATCTTTGAAGTGGCTTTTGACTCCCTGTGAGGTGTGCATGCTTGGGTGTGAGCTTGCTGGGCCATGTGGGTGGGGGATGTTGGGCTGTGACTACCACTCCCATCATGCTATTGCCTCCACCCCACTTCCCAGCATGCCCATTCTTCCTTCCTTTTGATTCTGCTTCCCTGTGGGGTTGTTTGCCTGTGCTGACAAGATGGCTGACAATGTTATCCTGGGGTTAGTTTTGCTGCAAGTCACATGTGTGTCCCTGTGATTCACACTGCATGACCCAGGGTTGTGGTTCTTTGTGGGATATTTGATTAGAGTGTGAGGCAATGCATTCTCCCAGGTGAGTTGTGTGGAGTTTGTGTTAGGGGGGTGTGTGAGTGGAGCTGCTGGTAACTATGGTCAGTGCTGTCAGTCCTCCTTCCCACCCAGCCAGATTTTCCACCATGGAACGTGCTTCCGTTGCAGGGAGTGCAAGTTGTCTTTCAGGATGTCAGTCAGTGGTGTCCTGCTGTTGGTTGGTGCACAGTTGCCAGCAGGACCTTGTGCTCCCCACAGCAGTAGCCAGTGTCAGCCATCTTGTCAGTTGTTTTCCACTCCCTGTGATGTGAGCATGGTTCATGGTGGTGTTGATGTGCGCATTGTGAGGGTGGGCAATGTCTGTGACTACAACTCCCATGATGCTATTGGCTACACTGACTTGCCCAGCATACACAGGATTCCTTCCTTTCAGTGGGCTTCACTGTGAGGTGGTGTTGTAGTGGTGCCTACATGTCTGGATGTGTTTGTTAGTTATATTAGTGCCACTGCCTAGCTGTAGTTGTAGTTGTGTTTGTACATGTGATGACACAGTTACATATCACTATGAGATGGCATGTGTTGTGTTTATCTGACTGACATACACAATTTGGGATGATTCTGTTCTGGTTGGTGTGTATTTGCTAAGGGTGCATGGTTTGACTCTCCCTTGACAGTGATGTGTGTGTATTGTCGCACAATATTGTGTACATTTGTTATGTACTCACCAGGCTCTGGGATGTTTTCTAGTCCATATACGCTCACTGGTGGTAGGATGGCCCGCACCTTCTCCTCCCAGGGCCTGAGGTATACTGGTTTGGCAGGAGGGCCACTGCCGGTGTGTTGGCTCAAGAGGTAGTCCTTCTTCAACAGCTCCCTGACCCTCCTGCGCACGTCATACCACCTGTTCTGGATGTATCCCTTTGTGCGCAAACATGGTGATTGTGCGTTCACCCTGTCGACAATCCTCTCCCACATCTTGGTTTTCTGTGACATGGGTGTCTGTTGGACCAGTGTACCAAACAGCTGTGGCTCTACCCTGAGGATCTCATCTACCAGGACTTCCAATTCACTATCTAGGAACTTATGATTCTTCTTTGGGGGTATGGTGATGGGTGGTGATGGTGAGTGATGTGTGTGTTGGTGTGCAGGTGAGGGTGTGTGAGTGTGTGTTTAGCTGGGTGTATGTGAGGGTGCTATTTGTTGAGGTGCTGATGGTGTGTGGCTTGTGTGATGGTTGAGCTGTGGGTGGGTGTGTGGTTGCTGTCTGTTCAGTGCTGGCAGGTAATTTGAATTTGCAAAGGATCATGGTAGGGATTTGTGTCCTTTATATGGGTGGAGTTGTGGGTGTGTCTTTGTTCCCTCTCCCCCCCCCCAGTATTTATTGCCTTTGTAATTGCTTGTTTGGCCTTTTTTTGTGTTTTTCCCTTTGTACTTTTTGTGCATGTAGGAGACGATCTTGTGACCGAGTCGGACCCTGCAGTTGTCTCGTACGAGCTTCTCCGAGTCGTTCACGCTGTGTTTGTGCTGTTTTCTATGCTGCATACGCGTCAGTCGCGGGGTATTGGGTTGCTTCTGCTCGCAGTTTTGTACGCGTGTCGGTCGTACGGCTTGGGCTCCGTGCGACTCGGTCGTGTTTTCCACGCGTTGCATCGTACTTGGCGGGTAGGAGGTCGCGGGTACGTTTCGTTCGGGTTCATTCCTGGTGCGTGTCGGTCGGTTCGATTCGCGTGGTTTTCCGGCCGGATGGCTGTTTTCCGCGTGGCTCGGTCGTTCGGCTTGTGTTCCGTACGAGTCGGTCGGATTTTGCACGCTTCTCATCGTACTTTGCGGGTCGGCCTGCACCTGTACGTGTCGGTCGGAATAAATTCCGGCTCCGAGTCGGTCGGTACGTTTTCCGGCCCGAATCGGAATCGGCCCCTAAGTCTCTAACTTTATAAATATACAAAAAAGTATTGAGTATTACATCGTAAATAATACTGATTCAATCTATTTTCATAATTTAATTATACATACTTTTAAATAATTTTAAAATAAATGTGAAAATGTAAAATAAAAATTCAAACAATTAACAATGACAATTTTCAACATTAAAAAATAAACACAATTATATGAAATATGCAACTTTTGTATTGAATATATGCTATCTATACATCACAAATAAATATGAAACATCATTTAGAAAAATGTAATTTAACAAAATAAATGTTATTATTTTTTCTGAATTGGTTTGCATATCATTAAAAACAATTTACCTTACATTTATATTTAAAAATTCACTTTTTAAAATTCTTCCCAGCCTTATCCCCTAAAAATCTAACATCCTGCTTTTAAAATATTTGGCGAGAAAATTTGGTGTGTCCTACTCCAAGATTTTTGCCTTGCTGAAAATTGTTGCTGTGGGCCCTCTCAATAAAGGTGTCTGGTCTTGTTCAGCCTTGCATGGCTACAGCTTTCAGCCTTGCCCCACTGGTGCAATTTGAAATTCAAATAAGTGACTAAGTCCACAAGTAAAAACTTCAGCCAGGCTGAAGCAGAAAATCTTGCCCAGTAAAAAAGTGTCCTCAGCAGTTATGAAATCCAACTTATCTTGCGCTGAGCTTTTGGTGCTAAAATCAATACCTCCAGTAGGAGCTCGACAATAACTTATCCAACTTCGAGAGACGTTTGCAAGCTCAGGTATGGACTTTTCCCCAATGTAAGACTTGGAGCTCCACAAAGTAAACTAAGGGCCTTATTACGAGTTTGGCAGTCCTTGGACCCTGTAGCAACGGTGGCGTTCCGATCTCGGTGAGCTTGGTGGTCCAACCGCCGTATTACGAGTTGGGCGGGTTGGGATTCCGAAGACTGTGGCTGAACTGTCAAGATCGCCAGCAGACCGCTGACCGCTGAGTTTTTGATCCGGGAAAGGCAGTCGCCATAGGGGGGTACAGGGGAGGTGCACTGCCGTCCGTGTTACGAGTTGCCTTTTTCACGAGCTGACCGCGGCGGCCCGATCGCCTGCTTCAAGGTGGCAAACACGAAGGATTTGGGGTGCAAACTCACCCTTTTCTTGTTCTTCCAGGCAGAGTCCAACATGGATCCCTTTCTTTAGGTCCCCCCTTCACAGCAGGATCTTCACTTTGAGGATTATGATCCTGTTTGCGACGATCTACAGGTGAGTCCCTTTTGTACCATATATCCAATGCCAGGACTGCCCACATATGTGCCGGACCCAGGCAATGAGTAGATGGTATTTTTCCACATGTATCATGCATATGTGTACATTCGACATATATGCAGTCGAAATGCACACACAGGAATCAATATATTAGGAAAAAGTACTCACCACTGCCTCAAGATCTCTGCATCCGCACATCTGGCACTGTGGTCAACTAATAAAATGGCAGTCTTTAGACCGCCAGAGCTGTGGTCTACTGGAGGGCATGGACGCAGTTCTCGGGCAGTCGGACCACCAGACTCGTAATCAGGCCCTAAGTCCTAAGGTAAAAACTTTGACTGGTACAGTCTGCTCCATCATGGCCATGTACTAATTGTGTCTAGGTCCTGGTCATCCATGAAATGACACTTTACATTAGCACTTTAAATGTGCCTTACAACTTTAAAAATTCATAGCTCTGGTTTCACAATATCCAATTTTGAACCTTTTTGGTACATTTTTCTCTATTTTTCTGAATTGGTTTGGAAATGTTATTGTGTTTTTTTCTTAAATTTAAAATTGTTGGTACAGCTTGAACCTGCAAAACATTTTTGGAGGAATTTCCTGCTGCTTGTGCCACAGGTACCAGGGGTTGAGCAGTAGAGATTAGCTTATCTCTGTGTTTTCACCTAACCAGCTTGTGATTGACCAGGATATCTCACCCTAAATTAATAACCAAATTACTGACAGTAAAATTTCCTACTTTTTTAGGATTTTATAATAGCTGTCACAAAACAGAGTTTAGTGTGCCCAGAAGATATCAGTGTTTACGCTATATATAGATTAGAGGCTCAAATACTAGCAGTTCTTTTGGAGACTGGTGAAAAGTAAGCTTGGGAGTTTTGACAACTCCATGTTCCGTGCAGAACGCGGAGTTGCCGATATACTCCGCACTCCACAACGGAGCAGGGTTTTTTTTGTGTTGGCACGCCCAAAATGCATTTTTGCGTGTGCGGGAGCGACTTACTGGGTGCTTCCGATCGGCGATGAGATTTCTGAGCCATTCACGAGCGCCACGAGATTTACAAGGCGGCCGCTTGGTCCTACAAGAGTTTCCAGTCACCAACACGTGATTCGCGTTCGCTCGCAGAGTTCCGGCGGGGGTCTTGTGATGAACACGATCCTGAATGCGCAGGATCTACAGTGACTGCAATCTGGAGAAGGTTCTCTACCCGAGCAGCATCAAAACCTTCTCAAAATGACGATTTAGAGTAAAAAAAACTCCTCAAATTGACATTTGGCTGTAATTTTTTTGTGCAAGGAGCCCTTTTTCTTTTTTTACTTTTTTTTCAAGAGGAAGGAAGTGCCCCAGAGTCTCCAAATTCCTGTTCCTGTCCAGCAGGCTCCTCCCAGTGCTTTGTCCATCTCCTGGTCACTTTTCATTTGGATTTGGATTTGGGGACTTTGAATTTGAAATTTCACAAGTAAGGTGGAAAACTGGTGTTGTTTGTTTGATTGGGGCCATGCACTTAGATTTATTTGTACTTTTCATTTATTTTTTAAATTTATTGTGGTGGCTGGCCTGTAGATTCAGTAGTGGCCTAATTGTTTCTTTGTAAGTAACTTTTCTTCTTTTGTAAAGGAAACATGTTGCATAGTTCACTACATTTTCTCCATGTTTTGAAATCAATTTGCAATATTGATTTAATTCACTATGTAGCCCAGTAGTCTGCCAATAGGCCTTTCAGCCAGTAGGCCCAGAGCTACTCATAGGTGTATTCAATGGAAAACCACTTTATTGTGTAGTTAATTAAAACCATTAAAATTTTAGCATAAAATACACCAAATATGACAAAGTACTTATTTACACTTTGAGTTGCGCTTACTTGACATCGCATGGAGCAATATTTCCTTATGTGGTGGTTTTCCTCACTATTGCAAAGTTTGAAATAACAGATAATATTGTCCGGGCCAATACTAAGATATTGTTGGGTCAAATCCTCTAGTGAAGCGTTATACATGTTACGTCTAAAGCAGTGAAGTGGGGTCTGTATGCAAACAGATCCGGAGTCACCAGTATTGCGGCTTTAGGTGACTATGTACGGACACTGTGCCATTTGTGGCTACACCTAGACAAGGGCTTGATGTGCAAAATAGCGAATTCCTTCAACCTTCTTAAAATAGGACGTTAAACATATTACGTATAAAAAACAAGACAACGCATTTGTGTCCATAATGTGCAAAGTGTTCGCTAGTTTCAGATGCTTTGTTCAATTTTGGGCTGCCACTGGGCTAGGGTTTCATGTGCAAAAATTGCCTTTTGGTTTTAAAAGCATCCCTGCTAATAAATAATTTCATTTTTAAGCACAAATCTTAAAATAAGGCATTATCCATCTAAAATCAGTGGAAAAACAGACTATGTACAAGTGCATGCCATGTATTCACTGTCCTCCATTCCTATTATTTGCAAACCTGTGCTGTGCAATTTGTGGTTGCCGCAAGATTGAAATTGATATGCGAGAGTGCACAGTCATGTAATGATCTTAAAGTTAAAAGTGGAGCATAATTTCGTCTGACACAGTAGAGTTCAGTCTATGTACAAAAAGTGCTAGATGTGCGCTGTCTTCTTTTTCAATGATTGTGGGTTTGCACTTTTGCCGTATAGGGTAGGGCAGCCACAAGACTTGGGTCTGAAGTCAGCAATGTGGGTTCGATGTTGTCTGTAACAGTTTGCTGACAAGTTGCAAAAACTTTGTTGTCCTGCATGCAAGCTGTAGCGACTGGCTGTTTAGTAATGCTATTACGGCGGGTCGGCATGATCGTATCCGAACGGAACGGAGGGCTGGAAGTAAAAAGTGACATCCATGTATTGATGGCTGGGCAGATGCACAAGAAATGTAAGACTGACTCTTCCGCATGTCCGCAGAGACGACACAGACTGGTCGGCCAAGTTTGTCTCCATGTTGGGACTTGATCTTTTGAGCAAAAGGCTCCCAGTCGAATTAAGAGCAGTAAGTGCTGTATTGTTGGGGATATGTGATGTACCAGATATGGCTGCGGCGACCGGGCCCCATACGAGGATAAAACCATCCATCCATGTTTCTTCTTTGCGAGCATTGCATTGCCCAGTAGCCAAGCTTTGTGTTTAGCAGCAGTATTTACCATTTTTTTTAATACTGAGAAGCTGTTGTTTGTGCCCCATACTGCATGCATATTTAGGGTGGTTAACGCTTGCTCAAGTGCGATAGGCCAGTCTTTCCTGCTTTTGGGCTGGTTCTTTAATTCCGTCCAGCAGAGACCTAACAAGGATTCTTCCTGGGCTGCTCTCAGCTTCCTGCACAGTTTGAGTATTGCTGCTGACCTTACCGGGAGTTGGTTGAGTAATCCAAAGTCTAAGCGAACCTGCGCCTGGGAGGTAAATTGCAGAATCCGAAAAAGTTCTTTAAAGAGACAAGATTGTTGTAAGTTCAAAAAATTTGGTAGACTTTTGTTGCGCTTTTTCAGCAAGGAGATTCAAGGCCAAGAGGTTGGTCATTGTGCTTGTGCCTGGGCTGAAGCCTGTTTGTGAGATTGGTAGGATCTTGTTAGAAGTGACCCAATCTTCGAGATCTGCGAGAAGATTCGAGGCATACACTTTGGCTTCTACATCAATGAGCGCAATTAATCTGTAGGGTGCCGGGTCTGATCTGCTGCCAGCTTTGAATATTGGGTGTAGTATACTGCCTCTCCATGATGCTGGTATGCTGTTTGATTGAAATGCGTGGTTATACAGCGGAGTGAAGAAATCGGCCCAAGGAAGTTGGTCGGACTTAAATAGTGCGTTCGGCAAGCCATTTGGGCCCGGGGCTCTGCTAGTCCTGAGTTTGTTTAGGGCTTTCTCAACCTGGCTTGTTTGAATCCAAATTCCTACGGACAGGTTTTCTAATGGCTCACTTTTTGGTTGATTCAGAGCTTGATGACATACGTCTGCTGTTGCGTGTTTGTCAGACTTATTCAAGTGTGCTATCCAATCGGCCTCGGAAATGTTTGCATTGTGGTGACGAAAAGAGCCATTTGCTATGCTATTTATTTCTGCCCAGAACTTCTTGTTGTTGTTTGATTTGCTTGTTTGCAACATCTTTAACCAGATATTTGTTTGGTGTAATTTCTTTTCTGTCCATACTTCCTTTTTGTATTGAAGCCTTAACGGGTTAATTAGAAGATTCGAATCTTTGCAGGTTGTTAATGCGTTTCTCCGAAGTCTTCTTATCTCCCTGTGGAGCATCCTTTTTTTCCATATTAACGAGTTGACGGGCTCAGGTATTTCATTCCTGGTTCTGTTTTCGTGTTGCATATTGTGTGAAGAGAATTTGGAGATGAGAGTCGTAGTCATGTTTTCCCAAATTTGCCATGATACCTGCCGGTTTGAGACTGGCTCTGTTACCATCAACTTTTTTATGCAGTTCATTAATTTAGGTGCGTTTTTGCCTTTCCATGCCAGCCTTTTTAAGTTGTAGGGGCTTGGGACTTCCAGCAGAGCATTACTTGCAGCGGCTCTTGGGGGATAAATGAGAAGATCAATAAGCTGGGGACTGTGGTCACTCTCTAATCGAGGGGTGATTTGATAACTGGTAGTCATTTGGAGTAGCTCTGTATCAACTATTGTATAATCTAAAGCGGAGTTAGCGTGCTTTGATATTATGGTCAGTGCTGCCGGATGATCTTGGGGTAAAAGGCCATTTAAGGTAAACATCCCTATGTTGGATAATGATGAGACACAAGATTTGCCATGGCAATCAATTCTGAGATGAATTGTGATTACTGGGTGAATGATTATCCCATTAGAATTAAGTTGTTGTTTTTCTTGAAAAATGCTGGATTGTAATAAAAACATATTGAAATCACCTGACAACAAGATGCCGGCTTGCGAGTAAGTAAATTGCAGCGATTTTAGTAGGGCTATTAGGGACTCGATTTTCTCTGGTTTTCCTTGGATTCCGGGTGAATGTACACGTTACAAATTATTAATGAGTCTTTCTTAAATTTACGCAAAGATTCTCTGTTGGGATCTTGCGGTAAGGAAATTTTGATACATTGGATCCAGGTTTGACCTAGGTCAATCGATTCAGATTTCCACCGTAAATCGGTGGCAAGGTAAATTGATAGTCCGCCGGACGCTCTACATGATTTTTTTCCCTTGGTGGCTTTTTGGTGAAACTCTTTAAAGCCGGTAATCGGCGTTGGTGCAATAGCCCAGGTTTCCTGGAATAACAAGACGTTGAATTCTTGGAGGAAGGTTGTGAGGTCGACCTCCTCAGTCTTGCTGCCGAAGCCATTGATGTTCCAAGAGCAGAGTTTTAAATAGCTTTTTTTCCTGGGGCGCGGGGTCGCTTACTCATGCCTCACTCTTTGAGGTTGCAGCACCCCAAGCTGTTGGGATGGGAACTTGTCTTTTTTGACCAGCGGCTCCAGATGCGGCATAATGGGTAATGCGTAGGTTGGAAAAGATCTTCAGGGTGCTGTCAGCAGAGCCTGTGGCCCCCCGGAGTAACCCGCTGGCTGTTGTCATTCTGGCTTTTGCTGTTGGGCATAAGGGGCATGGGTACCATTCTGTTTCCATTATTTTTATTTTAAGAAGAGATCCCTGTGGCGTCAAACTTCCATTGTGATATTTGGGTTGCTCCAGGTTACCAGAGAAATTTCTTTTCCTTTTGCCTCTGTGTCCTGTTTGAATTTTACGCTGTAAATATGATTTGTATTAAGAAACTTTAATGTTTCGATGGAGCTAGCTAGTTTTAATATTACGCTACGGTTAAGTATATCATGGCGACCTCTTGAGTTATAATGGGGAATTAATTCTACTACTAATGGCCCTTCTTGTGGTGTTTGTAATTCGTTGCTTAATTGCTTATCGGCGCTGTGAAGGTGTGGGCTAGCAGAGTTTCCATTAAGTTTATTTTCTTCCGTGCGAGGTTTTATTTCAAATGAGGTTTGGCCCACAGTGGTTGCTGACCGCTATGCTACTTTTGCCTGGCTTTCAATCTGCTCACTAGTTGTTGTGCTCGGAGCTGTTTGAGTTGACAGATTGTGAAACATTTTGACGTGTGGCCGCACATCTTCTGTGCCTTTTCTGTGGTGTGGGTTTAGTTGTTTTGGAAAATATTGGGGTATAGTTGGCTGTTCTAACCGAGGATTGTTCGATGCGTTTCCATAATCTATTTGACCTAATTCTGTGGGATGTACGGTAGGAATTAGTGGGGGGGCTGAAGGAACTGAATACTTTCCATGGTGTTCTGTTTGTGATTTGGGTTCAAACATGTTTTTGTGGGGGTTCATGTTGGTTTTGTTCCCCAAGTCCCTGTTTCCGAGGGCTGCCAGTATGGAAGATTTTGTAGGTGACTTGCTTAGTGGCACGTGCGGTCCACGTGGGTCAGTAGGTGTTTGGGTTGTCTCTTGTACCTGATTTGGTGGGAATCGAGGCGACTGGGCTGTTTCTTGCTGCTTGGTCGATTTGTTATTCCTTGATTTCCTCAAGCTCTTGCGTTCCCTTTTTGTTAGTGGGATGCTGGATTTCTGCGTCAGCAAATTTGTGTCTCTTGCGTGAAACGACTGGCCGCCACGTTGTTGGATTGTTTGAGTGAGTGCGGTGTTCGAATTGTCATTTGATGGTTGGGTTTTGTATGTGTTTATCGTGTTGCAATCGCTTCGCTTTCATTCTCACTTTCCAATTTGCCTGTAGAAACTGGAGATTCCAGTTTACTCTGACTTGAATTTGTCAGGACGCTGACTGACGAGTTGGTATTCCGTGGTTTTACTTCTGCTAGGATGTCTGTCAAAATAGAAGGAATGGATTTTAGGTGGTTCATGGTGCTGGTGCATTGGCACTTGTGATACGTCATTTGGGGATCTTTTTGCACCCGCTCAATTAGGGAATTTAGGTCTTGAAATTTTATCTCGATGCCAGAGACGTGGGAAGCTAGGACTTGCAGGTGGTCAACTTGCAGCTCTAGTTTGTCTGAAATGCAGAGAAAGTGCAGTTGAGATGGTCTCCATTGTGTTGATAAAGGGAGGCCATAACGGGGCTGCAAGAAGTGAAAACTGTTCTGTGTGCTGTGCGTCCGTACACTGATTTAGGTGGATGCAGTCACTTGGTTTACTCATGTTACCCTCCGGAACTTTCAGAACTGGACGGCTGGTCGATTGGATGATGCTGCTGTGCCCCAGCTATGCCTTTATTGGGGAAAGTAGGGTGTTATAATTGTGGGAGGGTCCAGGGTTTATTTTGACTTTGGGTGACACACTTGCTTCCTTGTTTGCTTCTTGTGTTAGGTCAAATGGACTGAGTAAGAATTCCTGCATTTCCAGTACGTCCTTTATCGGGTTACCCGGTGCGTCATCTTCTTCAATGACATATATGTCCTGGCTGTCCGCAATCAGGATGGGTGACTGACTTTCACCTGATGGGGCTCCTAGAGTGGACGGCGATGGTGACATTTGACATCCAATTTGCTGTTCTTGTTGTTGTGCTTCACTTGCATTTATTTGTGCTTTCACAATTACTTGGTTACTGGTCGTGTACTGAGTGTTGGGGTTGTTGGGGCAGTCCTCTTGGAAATTGCTGGGCTGCACGAGCTGCATGTTAGATGAAATGCTTGCAGTGAAGTCTGGAGTTAGGTGACGTGGAGATGTTAGAAAGTCCGTGATTTCTGTCTTCCTGATTGGTAGCTTTTTTATTGGCGCTGGAAACTATGCTGTTAATGGTTCGGAGTTTGACACCAACTTTATCTCTTCCGTAGTTGGGACTATGGCTCTCTTGTTGTTCTTCCTCGTGCTTGAGCAGGTTTTTTTCCCTAGCTTAATTTCCGGTCTTGTCCTGCCGGATCTCATAATGGCCGCTGTTTCCTTTGTTGCAGTCACAACTTTCTTTGCTCTGACTGGATTGACTGTTCAGGTCGATTCCAACTCTGACACCAGCTATGTTGTTATTGCTCTTGGGCCTTCTTTCTCCCGTCGGAGGCCCCTTCCTCCCGAGTGCTCCCGCTGTTGGGTTATAGGGCTTATGGGGCTGTTGACTGCTACCACTCCCTGGGCTTGCAACGAGTTTAAGACTACAACAGCTGTGGTTCGCTTGAAGTCTTGGGTCTGCTCTGCGTAGTATGCTTGTGGTCCGCTCCTACGTCATCCACCACCTCTCAGCCTTTCGTTTGGTCTTTTTGTGCCTTGTGACTTTGGTTCTCTGTTCCTGTGGATTGTGGGCTCTTTGTCCTTCCAGAGCCCGTGGCAGGCTCTATGCAGGCAGTGTGCAGAGCTGCGAGCATAAAAGCCCCGTGAAATTTCCTCCTCCCCGTGGATTCTCCTGTGGATTCCCCTCCTGTGAGTGGGGCACACCGTGCTGTCTGCAGGCTGAACCCAGACTGCGCTGGGCTCACACTTAGCGGGGGCTAAGAGCACCCCCCACACTCGCTGCGGAGTACTCACAACCTTTTTGGCAGCCGACTTTGTGCTTGTGCTTGTGCTCTGCACTAGCTCTTTGCCAGTTCGGAGCCGGCAGTGTGCCTCCCCTGTCCCCCTCACTGCACCGCACCGCGCCACACACACCACCGCACCACACGCCTCCTTACCCCAGCGCCTCGATCACGACTGAGGCCTCTGCCTTAGGCCTCAGGACGGCCTGGGTGCGGGTGGGAGGGGGGCTTTTGGGGTCTATGGGGCTACGGGGGTGTGGGGCTGGAGGTGCGGAGGTCGGAGATGCCCAGATCATGCCGGGAGCACGGCATGGCCCCTCGCACTACCCGCTCCTCAAGCTCCTGCTACTCCTGCCGACTCCGCTCTGAAATCAGGCTCAATCAGACGACCCTCGAACCAGCCATAGGTTCATGAAACAACTGTTTCTGTGGTGTCTGTTGAATTTAAACATAATTTAGGCAATGGACGGCATTGGATTAAAATACAAAATGTTTTTTTTTTGTGGTTTTTCACTTTTTTTTACGTGTGTTAATGCCTTTGTTGGATGTGTGAGGTTGTAACTTGCAAACCTTTTTAGCCCTGTGGATTTTCGTTTTTGGCATTGTTGCATTAAAGATGTGTTGTTGTTTAGCATGCCACCTTTGTCTGGCCAGTGTGTGAGTGTGCTTGCATTGGAATAGTAAGCCAGCATTTGCCTTGGTTCCCCATGTGGCCAGGGACCATTTTATAAAGTCTGTGTCAATAGGCCTGCTTGTGTTCACTGTTTTCCAGGCCTCCTGCTTGTTATTGTGACCATGTGGATGGCGGCTGTTAGACTTGGCATCTTTTGGCGTGTTTCCCCTGACTTTTTGCTTTCTGGCCTCCCGGTTTTGACTCTGTTTTTGCTGGTGTGATGATTCTGCGCACTTTCCTCACTGCGGTCCAGTGGGAAAGTGCAAGTGCTCCTGTATAAAATGTGTTATGGATTGGTGTTTCCATGATTGGCCTATTTGGTTTATGTGTCAGTCCCTTGTAAAGTGCACTGCGAGTGCCAGGGCCTATAGACCAAATGCTGTTGGTGGGCTGCAGCACTGGATTGTGCCACCCACGCAAACAGCCCGTAAAGTGTAACTCGGGCCTGCCATCGCAGAGCCTGTGCGCAGCCTGGGGCTGCCATGTCGACTTGGCAAGTGCACACACTTGCAAGTCCCTAAACCTTCCCTTTGCTACATGTTAGTCACCCCTAAGGTAGGCCCAAGGTACCCCTGTGGGCAGGGTGCGTTGTACGCGAAAGGTAGGACATGCCGGGTGTGGGCGGCATGTCCTGATAGTGAATTACAGCCTAGTTCGTTTTTCACTATTGCAAGGCTACCTGTTCCCCCTAGGCCAGAACGGGCGGTTTTGATTATTACAGCTTATAATCCTAACTGACCCCGGGAACATGGTAGAAATTCGAGTTTAGTATGCCTGGACTCAGAATGATAAAATGCAGCTTTTAGTAAGGTTGGTTTTAACATTCTGGGTTTGAAAATACCACTTTTAGAAAGTGGGTATTTTCTTGCCTAACCATCCAAGCCTGCCTCTGCGAGATTGTGTATTCCGTGTCTGGAATGTGAGTGACAGGGGCTGGGGGATGCCAGGAGACAGGGTGAGTCAGCGCAGGGCTGAATAGCCAGATCGACCTGTAGATGGGTGGGAGGGGTCGCACCTGGGCCCTGAATAGGACAGTGCCTTCCCTCCACAATGCTGGCTCCACCTCCTGTGGTGCGTCTGATGTCCCTGGCCTACTCACTGAAAGAAGGGACGGAGACTTGTCAACAAAGTGCTCCAGAACTGGTTTGGACTAGGCAAAGGCCTCTCTGCCTTCAGAGAACAAAGGAATTTGGGATATAAATATTGGGGCCCTGACCCCATGAATTTAGATCTCGCTGGAATCAAGGAACCTGCCAAGACGAAGAGCTGGAAGAGCTGCCAGGAGGAGTACTGCCCCGTTGCTGTGTTGTTGCTTTGGTGGGTTGGCCTGCAGCTGCTGCTTCTGCCTTGGGCAGTGAAAGGACTGGACTGAACTTTCTCCAAACTTGTGCTGAGTATCTCCAAGGGCCAGAAACCGAGCTGGCCTCCTGTTAAGAAGTCTCAGGGACTGCAAAGACTTCACAAGCCTCTGGGTACCGCTGCTGGAACGCTGTTTCAGTTGCCACAGAGGAAGGGACCTGCAACCGACTCCGTCAACCGAATCCATCCCTGGCCGGTGACCTGTTTGCACCGCAGACCGCATCGCCCCGCTTCGCATCGCAACCCTGGTCTCACCGTGGGCGACGTCCGACGCCGCCAACATCGAGCCGCTGCTTGCACCGTGACCTGTGGGCACCGCAGTTCGCATCGCATCGCTTCACTGGGCCAGCCGGACCAGACCGACACTGTCGCTGCAACTGGCTCAAGAGTCGAGACCGCACCGCATTTGGGGCACCGCTCGCACGTCTGCGACGCACCGCTCCGACTCGCACCGCTGTCCGACGCCAGCTCCCGCACTCCGGCTAGGTCGCCTGCATCGCAACCTGTCAGCACCGCATCGAGCATCGTCTCGCCCTGCATCGCACGCCTTGGACTCACCGACTCCGTCTGCCCGACGCTCATCGAGCCGCTGCCTGCACCGCATCGAGGGACACCGCACCTTGCATCGCTCCGTCTTGCACCGCAACCGCGACGAGCGCCGACCGGCTCGTACACTCCGTACCAGCCACAACGAGAAAAGGTACTGTGACCGAGTCTGTTCACGACTCTGCTGGCCCGTATCGACGCGGTCGGCTGGAACTGTTAGACTCTGTGGTTTTCAGCATCACGGTAGGCTCGGACGGAGCTACCGACTCGTACGAACTTTGCTTTTGTGCTATTCCTGCAAAGAAGAAGTTACCTTATCAAGTATTCATTCGTAAAGTATAGTATTGTGGATCTTTGTCGTAATTGGTCTTGTCTTGAGTATATAAAATATTGGTTATTTTTCTAAACTGGTGTGGTGTCCGTTTGTAGTGCTTACACTGTATTACTGTTGGTTATGTGCAAATGCCTTACACACTGCCTCTGAATTAAGCCTGACTGCTCGTGCCAAGCTACCACGAGGGTGAGCAGGGGTTACTTCACGAGTGTAACAACCCTTACCCTGACTAGGAAGAAGGGTCCCTACTTGGACAAAGGTGCAAGCCCTTGCCAACTAGAGATCCCATTTCTAACATTGGTTGTCAGCGGTGAGGATAGGACTTGCGTTTGCACTTGACTTACAGTGATTGGTGTGCACTACTACCATATCGCAGACCATTACGTACCACATACTGGTTCTTTTTCTTTTGGCCTATTTTTGATCTTGCCAGTTTTCAACTCACGACTTTTGTCATGCCTGAATCAATTGCATCATCCGTTGCATCTCTGGAAGTTATCTTTGAGGAGGACAGGTTGGAATCCTACGCCGTAAAGGAGTTACGAGCGATTTGTAAAAACCTGAAAGTCCAAATTAAAGGCCTCACAAGGAAGGAGGAGCTACAGAAGGCGCTGAGGGCCTGGGTAGCAGCCAGACATGCCAATGGGCAGCCTGGTGATCTCAGTGAGGAGGCGGAGGAGCCTATTTCCAGGGTGGATGTGCTTTTGGGTAGGGGGAACCCGCCAGGTCGGGCAGCAGCAGTCTGTCCCCAGAGGAGCTGGAGGACAGGCGGGAGGCAAGGCAGTTCGAGCTGCAGAAGCTCAGGCTGGAGAGTGAGCGGGAGGAGAAGAGATTGGCCATAGAGGAGAGGAAGATGCTCTTAGAGCATGAGAGAGAACTGAAGGAGCTAGAACTTAGGAGTAAGTCAGGCTCAGATGGTGGCAGCAATTCGTCCAGAAAGGCAGACAGGATTGTGCACATTCCCAAGAACGTAGGCAAGGAGTTCAAGAAGGGGGATGACATACAAAGGTGGTTCCAGGGTTATGAGGCAGCCATACACATGAATGGGGTCCCTGAGGAGAATTGGGGAGCAGGATTGTGGCCACTTTTCCCGGAAGAAGCAAGGGATGCTCTGATAGCTTTGGGTAAGGGGTATCACCTCACCTATGCTGACATGAAGGATGCCCTTCTCACGAAGTATGGTCTTACTCCTGAAAAGTACAGGGATCAGTTCAGGTCCAGTAAGAAGTCTGATGTCAACACTTGGTTGGAATGTGTGGATGTGTTCTGCAGGTCTCTGGATGGTTGGGTGAAGGGCAGTAGTGTAACAGATTTTCAGGGGCTCTACAACTTGATTGCATGGGAGCACTTGTCTAGTCTATGTTTTGCAGATCTGCGCCAGCACCTAGTTGATAGTAAGCTAACTGACCCCAGGAAGCTTGCTATGGAAGCGGACCGCTGGGTGAGTACCAGGGTCCACAAGAAAGCGTTTGGGGAGACTCAGCCAAAGGTGGGCAGGGTCCCCAGCAGAAAGGTGGGGGGACAAGGGTAAAGCACAGGAGTTCTCTAAAGGGCCCCAAACTAGTACCCAGGGTAAAGGTTCCCAGCCCCCGGTGATAAGAAGAAAGGGGTCTCTACAGGGAAGCCTGTTGAGACCGGCCCCCGCAAGTGTTATGCATGTGACCAGGTAGGTCACTTTAAGGGGGACCCCAAGTGCCCGAAGGGGACACAGCCACCCACCGGTGGACAGTCCAAAGTGTTGGCTAGTGTAGCGCTTGGGGAGGAGGGGTGCCCACAGGAGGGTGGGGATCCCGCAGAAATGACCCTTGTCTCACTCGGGGACAGTGAGATGGTCCCAGGAAACCAGGTGCCCCCTAACACAAAGAAATATAGCACCTGGGTGACCATTAATGGGAACAGGGTAGAGGCTCTCAGAGATACTGGAGCCAGTGTGACCTCAGTCCGGTGTCACCTGGTGTCTGAGAAGCAAGTAGTCCCAGGAGCATTCCACCAAGTAGTTGCTGTCGACAACTCAGAGCGCCAATGTATGGTGGCGCAGGTTCCCTTTGAATGGGGGGGTCTCAGGTCCCTTAAGGGTGGTTGTGAGCCCTACCATGCCTGTAGATTGTCTGCTAGGAAACGACCTGGAGCAGTCCTCATGGAAGGAGGTTGAGCTCAGGTCCCACTTGGAGATGCTTGGGTTGCCAGAGTGGGCATGCGTGTCTACTCGGTCAATGGCGGCCAGAAAGGGTGATCAAGAGGACTTGGAGCCTGAAACAGTGGCCCAAGTCCCTGCCAAGAGAAAGGGCAGGGGGCGCGGGAAACCGGCCCCCGAAGTTCCCACGGACCGGGAGGAGGCGGACCTCGAGGGGACGCCCGGTGCCTACAGGGGAGCAAGTAGCCGAACTGGGAGACATCTCTGAGCTGACCCATTGGCAGCAAGAAGGGGGTCCCACCAGGGAGGAGTTCTGCAGGGAGCAGAACGAGTGCCCTACTCTGGAGGGTCTGCGGCGGCAGGCTGCAGACCAGGCAGCTGGTAATCAGTCCGGGTCACATCTGATCTACTGGGAGAGTGGTCTCCTATACAGTGAGCCTAAGGTTGCTGAGCCTGGGTCAGCCCGTGTGCTGGTGGTACCCCAGCGCTTCAGGACCTTCCTACTGGGTCTGGCTCATGACGTGCCTTTGGCAGGACATTTGGGGCAGGACAAGACCTTTGACAGGCTTGTCACCCACTTCTTTTGGCCCCAAATGCGAAGGCAGTCAGATGCACACTGCAGGTCTTGCCAAACTTGCCAGGCAAGTGGTAAGAGTGGGAGGAAGGTCAAAGCTCCTCTCCAACCTTTTCCGGTTGTTGGAACACCCTTTGAAAGGGTAGGGATGGATATTGTGGGGCCACTGGATCCCAAGACAGCCATGGGCAACAGGTACATCCTGGTCTTGGTGGACCATGCCACCCGGTACCCGGAGGCAATCCCTCTTAGGACAACGACGGCGCCAGTGGTGGGCCGGGCGTTAATGGGGATCTTTTCCCGTGTGGGATTCCCCAGAGAGGTGGTTTCTGATAGGGGGACCAATTTCATATCGAAGTATATGACATCCCTGTGGAAGGAGTGTGGGGTAACCTACAAGTTCACCACTCCTTACCACCCACAAGGAAACGGTCTGGTGGAGAGATTCAACCAGACCTTGAAAGGCATGATCAAGGGTCTAACAGAACCCATGAGGCGTAAGTGGGACGTCCTCTTGCCATGCCTACTCTTTGCATACAGGGAGGTGCCTCAGAAGTCTCTTGGGTACAGCCCCTTTGAGCTCCTGTATGGCCACCCTGTCAGAGGACCTCTGAGTTTGGTTAAGGAAGGCTGGGAGGCAGCTCCCAGGAAAACTCCCCAGGATGTATTTAGCTACATGCTGGCCTTTAGAAACCAAACTGCCCGCTTCAGGAAACTCGCTCAGGCGAACCTAGAAGCAAGCCAGGAAGAAATGAAGAGATGGTATGACCAGAACGCCACTCTGGTCGAATTTCAACCTGGACAAAAAGTGTGGGTCATGGCCCCAGTAGCACCTTGTGCCTTGCAGGACAAGTGGACTGGGCCATATGAGGTAAAGGAGCGCAAAAGTGACGTCACCTACCTGGTGGATTTGCAGGCTCCAAGGAACCCTTTGAGGGTCCTTCACGTGAACCGCCTCAAGCCCCACTTCGAGAGGTCCGAAGTGAGTATGCTCTTGGCGACAGATGATGGGGTGGAAGAGGAGAGCGAGCCTCTCCCTGACCTCCTGTCTACCAAGGAGCATGATGGGTCAGTAGAGGGTGTGATCCTCTCCCCTACTCTGACTCAGGAGCAGCAGGAGGACTGTCGCCAGTTGTTGGGACAGTTCGCCCCACTGTTCTCTCTGACCCCCGGTGTTACTCACTGGTGTACCCATGACGTGGACACCGGTGACAGCCATCCTGTGAAGCACAAGATTTACAGGTTGACTGACCGGGTCAGAGCCAGCATCAAGGAGGAGGTCTCTAAGATGTTGGCGTTAGGGGTGATTGAGCCCTCCCACAGTCCTTGGGCCAGCCCAGTGGTCTTGGTCCCAAAGGCTGCGGCGCCCGGTGCCACTCCAGAACTCCGGTTTTGTGTGGACTACCGTGGGCTCAATGCCGTCACCAGGACTGACGCGCACCCCATCCCCAGAGCTGATGAGCTCATTGATCGGTTGGGAGCTGCCCGGTTCCTCAGCACGTTTGATTTGACGTCTGGGTACTGGCAGATTGCCTTAACCGATGGGGCCAAGGAGAGATCAGCATTCTCAACCCCAGAAGGTCATTACCAATTCCGGGTGATGCCCTTTGGGTTGAAGAATGCCCCTGCCACCTTTCAGAGGTTGGTCAATCAGGTGTTGGCTGGGCTGGAGGATTTCAGTGCCGCCTACCTGGATGACATTGCTGTGTTCAGTTCCAGCTGGGAAGAACATTTACAGCACCTTGAGAAAGTGTTGAGGGCTCTGCAAGGTGCAGGCCTCACGATCAAGGCCAGTAAGTGCCAGATCGGGCAGGGTTCTGTGGTGTACTTGGGACACCAGGTAGGAAGCGGCCAGGTGGCGCCCCTACAACCCAAGATTGACACCATTCTGGCTTGGGAGCCCCCAAGACCCAGACAGAGGTGAGAGCCTTCTTAGGTCTCACCGGTTACTATAGGAGATTTGTTAAGGGCTATGGCACCATCGTTGCCCCCTTAACAGAGCTGACCTCTAAGAGGCAGCCCAGGAAAGTGATCTGGACTGAGTCCTGCCAGAAAGCTTTTGATGCCCTGAAGGCAGCCATGTGCACGGCGCCCGTGCTCAAGGCACCTGACTTCTCCAAGGAATTTGTCGTGCAGACTGACGCTTCAGAGCATGGTGTGGGAGCGGTGCTCTCACAACTGAACGAAGAGGGCCTGGATCAGCCTGTAGTCTTCCTTAGCAGGAGACTACTTCCCAGGGAACAGAGGTGGAGTGCCATAGAAAGGGAAGCTTTTGCTGTGGTCTGGGCGCTGAAGAAGTTGAGACCATACCTGTTTGGGACTCACTTCCGGGTTCAGACAGACCACAGGCCCCTCAGATGGTTGATGCAAATGAGGGGCGAGAATCCAAAACTGCTGAGGTGGTCCATCTCCCTACAGGGAATGGACTTCACGGTGGAACACCGTCCTGGTACAGAACACGCCAACGCAGATGGTCTGTCCAGGTTCTTCCGCCTTAGTGAAGAGAACTCCAATGGGGTTGGGTAGTTCTCCCTACTTTCAGCTGGAGGGGACATGTGTTAGACTTGGCATCTTTTGGCGTGTTTCCCCTGACTTTTTGCTTTCTGACCTCCCGGTTTTGACTCTGTTTTTGCTGGTGTGATGATTCTGCGCACTTTCCTCACTGCGGTCCAGTGGGAAAGTGCAAGTGCTCCTGTATAAAATGTGTTATGGATTGGTGTTTCCATGATTGGCCTATTTGGTTTATGTGTCAGTCCCTTGTAAAGTGCACTGCGAGTGCCAGGGCCTATAGACCAAATGCTGTTGGTGGGCTGCAGCACTGGATTGTGCCACCCACGCAAACAGCCCGTAAAGTGTAACTCGGGCCTGCCATCGCAGAGCCTGTGCGCAGCCTGGGGCTGCCATGTCGACTTGGCAAGTGCACACACTTGCAAGTCCCTAAACCTTCCCTTTGCTACATGTTAGTCACCCCTAAGGTAGGCCCAAGGTACCCCTGTGGGCAGGGTGCGTTGTACGCGAAAGGTAGGACATGCCCGGGTGTGTGCGGCATGTCCTGATAGTGAATTACAGCCTAGTTCGTTTTTCACTATTGCAAGGCTACCTGTTCCCCTAGGCCAGAACGGGCGGTTTTGATTATTACAGCTTATAATCCTAACTGACCCCGGGAACATGGTAGAAATTCGAGTTTAGTATGCCTGGACTCAGAATGATAAAATGCAGCTTTTAGTAAGGTTGGTTTTAACATTCTGGGTTTGAAAATACCACTTTTAGAAAGTGGGTATTTTCTTGCCTAACCATCCAAGCCTGCCTCTGCGAGATTGTGTATTCCGTGTCTGGAATGTGAGTGACAGGGGCTGGGGGATGCCAGGAGACAGGGTGAGTCAGCGCAGGGCTGAATAGCCAGATCGACCTGTAGATGGGTGGGAGGGGTCGCACCTGGGCCCTGAATAGGACAGTGCCTTCCCTCCACAATGCTGGCTCCACCTCCTGTGGTGCGTCTGATGTCCCTGGCCTACTCACTGAAAGAAGGGACGGAGACTTGTCAACAAAGTGCTCCAGAACTGGTTTGGACTAGGCAAAGGCCTCTCTGCCTTCAGAGAACAAAGGAATTTGGGATATAAATATTGGGGCCCTGACCCCATGAATTTAGATCTCGCTGGAATCAAGGAACCTGCCAAGACGAAGAGCTGGAAGAGCTGCCAGGAGGAGTACTGCCCCGTTGCTGTGTTGTTGCTTTGTTGGGTTGGCCTGCAGTTGCTGCTTCTGCCTTGGGCAGTGAAAGGACTGGACTGAACTTTCTCCAAACTTGTGCTGAGTATCTCCAAGGGCCAGAAACCGAGCTGGCCTCCTGTTAAGAAGTCTCAGGGACTGCAAAGACTTCACAAGCCTCTGGGTACCGCTGCTGGAACGCTGTTTCAGTTGCCACAGAGGAAGGGACCTGCAACCGACTCCGTCAACCGAATCCATCCCTGGCCGGTGACCTGTTTGCACCGCAGACCGCATCGCCCCGCTTCGCATCGCAACCCTGGTCTCACCGTGGGCGACGTCCGACGCCGCCAACATCGAGCCGCTGCTTGCACCGTGACCTGTGGGCACCGCAGTTCGCATCGCATCGCTTCACTGGGCCAGCCGGACCAGACCGACACTGTCGCTGCAACTGGCTCAAGAGTCGAGACCGCACCGCATTTGGGGCACCGCTCGCACGTCTGCGACGCACCGCTCCGACTCGCACCGCTGTCCGACGCCAGCTCCCGCACTCCGGCTAGGTCGCCTGCATCGCAACCTGTCAGCACCGCATCGAGCATCGTCTCGCCCTGCATCGCACGCCTTGGACTCACCGACTCCGTCTGCCCGACGCTCATCGAGCCGCTGCCTGCACCGCATCGAGGGACACCGCACCTTGCATCGCTCCGTCTTGCACCGCAACCGCGACGAGCGCCGACCGGCTCGTACACTCCGTACCAGCCACAACGAGAAAAGGTACTGTGACCGAGTCTGTTCACGACTCTGCTGGCCCGTATCGACGCGGTCGGCTGGAACTGTTAGACTCTGTGGTTTTCAGCATCACGGTAGGCTCGGACGGAGCTACCGACTCGTACGAACTTTGCTTTTGTGCTATTCCTGCAAAGAAGAAGTTACCTTATCAAGTATTCATTCGTAAAGTATAGTATTGTGGATCTTTGTCGTAATTGGTCTTGTCTTGAGTATATAAAATATTGGTTATTTTTCTAAACTGGTGTGGTGTCCGTTTGTAGTGCTTACACTGTATTACTGTTGGTTATGTGCAAATGCTTTACACACTGCCTCTGAATTAAGCCTGACTGCTCGTGCCAAGCTACCACGAGGGTGAGCAGGGGTTACTTCACGAGTGTAACAACCCTTACCCTGACTAGGAAGAAGGGTCCCTACTTGGACAAAGGTGCAAGCCCTTGCCAACTAGAGATCCCATTTCTAACAGCGGCCATTTTGTGAAGTCAGGCAGTGTGCTTTTGCCATACGCCTGCATGTCTTCCTTTTGTTCCCCTTGTCTTTTTGCTTCTTGTTGTGGCCTGGCCATGTGGCTGACGGCCATTTTGTGAAGGCAGCCAGTGTGCTTTTGCCATAGGCCTGCATGTCTTCTCTTTGTTCTCAAATCCCTTCTACTTGCTTGTTTTTGTCGTTGATGATGATACCATGAGGCACTGGCTGGCAGTCATTTTGTGCGCTCAGCCAGTGCACCCCTTTGCCATATGCTTGCATGGATGGTTGATCAATGAGATAATAGCAGATTAATAAATTAATAATTAGATGCTTGAGGGTAATTTTTATTTTGTAATGATTTATAATTATTTATTTATTTTAATTTTTTTATTTTATTTTTTGTTTTTGTTTATTTTATTTTGAGTTCTTATTTTCATTTTAATCTTTTAATTTTCCAATTTGTTTAATTTTTTCTTTTTTTACATATTTTTTTAAAAATTCCATTTCTTTTTCAATTTTTTTTTCTTCACTTTCATAAGTAACATGATTTGGCATCAATGAACCATTAACCCCATGTCTGCTATATGACGTGCACAACAGTATAGGGATTGTTCCATTGTCATTTGTCAGCTGCAGCTCCCTGAGTGCCGCAACCCACGTGATGCATTGCACAATGCACATAAAGCAAACCGTTACATTTGTATTTTGTTGTTGCTGTTCTTTCCTATCCTCTCTGAGTGTACTATACAGCACACCATGAAAGCTTATGTTGCTGTCAAAGTCTCACAAATGGTTACACTGTATTGTTAATTTTTTTTATAACTGAGGTAACAAGTGTGACCACACACTAAATGATATTATATTTGTTTGTACTAGTAATAGAACTACAACAATGCCACGTTTCACTGATGTTCTTCTTGCTTCTTTGCTTTTAGGTGCACAAGAGGAGGAGGAGACAACATCACCCATGGTACTGCCAGACAGAAGGCCTACGCATGACGTGACGTGTGACCAGAGACATCTCTTCAACTTGTGAAGCTAAGTGCCGCTGCTAACTGACAGCTTCAAGATGGCCCCAAAGAAGAAAGGTACCAGTACCAAGAAAGTTGCCAGTGAGATGAAGAAGGCACTTACCACCACCGGTATGTTGCCCAATACCTTTTTTGGGAAACCTAAAATTGCGCCTGAAGCAGCGGTGTACGGGGAGCAAGCTGGGAGCAGCACCCCCGCATCAGCAGACCCACCCCACCAACCTAGGACCGAGCCCATGTCTGTATCAGAGGCAGCCATTCTAATCACGGCAATGCCGACAAGCAGTGACGTTGAAATTGACTTACCGTTATCGCAAAGTAGTACCCAATCAATGCAGGAAACTCAGATAAGTTGGCAACAACAGCCATAACCACCAATTGTAGTTCCTCCCGAAGTAGGGGTAGTTCAGGAGATCGAGCTTCCTGCTAAGGAAGAAGAGCAAGCCACTCTTTCAGAAGATCCGTTGTCTTCCAGATCCCCAGCAAGAAAAAGGAGGTTTAGTCCTTCAACGTCTTCTCCAAGCCCCCCTTCTGATGATCTAGACACCACTTGGATCCCCCTCAGTCCGAGAGTGAGACACGCCACAAGACAAGGATAGGGAAAAGGAAGGTTCCTGAAAGCCTTAAAGTTATGGAGATAGATGTAGAAGAGGATGACGATGAGCCAGTCATCATGGATGTTAGCCCTGCCCCAGTGGAGGCCGACATTACCCCATCCCAAATTGTTGTGAGGGATGTGGCACCACATATACCTGCCAACACAGATACCACCAACACCACCTCTAGCTGCCATATTTACAAAGTCCCGGCAGTGACCTACATCCACCGCAACCACCTCAGTAGAAGTAGGTACTGCAGAGAGTCAAATGTCACGCCCACCTACCAGTTCATCCGACATTGCAAGTGGCACCAGCAGCGTCAGAAAGTTGACTTCCCCAGTTTGGGAATTCTTTGCGGTTAGCAAGAAGGAGGTGAACATTTGTGGAACAAGTGTTAGTCGGGGTAAGCTTGGTACAAACTATGGTACCGGAGGCCAAACAACCCATCTGAGAAAACACCACCTGATTCAGTGGGAGGCGCACCTTAACGGGCAAAAAACTGCCAGTGTTGTTGGTAGAGGAGGTGAAAGGCTGAGCAGGGAATCAGAACCAATCATGGTGGAAGGTGAAGAAGAGGAAGACATTTTCTCCTGTTCACAAAGCAACCCTGTCCCCAGAAGTGCAGTGGTATCGCCCACATCATCATCAGCAACATCGCAATGGCACAAGAGTCAGGTCGAGACACCAAGGGGTCCAAGGAAAGAGAGTACAGTGACTGCGGCACCGAAATACACATTGAGCCTACCAATGTCTGCTCTCAAGAAGTCACCTGCATCAGTGGCACCAGAAAAGAAAAAAAACTCAGGCTACCATTCTCGGCATGTTTAGGCCGGAGGGGTAGTACGAACGCAACCCCCCAACGGCACGTTTGTACAACACGAAGCTGTCTAAAATGTTAGTGCTGGGCCTCCTCTTTTTTAGGTCGAGCCTAGCGCAGCGCGCATGCGCTGCTCTAGGAGATGACCTTTTGGAATCGGTCTGCACTTTTCAAACACTCGTGCTTGTGGCGGCATCCACCTTGCGGGAGCGAGCAGCGGCACACAGGGGCCATCTGTTTCCAATTAGCGTGGCCGCTCGTGCTTGTTGACATTTCTCTACTCTCGCTCCCCTGCCTGTCTCACCCTCGCCCTCTCTTGTCAACCGTCTCCTCCTAAACAAGTTTGTGGCTTGTTGATCTCCGTCTCCTCCTGAGTATGTATTTATGAAGCAGTTTAAGCATAAAGCATATATACAGTCCACCATATGTTCGAAGTAATCGATTAAAAAAACCTGGGACAACAGTTCTCTGCTTCCATGCCTTCACCAGTATTTTTTTCCTACAGTTAAGGTTTTTTGTGCATGATTTGTTAACAATGCTACTTCAGTGTGAACCGCTCGTTGCTCCTGATCTAGAGAAACACGAGTGTTTTCATGACCTACTCCGTCTGCCAGAGTACTGGCTTCAGCAAAGGTTGCCTTTGTTTATAATACAGGGGTCATTGAAAAAGGGTCCAAATGGTACAATACGTATTCATTTATTTAGATATGTCTTTCTAGCTCTCTTCACTGCCTCCTTTACTTCTTTTGTTTTTCTTTTAATAGCTTCCTATTTCTGTTTAATTGTTCACCTCCTTCTCTTCTTTCTTTTACTCCTTTGTATTCTTCTTTCTTCTCTTCTTTCTTTCATCTTTGCTGCTTTCCATCGTCTTTCCCCCTCTAGCTTCACACTTTATTTTGCTTTCTTACAATTTTACTGTGCATATCTCTATTGTGTTTGTCGCTGTCCCTCTTTCTCTATCTTTCTTCCATGTTAATTGCACATATGTGCTCCCCGAATTTATTTCCATAACTGCAATGTGTTCAAACAAGTGAGTATCTCATTCGGAAGCTGTCTAAGTTTGACCGTAATACACTTTGATGGTTTGTGCAAATGTAACATGTGGATTGCTGGGGTTTGGATAGCGCTCAGAGTGTTGCTTGAAGGCGAGAGACTCAACTGAAAAGCCGCCAGACACATTGATTTATGTGAACTGCACAGAGTTGTCTTCTAAATGACAGGTGCTAGGGCAGTCCGGGTGTAAGGGGCTAGAGTTACCGACCTCATCAAAGTTCGAGTCTGTGAAGCCGAATGCTCCATGTCACACGCTGATCTCCGCAGCAGGGGCCTAACCCGCTCATCTGCCTCACCTCACATTTACTGCAGCTTAAATGTATGAAGCGAGGTAGGTTATATCGCAACCAAAGGGTCAACAAATGGAACCTCACAGTATTATACTGTAAATATAATCGTGTGTCCCTCTTATAGAACAATAGAATGGGTCCTAAGGGGTTAAAAAGCTTTGGTACTGGAGACACGTCTTACAATGATGAGCTTGCACATAAACGGAGCGGGCTGTGACAAAGAGGTAGGTGATCAGTCTGTCTGGTCTTGGGGTGCCCCCCCATGTGGCACGGAGGAGCCGTCTGCCTTCTCTCTGACACTCCCTCTCTAGCCAGAAGACCCGGATGCGCCTTGCCTCAGCACCCGCATCGGTCCACCTTAAATCCTGTTTACCGGGATCACGCTGAGTACCTTGGCTGCCTTTTGTTGTTGTGCTGGTCTGCATCCAGTACTACTGCTACCACATGCACACTCACACACGCACAGACACCCCCTTCCTGTGCCACAGAAGGAATGCACAGTTAAGAGTTAAGAGTGTGTGGGCATGCCAGTAGGGGATAATGTACTGCATTGCTAAACACTTAAAAGGTCCCAAAGGCAAGACCTAGTGGCTATGCCAATGCTTGTTTCTTTTGTGGAAGGGGTGGGTTTTCTTGAATTTGTGTCAGCCATCTGCCCGAAATGGAAGGTTCCCAGCCAGTCCTATTTCGCCAGAGTTGCTGTTCCAGCGCTACATCATGACGTGCTGGAATTGCTTGGACAAGCTTTGCAGCAGAGTGCTGTTCACACTATCCACCTGACGACAGACATGTGGACCAGTTACCGAGCCACTGATTACATGTGCATTACTGCACATTGGATCTCTTTTGTGGGTATTAGAGAAAAGATATCTGCAGGTGTTGACACTGCTGAGATTTTTAATGGCACTCGGAAGCATGCGACAGTAGCCATGTTTGCCATGGAGAAATCCCATTATGCTGCAAACATTTTGGAAAACTTTAACACCAAGGTCTTTGAATGGCTGCGACCAAGAGGGCTTAACATTGGTTTTGTTGCCACGGACCATGGCAATAATATAGTTAAGGCCATGGCCGATGGTGGCTATTTCAGTGTTTGGCGCACTGCATTAACATCATTGTTCAAGACTTTCTCAAAAAAGAAGACAGAGTCAGCAACTTACTGTCCACCTGCAGAAGAATCTGCACACATTTCAGCCATTCTTTTAAATCCCGGAAGCAGCTGAGGATCATTCAACGTGATAAGAGAATGCCAGTTAAAACACTCATACAGGAGGTGCCAACACGTTGGAACTCGTCTTATTACATGCTTGAACGTATGTTTGAGCAGTTCAGACCAATCAATGAATGCAAAGAGGGGGATGCAACTGTGAAAGGCATGATCATTGAGATGGACCAATGGGGCCTAGTTAAATGCCTGACAGAGATGCTGTTTCCTTTTGAGGTGTTCACATGTGAAGTCAGCAAGGGGGACAGTACCATGGGCCAAGCTATCCCATGGTTGCACATGCTGCAGGAACAGCTAAATGAGGTGTCTACAATGTATGCAGGTGTGGAGGAAAAAAAGAAGCATATGAGTTGGTGGAGAGCTTAATCCTCCGCTTATCTGCAAATACAAGGGTGCAAAGATACATTGTGTCATCCAACCATTACATTTGTGCCACAATTCTTGATCCACGGTAGAAACCTTTACTGACCACTTTCATTCCTTTTTCAGATAGGGATTTTGCCAACTACAAAACTTGGATAGCTGTGCAAGCCAGTCAGCTAGAAAAAGAACGGCCGGGAATTAGAGGCCCACTCCTCCAGGACACAAGTACTGCAGGGCAGCCTTCAAGTTCAGAGCCTGAGGGCACTGCGGTTGGCTCACAGCAGCCAAAACCACCAGCAGCAAGAACAACATCAACAACAATAACAGTAGCATCAGCCCCAAAATCGGCAAAGGAATGTTTTTTACTAGCATGGCTTAAGTCCAGTGCTGAGGCAAAGGCAAAAGAGGTCGAGCAAGGCGGAGCACCCATGACCATTGAGCAGATGATCCAGGCCTATCTGGATGACCCAACAAAGGTCTACTTTGATCAAAACCTATTGCTGTATTGGTACGGGAAGAGGCGCCAATGGCCAGTGCTCAGCAGGCTGGCGATAAACTATCTGGCTTGCACCATAGCCAGTGTCTCCGCTGAGCGTATTTTCAGTGCTGCTGGTGCCGTTATGGCAGTGAGAAGGACCAGTCTCTCACCCCAAAATGTGGAGAGATTAACCATGATCAAAATGAATCAGCACTTTATGCCACCGGATTACACCATACGTGAAGCACCACAGGAGGAAGATGACGGAGACTCCAGTCACGGAAGTAGTGTGTTAGATGAACTATTTCTGGGTGAACCACCAGAGATTGAGGACGGGCGCTACTTTCCTCACTACTAGGCTTTTCTAGTTTTTTTCTGTCTTTGACGCCCCATAAAAAAAAAAAAAAAGATATAGCTAAAGAACATTATTTACTTTATTAAATTTGTTTGTGTCTGGTTCATCAATCCATCCCCACCGTCTTACTCTTAGACACATTTTATTGCTGGATTGGAGTTGCAACTGTGTGCAGTGAAGAAGTCCTGACTCGCCCTAAAGCCATTTCCCTCAAGCCAGACATTGGATGGAGAATACAAACAAATGTGTGCCTGACTCTGCCTCCAACCCTGGGCCTTGACTATCTATCCATCCTTTTCTAGCCTAGAGGGACTGCTCCACATCTGACATTATTGTATAATTCGATTTACAGTGAAGAAATAGAGGATCTGCATTCTGCAATGTGCCACCAATCGATCACAGTGAGCACACCAGAAGAACAGGTAAATGATGGCATGCATTGCACACTGAGTGATTGTTATTTGTTGTGATGTGAACTTGTGAATGATATGTCATCATCATGTGTCAACTTGAGAGTTGAGATGATTCATGCATGTGGCGGCAGGCAGTGTGGGACTGGGTGTTTGCTTGTTACGCTTAATGTGTTAGTGATTGTTGGACTTGGCCCTTTTTGGCCGGTTCACCCCTAAACTTTTTGCCTTGTATGTCAGTAGTTCTAAGTCTCTGGGCACTTTCGCACTGTGGTCCAGTGGAAAGTGCGTGCGCGCTCTGTGCGCATTTAGTGAGATGGGCCTGCCCTCCCATAGGAATGCATGGGGGATATGTGTGTCCATGGTAATTCCTGGTGTGAGAGGAGTGCAGGGGCGAGTTTAGTATGTGCGAACTCGTGAGAATAAATGCTGCGCAATGGTGTGCGCAGATTTATTATAACTGGTGTAGAAATGCCACTTCTAGAAGTTGGCATTTATGTGTGCTCTGTGTCTGCCTGCCTGATGTGAATTGCATGTCTGGCTTGTGAGTGACAGGGGCTGAGAGGTGTGTGTGGCTCCAGGAGGGGCAGGATGAGTCAGCGCAGGGCTGAATAGGAGATCTGCATCTAGATGGGAGGGAGGAGTTGCACCTGGGACCTGAATAGGGCTGTGCCTTCCCTCTACAATGCTGGCTCCACCCCCTGTGGTGCGTCTGATGTCCCTAGCCTGTCCTGTGAAAGGAGAGAGGAGCTGAGCACAACAAAGTGCTCCAAAGCTCCCCAAACCAGTTGCGTCTGGTTTTTTCCCCAGCCCTGTGCTGTGACACAAAGGGAAATGTGTATAAAAGAAGGGGCTGTGACCCCATAAAAATGTTCGGTGTTCCTGTTCAGTGTTTGGTGCTGTTCCTGCGGGGCGTGCTGCTGCTGGGGCCCAGGGGGGCTGCCATGAGGGCTTGCCTCCCTGGGCCCTGCATTGCCCCTGGATACCTGAAAGGACTTTCTTTGGGACCCCTTTTGCCTTGCTTGTGATCCTCCAGGACCTTGGAGGAGCT
Source organism: Calotriton arnoldi (assembly GCA_963921515.1). Taxonomy (NCBI): domain Eukaryota; kingdom Metazoa; phylum Chordata; class Amphibia; order Caudata; family Salamandridae; genus Calotriton; species Calotriton arnoldi. The sequence goes on from CAWUFW010000692.1 coordinate 2,387,541, forward strand.
TGGGCTGCATCTAGCGCCTGGGGAGCGCTACATTGGATTTTCATCCCAGGAGGAGCGCGTGGGCTCCGCAGCGCTCAGCTGCCGCCTTTGCTGCTAGAGGGAATCCCCAGCGTAGGGATTCCCCGCCTTGTGCCTGTTGCGGGTGCCCACCCCGCGTTTCACCGCCGCAGCCACTGGGCTGCCGAAGAAAACGTTGCCGGGCCGCTGCCAGCGCGACCCGGAAGTCAGGCAACCTTGCCTGTGACGTGGGTGGAGCCGGCGGCAGGACCAGAAGTGATGGCTGTACCGGTGCGGGACTCCCATGAGTCGAGGGGAGCCCCGGTGTGGAGAGTGAGGGAGAACGGGAGCCCACCCGCCTCACGGCGCAGCACAGAGAAGTCCCGCCCGGAGCCTCGCAGGCTCCATAACGAAGTCCCGGGTCCCTGGAGGGGGCCCGGGTGAAGTCCGGAGAGCCGGTGAGTGGAGATGCCTGGGGGTGCGAGATTGAGGCACAAGTGCCGGTGCCGGTCTGCTGGGCGGCCCCGCCTGACAGTGGGCCTCTCCAACGTGGCCTCTCCCGCGTCGGTGCCGAGTGAGGCACAGCGCAAGTCCGTAGTCCTGAGCGGCCCCCGCCTGATAGGGGGCTGCTCCAACGTTGGGTGCCATTTCATTGTCCTGAGAGTCCCGGAGTGGGGCTCAGACGGCACGCGTAGTGCCAGTGCCTTCTTTGCATCTTGCGGGCATATTTGTTGGCAGAGGGCCCAGAGGGGCCCGTGCCTTTAGTTTTACAATCCCAGTTGCCCCACCTGACAGTGGGCAACTGCCACGTTGGGGTAGGTGTACTAGAGGAGAGCCCCTGAGGGCCGCAGAGGCCCGGGGGCATATCGAGGCGTATTGCTGGCGCCTGGGCGGTCCTGCCAGAGAGCAGGCCGCCCCACTGATGGTGGCAGATGTTTTAGTGCCCCATGGGTTCAGAGGGCACCGTGAGTGCCAGGCCTTATTCCTTCACAGCTGCCCAGCAAATAGTGGGCAACTGCCACGTTTAGGTCCACAGTTCTTTTAGGGGACATATTGCGAACTCAGGAGTGAGATGCACTCCTCTGCCCCAGTACTTTTCTTTCCAGCTGCCCAGCAAGTAGTGGGCAGCTGCTACGTTTAGGTTTGCGCAGTTGCGCACCCTTGACTTTCGCTGCATTGGCAGCGCGCCTGACTTTTGGACATAGGGCATTTGAGCCCCTTTAGAGATGGCCAGTTGGTCAGGGGACAATTAGGTTTATAGGGCGCCAGGCCCTAATCGGATATGTGCTAATGTGATTATGGGTGCTAGGAAATGTGATTCCTATATTGTGGTTTACGCACCCTGGGTTATACCTCTAATGTACTGTCAAGACTCATGAGAGGATTGCATAATGTATTTATGCTGGTGAGGTTGGCGCAGAATGTAATTCGCGCCTAATGTGATGCAGTGCATAATGTGGTTTATGTTACAGGCTGATGCTTAGTACAGTAACTACCAGTGAGTACTGGTTGTACGTTTATGATGTTCTACATTTATTATAAGTCCTACATGTACTAAGTTCGCTTTGTGCTAGTTCTGACAGTGGTCCAGTTGGCCCTGTCAGGTGTAAATAATCCCTTGTAAATATGACCTAGTGCCAGGTGGCACCATGTATATTATGTGAGTACTATTCTAATGTGTTATGAGAATACAAAGGCTATTTTTGATATAACCTTGTGTGGAGTTCCTTCTTGTGGTGTGCCTGGTATGTTGTTGCTGTGTGCGTGCGCAAACGCTTTACACATTGCCTCCGGGATAAGCCTGACTGCTCGTGCCAAGCTACCAAGGGGGTGAGCAGGGGTTATCTTTGGCGTGTAACTCCCTTGCCCTGACTAGAGTGGTGGTCTCTGCCTGGCTTTGGCGCAAGCCTTAGCCAACCAGAGATCCCATTTCTAACATTGGTTGTCAGCGGTGGGGATTTGGACTTGCGTTTGCGCAGTACCACAGCGACAACTGGCTGCATTACAAAGCTCTGCATTTTAGATAGTCACATGGAAAGGGATTATTGTGTCTAAGTTTGTTTTAAGTGTCATTTCTTTTTGAAATGTGTTTTATGTTGCACTATGAGTTGGGTGTCCTGCCAAGGACAGAAACCAGAGAATCTGGAGGAGAGACTGCCCTTGAACCATTGCGCTGGTTCTTGGGTTGGCCTACAGTGGGGACTTAATTGGTATGGGGTCACTAGCTCGGGAGGGTAGATTATCCCCTAAGTGCAGTGGGAGTTTTCTGGATTCCCCAGTGAGGGTGGGATCCAGTGGTGGCAGCAGAAGTGTGTCCAGTGCATGAATTCCCCGTCCCGTTCCCAGAGTATGGTACCTGGTGCTCAGTAAGAGGGGTGCAGGTTGAGATTCAGGGGCAGTAGATACTGTCTCACCGGTCTGGGGGGTGTGTGTGGATAAATGGTGTGTTGCACTGGACGAGTGAGTGTGAGTTCTCTGAAATAAGGAGCTTGCTGAATACTTGGGTGTGAGTTCTCTGAAATAAGGAGCTTGCTGAATACTTGGGTGTGAGTTCTCTGAAATAAGGAGCTTGCTGAATACTTGGGTGTGAGTTCTCTGAAATAAGGAACTTGCATTGGGGAGTAACCTTGAGGGATGGTGCAGGTGTCTCCCAACCAGTGTGGCGGAGATGGTTCAGAGGAACCCAACTAGGAACCGTTATAGTGAGGAGGTTGCAAGGCCTCACATCATGTCCTGCGAGGAAGGTGTGAGACTGGGCCGTATTCCGAGCCTCAATCTCAAGTCTCCGGTACTGGATGGTTCTTAGAAGGAACACCAGGAAAGGAACCTAGTCTGTCCTGTTGGACTGTTCTGTATGGGGGACCTCCCCGTGGTAGGTGAGCTGGAAGTGATTCCAATAAGAGTGGCTCAGGTGTCTTCCATGGTGGAGGAGGTTCAGTGTAGCCCAGCTAGGTCCCGGTGTTGGGGCTCACATCTTGTCTCAAGAGGAGAAAGAGTGAGTGGTTCTGTCCCAAGGTGCCCGAAACCCAGTCTCAGGACCTGGATTGTTTCTTAAAGGGAACATCAGGTTGGGGGCCTAGGCTGTACTTGTAGGCCATTTGAGGAGGATCTCCCAGTGTCTAGAGGACGTGGAGCGTCTGTAATCAGAGCTCCAGCAGTCCTAGTGTCTGGCAGTACCACTCCCCTTGGGAGGGTGCAGAAGTCCAGAGTGAGGGGTGAGAGGGGGAAAAAGTACCCAGTGGAAGAGCCAGTGGGTCAGGGGCCAGCCAGCAGGGCTGAGTCGCCAATGAGTGACCATGGTGATGCCACTTCTGCCCTGGGTTTGCGCCGGGCAGACTGTCACACGACCCATTAGTTATGTGTCACCCTCGTGAAGTCCTGGTTCGCCGGGCATCTGACCAAAGGGTACGTCCCTGGGTTGGGGAGCCAGTAGCCGGTGTTTCCGGATCTGGACGGCAGGGCGACTGTAATCAGTGTCCTGGCCGGTTTTGCCTTCTAGGGGGTACCACTTCAGTTGGGAGGGTATCGGACTCTGGAAGGGGGTGCAGAGGGAGGGAGTCCTCGCCTCTGACCCCGGTGCAGCCGGTGAATTTATTTCCCAGGTGGTAGACCAGTGATGGAGAGAGGTCCTGAACTGGTGGGAGAGTTGTGTTCTGGTAGGTGCTTCTCCTGGGAGAGCGCGAAACGTCAGAAGTAGAGGTAGGGTGAGGAGATGCTTCGCCCGTGACCTCTGGTCAGCCTGAGGGTGCGGACCCTAGGTTGAAGGATCAGTGGTAGTTTGGAACTACACTGAGAGGGAGAGTGGAGAATGGCTATTGTATGCCAGGGGTTACTGCCCCCACTCTGGATTGGCAAGGACCAGTGGCATCTGGGTGGCCTAGGGCCTGGTCCTGGCCGTGGACAACTAAGGAGTACCGGTGGGGTAGCCTAGTTGGTCCTGAGTTTTTTTCTCTTAGATGGATTCCATGGGTTCCAAGTGGCGTAGAACCGGAGGGTGTCCCTGCAGTGCGGGCCCGCGTCCGTGTTCTATCGCCCCAAGCAGGGAAGCCCATCACGGTGGTGATCGGTCTGCCCTGCGTTTTGGCTGGAAGGGGGTTGTGTTGGACTTGGCCCTTTTTGGCCGGTTCACCCCTAAACTTTTTGCCTTGTATGTCAGTAGTTCTAAGTCTCTGGGCACTTTCGCACTGTGGTCCAGTGGAAAGTGCGTGCGCGCTCTGTGCGCATTTAGTGAGATGGGCCTGCCCTCCCATAGGAATGCATGGGGGATATGTGTGTCCATGGTAATTCCTGGTGTGAGAGGAGTGCAGGGGCGAGTTTAGTATGTGCGAACTCGTGAGAATAAATGCTGCGCAATGGTGTGCGCAGATTTATTATAACTGGTGTAGAAATGCCACTTCTAGAAGTTGGCATTTATGTGTGCTCTGTGTCTGCCTGCCTGATGTGAATTGCATGTCTGGCTTGTGAGTGACAGGGGCTGAGAGGTGTGTGTGGCTCCAGGAGGGGCAGGATGAGTCAGCGCAGGGCTGAATAGGAGATCTGCATCTAGATGGGAGGGAGGAGTTGCACCTGGGACCTGAATAGGGCTGTGCCTTCCCTCTACAATGCTGGCTCCACCCCCTGTGGTGCGTCTGATGTCCCTAGCCTGTCCTGTGAAAGGAGAGAGGAGCTGAGCACAACAAAGTGCTCCAAAGCTCCCCCAAACCAGTTGCGTCTGGTTTTTTCCCCAGCCCTGTGCTGTGACACAAAGGGAAATGTGTATAAAAGAAGGGGCTGTGACCCCATAAAAATGTTCGGTGTTCCTGTTCAGTGTTTGGTGCTGTTCCTGCGGGGCGTGCTGCTGCTGGGGCCCAGGGGGGGCTGCCATGAGGGCTTGCCTCCCTGGGCCCTGCATTGCCCCTGGATACCTGAAAGGACTTTCTTTGGGACCCCTTTTGCCTTGCTTGTGATCCTCCAGGACCTTGGAGGAGCTTGGGCTGCATCTAGCGCCTGGGGAGCGCTACATTGGATTTTCATCCCAGGAGGAGCGCGTGGGCTCCGCAGCGCTCAGCTGCCGCCTTTGCTGCTAGAGGGAATCCCCAGCGTAGGGATTCCCCCGCCTTGTGCCTGTTGCGGGTGCCCACCCCGCGTTTCACCGCCGCAGCCACTGGGCTGCCGAAGAAAACGTTGCCGGGCCGCTGCCAGCGCGACCCGGAAGTCAGGCAACCTTGCCTGTGACGTGGGTGGAGCCGGCGGCAGGACCGGAAGTGATGGCTGTACCGGTGCGGGACTCCCATGAGTCGAGGGGAGCCCCGGTGTGGAGAGTGAGGGAGAACGGGAGCCCACCCCGCCTCACGGCGCAGCACAGAGAAGTCCCGCCCAGAGCCTCGCAGGCTCCATAACGAAGTCCCGGGTCCCTGGAGGGGGCCCGGGTGAAGTCCGGAGAGCCGGTGAGTGGAGATGCCTGGGGGGTGCGAGATTGAGGCACAAGTGCCGGTGCCGGTCTGCTGGGCGGCCCCGCCTGACAGTGGGCCTCTCCAACGTGGCCTCTCCCGCGTCGGTGCCGAGTGAGGCACAGCGCAAGTCCGTAGTCCTGAGCGGCCCCCGCCTGATAGGGGGCTGCTCCAACGTTGGGTGCCATTTCTTTGTCCTGAGAGTCCCGGAGTGGGGCTCAGACAGCACGCGTAGTGCCAGTGCCTTCTTTGCATCTTGCGGGCATATTTGTTGGCAGAGGGCCCAGAGGGGCCCGTGCCTTTAGTTTTACAATCCCAGTTGCCCCACCTGACAGTGGGCAACTGCCACGTTGGGGTAGGTGTACTAGAGGAGAGCCCTGAGGGCCGCAGAGGCCCGGGGGCATATCGAGGCGCATTGCTGGCGCCTGGGCGGTCCTGCCAGAGAGCAGGCCGCCCCACTGATGGTGGCAGATGTTTTAGTGCCCCATGGGTTCAGAGGGCACCGTGAGTGCCAGGCCTTATTCCTTCACAGCTGCCCAGCAAATAGTGGGCAACTGCCACGTTTAGGTCCACAGTTCTTTTAGGGGACATATTGCGAACTCAGGAGTGAGATGCACTCCTCTGCCCCAGTACTTTTCTTTCCAGCTGCCCAGCAAGTAGTGGGCAGCTGCTACGTTTAGGTTTGCGCAGTTGCGCACCCTTGACTTTCGCTGCATTGGCAGCGCGCCCTGACTTTTGGACATAGGGCATTTGAGCCCCTTTAGAGATGGCCAGTTGGCCAGGGGGACAATTAGGTTTATAGGGCGCCAGGCCCTAATCGGATATGTGCTAATGTGATTATGGGTGCTAGGAAATGTGATTCCTATATTGTGGTTTACGCACCCTGGGTTATACCTCTAATGTACTGTCAAGTCTCATGAGAGGATTGCATAATGTATTTATGCTGGTGAGGTTGGCGCAGAATGTAATTCGCGCCTAATGTGATGCTGTGCATAATGTGGTTTATGTTACAGGCTGATGCTAAGTACAGTAACTACCAGTGAGTACTGGTTGTACGTTTATGATGTTCTACATTTATTATAAGTCCTACATGTACTAAGTTCGCTTTGTGCTAGTTCTGACAGTGGTCCAGTTGGCCCTGTCAGGTGTAAATAATCCCTTGTAAATATGACCTAGTGCCAGGTGGCACCATGTATATTATGTGAGTACTATTCTAATGTGTTATGAGAATACAAAGGCTATTTTTGATATAACCTTGTGTGGAGTTCCTTCTTGTGGTGTGCCTGGTATGTTGTTGCTGTGTGCGTGCGCAAACGCTTTACACATTGCCTCCGGGATAAGCCTGACTGCTCGTGCCAAGCTACCAAGGGGGTGAGCAGGGGTTATCTTTGGCGTGTAACTCCCTTGCCCTGACTAGAGTGGTGGTCTCTGCCTGGCTTTGGCGCAAGCCTTAGCCAACCAGAGATCCCATTTCTAACAGTGATGATGATTGAGATTCACAATGTTGGTGGCCTACCGACGGCTGATCAATAATTTTCCCCTGAAGGTTATTTTTTTTCTTCCCCTTTGAGAGAATGGATAGCGAGATTTCTTCACCGGGTCCAGTCCACACTGTCCACACTGCTTTTTTTTATTGTTTTATGCTTACTTTATACTCCTCAAAGACTCAGACCCGACCAGTCACTTAGATAATGCAAAGCTTGCAAACACAAATTTAGTCTACTCTAGTCTACTCTATTCACAAAAAGTGACTCAGTCAAGTCAATCTTTCCCTTCTTGTTTTTCAATAACAACATTGTACTACTACAGGCTGATCTATTGCATTTTGAGTCAGAAATCAGGACGATTGGGACACACTCAGGAGAACACTGTTGGTACGGAGTTGGACACCATACTCGGAGTCAGACTCAGGAGGATCAGAGATGATGGAATGACTGAGGGTGTGGGCGTGAGCGTTACTACTTCGAGAACTGCCACCAGAAGAAGATGGAAGTTTTCAAATTCACTAAAACCAACCGATTTGGATGATGATGACTTTGAAGTGGCCTAAAGGTGAACAACAACACCAGACCTACACATGTCTGTGTAGTTGTGGTGGTGAGTGTGGTGTGACTGACTGACAGCGGTGCATTGATTTTTTACTTAATTGGGAAAATGCTATCTTGCTGTGTGTGTGTGTGCTCAGTGCTGTCTGGCTTAAATTCGAAGCTAAGTGGAGGTTGGGTGGGGGTTCTGTTGTTGGAGTTAACTGCCGGAAACAGACATTTAGCCATGCTGCCTCTGAAAGTCTTCTTGTTGTACTCCTTTAATTAATTCACACACCCATTCCCCCTTTCGAGTCCATAGGGGTTAATATAGTTGCAGACTGCATAGACTAGGGAGGAGACACTGAGAGTAGTAGGACAAGTGAGTGTACCGCATCTATCTGTTGGTTTGTTCCACTATCAGCAGATTTCAAAAACTGGCTGCGGCCCTGCGGCAAAGGAAACAGCGCGAAGTAAAAGATTAACCCCCCAAAAAAGATTTACATCATATGTAAAACTATTAATTCATTCCCCTAACAAATATAAACTAGAAGGAAACCCACAACACCTGATCCACCCCTCTCCCTAACCCCAACCAATGTCTAGTAAAGCAAGTCCAAAATTAAAATTGTCCATATAAATCAGATGTCCATAAAAAAATAATATACACCCAAGTTTTCCCCAACTACCACATTCCCACCCTCTCCCCATCAAGTCTCACCCACCAAACAATAGATTAAAAAAGGGGCAAGAGAGATCGAGCGGCGGGCTAGGACTCGGATCTTCCTCTCCAGCTGGTCAAAACACTCCTCCATCCTTGCCTCCAGGCACTCCATCCTCAGGAGCATGCAGCGCTTAAAGGTTCTAAGTATACAGGGGGAGCAGCAGTGGTTGAATGGCTGCGGGCGGCTGCCAGACCACGGCGCCGTACTACCGGAGGCACTGGGGGGGCCTGGCTGTGGCCCGGGACATTGGAGGCTGCAGCTGCTGCCGCCTCCTCCTCCTCCTCCAAGGCCACCAGTCACCAATATTCTGCCCTGATGGCCTCCAGCTTCAGTTGCTATCTCCTACCTCGTGGGTTAGGAAGGAGTAGCTATATCAATAAAGAAAAAAGACAATTGTAACCAATACTCTTAGCAAAACAGTAACACATAAAATTATATAGTGGCACAGTAGCGCTAGCAGTACATAACATTTGTGGCATCCTCAATTCCCCGGCCCCTAAGATTTGGATGTGATTAGTTTCAGGCATTAGGCACTATGGAGTAGACAAGTATTCATCTTCTCTCTCTTGTTTAGCTAAATTGATCTTGTAGGCATGCCAGCTCAGCTAGTGCCCTAGACAGACATACTTGTGTCGCAGACTCGCGTTACTTTACTACTGTCTTCAGGTGGGGCAGCTGTACTACACAACTATCTATTTTTCTATTATGGCCATGCTCTATTAAATGGCAAATGCTCAATTTCACTTTTACCCTGACTACAACAAGGCAGATGATATGAATAGTTTCTAATATGAATGATGATATACGTCACGACGTCACGTGAGGTACTACTATTGTAACCATGCAGCCGAAAAGCCACCCATGTCTGACACTGTCGAAATGGCATGGGTAGGGAGTGGGCCTCGGAGGGAGGTGATTGATGATGGGTGGATACATAATATATATTTTGTGCTTGAAAACTACTGTGAGCCAAGGGAGTAGTCTGAAATACAACCTCAAACATTTGAATCAAAAACCTTGATAAAAAAAAAACATTCCTTGTTTATTCTTCTTCCCAGGGATTTTTCCATTTATCATTGCATTGTTCTTCTAGCATTATTTTTATTCTTCACCGATGGCTTTGCTACTCAGGCATGCTTTAAGTTTCTTTTACATTCTCTTCATCCAGTCTTCACCTATGGTTGAATACCATCCATCCATCCAAACATGGCTATCATTCTCAACAAACCTTTCACCAACATACATTTGTCATTTAACCTCCCATACGTCTTTGATTGCCTTTGACCCATCAAACCCCCCGTAGGATTCCTTTCACTCATACACTTTCTCCCACCCAGGCAGACATCCTTTCTTTCACCTTTCACCCATCCCTCAACCACCCATGCATCCTATCAACCACCTATATATGCATCCATTCACCCACGCATCCTTCTCTGCCAGTCATATTACATTTTACCCGCCCTTCCTCCTTCCATCCTTCTTTCCCTTTTGCGTCAACCCATCAAGGTCTGACTCTTCTTCATAAAACTTTCTCTGCTGAGTTGAAGATAGAAGAGGCCATTAGCTACTCAATTCCTGCTGTATATGCTAATGCTAAGTAAAGGGTGCCTTCAACTGTTCACAACTTAGTCTCAATCGTACAGTGTACACCTGTGCAGAAAGTTGTCAATAAGCAAGCAATATGACTTACCAGCGCCCACCACTGCTGCTGGCTCACCTCCTGTAGCTGCCGCATCTGCTCCCTACTGGCTGGCATCGCCGTCCCACACTGGTGGTCCGTAAGGCTAGAAAAAATATTACACATTTTTTAGATGCCATACACGCCTCCCCCTATTTATTTTTTTCCGCAGCAAGATTGAAAAAACATACACCACACACATCACTACAATTCGGGTACAGACAGTATGTCCTATCAAAAATAATAAAATATCCGGTTTGGCATTTTGTTGGTGGAAATTTTTGAAAAGCTTCTCAAGAAGACAACCTGTAAAGGACTGGACTGAGTGGCTAGACCTATTGGCGAATCTGAGTTTTTGAAAAGAAATAAGAGTGGCCAACTGGGCGGACAATTGGACATAAGGTCTTCTTGGTTTGAAAATGTAATGGTGCTGTCCTCCTCCTCCTCATACTTCCTTCCAGCCATGGTGCACGGTAATCAGTTCACCATTAACTGCTGCTAATAATAATACTAGGCCTAGATAAGAAGAAGACACAACTTTGGGGTGTCCAACGTGACCATCATTTACTGATTGAGCATGAGACAGTGAAAGAAAGCCTTCTCATCTCAACATACATGCGTAGTATACCTTACTTGGGCATGCAATCTGCATGGCAGAGTAGTAGTATTAGTACTAGTAGTAGTAAGGACTAATGGGTTCTCTGAGTCTTACAGTACCACCACTAGGCAGTCCACAAAATATATAAGGGAGAGGGAAAGCTGACTGAAAAATCAGAAGAAAGCAAGCTACAGACTAGTACAGAGACAGTTTGAGGTAAAAGTACAGACACTAGAAATATAAAATAACTAAGTTAGTAAATAGGATAATGCAGGGATAACAAGAATTTAGAAACAGATAGATCGAAGAGCGGTAAAAGTTAGGGAAATATATATTAATATTAATAACAGGAGGACTTACCGGGCCATCAGATGAGGAGAGTTCTTGGGAGGTAGATCCAGCTCCCGCACCCGCCTCGGATGACTTCGTCTTGCCCCTGGATGCTGATGATCATGTAAGACATAATTAAAGAGACAAAAAATGATAGGTGTTAAATAAATATTAAATAATCACACCAAAAAGATTTTTTGACAGGAAACGACAATTGCAATAACATTGACCTTTCCTAAATCAGATCGACTAGTAGCAGACTAGTATCGCGGTTGCAGACCGTCCTATCTTTATAATTCCACAGTTCCAATCCAATTTCTGAATCCTAAACCTACCTAGCCCACCTATTCCAAAGACTTTGGAATGAATTGGAAAAAAATGATATTTGCTTCTAAGTTAATTTACAATAATTTCAACCCCCTTTGACGTGCCAATTCACTAAGTCTGCATTTAGTCTTTAAATACATAGATGGACGCATGCATATTGCATACACCAAATTGGTTGGTTACTAGCCACTCACTATACAAACTACAAAAAAGGTTCTACTAAGGACTGACGTGAGAGTAAGCGAGCCGCTAAATTACTAATACTAAGTAACTAACTAACTACCACTATCTTAGTGACAGGACAAAGAAAAGGAGTCTCTCTAGTCTGCATTACCTAACTTAAGTACTCTTACATAATCAGCCTAAGCGTGCGCAAAGTTGCATACAAGTACGATTAGGTAGCGCTGAGCACCTGTCTAGAATAACGATCACATAATATAAGATTTGTAAACATAACTTACCTGCATGTGAGCAGCAGCATGCTTGCTATTTGGGAAAAAAACATTAGCAATAACATAGAACACACAATAATAATAATAATTAGTTACTCACCAAGACCCGCAACCTCAACCCCTAGCAGGTCCAGCAGGTGCGTCAGCTGGTTGTGGGGGCGCCAGACCCCAGAGCAGCGATACACTACCCGGCGCACCCTCGCCCACTGCTGCTGCCGCTCCTGGAGCCCGTACCCGGACTCAGGCCTGCCGCCTGCTGCCAGGGCAGAGGGGAGGTGGCGCAAATTAGAAAGCAAGTAGTATAGAACAACAGTACAAAACTCACTAAATAACACAAAATATACACTTCAGAAGACCGAGGGAAAAATAATATACACTTAAGAAGACCAAGGGAAAAATAATAAATAAAAAAGATCAGAAAAAAAGTTTTGTGAAAGAAGGATTGAAGAGATTAAGGCAGGATTGAAAAGTAGGCCCCAGCACCATAACAGAGAAGAAAACAAGATGGCCGCGCCCATGCGCGACTGCGTGGTGCAGTTCATGCGATATTTCCCCCCAAACACGCAATCCGCATTGCCGTACGCCCGCTCGCGGAACTCCACGTATCGCGGCTGAGTTTTTTAACCGCATCGCGGAGTTCCACTTGGCGCCTCTACGCGAACTCCGCCTAGGCTTCGTGAAAAGTCTTTGAGTAACTTTGGTAACTATGGTCATAATAATTTATGTATTTCCTTTCACTGTGAAGAAACACAGCCGTCATTGGACCATTTGTAATACATGGTTTGTTGCGTTGGTAGAAAGGAAATATGATACAAAGAGCTTGTTGTAGGTTGTATGGCACAACCACACATGCCTATATCATGCATGCCTTAACCACGCGGTCTTTACAATGACCGCGTCTTTACCATGCATGCCTTTACCACGCATGCCTTTACAATAAATTTCGTTGTAAAGGCATGATTCGTAAAGGTATATGTGTGATAAAGATCCCACCCCAGCCCCTCCTGCTCTGAGTCCTAAAATTCGGCCCTCCTGCTTTGTTATTTACCTGCCCCAGTCCTATTAACTTCGGATGACCCCAGCACTCAACGGAGCAGCCTCCCTACCCTCCCCATAGCCTTGAGACCCTCACGGGTGAGTTGTTGCTCTTTATAAAACCTGATTGATTGATTGATTAACTACCCCGACCACCTACCCTGAGCACTAAAACCCAGCACTCTAGCCCAAAAAAACTACCCCAGCACCCCCGTTCTGAGTCCTAAAAAGCACCCCCCAGCCCTGAAAACTGCCCCTTTCCCCCCCACCCAGAGCCTTAAAACTCGGCCCTCTGCCCTAAAAACGACCCCGACCCCAGCCCCCGCACTAAAACCAGCACCCACTCCTTAAACCCACCCCACCTCCCCACGCCCCAGCCCAACTTACTAAGCCACGTCCCGGTCCTTCCTTCCGCATGCCTTCAGGTTCCTCTCCACGCCCATCCGCTCAGACAGCTAGAACGGCAACTGCCTAAACCACGCATATGCGTGGTTAAGGCAAGCAATGTTCAGCTTTCGGGGTAATGGCATGCGTGCTTAGGCCTGCGTTGTAAATGCTGTTTGCCCTTGTTGTATGGTGCTCTCACTAAACCTTGGTATCCTATTGCCTCAGAAAATAAGATCCTGTAAGAGGAATAACTCTTTTAATGTTATGGGCTTTAACCTATCTGCTAAATACGTCCAGTTCTACGCATGCATGCAGGAAGCCAGGGCTGGAGTACCTGTGTACACGCTGCTACACGTTTAGTTGAGTCTGATTCCCAGGACTACTTTTGCCTCGTTCTTTTATAGTCACATTTCCTGTTGTCTACTAAATAGAAATAGTAGATTGAAATTCCTTATGAATAAAGTTTAGGTAAGCTGGATGTATTTGTCTGAGAACGTCCTGTAAAGTCAGTAACTTGCAGTTGAAAAAGCTCCTCTTACATGTTCAGCTTTGACCTTTGGTAGGCATATATTTGGAAAACTCAGAGGTGTAGAAAGATGTCTAGACAAGCGGAGAGAAATCCGGTTCTAGAAAGATCAATACACCTTGAGATTTTCCACCAAATTTGTGGGTAGAATATAACCGATTAATGTTTTTTATTTTTTATTATTTGAGTGTGCAGTGTGGTTGCTATGTATTTGAGAGTTTATGGGTAAGTTGCTGTTTACATTTTCACAAACCAAGACTTTTGAACTCTTGGATCCCTGAAGATATCAAAGTATGTCATTGTTGAACATAGAGTTGTATCTCTTGCAAGATGATGCCAAGAGATTGTTGGGGTTGTCCCTTCCCAAACAAAGCTGCTGATTATAGATTGTACTTGACTGAGAAATGATGGTGATGCCCACAGTGGAGACGTCGGGCGAAAGTAAGTGGCATAGGAAAAGATGTATATGGTATAGTATAGTATATATAGCCCATTCCATCAGCTTTACAGTTTCTACACAGGTGGATACAAATTTTGAGGCTTTGAGGTATGTGGGTTAATGTACTGCATGTAACCTGCAGGCCACACGTTTAAATCAGATTGGGAAAGATCAATGGGTTAATATGCTCTCTACAGAGATCTATATGTAACCGGTATGTCAGTGTATCCAAGCTAGTAAGTCAGCACTGACTGTGTGATAACTCGAATAACTGAGCCACACAATTCACATATTCACAATGAAGACCACGCCAGACTCAACCACCATCCGGACACTGCCTTTGCTTCCACCCAAAACCCGACCTGTGACCATTTACTGACTTTGCCATCTCTAAGACCACCAAATTACCCCATTTTTGTGTGGTAAATTAGGCCATTTGTTTTCAGAGCTGGAATCAAGACTACAAATACAAGAATGCATTTCGTTGTAACATAAAAGCCCAGAACTGGATAATTGTATCCTTACTGTCATCAATTAAACTGCTCCTAATAGTACTTAATTTGTGCTGGTGGTGGAGGTGGTGGGCAGTAGCACTTATTTTCGGGGGACAGGGCATATTTTTCATAATCAGACTTTGCTCCAGAATAAGAAAGGAAAAAACAGAAGAGGGAAAAGAAGGAAGACGAGGAAGATGGTAAAAACGGGGACAAAGGGATAAAACACTTTCAGATGTTGGAGCCACGCTGCAGATTTCCCTTGTGGTGTCAAAGCTGCATTCGTTAGCTGAAAAAAACTACTTTGGAAACCATATGGCAAATAAAAACCGCCATTCAATGGGTGCAAATTTGACGTGAAGTTGGTTACTTCTAAGGAAAGCAGAGCATGTTCCATGGCCCCTGGAATAACTTTGTTCCCTGTACCCTGAGGAAAAAGGAAGCTGCGTTGAGTTTATCTGTTATTATGTACTGCGGTGCCTTTTTCCCACCGAAACACAGTGTTTGCTCTGATAAACATAAACTGAACATAAATCGCGCGGCTCGTGCAATGTGATGTGTGTATTTATAGAACCCTGCCGTCCTGGGACTCGCGCGCACCGCCGTGCACTGGAATCTTCCATGCGTCAGCTATTTTAAAGCACAAAAGCGCGCTCGCCATTACACAGGAGGCCTGCTAATCATAGACGGCGCCGCGCTCGGTTGACATGACGGTGCTGCTGTTAATGCTGCCTGACATCGCTTCCCTCCTAAACTTCAGGGAGGAGACAAATTGGCTTGTCTTAGGGTTCTTTTATTTAAGAGAAAACGTCCCCAGTTAGATATTTCATTTCTAGTATTACATTATTACAATATTTCAATTTCAGTGACGCAATAAGTTTCCGACTGCGCTCATACAAAGCTGTGATTAAATTGTTCTCTCTAGCAACATATTTTGTGCTTATTATTTTTATTTTTTAAAAAGACAGACATATCACCTGTAGAGTCTGCACTACTATGTTTGTGTCACCAAGAATAAAGTGCAGAAGGCCCCGCCCTTGTAGGGCAAGACAGAGCACCTGGCTTGTACCGCTGCTTCTTGCTTGAGCACGTGAGTCATTGGCCCGTCTAGACATCCTCCTGTCCGCGCGTCCTTTCCTGAGCTAAGGGAAAGCACCAAACTGCGCACAAGAAATGAGGCACAGATTAGGGTATCTCGGGACACTACATCCCCTCTACAGATAATTAAGTACCTTGGCTGATCCATTGTTATAGAGAATCTCTCGGTGGTCTCACCTGACAATGAGGTCGCATGAAATGAAAGACAAGCAGAGAAGAAGGTAAGACATGAAGAGATGAAGTGGGTGGTTCACAAGAATGAGAATGTGAGAAAGTTAGTGAGATAAGTAAGAGCAGTTCGCCAAGGCAGATCTATGCCCGTTGATGAGTTGCTCATGTTGCCATCAGCCTGAAAGGACCAGAAGCAGCTCGTCCACATGGGCTGAGGGGCCACGCCCTCACTGTTTTCCCATCACCAAAAATGTCTGTTAGGCTAATCAAAGGTCAGCCTGACAGACACTCTTCTTGTTCAGGTCAGGCAGCCAGGAGCTAGACATGCGCTAAATGTGCATGCTCCTGGCTGCCAGAGCTGAACTGTGCCAGGCTGAGGATGTCAAAGCCCTGTGGGCGTGACTTCAGCCTAGCAAAAGTGCCTCAAGGTCTCCCTCATGACGAGGGAGAGCGTTGCTGATTGCCTCGGACCTGGACTCTTCAGTTTTAAGCCCTGAAGTGCCCTGGGCCGAGTGTCAATCAGTGACACCTCGTCACAGAGTGGGGTGGGGTCAGCAGTCTCACTGACCCCATTCCACTCTGGGACGAGTGAGAGACTGGAAGGCACCAGTCCCAACCTTCCCCGCACATCCGAGGCTTCCCTCTCTACAGCAAAGGTACGTTTTATGGAGGTTATATGTATGTTTGGTGCATGCATGCGTGTATGTATGAATATATGTGTACTTGTTACTGAGTTTTGTGAATGGGTGTGTGCATGTGTGGATGCATGAGTGTGAGTGACTGTGTATGCGTGCACATGTGGCCCCCTGCATCCCTCCCTGGGACAATTACCAGCCGCGACTGAGTGTCTCACAGCACCATTAGGGTCTGGATCTGTAATAGCATCAGTCTTGCTTTGTTCAACCCGTCATGACACACTGACACTCAAGAAGGGCAAGTGCTGTTTTGGTGAAACTTTGAAGAACTTCTTCGCTATTTTGTCTCCAAACAAGGAATATACCTAGGCCCTAAGAAGGTAGCTGCATTAGTATCTGCACCAGTTTGGGCTTTCAGATATTTTTCTGGCCCTAGTGACTATGTTCATTACATTCACAAATTTGCCACCGTAGTGAGTGCCTCGCTGAGAAATCTCAGAAATAAAAGTTGCATTATTTAACTGAACATAGGATTGCTAGTCTGCTTTCAATGTAAATTATATGCATAGAATTCATGTTGGTGGAGAATCTGGCCTATTATGATCCCTGTTTGTGCACTGAACTGATTGTCGATACCACAGTGGCACAAAGGGAACTGCACCCTGATGCACACGCCAAATCATAACGCATGCCAGCCAAAGCCTCAGCAAGTCTAATCAACCTCTTCTACGGTCATGATAGATAGTCTTGCTGTTTTCTGGGCTTGCAAGCACTTCCATCTATTCCTCTACAAAAAAGCATTCACAGTTGTCACAGACAATGAAGCTGTTCTCTCAACAGGAGCGGCCGGTATGCAGGAGGAGCAGCGAGAGGGGGTATAAAAAATAAAGAAATTTAAACAGCTGTCCCCTCGCACTCCTATGCTCCTCTTCACCTTCCGAAAGGCACAGGCCCCCAGAATGCCATGTGGCCAATCCTGAAGCTGCTCTTGCATGAGAGCAGCTTCAGGATTGGCCTGAGCGCCCTCGATTTACACTCCAGGACAGACTCTGTGCCTGCTCTGTCCAACCCAGCAATTCACTGCGCATGATGGTTTGGCCGGCCTGAGAGTGCACTACCACTCCCCTCAGTGCCTGTCACCTCCAGGCCCTGCCCCCAAGACTCGGCAGGAAAGGAAAAAACAAAACAAGCATTGTTTTATTTTTCCTTTCCTGTTTTGGGGGGGGGGGGGACGACGCTCCTCCGCCATAGCGGAGGAGTCGCCGCTGTCTCTCAATCTTAGGGAACCCAAAAATGAAAATGACTCCTTGAATAGAATGTTGGAGCTTTGGTTAACAGAACTACAAATTTACAATCATACACACGTCAGGAAAACAGAAAAATCCTGAGGATTTCATGTCCAAGTTTCCTTTGGCAAAAGTCAAAACCAGGCCTTGCATGTGGCTGAAGAAGGCTTGAGATATGTGATCCAACAATCCTACCGTGCGCCTTTCTTAAGAATGCTTTAATTCAAGTATCACTAGATGATCCTACACCGCAAACTGTTTCTGAACTTATCGACAGTCAGTGATGAGGGCACTGGAACATGCTCACAATCGTCACAAGCACAGTTGTTTAACAGACCTCAAATCTTTCAGACATGTACAAGTAGAACTGGCTAAGAGCCATCATGGATTCATCCTTTGGGACCCGAGTCTCGCCGTCCCCTGTGCACTCCATTGCCATGTTGTGGAGCTGGCACATAAATACCTATGGGGGATAGTGGCAACAAAACTCTTCCTATGTAAAGCGCTATGGTTTTCAGCATTGGATGGACCAGTGGAGAAAATTGTGGACGATTTATACATACGTCAAACAATGAGCAATGATACTACACCATATCTGCACCAATTCAAGTAATTTCACCTCCAATACACCTGGGACAAGGCAACTCTTGACTTCTTTTGTCCCGCTAATACTGGCCAACACTTGTTGGTGGTATGGGGTGAATGCTCCAGATTCCTGGAAGTGATGCTGTACCCAGCACTGCTGCAGACGAGGGAGTGCCGGTAATGAACAAGGTACTCTCTACTTTTGGCATTCCCCCCATTGTCAAATCAGACACTTTTCAGAGAGTTCAAGGACTTTGCAAATGTGAGGTTTGAACATCATAAAATAGCCCCTTTTTGGTCACAAGTCAATGAAGTGATGAAAAAGTTCATGGCAGGTGGTGAAACTCACCAAGGTCTCCACATCTGAAACACAATGCCGGACTGTTAGAAATGGGAACTCTAGTTGGCAAGGGCTTGCACCTTTGTCCAAGTAGGGACCCTTCTTCCTAGTCAGGGTAAGGGAGTTACACTCCTAAAATAACCCCTGCTCACCCCCTTGGTAGCTTGGCACGAGCAGTCAGGCTTATTCTAGAGGCAGTGTGTAAAGCATTTGCACATATCCAACAGTAATACAGTGTAAGCACTACAAACTGACACCACACCAGTTTAGAAAAATATCCAATATTTTTATATACTTTAAACAAGACCAAATACGATAAAAATCCACTGTACAGTACTTCAGAAATAGTTACTTCTCAAAATGTTTTTAAAAACAGTTCCTTGATGTCGATAGCTCCGTCCAGGGCTATCACGGCGTCGTGAACAAACAAATCCAAACAGTTCTGGCTGACCGCGGCGTCGTGGGTCAACTACGGTGTCGGGAAGACCCGCAAACAGTACCTTTCAGAAATGCAGGGCGTCGATGACCTCGCGGTGAGCTTCCGAAACACGGCGTCCGCAGGCGTCGGTTCCGGAGGTCGGTGCGGCGTCGTCGGGGCCCTCGAAGTCACACGCGTTGCAGATCGATCTCCTCTGTTGAAGTCAGGAGCGCTGGCGTCGGCCGGCGTCGGGTGCTGCGGTGCGAAGTGCAGTGGTGCGGCGTGCAGTGCTCTCAGGTCGCGGTGCGAGCAGCGGCTCGGTGGCGGCATCGGATGGCGTCGTCGGTGAGACCAGGGTCGTGGTGTGAGATGAAGGCGGTGCTCGTCACGGTGCTGGCAGGTCACGGTGCAGCAGCGGCGTCGTCGTAGCTGCTGTGTTGTCATTGGCTGACGAACGGGAGTCGATGGCACCGGCGTCGGTGGGCCAAGGCTGCGGTGCGGGATGAGGGCGGTGCGTCGTGTAACTTATGAGCGGTGCCCCCGAACCACGGTGCAAGCAGCGGCATCAAGTCCGGCGTGAAGCGGCGTCGTCGGGAAGGCCACGGCGTCGTCGTGAAGCGAGGTAGCGCTCGGTGGCGGCGTCAGCAGGCGTCGTCGGTGAGACCAGGGTCGCGGTGCGGCGTTGCAGCGGTGCCCTCTGCGGTGCCGTCGGGACACGGAGTCGGCAGCGGCGTCGTCGACGTCGTCGAGTTGCTTTTCTTCTGTTGCAGCACAAAACACACAGTCCCCAGTGCTGAGGGAAGAAGAACTTGAAGTCTTTGCTGTTCCTGAGACTTCTTGAACAGGGGGCAAGCTCTACCTCAAGCCCTTGGAGAAACTCACAAAGTAGATTGCAGAAAGTTCAGTTCCAGTCCTTTCACTGCCCAAGACAGAAGCAGCCACTGCAGGCCAACACAGCAAAGCACACAGCAAAGTGGTAGTTCCTCCTCACAGCTTCTCCAGCTCTTCTTCTTGGCAGTCTTCTTGATCCAAAAGAGTTCTCTTGAAGTCTTTTCTATCCCTGAGACTTCCAACAGGAGGCAAGCTCTACTTCAAGCCCTTGGAGAAAACTCTAACAGCAGGATGATGAAAGCACAGTCCAGTCCTTTCCCTACCAAAGACAGAAGCAACCACTGCAGGCCAACCCCACAACACGCAGCATAGGGGCAGTACTCCTCCTCCAGCTTTCCCGGTCCTTCTTCATGGCAGGTTCCTTAGTTCAGAAGTAATCTAAAGTTCTGGGGTTTGGGTCCCCCTTTTATCCTCAATTTCTCTTTGTTCTCTGAAGGCAGAGAGGCCTTTGCCTAGTCCAAACCAGTTCTGGTCAGTCCTGGAGCACTTTGTTGACAAGACTCCTTCTTTCCTTTCACAGTGCAGGCCAGGGACATCAGACGCACCAAAGGAGGTGGAGCCAGCATTGTGGAGGGAAGGCCCGGCCATATTCAGGTCCCAGGTGCAACTCCTCCCACCCATCTACATGTAGATCTTGCTATTCAGCCCTGTGCTGACTCACCCTGTCTCCTGGCATCCCCCAGCCCCTGTCACTCACACTCCAGACAAGGAATACACAACCTGGCAGAGGCAGGCTTGGATGGTTAGACAAGAAAATACCCACTTTCTAAAAGTGGTATTTTCAAACACAGAATGTTAAAACCAACTTTACTAAAAGATGCATTTTATCATTCTGAGTCCAGGCATACTAAACTCGAATTTCTACCATGTTCCCTGGGTCAGTTAGGATTATAAGCTGTAATAATCAAAACTGCCCATTCTGGCCTATGGGGAACAGGTAGCCTTGCAATAGTGAAAAACGAAATAGGCTGTAATTCACTATCAGGACATGCCACACACACCAGGGCATGTCCTACCTTTCACATACAATGCACCCTGCCCACAGGGGTACCTTGGGCCGACCTTAGGGGTGACTAACATGTAGAAAAGGGAAGGTTTAGGGACTTGCAAGTGTGTGCACTTGCCAAGTCGACATGGCAGCCCCAGGCTGCACACAGGCTCTACAATGGCAGGCCAGAGTTATACTTTACGGGCTGTTTGCGTGGGTGGCACAATCCAGTGCTGCAGCCCACCAACAGCATTTGATCTATAGGCCCTGGCACTCTCAGTGCACTTTACAAGGGACTGACACATAGATCAAATAGGCCAATCATGGAAACACCAATCCATAACACACTTTACACAGAGAGCATATGCACTTTAGCACTGATTAGCAGTGGTAAAGTGCCCAGAGTCCTAAAACCAACACACACAGGGTCAAAAACAGGAGGCCAAAAAGCAAAAAGTCTGGGGGTAAACCCGCTGAAAAAGCCAAGTCTAACACGGACATTACATAACTACAGCTACACCTCATAGCATCACAAATGTGTCACCTGCGGAGATGATGTTTCGCAGCAAGATACAAACCAAAATACCTCATCTTCTGAAGGACTCTGACCCACCGTTGCAAGAGACCCAATCTTATGATGACAGGATGAAGCCCAAACGGCAGCCATAAGTCACAGACTTTGACAAGTCTTCACACCTACTACGGGATCACTGAGTACAAGACCACAGTAGTCGCAAGAATGATTCCAATTTTAATTGTTATCTCTATGTCATTAATGACATCAAGAGCAGTGTTCACAGCCAGGAGAAATGGTCACGTCATCACAAGAAACTCTTCATACTTTTGAGATTTCAGAGGCAGTTGTAGTGAACTACCATTATCAGATGACCAATATGTCTCTGATGCTTTTACAGATCCGGAATGCTGAATTCTGATGACGCTATTGATGGATTCTTTGTATTATTCCTGCTTCGAATCCCCCACTGCATTTCATATATTCATTTGAGAGCACATTTTACATCTATAAATGCATATTGCAATTAGTAATGTTAAGAACACATACATTGTTTAATGTTTATTTCAGTATGATATTGTAGTTCAACAATTGTGTGTATGCAATTCAAACAGTCAAAAATGTTTCATATTGTTTAATGTTTGTTTCAAACGGTGAATAATTTTCATAGAAGCAGGAGTTGATGAAGGCGAATGTTGATTGATATTTTTAGTAGCATTCAATCAGAGACCTCTTCTATTCAAAATAATTTGAAACACAATATTGAAGCTAAATACAAACCAGTATTAGGGAGAGAGGAATTGTCCACTTACAGGAGGTGAGAACTGAGCTTGCACAGACTGAAGCTGTAAACACCTTTTCAAGGGGCACAAGTAGGGTAGTCAGAAAAGCCCAACCAGCTTGCTGTGTCATTAGCTCTATTTCATATGGAACAGGGCCTCCATTGTTCCAATAAGCTACGCGGATGAAAGGCAGGGCCACCTAAGAAACTTTGACAGACATATTTTGATGCTATGATACAGTTGCGGCTGGCATGGCTTGCAGGTGGGGGGCGGGCGCGGGGGTTGCGCAGAGGGGGTTGCGCGGGGGAGGTCGCGCGCGGGGGGGTTAATAAAAAATAATAAGAATTTAAACTTACCTTGAGGCCGGGTCCCACGTCTTCTTGACTTCAGCTCCTGCTCTCCTGCCTCTGACAGGAACAGGAAGCAGGCAGCCAGGCTCCCTCCCCTAAGCCAATCACAACACTTCAAGCAGCGTTGTAATTGGTCAGGACGGTGCACAGGCAGGGGCTTAAGGGGTGGGCTTGTTCTCCAGGCAGGCTGCAGTGCAGCCTGCATAGAGAAGGGCAGAGTGCGCATGACTGGTTGGGGCGGCCCGAGAGGGCCGGCCAAACAGTCATTGCACACTCAGGAGTGGGCACACCACTCCTCCCCTGCCCTGCTCAAAGAGCAGAGCAGCCCCGCCCATCCGCAACGCAAACATAAAAGGGTAATAACTAAAAGTTATTACCATTTTATGTTTCTGCTTCTCGCACTGCGAGAAAGCAGTGGGGTGACGGTCCTCCGCCATAGCGGAGGAGCCGCCCCTGCTATGATAGTTTAGATAGAGGCAAGAAGGGAATGGTTGGAGAACAAATGAAAGAAAATCCTAAATTATTGTTATAATGTTGCAATTCATTCTAATATTCTGTTTATTTGCTAATATTGTTGCCTCTGTTCTGGGTGTTTATATAGTCACAACTTTACACATTATATGCACTAGAATTGGATTTCGATTTCAATAAAAGTCATAAAATGATTCTTATTGTCTATTTATTGTTAAAGTAGGTTTGGAATCTAATAACAAGAAATTCACCTATGAGTCTCAAGGACAGATCGTTGCCTAGAAAGAACCATCTTCATGTGATGCAAAGGTGATCCATGGGTTACAGTCCAGAGGGTTCTCTGTCTCAAGGTGGAATGATGTCTGTGCTGCCATACGGTCTAGAGATCCTAAAACTTGGGCTATATTCTGACTAATTTTCAGAAACTGTGTCATCATGAGATCCTCCTAGGAGGCTGATGGCAACATGAATGACTTATCAAGACACATATTTCTGCCTGGGTGAAGTTCTCTTCGTCAAATTCTCTCAGTCTTCTTACTAACTCTTCCTTTCATTCTCATTCTTCTGTACCTCCCACTTCTTCTCCTCCTATCTTATCTTCTCTGCCTGTCACTCAATTCATGCACCTTCTTAGACAGATGAGACCAACTGAGAGACTCATTATAACAATGGACGATGGACCAAGCCAAGGACCTATTTATGTTTAGGGGGATATAGAGTCCCAAAATCTGACTGGTCTGTGTGTCATTTCCTGAGCGCACTTTGGTGTTTACTCTTTGCTTGGGAAGGAACACAGGGGGGAGATAATGTTGGGGTGAGGCAGATATATGCACTCTCAGGCAAGCAACAGCCGTGTGAGTTGGATGCTCCGTATTGTCATCCATAAGCAGGGCTTGCTGCCATAGAATGTAAATAATTTCATACTTGATCCTGTAATTGAAATGCAAAGATCTCAGGTGAGAAATAAAGCACCACAGATGTATGATGACTGAGTATTAACTTTATTCTTGATGACACATGGCACAGACTCTACTGCAGCTAACATATTGGCCATGATACCAGAATATCGTTGCCAATGTATAATTTACAAAACAATCTCAGAATTTTAGTTAATAATAAAAAATCTACACCCAATAGAACATTATTTAGCATAAAATGTCTATATCAGACGATATTTCTGTAGGTATACAACCGGCCCCAGAGCACTAATGGTAAACAAGGCTATCCTCATTTTGTGATTCTGTCACAAGAGGACTTCCAATGACATTGCACTGCTACTCCAGCCTGCAGCATGCTGGCAATTTTTTCTTCAGCTAGTGAAAGACAGAAACAGAGGGCCCTATATCATGGTTCAATGTCTGTTTGTTTTTGTGTTGGCAGGGCTCAGCCCTGGGAAGTCCTATCGATTTAGAGCACTGAGTTTGCTCTCTTGCCATTTGGGAAACAGAAAAATCAGAACTAAGGCAAAGAAAACTTTCTTCTCAAATCAGAATCAATTCTCAACTCGTCTTGCCTGAGTCAAGTTGGATAAAGTAACCTTAAATGTACCTGCCTTTTATTTTTTTCTGCCTTTAACCCTTGAATAGCCAGAAACCGGTCCCAGGATGCTTGTTTCCGGTCCAGGGAAGACATGGCTTGGCAGTTCGGGCTGGACTGTTCCCATGAGGCACAGGGTCAGACTGATTTGCATATGGCCATGTCTGAACTGGGGTGGTGGAGTGAGCTAAAGAATGATGATGGATTAAACCCAGATCAGTTGACTGGGGGTGAGTGTTTGATTAGCTTAAGCGCTCCGTCCATCATCCCCTTTGGTATCGCTTTGTTCGCCCTAAGTTGGCAGGGTATGCCCAGACGTGGGTCCCTTGCTCACTTTGCCACTGGATTCAAGCTAGCCTGGCTGATGACGGCTGAATAGCCAGAAACCGGTCCCAGGATGCTTGTTTCTGGTCCAGGGAAGACATGGCTTGGCTGTTCGGGCTGGAGGCACAGGGTCAGACTGATTTGCATATGGCCATGTCTGAACTGGGGTGGTGGAGTGAGCTAAAGAATGATGATGGATTAAACCCAGATCAGTTGACTGGGGGTGAGTGTTTGATTAGCTCAAGCGCTCCGTCCATCATCCCCTTTGGTATCGCTTTAACCCTTTCATGTCTGCTCTTTTGTCACCTGCCCCCTCCAACTCTGTAGACACCCAGATCACCTTGCCCCGAATCACCGTCAAGGATCCTAAATAACAAGACCAATCCCAGTAATACTTAGACTGGGACTACATAAAAAAGTGAAAAAATCTATGGGCCCTATTCAAAAAGGCAAATCTGGTCCTAAAAGTAAATTTCCAATAAATGTTCTGTTTTACACCTGCCAGGAATCCACAAAGGGATTCCTGGCATAGATGAACCCATTTATGGAGGCCAAGATCTCCTCTACAAGCGCAGCTGTCCGCAGCTGTGAACCCCCATGAGGGGTGGGAAGTAAATCTTTAAAGGTATAATGTGCCTTGGAGGCTTGGGAATGTGCACAAACATGTATGTTTGTTGACATTCCTAAACTCCTCTACTGTCATTTTCCAACATGGAAAGGGTTGTAAATATGCTCCAGCATGAGTCTGCTGGAACTCCCCTTTCTGGGTGAGAAGTAAATCAGATTATCCCCAGATTTGATGGGTACCGGTAGTGTGGGGAAGGGCATAGTGACGGATTCATGTGTGGATGAGTAGGAATTGGATTAGCATGAGGAGTAGATGGAAGCGGAAAATTGTGGAGGTAACAAGTGAACAAGAAGAGCACAGCTGAATGGCATGGGAGTCTCAATGTTTGGAGGTAATAATCAGTCCATAAGACTCACAGGTGGACTTGTTGTTAGCAGGTTCCAAATCTCCTTTGGCCAGGAATAGACTCATTCAAGAATATACACTAATAATACTTTTATGACTTTTATTAGAATCCAAATCCAATTCTAGTGCATATAATGTTTATAGTTATAGGCTATAAAAACAGAATAAAGGCAACAGTAGCAACTAATAAACAGAATATCTGGACATAGAGGGAGCAGTTGATGCTTTGTAGGAACAAGCAGACAGGAATGCCATGCCGCTGACGGAAAGGCAGAGAGGAGATGAGTAGACTGTCCATGGGCAGAAGACTTCAGTGCAGGCACCAACATTGAGACCAGGTATGGCAGCGACTGTTGGGGTGAAAGTTCACAAGTAAAGTCCATCAGAGTTGGTGGTGAAGGACATGAGGACAAAGTGGTTGGTAGACTGATTAAAGGTTGATTTGTAATAGACAAATTATTGCAACAGAAGACTTGCTTGTGGTGAGTGAAAATGAAAAAACAGGAAGGGATCAGGAGTGGGGAAGGAGACGGAAGGAAACAAAAAAGAGTAAAGAAATACAACATAAAAAGTTACCTTATATGGGCATGACTAAACCGTTGGGTGAGTGCTTCATGGCAGCCATCAAGGATAAAATCTGGAAAGGAGAGTATATTGAAGTCTTCATGTCACTCCATAGAAAGATGCAAAGAAAGGAGGGAATAAAAGAAGAGGAATGGGAACGGGCCAGAGGGCCTAAGGGGACCATATCCCCGGGGGCCATATCAAAAAGTATGGGGAGGGAGCATGCAGCCCCTTATCCCCATGCCTCACAGAGGCCCTGGTGACCCAATCCTCCTGGGCTGTTTTTTTGGAGGAGGGTGCGTCGGGCTTCCTCCCTGAGCCGTGGATTGGCCCTGGGGACCCCATCTCCTGGGACCCAATAATAGCAGTGTCCTGGGGACCCATCCCCGGGACATTGACATGTTCCTTGTCCGGTTTCCTTGCCTGGGAGAGTGAGGGCAGGGAATATAAATTTTATTCCATGCTCGCACTCTCCCAGGCAGGGAACATAACTTTGCTCCCACTCGGAGGGAGCAGAGAAAGAAGCTGCTTCTGCCTGGTTGGGAGCAAAGTCAGAGATCTGGCTCTCACCAGCACCAGCACCACAATGGGTGCTAGCTAGGGAGCCGACTGAGCCGTGGGGTCCTTGGGGCTTCCTCTGTGGCCCCCCAATGATTTGGCGTATGTCGTTGCTGTTGGAATGGAAAATTCTTTTAGCCGATTTCCCGTTGCATTGTACGATTTAAGTTAGCATTTGCGGCACCATTTTGCATTCAGCCGCCATTTTGTACCATGACTGAAACTAAGCTTCTGTCTCATTCTGTCTGCCTCAGCAGAAAGCAGCCTCAATGTTTTTTTTACTTCTCCAAGGTTGAGCTTCGCTGTACTGATGAATAGACTGTCTTATTATTGCATACCTTTCCCATTAGATAGGCCGCTCCCACCCTTAGAGTGGCGGGCACGATAACCTTGGAACTGAGATAGCATGTACCCGGTCTTAGGATTGCAGCTCATCCTTCTGTATCTCCTTTGTTCACCAGCTACCAACTGGAAAATTCCAGTCGGGGGTGTCTTTAGGGGTACTGGAAATGTATATCATGTATCTCCATGTTGGTGGGAGTCAGTCCCTCTGCAGCAATCCAAGGAGGCTGGTCAGACTGGACTCCGCTCAAGTGTATGACTAATAAATAACTTTGGTTTGTATTCTCTACTGTCTGACCGACTCTTCATTTGTTTGGAAGGCTGAGAGGTGGTCGCGAGTGACCCGAGTGACCCTATTCGGGTCACTTCCTTCAGTGCCCCGGGTGGGCGTGGTTCATCCACTTTAAAAATAAATATCCGGCTCCCGCTGGCCCTACTATGGGTGCTGGCTGGGGAGTAGGTTGGGTCCGCGGGGCTCCCCCTACATCCCCTAACTTTAAAAAAAATGATTAAAAAACTGTGGGTGACATAGGTAGGCACCGGGCATCAAAAAATGTAAAAATGAAAAACAAAGAATAATAAATGAGCTGCAGGAACTGCTCATGTATCCTTCATTGGTCTAGCAAGAAGCACCCCATAATGCCCTGCAAGGGCTTTTTAGCCTTCTTTTATATACTGGTGGTACCCTTGGATGTGGCAGGGGCACCAACAACCATTTTCTTAATGTTGTTGTGAGGGACTGCAGGGAGTGCAGCAGTCTCGTGGGTCATTGAATCCTTGACCCCAGGAGAGCCTACCATATTTTTTAAAGCACTCCAAGCTTAAACTGTGTGCTCTTCAGCTGAAGTGCAGGGACTCCTTGTGGTTGGTTCTAAGGATGCCTTTTGTTGCCTGAAAAATGTTCAAAAATGATTCAGACATGCTTAATGTTTTTTAATAATGATTTATTGAAAATATGTTGTGGCAATCACTATTATTAAACATTGCAATGTGTGATTTTATGAAAACTACTTTTGGTTATAGTTATTAAGGACTTTTTGGCAAAGTAAATAGGTCTGCTTTATATATGTTATGCTGACCCCTTGTTAAAGGCAATAGTCCCACTGCTTTTTATATTTTGACCCTTTGCCAAAGGTTTGGCCTTGCGCAGTGGGGGGTAGGTGCCCAATCTCATACGGCTCAGAATGATGGACTTCTTACTTTATGTTAAAAAAACATAGAAACTCACTGAATAAAAGCAATTGCCAAAGTGACATTATAGTAGTAGTATCTTACTTTACATTAAAAAAAAAACCTTAAAAATTAACTGAAATAAAATCAAAGGATTAAGGAATGTTATAGTTAGGTGACAAAGTCAGTTAAAACATAACATTTTAAATTAACAAAACCACTGAAATTCACCAGTTCTATTGGCACCATGTTCTGCAACAACAGTACACATTGGTCACAAATCTCGGCACCATCAGGCACACAACACAGCTTCAAGCAGTTTGCCACCCCAATTGCAATATTAAGCTTGGCGCACATTTAGCCCTGGAACATCAGTACAAATTAGACACAGCCCCTGTTAAATATTAGACAAAACCCCTGGCACCATCACATGCGCAACATCTCTCCAAGCCATGTAGTTTGCTAAGTGTTTGCCATCTCAGTGATACATACATGCAAATTATAGTAATCCATCTATAGCCTCTTACTAAACCACAAATACCTAGTGACGCGCCATGGGTTACCATACATCCTAGCAGAATTAAATACATGGAAATGTCCTTTGGCACATGTGTTCATACCCACAATGCCTGACACAGGTCAATGGTAGGATGTACCATGCCAGTATGAAATATAATCCTTCACTAAACAATATATTAATCTATTCTGAGCATGCTTGCCACTATTACATTTAGCTCATATAACAACAATATGAAACACAAGCAAATACAATACCTGCAGAGCTCTTTGACTCCTAATCGTAAACTGTGTGCAGGCATGGCACACGCATGCAGTGCTCTGCCATGCATGTCTGTAGCCTCAAACAATCCCATGTGGAACGAAGTACAACATGCTATTGCTCTATGTTGTCAAAGAAGTTCATAAAATCTTCCTCATCCAAACAAACATGGGTTCAGATAATGTGATGCCCTTCCAGCTGTGTCTTCTCTCGGTGTGTACTTTACTCCACAAGTTGGTATGAATTATGACAAGTTCATCCTTCACCAGGCCCAGCAGGAACCCAGTAGATTGTTAGATATGTTCTGCTGCAAACAGCATGGTTTGGTGAGCATGGGCACAGTGACCAACTGTGAGAAATTGGGATATTGGTTGAGGGTGGTGAACCCTCTTGTAGCTTGTCACAAAAGCAACCAGGCCTATCTTAGAGGCAATGTGTAAAGTCTTTTTGCAGAGCTTAAACAGTAATAAAGTAAAAAAAAAAAACAAGAGTAAGGATCCTTTATTTCAGTTAATTAAAACCATAAACACTTCCATACAATTAAATCAAGTTCATGATAGAAGTGTACCATTGGATATGATTAGAAAACAAACATTGCAACTAAATGACCACCCGAGTATACTTATCATTAGCAATGAGCGAAATGGGAAACATTCGGTTACTGTCAATTAAGATAAAACACACGCTGACCAACTGTAACCAACGGCATCAATTAATTAAAAATAATAGTGCCAATAAACAGTAGAAGAGTCGGTTCACATGAGTGTAAGTAGCTGGTGGCACTGATTCCTGCATGCTCCTTGTAAGTGCAATACAGTGCCAAGGAGACAGGTGCATAACAGGTGAATAATTCTTTCCTTATCCTGTTGGCACAGTCTGCATATTCCTGGTGGCAGGCTGTCGGCCCAGATTGGCAAGCTGTCACACGAGGGAAAAGCGCCGAATCTCAGTTGTAGGCGCTTCATTTTATAGTATCCTCTAAATGCATCCACCAAGAAGGCCTTGTAAGATTTAATTGAGAGCCACGTGTGGCTTCTATGGCTGAATTTCTTCTTGTCATTGTACCTGCACATTCTGGAGCTTTTTAAATCATTGACCCAATGGTGCTTGTTCCCATAAAGATTTGTCTGAGAGGTGCTTTACGCCCTCGGTTAGTGCTCTTACTCAATACTCAGACATTTGATTTGGTAAGCTCTCCGAATTGTATATCTATCCAGATGTAGGATCTTAGGGAGGCAGGGCCTGCTTTCCACAGTGTGAACAGATATTTAAGGGGAGAAGCTACACCCTGATCCATCAAGATAACTTCGAGACGAACCTGGGCCTGTGACGCCGCGTGGAGGAGGGGAATATTAGGCCGAAACATTGACAATTGTGATATGGTGAGGAACGAGCCCACTCTGCCGGCAATGATTCTGTCCTGAACGCGACTGTGGAGACCAGCTTTGTCTTCATAACTGAGTAAAAGTCGGGGATGACGTCTTGCAAAAAAGCTCCTGAAAGGCAGCTGTTAGGCAGGCCACTTTTGGCTTTAACACATTTAGGTGTAAGCAGTGGGCGCCACGATCCTGCAACGATACCCCTCAGGTATCTGTAGCTGTAGCTGTCTGTTCCCAGAATTGGTGTTCCCCCTAAATGCCAGTTGCCTTTTATTGGACTTCTTTCCCCCCCAAAACAGCTACATTAATTTTAGCAAAGTAAATTTCCGTCTCGTTCTCACTGCAGTATTTATTTGGCATGTTCAGAGCCCTTGCAGACCTATTACAATTGCACACCTGTGCTCTGATATAGGGCACGTTTGTGTCCCATCCATGTCTTTTGGGTGACATTGCTTTCTTTTGCCGCGCCAGGGCCTCTTTCCGGGCGTTAATGAAATGCCAAAACTCCCTCTGAGTTTTGCTGTTGCTCACCTTTATAATCTCGATCCAATCCTGGTCTTCCTGGTTCCGTTTTGCTTCCCAGTGGGCTTTTTTTAAATTAGCTTTTTAAACCATTAATCCTGCTCGTCACTGCAGCCTGTCCTGGGGGAATTAGAGTTCCTCATTGCTTTATCCGGGGCGCGGCGCTGAGCTCGTAGGTTATTCAAGTATCAGTTGTATCTCCTTTGAGGTGTGCGTGAGGGGCACTTATTGCGCAAAGGTAAGAGGAAAGCTTTTAATTCTTCTTGAGTCATGCCCCAGGCTGTTATTGTGGTTTTCAGCCTCCCAGATTTTGGCATTGCTGGCAGTTTTCCACTTAATGTAGCTTGGCAAAGAGAGTGTGTTCCAATTGACTCTTTTTCAGCAGTACTGTGGAGCTTCGAGCCCATTTGTTTTTGTTAGTTTTGCCAGACTATTGCTATTCCCTATGAGACCTTGGAGGATAAGGATCACTTTCACATCTGGGTATCACTGTCAATCATTCAAGTTCGTGAAATAATGAAAGAGAGACAAGGGTGTAATCCTGCACCTTTTGAGACTTATATACACTCTCTGGGCACTCAGCAAATCCAACTTCAAATCGTGGTATCAGTAGTTTTGGTCTTTACTTTCATATCTTGTAAAACAAACTCCGCCCTTGCCGACACGTGTTTCGTCTAAGCTGATGAGTTTACAGCAGACGTCTTCAGGGCTCGTGTAGTCCTTGTGTATCTAACACAGTATCCTGCTTATTGCAAAGACTAAAATTCTTCTCAAGTGACCAGTACATATGTATATGGTCCATCTAAGTCCAATCAAGCATATATGCATTAAAAGCACCTCCTAATATATATGTATCCTTACATCTCAGGGAGAGTGCTCCCACTGCGTGTCATATTCAATATACGGATCGGCGTTCTTTGAGACTTATTAGTGACATGTGAGTGTGACATTGGTTTATCTGGGGGAATACACCCGTTTAACGCTCTCAATCCTAAAGCTTCTAAGCTACTGAGGTACGGGTGGTCCAATTTGTCAAGGGTGCCATATTTAGAAGCCTGGATTGGAATCCACCACTTGGCGTCCATTATCCGTACAATGCTACCTTTTCTGAGGCAGTGGGCCATATTTAGGTTGAAGTCTCTTGCCACTATCAATGTAATATTATTGAGTTTGGTGCTTAAGTCAACCAGATCATGTTCCAAGATATTGATGCTGTGTTTTTCTGATCAAATCTTGGGTTAATGTAGAGATTAATTATTAACACTGCACCTGTATAATTTCCGAAATCCTAGTTTTCCACTATTATTCCCAGCGCAGTGAGGATTTTCAGATCCAGTTTTCTAATCTTGAATGCCTTTCTTTAAGGTCACATGTAAACACCGCCCCCCTTTTGGTGGTGCCTGTTTCATTGGTTATTCCGCTGGTGTAAAAAACTCAACATAGCTATTCAAGGGCTGCTCCTCCTCATTCCATGTTTGTTGCAGGCAGAGAAACTGACGGAAGGTTAAAAAATGTTGTAGTTCTGGATTTTTTTATGCCCGCGATGTTCCAGGAGATGATAACGGTGGTTTTAGAATTAACTTTTGAGGAGGAGAGTGCACAGGCTTGTCCCTCAATGGGTAGTCAAGGAAATTTATTGTAGTTCAAGGCAGTTTAAACCATCCCCAACCAACTGGATGACCATTTGATGTAGTGGCCAGTTCACAGCTGCGCCCTTCCAACTTGATCCAGGAAATGGTTATTGGTTACCTGAGTGAAATTCTGTCCTCTTCTCCGGCGCCCTTTGTATATTTATGAATCGAAGTGGAATTCTTGAAGGCAACTGTGTTCCCCAAGGTGTTGTTCTTCAATCTGAACTGTTTCCGTTTACAAGCAGCACTGATGGCTATCTCTCCTCTCATGGCAGGGATACCACAATAACCCAGGGTGCAAAGGCTTGGCGGTCTGAGAGCACAAGGGCTGCTATATCAGGCGATGACCAAGTCACTATTGTCTCTTCGTTCTGTTTACCACTGAAAGGTTGGCTGAATTCATGACTACAATGTTGTGAGATTCAAGTCTTTGTTGGCCTCTAAAAGTCTTACAATGTTGTCCATATTTAGTATGTCTCCATTGCCTCTAGATTTAAACTCTGGGTAAAATATTGTTTTAATGTTTGTTGATATTTGGCTGTTAGTGGTAGTATCACTGATGAACATACTAAGGGGAGATATGTTGATATTATCTAAGGGAGCATAATGTCCTTTTGTACTGCGGGGTGGCGAGGTAGATTGAATAAAGAGTGTTGAAAACGATGGATTGACCATAGGCTCATGAATGCTCCCAGATGGGGGCTTGTTTGTTAGTTTTTACCTGTGCTTGCTCCCTCTCCTCAGCTAAAATATATTATTCTGTATATGAAATGTGGGATTTAAAGTCTCCCTTTTGACCGCATTGATGGGGCCATCTTCTTTAACCAGCGACTGCAGAGACAATGGCTTATAGTGCGCTCACAACGTGCAATTCGCTGCCCCCCTTACTGCAACAACTTCCAAGGAGAGACAAATGCAATTAATGTGGTTTAACCAAGGGCATAGCCTTTTATTCATATAGTATCATTGCTAAACGATAATCATAATTGAGCAGACATTGTTATGAGAATACAGGATGTAAGATCAGCAAAGACATATATTATTGTTATTAGAACGCAGGACATAAGGTCAGCAAAACAGTTCAAAGATTGTGGAGGCAATACAAAGTTGTCTCCACCTTCATCACAGCTGAACACTTCAGGATGGAAAGTGCCAGAAGGCCCCTCTCCTTATCCATTGCCCACACTCTCCCCCAAGGGCATCTAGAGCATACATACCTTAGTAGGAACTTCCCCTCATCTCTCAGAGGGATGGGCAAGCAATACCCGCCATTCCATTACCAACACCATACTAGGGAACCGCATAGCGCTCCGTCCCTGCCGGGGTACCTGTCACCAGGCAAATACCCCAAAATGTTCAACTCCAGGCATCCCGGGGTAGGGCAGTAAGGTCCAGTACCACCAGCAGGTCACTCTCCCTTCCTGTCTGCCCGGTGCCCACACAAAACAACACCCCTCCATGGGGAAAGTTCAGTAAATCAGTCCACATTTGGGGTAGCCCCCTTTTCTGCTGCAATGAATTCTGCCACAGGGCGAAGAGGTCACTGGCGAACTCACCCTCCCCCAACTACAGCTGCAGCTCCTCCATAAGGGCCCCTATGACTGAGCGCTGATTGCAGAGCTTCCAGCCCCTGGATGATCAATGCACCCTCTCCCCATGGGACCGCTCTCCATCCCCTAGACCCCACACTATGGGTACTTCCAAATTTGCCTCTAACCCAGCTTCCTTAATGGGTATTTGTCCGCTGGCTGGCTACACCAGCACCTTACCAGCTGAGGCCATACCAACCTCACTATCTGACAACATACCACCCTAGGTGTGGTGCACTCCATCCTGGTAATGTAACTATTCCCACTGATCTCTGCTTCCTCCCAAGTAGGAGGCCAATGTAAACGTACCCTCGCTCAACCCTCTTGTCCAGAGGTGAATGCACTCCACTGAGCCCTTCTGCAATTTTAATAGCCTACCAAGGACTCTATATCCCATGGGTGGATCCAGCTGCTGGCGGACTTGTTCAGCCTCCCTGAATCCGGAGACAATATCCTCGCTGATGGCTACAATAGCTGAGCCCCACAGGTGAAACCGTAGGGTGCGAAAAGGTCTCCGAACGCAACTTCAGAATGTTACCGAAAGGTAATGCCCTTGTGGCATGCATCACTTGGCGAAACTGACCCTGGTAGGAACCTTCAACCAATGCCAAATTTACATTTCTCACCCCATTCATGTAGTGCCTCAGTATGTTCTACTGCCCCAACAAAGCCAAATACTATGCATCCCTCGAACCCCTAGTGGTTCCCCTTCCAATCATACAAAGAACCGTTGAACCCCCCGAGGAGCACGACAGGAGGGAAACTGGATTCTACTCCTAACCTAGCGTCACTCTGTTGGGTCCGCCTACCTTCTATAGGCATATTGTGGACTAACATGTTTAAAGGGTTGACGAACCTCCGCCCTCCAATTCCTAGAGCAAGGTGGCTCTGGCTTAGCAATACCTACACGTCAGCAAAATGAAGTTAATTCACAGACAACGTGGAAGCCTCCTGGAGAGTTATGCAAAGTGCCTTACTTGGAACCGGGCTACCACAATGCCCACTAAGAACAATTGCATGCCTGTATCATGCGATTAACCGGTGCCTGTACACCCGTTGCTGCCCTCTGGTATGGCTTGGCAATCTCTGCTCCAACCTTCCTGACCCGCAAATACCACCCTTAGGTGGGGTGGGACCTATCCCATGTTGCCTCCCCTTATCAGACCCAGTATTCAAACTGAGAAACCCATGTCCACCCCTCCTAAAGAGGTGGGATGCATGAAAACACCCATATATCAAAAAGGTCAATAGGATGCTAGACCATAGCAAAATTATAACTTATGCCGTACAAAATTGGTGGCCTCTGGTCAGGGGTTCAGTAAAGAAGTGGACCGGTAACCCAAAATGGAACCAACTTGACTGCCTGGAGGTGCCTTGCCCAAGGCCCTCATCCAACAACTCCTGTGGCCCTCGAAGGCATTTACCTCCTGTGCTGAGAATCGATGTACTCTGATTGTGTCACCTCCCTACTCTAAACCAGACTTTGGATGTAAAAGGAGTAAGTCCTAAGCCTCCAAGTTTCTCTCAGGAGCTCAAGCCGATTCTAAGATGATAGAGGTGCTGCGCTCCCGGCTGTATAAGTCTTCTTCTAGCTGACGACCTTACCAGTCCCCATCGGACCCCTATACCCATTTATCTCACTCTAGGCCCCAAAATTGAGAGCTGGAACGCCCCCCCTCCCTCCCCCCCAGCAACCACTGGCGCAAATTAAGCACTATCCTGGTTCCTCTTACTGACAGAAGGGGTCAGGAGGTGGGGTGCACTGTTGACCATCCCACCGCAATCTTGGGAGGCCGAGTCACCCAAGGCATCTCTAGTTACCGCTAGAGTGGGCTTCCAGCTCTGCAAGGAAGCAGATCGGAAGACAGAGTCTCCCCCTCTTCCGCGCTCTGATGCCACGAAAGTGGGACCCTGGCCCTATATCTCCATGCCTTTTCCTTTCTTGGGGGTGACTGCCACCCATAAAAGAAATGAAAAGAGAGCCAACCCTAGGGATGTTAGACATTACTTTAGGTCCTCACTTCAAGAAGTCCCCACCCTGGGTAAACTGATCCGGATGTATCAAGCATCACATCCGCAATGAAAGGTCTCATGTCACCTTACATGAAAACAATGTAAAATTAACATGCTCTAGGGAGGAGACAAACACAAGAAATGGAGGGAAACAATCGACTAGGGAATAAGGAACTGAGATGAGACAGAAAGCTATTCCCCAGCGGGGGACCCAGAGCCCACTCTATGTTAATTGTGTTGTACCCCATAAGTCCTCACTAAAGACTGCTCACACTTAAAAAGAAAAGAGAAACTTGGCATATAAATATTTGGCAATTAAGTCAAGCTACCCTAATCTTAATTGATTCTTAGCAATTCCCCACATTGCAACCTAGTTTAGAGGGGGCGGGGCGCCCTGTGAATTATGTCAAAACGCCATTTGGATGGGCTTTTAAATTGCATTTCCTTAATTTCAGTGATATGCTTGCGGCAGCTCACGTTGGAGCCTGCTCACAGGAGAAGTGCTTCCGGTGTAGGTAAGCCAACTTGGCACAACAACAGGGGTTCTTATGTCAATTCTGGAAAACACCCACATGGGCTTATCCAAAGCACACATGTAAAATGGGGGTATGCCCTTAATTGCATCAGAATGTGTGATACTGCGATTTTGGAAGTCCTGTGTGTTTGCGCAAGCTCTTATTACAGATGGATGCTCATAAGAAAAACAGGCTCCTGAGAACTCCGGCAGGACACCTTCCTGAGTGATAGTGCGCTCAACAAAGCTGCATAACGTAACGTAGAGCCATATATTGCAACATTCTTACTACCTCTCCTCTCCAGAGCATTGTATTGCATAGGGAGAGTCATCAGGACAGACTGGGGAGATGGTCTAGTCATAGGCTACCTACCCCACCCCCCTAGAGAGAGAGGTTTGACAAGTGCAGCCGGTATTGCCCAGCGCCAACCCTACCAGAGCAGCTGTGGGTGTGGCTTTGTGATAGCTGATACTCTATTGTGATTGTATTCATGGAGGAAGTTTCCAAAGACCTATTGCAAATGTCCTTGCACAAAATCACAACAAATGGCCAAACCAGAAAAAGTAAGAAAATAGAGAGGCAATGTTAAGATTCAATAAAACACCTTATCAGAGCCACAAGGATAGCAACAGAATCATTTGACTTGTTGGACATCCGTTGCCACTGCACAAGGCACTAACCCCCAACCTCGGCCTCACAGCTGATCAATACGCAGGATCACAGGTAGTAAATGCCAGACTGCGAGGTCATTAACCAACCAGTCATTATACAGAGATGGCGGGATGCAGATGGAGTCAAATTAAAATTCAACTGAAGTGCACCTCACAAACAAGTTATTGTGGTACCGCTCGTCCTGAACAGAAGTGCATCAGCATTTCATGATATTACTGTCAATGAACAAAATCAAGTTACTTAAAAACATCTGAACCTGTGTGCTTAACACGTCATGCCGCGGGACCTTAAGAAGGCTGAGACTCGGACGTGTGTCTTCTCCCCGCGTGTGGAGACCTTGATTAATCTTCTGTTTTCCTGTGAGGCGCAAAGTTAATTGTGCTGCCCTGTTAATTATTTTAAAGAGAACACCATCGTTTTTACTGCGTTGGGCGTTTTTGAACACCTGGGGGCATATTTACAAGCCCCTTACGTCACTTTTGCGCCGCCGTTGCGTCACGCATGTGACGCAGCGGCGACGCAAACCATGCGCCGCGTTGCGCTATATTTACAACGTGACGCATCTAGGGAGATGCGTCACGTAGTAAACCCCTGCACCACATGAAACCTGCGTCAGGTTTCATGTGGGCGTACCGGCGCAGGGGGGGGGGCGTTCCGGCGCAGGAACGCCTCGGAAAAGTGACGTAGTGAAATCTACAAGATTTCACGCAGTCACTTTTCCGCCGCTGGTGCGTCAGGCGTAAGGAGTGACGCACCATGTTAGGGATAGGGAAGGTTGGAACAGTGCTGGAGTTGCGTCGCGCTTGCGACACAACTTCAGCACTGCGCCAACCTTCCGCCGGCAGATGCGTCACACATCTGCTTATCCTTGCGCCACGATGCGCCGCATTGTAAATGCGGCGCATCGGACGTGGCGCAAGGGTAAACTTGCGTGACACATTTTCCCTGGCGCATCCCTGCTGATATGCAGGGATGCGCCAGGGAATGTAAATATGCCCCCTGGTTTTTAATAGCTACGTAATAAAAGATGTACCGTACTTTTTTTGTTTGTTACATTGATGGACCACATCAAGTTTAGAGTTTAAGTTATCAAGCAGTACTGCAGCAACAAGAAAGGAGCGTACCCCTATTTTATTAATTTCTGTAGGACTTCTGTCTACCCCTTCTCTCGACCTTTAACAATGCACCGCATCCGATGTCACAATTTCATTCAGGCTGAAGTTACATAATAACTTTGTAACAGTGCTTTACACCAGTCATTGGTTTTCTAAGCACACGCGCAAGTACTGCAGTTATTACCCAACTAATTCGGCAGGGGTTTATTGAACCTCGGAAAGATGAAAGGCTAAGTGAACCTAGACTGGAGGCTCGAGGCCGCCCTCCAGGATCCTGGACGACTGCCCTGCGTCCCCCCGTCTGAGCCAGAGCCCGCCCGCGAGTCATCTCACTTTCAAATATACAATTAAAAGATAGGCGTGAATACCATCACAATAAAATAAACCCAGGATTTGTATAGCACTGCAGTTCGACCGTGAGGGTCTCATGGCGCTGAATTGTCCAAGCAGGGAGATTAGGTGTTTTTTCCCAGTATCACAGGATGTTGAAGCCGAGACTCGAACATGGTTCCCCCTGGCGCCTAAGTCAGCAGCTTAGGCCGTTATGCCTCTCCCTAGTCGGGATATCTATTTTTAAAAGGGGATAACAAAAATAAAATAAAATTCCAAAGAGAAGAGCCTTGAAAGTCTAGGATTCATAGCAAGATGGCCCCTCATGATATGGCCTCTTCGAACAACTTTCCCCTCGAACAGTGCACTGCCCAGGTTAAATCTAGGGCATCGCCCCCTGGCACAGCCCTGAAGCACTATAATACTTGCAAGAGTTGGGCGATTGCTCCGCTATCTTTAGACCTTGCCGGCGGTATAAATATAAAGTGTAGCATGTAATAATGAGACACGTTTATCAATTACTAGCACCTTGGCTCTGCTTTAGCCACTGCCCACCCCGCCCTCCTAGTGTAATAGGTTTCAGATAAGAGGCCCGGGTCAAACCAGGAGCTGCGCCAATAACACGGATAACATCACCGTACAGCCTGGCCGTAATGACAGTGTTAAGCATATACGTGAAGATAAAGGGGCACTTTAAAATAAGCACCAGTTATATTACACAATGACATTCCTTTTCGGATCACCGGCTGGTAAGCCGACGTCCAGCTCGACATGCTATCTCAGATTGAAAGTCGGCAGCTTCAACCTCGCCCAAAAAAATAAAAAAACTCGGAGCCATGGCCTGGATTTGAAAAGACCTCCCACATGCCAAGGGCGAGAGCTGTACGGCCCCTTCAAATCATTTTAAAGCCTCGTAAACAAACTCCGCCCTCGTCTCGAACCCTTGGGCCTTGTGGTGTTGTGGGCGCTAGGCCCACGTGCTGAAAAATGGCACACACGGACACAGTAGTAGGGTACTACATAACTGGCCCAGGGCACGTGCGCCCGGCCCCTTTTATTAGCAGGGTCACCTGACCGGTGACACCTGTGATGGGTGGGTGTTAGTGTGGATGTATTACACAGGCAGAATACTAGAACGTGTCCAGCAGGACACTACATCCCTCCCAAACTTTAATGAAAAAGAAACAAACAAAAGTCCAACCTATGGAGAAAACAAAACAACAATACACAGCACCAATGAGTCTCTTCATGCCATCTGCTGGGCGGTCAGGAAGCTTTAGTCCACCTCGGCGATATAGTTCAGACCAGCCTGGTCTCGCAATGTTGGAGTCTGTTTACAAAGTTCAAATATCGGTGCATCTGGAGCGGTGGTGGAGTCCAATTCTGAGATGTTGTAGGCGCTCAGGTTCCGGTGGACGTCAAACCTACAGCTATTGAGGATGATCTTGGTGGATGAGGCCTTTCCTTGGAGGCAACGTACTTGATGATCTTTCCAGCTCCTGACAGCCGAGCAACTTCAGACTTGCCTCTCCTGCCTGGACTCCCCTCTCACAGGAACTCCGTCGAGGCCCTTGCCCCTGGATTGCCAGGTGACCGCGTGGGCTGTGCGGGCCTTTCATAGGCCGCGCTGAGGGGTCGCTGCAGAACTCCCAACAGAACCACGGCCAAGCCCCGTGTAACCCTAAGGGTGAATATTCCAATGGTCGGGCATGCTCTACTTCGGCAGGCTTCAGGTTGTCAGGGGCACACAGAAAGTTCCTGGGTGCCCCTCAGGTTGTCTGGAGTGTTGGGATCCACTCGGGTGGTGCAATGCTACTTTGACGTCCTTGGTGATGATGCACCTGGATGACGATGACGAACACGATCATTTTTCCTTCAGTTGGGCAACAGGCGGCGATCTCTTGCCTTGGGTGACCTCGTGGATTGAGGAGGACTGGAGGGACTTCGTGCCCACTTACGGTTGTCTTCTGGCAGGTGCACTAGCTAGATGTGGCGCCATCGTTGCCAAGCAGCTGGTGACAGGTGAGTGGACGGTCGCACTGTGAAGCGTGGGGCCGGGACGCAGATCGCGCTTGCTAGCGGCTTACAGTTGGTCCTCCCGCGGAGCTGTCTCCAGGGATGTCTCTACACCCCGGTGGCTGGCTTGGGTTGATGAACACCTTCACAAGTGCTGGCACGAGTCCTCCGTCCTGTTGCTCTTCTCCTTTCCTTCTTGCGCGCCTGTGGTGGTTGTTTGCCCTGTGGTGCCGTGCCACTCTTCTTTCCTTCTTCGCAGAGTGGCATCCTGCCACGCTCTTCTCCTTCTTCGGACCAGGTTCCTCGCTCGGATGTGGCGTCCTGCCACATGTCTCAGGTTTGCACCACATGGACATCTCTCTGGTCGTGTCCGATTCTTGGGATGATCTTTACTTTGCTGCTGACCTGTCTGTCCTGTTGGCAGGACGTTCTTCTTCTCCTTGAGGACCTCTTGCCGGCCCCTTCCCCTCCTCAGGGGTTTTGCGATGCTCCTCTGCTCTTCACTCGAGGGCGTCGTGCTTGCGCCTCGAGGCTGCGCCGTCGTGGCGCTTGATCCTGCCTCTGTTCAGGCATGCTTGGCAGGGTTGGTCACTTCGAGTGACGTGCTCCTTGCTTGCGGTGCGAATGTGGCATCCGGCCACGTGTTGCGTGTCCTTGGAGCACATGTTGCGGTGGCAGCTTGCCATGTGGAGTGTGCGAACTCTCCTCTTGCCTGTCTTGGGCCACTGGCACCTCCGTCCTGAGGCAGTGTGAGGGAGGACACTCTGTGCTGTCTTTGGCCCACTGCGGGGCTTCACTGGTGCAGTAGAGATGTAGAGGCTCTCCTTGCTGTCTTCAGCATTGCTTCTCTGTGGAGAGGTTTCTTTCTCCTGGGCGCCTGTCTGTGCAGTCAGGTTCGCTGGTGCATGCATCGGAGCGCCTCGGACTCCGCGCTCTTGGTCCTTCTTCAGGGTACCCTCCTCTGGCATTTAGCATGCCCATTTTCTAACTTGCAGTGGTGTTCATTCACCACTGAGGGCGAGTGGCGCAATTTCCTTGCTTGCTGTGGCGTCAGACAGCCACAGAGAGTTGCGCGCGCAGCTCACGTTCTCTTTACGCCTTCATGCAGCTTGCCAGCTTTCGGTCCTCTTGTCTTCACTGGACTCTTGGCAGCTTCCTTAGCTTGGCAGCTTTGAGCTTCCCGGGGATCTTTCACTGGAGTATACAGTCTATTGCTGCAGTAGGGAGATGGGAAGCTATGCACTTCCGTTCGTGCAGGGGCAAAGTTGGCTGCAATCTAGATTCATGTTGGAGCGTTAGACTTTCTTCACAGTTCAGGTTCATTGTTGGGCAATGGGACTCACTGGTACCACCCGTTCTGTCAAAGCATGAGCTTGGATCCTCCCGCCAGGATCAATTCTCTTTCTGCTGATTTTGACACTGCAGGCAGTTTGACAGTGCAGCAGGGCATCTTTAGCTTAGCTCTGTTGGGGCTGCTTAACTGTTCTGTGCTGTGCTGCAAGGCTTGAATCCGTGCAAATTGCAGCGTGTCAGTTACCACATGTTCGCCCAGGTGGGCTGCCTAATTTTCCAGTCACGGTGCGGTGCAACAGGTGACCGCTAGGTGGGGCTGTGGATGGGCACCGCAATGGGGTGAGAGGCTTAGCAGCATAAAGTGATGAAGGGCCCCCCTCACCAGCAGGTAGTGACAAGCGGTGCCGGAGGACGCCGCAACACCTTTGCTCTTTCCTTTCTGTCCTTTTGTAGCATGGGGCATTTGTGGCATTTTGATGCAGATGGTAAGCAGGGCAGGTGCACCCTTCCTGTGATTTGCTTGAGTTTAGTCTTCGCCAGTGCAGCCTTTAGCCAGTTGCTTGTTCTGCCTTGCTGGGGGTAGTGCTCTTGTAGTACAGCTGATATGTGGGTCTGGTCACCTTTGTTGCTGGCCCTGGCAGCATGTGGTGTCATTAGAGGACTTCCAGAGGGTGGGCAGCCTACTTTCTCTAGTGTTGCACTCTGTGCACTGCCCGCATGTCCCTTCTTTTGTAATGAGGGCTTTAGGAATAACTGGATGTGTAGCAGCATCCTTAGGGCTCTCGGCATGGCATTGGAGAGGCTGTTGCATGGTAGGGCTCATGCATTCCTCATTGGGAGCTGTCGTAGTTCAGGTGCAGTACCACTAATGATCGTTATGTGGCACTTCAGTCATTTCTTGCAGGGCAGGCCACAGCAGCTCTGTTCCACTAGGGGCTGCGGGCCTCCCTGCAGGCTCCTCTGCATGTGTTGCTTCCGGTAGGGTCATGGGGTGCATCGCAGGCTCGATTCACATGCCAGACGGTAAGTTCCTTTAAGTAGGCCTAGCCTCCGGCTGCTTGTATTTTTTTTTTTTTAATCGCCGTGTGCGGTGTGGTGCTGTGGCCACCGGGTGGCGCTGTAGCTACTCTTCTTCGGCCGCGGCAGCTCTCTTACCGCTGCGGCCCGTGTTGCAGAGATGTGTGCAGCTCCTCTCACCTGCGGGCCGTGCTGTAGACATGTGCGCAGCTCCTCTCACCTGCGGGCCGTGCTGTAGAGATGTGCGTAGCTCCTCTCACCTGCGGGCCGTGTTGTAGAGATGTGCGTAGCTCCTCTCACCTGCGGGTGCTGCAGCAGGCATACTGGCGCTCTGGGCGGCAAACCGGTTCGGCTTTCCTTGTTGGGGCAACCTCAGTTTTGTCGGGCCCGCCTCTCTGCAGATTAGTGGCGTTGAGTGTGGTAGGGCTGAGGTGTGGTGTTGCTGGTGAGCGCTGTGGCCGACTCTAGTTGTACGGGCGCTTTGGTCCGGTGCGAGTGCCTCACACTATGAGAGTGTGACCTCAGTTTTTCTCCCCCTCCAGCTAGCAGGGTGTCCCCTTGGACTGTTGGGAGACCTCTTCCGGTGTTCAGCAGGCACGCGTGGTGGGGCCACTGCTTTTCCACTCACCAGGGCAGGCGGTGGCAGGTAGGGGTGGCTTATCTACGCCTCATCAGGTAGGGACTTGCTATGGCATGGACCTAAGCAGTACCTGGGGGTCAGTGCGCTGTCTTCCTCGGCAACCCGCCGACAGCTGTCATTGCTTCCCTGCCCTGCTAGCCAACCACACACCTTCACTAGACAGGCAGACGGCAGCAGTTGTAGCGAGGTGTTAGAGACGACCAGCCTCTGTTTTCTCTCCCACACCACGGCAGAGGTTGTAGACCGCATGCCACTAACCTCTTCTAGAGGCTAAAGCCACTCCTCCTCGCATCTTCATTGCGATGTCGCTTCCACACTTTCACAGCAGGGGAAAGGCTGCAGTTTCAGTGCGATCCCGAACTCCTCCTCAATCACGGAGAACTGGGAGTCGACATGGCATGGGGTCAGACCCCCTCGTCGCCAATGCGGTGTTGTGGGCGCTAGGCCCACATGCTGAAG
This sequence comes from Calotriton arnoldi, assembly GCA_963921515.1. NCBI lineage: Eukaryota > Metazoa > Chordata > Amphibia > Caudata > Salamandridae > Calotriton > Calotriton arnoldi. Next base: position 2,431,947 of record CAWUFW010000692.1, read on the forward strand.
AATGACACACATGGACACAGTAGTAGGGTACTGCATAACTGGCCCACGGCACACTGGGACTAGTCCAGATGGTGGTGGGACCTACTCACCTGGCTGGCCATGCTCTTGATCTTTTGTTTACCAACTCAACTAATGCTAGAGTTGAGTTCCCCCTCCCTCTGCTCTGGTCTGACCATAATTTGCTAAAATTCTCCTTACCAATAGGCACCACAAAAAACTGTCTCAGTAGTGAACCCACCTGGAGAAGGCCATGGCGTAAAGTCACTTCAGCTACTTTTTTGACTCATTTTAACCCCCGTCTCTAGCCCACACCGAGAATATTGATCATGCAGTAACAGCCTTTGAGGACGCAATCACATTGGCCCTGAACACTGTGGCACCTCTGTCAAGGGTCAAGATCAAGCCTAGGGCATCACCCTGGTTCACGGAAGTACTGAAAGCCGAAAAACTGTCTAGTAGGAATGCTGAGCGTAAATGGAGAAAAACTAAGACCAGTGAAGATCGTCAAAAATATAAACAGATCCATCGAGGCTACTTAGATAACATCAGACATGCCAAAAAGTTGTATCTTACTAATAGGATTAACAAAGCTGCCAATTCCAACAAGGAGCTTTACAAAATATTAAAGGAGTTTACTACTTCTCTTTCTGACCAGCCAGGTAATACATCCTCGCAAGAATGGTTTGACACGCTGTCAAATGTTTTTGATGAAAAGATTAAATCAATTCACAGGTCCTTTCCACACCACGATATCAAAAATCCTGACAATAATTCAGTCACTAACCTTGACTCTACTTTTCCTCTTTTTCAGGAGTTTGCTGTGTTTACTTCAGATGAAGTTTCAACTGCTCTGGCCAAGATTAAATCGGGCTCCCCAGTAGACCCGCTTTCGCCCCGCTTCTTTTCAACCATTGCTCCTTTGCTCACGGATAAACTCACGGACTTATTCAACATATCATTAGCACAAGCAATGGTCCCTGTTAGATGGAAAGCAGCACAAGTTAAGCCAATTCTAAAAAATACCTCTGCTGATCCTAAGGTACCTAGCAACTACCGTCCAATCTCTCTGCTTCCATATTTTGGAAAGGTACTTAAGTCCTTGGTCAATAAGCAGCTTACCACCCATCTGGAGAGTCATGGACTCTTGGATCCATCACAGTCGGGGTTTAGGGCGGCACACAGCACCGAAACCTCGTTGGTGGAGGTTGTAGACAACATTAGACTGGCCTTGGACAACGGGCAGTCAGCCATGCTCATCCTGTTGGATCTGTCGGCCGCCTTTGACACCATCTCCCATAGCATTTTAGAACAGCGGCTCTGGGAGGTGGGTGTCAGGGGTATGGCCTTGGACTGGTTCAGGAATTATCTAACGAATCGAACCTCCACAGTACAAATAGGCACCCTGGCCTCTTGCAGTCGGTCTGTAAGCATAGGAGTCCCTCAAGGCTCCATCTTAAGTCCTATGCTTTTCAACCTGTACGTGACACCCCTGGCCAGGGTGATCAGGTCCTACGGTTTTGATGTGGTGTCATATGCTGATGACACTCAGCTATTGATTACCCTTGGCCCTGACCCCACCGACACAAAGATCCGTTTCAAAAACTGCATGACCCATATTGACAACTGGATGCGTACCAATCACTTACAACTTAATGGAAGTAAGACAGAAGTCATTCTTTTTGGTAAGGCGGATGAATACTGGTCTAGTGACTGGTGGCCTCAGAATCTGGGCCCGTGTCCATCTCCCAAACCTGTGGTACGGAACCTCGGAGTGATGATTGACAATAAGCTGTCAATGAAAAGCCATATAAATCATGTAATCGGCATCTGTTATGGCGTTTTGCGTAAACTACGCAACATTTTTCAATGGATTCCCATCGAATCCAGGAAACCGCTGGCCCAGGGACTTATCATACGTCGTATTGACTATGGTAATGCCCTGTTGGCCTCCATAAACGAGGAGCTCTACTCCAAGCTTCAAGTTTTGCAAAACACAGTTGCTAGATTAGTATTAAACCTTCCATCAAGAGCCCCATCAGTGCCCGGTCTGAAGACTGCAAAAACAACAATTGATGGACAGAAGGCAGAACAATGTCATACATTCCCAGTACAAAGATCTGGGCCTAAATCCATCGTTTTTTTGCTCACCATGCCATTCCAGTTTGGACCCAGCCATATGCAAATCAGTCTTGACCCTGCGCCCAATGGGAACAGTCCAGCCCGAACTGCCAGGCCAGGTCCTCCCTGGACTGGAAACAAGCATCCTAGGACCGGTTTCGGGCTTTCAGCCCTCATCAGCCAGGATAGCTTGACTCCAGTGGCATGGAGAGCACGGGACCCACGTCTGGGCATACCCGTCCCACTCGGGGTGACAAATGCAAAAACAACAATTGATGGACAGAATGCAGAACAATGTCATACATTCACCCCAGTACAAAGATCTGGGCCTAAATCCATCGTTTTTTTGCTCACCATGCCATTCCAGTTTGGACCCAGCTACACTGGCTCCCTATTAAGAAGCAATGCCGCTTCAAAATCCTCTGTCTCGCTCATAAGAGCATGTATGGAACCAGGCCAAGTTATTTTGCTAAGAAACTTAGCTGGTATCAGCCAAGTAGGACACTTAGGTCAGGTACTAAATGTCTCCTCACCCCTCGCAGAATCCGCACCTCCAGGAACGGCGGTCAATCCTTCTCCTTTCTCGCACCTGCTTTCTGGAACAAGCTTCCACCACATCTCCTTTCCATCACTGACCATAAGCTTTTCCGTAAGAAACTAAAAACCTGGTTATTTGACCATCTATAATGCTTGCATACCCGATCGTCAGTCCTCACGGAGTCTTCGCTAGCGCCATGAGACCCCATGGTGATATGTGTGCTTAATAAGTTCCTCTGACTTGACTAATAAGTTCCTCTGACTTGACACGTGTGCCTGGCCCCTTTTATTAGCAGGGTCACCTGACCGGTGACGCCTGTGATGGGTGGGTGTTAGTATGGGTTTATTACACAGGCAGAACACTAGAACATGTCCAGCAGGACACTACAGGCCTCTCAAGGTCTCTCAGCCGTGTCGTCGGACTTTACATAGTGCAATAAGGCAATACCCGCTGTTAAGGGGGATATGGACACTACCAGTCGTACTTCACCCGTCGGCCTGCTTCCCTCCCAAACAAGAAAAGGAACTGCCGCTGCCTCTACTCATAGAACCTGCTACCGTAACGATAAAATACAGATACTCGGTAGGGTTATGGATGGCACAGGAGGTGTGTACTTTTACGTTGCAATTACCAGGTAGATTGACTTGAAATTGTAACTGTAAGCTGAACAGATAGAAAGCCATCGTGTAACCCGCTGAGCACTTGCCGGCTTGATACCAACCGATACCATCATAGCTGCCAAGGTTTCAGATTACTTATGTGTGACATTTTCAGAATTTCAATATAATTATGAGTGACATTCAACGACTATGAGTGACACTTTCTCGCAAGCAAAATCAAGCAATGAAGACGAGGGAAACATAAATACCAGAAATTACACACCCATTTGAGCAATGAGAAAATTTAAGATTATCTTAAAACTGCTGCAAAGTACCAGAAATGGAAGGGCAGTTCTCCTCAACAGGTGCCAAAAGCAATACCACATCCTTCTTCGGCTTTCTCCCATGCACATACTCCTTCAAAAGACTTCTTCTTCAAAAACGCTCTCATTCACTTGCGTAATCTCCTCTCATCCTACACTTTACATTTGCTTGCACCGCAGATAATTGACACCGCTCTCTCCTGTGTAAAATTGCCATTCTGTGATACAAAACCTTACCAGAGTGATCATTAAATCCAAATTTCTTCATGTAAACTATTGCTTTAACTGAGCAGATGGTGTCCGATACTGAGTACCTGCACTACTTTAATTTAAAAGAAAGAGCATCTGCACTTCTAAGCACTGCTGTAATACATTTAATGGGAGAACAGCAGCACTTCGGAGGAGAGAATAGGTACTGTAGATAATAAGTAGCAGCACTTTTTCTATGTTTCCATTTAAAGTACGGCCTATAACATTTCATAAGTATACGTCACCCCTCCAACCCCATACATCACTATCAGCACTGATTGCTTGCCTCTTTTGGACAGGCCACTTACCAACTTTCTGGTCTACAGGGTCAAGCTAAATTGCCAATCGCCTGAACTGGTGCTGGTGTTGCACTGATAGCAGCTGGTGCTGGGCCTCTCTTGACTTTGGAGGCTCAGTGCTGCATTAAACAGTTAACAGTCTGCAGAATACTCAGTCGCAGCTGCCAGTTCAGGTAATTGACAAGTTACAGGCTCTGGTCTGTGCCTTTTGAAAATAGTACAGCACAGAGCTCGACTGGATGGACACAAGGACCCCACAATTCCCGCAACACACATGGAGCCAGGGCAGGTGAAGAATGATTTATTTACATCAAAGGCCAGCTCAGACGGAATCTCTGCCTAGGGGCCAGGGCTGGTGAGACAGCAGGGGGCACAGCAGGACTTAAAAACACTCCTGCCTGGTGCCCAGGGCCGGTTCTAGGATTTGCGGGGCCCTGGGCCAAAAGGGAATGTGCGAGGCCCCTCTAATTTACATAAGTGACCCCTTGCAAGAAGACCATTCAGAGACACTGCGGAGGCCCATTGTCCAGAATTTTAGCTCCCCCACAGTTTTAACTTTCAGCCCACAAGCAATTCCCACACCTTCAGCCGATGGAGAGTGTGCCAAAATTCCTTATTGAGTCTAGAACCACCAACTGTGGAACTGTTGTAATTTCCTGTTCAATGGGGGATCCTCAAGCAGTCACCGCCGGAGGTCCAGGTGCGCAGCCACTTCGTGACAACTGTAGACTCCTAAAACCTCAGCCCGAGGCATCAGAGGCAAAAAGTCCCAACTGAGTAATCCGGTCTGCCCTAAGGCCCCTTCACCCAGTTTCCACAAACTGTGTCAAACTTTAAAGACAAGATAAAATACAGCTCTAGAAGACCTGCATGATTTGACCCATTTGGTCTCAGGTGCTCTAGTCTTTCCTTTCACCCTCTTTGTGTTCCAAAAAACAGCCATTGAAGTAACGCAAATGTAACAAACTTGCCATCTCACGCCTTAGTTGCTTCATCGATGTTTTTTTAAAATCTGTAGTTCCACTAATAATTAATAATGACAATGTCACTTTCCTTTATGTTTTAATACTAGATTCACTGAAACCTGAATGGTTCTATTAAAGAAATTAGTCTAATAAAGAAATTAAAGGTTGAATCACCAAATCCCTTACTATTACTGATTAATTATAACTAGCTTCTACCGACGGTGAAATATTTGTTTACCAGCTCCTACAATGATCAAAACGCGCATTTCATGCCCTTGGCTTGCATGTGACCTTTGAGTCCTTGGATCACAGTATTCCATTATCTTTGGTGTCTGACAAGGCTATTGGTTCAGCTCAAGTCCAATGAAAAATCAACGTTGTATGGTAATTGAAGATGGCATCGAGCCAGGGTGTCCTTGCTGTGGCCAAAGCTGTTATTATGCACATGAGCAAGATGTCATAGATAAAACATTCAGTAATCCAATCAAGGCTTTTATTTACATCCATCCTGCAATAATATTGGGATTCCCACTACATTCCTTGTTAATTGTTGAGTTTTTAAAGTGACATCAGACAGAAGCCAGTGAGACTTATAATTTTTGAAGCGATTTATATCATTTACTACCCTTTTACTAGAGACTATTCTAACTCTTGTAAAGAAAATCCAATATAACGGTTTGCAGCACATTGAATACCTGCATCACATTTGTTTCATGTGCTATTTGACAATGCATATTCATGCAGATGCACTAAATTAATTTACAGTCATGGTGAGGGTTATGTTAAGCCATGCATTCTACTGTAAATAATTCGAATGATCGATTTAATGAGAACAGCTTCTATGAATTAGTTCATGTATAGCTTTAGGCACGAGCATACGGGTTCCTTAGGATGTTTTATGAATACAATTACACGGGATGCTTTGCATGTTCTTTTTACTCCACATTAGCTTAACAGTGTGGAGGCATTACAAAGAATACTCAGGTAGAGAAACAGAATTAGCTCAGAGGGTGCAGTCTACATTGTACATCAAGCGTATCAAGTTTATGACCATTGTCCCTCTGTCACCCTCCCCTCAGCGGTCTGTTTCTCAGGTGTCTGTCTTTTTTTATTCTCTCTCTCATCTGTCATTCTCACATGTTGCTGTCTCTATCTCACCCTTCCTGTCTTCTATTCTTTCTCAACTGTGTCTTTCTCACTGATCTATTTAGAATATTTCACATCTTTCCCTCTCTCACCTGACTTTCTCACCGGCCCTGCCTCTTTTCACCACCCTTTCAGCTGTCTCCCACCTCTCATATTCCCTTGTTTTGTCTTTCTCAACTGTCTCTGCCTCAAGATCACATCTGTATTTTTCACCTTTCTTCCTTCCTGTCTCCCCTTTAGCTGTTTTTTCTAACCTGTAAATGCCTTCTTATCATCAGTCTCACTTAAAATTGTGTAACAGTTCTGTCTCCTGTTCAGAATCCATTCAGTGTCCAATTCACCACACTCTCAGCATTCTTTCTAACCTGTCTCTTTATTGAGCCCCTCTCTCACCTGTCTTCTCTTCTCTCTGAGCTGTTTCCCTCATCATGGTCTCTATTACCTTTCGCAACTGTCTCCCCAAACCCTCTGTCTTTCCTTCTCACTTAAACAACTTATTCTCACTAGTCTCTCAACTATCAACCCACTTTCTCCCAGCTGTCTCTCAATGACCTGTCTCTTACCTGCCATCTCTGAGCTGTAACTTTCTAAAAAGTCTCACCTACATCACTCTAATATCAGTTGTGTCACCAGCTGTCTCTTTGTTACTTTTCTCTCCTTCTCTTTCTGTCTCTCTTAGCTATCTCTTTCTCATCTGTCTCTTTCTGTCTATATCACATCGCTCACACTGTCACTCCCTCTCACCTGTCTTCCACTCTCTCTAATTCGCAGCTGTTTCTTTGTCACTTGTCTATTTGTCTATCACCTGTCGCACTCACCTGTCACTATCATTTACACCTGGCAATAGCTCTCACACACCTGTTGCCTCACTCTGATGTCTTTGTAATCCCGTTCTCTGCCTCTCTCTTTCACACACACACCTCTTTGTATTTCACTCTTTCACCCATCTCTCTTTAGTGTCCATTTCCTGCTATTATTTTTGTTATTTTGCCCTCATTTCCCCTACTATTTATTTTAGGCTGAAGCCTACCAACCAGCACAGCTGTCTGCTTGCAAAGACGTATTGGGGATGTGCTGAAAACTTCCCCAGAAATGCATTCCGCCCCTTGCTTACAATTGGCTTTGTGTTTTGTAACTCACTTTTGCTTGCTTTCTGTTTGTTGTAACCTGTCCTGCATGTCTTTGTCCCTCCCATGGAGCATAATCTGTTAGCACCTCTCTGACTAGCTCCTTGTATTCTTCCACGAGTGCTCGCTTACTGGGAACTCTTTTTTCGTGTAGCACTCCACAAGAGTACATGTGTTTTCAGTTGTATCCCTTGTATGCTAGTTCAGGAAGCAGTAAACATGTTGTATTTCTTTGAAAAGGTTTCCTGCCGCCCATCTTTCTGCTTGACTGATTCTACTTATCTCTGCCACTAACAGTTCATCAATCTCACGTGCCTATGAGGAACAATGTCCTTTCTAAAAACTTTTTTGTTTTGGTCAGAGCTCTTTACTAACAAACAATCGTCTTCCTCAATTTCACACCCATGCCATAGGAGCTGGAATTAGGGGAGCCGGGGTGCTAAATAACCATGCTGGAGTTCAAAAGTGAGTGAGCAATAAACAGGCCTTTAAGTTTTGTTTTTGTCTTGTATCATTTGCTGTGCATTCAAAGACAGAGGTGAAATATTAGGCTCTGTCTTCAGAGGGAGGTTGGTGTTTCCTTTGCTCTCTCTGACTGCAAAGTGTGAGGATTTATCTAACAAGCTTGCTGAGTACGGGGGTGGGAAAGGAAATGCTAGCAAATTACCTGCACAAATATTTCAGAATCTATCAGAATTAGAAAAGCACAAATAAAGCACATTTTCTGGTAAATCTGAAGTGTGATGGAAACAAATATTTAAAACGATCAAAGCATATCAATACAATAGGTGTTGTCGATTTCCACACATTATCATTTGTGTGCTGTATAACTTTATCAGTAAAACTGTATGTCTGTACAAATGTAATGATAATTTCAATTGAAATTTGTAATGGCAGTGCGCTACTACTCCATGCATTCTCCACTTTGTGCTACTCCACTCTACTCAAATCTACGCCACTCCACTCTATGCTGCTCTCCTCCACTATACGCCCTTCTACTCCACTCTCTGCCCCTCCACTCTATGACACTTTACTCCACTTTACGCCACTCCACTCCAGCATACACCACTCTACTCCACACTTCGCCACTCCACTCTACGCCACTCTGATACACTCTACGACACTCCACTATACGTAATTCCTCTCCACTCTATGCCACTTCAATCTAGGCCACTTTACTCCACTCTATGCAACTCCACTCCACTTTACTCCACTCTACACCACTCTACTCTGACACTTCACTCTACAACACTCTACCTCTGTCTGTACCACTCCACTCTATCCTACTCCACTTAACAACACTATACTCCATTCTATTCTACAACACTATACTCCACTCTATGCCACTCCACTGTACTCCACTCTACGACACTCCACTGTATGACACTCTCCTCCATTCTACAACACTATTCTATGACACTACACAACACTTTACTCCAGTCTATGACACTACTCCACTCGATGCCACTTCATGCTCCATTTTACACCACTCCACTCAATGCCACTCTACACCCCTCCACTCTACTGTACTCTATGCCACTCCACTCTAGGCCACTCTATCCCACTTCACTCTATGCCGCTCTACTCCACTCTATGCCACTCTACGTCTCTCCACACCAGTGCACTCTGGCCAACTCCACTCTACTCTATGACACTTCACTATGAAACTTCACAAAACCTTACTCCACTCTACGCCACTCCACTGTACAATACTTTACTCCACTCGATGACACTTCACTCTTCGACACTTCACTCTTCGACACTCCACTCTTCGACACTCCACTCTTTGACATTCCACTCTATGACACTCCACTCTACGACATTCTACTCCACTCTACACTACTCCACTCTGCAGCACTCTCCTCAGCTCAACAACACTGTACTCCACTCTACTTCACACTACGCCACTCCACTCTATGACACTTTACACCTCTCTACGCCACTCCACTCTACACCACTCTACGCCACTCTTCACTAGGTCCATCTGCTCCACGAACACTCAACTCCACTTCATACCACTCAACTCTACGCCACTCTACATGACTCTACTCCACTCTTCTCCACCCTACGCCACTCTATGCCACTCCATTCCACTCTATGACACTCCACTGCACAATACTCTACTCCACTGTATGCCACTCCACTCTTCACCACTCTACTCTACTCTACTCTGTGCCACTCCATGGCACTCTATGGCACTCCACGACACTCCACTCTACTCTATGCCACCTTACTCCAGTCCACTGCACTCCTCTATACGACACTCCACTCTACAACACTCTACTCCATTTTATAACACTCCACTCTATGCCACTACACACCACTTTACTCCACTCTAGCCACTGCACTCTATGACAATACTCCATTCTATGCCACTCCACTCTACTCTACACCTCTCCACTCTATGACATTCTACTTCATTTAATATCTGATCATACATGCAGCAGGATATCAAGACCTACTATTGACTCTCTCACCATAGAGTGGAAGGGGGCAAAAATACACAAACCACCCTTGGGCCTGGGGAGGCTGGTGGGGTGTTGGAGGGAGATGAAGGGGTTACAGAGGTAAATATTTTGTTTACAATTGTGATGCATGATGAAGAGGGGAGGACAGATGGGTATCAGAGGACTCTAACACCGGTGAGTATAGCATTGCTGCTGAAATGGTGAGAGATCACAAGTACTTGTACTGTTGTTGCGTTGTTGCTTGGAGGGTAATTGTTCAACTAATCCTTTGGCAGAAGGTTTGATTGAGAAACTGACCATACAGATGTTAAGGATAAACTTGAACACTCAAATCAACAACCCAGCTTGATAGTTTTTCATATCACATATAGTAACAATGATCAGGGGTAAACCTCGTGATGCAAATAATTATCTGAGTAATCTGGACATATCTCCATTCCATGCGCTCTAGTGTCAAAGAACAGTTGTCGAAGTGGAGTTATTATGTGCTAAATACTGTTTAACAGAAAAAGGAAGGCACCCCCTTCCTAAACAACTATAAAATAGAATTGTTAATTAAATCAAGTTTTAAAGTGTGATCAAGGAGCTCGGCGACACAACAAAATAGTCACACGAGGAATAAGTAGAAAACATTTTTTTGTGCTTATTAATTTGTTTATTTAGCGCAGACCTATAACAGGACAAGCATTTGCAATGCAATAGGTCTCGCATTTATGAGAGTTTGAGCTGTTGGCATTGTAAATGACAATGCGTTTTATTTATGTGTTGTTTTTAAAACAGATAATTAAAAGGCATTGTCATTTACAATACCAATAACTTAAACTCTCGCAAATGCAAGACCTATTGGATTGCAAATGCATGCTATAAATGTTTTTTAAAAAGCATTAGGAGAGAGCGTGTCCAAGAACGCTATTTGAGAAAATAGTGCTCGCAGGCCGTAATTAAAGCCTACCGAGCAACAACACACGTAGCAGGGGGTGTCGCCAAGGGAGGTTACAAAATGAGGCAAGCCTGTACTAAGAAGGGACTAATAAGCCTTTTGACCAATGAACAGGCACAGTTTACAGTGGACAATGACACAAGCCAATAAAAAATGTGGGCAGAGAGTGAGCGGAACATCAAGTCCCTGCCTCGATACAGCATGCCTCGCAGAGCAGCGCATGCGCGGCCCAGGCTCAACCTAAAAACAGTACCTTGGGTATTTAAGCTGAACTGTAAAGGCCAGGCCCTTTTACTCCGTTTATCTCCTAATAAAACAGTGGAGAAATGCCATGAATATCTTTATCCACTTTTTTCTCATTACTTTATTACCCTTCACAGATATTTCCCAGACTTAATTTCTCCATTGAAAAGTGTTACTTGCCCTGTCACCCCTATTTAATCATCTTTTTATTCATAGTCCTTTGTGACTGAATTACCAAATTTAAACAGCACTGTTGTACACTTGCCTTCTTATATGTCTGCTCCTTACCATTTAAAGAAGGTATTGGGATTCCAGCTCCTTTTTTATGATGAAATGTATTCTGATCATGTTATACTAAGCACTGTGCCATGTCGTTTTGATTTCAAAGGAATCAGTTTTTATGTCTGATGCTTCAAAGGCCTATCTCTTTCATAAAAACGTGACTTGGTTTCATCTGACAATTATGAGATTATATCCTGGAATGGCCATCTGCTGTTTCCATTCTTTGGAAGTTGGTACAATGACCAGCATTAAATTGGGTAACAGAACCTGTTATATATGGCGCTTAGATGTTAGGCGCTATATAAAACACATTAATATGATGTGCATGAATACGAGATGGGGTAATTCTCACTGAATTTACCCTGCCCCATCACTTTTCCACGAGCATGGAAAGAAATCAGTGGCAGAGACAGGTTCATTAACAAATTAAGAGAGCAATCAGCGAGGCTTTGTGTGCACCCAGGAGATACAAATTATTACTTGCTGCACGTGGAGCCTAGACCGGAGATGTCTGCGTGTTGCTGGGAGGCACGGATCACATGAACACGGTGACCTAAAAATAATGTAAGTGCACAAAGGCAACACAGAAGTGAATGCATGCTTATGCCCCGGGGGGACTACTAAGTATGCAATGATCATGGAACACTGAAGCCTGTGCCTGATTGTACCCCGGGGGGACTGCTGTGTGCGCGCTCCATCAGATCGGAAATGCTTTTTGATGTATGCATAGAATTTCAATCATAACGAAATCAAGCCCCATAATTATTGAAACGGCACCTTAAAAAATAAATAAACCTAAATATTACCGTATCAAGCCATGAAAAACTAAAACCAGGGTACAAAAAACGCGTGTCAGTTGTAAAAACAACGGGGGAGGTTAGCATTGCAGTCTGGGAGGCGCATACGGCAGCGAGCATGAGCAGCGCTCGTGAAAACTACTCGTAAAAAAAGAAATAGAAGCAGCAACAGGCGGAAAAGCACGCGCGGGTAGAAAGCTACAATTAAAAAAAAGAGTTCTCTTCAAACAACAGAAAAGCACTTTACCGGCGTAACCAGACTGTACTTGGCCGGTGCTCTTCTGCAGAAAAAGGGAGGTGACATCTGGCTTTGTGTACCAGTAAGGAGCCAGCAAAGAAAAAGGGCACTGGACTGCACCAATGGTTAGCAGCAGGCAGCAGCAGGCTGGAGCTAAGTTACGTTCACTGAATATAACAGGTCTTGCAGACAGAGCATGCGCGCTGATGCTCGACCTAAACAATGGGACTGTATATAGCTGTAGATTGTTAGTCATCCCATATCAAGGGCACTATAACAGAGACATGCCAGGTTGGTAAATGACCAGACACAAAAAGAGGTGATGTCCGGGGATAAATATACACAAGTTATTTTAGCACCAGGAACAAATAAATTAGTCCCCTGCGTGGGAGCAAAGTCCCCAATTCTAACTTGTAAACAATTTGCTTACTCACGAGGTCATCCTCAATTCTTCACATATCTTTAATTCATTTTTTGATATAGATATCTACAAAAAAAATTCTCTTTATATATCAATTTTGGTACATAAAAAAACAACAGTATACATACAAAATCGAAAAGTCTAACAAAACATTCCTAAACCTTTTCGTACCCATCCATTTAGATCCGGTAACAAAAAGAAACATCTATATATGCAATCCGGGGAGGTAATCCTTTTCACACACCACGAAAACAGAGGGAAATTCCCCCTCTGTTCAGTCACTTGTATAGTGTGTGTTAACAAATTCCTAAATACACATTTCAAATAAATGACTCCTCCTTTTCTTCTGGTCGACGCGTTTCAGCCCACTGAGTCGGGCCTCATCAGGACATGGGTAACCCAACACAACCATAACCCACAGGGGAGTTAGTCACAGTCCTAAGTATCTGGGTGTAGACTCCTAAATTCGTGTAGACCTTAGTCTGTCCACCGCCGAGTATCACCAATACACTCCTACGGTGTATACACTTCCGAGGAGATCAAGACGTCGCTTGCGTCTACTCACAATAAGGCATTTTTCATTCTTGCTAATCTAGGTAACGTAGCCTCCTGATGCCCTCTATTTTCTCCCGTTCTCCCGCGGGCAGAATCTACCTCGCAGTTGATAAATGACGCCAGTTACATTTCTGTTTTAGAGATGCATCAGTCAAAAAGATTGTCACTCGCATGTCATTCTTCCTCTATGAATGGGAGACACAGAAGCTACAGTGTGTGTTAATATTGCATAGGAACAAACCCAGTGCAGTGTGTAATAGTTTGCCTTCACCACCAACCAGTGCTTAATTTGTGAAAAAAATAGTGCCAGGGCTTTCGTCCGGAGGACACTGCAGCTTGCACCACAGATTGCCACTGTTATGCTGCCAATGATAGTGACAACACTACTACTAACCATCACACTCCTACAAGTGTGCCAATTCTGACTAATTCAGGACCCAAAGCTATTAGAATGGCTCGGGCGGCAGGTAATAGTAATTTTAATGTATATTGACTTAATAATTAGCTGTTGTGGTAAATTAGCCAGACAGCGCCACCTTGTGGCAGACTGTCACAAGCTCTGGTGTTGACGAGCACTGGAAACCACCGGCTCAAATTAAGCACTGATACCAACTCCCCACAAATAAACTAATTTCTGAACAGCACTGACAAAAGGCTGACTGGGCAATTTTACTCCTTTGACTGTGCCCTATGTCATCCCAACAAGCACTGATAAAGCCCAAGTGTTTGTGTTTTTTGTAGACAATCTTTTGTGTATTGAGCATGAATATGTTTTATGTGCAGCTGTGGAATGGTAGAGAGGATGTTGCAGTGTTGTGTTTGCACTTTGAGGTGTTAGTGCAGCTCCGGGGAATAGCAGTTCTAGAGGTTCTGTTATGTTGTGTTGTTATGAGAATTTGTAGAGTGCGCTGTCGCCTGGAAAAATATCCTGGCACAGAGCAGGTGTCATGTACCCTTGTATAGGGCAGCTGGAGGGACGAATAGAAAAACCAGGTCTTCACCTTCTTACAGTACTCAAGAATTGAGGAGGATGCTCTGATGAGTAACTGAAGATCGGTCCATGCTTTAGGAGTGAAGTAGGAGATGGCCCGTTGGCTCAGGGCCTGAGTATGCGTGGGATGTGTGCTAGAAGGAGTCCGGCTGATCAGGTGTGCCTGATGGGTTTGTGAAAGAAGATACGGTTATTGTGGTATGCAGGGCCAGTGTTGTATAGAGCTTTGTAATTGCTCGTTTATGTATAGGGAGCCATTGGAGTTTCTTGAGGTGCTGTGTGATGTTCGTAATATGGGGGATGTCTAATGTAATTTTGGCGGCCGAGTTCTGAATAGTTTGCAGTCTTCTGGTGAGTTGTTTCCAGCGTTTAAGGTGTTCTTGTAGACCAAGTTGCTTGGGATGAGGGCATTATTGAGTGACAGATTTTACAGGTGTTGGTCAAGAGCCAGTCACAGGGTTGACGTGTGTGGTCATGTTGAATTTGCTATTGATGATGATCCCAAGGTTCTTTGTGTGGAGGGTGGGTGTGGGTCCTAGTTCCGCAGGCTGCCACTGTGAGGTCTAAATTCAGAAGATCATGACTTCTGTCTTGTCAGTGTTTAGTTTGAGATAGTTGGTTTTCATCCAGTTGGTGGCTTCAGTCATGCAGGCTGTAAACTTGCCCTGGTTGTTAGGGGTCTTGTCCGAGAGGGAGAGTATGAGCTGAGTGTCGTCGACACAGAGGAGGATGTGAGAGCGGATGATGTTGGCCAGTGGGATCATATATGTGTGGAAGAGGGTCAAGCTAAGAGAGAAGATCCTTACTGAACTTCATAGATAAGGTTGTGTACATCCAAGGAGAAGGGGGCAAGGCTGACTGACTATGTGCTGCCAGCCAGAAAAGAGCAGACCCAGCAGAGGGTGAGTCCTTGGATACCAATCTCATGCAGGCTGCAGATGAGGATAGGGTGGGATACCGTATCAAATACTGTGGAAAGGTCAAAGAGGATGAGGGTGACCATGTCTCCTCCATCCAGGATCATGAGGATGAGGCAGCGAGGAGGGTTGTTTCTTTGCTGTGGTTAGGTCAGAAGCCAGACTGAGTGAGGTTGAGGAGTTGGTGGTTGCTGAAATGGTCATAGAGGTGTCTGTTGATGTGTTTTTCTAGGACTTTGGCTAGGTATGGTAACAGGTAGAATGGTCTGTAGTTGGCGAGCATTAATGGGGCCACGGAGGGCTTCATGAGAGTGGGGAGGATTGTGGAGTATTTCCAGGTGGTGGTCCATGTGGTCATAGACTTTTCTTTGGACAAGATGGGGAGACTTGCAACGACATCTATAAGTGTGGTTGAGGGTCGAAGTTGCTGTACATGGAAGTTGATGGGAGTGATGTTATGGGTGGATATACAGGACTCGGGGTTATAAAGTATGATGGAGATAATGGTGCATAATTTAGGAAAGTGGCACAGTAGTGAGGTATGTTGGTGTTTCTCTGGGCATTGTGGTGTGGCTTTGGGGATGGAGATGTAGTCCTTATAATGGTCTATCCTTTGTAAACTAGCAAAATACATATGTAAAGTAAATTACGGCATGTGAGAAGAAGCCTAGCACCTGCTGCTTTAATGAAACAATGATAACTTCTTTTGCTCTCTAAAAGCAGTCATTGAATCTTGCTTGATGGGTGTACTAAAGGTGTAACACGTAATGTTTTAGATATGACTTGACAGAGCAGTTGTCGCCTGACCTGATTTAATCAAAAGAAAAATAGGTTTCAGAAGTACTACAGAGATAAGGGTGTAGGTTCCGCCCACATGTTGGTTTTCTGAAACACAGTATTTGATAGGGTAGAAGTTGTATGCTTCTGCCAAAAATGTGCATGTAGTGCATATTTTGCCTTAAGGGAAAGCTTATGCTCTATACAGCAGGACTTTCTTGATTTTGGAGTTAAGCCAATAATGAAGGCTATAGGGTATTGGGAAAAATGATGATGAAAGCAGTAGATCTGACGTATTTATTATGTAAAGCCTATGCTAAAGTCAATAGGCATTTAAGGGTGGATAGTTATTACTCTGTATTAAAGCCTACATAGAGTGACTTTGTCACATGGAATCTCACTAATTATCTCAGGCGGCAAGGGTTTTGTTGTTGGTTATTTTCTCTGTCAAATCACAGGAATAGAAGATCTGCAATGTCGTAATCCTAGTTAGGCTCTCTTAGGAGAGATAGCATCTTGCTTTTCCAAATGTAATTTTGTATATATTTGTAAAGTTACTCTCAATGCAGTAGGCCTAAGTAGGATATGGTGACAGGCCAATGCTAAAGGCTACAGGCCTGATTGGGTCATTGGAAAAGCCAATAGGCCTTTAAAAATGGATTAGGTATAGGCTGTAGACTGGTATTTCCCAGAGTACCCTAGCAGGGAAGGGTGTTGGGTGTTGGTACCCCCCACCCAGCAAACTCTGTGCTAGGACATCTTCACTAGGATAATCCGTACTTTTTCAGAAGGGTTGTATATTGTTTTGTCATGTATAATTTTGTACACATTTGTGAGATGAGTCAAAACTACCAGGGGCATCTAAGAGGGACTCGCTGTCCCACACTGCCTCGTAGCATCACTGCCCTTAGAGGAGGGGCCACCGCAGCTGTTAAGCGCTTAAAGCGCTGCCTGGTTTCCCACCGCACAGGATGAGTAAAATGTACCAGGGCCATCTAAGGAGGGACTCTCTGTTCCACACTGCCTCACAGCATCACTGCCCTGAGAGGAGGGGCCGCCGCAGCTGTTCAGAGCTTAAAGCGTTCCCTGGTTTCCCACCACACGAGATGTGCCCGGGCAAAGCACGGGCCAAGGGCAGGCCCATTCTGTGCTCGTTAGAGCCAGGAAGAGGCAGGGCAGAGCCACCCCCGTTGGCTTTGCTTGTTACATCGGCTGGACACTGACTGGTAAACTTACTTCTTGTGGCACTGTCTCTCCATTTAGGACCCGCTCATATCTCCTGTGACCTTGGCTGATTGATGACTTGTGACCTGACTTTGTCTCTTTTTTTTACCTGCATCTCCCTTAAGTGCCATGGGCAAACGGAAAGCAATTGATAACTCCATGGGCGTTGAGTAGGAACCAAAATCTGCAAGGCCTCACACAGCAGATTACTGTGCCCTCCAAGTAATAGATGAGCTGATTGTTGAAGATGAGGACATACTTAGTAGTGGGAGACCCATCCCTGCCACGCCTGCACCCAGGAGAGTTAAAACTAAGATTACTCAGTTTCACAAGGGGAAGGGTAACTCATTAAGTGTCCGGCCATGCGATAAAGATCCTCCTACTGTTGACATTAACTTGGAGAAAGAGCCTGGGCCCTTGGACACTGTTACTGCACCTATTCTACCTTTACCCACCATTGCTAATGGCCCCATACTTGAAGAGGCACCATCAAATCATGACTCCTAGGCTATTCCGTTGCCGCCAATTAGCCATGCAACTGTACCAACTGATTCAAATAGTCCCAGAGCCCAGCCGAAAGCTGATTTAGAACCTGTTATTGTCGATACTGATTGTCTGGATGATATTAAGAGCTTGGTTGTGTACTTTAGAATCGATCTTAAAATTGTCAAAGATGTTGTCCTTTTTCTAAATGCAAGGGTGTTGGATCTTATTGTAATTAACAATGGGCTAGTGGGAAAGCTTTTGAACAGAGAGTCTTGTATTCATCATGCCTGTGTTAATGCCCAGTACTCTTGCACGACCGGCTCTTCTGGTCATGAGGCTTTAACGTTTGACGTCCACGCTAATGGGAACCGCATGCTCCGTCCTACTCACTTGGCCCCTATGCCCACACAGAAGACCGCCATGTGTCCTTCCTCTACTCTCATCCACAAGACAAGGGGATTCCCAACTGGCTAGGAACATCAGTTTTGATAAGTCTAACACTGGCAATCCTAATAACTATTTTTCGTCCCCTTCCTTGATATTAACACATGTCCGGCTTCGCTCACCCACACTGGGGCTCACTCTGAACCCACATCAGGGATGAGCCCTGGGGGTTTTTCCCCCTGGGATGATTTATTATATCTTCTGCATGATTGTACTTCCTATGTAGTGATTTAAGTGGATGTGTCCCCAATCAAAATCAAACACTTATGCTGGGTTTTCACAACTCAAAAATGGAGCCCACTGGTTTTTCACGAGGGCTGGGGCCAATTCCAGTATCCATATACAGAAAAATATGGACCGAAGAGTGGGGTGAGTTGATCGAGGCCCCAAGATGTTCAAAGGCGATTACATTGTGGTGCATTTACACAATAGATGGGCTGCTGCCAGAATTTTAGCTTCTTCCCAAGGCATAGAGTAATCATGTACCGGATTGCATCCATTAGGGTTTTTCTACAAGTCAGGGACCGGCTCTGGAGTGATTGGTCCCCATTACCCCTGGGTGCTCCAAGCTTCCCAAGCCAATCATAGTAAGCCCACCAGGGAGCAGTGTGCACCTTTTACCTCCTCTGGCCCTTGGGTGAGCAGTTCCCATCATCCCTGGGCGTCTTGAAGTCCTCCTGTGTCTCCTTGCAAATCTCTCAGGGAGAATACTGCCCCTTTAACCTCTTTTAACAGGTTTGAAATACTTGATTCTCTTGAGGGGGTAGATTGACTACCTCTCTCTAAGCCAGGGGACGACCTGACAAAGATGGGCAAGGAGGCTGTGGGTCATCCCACCGTGCCTCAAACTAGTGATCAGCCGTGGCTTTTCTTATGGAACATACCCAGGTTAGAAGCTAAGATTAGGGATCCAAATTCGCTAGCTTTTATTAAATCTTGCCATATTTTGGCCCATTGGGAAACCTGATTCCTTAAAACTACCCCTTTCTTGGATAGTTTTGCCCATTTCTTCTGGCCAGCGATACCTTCTCCCTCTGGGCGAGCCAAGGCTGGGCTGTGTATCTTAATTTCTTCAGTATTAAATTGTGCCATGACCAAGGTGGAGACAGACTGTCCATATGTAGGCGCGGTCCACCTTACTTTTTAGATAAATCCTTGATGTTATTTGTGAATTCCTATAATTCCAAAGGTCATGCTTCCCATTCGGATGTCATTTCCAATCTGGGCTCTGTTATAGAGAAGTTTAAGAACTCCTTCGCCTTTCCGGGTGTAGGTCTTTCTAAGAATGCCTCGATTGTAGTTATTGGTGATTTTAACATCCATCCTTGTTCAGGACCATTTTTTGTTTTTCAGAATCCCTTGGATGGAGATGATTCACCATCCCCACAGATAGCTCCCACCTATGTAGGAAGAGGGGCAGAATCAATTGTGGACCATATCGTTATTTCTCTGTCACTCACCAGTTCTTTGGTGGATGACCAGACTAAATGGACCGGTTGAAGTGATCATAACCCTTGGTGTTAGTCTTAAAATATCAGTGCCAGCAACCCCCATCTTTGACCTCCCCCCTGCATCATCTGATTTCTTCAGATCAGGGCAGACGCCTGAGATGTACCAAATAATTCTGGAGTAATTGTGTGGGATTTTGTTATGGCAGTTGCACCCCGAGTTAGAACGTTGTCTTAACCCTGACCTTTGCCCTAAAGACGTTCTAACTGCTTTTTCTGCACTCTGCACTGGGGTCAGACTTGCCCTCACTGTTCCCAGCTGAGGTTGTTATGCCTCGAGTAGACATTGGTGGTTTAACAAGGCATGTTCTAAAGCCTATCGTGTCTTAAAGACAGCCCTTAAATGGTGTCCAAGAAATAGGGGGGAGATCCAGGGACTAAAGCCCACTGCAGGAGAGTCTTGAAGGACAGAAAGGATGCCTGGGATCAGCTAGTTAACACTAGTAATTCTAATGATTGTGCAGCATTCTGGAAAGAATTAAATCATCCTTTTTAGTAGATGAACCCACCCCTACTTTGCCCACTGTGATACCTGAGGATGAATGGCATGATCACTTCTCCCAAACGTATTCCTTCGAGGACACGACAGAGTTAGCTACTCCAAACCTTGGCACTAAGATCTTAAGCTCCACTTGCCTTTCCCTCTCTATCTCAGAAGTTACATGTGCTATTAGATGTTTAGCCTGTAATAAGACTCTTGACCCAGACGGCATTCCAGCCAACCTCTCTAGGAGTGATGCAGCCATCCCGGCGCCCTTGATGACGAACATCTTAAATGCTGCTGTGTCAATCGGCCCTCCAAGTTCCTAGTCTCAATCTAGCATTGTACCAGTATTTAAAAAGGGTGACAATGTGGATCCAAAATGCTATAGGCCCATATCTCTCATTTATACCACTGTCAAGTAACCCCAGGCGGAGACCTCCGCTCCGCCTGCGGAGTGTGCGGAGATTTGCCTTCTCCACGTTCCGCGGAGAAGGCAAATCTCCAC
The DNA here is from genome assembly GCA_963921515.1 of Calotriton arnoldi. NCBI lineage: Eukaryota > Metazoa > Chordata > Amphibia > Caudata > Salamandridae > Calotriton > Calotriton arnoldi. The sequence continues at coordinate 2,452,591 of CAWUFW010000692.1, forward strand.
ACACTTCGCCACGGAGCGGAGTTGGCCAGCCCCCGCCTCCACCCCCACTATTACAAATAAGTAAACATTAAGTAAAAATACTTAAAACCACTTACCTACGTACTGCGGCATCCCCGGGCTGCAGTCATCATCTTCCTCGCCGTATGGGTAATTGTAGTGAAAAGTGCGCATGCGCATTTCTCGCAAGAAATGCGCATGCGCGGGCGACATCCTTCGTGTGCAAACTAACCCCTAGCGTTGTCACCATGAGGAAGAACCCAGGGATCTCCTTTTCAAGAGTCAGGGTACATTACAGTTCTGATGAAGTAGAGCGGCCGTGGTTTATGATTTATGAGGTTATCAGACTTACTAGCTGGGATCTATTGATGGCCTTGAAGTGACTGAGAGATGCAATAATATTTACCAATAAACTTTGTCTATTTATGAGTACCCAGTTACACTGCATTGATTATGTCTGTTCGAAGAGTTCCACGTTAAGATCAATATCTGCCAAGCACCATGAGAGGTGCGTTGTACCTCGTTAGAAAAATACAATTCACATATTTTCGTGGTAGTGCCTCTTTCTGGAGCAGTTTACGCTTTCTACTTAAACGCATTGAAATGATTGACTAATTTTAAGGAGGTGTAACATAGAAATAGCATATTTAAATCTAGTAAATTTTATGGTGATTTGGGCCCTATTATGTAAAGGGCGCACTTTCCCTGTTTGCGCCCGGCGCACCTTAGAACAGGTGCGCCAGGCACAAACAGGGAAAGTGTGCCCTGTTACATGGAATGCGCTGCCCCCAGGGCAGCCGCGAAGTCCAGCTGGCCTGGGGGCAGCGCATTATTGTGAAAGAGAGAGGCTGCTTTGAAGCCGCTCCGCGTTTTCACAGTGCAGGCGGCAACCCGCCTGCACTTTTAAAGAGGATTAGAGATCCCCTTGCAGTCAGTGACTGCACCCGCCTGCAAGGGAATGTCTGTGGGGTCCATAGGACCCCCTTTCCCTCCTTCAGAGGGCTGCCATCAGGGGGCGCACTGACAGTGTGCCACCTTTTAGATGGTGCACTGTCAGTGCACCTCCTGAGAGTTTCTTTGCCTCTGCGCCTGCGTCTGTAATATGGCACGGGTGCAGAGGCAAAGGGATTCCCTCATTTGCATGAGTCACATCCCCATGCAAATGAGGGAACGCCCCCTTGAAGATAGCGCTGGCGGTTTATGTGCACCTGCGCTATGGGTATCACAGAAGGGGCTCCACAAGTGTCTTTGGCCCCTTCTGTAATACCAAAGTGCCCTGGGTGCGCGCAATTGGGCACAAACGCCCATTGCGCCCTTGGGGCCCTTATGTAATACGGCCCCTGTGGCAAAGGGATTGATCCTCTTCTGGGGTTCGATGAGGAAAAAAAGTTCCTCTGAATATTTCATGAAAATAATGAACAGTGGCACAAGGTACATATTCTGTAAAATTTCTCAGAGTAGCAGTTTGCCAGTTGATTCTCTACTGTATTGTCACAAGGCGTGGAATTTGTTTCTTGTTTATTTACTTTTTATTGTGCAAAATGACATAATAGAACAAGAAACGGTTTCACTTGATGTGTGTCGAACAGTTAAAAATTATAACAGAAAGTGTTTCTATTTTTCGCATTCCCCCAAAGAATGGGCCCTGGCCTCAAAATACTTTCACTGTATTGGCTGCAAAGAAAGATATGTGTATGTGTATCTTAATTTTACAAAATCCTTGTTAATTACTAGCGGATTTTAAAACAAGTAACTCCCTTCATCAAGCAGACGTATTTAATAATGTAATAGAATAAATTGCTGTACGATTGGGTCATAGAAAAAAGACATCACACTTGGGAATTAAAATCGAGCTCCAGTGCTCACCAAAAGTAATTCCCCTGGTTTGAAGTCAAAGGAGCAGGCATCTATGCGTGTACTACCCTGTGTATGTTCCAACTGGCTTTATTACAACTTACATTTAAATTTAGCTTATGTTATGGCACTTGTTAGACCTGGCATCCTAACTGTGGTTTTCCCCCTAACTTTTTGCCTGTAGACCTTCTGTTTTTGCTGACTTCTTTTTTACTTGCCTTAGTACTCTGCGCACTTTATCACTGCTAACCAGTGCTAAAGTGCATGTGCTCTCTCCTTAAAACATGCTAGATTGGCTCATACCCAATTGGCATATTTCATTTACTTGTAAGTCCCTAATAAAGTATAGGATGTGCTGAGAAAGATAGGAAGGGATTGTCTGGTAATTATACTTACATAGGTTTAGAATTGTCCACCTATCACCAGTTGGTTATTGTAAAAAGAGGCTTCCATCACTCACAAGTTTGAATTCTTCTGGAACAAGACTGCATCCAGCGTGGAAGTATTCCAGACTACAGAGGAAAGGGATAAAGCAGGTAAACCTTGCTACCCCTTGAGTCTGTGGCTATCAACGTTTTTCTAAAGGTCATACAACTTGGCCTCTGCTGCGCAGTAGGAAAAGTTAGATCCAGGGCCTGTTTTCAAATAGCACAGTTGGAACTATCCACATTGTTTACTTTTTCTGCCCAGGTCTGCCTTGGCCAGGGAAAAGATGCATCAGGAGATCCACACTGAGTAGGCCAGGACATCTGATGCATCAGAAATGATACCCTAGCCAGACGGGCCACCACCATTGGCCAAGGCTCCACAGGTGGGCATTCAGAGATTCCCCAACCTCTAAATGAGAGGCAACGTGAGCCCACTGATTTGTGCCAAGGCTCCTTAAGCCCTTAATGAGGTCCTAAGTAAAACATGTAAAACTGTTGACTGGAGCCAATTGGAGGTCGTTGCAGATTTGCAAGATTTTCATGACCAAACGTCCTCCTTTAATAGGGTGGACTTTTTCGAGGTGGTGTGGATCCTATGATAGCTTTTTGAGTAGACATATATGAAGCACCCAATTTTTAAGTCAGGAGGAGCACCATATACAAGAGATGAGTGGATGATTTGTAGCTAGTTTGGAATCACTAATTGTAATTGTAATTGCATTTATATAGCACTTTCTACCCCTGACGAGGCGTCGGAGTGCTTTTTTGCAAGTAGCACGCTACTCCGGAACCCAAAAAGGATTAGTGGTGAATTAGTATAGTGAAATATGAAATTAATTTGAGCGGTGGATATGTTAGTCTGTTATTTGGATTGAGAAGGATAGTGGAGAGATAGAAGAGGAAAAGGTTTGCATTTATATAGCGCTAGCTACCCCTGATGAGGTGTTGAAGTGCTTTTCGGCGAGTAGCAAACTACTCCAGAACCAGAAAAGGATTAGTGGTGAATTAGTCTAGGGAAATATGAAATTAATTTTAGCGGTGGAAATGTTAGTCTGTTATTTTTATTCAAAGGATAGTCGAGAAATGGAAGAGGGAAGGGTTTGCATTTATATAGCGCTTGCTCCACTGCTGAGGTGTTGTAGCACTTTTTGGCGAGTAGCAGACTACTTTGGAACCCGAATTGGATTAGTGGTGAATTACTGTAGGGAAATATGAAATTAATTTGATTTGAGAGGTGGACATGTTGGTCTTTTATTTGGATTGTAAAAGGAATAGTGGAGGGATAGAAGAAGGAATGGGTCTAGAAAGATTTTGTTTTTTTGGAGTTCATAGCAGTAGGAAGGGGATAGGGATGAATAAAGGGAAAATGGAGGGGGATAAGTCAGAGGAAAGGGTTTAAAAAGGTTTGTTTGGGAGATCTGAATAGTAAATGAGGTATGAGATGATGCAAGGAGGGGTAGAGGAGGGAAGAGTCTAGAAAGGGTTATTTTCAGTGCTTAATTTGAGCCGGTGCTTTCCAGTGTGGAGCACCGGCACTTAATTGGTTTCCGGTGCTCGGCACCGGCACCTAATTGTCAACACCACACTTAGGGCAGTCTGCCACATGGTGGCGCTGCTCATGTAATTTAGAGATGAGCAGTATAACAGTTGTTTAGGAAAACAATATACATTAAAAAATTGCTAATACCTCCCTCCCCAGCCATTCCATTAGCTTTGGGGACCTGGAATAATCTGAACTGTCGCATTTACATGCGAGAGAGATGGTTAGTAGTTGTTTTGGCAGCAATGACAAGTGCGATGGGTGGTGCAAGCTGCAGTGGCCTCCTGGTCAGAGCCTTGGCACTTAATATTTTACAAATTAAGCACTGGTTATTTTAGGGATCATAGTAGTGGTATGGGGTTTGAGTTGAATGGGAGAGTGGAGGTAGAGGATATATTGAGAGAGGTATAGGGTAAGAAATAGGGTAGGGCATTGGAAGGAGTAGTAGAAAGAGGTTTGAGATGAGTCAGAGAGTTGAGGTAGAGGATATATTGAGAGCGGTATAGGGTGAGAAATAGGGTAGTGCATTGGAGAGAGTAGTGGAATGATGTTTGAGATTAGTCAGAGTGGAGGTAAAGGATATATTGCGAGAGATATAGGGTAGTGCATTGGATATGCTGAATTAGAAGCAAAGTAATAAGTGTGAATCAGTTGATTTTTTTCAGCTAAAGCTGCAGTGCTACAACAGAGCTATCACTGAAGTTGCGGAGGATATGGGGTTAAACTCAGTGATAGTGCTGTTTTAAGAACACTGGACAAGAGAAAGTGTTGTAGCTGCTATGGCCCCGCCCAGGGTCAGAATGCTGTCACTTGACTGGCTGTGGTGAGGGTAAACGGGAACAAGGATAATTTGAACTGTTTACTCCACGTGAGAAGAGAAGCACGTTCCACAGGAGACACTAAAACTCTGGAGATTCACTTTTGTTAGGACACTGAAGAAATCCTTAATTCTCAACTAGATCTACAGTCTTGGGCACCTTCCAATGATTTCACTATGGTCAAACACTGCTGATGTCCCTTTGTGTGATGTCATTGGGATCAGAGGTCTTGTGATGTCAATTACTGTGTGTGAGTGGGGAGTCTGCAACGGGTTGATCTGAGGCTGCTCGCGGCCCATGCAGGTGGCCCCCCTCAGAGGGCGGCCACCTTAGTGCCACATTTGGCACAACCTAACCGGTCTAGTGGTTATACCTACCCCCGGAGTCCCGAGGTCCGGCGCATTGCCCGTGTCACTTCCGGCGCACCGAGTGGGCGGGGGGCAAGGTATATATACCTCCCCCGCCCATCCGGCGTCCCTTTTGCAGGGATTGGGATGAATAAAGGGAAAATGGAGGGGGAAAAGTCAGAGGGAAGGGTTTAAAAAGGCTTTTGCGCTGTGGTCCTCACGCCGTCAAAGCCTCTTTGTTCCCAGCTGGACACGATGCCTGGCTCGTTGTGTCCCCTGGTCTGGTGACTCAGCGTGCAGCGGTTTTGGGCGGTGAGTGTGGTCTTATTCCCCCCCTACCCTCCCTTCCCCTTTTGTACTTGGCTCCGACCTCCTGGTTGGGGAGCCTGGTTGCCGAGTGGAACTGGGCGGGAGGGTGGGGTCGGGTGCTTGTCTTCTAGTGTGGCGTGTGGGGAACAGTTGAGCTGTGGGTCACGGCCCCGTCGGAAATGCACGCCCTTAGTTGTAATTTGACAAGGGGTGGTTGTGCAGGCAGTTACAGGAGGGCGTTATGGGTTTCTCTGCCTAGGGTTCAGAGCGGGTGCGGCGTATGGCTGCGACCGGTGCAGACCGTGTTCCGGTGTGGGACAGGGCGGACTTACCTCGTATTGTTGTGGAGGGGGGGCAGGCTTCTCCTGTGCCCCCATGGGCTCCTGCTGCGGGGTCATGGTTTGATTGACCACCAGGAGAGATGGCACGGAGCGGCGTACGGCGAGCTGGGCTGCTGAGTGTGGGGTGAGCACTCTAATCTGTCCGATGCAGGCCCCTTTCCTGTATTGCGGTGTGCGCGCAGGGGGTTCCTGAGTCGCGTCAAGATCGGTTAAGGTGAGTCGCTCCCCCGCCCCTGGGGATTTACAAATTGCCACCCGTTCACATATGGATGGGCTGCAGCTTCGATCCCTAAAGTGGCAACTCCTTGCAGGGGGGAAAGGGGCGGCCATCTCGGGCCCAGATTACTGGCCTTTCCCTCATCAGTGGGGGCGGGCACGAACGTGCTGATGGGGGCTCACATGGCTTGTCGCGGTGCACCGGGCGGCAGGTTCAGGCCTCCGGGGGCTCCAAGGGGGCCGGGTGCGCGCGAGGGGATTCAGGTGGCAGTTTCAGGCCTCCAGGTGCGATGGCATGGGTACAAGGTCATGGCAGCGGGGTGATTTTGAGCTCTGGGGGTAGAGTGTTTAGCATTGGTAGGCCCGCACCAGCCACCATAACTCCGCACAATGTGGGGGCCCAGGTCTCTGCCTTTGACCGAGTTTGACGCAGCTGAGACTCCCCCCCCCCCATGCAATGGTGCTATTCCATGGGCCGGGAGTCCAGCCCCAGTTTGGTTTGACTGGCCAGGCAACCTTTAAGTGGGTATGCCGCTGGCTATGCAGCCTGCCCCTGATTGACTCGGTACAATTTTTAAGCATGTGGCCAGGTGGCAATCATTTAGGATGACGCCATTTGTGCCTTCTGGTCATGCCGACTACCATGTATCGTCGCTGCCCGGGTCCGGAGGTACCGCGGGCACCATTTGGTCGGGGTGAGTTGGGGCTTCTGGGGCCTGGGGTCGGATACAGTCCCAGATTAACTCCTCTGGAATTTTACCTTCTCTAGTTTTGTTCCAAGAGTTCTGTTTGCGTTGGAGAGGGACGCAGGGATCAAAGACAGCGTCACCAGCGGTGATCGGCATGGCGCGAAGGGTGACTGGATCTTCGCAATGGCGGTCCTCCACTGGCAATCGATGCATGCTGTGCACAGAGTTGAGCTGGTGGCGGCTTGCGCTGAATTTCAGTGCAAGCGGAGTGGTTCCGGTGCGAACGGGCCTGTTCGTGAAGAGCCCAAAAGCTTAATTTCAAGAGCTCGAGAGCCACACCACGTGTCCAGGACCTGAGATGCATGACTCTGGAGTCAGGAACTTTCTGAAGACAGGTCCAGGAGCTGTTGAGTAGCCTATTATGTCCCTGAGGCTCAGATCAGGAGGCCAGCAGACTAGCCTTTTGAGTCACTCTGGGGTCCTGGTTTTTAGGATTTAGGGGTTGGTAAGAGTATGGGGTGGTAAAGGTTTAGGGGTGGGTAAGGGAATTGGGTGGTAAGGGTGCTTTTAGGGTTTATGGGTGAGTAAGGGAATTGGGTCTCCCATTAAAAAACAATATATATATATATATATATATGCATATATATATATATATATATATATATTTAGTTATAAAATCTTTTATATTTTTAATATAAATATGTGTGTGTGTATATGTATATATTTTATTTGGGAGGAATTAGGTGAATATATATATATATATATATATATATATATAGGTTTCACTTACCTTACATAGACTTACCTTGTGTTATTCTGCATGTATTTTCTTTAATTACTGCGAGGGTAGGTGCGCATTTCATTTAAATTGGGGAGAGGGGCTTGAGGGCCTCCTCCATGTGTGACGTTACGGCCCCGGGATTTGATGCAATTCTGTCCTGGGAACTCCATCCCCTGGGACAATGTTTACATTAGCAGGCCGGTGCGTTGCCTATTCCCTCCCTGCTGTGTATGTGGCAGGGAGATCTCGCTGGCCACAGAACACCCTGCCTGTCCTGAACACAGGCAGGGTGGGAAGAGAAACACTGTTTTGCTCCCGCCGGCGGCAGCAAAAGAAAGACTACAAAGTCAATGTGTCTATCTCCCACACAGCTCTCCCTACAGGGCCCCCTGCTGCCTCAGGGGCTGGAGATGCATGCAGGGGTCACATGGTGTGCCCCCCTGTGTGCATGCACCCCCTGTTCCTGCACAGCATGGATTGCACAGTCCATGCCATGTAAAACGGGCTTTGGCCGTCCTAGCCTTTGCTTTTCTAAGGCTCACTTATGATCCTTAGAACTGCACCGACGCGGGACCGCGAAAGAACCGACTGCAAGACCAGTAGAAAACTCCTAATCTGGTGGGCAGTTAGCGGTTGAGTTTGGCGGTGTGGGAGTAGGGCTCTGGCGTGGCGGCCCGCTCCCACACCGCCAAACTGGTAATCAGGCCCTGAACATGATGGGCCTGATTCATAAAGGGTCACTGCACTCGTGGCGGAGGCCATGCAGTCATGGTGGGGGCCGACACTCGTGGTTGGGACCTCCGCATTGCAGTTTCTCATTACTGAGATCGAGTCACGAGTGTGGGGCATCTGCCACGAGCGCGAAGGCCCTTTGTGAATCAGGCTTGATGTTCTGAGAACATTTGGACATTTGTAAGCGTCAGCACATTCAAGAAAATATGTGAATTCATTACATTTTTAATGCATTAATAATTTAATTTTGGGGAATAAAATCATTTACCTCGTTCAATAATTAAGTAATATGCATAGTAAGGAATTGCCCAATACAAATATGAATAATTTACTTCAGGGAAGAGGAAAACCTTTTACATTCTGTTCAGCGTGCAGTGGTAAAATCTGCAGAAATACCCTGGTGAATAGAAATGTTTAAATTGAATACGGAATCCAGCCACTGTGCAATCAACCTGTCAGACACACGGAAACATTGATTCGTCACGATTTACACTAAAGGTGAAGGGAAAGCAAACTGTACAGAGGAACCTATAGGGTTGTGGGCTGCGGCTGTCTGCACCAGCTCTTTTCACCGATCAATTACAGTGTGGCAAAATGCACAAAGCAAATTTTGCCACATATTTATTAAGATATGTGACTGTGGTAAGTGCAGCATGAATGTCAAAGGTCATATATAAAATGTACATAGGCCAGTTTTACAGTGGGCACAGTCGAAGAGGGTTTGAGTTTGTCACATGCAGTGTTAGGTAATATGTAGGCTTCATATCTGATGTGTACATAATATCCTTGCGTGTAATGATTTACGTCATCAAAACACAGCTAGTCCTCAGGGGCAGCATCTCACCCCTACACGGGGTCATATGGGCCCGGGCTAAGTTGAGAGACCTGTGCAGCTCGGGTACACAAATAGGTGTTGATTTCCAAAAAACGAGTACACCCAGTCTTGAGATGGGGGGCTACACCGTGCATAGTTTTATTATTCTGTCTGATTCATACATTTTTGGGGTGTACCCTAGCTGGCTCTATCCTTAGTGTAGTCATCTAGCCCTATCCTCACGACTGCACGTTGGCTGCTAAAAATGTACAGCCAGAGAGTGAGTTTGAATGTGCAGTCGTACTTTTTTTTCACATGGGATGTTTTGCCACATGAAAAAGTTTTTTTCCTGAACTCCAATGATTTCTAAGAAAGTGCCTAAGAGTGAAAAGAAATTTAAAGTGATGAAAAACAGTACCTCGCCTGAGCACACACAACAAAAAAGCCACTAAATGCATAGTACAAGAGGGTGTCTACATTAAATATGCAAATGATATCACTTACTAACAGGCGGAATTCACACCTGATGCAGTAAAAGCAATAATGGTCTCAGAAAATATATGCTTCGATAGTCTCTAAGAATAGGGATTAACAGCACAGGCACGGATGACCTCAGGAGTAATATGCATAAGGAGCACAGAGCGCACATGAAGCAATGACCCCAGGCACTATGGGGCTTATTCACAAACTGAATTTTGTAGTACATTTAGTACCACTACAATAGTACTAGTATCATCCTACAAAATGCTATTCACACACCTACGTGCAGAGGTCTACGCCCCAACTCTCCTATCTTTTATGTGCGAAGATCTCTCCAAACATAAGTATACGATTTAGTAGCAACTGTAGGAGGGATAGAGGGAAGTGAGTGGAAAATAAGGAATACTTACTACTCATGGAGCGGGGTTAAGAGAGCAGAAAAGAGGGGTTAAAGGAGGCTTATGGAAGGTTTTAGAGATGGACATGCACCCACCCACAAGAGTAAGCCCATTGTTATTCAAAAACTGTCCTATAGTTACTACAGCCAAAAGGGGCCCAAAAAAAGTATTCCAGTTCAGAACTAGGGTAAGTTCAGCTGCACAAATGGCCAACCACTGGTACTTCAACACTCTCTTATAGAAAATAATGGAAGTAGGGACATAAGATAAAACCCCATAGGGACTAATGTAAAAAAGACATTACATTTTCTAAACTGTTTAAAAATGTAATACATTTTATTTAATGTTTAAAAATTTCCGAAAGATAAACCATAATTAATAATGTATTTTAAAATATTTTATTAACCTTTTTACAATGTAAAAATTAATGTACTGTTAAAATTGTATACAAATAAAACATTATTGATTTATTTCAAAATGTGTTACTAATCTTTTTAAAGTAAAAATGAATGAAACATTTGTGCTAATTCTAGATATCACTTTTATTTTATTTTTAATTATATAATAATAAATGATTTCTTTTACTTGAGATGGGAATTTTATTATTAATTAAACATAATAAAAAATAATTTACTTTAATATATTCATAATAATTACATTTTCATGTAAAAATAAGTTATTAATGCAGTGACGATGTATGATAGGATTCTACATTTAAAATACATATATGTAATTTACATTTTTTTTAACTTAAATAAGTTGTATCTATTTTTTTTTTTTAAAGTTTATTACACTTTGAAACTTTCCCCTATAATTTACCGTGTGAGATTTATACCCCGATTGCAGAGGTCTCTGCCAAGTGTGTGCAACGTCGAAAGTGGTTGTAAAGCCACTATTAGTAGTAACATTACATCATATTTGAAGTTATTACAGGCTCCACCCTCTATTCCAGGGGTTAGGGACATGTAGGTCGACACTTTTGAGTAACTTTACACTCAGAAATAGTGAATAGCCAAAAGTAGTAAAGTTATTTAAAAGTGTAAGAGCAAACCTATGCATGTAGATTTACTCATGTGCAAGTTTACCTAATAGGCCCTCTTGAGCCTCAGTGGCCCAAGAAGGTATCTGCATCAGTGGCCACAGACAGTAATGACTATATTACCCCTCCCTTTTCACTTCCATCCAGAACTCCTCATGTCGAAAGAACCATCATCCTGGGACAATGCAAAGGTCGTACAGGAGGCCAATCACTCCATGCCCATTGTGCCCATTTTGTGGTTATCTCGTTTTTTGTACATTGTGCCCATTTTGCTGTTACTTTGTTCTTTGTGCCTTGTGCTTAATTTTTATCAGCTTTCTTGTGGCTATTAATCTTATCCTTGGGATTGCCTTTTTCCTGCCGGTTTCCGCTTCCGCCTCTGCCCCTGCGGCCCCTCCCCCCTGACCGTCCCCATTCCCGCCTCCCAGCTGCATGTCCCTCCCCCTTCCCTACTTAATGGCGGCCGCTACGCGGTCACGCCGCTGGCGTGCCCAAGGCGCCTAAGGCAAGCCCGTCTGCGACCCGACCGCGGCCAGCTCCAGGAACCTTGGATCTCCCACCATCCACCGCTACAACACAGCCGCACTCCTCGCTCTCAACCCCGGAAGAAACAACAACTGCCAGAGATCGACGACGAACACCACCCATGGCCAGTTCTCCTGCCTACACTGCCGACTATCCTTCATCACCACCCACGACCACTGAACCAACGCCGGACGCCCGCACCACCGAAGCCCTGACGTGCATCCTCCTCAACGTGCGCTCCCTACACAGACACGACATGGAGATCTGGGACCTGCTGGACACCCTCTCGCCAGACGTCGCCTTCTTCATGGAAACATGGACCAACGCCACCTCCGCCCCGACATCGCCACCGCCATCCCCGACGGGTACAAGATCCAAAGAAAGGACCTCCCCCACCGCCCAGGAGGAGGACTCGCCATCGCACACAAGAGCTCCTTCCGACTCTCCACCTCAAGCACAAGCGACCCCCTCTCCAACACAGAGCACCTCCACTTCCAGATCCAGACCAGCCCCAGAACCACGCTGCGTGGGACCCTCGTCTACAGACCCCCCGGGCCGCGCACCTCTTCCGCCACCACCATTGCCAACCTAGTCGCACCCCACGACATCGCATCCACGGACTACATTCTCATCGGAGACCTGAACTTCCACCTCGACAACCGCAGCTCGTCACCACCCCCACCCACAAAGCCGGACACACCCTCGACCCCATCTTTGCAGGAGGAACCAACATCCACTTCAGCCACACCATGCAGCCCCTCTGGACAGACCACCACTGCGTACACTTCACCTTCAACACCACCACCGCACCCAAACCCGCCCGCGCCCGCCATGAAGAAACTGGAGCAAGATCACAGAGGAACACCTCAACACCACCCGCTTCCACGACCCTCCCTCCGCCACGACCAACGCCAACTCCACAGCCAAAGAACTACACCGCTGGATCTCCAGCTGCGCTGACAAGCTCGCACCCCTCCGCCCCCCCGTCAGACAATGCCCCCTGATGGCCGCCTGGTTCACCACCGACCTCCAAGAAGCCAGACGCTCCTGCAGACACCTCAAGAAACTCTGGAGGAACAGGAAAACCCCCGAAGACCAGAACACCTACAGGAACGCCATGACTGAATACCACCAGCGCATAAGAGCCACCAAGCGGTCCTTTATCAAGAACAACATCCACACCAATGCCAGCAACGTAAAGGAGCTCTTCAACATCATACAGCAGTTCACTAAACCCCCCAGCGAAGCCACGGACATCACACCATCCCAGGACCTCTGCAACTAGCTCAGCTCCTACTTCCACCTGAAAATCAAGGCCCTCTACGACAACTTCAGCGAACAGACTCCTGACACCACCCCCCTCTCCACCACCAGCAACCTGCCCACCATCACCACCTGGAAACCTGCTACCACCAAAGACACCACCACGACCATGAAGAACACCCACTCTGGAGCCCCCACGGACCACTGCCCGCTGCACATCAACCACAGAGCCGCCGCCATAGCACCCGAACTAGGCCGGACCATCAATGCCTCCTTTGAATCCGGCATTTTCCCCGACGACTGGACGCGGGCAGAGGTCAAGCCCCTCCTCAAGAAACCCTCGGCCGACCCGACGGACCTGAAAAACTACCGGCCCATCTCTGTCCTTCCTTTCGCACCCAAAGTCACCGAAAGATTCGTCAACGCCCAGCTGACCACCTTCATCGAAGAGAACGCCATCCTCGACTCCTCCCAGTCCGGATTTCGCAGCAACCACAGCACCGAGACCGCCCTCCTCGCTGCCACCGATGACATCCGCATGCTACTCGACCAGGGCCACACTGCGGCCCTCATCCTACTAGACCTCTCCGCAGCCTTCAACACTGTCTCACACTGCACTCTCGCAGCCAGACTCCATGACGCCGGCATACGAGGAACCGCCCTCAACTGGATCCGCTCCTTTCTCTCTGGCAGAACCCAAAGGATCAGACTCCCACCCTTCCTCTCCGAACCCACAGAGATCAACTGTGGAGTACCCTAAGGATCCTCGCTCAGCCCCATGCTCTTCAACATCTACATGGCCCCCCTCGCCGCCATCGTCAGACAGCATGAGCTCAGCTTAGTATCCTACGCCGACGACACCCAGCTCATCCTCTCCCTCACGAAGAATCCCAAAGACACCAGACTCCGCTTCCAGGAAGGAATGAAGGACGTCGCAGCATGGATGAACAACAGTTACCTGAAGCTCAACTCGGAGAAGACAGAGGTCCTCGTCCTCTGACCTTCCTCCACCCCCTGGGACAACACCTGGTGGCCTTCCACCCTCGGAAACCCACCCACTCCATCAGACCACGCCCGAAACCTCGGCATCATCCTAGACTCCTCCCTCACCATGACCCGCCATATCAACGCCGTCGCCTCCACCTGCTTCAACTCCCTCCGCATCCTCCGCAAGACCTTCAAGTGGATCCCCCCCGAATGCAGAAAGACCGTCACCCACGCACTCATAACCAGCAAACTGGACTACGGCAACGCCCTCTACGCCAGAATCAACAGAACCCTGCTACACAAGCTCCAAACCATCCAGAACACCACAGCCAGACTCGTCCTTGGAACCCCACGACATGAGCACATGACCCAGCACCTACAAGACCTCCACTGGCTCCCCGTCGAGAAGAGAGTAACCTTTAAGCTACTCACCCACGCCTACAAATCCCTCCACAACATCGGACCCAAATACCTCAACGAGAGAGTCTCCTTCCATGTACCCAAAAGGAACCTCCGCTCCGCCGACCTCGCCCTGGGAGAGACCCCTCGCATCCGCAGAACCAGAGCAGGCGGAAGAGCCTTCTCCTACGTCGAAGCAAAGACCTGAAACGAGCTCCCAGACAACATCGGACGCTCCCCCACACTGCACACCTTTAGAAGAGTCTCAAGACCTGGCTCTTTAACTGATCCGGAGCTGCCCCCCCCCCACCAACCCCCCCAGCGCCTTGAGACCCTCACGGGTGAGTAGCACGCTTTATAAATCCCTGATTGATTGATTGAATGATACAGAGTGATGCCGCGCCTATGGCCAGGCAGGCTAGAGTCATACAGCTGGCCCACAAACTGATGGTGTGCAATGCTGCCAGGCACGCATGGGGAACTCAGGTGTATTCTGTTCTGCCTGCTGAGCTTGGTGTGTAGCCTGCTTCTGGCCATTGTGTTCTTTTGTTCCCTGAGGGGATGGCGCAATCCTGGAAACCGCAGTGACATTGTCCCTGGGGCCCTTTTACAGTGATCTGGTGGCCACTGTGCCACATTTGTGTTGTAGTCCAGATCCAGAGACAACACTGCCAATCACAGTTGGTAAGGAAAACCAACTGAGCCATCAGCGGGCTTTAAGTGGTGTGGGACCTGCCACTGCTCAGCCCTGGCAGTGATTAAAAACAGCCATGGAAGCAAGTTCTTACCAGACCCTATAATCATGCCCTTAACGTTCCAAGTAAAAAGATTGATTTCTTTCTTGATAATGTGAACCCTCAAACCAGCCCAAGTCAATAATGCTGTCCGTGTTTCATTTTACATATGTTACCTCACGTTGATGGTCTATGAGTACCTATTTCCTTGGAGTATTTCATTTCCCAGAATAGATGATATTGCTTAATTTGTCATGCAACATATGAGCCTAGTACAAAGGATACTACATCTGAGTTACCTTTAGGTGTCTGAGTGAGTTTTAGGGTGTTGACAGGGGTTCATTCCCGCACGCACTGAGGGCTCTGGAGTTGAGGCTGGCGGCAGACTGACTATGTGATCATCCAATCCGGGGCCTCTGCAGATCGCACGGAACTATAGCCACATATTTGTAGTAGTAATAACTGTGTGTGTGTGTGCGTGCGTGGTGCGTGCGTGTGTGTGTGTGTATGTGTGTGTACACACACATGGAGGGGCTTCCGAAACTAGTGATGTGTGGGCTAAAGTGACTATCCAAGAGAGGGAAACTGCAGAGGAAAGTGATGTGAAGGGGGAAATCGGAGATATTACTCATTTATCTGCTACTGAATAAAAGCACTGCTAAAAAGCATTGGTAAAGCCAATAGGTCTGACTTTTTTGGTGTGTGTGTTTGTTGTGCTTAGATGTATTAAAATGTACTGATAGGCATTCAAAAAGTGGTGATGTGGCATGCTGTGCCAAGCACAGTATTATAGTTCACATATCTTAGGCCACGCTACTAATTAGATAGGCAGTGTCTATGTAAAGAATTTCTAGTTATGCTTGTTTGGCCAAGCCTCTTTTAGAGATCCCCCACTATTTTCATCCTATTAGAAGTACTAGTCTTCAGCATGGCTGTAACCACCCTCATGAACGCCAACAGAGGGATGTGTAGTAGGTCCTGAGAGGCGTGGAGAGGTGAAAAATACACAGCCCTGCCAAATGTCACATTATGCCACCATCTAAGCCTAGCCAAAGTTGGTTTGTGTGACTAGTTTAGGACATGGTGTTAATATAAAAGAAGATGTGTGACACTGCAGACCCGTCTTAGTATGTACACATCCCACTACTGTCAGATACACACTGGTATCCTCGGCGTGGAGGAACGTTCTGAAACAATTGTCATTTGTTTTGTTGTCATTGTGATGCTTTCAGCCAAGCAATAAATGCTTTAATGACATTGAAAACAGATTAGAACATGGGAATGTGGAGAGCTCCATTGAAGACAATGGAGTGCTCCAAGCTTCTACAGTCTGGCAGAAGCCCGCAGAGCAACATTCCAATGTTGTTTTTGTTCGCAGCTGTGAACAAAGGCCTCTTGGAGCCCAAGAGGATTTAAATCCCCTAGGGCTCCGAGAGGCCTTTGTTTTTAGTAATTCGAACATTCTGCCCTCTAGAGGCGGAATGTTCTAATAGCCTTGGAGCCCTCCTAGCAGGCTCTGCCGGCCATTAAAGGCCCGCTCCCTTGTTCAAGGCCCTCGCCTTCGGCCTTTAATGCTGGAGCGGGCCTTTAATGGCCGGTAGAGCCCGCTAGGTCGGGCTCTAAGGCTATATTAGAACATTGGAATGTTGAGAGCTCCATTGAAGACAATGGAGCACCAGCGGCCTATATGAACTGGTATAGACTCCTGCTCTCACAATTTTAATGTACTAATAAACAGCCCCTGTCTTTCTCTTTCCCCTTCCTTTCCAAAATAAAGGCGTGGGAGGGGGAAAGCGAAAGGTAGAGGCTGTGCTGCAGGGGAGCCTTCCCACTCCCTCCTCCCTAGCTCAAAGTCACTGGAGTCTGGAGGAATGGAGGGGGGTTTATGCTCAGCTCTTGGGTCTCCCCAGCTCAGCTTAACAAAAATAAGCAGTTTAGCCAAGCTGGGGAGAACCAGGGGCTGATTTCAGCCCCCTATCACAGCTCTTGCTGTGAATGTTCCACAGCGAGCAGTCATGGCCCCGCGCGTGGCTGTTAGATGTTGAACAATCACAGCAACAGCTGTTAATCAAAGGCGTTGGAACTTCGAGGATTTCAACTCGCTCAAGGTCCAATGCCTTTGCTTTATAATTAGGACATTCTGCCCCATAGGGCTGGAATGTTCTAATAGCCTTATAGTCTGCTTTTCGGCTCAGGCCTTTAAAGCTGGAGCGGCCCTTTAATGGCCGTTATAGCCCGTTACGGTAGGCTATAACGCTATATAGTAAGAGTAACACCCACCTGGTTCTAACACTCTATCAAAACTGTGATCAAATTGTTAAAGCTCGGGTCTGCATACTCATTCAGGTGAACTAGGGGCATTGCCTGCACTTATTTTGGGTGCTGATGTTTGGGAGCTCTTCAGGTTCCTTAAAGTGGAATGATAATCTGCTGCAACCATGATTGAGAAGTGACCCGTACAGATTTGAGCCCCCAATAGAAACATAATCTTGCCTCTGACATTTTTATTTATTTATTAGAAAGGAATAATTAATTTGAAGGCACGCTAGAAGAGCTAGTGTAAACATATGCATGCCTATTAGCTTATCACTTTATATCAGCCATGTTGTTTTAAAACCGCATTTATAATGTAGTCCAACGTTATACTGCAATGTGCAGGCCTCGTCTGCAAGAGTCATAGCCTCATTTTCACCTTGGAACTCGTAAGCAAGAAAGGTATAATCCTGCGAGCTCAACATGAAAGCATTTGCTGTGTATCTTTTATTCAAGTCCCTTTCCACCATTTTCTCATGAGAACCAGGGGCACCTATCTTAGTTCCTGTTATCTTAGTTTTGTTCTTAACAGTGTAACCTATTCTTTGCCAATGTGAAGAAAATTTATAAAAGTAAGGTGATTTCTTGAGGTTTTAGCATTATGTACTCAATAACATTGGTTTGTTTCACAATTACTAACTTTTCTTATTATTAATCAACATGTTCCAGACTTTGAGTAGACTGAAGAAATTATTTTATTTAACACCAGCCTAGTAGCCTTTGACATCCTTGAGTTCAGAAAACTTTTAACTCTGTGGTGTAGAACTGTGCTGCACTTGTTTAGACAATGGCTTCTCAGTATCGGATTAGCCAGAAAACTAAAATATCCCTCCCTTTGAACCATGTTCCGAATGGCACACAATGAGCAAGAGAGGTGTGCAAACCCAGCACTCGTTTGTGGTCGGGGTGCTTTCCCTGAGGGAAACAATTTGGCCAAATGGGGCATTTTATACCACAGTTCTCAAAATAATTTGATCGTAAAGGTAGCGGCTTTCTAGGAAGTTCATTATGGGAACTCTTGAAATAATAAAACTCTTCATGGGATGTCTACTCTGGCTGACCTTGCTCAGAGAAGGGGTCACCAATTCCTAAGCAAATTTTGAAACATGAGGCCACATTGTGCATTTTACAGAAACTTTTAACATAGGGTAAAAAATCTGTATGTCTTAAAAAGTAGTTGTGAATGGGCACTCCAGAGTATTCTGATACATTTATGGTACATTTTAAATACATTTATGGTGTGCAAGACAAAGCTTATTCATCCCAAGGAAATTGAGAGTGGGTTCCCAAATCTATGTCTTCTTTCTGGTTGTATGTTGGAACAACGAGTTCCCCAACCACGACTTCCCTAACAACGAGGTCGCAACCACGACCTTGTCTAAACCACGATTTTTTTTACCACGCATTCCTTTACCACGATTTTTTGTGGTAAAGGAATGCGTGTTAAAAAAAATTCTTTCCAACTAGTACCCCGATCCCCCCCCCTTAAAAACGAATTCCCCCCACCCTAAAAATATACTCGATCACTAACACATCCTTAAAACAAACACGATCACGCACACCCCCTAAAAACTAACCCCAAACCCCCCCAACCCCTGCATACTAACACCAATCTCCCCCGCCCTCCTAAAACTAATTCCCCCACTCTAAAAATAAACACGATCACCCACAAACCCTAATAACTAATTCCCCCTTCCCTAATAATATACACGATCACCCACACACCCTAAAAACAAACACAACCCCATTTTAACTAATTCCCCCACCTTCAAACTAAACCCCAAACCCCTAAAAACTAAACCTAAACCCCCACCACCCCCTGAAAATTAACCCCTCTTACCTCTTCCTCTGCGAACTCCGCCCTGCCCGAACACTAGACCGAATCAGCCTTAACCACGCACATGCATGGTTAAGGCTGAGTCGTTGTTCGGGCAGGGCGGAGTTCCGCTTTCGTGACTCCGGAACTCGTTGTTCCGGAGTCGTTGTTCAGGAGGTTTCCCCTTCTTTCTATCTTTCTCTTGTCTTTTTCATACTGCTTTCCATATGTCTTTCCCTTTTCCCATTTTCGTTCCTTCTTTTTTCTTCTTTTCTTTTATAGTTTCTTGTTTATTTCCATTTTTTCCATCTTTCTCCATTTTTTAAGATTCTCGACCATGTTTCTATCTTTCAATTTTTCTGTCTTTCCAGTTTAACTTCTGTCTGCCAAGACAAGTAAAGAGAAGCCTTTTTAGCCAAGGACACATTGAGGTATCCATTTCCATTGCTCATGTTTCCAGAAACTTTGAAAAATACAGAGGAAGAAGATTTTTGTGATGACTGGCAAACATGTCCACTGTTGGCTGTCTAAATGGTCAACAAATCTCCCTGAACTCAGAAATTGCCAATTCATGAGTCTTGGATAGGAGAAATATCTGACTCAGTTTGCGTGTCTCTAGCTTGTCTACAACCTTACACATACTGCTCTCAGGGACCTCAAATGACTTTCTGCACATGATCGAATATGAAAGGTTAGGTGATTTAATGCTCGAGACTGTTACATCGGTCGGTCCTCAGGATCGGTTTGTTGCTAGGAATGGTCCACCTCTCGATCTATCCAAGCCTTATAGCCGTAATGGCACAGGTCAATGGAAGGGTCAAGTGGGGGAAGGAAAGGAAGGGAACAGCCGGGAGGGAGATCTGAAATGAAAAGCACAATTGTAAATACCTTCTTTTTCTTCTAACCACAAACACAGAAAACATGCATGCAACAACTGTACTGAATAGTGTCACCTTTTATACCTGTAACAAAAAAGAATAACACTTGTAGAAGATGGTACTTCTACAAAATGGGGTGCCTTCTGTGTGGAACACTATTTGCTGTGTTATAGCTGCATTGGAAAAGAACATAGAGAAAAGAAATACACCATGAGCATAAATCCCTTTCATACATAACTTGACTACGACAGTAAGAAGGCACAGTAATACTATCACTAAGAACCTACCATTTTCTTAACTCCATTGTACATCACAGGGATAGAGCGTAGTCCTCTACCACTCATAACACCACTGTTAAAACAGAGCCAGAATAACACAATTATAAAACCTTCGAGACATCCAAGTAATAACAAATACTCCTGCGTATTATCCACAGATATGGTTACTTCACCGTTGAATATGATCCACACAGTATTGCATAAGATGCAACAAAAAAGCTTGAGTACTCCCTGTGTAATAGGCGTTACCAGGAAGCAAGTATAAGACCTATAAAAAGGCTCCAGCCCTCGGCGCAAAGTGCCTGTTAAGCCATCAGGACAGCCATAACCCGGCAGGGTTTGCAGGGCGAAAAGAGTTTAACAAGGACTCAAAAACCGTCCTCCGTTCGAGCAGGACGCTCACCAACGGAGGACGGAAACACCGCCGGCCGACAATGCAGGCCGAAAACCCAAGGGTAACTGAGCCAGCCTCCTCACGAGCAGAGCGGTCTCACTCACGGAGGATGGCGAACAAAGGACTCTAGAAGTGGTGCGGAGCACCCTTACCCGACCTCTTCTTACGGGAACCAGGAACCGCAGCAATCACCAATGGCAGGGACGAAGAATTTCCGACACTGGCTTGTGTTCTGTCTCCTCCTATGAGCCGTCTCTAGCGACGTCGTGTGTGACGCGCAAGGCCTCTTGGGAGTTGTGGTTTCCAGCATAGCGGTACGGCAACGTCAGTCTAAGAATGCTTGTAACCCGTTACCTGTGCGCTCGATGTATTGCGCACTTAACAGAGACCCAGTTCCAACCTGACAAATCAAGTAGGCCTTAATTGTTGAATTGTCTTAACATATCAGTAGTTGAGCATTCCGAATCTGTGAAAAGAAAACCTGAATCGCTTCCCAAATAGCTCTCTGCTCCTTCAAATTGGATGACTGTTTTTTCTACCAAGATGACCACGAGCTCTGAGCTGATATTGATCCTATTGTCTTCCCCATCCTACTCTGCTGGAATCTGTGGTCATTACCATCTTACTCATAGGACAAAGGGCAATGCATGTTCTAGTTTGCCTGGACCAATCCACAACTGTAGGAGGTCCTATATCTCTCCTGACATTGGAATCCAGTGATCCAGTGATGCAGGATGTGAAGCACCAAGGGACCCAAATGAAGTCTTGCCAAGTGACCACAAAAATGCATGCTATCTGTAAGAGGATACCAAAGAAATAAGCAAAGCTTTAGCGTACCCATGATCCTCTAAAAGAGATCAAGACCAACAAGAATATTGAGCACCATATCCCCTTGTATCCAGAGTCACCCGTCTGTAGAAGATGAGACAACCTCTTTTGGAGTCTGAAAGCTCTCTCTGGTAGCAAAAGGCCATTCCCACATCTGTGCAGAACCATGCTCCAACATACTCAAGGCTCGTAGTTGTTCCAAATCTGACTTCTTCTGACTGATCAAAAAGCCATGGGATTGAAGCAAATGAACTGTTCGGTACATATGTCTGAGGTTTTAATACCTGGGGGCAGAATATACTAGGAGGTCATCCAACTATTGCTGGACTTGCATTCCTTCTGTGTGCTATAATAATGTTATCAGGAGAGACAACACAATTTTAGACCAAATGCAAAGAACTGAAACTGCCAGTGGCTCATACACAGAATCTGCGAAACGTTTGGTGATGTGTCCTGACTGGAACGTGAAGATATTCATTCTGCAGATTTATTGATGCTAAAAATTCTCCCTCTGAACCAATAGTCAGAATTTGTTACAGGGTATTCATTTTGAAATTAATTGTTTTCACAAACTCGTTGGTATTTTTCAAGTCTATTACCAGTCTAAAATTTCCAAAACTCTTGTTTATCAGAAAACCAATTTTCTTCATCGCCATAATCCTTATGTTTTCTTGCAATGCCACTGCCTTTGATTTGTTCTGGGACCAGAGAGTTGCCAACACTCCTGAATCTGACGGAACTGATGTGGGATCTGGCATAGCCTTCTTCCGAAATCACATCCATTTCTCCCGAAATTTTAAAAGAATCCAGCATATTCCAGTAGATTGGTACCGTTTTTATCAATGAAAATATTTAGCACAGTGTCTAAAAGGTTGCACATGTTTTTATTGTTAAAATATTTGTGAATGACAGACTCCAATTCATCTCCAAACAACTTGCTACAAGAATAAAGGCTTCCTCAGTTGTCATGCCTTCTATGCTGAATTCAAAAGACATACAATTGATGGACGGAATGCAGAACAAATCAAAACATTCACCCCCAGTCAAGAGATCTGGGTTAAATCCATCATTCTTTTGCTCACCATGCCACCCCAGTTTAGACCTGGCCATATGCAAATCAGTCTTGACCCTGTGCCTCATGGGAACAGTCCAGCCCGAACTGCCAAGCCAGGTCCTCCCTGGACTGGAATCAAGCATTGTGACTGGGGGTGAGTGTCTGAAAAGTTTCAGTGCTCCGTCCATCATCTCCTTGTGTTTGCTTTGTTCGCCCTAAATTGGCAGGGTATGCCCAGACGTGGGTCTCTTGCTCACTTTGCCACTGGATTCAAGCTAGCCTGGATGATGAAGGGTGTTACCCAGAAACCGGTCCCAGGATGCTTGTTTCCAGTTCCGGGAAGACCTGGCTTGGCAGTTCGGGCTGGACTGTTCCCATGAGGCACAGGGTCAAGACTGATTTGCATATAGCTGGGTCTGAACTGAGGTGGCGAAGTGAGCTAAAGAATGATGATGGATTCAACCCATAACACGCGACTCGGGTGAGTGTCTGAAAAGTTTCAGCGCTCCGTCCATCATCTCCTTGTGTTTCCTTCTATGCTGAATTCAGCTTCCAACCTCTCAATTGTAAATGAATGTCTTGCTATCACCACTACTCCTGATGCCATTGCAGAAACTTTAATGTCATATAACATTACATCAGAGAAAAATTTCCCTTGAACTTCCATTAGCAACAACATCTGGAAATAGTCTTTATCTTCTTGGATTTCAGAAGTCAAAGCCTGAAACTCCTTGACTAAAGACTTCGAGCACAGTGAGCATATATTTGAGCTCTCATAGCTAGACCTAAACCTGTATTTGCTCTCTTTAATGGAGGAACTTCTTTTTTGTCTATTGATCAGGCATTATCACATCGTCGGTTATTACAGATTCTGACCCCCCAAATTTGCCGCTAATGGATCTACTATTTCACTTTGAAGAATGTCTGTTGCTCCTTTTGCAATGGGATATAGCCGACGAATAAACCTTTGAGGTTAAGATCATTACAGGTCTTTTCATTCTCCTTTTTACCAGTCCTTGTATTATAGAGTTGATGGGTAACTTTTAAACTGAAGGTCCATGGAATTGTCTAATCACTCCTAATGAGGATCTGGTTGCTCCTCACCTGGTGACAACTGTACGTTTGATGATAAATATGGAACAACTGCATGCAGTTCTTCTGTCTGTACATGTTCCCCTTTAGTAAACATTTTATTCTCCTCATCATAATCTGGAGAGGGCCGGAAGAATCAAAAGAAGTTATTGATGAAAAAGAAAAACGTGGTTGTTCAGGAGGATATATTGAAATCCCTTACAGAAAATTCCATGCATCAGATGTAACTTTCTGACTTTGTTTGCAACGACAAGGAAAGCAGAACTAATGTTCACTGAGGATCTAACCATTCTATTCTCATCATGTGCATCACTCACTGGATGATCTGTCCAAAATCTCTCTCTTAGTGTATCATGGTTAGTGGAGCCCTCCTTGGACACTTTTTAGCCACTGTGCTGAAACAACAGCTTGACCTCCTGGGCGAAAACAGTGCAAAGGTAACTTTTTGAACTGCTTAAAGCAACTCCAGTCACTCACAATCTCTGGCCTGCTTTGGGCTCCCAGTTCTGCTCAAAACCCTAAAAAGGGCACTTTTTGTTTTTTTATATTTTTTTGTACTTTGACGGTTTAAAAAATTATATGAGGTTAAACAGTAATCCCCGTTGAGCTTCTACCAAATAAGTGAAACTAATGCTTTGCATTTTCACAATTACGTATTTCTCCAATTTTTGGGGGATGACAGCTATTATATTATTTGCCTGATTTTTTCTGTTCTTAATCTTTTGCTTAATAATAATTGTGCTTGTTTATAATCTCCCACCACCACAGTTAAAGTCTTTGAGTTCTGCTGTGCTACTACTGGTGGGCCAAAGTGCAAGGCACCTTTCTGTCTCCAACTCCAAATTGATTCGGGCACTGTGGGAGCTCAGCTGACACGTGTTCAATCTCTAGTCACTCCTACACTCCTGTTCTGCTGGTCAGCTTCTTACTGCAATAAAGAAGGAATCAAGGGCCAGATGTACTAAGCTTTTTAATAGTCGCAAACCAGTTTGACATTTGTGACTATTAAAATGTTTTTTCTAAAGTTCTAATCCCTTTTTAGGAGTAAGCAAAGTTTGCAATGAGATTGCAAATGGAGACTGATTCAGTATTTGGAAGGGGCGCATTGTAGGTGTTCTTTCCAAATACCAAGGGGCTTATTTATGAGCCCCTGCGTCACTTTTGCGCCGCCGTTGCGTCCCTTTTTGTGATGAAGCAGTAGCTTAAAATGTGCGCTATGTTGCGCACTATTTACGAAGTGACGCATCTAGGCAGATGCGTCACTTCGTAAACCCTGCGCTACATTATACCTGCGTATGCAGGGTGGGCATTCCCCTGCAAGAAAGGGTCGTAGGAGTGGCGCAGTGAAATCTATAAGACTACACTGTGCCACTTCTAGGACGCCAATGCGTCAAAACCTAACGCCTGCCTCTTGGCAGGCGTAAGGGTGACGCAGGCCCTTTCACATGGGGCTTGCACCATGTGAAAGGACACATTGCTGGAGTTCCGTCTGTTTTCAGACACACCCCATCAATGCACCACTTTTGCACCGACAGATGCGTCAGTGATACTGAAGCATCTGTCATTCCTTGCGACATGATGCGTCATACAGTAAATATGACGCATCCATCATGTCGCAAGGAGGGCGCACTGAAAAGTGTCCCATAGCTGCTTTCACGCAGCGATGCAACATTTCTCATAAATGAGGCCCCAAATCGGTATCTAATGTATCAATGTCTTGCAACTGAAATCCAGTCGCAAAACATTGATGTTTTGTTGACACCTCAAAGCAGCTGTTAATTCATTGGCAAAAGGAAAGGGTCCCCTAGGTACCCTTTCTCCTTTATGAATGAACAAAAAAAACATTTACTGAAGAGTTAGCAGTGGGTCACAGGCCACCATCCCTATGATGGCCTCCAATTATACTGAGTCGCAATTTGTGACATACCTCATTAATATTCAGAGGAGGCAAAGGTTGTACCCCGTCTGAGGCCAAGGGTCACAAAGGGAGTGCGAGGAGTAGCAGGGAGAAAGCTAGAGGTCACAGCTGCTACCCCTGACTACCTCCAAATGACATCCATGCTACCCACTACGATTCGGATTTTATTTTTGATAATCAACTTTATTGATTTTAGAAACAAGATTAATAGTAGCAATAACGGTACAGCACTTAAATCGGTATTCAATGATATGCCAAATATACTGATGACGATAATGTACATACATGCACAATGATTAGGGCACATCGCAAAACCAAGCAATCAGAAGGTGAAGAGACGAGCCCTCAGACCCCACTATCCCAATTGGTTCGTCCACTTGCCCCATATCTTTTAGTGTTTGGTTGGGCATCCTCTAGCCTCAAACAAGGGTTTCTCCTGGGCAGCGCACCAGTCAACTCCTCTACGCCACTTAGCTATTGTGGGAGGATCGGGTTTTGTCCATCCCATAGCGATATCGCGTTTGGCCACCATAGTGGCTGTCCCCAAGAATAATTTGGCCGCACAGGACCCATCTAAGCCGTCCATGACTCCCAAAAGGAGGTGTAGGGGGTTGTGTGGTACCTGCCAGCCCAGGACGTATGTGAGTTCAGATTCTATCTTGTCCCAGTATTGTATGAGTCAGGGGCAAGACCAGACCATGTGGGAAAAATCAGCTGATTGGTGTCCGCAGCGCATGCACTCAGACGAGGTGCGCAGTCCTGCTCTATGCAGGTGCCTTGGGGTGAGATAGGCGGTATGCAGGTAGTAAATTTGGATGAGGCGGAGTCTGGCGGAGGTGGTAATGGTCCTGGGGGCCATAAGGGCATCCCGCCAGTCCTCGTCCTCCAGAGGGCCCAGCCATCCCTCCCACCGGTGCCTGAGCAGGTCAAGCGTCGCCGGGCCATTATTCGTAAGGGTGCGGTATATTCTTGATATTCCTCCTTTCCTTAGGTTGCCCATCACAACTTGTGCCTCCAGGGGGCTGAACTCGGGAAGTGTGGTGCCTGTTGGTATATGGGCGTGAAGGGCGTGTCGCAGCTGTAAGTATTTGTAAAATTGCGAGGTGTGAGAGTGAAACGCCCCTGCAGGTCTTGGAAGGGCCTTATGTGGTCTCCCACCCATACGTCACCCAGTTATGATATGCCAATGTTGTCCCAGTATTTGAAGCCCTCTAATGCTACCATCTCATCCAACCATGCACCGTGCCAGAGCAGAGTTTGTTGACTCAATTTGTTGTCCCACTGTGTGTGTCGCAGGGCCGAGCGCCAGGCTAGGAAGACCGCCCGGGCTACTGACGGCAGTGCTTTAGGGATTGGGCACCCATACATGATGGCTTGGATTCGGGGGAAGTCCAAGCCCTATAGTTTGGTTCTGTAGGCCGGGTCAGACCAACCTCCGTTGAACCAATCATAAAGGACGAGCAGCTGGGTGGCTAGGTAGTATAAATAAAGGTCAGTCATGCTCATGCCCCCATCGAAGGATGGAATCTGGCAACGGACGAGAGCTATACGTGATCTCCCACCTCCCCACAGAAACCTAGTGGCCATGCCGTCCATCTCCTTAAACCAGCTTCGTGGGAAATAGAAGGCAGTGTTTTGAATAACGTACAGGAAGCGGGGGAGGATCATCATTTTAAATAATGCCACCCTCCGGAGAGGGTTAAGCAGCAGGGTTTGCCAGCACCGGAGACCATCCTTGGCCTTCTTGACAAGCGGGGTAACGTTTAGCGCCCATTCTAGTTCGGGGAGCAGGGCGACCCATATGCCCAGGTATTTAAATGACTGCCGTCTAATGGGGATGCTTGAGTGCCAATCAAAGCATTCCCTAGAAAGGTGGAGGGGTAGAAGAGTCGATTTTGCCGGATTGAGTTGGAGCCTAGAGACACTCTCAAAGGCTTGTAGGGATCGAAGACATCTGGGGCCAGAGCAGGCCAGGTCCGCTAGGAAGAGCAGGACATCGTCCGCGTATAGGGCAATTTTGTTGGTGCGATGACTCCCCCAGGTCCAGACCTGAATTGAGTCGTCCGCTCGAATGAGGCATGCCAAGGGTTCCATCGCTAACGCGAATAAGAGTGGGGAAAGGGGACAGCCCTGTCTCGTACCCCTATGGATCGGAAATGTCTCTGAGAGGGCCCCATGAATGAGTACTCTAGCTCTAGGGTTGGAATATAGGACCTGGACGAAGCGACGAAACTGCTGACCCATTCCCATCATTGTCAGTACCTCGTCTAGATAAAGCCAATCGACTGTGTCGAAGGCCTTTTCAAAAAGACAAGGAGGAGCGCTAGGTAGGGGGTGAGCATTTGGCGATTTGCGAGGGCTAGGTGGAGGCGTCGGAGACAGTGTCTAGTGCTGCGTGCCGGCATGAAGCCGCACTGGTCCGGGTGAATCAGTTTGTTGAGAAGGGGACGTAGGCTTTGGGCCAGGACCGTGGCATAGATTTTAACTTCGGTGTTGATTAGTGAAATCGGCCGATAATCTTCACAAGCTGACAAGGGTGGCTGAGTCTTGGGGATGACCACAATGGTCGCTAGTCTGTCTCTGGGGAAAATGCTCCGACCTCTGCGACGTGTCGAAACAAGGTGGAGAGGTGAGGGACCAGCAGCTCTCGATAGGTGGCATAGTATTCTGGAGTTTTCCGGCGGGCAAGTGAGGAAATTGCCGCATTTATCTCTTCTGGGGTGAAGGGAAGGTCAAGGCTGGCAGCCTCCGAGTGCGTCAAGCAGGGAATATGGACCCTCTCTGGGTCTAGTAGGTCTGGGAGGGAGCTCTCCAGCTTACGTGCTGAATATAGTCGGGCGAAATAGTCAGTGAACGTCTGCGCAATCTCGGGCGATGTGTGGCGAGTGGATCCGGAAGAGTCACAGATTTTAGGGACGATTCGATTTGCTAGGGGGTATGAGGCTAGGCTGTGGAGCAGCTTGCTATTCTTGTCGCCCCAGCCATACATCCGGGCGACAGTCGAGCGCCATTACTATTTGGCCGATTCCAACAAGATCTGCTTGATCTCTTCACGCAGGACCGCTAATTGCCTGTCTTGAGCAACATCTGGAGCCCTGGCGAGCTCAGCCTCTAGCCGGGTTGCTTGCGCTTTGCGGAGAGCCAGGTGGATGTCTCGGGACAGTCGTGCTCGAAGGTGGCTCTTAGCCACTCCACAGATGGTGGCTTACCTTGCCTCCCAGAGGGTACTCGGGGAGGAGACCGAGTCCAGATTTGTGAGAAAGTATTGCCGTAACTCCTCTCCTATAGCCTTCTGG
This sequence comes from Calotriton arnoldi, assembly GCA_963921515.1. Taxonomy (NCBI): domain Eukaryota; kingdom Metazoa; phylum Chordata; class Amphibia; order Caudata; family Salamandridae; genus Calotriton; species Calotriton arnoldi. The sequence goes on from CAWUFW010000692.1 coordinate 2,481,149, forward strand.
AACTCTTCGCTTTGTACGTACCAGGTGTTTAATCGCCACATCGGTTGCAGCATGCCTGGGGTGCCGCCTAGGTGCAGGAGCAGTGATGAATGGTCCGAGATTCCTCGGGGGAGGATTGTCATGTCAGCCACACTGTGGTAATCAGGGGCAGGCATAAAAACCATGTTGATTCGTGTCTGGGTATGATGTGCCGCTGAGGTGTGCGTGTAGTAGGTAGTTCGAGGGTTCCAAATTCTCCACACATCACAGAGGCCCAAAGTGATCGCCCATTCAGCCAATTTCTTTGCCTGTGCCATTCTAATCGGGGAGGGTGTTCCCGTAGTGTCAAGCGGGGTTGCATAACCGCGTTAAAGTCACCACCGAGAATCGTCAGTCCTGGGGGCAGGGTGGAAACTACATCAGTAAGGTGTCTCAGCGTGGGTGTAAGCATAGCGGGCGGAATGTATATGGATACGAGGTTAAGAGTGCACCCTTCCAGCGTTCCAGAGAGAGTCACAAACCGTCCCTGTGGGTCCCTATTGTTGTGGGTGGGGACAAAGGGAAGGGTTCTACGCAGCAGGATGGCGACCCCCCGTAAACCCCTGTCAAAGCCTGAGTGCTACACCCTGTTGAAGCCGTACCGTGCAAGAAAGGAGCATTGGGTCCCCATGAGGTGGGTCTCTTGGAGCAGGAGGACATCGGGGCATGTCTTTGGGCATACTTCAAAACTGCTGTGCGTTTGATGCGATCAAGCAACCCATTGACATTCCATGATATGACTCGGAGAGAGCCCCTTCTAAGGTCTGCGTGCGCCATATGGAGCCTGTGGTCTAAGGGAGTCACGGAATGGTAGTCTGTCCGTGACCTGTGGTGAGATGTAAGGAGGGAGCAGTCCCCCAGTTCGAGTTACACTATGTGGGATCGCAGTGCATGCGTGGTGTACCTGTGTGAAAGTGCTGTGGGCAATGAACGAGAAAAAAAAACATACTAAACATAAAGTCAAACATTGGATAACGGTCCAGGACCCCCTTTCCCCACCACCCCCACCCTACACTGCGGAAACTGAAGTATCTGTCACCCTACAAACTAGAGAGAAAAACAGGCTAAACTAGAATGCTTAGCTTAGGAGTTACGTGGTGGACCCCTCCTCCGGTGTCGGATGTGGGTGCAGCATCAGCAGATTTCTCTGAGTTTTACAGTTCAGTGAAACACAAGTCCCAGGACTCATAGGAGTGAAGCCTTTCATTTCTTTGGCTGTTGCTCTTCCATGGTTCTTTAAATCACTGGACTTCGGGAGAGATCTGAGTCCGCAGTTGCTGAATCTAGAGTTCTGGGGGGGCTATGCTCGATGGACATATTGTCCGCTGATCGTTTTCGCTGTCGGGGTTTGGAACCCGTTGAGCTGATGGTGTGTACAGGATCTCGAGTGGTTGAGCCCGGCGATTTAGAGGCTTCTTTGCGGCCTCCCCGGCCTCTGCGCGATTGTGTGCTCCTCCTGCGCTGCTTGGGAGATAGAGGAGGAGAGGGCTGGGGCCCAGAAGGTGCGGGTGGAGTGGCCGGATGGGTCCTGAGGGGCCGTACTTCAGTCAGCCAGGTCCAAGCAGCCTGTGGAGAATCAAAGAAGTGTGCTTGGTCCTGGAATACTACACGAAGATGGGCTGGAAAGAGGAGTCTGTTTTGGAGGTTAAGGGTGCGCAGCTTCTGTTTAACGTCTGTGTAGTAGCGCCGTTGGGTCTGAACTTCCCTGGTGTAATCCGGGAACACCATTATGGTATGGTTTTGAAATTTCAGGGTGCCCAGAGTCCATGCCTCTCTCAGGGCAGCATCCTGGTCTTTAAAATTGAGGATCCTGGCGATTATAGGACGATGTGGGGCCCCAGGCGGTGACTTGGGTGCAAGGGATCGATGGGCCCGCTCGATGGCGAACCAGGCAGACTGCGCGCCCCCGGCCATCCATGACATTATCCACTTTTCGATGAAGGTTGCCATTTTACCCTGTAAAATCCCCTCCGGAAATCCCACCAGGCGGAGATTGTTGCGCCTTGATCTATTTTTGGCGTCCTCAGCCCTTTTGTGGAGTTCTTTAGTGTGGGACTGCAGGTGGGCCAATTGTTCTTTGAGTTGGTGGACATCGTCCTCCACTGTGGAGAGGCGGGATTCTGCCTCTGAGATACGGGCCGTGGCATTGCGCAGGTCCTGCCGGATAAGGGCCATGTCCACCCGGACCTCGCCAATCTTGCCCTCCACCGAGGCCTGGGACATGCTGATCGCCTGCAGGATTGCAGTAAGGTCACTACCAGGGAGGGCAGGGCTGCCCCAGCCCCCTCCGTTGGACCCCGCTCAACTGTGGCAAACTGGTCCATTTTAGTCTGCGTTTGGGTTGCAGAGGACTTGTGGCCTCGGTCCTTCCCCATGGTCAGTGCCGAAAGAGTCTCTGGCAGGACCGACGGCAAGGGTTCTTAGGCCTGGATTGGATCAGTCAGGAAGTGGAGAGCCCAGTTCCGCTCTGATTCCCACACGTTACAGCAAGGAGGGCGAGCTCTGGAGTTTGCAGTGAGGGGTCAGCGGACAGTGGGGCCTCAAGGGGCATGCGGTCAGTCAGAAGGCCCAGCGGGTCGTTAGTACAGGTTCCAGACCCCTGAGTGCTCCCGCCCAGGGTCAAGCGGCTGCGGCCGGAGGTCCAGGGTGGAAGTGGGGCCCGGTGTTCCAATCGTCCAGTCCGCCAGGCGCTGGTAAGGCCCTACAGTGGGGTGTCAGGAATGGTGGCCGTCCCCCTGCAGCAAGGGCCAGTCGGAGGTGGGGGGGATCTTGAGGGTCTGGAGTGGTAGGAGCCTCGATGTGCAGGGGATTGTGTCACTGCCCCCCCTCAAAGTCCAGCTAGAAGGCCTCAGTGCACCTCAGTGTCCAGGTGAGGAGGTGGCAACTGTGATGTCGGTGTCCAGCCCTGGGGCCATCCCAACGATCCTACTCCTGTAGGGAGCGAGATGGGAGCCTCTGTGGCGATCAGTGGGTGGTCCCACGAGGACGTAAGAGCGGTGTCTCGAGGTATCACAGCCTGATAGTCCCAGTCCCTCCCACACAGGGCCACAGGATGTTGGCGCGGGCCGGGGCCGAGGTGTCCCTCCGAGACCAATTAGGCGGTGGAGCGTCGCCTCCAGGGGAGCTCCAGCAGGCAAGAGAGGAGGGGGAGGAGGAGCGGCATCCCGGGGCCGATGAGTCCACCCCAGGTCCGCCACCCGATCCGGCTGTAGGTCCTGGGGGAGGGAGGCCGAGTGGACCAAGATCAGCAGGGGCCCCCCGGGGCCACGGATCACGGGGCACAGATACACGGCTTCAGCCCCCCCGGAGAGATGGAAGATCTCCATGGCCCGCCGGAGTAGCAGGCAGGGAGGGGCACTCACCGCTGTCTCGGAGGCCCGGCGGGGCGCGGAGTCGGCCGCTCCGGTCGGATCAGGCTGTAGGCTTCCACGAGGACTCACCGCACCAAAGTCGCTCTCCTGGCCTCGGAGGTAAGGCGCTGGGCTCACCGTCGCTTCGGCTCTCAGGTGGGCCTCCACCTCCTATGGTCTGTGTCTTCGCACCGCCACTCGTACCTCGCGCCCCCGGCGGCCGCGGATCAGCGCATCGATCTGGGGGGAGAAGGCCCAATGGTGGAGCCTGGTTGGCGCCACGGCAGCCAGTTGTGGGGCAGCTCCTCTCCGTTTGTCCTCAGGAGGGCCGGCAGGTAGGGCGTCGGTCTGGAGTCACTCTGGGTTTCAGCAGGCCCCCGGCGGATGATCTCAGGCCTCACCGGGCTCCCTCAGGGACGGGGCCAGGTTCGCCATCTTGCGTGGCCACGTCGCAGGTCTCAGGAAGGAGAAGTGGCCCTGAGCGGGCGCCGTAGGTGCTTCAGTCGCCTCAGGGTGATGGCACTGTATCAGGGAAGAGGCAGCCGTTTTTGCGACAAGAATTAGGCTGTCGATGGCTGTGGATCTCGGAGCGGATGACGGAGGGGTCCGAAGCACTGTTAGAGTGCGACCGCCATCTTGACGCTCCAATACACGCCTCCTCGGATTTTTAAAGGTTGTAAAAATACTGGTCGTAATTTGCGATCAGTATTTTGCAACCTGATATGTCCATCTGGCCCCAACTAATTAAAAAATACAGCAGGAGGGGCTTTGCCTAGGTTTGGAAAACATATTTGGTTTGCAGCCTTGAAGCTGGCTTCACTATCAATACAACATTCCTGTATGGAGAATAGTGAGTTGTCCCAAAAGAGATCACAATGTGTGAGCGCAAGGTAAGTGGTTTTATTTATTTATTTATTCATTTTCCCTATTCCACCGTTTGTTACTTTCACCCCCCACCTCTGCCCCGCCCCACTGCGCTTACCTGCATCATCCGTGACTGAGTTACAGACACATGAATAGAGCAGAACATGCAGGATCGAGGACACAGGGTTGTTTCCCTCATGTGATCCTCAAATCCAGACCTTTACAACTGACATTATTGTTCTCTGAGCAGGTGGAAATTGTCAGCAGACCTGTGTCTGGTTTTACCAGGTGCATTTTCACATCTAGTAACACCAGCCCAGCATTCCTGTACCTGGTAGTTTTGAGCGTGGGTGCACCGGCTTACTCAGCATGGAGAGCGGTATCCCCCCTTGGCTGACTGATAATGAGGGCCCCAGTGCCCTATACTTGTATCTGTATGCCATTGTAATTCAAGGCAGGCAGAGTCTGAAAAGACCCAAACAACAGCAATATGTTGCTATCCAGGAAGATTAACTAATTTTTCATGTAAACACTGGGCAGCAAGCAAAGTTGCTGCGCTGTGTTGCATGAAAAGGAGACAGGAGAAATGAGCCATAACTACTTAGATTTGGCACATTTCTGCTGCCTCCTAGCGCTGGCACACTGTGTGCTGCCTAGCACCAACACAGGCACCCTTGCACCATAGTGCAAGGATGCCTGCTTTACAGGCAGGATTGTTTTTGTTTGGGAAGGGACACCTTCCTGCACGAAAACAATCCTTAGAGGCATTTTCCTCTTTCTACGTGTGCTGCAGAATGCAGCACATATGGAAAGAGAAAATAACAAGCAGAAATAAAGATATTTCTCCTTCTTATGTCTCACTTGAGAAGGTGTAGTTTTTTGACTCATTCCCAGTCTTTGTAAATCTGGAAATAGGTCAAAATCCATGGGTGGAAACATGGGAACACCCATGCTCCACCCACGGTACGCCTCCCTATGAAATGTAACTAGTGCCGGACTGGCCGTAGCGGGCACTGGGCGTTTCCCCGGGAGGCTGGAAGGGTGGGGGCGGTTTTGCAGCGGTGGGGGCCGATATTGTTACTGGGGGCTGGTTTTGCAACAGTGCTGCAATATCTGCCCCCAGTAACAAAAGCAGCAATGCTTCACACTTGCATTCCCCCCTCCCGGGGGCTGGTACGACAAAATTGCCAGGGCTGCTTTGGTTTCCCAGTCCGACCCTGAATGTAACACAGCACACGCAGCTGCCTTGTGTTACATTTATTTCCAAAGACACACAAGGCCATGCAAATCAGGCCTTGCGTGGCTTTGTAAATTAAACTAAAGCCTTTGTGCTGCCCTTGCATTGCCTTGAGTGACACAAGGACAACACAAAGACTTCATAAATACAGGCCCGGTATCACACATCACACTCCAAGCATATTCATCTAACAGAGGTTACTTTTCCACTAACTCTACTGACCGCGCATCTCCACAATCCGAATAAAGACTATGATGGAAACTTCAGAACAACTGCACTATCAATAGTGCTGTGAAACCTTACCAATGGCAGATGGTACGCTATAAAAATGGCAAATACCAATATTTTGAGAATGGGCAAACCCACATAAAATGCAATCGACTGGGTTTTTTCTATTACCCAGACATTCGCATGGCTTGCATTGTTTCACGTCTTCATATGTTTTGAATTGACGCAGTTCTGTGTCTATTGAGTCGTTCAGTTAAATCGAAAGACTGCCTGTGATATACTGAGCTTTCATGCAAGGAAAATTGGAAACGCAAGCTGAAAATCAAAGCAAGCCAGCCGTGGCTGATTGCCTCTCTGCCAGCGCCCACATGACAAATATCCAGGAAGCGAGTTTAAGGAAGTGAAGCTGATTGTGAATTACCAGCTGGGACTGTTGTGAGATAAAATCTACAGTATGGGGCCCAGGAAATTCTTTGTCACAGTGTAGATTAAGAAACCAGAGGAAGCTCTGACATCAAAATACCATGCCATCTTCGATGTCAGGGTATCTATCTATCTATCTATCTATCTATCTATCTATCTATCTATCTATCTATCTATCTATCTATCTATCTATCTATCTATCTATCTATCTATCTATCTATCTATCTATGTGTCTGGCTGCCTGCCTGTCTATGTGTTATGTGTGTGTGTGTATATAGATGTATGTATGCATGTATATATATCTATATCTATCTCTCTCTCTCTCTCTCTCTATATATATATTATCTACTGGCGGTCGCCAGTAGATAGTTATAGTTAGGACCTATTTTCCATAGGAAATCCGCGAAATTCTATTTGAAATAACTCTTGCGTCGGTTGACGAATCTTCGCGAAATTTTCAAACTTTATGGCCCGCTCCGGTCCGCTCCTACCCTGAAAGTCTCAGGGTGATTCGTCAAGCGGGGGCCGAGAAAAAAGGGGGGTCCCAAAACGTGTTTTCCCCATTCATTTTCCCATAGGAAACTTTAGACACGGCTACAGCCCGAACTGCTGAACGGAATTACACCAAATTTGGCAAAGAGGTAGTTCTTTGTTCAGAAAGAACCCTTTTTGTTAAATGGTGTAAATCCGTTCAGTAATTGCGGAGAAATTAAAAAAATAAGAGTCAAAAAATCAATTTCCCATAGGAAACTTTAGACACGGCTACAGCCCGAACTGCTGAACGGAATTACACCAAATTTGGCAAAGAGGTAGTTCTTGGTTCAGAAAGAACCCTTTTTGTTAAATGGTGTAAATCCGTTCAGTAGTTGCTGAGAAAATCAAAAGTAAAAGTACATATATATCTATGGCCGCGTCGGATTTGCGCACCCTCCCGATCACGAGCTGTCTGCTAATTGGCTGTCAACACTCCAAACCAGGAAGTGTTGGCAGCCATCTTGTTCCTCGGTAGAACCGAGGAACAAGAAAGCAGTAAAAAAGTGCGCAAAACGCACAAAGGGGGCAGGGTAGAAACACCCTGACCCCCTAGGTCTGCTCAGGGGGTCCCACAAGGACCCCCTGGGCAGAAAAAAGCATTTTTTTTTTTTTTTAAATCGGCAGGATGCGCTCAGGGAGCGCGAATCCTGCCGAAAAAAATCGAAGAGCGGTCTCCCGCGCTTCGATTGTATTTTGCCCCCGGGTGGCCCAAGTCCCGGGGGCATGGTGGGGGTTAAATTTATGTATGGGGGGCCTCAAAGGGCCCCCAAGCCCCGGGGACCGCCACCCCCGGGGCTTTCTTTTAAAATGGTGCGGGAGGGCTCTGAGCCCTCCCGCAGCCCCGGGGACCACCACCTCCCGGGGCTTCTTTTTTTTAGTTTTTCCTGTGTGGGGGAGGGGGGCTCGAGCCCCCACACGCCCAGGGACCGCCACCTCCCGGGGCACTAACAAATTAAAATGGGGGTCCGTTTTGGACCCTCGAAGCCCGGGGACCACCACCTCCCGGGGCTTTGCTGATGTGGGGAGAGGGGCCGCGCGGCCCCCTCCTGGAGCCTGTGGTGGCCCTGGGGACCACCACCCCCAGGGCCGGCTCCTGCAGTGTCCCGGGGTGCCTACCCCCGGGACACTGCTGTTTGCAATGACAGGACGGGAGCCTCGCGGCTCCCGTCCTGTCATTGCAAACTGCTTTGGATATTGGAAGAGAGCAGGGAAACCTGCTCTCGCTCCAATATCCAAAGACAATTGCTTTTCCACACGGGGAGCAGCATGTTAGCTGCTCCCCATGTATAAAAGCAATGCCGGCTCCCGTAGGACACGGGGAGCCGGCGGGACTGTGGGGGGTTTGGGGACCCCCCCACAGTCCCCAACCAGAGGCCAGGCCCCGGGGGATGGGGTCCCCGGGGCAAGTAGTGGCCCGGGAGGGGGGCCACGCGGCCCCCCTCCCCAGAAATAATTTTAAAAAAATAAATAAATAAAAAAAAAAGGGGGTAAGGCCCTGGGGGATGGGGTCCCCAGGGCCCAAAAATAAGAAAAAGGAAGGGGGGCCACACAGCCCCCCTTCAGGGAGAAAAAACGATCGGCCCGCAGGCCCCGCCCCTTCCTTCACCACTCTGCAAACGCGCCCCCTGGCGCGTTTGCAGATGGGAAGTAATTCCCCTTGAATACTGGGGGTCCCTGGGGCCAACTAGCCCACCAGGAACCTCCAGTATGCGCCAGGGGCTGCGTTGCAGAGAGGTGTACAGAGGCCACGCCCCTTTATACACCTCTCTGCAACGCAGCTCTGTGGCGCTTTTGGAGGTACATGGTGGGCTAGTTGGCCCCAGGAACCCTCAGGATTCAAGGGGACTTAATCCCCAACCTAAAACGCGCCACGGGGCACGTTTGCACAGTGGTGAAGCGAGGGGGCGGGGCTTCAGGTGACATGTGTGCAAACAGGCCCCATGGCGCGTTTTAAGATGGGGAATTAATTCCCTTCAATCCTTAGGGTCCCTGGGGGCCAACTAGCCCAACAGGTACATCCAGAAAGCGCCACAGAGCTGCGTTGCAGAGAGGTGTAAAAAGGGGTGTGGCCTCGCTACACGTCTCTGCAACGCAGCCCCTGGCGCATACTGGAGGTTCCTGGTGGGCTAGTTGGCCCCTAGGGACCCTCATGATTCAAGGGGACTTAATCCCCCAACTTAAAACGCGCCACGGGGCGCGTTTGCACAGATGTCACCTCAGGCCCCGCCCCTACCTTCACCATTGTGCAAATATTCCTCTAAAATCTGCCGAACTACGAATTCGGATTTACTCACCTGTTATCAGGAGAGACCTCAGTGCTGCATCTTTCAGCCCAGTACTAATCCTGAAAAGTAATTTTAACCGTACTTACCAGTAACTTGAATTTCCTTCCATAGGATATCATTGCCTGCTTTTTGCTGAAAAAGTTTCTAAGTGTTGATTTTTGAAACATACAAATATTCCTCTAAAATCAGCCGAAATACGAACTCCGATTTACTCACCTGTTATCAGGAGAGACCTCAGTGCTGTATCTTTCAGCCCAGTACTGGTCCTGAAAAGTAATTTTAACCGTACTTACCAGTAACTTGAATTTCCTTCCATAGGCTAACATTGACTGGTTTCACTTGGAAATTCTTCTAAGTGTGGAGTTTTGGAACTTTAAAATATTCCTCTAAAATCAGCCGAAATACGAATTCCGATTTACTCACCTGTTATCAGGAGAGACCTCAGTGCTGCATCTTTCAGCCCAGTACTGATCCTCAAAAGTAATTTTAACCGTACTTACCAGTAACTTGAATTTCCTTCCATAGGATATCATTGTCTGCTTTTTGCTGAAAAAGTTTCTAAGTGTTGATTTTTGAAACATACAAATATTCCTCTAAAATCAGCCGAAATACAAATTCCGATTTACTCACCTGTTATCAGGAGAGACCTCAGTGCTGTATCTTTCAGCCCAGTACTGGTCCTGAAAAGTAATTTTAACCGTACTTACCAGTAACTTGAATTTCCTTCCATAGGCTAACATTGACTGGTTTCAGTTGGAAATTCTTCTAAGTGTGGAGTTTTGGAACTTTAAAATATTCCTCTAAAATCAGCCGAAATACGAATTCCGATTTACTCACCTGTTATCAGGAGAGACCTCAGTGCTGCATCTTTTAGCCCAGCACTGACCCTGAAAAGTAATTTTAACCGTACTTACCAGTAACTTATATTTTCTTCCATAGGAATCCATTGTCTGGTTTTCAGCTGAAAAGTTTCAGTGTCGATTTTCACAAACTACAAATATTCCTTAAAAATCGCCTGTATGACTTAAACGCATTCTTTCAACTGTTTACAGGAGATGCACCAGTGCTGGATCCAGGATCCAACACTGAGTAAGAAAAAGTAACGATAACAGTTTTTACCTGCTAAGTGAATTTCCTTCCATAGGATAACATTGGTGATTCTATGAGAAAAAGTTTCTAAGTGTCAACTTTTAAAATACAATAATATTCCTTAAAAATCACTACTGTAACCAAAACGCTTTTACTCAACTGTTTACAGGAGATGTCCCAGGACTGAATCTAGGATCCAGTCCTGTGGTTAGAAAAGTAATCCATAAAGTAACTAATTGCATTTAACTAGAAATTCACATTGAGCTGAATGTTGCATTGTGTTTGAAAATGTGTTGCCCATTGCAACAACTGTAACTACTGTACTTAAAAGTCTATTGCCTATGTGCAAAGTATTTAAACTAAAGTAATTCATTCTGAGAAAGTATTTTTTGTAATGTATAATGTAATTACAATGTAATTTAAAAAATAAAATATGTAAAAAAAAAATGTTTCTAAAAATTTAGTAAATCAGTATGAAAAAAATAAATATAACAATTAATACATTTAAAAATTGTCATTTACAAAACCTTTGAAATTCACTGAAAAAACCGTAGGTTTCAGACATGTTATAGTTAGGAATTAGCATTTAAAAAACCTTTGAAATTCACTGAAAAAACCATAGGTTTCAGACACGTTATAGTTAGAAATTTGCATTTAAAAAACCTTAGAAATTCACTGAAAAACCATAAGGTTTTAGGGACAGTTATAGTTAGTTGGACATTGCACTCGTACAAAACCCGTGAAATTCCCCCGTTATAGTTAGTTCAGGTAACTATAACTCGCGCCCCATAATGCACTGCTGATGATGTCACATATTACATCACTCATGACATGGTCAGTGACATCACTGATGACATCACTGATGACATCTCAAATGACATCACTGATGACATCACTGATGACATCATCCATGTGAGAATTTAATGCATCTTCTCACACCCTAATATAAGTTTTGAAACACCCACTCTAAATTACAGACTGCCATTCTCAAAACCATACACACTCCAATACCAATAAGTACATACCCACTCACTGATTCTTAGGTCTACACACACACATCTACTCACTCACCCGTACAGTCACTTATACTTACAGTCACTCAGTACAGGACTATCATATGCACTCATACACCTATATAAACACTCACACAACGCAACTCATCCATAGAGGTACTCACACACCTAGTCAGTCATGCAAATAATTAATCACACTCCAATTTACTCACCTATACAGTTATACACACCAGCTCACTTACTCATAAAAATACTAGCACATTCTTACGCTCCTATGCAATCACTGATGCAAGCACACACTCATCCATATAGCCACTCTCACAATCACACACTCTCACTTATAGCCATTTATATACTCCAACACACATATATACTGCCTTTCACATATGTAGTTACTCACACATGTACCACTGAGATATACATTCAATCACTAACACACCCATACATACACTCACCCACCCATACAGTCCATCACAGACGCACTCTTGAAACCATGCACCCAGTGAATCACCCACTCACACATCTATGCACAGTCACACTCACCCCACCCACACAAACACTGAGGCACCCATACAGATACTCAGAGAACCAATCCATAACCCATATAGACACTCATTTAGCTAGTCAGAAACCCATGCAGCTGCTTACACAACAACAGACAGACGGATACAGACATTCACACAGTTTAGTCACTCACCCATGCATCCAGTAAGATACGTTTAATCACTCACTTATAGACTCAGACACGCACCTACTAAATCATCCATTCAGACACTTATACACCCACTCATTCTTCAATACGCCTTTCCCTATATATATTAAACATATTTAAACTTTACACAAACACACAGTCACTGGATGATGTCATCAGTGATGTCATCAGTGATGTCATTTGAGATGTCATCAGTGATGTCATCAGTGATGTCACTGACCATGTCATGAGTGATGTAATATGTGACGTCATCAGCAGTGCATTGCGGGGGCGCGAGTTATAGTTACCTGAACTAACTATAACGGGGGAATTTCACGGGTTTTGTACGAGTGCAATGTCCAACTAACTATAACTGTCCCTAAAACCTTATGGTTTTTTCAGTGAATATATATATTCGGGCACTTTGTTGGATAATCTGTTTACAGGGCAGCCCTGTCCTGGAAGGGGCACCATTTCCATCTGATTGGAGAGGCTGGGGAGCGAAACCTTTCGAATCCTGTACAGCGCATCACTTCATATGCATATTGAGCTGGTCTTTGGCACTCTACATCCTACTAAGGAGAATTGTAAGCTTTTAATCCAGACTGTGCATTACACCTACTCAAGGTTTTATTTATTGCTCACATTTGGAACTTTATATCCCAGAATGCACCTGTAGGACACTGCACTTAGCGAGTCCATGCGACGGCAGTTAAAATAAAAGATGCCGGAAATTACATTCATGTGAGCTTGTAATGCCATTCTTTAGAAGCCCGAGAAGAAGAGGCTTGCAGCCTCGAAACGCGTCAGCGGAATGATTAATGGCTGGGGTGTGAGACTACGCTGCATGAACAGGCCGGAGGGCGCAAGTGATGACGAGTGCCCCTTCAAATGCTTCCGGGCACTTTGTTGGATAATCTGTTTACAGGGTAGCCCTGTCCTGGAAGGGGCACCATTTCCATCGGATTGGAGAGGCTGGGGAGCGAAACCTTTCGAATCCTGTACAGCGCATCACTTCATATGCATATTGAGCTGGTCTTTGGCACTCTACATCCTACTAAGGAGAATTGTAAGCTTTTTAATCCAGACTGTGCATTACACCTACTCAAGGTTTTATTTATTGCTCACATTTGGAACTTTATATCCCAGAATGCACCTGTAGGACACTGCACTTAGCGAGTCCAGGCGACGGCAGTTAAAATAAAAGATGCCGGAAATTACATTCATGTGAGCTTGTAATGCCATTCTTTAGCAGCCCGAGAAGAAGAGGCTTGCAGCCTCGAAACGCGTCAGCGGAATGATTAATGGCTGGGGTGCGAGACTACGCTGCATGAACAGACCGGAGGGCGCAAGTGATGACGAGTGCCCCTTCAAATGCTTTCGGGCACTTTGTTGGATAATCTGTTTACAGGGCAGCCCTGTCCTGGAAGGGGCACCATTTCCATCGGATTGGAGAGGCTGGGGAGCGAAACCTTTCGAATCCTGTACAGCGCATCACTTCATATGCATATTGAGCTGGTCTTTGGCACTCTACAGCCTACTAAGGAGAATTGTAAGCTTTTTAATCCAGACTGTGCATTACACCTACTCAAGGTTTTATTTATTGCTCACATTTGGAACTTTATATCCCAGAATGCACCTGTAAGACACTGCACTTAGCGAGTCCAGGCGACGGCAGTTAAAATAAAAGATGCCGGAAATTATATTCATGTGAGCTTGTAATGCCATTCTTTAGCAGCCCGAGAAGAAGAGGCTTGCAGCCTCGAAACGCGTCGGCGGAATGATTAATGGCTGGGGTGCGAGACTACGCTGCATGAACAGGCCGGAGGGCGCAAGTGATGACGAGTGCCCCTTCAAATGCTTTCGGGCACTTTGTTGGATAATATATATATATATATATATACACACACACACGCACACTCACACAAACACACACACACACACACACACACACAACACATAGACAGGCAGGCAGCCAAGTTCACAATATGCCGGTCATGAACACAATGAATACGAGTTCTGGGACAGCCTTACACACAGTGCTGAGGATAAATTGGCCAACAGGGACATCCTCAAAGAAATGGGTTTTGACATTGACATAACATCGAGTGGCTTTCAACCCAAAAGCCGCACGAATCCCAATGCTCCACATGATGCCTTTGACTCGTTTCATGAGCCTATGATTATGGAACTTCCCGAAGTAAGAGACAGTAAATATTATGGCGAATTCAATTTAATCAAAGATGAGAAGCAAGCTGTAGACTCTCTGGCTAAAGACAAGAATATTTTGATAAAACCCTTGGACAAGGGGGGGAACATTGTTATTCTGAACACCAAACAATATTGTGAAGAAGCATATAGACAATTGGAGGACAGGAAATGCTATGTAGTGATTAAACAGGCCAAATACACAAAATCCATTGTTGAATAAGCTGACTTACTAACTACCTGGCTAGGCAAAGGCCTAATTGATGATGGCGAGATCAGCTTTATGAAAGCAGATCATTCCACAGAACCTTCCATATACTTTCTTCCCAAAGTACACAAGCAGTCCACTAAACCACCGGGGAAGCTGATAGTTTCGGATAATGGGAGACTATTGGAGTCCACAACCATGCATTTAAACCACTTTTTGGCCCCACATGTACTGGCACAGGCATCCTATTGCAGGGATACCATGGATTTCCTAACTAAAATTCAGAGGATCCACTGGGAAGAAACATACGTGATGATAACACTTGATGTCAATTCCCTTTACATTTGCATTGATCGGCAACAAGGAATTGACACATATGTTTCATTCTTGAATGGCAGATCCATAAATCTCCTCGATCACACTCATGTTGAGCAAAATTATGTCTTTTTGCCTCAATCAAAATATTTTTCTCTTTGATGAGGTATATTACTGCCAAGTTTGAGGAGCAGCTATGAGCACCTGCTTCGCCCTCAGTTTCGTGAACTTGTTCCTGGGCTGGTGGGTGAAGCAGGTATTCTGGACTGATGAATATGAAACATACAGTTCCCATATCAGCATGTGGATAAGATACATAGAAAATGTGTTTATCATATGGGATGGAGATGAGAAGCTAGCCGTTGAGTTTGTGAATTGGTTACAAGTTAACAACTTGAATCTCACATTCAGTCACAAGTCGAGTACCACTAGTATAGTGTATCTTGACATTTGCTCCACACCTTTGTGGATTGACAACGAAATTGTACAGAAAAGAAACTGATGGCAACAGCATACTACATGCTGAAAGCACAATTCAACCAACCTCAAATGAAGCATTCCCTTTGGTGAACTTCTACGTGTCAAACAGGTTCCAGGAGAGAGGATAACCTAATAAGGTGCTGAAATCTGCCCAAGGCAGAGTGTCATCCCTGAAAAGGGAGGATCTCCTCTTTAGTAAAAGAAAGAAAAGAGAGAAAAAGAGTACTGAAAACACAAACACCATAAGGTTCATCACTGATTTTAATTACAGGTCAGGTGACATTAGAAGATTGATGAGCAAACACTGGGGAGTCTTGAAAGCTGACCCTGTATGCTATTCCACTCTACCACACTCCACTGTACGTTAATCCAATCTAGGACACTCCACTATACGGCACGCCACTGCATGCTACTCCATTCTATGCTATTCCACTGTATGCTACTCCACTGTACGCCATTCCACTTGATGCTATTCCCCTATATGCCACTCCACTCCACTCTACACTATTTCACTATATGCAACTCCACTATCCATTACTCCACTCTACACCACTCCAGCGTACGCCACTCCACTGTTCCCCAATCCACTGTACGCTATTCCGTTGGACGCTTCACCACTCTACGCCACTACACTCAGCACTATTCCACTGTATGCCACACCACTGTATGCCACTTCACTCAACGGCACTGTAAGTCATTAGATTCTACACACTCTATGCCACTCCACTGTATCACACTCTAGTCTACTCTACCTCGCTCCACTGTACAACACTGTACTCAACTCTATGCCAATCCACAGTACTCCACTCTATGACAGTTTCCCACACTCTACGACATGGCATAACATTACACTGTACGACACGCCACTCCACTCTAGAACACTTTTCTCCACTCTATGCTAGGCCACTACACTGTACTCCACTCCACAGCACTGTACTATACGAGACGCCGTTCTACTATATCACACGTTATTCCATTCTACACTACGCCACTCTACGCGACTCCACTGTACAACAGTTTAGCCCACTGTATGACACTACAATGTATGCTGCTCCACTCTACAACTCTCTACTCTATAAAATTGCACTCTGCAACACTCCACTACACTCTATGCAACTGTCTGACACCATTCTACACTGTATGTGGCGAGTGATGCGAGAAGACTGTGTAAGAAGGCGCCCGACATATAGCAAATTGAAAGTGGTGCGTAAATTATAAATGTAATTTATAACGGGTGATGTGTAAATTAGAAATGTAAGTTATAGCTGAAACTTTAGAATTTCTAAAGTTTGTGTAGTTTAACTTGGGTTGTCTGCAGAAAGAATGAATAAATACAACACAACAACCCTGCTACCATCACAGACATCTGACTAAGCGAATGGAGCCAGCTTGCCCCACAGGACACGTCCTCCATCATGAACTCGGCCCACTCGGGTCCCAGCCGACCCATGCCCTCACTACATCGTCAACCTAGGCGAAGCTAGACTTGTCCTGGATCTCCCTAGATGAACCCACATCACCCCCTACCTCAGGGAACTCCACTGTACACAAAAGATGCCAGTTCAAGCTTCTTTCCCATGCATACTAGGCCTTACACAACTGCGGACCCACCTACTTGAACCACCGCCTAAACTTCTATCAGCCCACCAGACACCTCCGCTGCGCTTCCCTTTTTCTAACACTCACCCCCGCATCTGATGTAGCAGATGCGGAGGTCGCTCCTTCTACCTAGCAGTGAAGACATGAAACTAGCTACCCTTTCATCTAAGGATGTCCTTATCTCTTTCAGAGGTCCGAAAGTCCCTGAAGACCTGGCTATTCGGCTAATCAACTGGTCCCTGCCAGTGCCTGAATACCCTCACGGGTGACAAGTAGAGTTCTACAAATCTACTGACGTATATATATATATATATACATATATATATATATCTATCTCTCTCTTTCTAAGTGTGTGTATATAGATATCTATATATCTATATATATATAAATAAATATTCACTGAAAAAAAAGGGTTAAAGTAACATTATAGTTAGGTGAATTTGTCAGTGATAACATTAATGTTTTGAACTAAAAAGATCATAGAAATTCACCAGTAATAGTTAGCAGAACTAACTATAACTTGTGTCTCCGCCATGCACTGCTTATGACCTCACATATGACATCACTCATGACATGTTCTATGCAGTGGTGGTTTCTCTATGAGGGCGTCGGGGCTCCGCCCCCGTTACATGCTCAGCAGTCATTTATTAAAAAAAAATACCCGACGACGACGTTGCACGGCCAGTCATTTATTTAAAAAAAATACCCATGATCAGTTTATGAGCTGCCAAAAAATGCCTTGAACGCGGGGCACTGTATGCCCCACACTCACTCACCGATATGTATCACCACTAATGTGAGTCACGTCACGTGACTCACCCTGCCTGCCCTGTTTGCTCGCTAAGGCTACGTGTTTGCCGGCTGAGAACCTCACAGCCCTGAAGGTTGTGATGTCATCAGCTCGGCAAAGACCTAGCTGCAAGCAGTAGGGTCCACCCCCTGATGGCGTGGAGGTTAAGTTAGCCCCGGGCGTTTTCAATACAAGCCCGGGATCGCTAACCCTCCACGTCAATCAGAGAGAGTGGAGCTTGTCACCACACCCTTTCCCAACTCGTTACAGGGCGTGGGTGGGACCCCTCCCTGTGACGAGTTGGGAAAGGGTGTGGCAGGCGGGAAGCAGGAATCGAGTCTGCGCAGACTCGACCACCTCAGGTGTCCCGCGCTGAGTCTGCAGTGACTGTGGCAGTTGCGGGTCAGAGTTCCTTTTGTGACTGCGTCATCAAAGTAACGAGGTAACACTTGCCGCTCCCAAGTCTGCCCCATCTTGCTTTGGGTCCCATTTCAAACCTCTTTGACATCCTGCCCTTTGCCCGTCGTCTCTTCCTGCCTTTCTTTCATCTTTCTCCCTTTGTATTTGCCCCTTCCAACTGTAATTACTCCTCAGTATGACCGCCATCCCCCCACACTAGGTCTACCCATTTAAAATCTGCCCTTTCCGTGCCGTTTGTCCCCTGCCCGGCCCCGTTTATCATGCCCCCTCTGTCCCGTGTCTGCCCCTCCATCTCAATGCCGGCCTTCAATTGAGAGGATTACTCTGGGCCTAAACGACATGGAGCTCGTCCCATTCTTCTGTGGCTTTAAAGAGAAGGAGCGAGAACCTGAGTAAATCTCTTCATACTGTACTTTCATAAAGAGATAATTACACTCTGCCCTCAGGCCCTGACTGGCTGCTGAGACGCGCAGACACTTTCAAGAGGCGCCATGAATTGTGTAAGGCTCCGACCTGCTGGGGGGGAGCCTGGTTCACATCACAGCGATCTCTGACGGTTTTGGCACGGCCAGGTGGGAAGGTGCCCTGGGAGAGGAAGAGATAGAGCGAGGAGGAAGCTAAGTCTGTGGAGGAGACGGAGTCCATCGCGCAAGCCAGTGGATGCGCAGCAGGAGGTGTCCCTAGACATCAGGGTCTCCAATAGTTCAGTAGGTCTTGGGACGGAGTCAGTCATGTGTTGGTTGAGTGCAAACGTGTTATTTTAGGACAAGCTGGTGTCTCTAAAATAGGGTTAGACAGATTATTAACTCAATCTGGCAGTTTAAGGCTGCTTCACTCTAAGCCTTTCTAGCAGATTTAAAGGTAAAAAGTATGTAAAAAGCTGTGTATTGCAGTACACCATATATGTTGTAGGTTAGTTCCCACTTTTACCATGTAAACAAACTGGTCCCTCACAGGCACCTATGCGCTGCTTATGTTTGCAGAGAGTCAGGCCGCGATACAGGCATCCAGCCTAGACTCCAGAGGAATCCCGCCACTGCTCTAGGCCTCGGAGTCGGTTACAGATCAGGTGATGGGAACCCTGTACATTTCTAACATGCCACTGACTTCACAAGGCCAGTAAGCCTGGACCAATGTCAATCACATGTCAGGTTTGTGTGTGTACCTAATCTGTAGATCTCTTTTTCGAATTGTTCCTCAAGTGAGATGGCAATTTCTCGATTTCTGACTTGTAATAACCTTGAGAACCCCTTGTGACAGTTTGTCGATGCATTTCACTCAAGTGAAATAATTAGGGTACAGTGCCATGCTAGTTGGTCAAAAGCAAAGTTTGTTTGAATAAAAAAGCATTTATATAGAGATGGTAGGTGCATTAGGCCCGAAAATATTTTTGATGATAGCGTTTAGGACGTTTCTCAGGTACAAAGTGACTATCAGTAGGAAAGATGACGACTTTTTATGACCAGTTCGCTAAAGACCATTACCTCATGATATTTTATTTATTGGTATTGTATTTGCACTCGATTTCATCCCCAATCACTCCCGCTCCTTGAATGCACTTTGGTTTATGTTTCAAGATCCTGGTTGCCCTTCCTCTCGTCTGCACGTCTTCCCCATCTCATAGTGACGTCAGGCTCCGCTTGTCCCCCTTTACTTTATGCTTTCAGAGATACAAAAAACGGGTTGCAGAACTCAGCCCCATCCGGTAATGCTGTACACCATTAGAGTACAGAGCAGTGAATTGCAAGTTTGTTTTCTGCCTCCAAAATTGAAACAGAGCAAAGATTAGCAATGCAGTATCGTGCATGTGTAATGACACACATTCTCGCTCTAATGTCTGTTTAAGGAACTGTTTTCAAGTTAAAAATCCATGTAACAATCTATTGTGGGAAAGTTGTCAGATTTTTTGTAAATTATTTTCCTGTTGTGTCTGAACGAACAGGGACAGGGTGCACTGATGACGTTTTTTCATGTTGAATAGTTGCAGTTTATTTAGCGCCCACCAAGAATGCGCTTTGGTTCTTGGCTCTTTTATTGAGGCGTTATTGTTAGCTGGAACAATGAATGGGAGGGTTCAGTCGTGACCTGCTGTGTAAACAACAGTGCATACATGAACTTGGCAAGCTCTTTTACTGGGGTTCGAATCTGTGATCTGCCTGAGTGAGGTGGCACGTGCGTTGATCTGGTGAGCTACCTTACTTGGGTTCAAGTGTGCAACCTGCAGATTAAAGTGGCAGATTCAGCTCATGGGGGCAAGGCACCGGCTGCAGTCACATTGCGTGGGATTGGTACGTGTGGCGTTCACGTGGATCTATGGCGCAGGTGTATTAACCCACTGAACCCCACACGCTGTGCGGTTAAGGAAGGAATCAGACATTACATTGACTGGCTTTGAAAAATTGTGTAATGTAACATGGCTGCGCATTTGACAATGGTGGTAAAAAGGCCTTTTTAGGGGCACACTTGCACGCAGGATTTAGAAGTATTGCGTGGTTAATAAAGATTATTATATTTTCATGTATGAATTTCTGCTTTCAGAAGAGTAAACTCGTTCTATATAGAGCACACCCTGTGCCTCACCTCTGAATGGGAGATGTGGTGACCTTAGGGCTTCCAGTGTTGCACTGGTGGTGCTACAGCCTCTGGCTTTATAGATCACTTGTGTATTCCAATTCTGAAGTTTAATAAACGGTTGTTTTTTTAATACAAGTTCAAAAATTTATCATAGCTATACGTACGTTCCAGTTATATTATACTTTATTCTCCTGCATATTCTTTTAAATCTGTATTTTCACAGGGGGGGGGAGGGAGGTTTATTGGACCCTTACAATATGGAGGGAGTTCAGGCCAGGTCTCAGCAACGTGCCATAACACTGTCTTTATCAAAAATCATTTCTATGACCCGGATATGGTCTATGTTCCATTAACAATTGACAGTGTCCACTGGCACAGAGGAACTCTATGGTCAAAGCGGAGAAGGTAATGCCCTTTCCCAGTGGGCCCAAAGCACCCATTAGACCCCAGGGGCAAACCCACTGATTTCTGCTTGGTATTGGACACTCATTGGCAACCACAGACTGAAGCCCAGCTCCTGGACTCAACCTCGTTCAATATCCGATTGACCTCTGTAGTATTCTATAGTTGTGCACAGTATAAATACACTTGCAGTTGTACATCTGCTTTAACCGTACATTTGTGCTCTGGCCAGACCATGTGCTGGCAGCCTGCAGTGGAATTAATTGTAATTCATGCCTTACAGTGAGTCATTTCATAGTAAGCACGGGTCTCGTCCATACCAAAGTGCTCAGGAGAATGGTGCCTGCTCACAGTATTCCTGGAAAGTCACAAAAAAAAACCCTCCCCTGCTCCTAATGCGCCAGGCCCTCGCTGTGCGATGTGGCACAGGGTTCTAGAAAGCCAGGTTTATGAGTCACTGCTCTCCAGGTTCTGGGCAGCAGCATGTGTGTTACTGTTGGAATTCAGCGGCGACGGTGGTGCAGGAGTGCCAGCCAAGGTAGGCACCGTGCCAGCAGAATGTGCCAGTATATAATGTACCATCTTATTTGACCTCCTTAAGGCCGTCATGCAAACTTAAACTTCCAATTATATTTGTTTGTATAGTGCACACTGCAGAACTTAATTGATTGTAGGCGCTTCAGAGAGCTTTAATCTGGGGTTAGGGGTCACGGTTACCATAACTGACCCAGAGCTTGAGGCTCTAAAATGAACACTAACCAATATGATATTCAATTCTATGTGGAATAAGTAGGCATTTTACTCTGTTGGGCCATCTTGAATGCCACTTTATTTCACGTAGGCACTGGCTCAGTAGACAGATCCAACCTATTTATGCATCATTATTAAAATTAATTGTGGTTTATTGCAATTTAGAATGGCTCATTCATGAGGCCTTGGAACTGACGATAGTTTGAGGGGAGGCAGTGGCCTGTTTCTGTTTAGCACAGTGGCTGCCGAAAGTCTTGAAAATGCACCATTTGCCCACTCATTTTTCAAGATTTTCTCGGGGGGGAACCCCCCCGAACCCTCCTTAGGTCGTTCGGGCTCGCTCGCTACGCACGCTCGCCACGGTGTGCTCCACCACTAACTTTACGCCTCACCACTTTCAAATGTCACCAGCCGCCACTGGTTCTATGAAATCACTGATGACATCTCAAATTACATCACTGATGACATCACAGATGACATCACTGATGACATCATCTAATGAGTGTGTTAATTTGTTTTATAGTTTACATAGTGGCGGGTAACTACCGTATTACTTTTCTACCTAATATTGTAAAGACTGTGTCCAGCTAATGGTTGTAAGTGTTTACAAAACATGTGCTCCTAATGTAGCATAGGTGTGTAGAGGCACAGAACACGTTATCAATCATGTATTGAAGAGTAACTCTGGGTGCAGGTGACAACATGATCCGCACATGTTTTTTGGTACTGCAGAAAACGATTCCAACAGGACAAAGAGTCTATGTCCTACATACTAAGTATTGTAAGCAGCTTTGAGTTATTAGACAGAATCGTCTCAGCATGACAATTTCTACTTAACATAGAAGACTGTGTGCACCAGGTTCTAGTCTATGTACATGTGCTTGTCTTGCTCCAGAGGACGGGGTGTCTGTAAAGTTTTCACCACAGTATGAAGGCTGCAGGTAGTATGATCTTTAGCACCTTCAGACCTTAGTTATTTTAAGTGAATAGTCGCTCTTTGGTCCTGGTACCGCTCTCTTTGGGTATGCTGTAACTGCATCATCTGATACTGATTCCTTTTCTGCTTCTCTTACAGGGTACAATGGTAAAACAGCTTTCACTGTCGCATTCACTTCATCCTTCTATTTAGCCTATCTTCCTTTCCATCTGTCTAACTCTCCCCAATGTTTTAATGTAGTAATCAATTCTTTAATCTGCAATCGTCTCCCTGATACATTCAGATTCTCCAAATCTTTATCTGTGAAATCCAACCTGTATGTTTTTTGTAAAGCTTTAGACTTTTCAATATCAACTCCCTACATCTGTGCAACTTCAGCAAAAGTCTCATGTAAGCATCTTGCTTTTCTCGTAATATTTTTACACAAAAATAACAACTCATCTTCTTGATATTTACCCAGTCTCTCTGGACTAATTGTACCTGCAATCATCTCTTCCAAATCTCCTTTCAATTTAGTCACATCTATGTATGCTTCTTTATTTTGACCACTACATCCAGGAGCTATTTCTCTAATCCAATCATCTAATTCTTCTGGTGATGGACCCAATGATCTCTGTACATCTTCACCTGTCTCACTTCTCAGTCTACTAGGTATCTGTGAATTCACTCTTCTTTCAACCTGCATTAATTTCTTAGGATCCAGATATATAACTCTTTTTGAAGTTTCATTCCTCTCTGAAACATCAACCAATTGTCCTACTTGTCCCGTGGCTACACTCACATTCGTACCACTATTTTCATTAGTTCTCTCCTTAATTTCAGTCGTCTCTCTAAAAAACGAATGAGGATGTTCATTATTCCTCCCTGGAACAGTTAAGGCATGTACTCGAGTGAGTCCTTGCCCATTATACATTGGAACTATTGGACCAATTGTCACTGGAACTGGCAAAACATCTGGGTTCATTATCGGGTTCACTCTTACTAGTTCTTCTCTATTTACATTTTGAATCTGACTTACAACTTCAGGCAATCTATTTATTGGTTCTTCAATCTGAATTAAAGGAGCATTTGGTGAAACACTCGAAACACTTGCACTCGTATTTGTATTAGAGTGTTCTTCTTGATAGGGTGGAGGTCTATTCATCAGTAATTCATTCAGAAAATCTTCATCAAACTCATCTGTACTATTATTTATATTAGTACCCTTCTCTTGAGGATCAATATTTTTCTTTTTCTCTTTAATTTTTCCCTCTTCTGTCGTCTCAGCCTCTCTAACGGTATCTCTTCTCCATAATTTCTTCCGAGCATCCCATTTTGCTTCAGAATACCTACTCACTGTATTTCTGTATCTATTCTGTTGTCTGTCTCTTTCTCTTTTATATGCTTCTTAATCCCACTCTTCAAGAGCTTCGTACTGCATAGGTCTCGGATTTGGACTCAAATTATTCATTCGTCTCCTCAGATTTTCTAAAATCTTAGTATTAAAAGTACCATTTGCTGGAAATGCCAAATTACCATCTTGTTCTGGATATTTCATCCAATTTTCTAACCAAGTACAAGTATGGTATCCCCTTTCTATCGCCATAAATGATGCAAGTGTTCCTTCAGGAGCCATAGAAACTCCTTCTCTAATCGGTATTGGCTCATCTTTACTAACAATGTTTTCAACAGTTTAATTATCTTCATTTTTCTTTTTAAATCTATAAAGTTCGTATTAGTAAACAGATCTACAAACTCCCTTCCGTGTTATGTTTCTCTACTTCCAATCAATATTGTTTTACGCTGTCCAATCTCAGCGCAACTCACACCAACTAACCTATAGCAGCACGGCACTTTTGGTGACGTCTCCTCACCACTGACCAATACCAGCGCGGCTCTTTGTTACGTCAGTATCACTCCTTCTACTGACCCTCTCTTTACAAAATCAGCGTCAATGTCTTTCCAAGTCTTTGACAAACAATAACGAACTACATAAACACAGCTTGTCTGCTCCACTAAAAGAAATACGAAAGTAATTTCATGTACTCTAAGAAATTTCTACACTCCAGCACAACCTCGACCAGCGCGATTATGCTCTCTTACAAGTGGAAAATTCTCAGGACTTCCCCAGTTGCGCACTCAAAGTGGCCCAAATAAACTTCCACTACTTCATTCAGCAAAATTCCCTGTGCAGTAACTTTCAGTTCGACAACCGCCTAGTACCGCATCAACAGCAGACAACGCACATAAAGCTTAATGTATGCCACACTAAGACAGCCCTTAGGCTTATCCCGGGATCTCAGGCCTACGACGGACCCACTAACTTCTTTCCATTGAGATTCAGCAAACCTCAACGTGACATAAAGGTACGAAATCACATATATCATAAAACTATGTGAGTCTGTTCTGTCCTTTAACTCCGCCTCTTCATTACCTAGTATTTTAGTCTAAACTAACCATCTGATGCAACTACCAAAAACTGATGCAGCGGAAGCATTGGGGGATTTTTGTCATCTCTCTTATCCACACCAACCGCTATTTACTAGTTGGAAACGTAACTCTAATGACGGGCCCATAAGTCATTATCACTCAGTTAGCAATATCAAAGGTCCTCCGATGAATCTTTGGTAGAGCTAAAAGGAGCTAATCGGGGAAAATGGCGGCCGTTGGTTAGCTGCGGCCGGAGGCTCTCTCTCAGCCTAGGCGATTACTGGCACAATGGAAAGATTGGATCTGATTTTTTCACGGAGCATGAGTGTTTGTTGAGGAGCTGACTTACGTGGTGTCTCGCTCTCTGGCTCTCCGGCTTTCGCTCTCCTCGTGGACGCCGGCGTTGGGGAGGCGTCGGTGAGACATCGGCGAGGCGTCTGTGTTTCGGACCCGGGCGTGGTTCAATCGGGCGGGTAGACATGGCGGTTGGAGGGGAGGCGGTGCCGCGGGGGGGGCGCTGGTCGGAGGCGGCGGTGCAGATCTCGAACGGAAGACGCATCGCTGCCGGAGTTGGATTTCGGAGCGACGGGAGCCGGACCTCCGCCTCCACTTTTCCACGTTGGAAGTGCCTGTCTAGTGCATTAACCCCTGAGGATCCACAGATTATTGGAGCAGAAAAGAAATCGGCTCCAAATAAGGGAAGAGACTCGCCTGTTTCAGAGGGAGCAGTTTCTGGTGTATGGCGATCTCAAATGACTCTGGTAAGGAGGAAAGGGCGAGATTGGGGGCCTAAGCTGAAGGCAGAACGAGGGGGGCCAGGGGTAGAGAGACGAGACGAAGGGCCTTTCACAGGGGCCAACAGATTAAACAGATATACCCTTAGAAGTAGGGATATTTGGGGTCAAAATCAATCCCCTCTTGAGCCTGTTAGTAGAGAATCGGTGCCGGTAATACAAACTAAGTCTTTAAAAATTGTTAAAAGCACAGGTTCCGGCCAGAACATAAAGGACTCTCTAGGTAAATCCCCCCTCGGTAAGGGGAAGAAGAAACAGTCTAAAATTAATTCAGGCAATACCCGCATTACGCCCTCATTAAGGTCATACTTTAAAATCCAGGACACTCAGTCCTCTTTAAGGACAGTAATGGAGCCTGTCAGTTTAAAGAATGCCTTTGATCCTCTCTCCCAACTAGTCGATGAGAGTGATGATGCTCCCCCGCCTCCCCAGACTAGAAAAGACAATGCGGCATTCCAGCCCAATGGTGCTGAGACTCAGTTTAGTAGTATGGAGATACCAGACCCCCCTCAAGGAGATAACCCAGTAGCAGAGGAGATGGAACTAGTGAGGAATCCAAACACAACTTGCAATACAGGGGCTCACTCTGTTACAGAGGGACTACTAACGACTCTCCTCACTGAATTAAGAGACAAATTTGCAGTCTCAGAAAGTAATCAATTGAAAATACAAATGGTCTGTGAGACTCTAGAAGCTAAATTGAATGATATGTCGGAAAGAGTAGGGGCCGTAGAGCTAGCCATGGAGGACCTTACCATGCAAGTAGACAAAAATGCACGTGAGATCCAGATGATAAAAAGTGGCGATAAAACCTTAAAAGAAAAACTGGAAAGTCTGGAAAATAACGCAAGGAGGAACAACATTAGATTCCTGAATATACCAGAAGATGTGGAGGGAGGAGACATTAGATCCTTTATAATTAACCTCCTCACAGAATTACACCCTGACATTGAGAAACAACTTCTCGAGGATGATGTACAAAGAGTACACCGAGATCCATATTCAAAAAGGCCTGGGAAAAAAAATCCAAGAAGGATCCTAGTGAATTTTAAATCGTATTTACTTAAAGAAAAAATCCTAGTAGCAGGATTAAAAGTAGGGGTGTATAAAAGAGCTGGATGGACATTTCGGGTTAGGTCAGATATCTCTCACATTACTCAGGACAAACAATGGGAGTTGGGGAAATCGATGCAGGAATTAAGAAATCTGGGTGCTACAGCAAATCTACGCTTTCCCGCCTCCCTTAAAGTAATGTGGAACAATAAAATGTTCAACTTCAAGGATCCGGAGGAGGCAAACGCCCTAATAAATCAAATAAAGAGCACATCCAAATGAAAAACACTGGATTTAAGCCTGGTTAGAGAGAGAGCCTAAAAACCAGAGGTATCTAATTTTACCTCTAGCAATAGTAAGGGAGGGTTCCCCAAGGGAGGGGGTGGGTTTCACATAAAACATATAAAATAATTTTTTTTACACACAGGGTGGGGGAGCAAGTGGGAGAAAAGTAAAAAAAATGTCCTCGTTTTTAACTTTAGTCAAAGGGTCTTACGTAACCTCTGGCGTTCTGTCTTTAAGGATAAATTATGGCAGGGAAATTAACGCGTTTTGGATTAGGGTTAACTAAGAATGAGAAAGTGAAGAATTTGAGAATTATGTCCTGGAACGTTAATGGGCTAAGGGTCCCCTCTAGAAGGAAGAGAATTTTAGAGTATTTAAGGCTGTCTGATTGTAATGTTTTTCTTATTCAAGAATCACACTTGCTTAAAGAGGAATGGGAAGCGGTCCTAAAACATCAAAAGTGGATTGAATATTGTATCTGTACAACTCAATCTTGTACAGTGAAAGGGGTCGCAATTTTAATTAAAAAATCTGCCCATGCTATGCTAGGGGAATGTATGGTTGACCCTTTGGGAAGGTGGATGATAGCCAGAGTTAAGATCAATGACAAATGGTTAATCCTTGTAGGTTACTATGGGCCAAATTTAGATGATCCTGCCACTCTGTACACTCTACTACTCCACTTATCTAAAACAAATGATCGCATTATATTAGGGGGTGATTTTAATTTGATTCTTGATCCAAGTCAAGATTCTACCTCTCCTAGAGTAGCGGTAAATACGCAGAAAATGAGAATTGCCTTGAGACAATTAATGTCTGATATCGGGCTTGTGGATATCTGGAGAGAGATGGCCCACAAATCTAAGACATCTGGTGGGAAATTTACTTTTTACAACAAAAAATGTGGACATCGCTCCAGAATTGACTTTTTCCTAGTTGATATCGCAACAAGTAGAAACGTTACTTCAGTTAGCCATGCCCCAGAACATATGTCCGATCACTCCGCAGTCATTATTGAATTAGTTATGGAAGTGAGCCCCCCACCCCGGAGGTGGACCATTAATCGAGCACTGCTTTTAGAGAATGAAGTAGTAGATAAACTGAAGATGGAAACTAAAGAATTTTTTGATTTTAATCTTGATTCAGCTTCACCTCAAGTAACATGGGACACATATAAGGCATACTTGAGAGGCTCTTTAACAGCTATATCGATCTATCAGTCTAGGAAGGTGCAAGAAGAGACCAAAAAATTGGAAGTAGACATATATAAGCTTCAGGAACATTTTGAGCAAAATCAGGAGAACATCAATGCCCTGAGAAAATTAAATACAGCGAAACATAAGCTAGCTGATTTTCTAGAAATAATAGTTAAAAAAAAATGGGATGCAAGCAAATTAGCCCACCACGAATATGGAGAGGGGTGTAGCAAGCTCCTGGCGTGGAAAACGAAAGTTGATCAGACGAGAAACTGGATAAGAGACCTTCGCTGCTTGAATACTGGTAACATCATTTCGGATGATTCCGAAATTGAGGAGGCCTTTGTCCAATTTTTTAAAAACTTATATACTGATGAGACAACTTTAGATGAAGATAGCATAGAAGAATTCCTCTCAGATTTAGCTCTTCCTTCACTTCAGCAAAATGAAAAAGAACAACTAAATCGTCCCATATCTAGGGAGGAAATCATTCAACCGATCACCTCTTTAAAAAGGGAAAAGCTGCTGGCCCCGATTCTATTCCCAATGAAGTTTATATTATCTTGAAAGAAGAACTTGCCTCCTCTCTCCTTAAACTGTTTAATTCATGTTTTTTAGAAGGTCATAATCCCCCCGTATCGTGGGAAGAAGCCACCATAACAATTATATTAAAACCTAATAAAAATCCAAGACTCTGTGAGTCTTATAGACCGATCTCACTTTTGAATTGCGACCACAAAATATATACCCAGATTATTACCAAACGTTTAGACAAAGTGATAGGCCCTTTAATACATCAAGACCAGATAGGGTTCATGAAGGGAAGACAACTCAGTGAACTAACACATGACCTAATTGGGGCGATAGATATGGCCCAGACTTATAAGATCCCTTTGGCAGTAATGACATTCGATGCTGCCAAAGCATTTGACCGGGTCAACAGGGCTTTTTTGTTTAAAGTAATTCAACATCTTAATCTGGGTGAAACCTTTGTGACAGCAATTAAAGCTTTTTACAAAAATCCTACAGCTAAAATCTTAATTAATGGGAAATTAACCAGGTCAATACAAATAGGAAGGGGTACTAGACAGGGATGTCCTCTGTCCCCTTTACTTTTTAATATCTATATTGAACCCTTAGCGTGTAAATTGAGAGCCTGCCAAAATATTATCCCCTTTAAATGCAATGGATGGGAGAAAAAAATTGGTTTATATGCAGACGACCTTATAATATACACCAGTAACCTAGAAAAATTGTTCCCAGAGTTATGGTCTGAATTTGAGAGATTTGGAAAGGTTTCTGGCTACCTTATCAATCAACAAAAAACTGAATTAATGAAATGGAACACCAATTTCAGGTGTACCTACACAAAGAAGGAAATTAGATATCTTGGCATCCAGATAGTTCAAAACATCGATAAAATAGCACAGGTCAACTTCGAAAAAGTTACAAAAATAGTAAGAACACAACTCCAAACATGGGGGGTCTCTCACTTTCATTATTAGGCAAATCCAATTTATTGAAAATGTCAATTTTGCCAAAATATACATTTTTATTTAATACTATCCCCCTAGAGTTCCCAAAAGTTTGGTTCAAAAAGGTGCAGGTTTTTTTTTCAAGTTTTATCTCGGGAAATAAACATCCCAGAATTGCTTTAAAGAAACTTAGAAAGAAAAAAGCCTATGGAGGCATAGCTACTCCAGACTTATATTTATATTTTTGTGCCTTCCATTTAAAAAATTTCAGACAATTATTGTTGGAAAGCGAATTTTTCTCCCCACTTTATAAAGCTCTTACAACAGAGTTCTCTCATCAAGCAGGGTGCTTTCTTTTAAAATTTGGACACCCAAAATACTTCAAGAAGGTTAAATTGAAGACTTTGGTATCAGCTATGAAGCTTTGGTCCCAGGTAAGATGCCTCCTAAAAATACCGTATTACAACGAGGTAGCACCAGTTTGGGATTCCCCAGGAATGCCTATGTGTATGGAAGATGCCTTGGCAACTCCTCTCCATGCTTGTGGCATCACCACTTGGGGGCAATTAATCGTCGATGCTGAATTGATTTCCTGGCCTCATCTCTCAGCGATATGTGAGAACTCAGTCTCCAAGTTTAAATATTATCAGCTGAATAGTTGGGTAAAGTCTATAAGTAAAGAGCTAAAAGGCAATCTGGAATTGGCTTCGAAAATATGCTCTCACCAGATAAAGACAAAAGAAGTATCAGAGTGGTATTGGTTATTAGTCCAGTACGGAGAAGAGATGCAGGCCTCGTTCAATGAAACTTGGAAGAAAGACCTACCAGATGATGAAGACCTCGAAAATATCGGGCAAGTATCTATGTCTTTTTTATGGTCTTACATAAATGCTGCACCTTTAAAAAAGAACCACCTCTTCACAGTACACAAAGCCTACTGGACACCCAAGAAACTATCGAAAATGGGAAGGCGAGAGATTAAGAAGTGTCCAAAATGCGGAGAAGACAAGGCTGATGAGGTGCACATGTTCTGGAGTTGTCCGGTAATATTTTCCTATTGGCAGAAAGTGGGTAAGACCATTTCAGATATTATGGGGTTTGAAATAAAATTAACGACTGTATCCATAATTTTTGGGATACTTCCGAGGGAGTTAGATGGAGGCTTTCTAACAAAAAAACACAGAGCATTGTTTTTCACTCTGATTCTTCTGGCTAGAAGAGAGCTGTGTATTAAATGGATCTTAGCCTGCCCTCCTACAGAAGAGGAATGGATACATTCCATTCAGAGAATATCAAATTTAGACCAATCTGGAACAAAGAATAAAAAAACTAAATTTTGGGAAATTTGGGATAACTGGGTGGATAGGAGTCCCTCTGCTTAAGAATATATATAAACTTTTCGTATTTAGTTTCTGTTGATCTCTAGATTTATAGTTTTGTTATATGAATATGTTGGTCTCCCTGTGAAGCCTCTCTACTGTCTATTCTTATTTTTTCTTTCTTGGTCCAATGATTAAGAATATGTTATTAATGGAGTGTATTGGCAGGGATGCCATTGCTCCAATAAAAGAACTAAGATTGAGGTTGGAATCATTACAAGGAAGCCACAGGGGTGAATCCGGAGATACTTGGTGCCCATCTCTCCCTTGTGGAGTGACCGGATTACCTCAAAATCATCCTGGCTATTTGTGATGGGCGGAAGACCCCTTTTCTTAAGTCTAAAGCATATTGAAAAACAAATGAGGACTAAAAAAAATAAAAAAATAAATAAATAAAAGGAGCTAAATAATGAAAAACGGAATGCTATTTCTCCATGAGGACGTACAATGAAGAAATACGCTAAACATTAGTCATTATAAACATGTCCAAATAATTTTTAAAACTCAGTAATAAAGACAAACACTATTCTTTTCTATTTAGTTTTCCTTGTTATTACATAATAATGAATGGTCAAACACAGTTACAAATTAGAATGTCATACTCAGGTTCTCAAAGATACAGCTCAGATTCACAATAATCATAACAGTACATTTATGAAGACATCAGATCATCAGATATAGAGGAGTGAGAGGGACAGGAAACAACAGCGAAACACAGTTCACTTACGGAACGGAAATACTAATGCACAGCATGCAATTAGTCTGAAATGCTAAACCCACGGCCGTTAGGGAATAGCAAAAGCAGCCCTACTAGCCGATGATGTGCAAAGTCTCTAGTAAAGTCTTTAGGATTTGCAGGATACGCCAGCCAGAGAATCAGGAATCAGCACGGCATTCAGCATACCACAAACGCAGGGACAGGTCACCAATCTTGTGAACAAGCCGAGGAAAACTTTCCCACAGAAATCTTTATAGTACGCTACTTCCTTTCTTCCGTTAATATGTTGCATTCTCTCTTCTCCTCAAGACTCTGTATTGGTTATTTACGATGGTGTGACAATCTACTGACAGTGACTTTACTACTGTTTTCTAAACACTCTTTCTCTAAATATTGTATAACTTCCTTGGGAGGAAGAGGAAAAAACCTAGCTACAAATGTATTCAAAATGTTGTAACAGTTACATTCGTCATCTACATCCCTCGCCTAGACAGGAAAGAACTCTAATGATTTATTCAGAAATAAACTACATATCTGTACTCTAAAAAGTATTAGAAACATTTGAAGGACAGGAGCACGGAAAGCACATCCTCTAACATTGCTAAGGCCTACATTATTTTAGCAAACAGAGAATAATTTCTAAAAGCCTACACTATACTTTCACGAAGAATAAAGCTTTTTCTTTTGCCGTTTATTTTCTGCAGTTAGAAAAACAGAACAACATCCAGTTAACATTATTCTCATTATTTTAACTAGAAAATCATACTGTCATGCCTTGTGCACACTTCACATGTTGTACACTCTGTTATTATATGTTAGTAATTCTACACACATTATAAAAGCGTGCATTAGGGTGGATTACATCAAGCAGATTTTATTTACAAAAATTGTGCTCCATCAGTATACTCTTTCAAAGGATGGTGTGAGACCCAAAGGCGATCCGTTAGAGGCTATAAGGGATGCTCCTGTACCTCAGGATGAAGATCAATTTAGGTCCTTTTACGACTGATAGAATATTACTCTAAATTTATTAAAACTTTTTCTGACAAGACTGAGAATTTGAGGAAGCCTATGAGGATGTGGGAGAATTGTCAACAACAGGCCATTGAAAACATAAAGGATGATTTGTGTAAAGGGGGAGTGTGAGCTCCATTTGATGGTGGACTAAAAATTATTGTTACTGTGGATGCCAGTGCAATGGGCATTGTGGCAATATTGTCTCAAATCCATACCAGTGGTGAAAGGACGGTGGCTTTTCACCTCAAGATCTTTAACCAACACTGAGAAGAATTACTCAGTGATTAAGAGGGAGGCATTGGCTGCGACTTGGGGAATTTAGTATTTCAGAACTTACATTTGGGGTCTCAAAGTGATTCTCCGCACTCATCATAAACCACTCATGAAAATACTATTACCTGGAGATGCAGGAAGAGGATCAACGAGGTTGGCTAGATTGGCTTCTCGCCTTCAGAAGTATCAGTACCATGCAGAATATATTCCTGGATAGAGTAACAGTCAAGTTGATTGTTTGTCATGTCTACCTTTGAATTGGAAAAATGTTGATAAAACAAATGTAGAAATATTTGGAAGAGAAGAAGCTGTAGCTGGTGTTAGGGACATAATTGATATGACCCAAAAGAGCAATGGTACAGAGGTATGAATGATGATTCTGTTTTAAAAGATGTGGTTATGCTGATTGTGAAATGGAGCAAAAGAGAAAGTGCGGTTGGTATGCGAGTTCAGCCCTTTATTGAAGTGGTAGAGGAATTATCTGTGTTGGATGGGAAAGTCATCACAAGAGAGGACAAATTTGTCCCACCAGAATATTTGAGAAGGAAACTGTTTATTTTGGCCCATGAAGGCCATTTTGGCCAAACATTGGCAAAGAAGTGGTTGAGGGAAAATATTTGGTGGCCAGGAATAGATGGTGAGGTGGATGTATGGATAGAGGGGTGTAGTGATTCCAAGGAAGGTGAGAAAAGATTGAGAGTTGGTAATAAAGCGTGCAGTGGAGTGATAGAGGTTCCTGGTGAGGCGTGGCATACTGTGGGTTTGGGTTCTATTGGACTGCTTGGTGGTGTTGGAGGGGAGCTTAAATTCACATTAGTCATGATGGATGTTCATTCAAAATGGCTATTCATGAATTAGGTGGCGAATAGGAATTGTGAAATTGTGGAAGAGGGTTTTCCTTTTAAATTGATCACTGATAATGGCACTCAGCCGGTATCTGATGAGATGAGAACATTTTTGAAAGTGTATGGGATCAAGCATTCACGTACCAGCCTGTTCAACCTAGAGGCCAATGGTTTTATGGAACGACCTAACCGCATGTTGAAGGGGGCGATTCAGATGGCGGTGGCTAATAGGAAGGTTGTAAAATTGGCGGTAATGGATCTGGTTTGGGCTATTTGTATGACTAAGAGTGGAGTTACAGGGAAGATTTTCTTTGATATGATGAGAGAAAGGAAAGCTGGCACAAAAATGTTACCAGCTTGGATGAATTCTTTATCGGACGAGTGGGAGAGGTATCCTGGGAAAGGATGGAAAAGTCGGTGTCAGTGATTTTGGTGAAGGTGAAGTCTGGGCGTGTGGATGGTGGCCTGAAGAAGTTCCACTGACCTTTTAAGTTTAAAGAGTTACATCAGTACTTTGTGGTCCTGGAGAATGGGGAGAGGTAGAATCGGAGGAGAGTTGTTTTGTATGGTAGGGCTGGCCAAGTAAGTGTGAGCGCAGAGAGTGGTTGTAGTAGTTTCATGCTGATGGATGACAATGAAGTTCTAGGAAGAAACAATTGAAGACAGCCCAGTGCAATTGGTGGGAGAGTAACTGTTGAAAGTGGAGATGGAAAAGTAAACAGGTATTATGGTATGCAAATGGAATCGAGATGTGAGCAAGAGCAGAGGAAGACACCTAGATTTAGGAGGTCTGAATATTTGAAGGAGTATGTTAGATAAAGTATTGAATATTTGAGGGACCATGTTAGATAAAGTATTAGTATTTTTGTGACATTTTTATTCAGTTAATTTACTTATTGTTTACTTTTCTGTTTTTTCTATGTTCAACTATAAGGAAAGAAAATGTGTTAGATTCTGCAAAGGAGTGTGTAGGAACGAAGCGGAGGCGAACATAAGGGTTCAGAAGTTTTATTGTACAACAGCCCCAACACTAGTGTGCGGTTCAGACAGGAGGGTCCGCTCTGACAGTTGGACCCGTTGGGAGAGGCAGGGGACTCAGGGAATGGAATGTGGAATGTGGGGGGACCAATGAGGGGACAGGGATGACAGGGGCTCTCGCGCAGGAGAGCAATAGAACACTTGCTGTCACGCGCCAGGTGCTGGCGCGTGGCATTAACCACAAATACAACACATCTTCCTCTCTTGAATGTTTAACAACAATGCAGTTACTCGCAAACAAAATCATCTAGTCGTCTGGGTTTGTTGATGGTTCTACCAAACCTTCCCCTGAGACCGTGATTGTCAGACACAACTTCAGTATCAGAATGTGAATCTCCTTCATCGCTCTGATGGAGCGTGGGAGCGTGAGGACTGACTTCATCATTCTGGTCCTGTGTGCTGCAATCAGTGGCCTCAGCGGTGGGTGAAGGACCACTGTCCTGAACATCTTCATTTCTTGAACACATTCTATTGTCAAAAAGCATGGAACTGTGTCCCCCTTCAAGTTCATTATAATCAACCCACAAATCTTTATTAGCATTATTGGGCTGACATCGACTCGACTCTTTTCCCACTGAATGGCATTTGGCCAACCTGTTCATATGCCAAACTTTGCCATCACTGAGTCTGGCAGCATTGTTATAAAGTTTGCTGATGCGAAGGGGAGCGGTGAATCTGCTTTCTCCCTTCCTGACTTTCCTTTCAAGGCGAACTTTGACCAGATCTCCGATCTTGAATGAGTGATCTTTGACACCATGTCTTGTGTCGTACCATTCTTTGTAACACGTTTGTGCTTTCTCGATGTTGCTCTT
Organism: Calotriton arnoldi; assembly: GCA_963921515.1. NCBI lineage: Eukaryota > Metazoa > Chordata > Amphibia > Caudata > Salamandridae > Calotriton > Calotriton arnoldi. The sequence continues at coordinate 2,516,858 of CAWUFW010000692.1, forward strand.
TATGGTTTCAGGTGACCATTCTACTTGTTTGGATGTGGGCATCTATCCTAGGTCTCTGCTCAAGGGTTGTCTACTTCTCATGAGTACGAATGGTGACTTGGAGGTACTGGCACAAGGTGTGATTCTGTAGGCCCAAATGAGTTTGAATATTTCTTCTTCCCAATTGAGACTATTGTTCCTGGATAATTGTATGTTTCCTTTTAGAACTCGGTTGAAACGCTCAACGAGGCCGTTTCCCTCAGGGTGATAGAGCGGGGTGGTGTGCTGAGTGATGCAATTTCTCTCCAGGAACGACCTAAAGGCATCGGAGGTGAATTGTGGTCCATTATCGGTCAGTATGTGCTTGGGTAGCCCTTCACACAAGAAGAGTCTGTCTAGAAACGAAATGACTGCAGAGTTATCTACACTGTGGACAATTTCAATTACAGGCCATTTGGAGAAGTGATCGACAACCACCAGGATGTTCTTGATCACCCCATCGTGGCCTTCAATAGGACCGGTTATGTCCAGACCTATCCTCTCCCAAGGCATGCTTGGGGGGGTAACGGAGACAGGGGAACTCTAGAGGTTTTGAGGCCCTTGTCTGAGTCATTGCAACTAATGCAGTTTCTAATCATGACCTCAATCTGTTTATCAATACCGGGCCACCAATAACTGTTTCTGACTCTTTGCTTGGTTTTAGAGATACCAAGATGACCAATATGGCATAGTCTTAATATTTTTCCTTTGAGCGTGTTGGGGGGAACAGCCTTGCCTATTCTGTACAGCATTCCGTCTTCAACACTTAATTCATTCCTTATCTCCCAATAAGTTTTGATTCCTTCATCAAGAAGTCTCTTCTCGGGCCAGGAGCCATTGATGTATTTGCACACCTTGTGTAAAGTGGGGTCTTTAAGCATGTGTTCTTTCCATTCAGCACCTGTGATACCGTCCAGGTCGGTGTTGAACAGTAATGCCACTTTCTCCACATCCATTTGCTCCTCTGTGACCTCTTCATTAGGTAAGGGAAATCTGCTTAAGAAATCAGCAACCTTGTTCCTAACCCCAGGCCAGTATTCAACAGTGTAATTGTAGTCTAAAAGCTTGACTGACATTTTGCTGAGTCTGGGGGAGGCGTTTTGTAAACCGGATGCTGAGAGGATTTTGATTAGCGGTTTGTGGTCTGTGCGTAAGTGGATGTTGTATCCCCAGATATAAATTCTGAAATAGTTTAGAGCCCAAGAACAGGCAAGCATTTCGCGCTCAATCACTGAATATCTTTCCTCAGCTGCGGTCAGTGATCGAGAAGCGAAGGCTACTACCCACTCATGGTTGTCCGAGTCTTTCTGTGCAAGGACAGCACCAAGCCCCTTGTTGCTGGCATCCGTGGTGACATAGGTCTGAGCTTTGGGGTCAAAACCTTTCAGAAAAGGCGCATTTCCAATATCTTTCTTGATGTGGTCGAAAGCCTCTTGACATAACGGGGACCACTCAAATTTGACTTTGCTTTTGAGCAATTGCCTTATGTTGTAGGTTTTTTCTGAAAAGTTGCAAATGAACTTCGAGTAGAATTCTGTCAGACCGAGAAAAGCTCTCACATCATCCTTGTTGGAGGGGGGGGAAGCTTTCAGAATGGCATCGACCAATCCCTGCTTGGGTTTAGTGCCCTCCTGACTGATGGTGTGACCCAGATAAACAACTTTGTTCTGAGAAAATTTACATTTATCTAATTCAACTGTCAGCCCATGCATTTTCAGAATCTCAAACACCTGCTTTAAGCGTGCATCATGTTCCATTTGGTTGCTGCCCATAATCAGGATATCGTCCTGGAAGGACCTCACCCCAACAGTGCCCTCAAAGAGAGATGTCATTATTCTCTGAAAGAGCGCGGAGGCGGAGGCTAATCCAAAAGGTACCTGTGTGAAGCGATAGCAACCAAATGGTGTTATGAAAGTTGTATACTTTCTGCTCTCCACATGCAAAGGTACCTGATGGTACGCAGACTTTAAATCTATGATAGAAAATACATTCATATCTTTCGTAGCATTGAATATTTCGCTTATGCGCGGCAAGGGGTACTGATCAACAATAATGTTTTTATTCAGGTCTCTGAGATCTATGCAGAGTCTAATTTTTCCATTGGGGCGTTTAACTACTACCAAGGGAGAAACCCACTCAGCGGATTCGACCTTTTCAATTACTCCATTGGTGACCAGTCTGTTTAGTTCCGTTTGGACATCATCTCTACAGAGACGGGTAGATGTCTGACCTTGTGTACGCAAGGGGAGGCATTGTCTTTTAACTGAATTTTGTGTTTGAAGCTGTTGAGTAGGCCCACTTTTCCTGAAAGCACTTCGGGGTAGTCTCTGATCAGGGTGCTATTGAATGCATTGACGTCCTCAATAGACATAACAGGGTCATCACTGTTAGAATTGAGAATGATCCCTAGGTCAGCTTGATCATTCCATCCCAAGACGGAAGGTCCTTTTTTAGCCACAAAGAGTTTGCAGAACGCCTTCCTGTTTTTAAATTCAAACTCCAGTTCACGAGTCCCTATGAACTCTATGTTATCCCCTGTGTAGCTCTTAGCAATGACATTGGATTTTTCGAGGGAAGTACCAATTCTACCCACAAAATGCTGCTTCCAGACACTTTCATTTACAATAGTGAACGGGGAGCCAGAGTCCGCAACTATGTTTATAGGTACCCCACCCATTCTGATTTCACAGATGGGTTTCTTGGCCCTAGTGGGAGCAAGCTCCAGAATGTCATATTCAATTGAGAACACATAGTTGACCTTGTCTAACCCCGAATCATCAGACTCCTCCGACCTGGAGTCGTACTGGCCCTGAATGTGTCTAACCGGCCTGCTACGTCTGAAGAATTTCCTGTTACATGCTTTTGCAAGATGCCCCGTCAGACCACAAGACGTGCACTTTTGAAATCTGGCCGGGCACTTTTTGAAGTCGGCTAGGTGAAAAGAAGACCCACAGCGATAACATTTTCGTTCAGTGTCTTCATTGTATTTTTGGTGTACACCTTTTCGTTATTGATTTTTTTCTTGTTAAACTCACTTTTCTTGTCACCCTCACTAGGATTTTGGCGAGTACTCTCCTTGGACCTGAATTTGCTTGCATTGGATGTATTGACTGCTTTTACAACATCGGGCTCATCTAGAACAGCTTTGGCACACCTGCCCGTAAGTTCCGCTTTTTTAACCAAGGCAACTACCTCTTTCAATGGTGACTCACCATTCACCCATAGCTTGTCCTGGATGTTGGGGTTACTGGCGTGCATTATAATTTGGTCACGTATGAACTCTTCTTGTAACTGCCCAAATCTGCATGTTAGGGCTAAAGTACTTAAAGCGGATACATATTCATCAATGCTCTCATTTTTACCCTGTTTTCTCCGTGAAAATTTGTAGCGGTCGACTGCAACGCATACAATCGGTGAAAAATGAGCATCTAAATCATCTAAGGCGTGCTGAAAAAACATTATCACCCTCCCTCACTTTTTTCTCAATCTGGTTGTAAGTTTTTAGACCACCTGGACCAAGGCAATATAATAATACTTTCTTCTTCTTTTCAGAAGTGAAATCCTCATCTTCCACAGTTTCAATGTAATTGCAAAAATATTCCTACCATTCCTTCCATGGCATGCATGGTTCTCCCTTGAGTGGAAGGAACGGTTGTGGCTGAGAGAGATTCAACGAGCTTAAGGCACACATGTTGCACTGGAGTGCTCTGAGTACACAGTGGAAGGTGCGGTCAGAACTGAAGAAAGTGTGCGTGTCACTGTGGAAGGAAACGCACTGTTGACTGGTGAAATGTGCGTATCACTGTTGGATTGGATGCACAAGGTGGATAATTGCGGAACTCAATGTACAAGATTTAATAGATCTGAACTGGACCACTGTAACTCCTTGGTTGGTCTTGGCTGAATAAGTGTGCAAATCACTGTACAAAAATTCTTTTGATCTGCACTTATGTGTGACAATAACACCCCAAATAATGCCACAATAATGATATAATCTGCACTGAAAAGTGTGCAAATCACTGAAACCACAGCATTCATATATGCCAGATAGATATGCTCATCAGCGTGCCTGAAATTATCTCTAAAAGTCCCAGAACACTTTAAAAATGTAAAGAGCGTGAGCGCACTCTAGTGGTGACGTGCGTAAGAGGATATTGTAATATGGACGATGAGATGACCAGTAATTACAGTGTGCGCATCACTGAGGTAGGGAACGCACTGATGAGTTGAGCCCAATGAAGACTGTGACGAGGGTGCCAAAAGATGGCCGTTGCGTGTGCTGCGCAGCCCAATTTAAAATGGCGAACGTAAGGGTTCAGAAGTTTTATTGTACAACAGCCCCAACACTAGTGTGCGGTTCAGACAGGAGGGTCCGCTCTGACAGTTGGACCCGTTGGTAGAGGCAGGGGACTCAGGGAATGGAATGTGGAATGTGGGGGGACCAATGAGGGGACAGGGATGACAGGGGCTCTCGCGCAGGAGAGCAATAGAACACTTGCTGTCACGCGCCAGGTGCTGGCGCGTGGCATTAACCACAAATACAACAGAGTGTGTTTTCTCCATTCAATAGAATGCCGTAGATGGAATATTCTTTATGATGTTTTCCTGGCTGACGTGGGAGTTCCAAGCTAATTGGTTGGTGCTGGCTGGTGAGGGAGGACCACATTGTGGCTGTTCCAGTGATCCAGCGCGATATCAGCAAACAACATTCATACACCAGATACTCACTTGGGCCCATACATTCATACTACGCTAATACTTACGCTGGATTTTATCAGTTGTTACTCTCTATCAAATCCCTGCTACCAATTACCTCCTGATTGAAGAGTAATGACTTACCAATGAATCCTTTGCTAATTGGGAAATTTAAAATGAGTGACATTCATTATAGTACATAATCCTGAAATAACCACTGAGTCAGGAAGTTTTAAAATGTTTATCTAAAGATTTAGCAGAGTAAAATACAGAGCCACATGGTACTTAATCGCAATACCCAAGATTAAGCATAGAAATGATTATTGCTAATCAATGACGGTGTTTAAAGAAGAGGAGAGGATAGAGATAGCAGTGCAACTAAAGGTTGCATTATATTTACCTAAGTGCGAGAACCAAACCCCTTAGCCAAGGAGTTGAAAGAATAGGACCCAGGAAGGATGAAGAGCAAAGACTTCCTCCATTATCAGGACAGGACCGGTGACCTCTCTACAACGACGCCTGCGTCGTTCCCCTCTCTGATACTCGACTTCTCCTCGATTCTCCCGTGCCTTCCTTCTAATGGACTCTGCCGCCCCCTCCTCAGGACCTCTCTGGACAGCAATTCGGTCTGCAATCGATCAGCTTGGCAGTCTGGAGCTAAGAGCGTTCTGGCAGCATGGACGCCTGTTCTTCGTGAACGCATGCACTGACTAATTAACTAATGCTATATTCTATTATACCCTTCTACGCCCATGTACCTCCCCTTAATGTTACTAAAATATGGGGCCACTACTTCTGATTGGACAGGGACAGGGGGTGGATTCTCGCACCATATCGATTTGGCCTAAATTGTAAAGCCTTTTGTCTTTAAATTCCCACCCCTTCAAATTAATACATTCGCTTTATTTCCCACCCGTCTCATGACAAATGTAAACCAATTTTCATAGACAATGTATCAATATGCAACAGGAAAGGCAAGAGTACAGCATCTTCGGCCATCGGGTCGCGGCCTTGGACGACGTCCAGATTGACTTCATTTGGCAGGCACACAGGACACATGCGCAGAACCATTTGCCTCTCGAGTTTCAGGTCACCAACCCAGGCCCAAGTTTACGAACTAATAAAAGTGCAAGAAGAAAATATTAAAATCACAAAATAAAATGTTTCACTGTATGCCCACTTTTTCTACTCTATTCCCATTTAATTATAAATTCTATCCCGCGTTAGTAGCATTAGGAAACGACAATTTAGTAATGACATGAGAGCAAGCTGAAGCATGTGAAAACATCAAACAGCCATTTTAATGCACACTGCGCAGAAGCAGAAGTTTCCCACCAAGCAAAGAAAGATGTCACACCATGTGATATGGTTGCGACATGCGCATTGAGTTTTCCCGCGCATAGCGGCCATTTTGGATTACAGACAAGCGTTATTCATTAGTAAAACACATAGGCAAGCTTCCTTCCCTTTCGTGTCGTGAATGCAAAGGTTAGTATTAACAATACAAGTTTTAATAAATTAATACTGTGAGGAGGATTGAATACAAGCAAGTTTCATTTATGAAACCTTGCTCCATCAATCCCCTCTCTGATGGCGTTTCTGAGCCATCAAAACACTACCCTTAATCAGATGCCAACTTCTAGCAAATTACTTCATTCTCATCTTTACACTTTCTATTTTTACAATCTCCTTTTAATTTCTTGTATAATTCACTTCTCCACTCTTCAAGTTCGATTTCATCTACCTTTCGTTTCTTTCCTCTTCCTGTCACCTTATATGTTCCATTCTTTTTACAGCATTTGCACCATATTGTTATTGCCAAGATTATTATTGCTATCCCTGCTAAGGGTACTAATATTTGACCTATAAGTCCTTTCCCTATATTAGCAAACCAGGTTCCAATTGACGAGATACTATTTGTCAATCTTTCCCATACACTATCAACTTCCAGTGGTTTAAGTTCTTTCTCAAGTTTAGTTATATTCTGTATATACGTTCCAATTTCTGCACTCTTATCAGGAATATAAGTGCAACAATGTTTCGTCTTCAATAATTTACAGACTCCGCCCTCTTTTGCCAATATAATATCAAGAGCAAGTCGATTTTGCATCACCATAGATCTAATCGCAACCATTTCTGCATTAATCATTAGAAAACCTCTTGCAGTATCTGTTGATGACTACTGTAGACAATTTACATATTTTCCTTGAGTTCAGAATTATTCCCACTGAAGGTATCAATGCACCAAATATATCACCTACAATTTCTGAAAAACTAGCTCTTTTACTACGTATTAATTCGCTATTGTTTTCATTGCTCTCAGTGTTTCTTTTTACATGGTATATCTTTGGAAATACTATTCCAAAATAACAACTTCCATACCACCGTGCAGGAAGCCTAAAGTAAGCCTTATTCCCACACACATAATAGATTCCAGGAAAAACGGAATCTGTTCCTCCTTTGAGTCCCCAACCTCCAAGAATTAAAATATTGTGTTCACATTCACTGGTACCGATGAAAACATTGTTATATTCAGTTTTTAACCTATGAAGACAAATTTTTCCTGTCTTTACGAAATCCAGAGCCATAGCAGCTTGAGCCTTGCCAGGTGTGTAACTCCCTTCTTTCTCCGCCCAACGTGGCAAATGAGCCTTATGCTCAGAAGCTTTCTTTTGAAAATCTTGCCTTCTATCTTCTACTAAATTCAAAAATATCTTTTCTTCTTCAAGTAAAGAACATGTTAGATTGTGTCTATGTGCATGTGTTATGTCTATTGATTTCATTGTTAAGAAAAATTCTCCCATAAATTGTGCGTCTTGACTACTAAGCACTGGGTTCATACTCTTACGAATCGGAACCTCAGAAAATATCACATCTAAGTTTGAATAATAATACTGAAGTCTCCCTGTTCTATAAAATAAACTAGACAAAACACTACATGATATGCCATATGTCAGTGGTAAGTGATGGTATGTTAATCCTTCTGCTACTGATTCAGGTAACTTCATACAGACATAACAATTACTAACTTCCATTGTGTCTACATATTGAAACAATAACTTTGTGAAAACGTTTAAACTAGTGTCGTTGTCAGCTTCTTCATGATGAATTTCTGCCTCATCTTCTGCCATTAGTTCTACTCTATTGCCCTTCATGTTTGCTGTCCTCCCTTTAGTTTCATTATTAATCTTTTTATCTATTATCATAAGGTAAGGAACTGCTACAATCAGGACTAACCATACTATAAGCACCATCACTAGACTACATATGCATAATGCACAGCATCTTCTACAACATTTCTGTTTTGGTCTCCCAGCAACTCCTTCGTCAGGCATTTTTCGACAAGGAAGATTGCTCTTCTTATCTTTTCTTTAGCTTATTCTTTTGCTTAGTCAGGGTGGTCTTGTTTCTTTTTCGTACGTCAGTTCTGCACTTGTTCCTTCGCCACCACTGTCACTTGACTCTGAGCTTTCAAAATCTTCAAGAATGATATAAGTCCAATCAGGACCCTTGAATTTGTTATTCACAAGTTTCAGTCTTTTACTTTTTCTTTTCTCTGACCTTTTCTCTTGATCAGTTTGACTTGTTACTTCAGGTACTTGATCTGGATCTTCACTTCTGGTGGTACTTTACTCTTTTAATGACACTCGGCCAATGATCTCCTTTTCTTGTTTTCTTTGTTTGCACTGTCTCTTTATCTTCGTTTTCAGAACTCTTTTTAATTTCACTGCTTAGCACTGTTCCGTGTTCTTCAATTACTGTTTCTTCTGTTTGCTCTTTTTCAGGTCTGATTGGTTTCTCTTCAGCAACTCCACTATGAGTTTCCAATTTTTGACTTTGTTCTTGATTTAATTCTTCAAGTTCATGTCTTTCGAAATTTTCTTCTTCTTTGTACTCTTCTTGATCTAACTTGTTCTGATCAGGGCTTATTGCACTATGAACTTCTGCAGCCTGACCGGATTCTTCTAGACCTGTCTGTCCCTGTTCAAAGTCTATTAGGTCTTCACTGTTTTGAGTCCAATTTCCTTTCCCTATCTGACCTTGTTCAGGATTTCTTAATGTCTTTTCTTCTTGTTCCTGAACTGCTTCTTCTTCACCTATCTGATCTTCTTCAATTTCTTCCAATTTCGCTTGACTTCTTGTTCTGTGATATACTTCAGGAACTTCTACCACTGGTATCCAATCCTGACTTGTGCTCGGTTGTTCTTCTTCAGCTTCCCTGGAATCTCGAACCTGAGATCCTTCAGCTGGGCAACCTTCAGCTTCTTCAGTGATTGGCTTTGTCTGAGGATTCTCTTCCTCGGGATCTGGTACTCTCTTGGTGTGACTTACATGAATCCAATTAGGAAATCCGGCACACTTCACTGCTGTATTCGTTGTCAGTATGATTTGACACGGTCTGCCCCATCTAGGTGATAAACACGTTTCTCTGGTGTGATTCTTCACTACCACCCAGTCACCAGGATTCAGATCATGTTCTTGCTCGGGCTGCCTGGAAACTGCGTCTTCTCCAACCTGATGAGAGACAGAACGCACTAGGTCAGCCAATCCTTTGCAATAGTCCAGAACCATATCATCAGATATATTCACCAGTTTGTTTGTGGGAACATGTGTTTGTCTCATTGCTCTTCCCATCATTATTTCGTGGGGGCTCAATCCTGTGTTTCTGTCAGGTATACTTCTGAGTCCCATTAGAACAAGTGGCAATGCATCTGGCCACTCTAATGATGTTGATGCACACATTTTTCCCAGTCTTGACTTTATAGTGCCATTCAATTTATTCAACCACTCCAGAAGCCTCTGGACGATATGCACAGTGCAGTTTCTGTTGGATTTGGAATGCTTCACAGATTAGTTTGATCACTTCACTGTTAAAATGTTTTCCTCTATCTGATTCCAAAGTTACTGGGAAACCAAATCTAGGAATGAGTTCTCGTAGCAACAATTTCGCAACTGTAATGCTGTCATTTCTCCTAGTAGGGGAAGCCTCCACCCACTTTGAAAACAGACACACTATGACTAGTACATATTTCAGCCCTCTACATGGTGGTAACTGTATGAAATCAAACTGAAGTCTCATAAATGGACCCTCTGCTTTTCCAATTTTTCCAAATCCAATTACAGTCTTCCTCCCCGGATTATGCATCTGGCAAGTTAGACATCTCTGGCAAAGACTCTCTGCAACAGCCCTGAATTTAGGATTATACCAATTTTGTCTGAACAGCCTAATCGTTGCATCTCTCCCTATGTGTGTGTCTCCATGATACATCCTAGCCATTTGTGAGAGTAAACAGTCTGGCATGACTGGTCTGCCATCAGCACTGATCCACACTTCATCATCTCCTCTTTGGGAACAACCCACTTTGATCCACAAATTCTTCTCACTTTCATCAACCTCATCTTGCAATTTCTTGACGTCATTCCAAGTTTCAGGTGGCATATACAGCATAAGTTGGCAGCTGATTCCCATTCTTTCCACCCTCTTATTGACTGACATTCTGGTTTTGGCACAATGTTGAGCCACCAGATCTGCATATCTGTTGCCGACTACCACCCAGTCATCTCCTGACTGGTGTGCGGCACATTTCACCACAGCCAATTATTTTGGTGATTGTATTGCTTCTATCAATTCCCTTACAAATTGTCCATTTTTAATGGGGGATCCTGAAGAAGTCATGAAATCCCTCTGCATCCATAGTTGGCCAAAATCATGCACAACCCCGTAACCATATTGGCTATCTGTAAATATGGTTACTCTCTGATTCCTCCCAATTTTGCATGCCTTTATCAATGCAATCAATTCAGCTACTTGTGCAGATATGACTCCTGGTAAATAAGATGCTTCAACTATTCCAGTTAATTCACATACCGCATAGGCAGCAGTTAGTTTACCGTCTTCATGTCTTTGACATGAACCATCAACATATAGCTCCCTGTCTGGCTTTTTAAGAGGCTGTTCCTCTATATCTGGGCGTGGTTTTGTGCATAATTCTGTAATTTGTATACAATCATGTTCATCGTCTTCATCATCTTTAATTCTCTCATGATATGGGTCTGGTAGTAAGGTTGCTGGATTTATTATAGTACACCTTACCATGTTCACATTTTCAGCACCCATTATGATTCTTTCGTATTTAGTCAGCCGACTAGGATTAAGATGCTGAGTTCGGGTTCTTGTCAACAGAATAATAACTGCATGTGGAACATACACTTTTACAGGGTGTCCCATCACAATTGACTCACTTTGTTCAATGCTCAAACAAGTAGCCGCCACTGCTTTTAAGCATCCTGGCAACGCGGCTGCTACTGGGTCTAATGTAGCAGAGAAATATGCTATAGGACGTCTTTCTAATCCATGTCTTTGAGTTAAGACAGAAAGTGCACAATTTTCTCTCTCATGACAGAACAATGCAAATTCTCTTTTATAATCAGGCATGCCTAAGGCAGGTGCTGAACATAGGGCATTTCTCAATTTTACAAAGGCTTCTACACTTTCATCCTCCCACTCCACAGGGTCCTTTGCTTTCTTTTTTGTCATGTTAATTAAGGGCTTAGCTAACATAGAAAATCCTGGTATCCATTGTCGACAGTAACCTACTATTCCTAAGAACATTCTCACTTGTCTTTGTGTTACAGGCATTTGCATTTTCTTTATTAAAGCTACTCTTTCAGCTGTTACTCTTCTTTTTCCTCTCTCAATTTGATGTCCCAGATATTTAACAGCTGTTGTACAGAATTGCAATTTTTCAGGTGAGACCTTATGCCCTTCTTCTGCCAAAAGATTTAATAATGCTATGGAATCAACAACACAGTCCTCTCTGGTGTTCGATGCCACCAATAAGTCGTCGATATATTGGACTAAGACTGAGCTTCCTGGCATCACTAGTTTTTCAAGGCACTTTTTCAGTATCTGGTTGAAAATAGAAGGACTTTCTGTGTACCCCTGAGGAACACGATTCCACACATAAACCTTGTTCTCAAATTTAAATGAGAAAAGATACTGGCTGTCTGGATGTAATGGTATTGAAAAGAACGCTTGACACAAATCAATTACTGTGAACCATCCTGCACTCCAAGGGATATGGTATAGAATTACTGCAGGATTTGGTACTATGGGACAACATGGTTCTACAATCTTATTTATTTTCCTCAGGTCCTGAACAATCCTATATTTTCCACTAGGTTTCTTTAACCCCATTATAGGTGAATTACATGGGCTACTCATTACTTCTTTTAGGATATTTTGTTCTACCATTCGATTTATTTCTTCAATGACTCCTGCTTTTACTTCTGCACTCATTTTGTACTGTCTGGTATTTGGGAAAATTGCACCTTCCTTTACAGTAATTTTAACTGGATCTATTTTAGCCATAAGTCCTACTTCCTTTCCGGTGAAATCCCATACTATGGGGTTTACTGTACCTTTTAATTCTTCTGGCAACTGATCTTTTGTTATTAACGAAAACATCTCGTCTACTTCTGTACCTTGTTTTGCAATCATAATTTTATATACATGATCTTCATCTGGTGTCTGAACTGCCACACCATCCGGTGTGCAGAAAATGGTACAATTCATCTTGCACAATAAATCCCTACCTAATAAGTTTACTGGACTAGAATCACACACTACAAATTGATGCATTTCTCTGAAATTTCCGATTTTAACTTCCATGGGTTCGGTAAGAGGTGTTCTAATCCGCTGATTAGCTACCCCCACTACTTGGATATTTTCACCAGAGAGAGGAAGGTCTGGAATGTCTGCTGTTCTCACAGTAGACCGGGTAGCACCAGTGTCCAAAAGGAAAGTAATATTATTACCTTTCACATTCCCTTCAACATATGGACCTGACTGATCTACCTGTAAGGATGCGCCAAGTATGCACTCCTTCTTCCCCTCTCCTAGGCACCGTCATGGACTGAATTGACAGAAATCGTCCTGCAAAAGAAATTGTGATGTCATATAATCATTCTTACCACTTCCTCCCTGATATCCGATGTCTGTACCATGCTTTGCTCTGCTTACATTACCCTGAATAGGTGCAGGTGGCAACTGACTCTGAGGATTTACACTCTGCTGTGAGTCATTCTGCGTCTGTGGATTTAAATTTTGATTTGGGCCATTATTATTCCGAATCTTTTTACATTCATCCTTCCAATGCCCCAATTTTCCGCATCCATGACAAGGAAATTTCTTTTTAGCTTCTTCTCTACTCATTCGTCCTCTAAATTTTCCACCATTTCCAGTTTCACCATTCGTTCCAGAATCTTTTCCTTGATTTTCACTCGGATTTTCCAAATTAATTCCCTGTTTCTCAGCCATTTTCTCCTGAGCACACATCACTTTTTCCTGCAATTTCTTGTGTCTATCCTCAATATCGTCTCCACAATATTTTGCATACTTCAAAATCTCATCAATGGGCTTTCCCTGCCAACACAGCATGTGTTGTTTAATCATCTGACAAATCTCTGGCTTCAAACCATAAACAAATCGATACACAAACTGACTCATGTTCTTGTCTCCAATGTCCTCAAATCCAATATACTGTTTAAATACCTGCAATAGACGCTCATAGTAGGAATGTACTGATTCATTAGCTTCTTGGGTAGTTCTATCTATTTTTACCCAATCAGTTTCTTTCGGGGGTATTTTCCCTTTCAGGTAAGTTATCACCTGCTGATACTTTTTCATTACATCATTTGACGGGGCACCTGTCTTCGGATCTCTAGGATATTCATCACTTGGCCAATCCACTGTGATTTTGCAATCTGTCCACAAATCGGCAGGTACCACTGTCAAACAAACCATCCAAATCCTTCAACAATACCTTCGACACCTTCACAAACCTGTCAACCTGCTTGTACCATTCAATTGGTTTTTCTCTCAATTTTGGAAAATCATTCGTAAATGACAAAATATCCTGTCTGCTCCATGGGACATGTACATATCCTCCTCCCGCAACTTCTCGCATTGGATACATTTGATCTGCTTACCCTGTTTCCTTCATCACATATTCAGATGCTGTTCTACTTATTCGTGCTTCTTCCTTTTTCTTGGCCCATCTAGTTCTCCATTTATCTAGGTCTCTCCATTTTTGCAAAACTAACATTAATTCTCTTATTTGTAATGTTCTTCCAGAGGCATTCATATTTTCTAAATCTTTGTTTGAAAATTCTGCTCTATAGGGTTTCTGTAGTACCTTTGATCTCCCTATTTCTATTCCCATCTGTAGTGCTAAATTGGATAATTTTTCATGAAATAACCTTACATTTCTGGTGATACTCCTGCACAGGAACAATAATTCTTCATCATCGTAGGTATTTAAGCGTTCTAGTCCTACATTTCCTGCTATTATTTCTTCTAATTCGACTTTCAATTTATGAATGTCCATTATTTTCGGAGGTGTGCACTGTTTAACTGACCCTTGCACCCATCTTTCTAGATCTTCAGGTGTTACTATGGTGGCACTTTTTGCTCCCGATGAAGTTATTAAACTTACATCCTTTGAACTTCCAGGTACATCTTTTCTGGGAGTGCTATTTACAGTACCTCGAATAGGCAAGTCCATGAGTGATATTGTGGATTCACAGTCACTAAATTGATCCTCAATTATAACTGGAGCTTCATGTTTGGGATTATTCACAGGAGTAGGTGCAAGTATCGGTGGCGGACAGCTTCCCTGAGTACCATATAATGGAACTACTGGACCAATTATTACAGGTATGGTCAACGAATCAGGATGTACTTTTATCTGAGTTATTTTCTGTATTAATTCTGTTCTGGTCTTTTCTAGGGCTTCTTTTTCTTTGTCATGAAGTATTCTACTCGGGGTGAATTCATGCATTACCTGTGGCACTAATGGAGTTTTCGGTGGTGCACTTGGGGTGCATCCACTTGTCCCTTCCTGATATGGTGGGGGTTTCTTAACATTTCCTTCATAAATTCGTCTTCAGACTCCTCATTTCTCATTAAATGTTTTGTCTTTTCTGTGCACTTACTTCCTAATTTCTCCTCTGCTGAGAACAATGGATATAATCTTTCTGTAATCATTGCCCTTCTCCATTGTTTCATCTGACCGTTCCTAGACTCATGTAGGTATCTGGGAAAAAATCCTGGATAACCCCTATTACTCCTAGATCGGTCCCGCTCAAATGCCTCGGTTTCCCATTCTTCTAAAGCTTCGTACTGGGTTAATCTAGGTCTGGGTTCTAAGTCATTCATCCTCAATCTCAAATTTTGAAGAATTCTTCCATTGAAGGTACCATTCTTGGGAAATGCTAATATTCCATCATTTTTGGTATATTCTATCCAATTCTCCATCCATACACAAGTATGATAACCTCTCTCCATCATCATAAATGAAGCGGGCGTTTTAGCTGGTGGAATAATAATTCCTTCTCTAGTTTTGATTGGTTTGTCCTTTTTAAAATAATTCTTGATCTTTTGTAAAAATGACATTTTTCTCCTTTGTCCGTACATCTTAGGTAAGTACCGATGTATAAAATTATATTCTGCAAAGCCTAAATATCTCCTATCCTGACAAATTCCTGTTAAAGTCGGATCGCGTTTTAACATGCAATCCTTATCCACTAAGAATTTCTCTTCTATAATTTTGACCAATCAAATGTCTGCTATCTTTTATTTCCAAGCCAATCCTTGCGCGGCCTTTTGGTGACGTTTATCTGTCAACCCCTCCTTTACAATCTGCTCTTTCCTGTCCTTGCTGTTTCAACCAATCCCAGCGTGGCACTTGTGACGTCAGTACTACTCCTGACTTCTGACCCCTCCTTTACAAGGGTCTTTCCACACCTGCTGATTCAACCAATCCCAGCGCGGCGTTTTGTGACGTCAGCTACCTCTCCGGCAACTGACCCTCCCTTTACAAAATCTTACGCAAACTTTATTTTCTCTATAAATCTTAATTAAATTTCAGTAACAACATAAAACATTCGCTATCGTGCCAGTTTCTTCTAAATTCGAAAAGATAGTTTTCTCTCACACTTTAGTAAAACCTTTCCGTTTACTAACATATACTACGAGTAAAACCCTTCCGTTTACTCTTCACACAAGCTCCAGAAATACCTGTTACTTCTTCAATGTTACCCTTTCTAGGTGATATAACATCAAATTTTCACCAGCGTACTCCTTTGCTATTACTCACACGCATAGAGTCCCTAACGAGTACTGAAAGTCCTGCTTAACTTTTCAGTACTATTTCTGCCTGGCAGATAACCTCACTGCAGTATGGCTTCCACTTACCATCCGCTATTCTTTTTACCCCGGGGTATTCTGGACAACATAAAACAAAACTTTGAATACACGGATGTTAGTTCATAAAAATACAAATAAA
This sequence comes from Calotriton arnoldi, assembly GCA_963921515.1. NCBI lineage: Eukaryota > Metazoa > Chordata > Amphibia > Caudata > Salamandridae > Calotriton > Calotriton arnoldi. The sequence continues at coordinate 2,532,919 of CAWUFW010000692.1, forward strand.
ATTCTTATTACCCAATTAACAAAGAGTAACCATCCTCTGCTTACCAGAAAACTGATCCAGCGCGATATCAGCAAACAACATTCATACACCAGATACTCACTTGGGCCCATACATTCATACTACGCTAATACTTACGCTGGATTTTATCAGTTGTTACTCTCTATCAAATCCCTGCTACCAATTACCTCCTGATTGAAGAGTAATGACTTACCAATGAATCCTTTGCTAATTGGGAAATTTAAAATGAGTGACATTCATTATAGTACATAATCCTGAAATAACCACTGAGTCAGGAAGTTTTAAAATGTTTATCTAAAGATTTAGCAGAGTAAAATACAGAGCCACATGGTACTTAATCGCAATACCCAAGATTAAGCATAGAAATGATTATTGCTAATCAATGACGGTGTTTAAAGAAGAGGAGAGGATAGAGATAGCAGCGCAACTAAAGGTTGCATTATATTTACCTAAGTGCGAGAACCAAACCCCTTAGCCAAGGAGTTGAAAGAATAGGACCCAGGAAGGATGAAGAGCAAAGACTTCCTCCAGGATCAGGACAGGACCGGTGACCTCTCTACGACGACGCCTGCGTCGTTCCCCTCTCTGATACTCGACTTCTCCTCGATTCTCCCGTGCCTTCCTTCTAATGGACTCTGCCGCCCCCTCCTCAGGACCTCTCTGGACAGCAATTCGGTCTGCAATCGATCAGCTTGGCAGTCTGGAGCTAAGAGCGCTCTGGCAGCATGGACGCCTGTTCTTCGTGAACGCATGCTCTGACTAATTAACTAATGCTATATTCTATTATACCCTTCTACGCCCATGTACCTCCCTTAATGTTACTAAAATATGGGGCCACTACTTCTGATTGGACAGGGACAGGGGGTGGATTCTCGCACCATATCGATTTGGCCTAAATTGTAAAGCCTTTTGTCTTTAAATTCCCACCCCTTCAAATTAATACATTCGCTTTATTTCCCACCCGTCTCATGACAAATGTAAACCAATTTTCATAGACAATGTATCAATATGCAACAGGAAAGGCAAGAGTACAGCATCTTCGGCCATCGGGTCGCGGCCTTGGACGACGTCCAGATTGACTTCATTTGGCAGGCACACAGGACACATACGCAGAACCATTTGCCTCTCGAGTTTCAGGTCACCAACCCAGGCCCAAGTTTACAAACTAATAAAAGTGCAAGAAGAAAATATTAAAATCACAAAATAAAATGTTTCACTGTATGCCCACTTTTTCTACTCTATTCCCATTTAATTATAAATTCTATCCCGCGTTAGTAGCATTAGGAAACGACAATTTAGTAATGACATGAGAGCAAGCTGAAGCATGTGAAAACATCAAACAGCCATTTTAATGCACACTGCGCAGAAGCAGAAGTTTCCCACCAAGCAAAGAAAGATGTCACACCATGTGATATGGTTGCGACATGCGCATTGAGTTTTCCCGCGCATAGCAGCCATTTTGGATTACAGACAAGCGTTATTCATTAGTAAAACACATAGGCAAGCTTCCTTCCCTTTCGTGTCGTGAATGCAAAGGTTAGTATTAACAATACAAGTTTTAATAAATTAATACTGTGAGGAGGATTGAATACAATCTTGTCATCCTTACTAGAGTCTCCTCCCTGATGCCTTACGACCTCTGTTCACCACCTCCTCCAACAGTGCTGCTGATGTTTCAGGTCTGTCCTGATCGAGAATGGGGCCGGCGGTCCCTGGGGCAGTCATGGTCTCACAATCTGGGTCCTTGAGCCACCACTGATGATCCCCTGCGCAGAGGTGACCCCACCCAATATTTTCTTTTGCCAGTGCGACTCTTCCAGCAGATATCCCCTCTACTCCACTCTAGTCACTAGGGCCGGATGGGTCTCTTGCTAGAAGATTTCACAGGATGTGGGCCAGTGTCTCTGGGAGGTAGACACTTTGCACCTGATAGGGTAGGATTTTTGAAAATATTTCTACAGTGCAAACAACACAAAAAACGAATTCGGAAAACCTCACACGTTGCACATATTAGAGTGAATTTCTATAAACATAAGGTGTTAGTGTAGCAGAAGCATCGTAAAGAATGCTTTTATTAAAATAAGACAAGTTTGCATGCAAATTTACACATTTACATATAAAAATAGGGAGAAAATGAACAAGGCCTAGTGAGAAAATGTGCTATGGGAAATTAACATGGCAGACGAAAATGTAGTGGTATGTGTACTAAAATAGATTTTAGAAGTTTGAAATTTTGTGTAGTAACATTAGAAGTGATGTAAATTAAGATTTCTTTAAAAGATATCGAATTTCAGTAATATCTATAACGTGACAAAATGTGCATTAGTAAAAGTTTGCAGTAATAGGGCGTATTTAGTGATGAATAACATGAGGCAAATTAAATATATACGTATTGACAATGACTTATGAAGAAAACATTGAATTAAAATGTTTTATAGTTTGGAAGGAAAACGTGAAAACTGCATATAGTGCAAAAGCTTCGTGGTATAGTTAAACTGGTTTTGACTTGCCCTAGGCTGAATAATGGTCTACTAATATTAAAAATTGTTATATTTTTCGTGTACTAGCAGAAGTGAACATTCCAATGGAAGTAATGTAATTCGGTTCTCATGAGAATACTTAGACCTTGGGAGCCATGCTAACTGTACAATTCATGCAACTAATAAGATTTCTTTTCAACATTTGATAATGGACTTATGCTTTCCTGATCTCATGAAGCACATGAGAATATTTGACGTTGTATCTGTTTCATACCAACTTCCTGAACTGGTGAGATGATGTAGTAGTGGTGTGACACCACCTGACACGCAATATCGCAAGAACTATTGTATAAGATGAAACCCCAGAGGAGGGGCAACGCAGACACTTTGCAACCTCAGATGCAACGCCACTCTTTTGTTTCTTTTGACAGACACAGATGCAATGCGCATTTTTCATTGATGCGCGTTTGACACTTCAACACGCTCTTTGCTTTTAGGTGCATTTATTGCTTTAATGCAGACTGACTTTTGAGGATTTTAATTTCCTTTTGGATTCATAACACAATGCTACATTTGGTAGTAGATGGTCAAGACCCCTAGTCGAACAAAAAGATAGATTTAATTGACTTTCTTTAGTTAATGGACTTTGCCCCTAGAGACTTTAATTTCCCAATCTTGGATCAGAGTAGTTATTCCTGTTAGTATTGAAGAATCATCCTTTAACTAAGGGTAGAAGGATTCCTTACCTCTGTAATTTCTTTTCGCACAAATGCTGAAAGTTTTGATTAAATTGATTATATTTCTAACTAAAATATTAAAGAGAGTGTTGATATTGACAAACTTTGAAACATTAATACAATAACTCAATTCGGTAAGCGGTAAGAAAAACTTTATTTGATTAAAATATAATCATAAAAGCTGGACATGCGTGCCATACATATACAAAATAGATGATTAAAATGACCAAAGTGGTATAAAGATACGAAATTTTAAAACTAGGCAACAGCAAAGTATTTTTAAAAGGATTAATAATGTAAACACACAAAGAGAAAAGTGAGCGTTACTGTCAAAGTCTGAGGGAAAAGGGACCGGGAGTTACAAGAGGACGCGGAGAGTGTGACCAATTCATTGAAATGACTGTCAAATGTCAATGTCCATAAAGGATCATCGGGTTCACATACCCTAGTGTTACAGGCACGGGGAACAATTCATTGAAATGACTGTCAAATGTCAATGTCCATAAAGGATCATCGGGTTCACATACCCTAGTGTTACAGGCACGGGGAACACAGAAAAAACCAAAATTGGGCTTTGTAAATCTACAGTTTTGTTTTAGTCACCTGTGGCCCTTTTTACAGTTGCTACCGGGCCTACAATTTGCCGATTAAATTTGCGATATACGTAATGAATAAAAATAGTGAAGCTTATATTTAGAGCTGTGTTCTCCGGGTTCAAAGCCGCGATGATTGCCTGTCTGCAGGACCGAACTCCCAATCTGTTCCATTCTGGCCTCAATTTTGATCTGCGCTGAGTCAGCAGTGCAGGGCAGAGGCATACAACATGCTCCATAGATTCCACCGAGTCTCCACAACCCCTGCACTCTTGGTTGTCTGACGTGCGACGCCAGATGGGTAAATGTTTCAGCAGATGCCATTCCCCCAGTCTTAGTGCCATGAAACGCAATTTTAGGTACAAAGAATATGTGCAGGGCAGATATGATGACGGTGTAGCCAACTGGTAGGAATTAATTACTGCCCATGCATGCTTACGTTTGGCGAGAACAGCTTTGTCTGTAATATGGGACAGCATGCGAGTGCGCTTCTTGATGCTAATTTTAAAGGCCGTTTGACTGGGGTTTAGGTTCCAAAGATCACTTGCTGAAAATTGCTGTACACAGTCATGGAAGAGCTTGCTGTAGGTCCCACTTGGATTATTAGAACTAATGTCCAACCACAACATTGACTCAAGGGACCCACCTTCTGCCTGCCTTAGCTTGTGGCACAGGTTTAAATAGGCACCTGAGCTGGAAATTTCGTAGTTTAAAAGGCCCAATTCTAATCGAATCTGTGCGGCGGAGGCGGATTTTGGCATGCAAAAAACACTTTTATAGATCTTGGTCACATGTTGATTTAGTGTTGTGCTAATTTTTCCCCTAAAGATTTCAATGCCGTATGACAGCGTAGGGCTGACTTTGGCTTTCATAACTTCCATTATTGGGGTTAGACTCGGACCCATCAGTTTTTTAGAGAGTTTTGAAAAATTCAGTCGGAGAGCTGTGGCTTTCATTGAAATGTCACTACGATGTTTGGCGAAGGTGCCCCTTGAGTCGAAGTTGACCCCCAGGTATTTATAAGATTTTCCTACGACAAGGCTGGAGTCGTTCTACATCCAGCCGCCACCTCCGTAATGTTTTCGGCCGAATATGACTACTTGTGTTTTCTTTAGATTGACCTCTAGGCTGTTTGTAGTGGTGTAACTATATAATTTATTTAACAATCGTTGCAGCCCTACTCGGGTTTGACTAAGAAGAACAAGGTCATCGGCGTACAGAAGATTACTCAACTGCACACCGCCAATCTTTGGGGAATGGCTGTTTATCTCATCCAGTTCTGCTGAGAGATCGGCAATAAACAGGTTAAAGAGCAATGGGGCAAGCACACACCCCTGTTTCACTCCTCTTGTTGTTAAGATTTTTCGGGACAGGTGTGTGCCAGTGCCAAGCTTGACTTGTATCCAAGTGTCGGTGTGCAGTTGAACAATGGCCTCCAGTAGTTTGGCCGGGATTCCCCATTTTGTTAATTTTGCCCAAAGTGCTGCCCTGGGGACCCGATCGAAGGCGGCTTTGAAGTCGACGAAACAACAAAAAAACACCTTCGATGATATGAGCGATTTGTCAATAAATATTGATAGTGCCAGTAGATTGGAGGTTGTGCCCGAATTTGCTGTAAAGCCTGTTTGGTTTTTTGGAATCAGGCCTTTCTGATCGGCCCAGGAACTTAGTTCTTCAAGTAGGATACTCGCAAAATACTTTGCCTCGTTGTCCAATAGGGCTATCAACCTGTAGTTGTTTGGGGACGAATGAGCACCGGACTTGTATATTGGATGGATTACTGCACCTCGCCATGAGTCGGGTATGACTGAACAACTCAGTGCAGATCTAAAAAGGATTGCCAGTTGTTGTGCCCAAAGTGGGATGTTTGCCTTAAACAGGGCCTGCGGCAGGCCATTTGGACCCGGCGCTCCGTCTGATCTCGCTTTTGATAATATTTTAATCAACCTTACTTGAGTGGTGGAGATCGTCTCGCATTGCGGCTGCGTCAACTCGTGGGGGCTGTCCTGGCTCTCTGAGGGCCCGTTTTTAATTAATGCGGAGGTGTTTACTGTTAAATTACTTGCCTGTGGCTCTTATTTGTGTCCATGTTGTTTATTTGAACTGTGTGATATTCCGTGGGAAGTTAGCAAAGATTTAGGAGTATATTTACAAGCCCCTATCGCCACCACAGCGTCAATCTAATAGTGATGTTTTGATGGCGATAGGAGCTTTGCCTTATTTACAAGGCAGCGTTAAGCCGCCGCCGCCACTTAACGTGGCTTAACGCTGAGTTGTAAATAAGGCCCCCTTTCACGCTACACTTAGCGTGAAAGGGGCGGGCAATGGGTGCTATGGTGGGAATTCCACCACAACACCCATTGGTTTTGATGCTGCCCCCTATTTACAAGAGCAGCGTAAATAGGAGGCAGCGCCAAAATTAAGACCAGGGAAAACCTGGTCTTAAACAGGTGAAACAAGCAGAAATGCTATATTTCTCCTTGTTTTTGCTGTTCCCAGGTGTGCCTGGGCAGCACACATAGAAATACCAAACGCCAATGATTGTTTATGTGCAGGAATGTCCCCCTTCCTGCACATAAACAATCATTTAAAAAAATGCTGTTTTGCAACTTCTATGTGTGCTGCATTAAACAGCACACATAGAAGTTACAAAACGGCATTTCAAGATTGTTTATGTGCAGGCAGAGGGACCTTCCTGCACATAAACAATCTTCCCCTCAACACAGGCATCCTTGCACGATGGTGCAAGGGTGCCTGCGTTGGCGCTAGGCAGCTAAATTTAGCGCCAGCGCAGGGGGAAACGCAGGGCTGCACCATATTCTAGTAAGTATGGTGCAGCCTTGCGTTTCTAAAGTGACAAAGCGTGTCGTTAGCCTTCTTGGCTTAACAACGCGCTTTGCCACTTTCTTGTAAATATGCCCCTTAGGGTTCTATGTAGCATTGGGAACGTCTATTACCTAATGTTTCAGAAAGGTCCGTCAAGGGAGGGTAGTACTTGGCAGAGTAATGATTAACTGAGCAACTCTGTCCGTAGATGGGCCCAGTGCAGTAAGAGTAATGGAGACTTAATTTAAGCTTTACGCTTCAGCACATGAAATACATTTTGGGGTAAGAAAAATCTCTAACACACCCATCGGGTGTGTGCTTGAAGCCACGTGCCTGGGCAGCGGCTTAACTCTCCCCTCATACCTCTGTTTTGCTACTGGTTGCTGGGGCCCATGGAATCTCATATACATTCCTATACCTCAGATTGGCATTCCTCTCGTGCATGATCGCTCTTCTTTTACAATGTGAAAACTAATTTCATAGTATAGGCTGCTGAATTTCAGTTTAAGCAAGTGATATGTTTTCTTTGTTTCCTTTATGAAGAGATCATTTTGTTTTCCTCCTCGAGTACGACTCGCTAACCACTGGTGTGGACATTTTTTATATAACTATGCAAATATATATATCTTGGAGAGATGCTTTTGTCTGACCTCTTTAGGCTCAACTCACAAAGCCATTTACAGGCTTTAACCTATACTTTATGCCTGTCATGTAGTCACAAAATGGTGCTTGGCAAGAAAAAAGGGATTTACTACTGTCTGATTGTACACTACTACTGTGTACAATTACTCTGCAACAAACGCCATGCAGGGGGTGGGCAGTGGATGGATCAAAGAATAGTTTGTCTCAAGAATTTGTTAAAGCCTACAAACTTGGAAGTTTATTGGTATTTTCAAACATCTCTCCATTTTGGAACTTGTTGGAGATTTACATCAACCAGGGCCTGGAGTAAAAGCCCTTTCATGGCAGGAAGAGTAAGGGAACTCTCACAAACCTTGTGAAGATGTAGGTGAAAGCCTTTCTTCACGGGTAGAAAATGTTTGCCCCGTAGATAAAATACGGAAAACAAATGTGCATTTACACAGCGGGCTACATTTCCCCGCTGTAGAGTTGTACCCTGCGTACAATTCTGCATTTGGGAAGTAGTACATGACATTCTCAATGGGATGTTTTGGGAAGACAGGACACAGGAATGTGTTGTGTATCTTTTTTATTCAGCTCCTAGGAATGGCCCCTGGTCAGCCCTCCTGATCCTCCGCAAACTGTCTCCTCCAGCTTCCCAGAATCCTCAAGCTGGATTCCAGAAGTGGAAGCACACAGATTGCATTGGAACCAGTGACACTGTTGCCAGGAGACATATAAATTAACATTATCATCAATAGAATACAACATATCCCCTTTCATTACCAAATTACCTCTAAACAAAAAAAATAATAATAACCAAGAAATTCCTAAGTACATATATAATCTTTGTGCCACAGTGGTTTAGTCTTACTTCGCTTCCTAGGCTCCCTTTTGCATGAGCCTTTGTCCCTGATTTTATCCAGATTAGATCTGACTCCTTTCATTCATTCATGCTCTTCCACCTTCAGCACCCGGTCACCGTCCTGGTATTCCACCATTTGCCATCTGACAGAAGCAACGAATTGTCACACACCTTCACCACTTTCTTAGATTCTGACAGCTTGGAACACCCCTTCTTGACCACATTTCCCGTACACACCCTCATCAACATACCTTCCTCGAACTTCCTGTCTGATACTGTCCCACTTTAGCATGCAATTTCTCACTTTTGATCTCATTCCAACCATACCTTGCCATCCATGCTGGGACAGCCACCCTGCAGGGCACCCTACCTTTTAACAAACTGAAAGGTGTCTCCCCTGTCACAGTATGAGGTGTGGTTCTATAATTCCACAACATTTCCTTAACTTTTTTCCTCCAAAAGGCATTACTAGACAGCGCCAATTGTACACTTTCACCCAACACATGGTTAAAGCGCTCAATGATACCATTACCCCTGGGATGATATACTGGTGTCCTGCTCTGTTTGATACCCCATTTCTTCAGGAAACAACCAAACTCTTCTGATACAAATTGCGGCCCACTTTCAGTGAGACTCTCAACATGACATCCTTCTCTGTGGAAAATGTCCTCATAAAAAGCAATTACATTTCCAGATTTCACCTCACGCACAAACGCCACTTCCGGCCACTTGGAATAATAGTGCTTAAGTACTATTGCAAATCTCTCATTAGTACCTAAACTGTCAAAGGGACCACAAATGTCCATGGAAACCTTTTCCCATGCTCGACTGGGTAACTCCACGGGATGAATGGTGGTTTCTTGCAGCACTTAGGTTTATCACTGCACATACAAGGGACACAATTCCGAACACACATTTCAATCTGCCTGTCCATAACAGGTCACCAAAAATCCATCCTAACTTTCATTTTCATCGCTGACATTCTCCCATGGCCCCCATGCATCAAACACAACAACCTGCCACGTAGAGCCTCTAGCGCCACCAATTTGCCCCCCCCTTCTTACAATCCCATGCACCACGGACAATTCTTCCCATACATTCTTATAGGTCTCTAACTCATCGTCCAACCTCCACCCAAAGGCCCTGGTTAAGGTGTTCATCACTTTCACCAACACATATTCAGCTCCAATGGCCTCTGTCCAGTCCTCTTTTTCCACATCTACATTGTCCAGAGGTAATCTGGACATACAACCTGCATTGATGTTCCTCACACCGGCACATATTTCACTGAGAAAACATAGTCCTGCAAGCTGTGCAACCACTTTGCAATGTGTGGAGTAGCCTTTCCAGCCCCAGCAGTAGAAAACAAATCAGCCAAAGGTTTGTTATCAGTCCGGAGCTCAAAATGTACACCCCACACAAAAATGCGAAAATGCTGCACACCCCACCAACAAGTCAGTGATTCCTGCTACTCAGCAAAGTAGGTGCTTACTGCAGCTTTGAGGGTACGTGATGCAAATACCACCACTTTTTCTTTCCCCTCATGCTCCTGCATCAAAACAGCTCCAAGCCCGTTCCCACTCGCATCTGTGACCACAATCGTTCTGTCCACCGAATCAAACGGGTTCAACACCACTGCTTTCGCTATGGCTTACTTCACAGCATCAAACGCTTGTTGACATTCTTCTGTCCATTGGTATGCCATCCCTATTTTTCAACAACTCGTGCAAAACATTCAGGATATTGGCAAAGCAATGCACAAACTTGGCGTAGTATACCGTGAGGCCACGAAAATATCTGAGCTGGTCTTTGTCTTGCGGAGATGGAGCCCTTTCTATGGCTTTTGGAATGTAATTGGTGCTCAAATAAAGTGCTCCAATACTTTTATATCGAGTTTGCGCTATATAAAACTGCAAAAAAAGTTACAATCCATACAGGTTTTAATTCACACTGACATTATTCTAAGGTTAATGAAATTGGTTCTGTTGTGCAGTAGTAAACCATTATTACTGAGTGCCAAAAACCAATGCCTTTAATAATTATGTGGTAGATAAATGTTGAGTGTATATTTGTTTACGTGCCCCCCTACACTGGCTGTGCCTGGAGTTGAATGCCAACACTTGGACAAATGCAGGGACACCCAACTACATTTAGAAAGTGCTTCCTGTGTGGAGCAGTAACTTTGCAGGAAGATGGGATGCTCTCTTGCCCCACTACAACCCCCAGCCGGAAATTCCTCACATCATGGACAAGGCGTAATTTTCTTTGCCTGAGTTGTGTCGTGTCTGTGAGCCGGTGCAGGGAGCTGGGGAACCAGACTCAGCAGCCCACAGAAGTCTTTCCTTTTTTTTCTATTCTCCTCTTTCCTGGTCTTTTCATTTTTCACCTAGCAGACATCGCAAGGTTTGCAAAAGACCTATTGTTTCCTTACAGTGGGCTTAGAGGACGTCATAGGTTTTTCTTAAAAATCCCTCTTAAGCCATATTATACAGCACCGCGGGTGGAGTACAACAGCTCTAAAATCTATTGATAAAGCCAATAAATCCCAAAGGCGAGACCTTTTAACTTTGCCAGTGCTTGTTTAATTATTATTTTTTTATTTTGCAATGTTATCAATACCATAAAACACGTTTTTAGTTATTTGTTGACTTTATAGTTTTTAAATTGCTCTGTTGTGTTTGTAGTTGGGCAATAGGATCATGTACGTTCCATTTCCAAGATCTTCTGAGAAGTGTAATTAGATGCAGTTTTATGGGCAGCTCTGCGTTATAGGAAAATGGCGGCTGATCCTCCAGTTGTTCGTTTGACAGTCGCATGGCTAACCGGGGTCAAATGTTGGCCTACTGTAAATGGGCATTATCATGTCGTAGGCTTTCTAAAGCCACCCAAATTGAAAACATAAATATCAGCCTCGACTGTACAATCTCATTTCCAGAAGTCAGAATTGAATTAACTTCAGAAGTAAGTGGCATCTGGCTAGCACTCTCCTTAATGGGAAATGTCAGTGTGTGTTTTAGAGCTCCCTCTTGGAGACAGGTTGGTGGGAGACGGATGGCCTGAAGGCAATAAATGGAATGCAATGATGCTTAATGAAGCCTGTGATCACATTAAGTGGATACGCCTCCAGAATCTAGTCTTGTTTTCTTCCTTATAAATGGTACACAGCAGGCAAAACTTCCCAGTGGTTGAGGTAATAAAACTACTTTATTGGAAGATAATTTAAAGCTATTTTTCGTGTGTAGCAGTAATCCCACAGATTTATTTCTCTGGATATCAAATGAAAAATATTAATTTTTTAATATGCAAATCACACTGCATTTTTTTCAGCTCCAGCGTGTAGTCAATTTTTAGACTCTTCATGTATAATTCCAGAAACAATTATTTGTTCCTAAAAGGATCACAAACGAGATCACAGAAGAAGATACCATAAAGAAGCTAAAGTGAGCCTCGCACATTAAATAATGTGTTTAGGTATACCTGCTAAACAGTAAGATTTAGTCAGGGAATGCTGATTCATGTCAGCTCTTTCAACGGGAACACCTACAAAAGCATGCTCCTCCTTGCAATAACAGAGCTCCTCCCAAGTTGGGGGTGGGTGAAAAAAGCAAAAGCCCCCTTTCCTTTTTTGGCAATCATATAACAATATAACCTACTGTGCTGACACTATGCAGTAATAAAAAAGCCATGAGCTGGTCCTGACAGGGTGGTATTTTTCTAGTATGAAAATAACCCATCAAAGGTAGCAAACCAAGGAAATTTGAGATCTGGTTAGAGACTCTTTTAGCAGTTTCACAAGGATATTGTGATCTAGACTAAGAGAATGGCAAATGGCCGCCCCTTTCAGCCACTAGTTCTTGCAAGTGCCATTCATATATGTATATACACACATTCCTCAACTATTAGTAGACTGGAACTGTTATTTGTAATTTATGGAGTTTCATATTTCCACCTGTATGTGGCATTTTCATTGGTGCAGCAGTAAGACAGGTCTTCCTAGAGATGGGCAAGCTCAGGTCCTACATTGTCAGTCAATTCAAGGAGAACCAGGTGGAGATTATGAATAGGCAACCCAAGATAAGGGTCAGGGGTGTGGGAACGGCAGAGCTTATAGCAAGCTCAGCAAGATAGTTCTATTTGTAGAGGGGGTGGAGAATCACTCGAGGGGGCTGCCCCAGCTTCCTTTCTTGCCCTCTGGTTGCCCTGAAAAGTTGAACGAAAAGGCTTCCATCCTCTCCCCTCAACACTTTTAAGAATGTCTTTTGTACTTCAAAGGCACTGGTTATAATTGTTTTCTCCCCTTTTTAAAGATGGTTAATAGGTAGTGTTACATAAAGAGGCTTTATCAGTCCCTTTTGACATTGGTTTGTGTGAGTCAATCCCCTTCAGCCATTGGTTGATGAAGTGTCATTAACATTTTGAAGTATGCCAGAGAAGGATTTCAGTCTCACTATTAGGTATTGGCTATTTGGTGTGTTAGTCCGCCTGCTTAAAGAGTGCGTCTCATTGCGGTGCTTGTGCAGTGAGGCGAAGGGGCCATGGACGCACAGCAGTGGAGGCACATTTGCCCTGTTAGAAGTGTGTCCACACTTCTGTGTATTCTGCATCAACTGTGATTTCGTGCATGTACGTCACTCAATCCCTGAATGCTATTTTTGCTCCTAACCATGATACGTCAATGATGCTTGTTTTGCACTTAAAACACCTAAATGTGATTTGTGTTCCCAAAAGTGTTCAACTCCCATGCGAATTTTGCAGCAAGTTTTATTTTGCACCTCATTATGTTCTCAATCAAGTGTGATGATACACTGATGCAGACCTCTTGGAGCTAATTATGATATTTTATAATTGTTTTCCATTGTCCTGAGTGATTTTGCACCTGAATATTATGCCTGTTAACTTTATATTGACCAATGTTTGCTTGTGCATCTGTCTGTGTTTTTTTCTCCCTAAAGTTTTTCTTCACTTAAAGTGTATCCACACTCATGTTGAAACTGCTCTAGGGATGATTTAAAATCTAATTGTGAGTTTTAACCTTTGTGTGTTTTTCTTTCTACATGTGATTTGTGCTCCTTAAAGTGATTCCACTCTTCTGCTAATGTTACACATAGAGTAATTTTGCACCCTATTCTATTTTGTACCTAAGTGTGAATTTGCTCATAAATGTGATACCTCAATTCTGCTCACTTTGCACTACAGATGATTTTGCACCCCTGAATGTTATTTAGATCACATTCAATAAATTAGATTAGATTTGTGCTTCAAAATGTTTTCCACGCCCATACTGATTTGCAACAACAGTGATTTTGCACCTCAGTGCACTGTTAACCAAATGTGGCATCTGACTGTCATATTCATTTTTTCTCAATACTGACACACCTGAATTCAATGCCCTACTCCTGCTAACTTTGCACCAATGGTGATTTTGCATCTAACTATGTCTGTGCAGTGAAATGTGATCTTTGCCATTTAATGTGTTTTTGACCTAAACGTGTCTCCGCCTGTCTGTTAATGTTGCACCAATGGAGATTTTTCCCCGAAATGTGATTTTGCATTTAGTTATGTTTTTGTCTGAGGCATATTTCCACACTCCTGTTGATGCTTCATTAAGGGTGATTTTGCATCTTTGTTTTTCTACTAAATGTGATTTCTGCTCTAGCATGCCAGCCAATGCCACAATACATATTAACTGTACACATACTCTATTCTAAGATGGCTTTCACATTTGATTATTATGGTGGAAATGGGCTAGTAATCTTTCTTTGTCAGTGACACCCTATCACTGCTTGCAGCCGGAGAAGACATAACGCGAACCTGGTGTTATCGTGTCACCACCGTTCAGGGGTCACAGGGCAGACATAGGCTACTGAGCCCCAACCCGGGTGGTTAAGGTAATTTGCCACTGGTGTATTGAGGTCCACCCTACTACGACTCTGCAAACTGGGCCATGTACAACTCTTTCTACACTCTACACTTGACTATCAGGGGAGTGAGGGCGAGCAGTCTAAGTCTTCTCAGTGAGGTAATGTGGGGGTCAGTAGCTCAGAACGCAACAGTCAACCGACAGACACAATAAAATAAATTATATAACAAAACTAAATAATACATAATCCAAAGATGTATAGAGGGTTGAATTCCTAGGTATGGTATCGAAATGATGATATTCCCTCCTGCTCTAATGTCCTCTCCTGCCCAAGGTAACTTATAGGTGCTATAATCTTCAGTGTTGGTGGCAGAGGCACGAATTAGGCACAGGCGCAGATTATCACAGCAATTCTCCCTAGGGCATAATAGAGTTACTCAGTCTTTCCCGTGGCCTCCTTTGGGTAGGAAGTCTCAAGTCCAGGGCACATTTCTTCTAGCATGCCTCTATTCAGCAAGTCTGGTTGCAGTTGAGCCTTGCAATACTTGTGTGTTGGCTCCCAGAAGTCGGGCAATAGGTGAGCATAGTCCATGCTCATAGTGGCCACTCTCGGAGAGGTGGGGGGTTTGCTGATGACGCTGTCTAAAGGTATCAAGGGTCCGGTTGAAGCAGTACTGCCATTCCCATGGAGATGGGGTGTCCAACTGGACAGGTGCTCTTTGGAAGTGTACCAGCGTGTTAGTTGCAGCCTCCTTGGCCGATCAGGCATTCAACAGAGTAATGGAGTTGCAGCCTCAAGAAACCAATGACAAGTTGTAGTTGCAGACTTCAAGGCCAATGAGGCAGTGGTCGATGAGATGCAGTTGTGCCACACAGTTGTGGTGGACACCGAGCATGGTCTAGCCTGGCTGGGTACAGTCTTTGGGCCAGTTGTTGGCCAAAAACCACACGGAGTGACTTGGGGAACCACCTCACAATATGTGTTGCTAATTGCTTTACTTTCTGTCAGCGTCTGTTTTTTCTGTGTGCTCTACACACTGGGAACATGCTTGGCTTCTCTTCCTGCAAGGTCAGCAACAGTCTTTCCCTCGCTCCACAGGCAGACCGGCTTATAGAAACCAGGTAAATCCTCAGCTTCTCTGGCTGAAAAGACAGGTTTCAGATGTCCCCTCACTTCTGGGGGATTGGCTGTCTGGCAGACACTAGTCCTGGTTATACATTAGCCACTCTAGACTAGGGGACCCCTGGGGTAGAATGTAGGTAGGGAGGCAGGGGTAAAAAATCAAAAATGTACAAAAAGAGCCACTACCTATATGAATTTAGAAATGTGCTGTGCGTCATATATTTCCATCAACTGCTCTTACTTGACCATCACGAAAAACGAACAGTATTCAGGAAACAAACAACGGGGGGACTAATATAAAGCTCTTTATATTAGTCCCCCCGTTGTTTGTTAAGAGAAAAAATGATGTTATGTCGATATTAGATTTATTGTCCAATTAATTGTTGACATATTATATTCTATTTTTGAGCAGAAATTTTCTTCGCCTTTGCTTTACTGACTCTCATGATGAGGGGATCTGGTGCTTATTATGTGTTTTTGGTATGTTTGTGATGTATATAATTGTGGTTTCACGTGAGTATGTTTGAATAAGAATATGATTGTATAGGGTTGAATGTGAGTTGTGCAATGGGATCTGATAATTTTTTATATATAAAATGTTTTTTCATTTTTGATATATCTTTTTGAATGTATTAATGTATTTGCATAGAAAAGTCGGTATATACAAATAAATAATCAATTGAACAATGATCACTTTTTCTTGAATACTGTTCGTTTTTCGTGATGGTCAAGTAAGAGCGGTCGATGGAAATATATGACGCACAGCGCATTTCTAAATTCATATAGGTAGTGGCTCTTTTTGTACATTTCTGGTTATACATTAGGACTTCAAGAAATCCCTTCCTTGTCATGAAGACCTTGGACCTGGAACAAAGTGTTGTGGTTTGTATCCCACTTTATTTACACATTTTGCAGACAGGGGATGTTGCTCTACTCCCTCAAATTTCAGAATCGGTTAGGGTGGTTCACTAGTTTCACTCTCAGGCTGCTCTCCAGCCACAGCCTTTGTGGGAAGGGATGCTTCTCAATGCCAATAGCACTGGGGTAGTCTTCAAGCAGGAGTACCAAACACATAGGCACGATGAAGTGTGAGATCTTAGTACCTAGGATGTTCTCAACCTTGTTAAAGCAGTATTCAGGGAAAGACAAATGGGTCTACCTCGGCTTGGATAAGAGGAACTGCAGTCCTACCCTCAACCTCCACTATCTTTAAAATGGCAGGGATAAAGAAGAACAAATCAGCAACGAATTGTTGACAACGCCTTCATGGAATTTCTAAAGGTAGCCATGTCTCCATCCACCTCACTTCAGTGTCTGTGTCTCTACTCTCAAGACACAGCAATGCAGGCAATACTCTTCCATTGTTTGGGGAAGCTGTCCTCATCCTCTGTCTTCTGTCATGATGAACCAGAGCCCCCCTATGCTTCACATTCACACGCATACTCAGAGTCCTCTTACCAAGTATGTATCGCATGCTCAGTGCTCAGTGCTCACTACACCACTGGATTCAAGCTAGCCTGGCTGAAGAAGGGTGATGCCCTGAAACCGGTCCCAGGATGCTTGTTTCTGGTCCAGGGAGGACCTGGCTTGGCAGTTCGGGCTGGACTGTTCCCACAAGGAACAGGGTCAAGACTGATTTGCATATGGCTGGGTCCAAACTGGGGTGGTGTGGTGAGCAAAAGAATGATGGATTTAACCCAGATCCTTGTGACTGGGGGTGAATGTATGCATTGTCCAGCATTCCGTCCATCAATTGTTTCTTTTGCATTTGTCGCCCTAAGTGGGAAGGGTATGCCCAGACGTGGGTCCCGTGCTCACTACACCACTGGATTCAAGCTAGCCTGACTGAGGAAGGGTGATGCCCTGAAACCGGTCCCAGGATGCTTGTTTCTGGTCCAGGGAGGACCTGGCTTGGCAGTTCAGGCTGGACTGTTCCCACAAGGAACAGGGTCAAGACTGATTTGCATATGGCTGGGTCCAAACTGGGGTGGTGTGGTGAGCAAAAGAATGATGGATTTAACCCATATCCTTGTGACTGGGGGTGAATGTATGCATTGTCCAGCATTCCGTCCATCAATTGTTTCTTTTGCATTTGTCGCCCTAAGTGGGAAGGGTATGCCCAGACGTGGGTCCCGTGCTCACTACACCACTGGATTCAAGCTAGCCTGGCTGAAGAAGGGTGATGCCCTGAAACCGGTCCCAGGATGCTTGTTTCTGGTCCAGGGAGGACCTGGCTTGGCAGTTCGGGCTGGACTGTTCCCACAAGGAACAGGGTCAAGACTGATTTGCATATGGCTGGGTCCAAACTGGGGTGGTGTGGTGAGCAAAAGAATGATGGATTTAACCCAGATCCTTGTGACTGGGGGTGAATGTATGCATTGTCCAGCATTCCGTCCATCAATTGTTTCTTTTGCATTTGTCGCCCTAAGTGGGAAGGGTATGCCCAGACGTGGGTCCCGTGCTCACTACACCACTGGATTCAAGCTAGCCTGGCTGAAGAAGGGTGATGCCCTGAAACTGGTCCCAGGATGCTTGTTTCTGGTCCAGAGAGGACCTGGCTTGGCAGTTCGGGCTGGACTGTTCCCACAAGGAGCAGGGTCAAGACTGATTTGCATATGGCTGGGTCCAAACTGTGGTGGTGTGGTGAGCAAAAGAATGATGGATTTAACCCAGATCCTTGTGACTGGGGGTGAATGTATGCATTGTCCAGCATTCCGTCCATCAATTGTTTCTTTTGCATTTGTCGCCCTAAGTGGGAAGGGTATGCCCAGACGTGGGTCCCGTGCTCACTACACCACTGGATTCAAGCTAGCCTGGCTGAAGAAGGGTGATGCCCTGAAACCGGTCCCAGGATGCTTGTTTCTGGTCCAGGGAGGACCTGGCTTGGCAGTTCGGGCTGGACTGTTCCCACAAGGAACAGGGTCAAGACTGATTTGCATATGGCTGGGTCCAAACTGGGGTGGTGTGGTGAGCAAAAGAATGATGGATTTAACCCAGATCCTTGTGACTGGGGGTGAATGTATGCATTGTCCAGCATTCCGTCCATCAATTGTTTCTTTTGAATTTGTCGCCCTAAGTGGGAAGGGTATGCCCAGACGTGGGTCCCGTGCTCACTACACCACTGGATTCAAGCTAGCCTGGCTGAAGAAGGGTGATGCCCTGAAACCGGTCCCAGGATGCTTGTTTCTGGTCCAGGGAGGACCTGGCTTGGCAGTTCGGGCTGGACTGTTCCCACAAGGAACAGGGTCAAGACTGATTTGCATATGGCTGGGTCCAAACTGGGGTGGTGTGGTGAGCAAAAGAATGATGGATTTAACCCAGATCCTTGTGACTGGGGGTGAATGTATGCATTGTCCAGCATTCCGTCCATCAATTGTTTCTTTTGCATTTGTCGCCCTAAGTGGGAAGGGTATGCCCAGACGTGGGTCCCGTGCTCACTACACCACTGGATTCAAGCTAGCCTGGCTGAAGAAGGGTGATGCCCTGAAACCGGTCCCAGGATGCTTGTTTCTGGTCCAGGGAGGACCTGGCTTGGCAGTTCGGGCTGGACTGTTCCCACAAGGAACAGGGTCAAGACTGATTTGCATATGGCTGGGTCCAAACTGGGGTGGTGTGGTGAGCAAAAGAATGATGGATTTAACCCAGATCCTTGTGACTGGGGGTGAATGTATGCATTGTCCAGCATTCCGTCCATCAATTGTTTCTTTTGCATTTGTCACCCTAAGTGGGAAGGGTATGCCCAGACGTGGGTCCCGTGCTCACTACACCACTGGATTCAAGCTAGCCTGGCTGAAGAAGGGTGATGCCCTGAAACCGGTCCCAGGATGCTTGTTTCTGGTCCAGGGAGGACCTGGCTTGGCAGTTCGGGCTGGACTGTTCCCACAAGGAACAGGGTCAAGACTGATTTGCATATGGCTGGGTCCAAACTGGGGTGGTGTGGTGAGCAAAAGAATGATGGATTTAACCCAGATCCTTGTGACTGGGGGTGAATGTATGCATTGTCCAGCATTCCGTCCATCAATTGTTTCTTTTGCATTTGTCGCCCTAAGTGGGAAGGGTATGCCCAGACGTGGGTCCCGTGCTCACTACACCACTGGATTCAAGCTAGCCTGGCTGAAGAAGGTGATGCCCTGAAACCGGTCCCAGGATGCTTGTTTCTGGTCCAGGGAGGACCTGGCTTGGCAGTTCGGGCTGGACTGTTCCCACAAGGAACAGGGTCAAGACTGATTTGCATATGGCTGGGTCCAAACTGGGGTGATGTGGTGAGCAAAAGAATGATGGATTTAACCCAGATCCTTGTGACTGGGGGTGAATGTATGCATTGTCCAGCATTCCGTCCATCAATTGTTTCTTTTGCATTTGTCGCCCTAAGTGGGAAGGGTATGCCCAGACGTGGGTCCCGTGCTCACTACACCACTGGATTCAAGCTAGCCTGGCTGAAGAAGGGTGATGCCCTGAAACCGGTCCCAGGATGCTTGTTTCTGGTCCAGGGAGGACCTGGCTTGGCAGTTCGGGCTGGACTGTTCCCACAAGGAACAGGGTCAAGACTGATTTGCATATGGCTGGGTCCAAACTGGGGTGGTGTGGTGAGCAAAAGAATGATGGATTTAACCCAGATCCTTGTGACTGGGGGTGAATGTATGCATTGTCCAGCATTCCGTCCATCAATTGTTTCTTTTGCATTTGTCGCCCTAAGTGGGAAGGGTATGCCCAGACGTGGGTCCCGTGCTCACTACACCACTGGATTCAAGCTAGCCTGGCTGAAGAAGGGTGATGCCCTGAAACCGGTCCCAGGATGCTTGTTTCTGGTCCAGGGAGGACCTGGCTTGGCAGTTCGGGCTGGACTGTTCCCACAAGGAACAGGGTCAAGACTGATTTGCATATGGCTGGGTCCAAACTGGGGTGGTGTGGTGAGCAAAAGAATGATGGATTTAACCCAGATCCTTGTGACTGGGGGTGAATGTATGCATTGTCCACCATTCCGTCCATCAATTGTTTCTTTTGCATTTGTCGCCCTAAGTGGGAAGGGTATGCCCAGACGTGGGTCCCGTGCTCACTACACCACTGGATTCAAGCTAGCCTGGCTGAAGAAGGGTGATGCCCTGAAACCGGTCCCAGGATGCTTGTTTCTGGTCCAGGGAGGACCTGGCTTGGCAGTTCGGGCTGGACTGTTCCCACAAGGAACAGGGTCAAGACTGATTTGCATATGGCTGGGTCCAAACTGGGGTGGTGTGGTGAGCAAAAGAATGATGGATTTAACCCAGATCCTTGTGACTGGGGGTGAATGTATGCATTGTCCAGCATTCCGTCCATCACTTGTTTCTTTTGCATTTGTCGCCCTAAGTGGGAAGGGTATGCCCAGACGTGGGTCCCGTGCTCACTACACCACTGGATTCAAGCTAGCCTGGCTGAAGAAGGGTGATGCCCTGAAACCGGTCCCAGGATGCTTGTTTCTGGTCCAGGGAGGACCTGGCTTGGTAGTTCGGGCTGGACTGTTCCCACAAGGAACAGGGTCAAGACTGATTTGCATATGGCTGGGTCCAAACTGGGGTGGTGTGGTGAGCAAAAGAATGATGGATTTAACCCAGATCCTTGTGACTGGGGGTGAATGTATGCATTGTCCAGCATTCCGTCCATCAATTGTTTCTTTTGCAGTGCACAAACACATGCACTCAGCATATATGTGTGTTGTCATTAAATATAATGGGGAAACCCAGTGTCCCTCAGAACTTGGGTACATGGGATAATTGCTACAATGTGTTCTGTTGGGTCAAACAATTGCTTAGTATCCAGGATATTAATCACGATTAAACACTTAAAGTTAATAAAAACACCGGATCAGTCGTAACACACCAAACAAGAACGCAGAGTTAACCCCTTCGGTGCTTATGACGAGCTGGATTCGTCATGGCACACAGTGCTCGTGTGCTCATGACGAGTCCAGCTCATCATAAGACCACCCACGGGGGAAGCGCTGGCGCTCCCCCCGTGGGAATCCGATCGTCGGGTTTTTTGGGGGAAGGCAGGGGAAGGACTTCCCCTGCCTCCCCCGCCCCCCGCCCTCCCCATCAATGACGTCAGCGCGCGAGGCGCGCTGACATCATTGAGAGTTTCCCTTCCTTCCCCGAAGCGCTGGAAGCCATTTGCTTCCAGCGCGTCGGGGAAATCAGGTGAGTTTTGGCTCGGGAGGGGGGGTTTGATTCGAAAAGAGACATCGAGGAAAGGAAAGGGTTTTCCTTTCCCCGATGCCTCTTTGTGCATTCCTGCTGCACGATCATGTGATCGTGCAGCAGGAATGCCCACGAGGGAGGGAGGGCGCAATTCTCCTCTAGAATTCGTGAGCGTGGAGATGTGCCTTCTCTCCATTTACACCCTGAAAAGTTAGCTGTAATCCTTGATGGAGGTCTTTGCATCCTTGAATTTCTCGAGCGCAATGCTCGTGTAGTTCCTGTGACCAGGAGGTTCCTTCTCCTCGTCTGCCGCTGAGATCCTGCTCTGACCCTTTATAAACAAGAGGCATGTGAACGGGCCTAGAAGCCCTGCTCGTTTGGCCCCGCCACACATACACTAGCGGTATGCAACGTATGCCCGCCCTTTCCCCACTATGATGGACAGCTTACTCAAAGGACCCCGGCGCTTTCGGCGCGGTGGCAAAGTTACAGACACACAGGTCACTGGAGACAATTCTTCTGGTCCTTTACGCAGCTGTAGTGTAGGAAAGGCACTATACATTTACCCAACGAGGTAGCACTTACTGATTAGCCAGTAGAAAGTACTCCAGTTGAGTAGAGGTATTGCACAAAACGGTGGCATCTTCGTGGATAAATATGCAGGGCACATGTGCCTTCTCTCCATTTCCAACGTGAAAAGTTAGCTGTAATCCTTGATGGAGGTCTTTGCATCCTTCATTTTCTCGAGCGCAATTCTCGTGTAGAATTCGTGAGCGTGGAGATGTGCCTTCTCTCCATTTACACCCTGAAAAGTTAGCTGTAATCCTTGATGGAGGTCTTTGCATCCTTGAATTTCTCGAGCGCAATGCTCGTGTAGTTCCTGTGACCAGGAGGTTCCTTCTCCTCGTCTGCCGCTGAGATCCTGCTCTGACCCTTTATAAACAAGAGGCATGTGAACGGGCCTAGAAGCCCCGCTCGTTTGGCCCCGCCACACATACACTAGCGGTATGCAACGTATGCCCGCCCTTTCCCCACTATGATGGACAGCTTACTCAAAGGACCCCGGCGCTTTCGGCGCGGTGGCAAAGTTACAGACACACAGGTCACTGGAGACAATTCTTCTGGTCCTTTACGCAGCTGTAGTGTAGGAAAGGCACTATACATTTACCCAACGAGGTAGCACTTACTGATTAGCCAGTAGAAAGTACTCCAGTTGAGTAGAGGTATTGCACAAAACGGTGGCATCTTCGTGGATAAATATGCAGGGCAGATGTGCCTTCTCTCCATTTCCAACGTGAAAAGTTAGCTGTAATCCTTGATGGAGGTCTTTGCATCCTTCATTTTCTCGAGCGCAATTCTCGTGTAGAATTCGTGAGCGTGGAGATGTGCCTTCTCTCATTTACACCCTGAAAAGTTAGCTGTAATCCATGATGGAGGTCTTTGCATCCTTGAATTTCTCGAGCGCAATGCTCGTGTAGTTCCTGTGACCAGGAGGTTCCTTCTCCTCGTCTGCCGCTGAGATCCTGCTCTGACCCTTTATCCCCTTCGGTGCTTATGACGAGCTGGACTCGTCATGGCACACAGTGCTCGTGTGCTCATGACGAGTCCAGCTCGTCATAAGACCACCCACGGGGAAGCGCTGGCGCTCCCCCGTGGGAATCCGATCGTTAGGTTTTTTTGGGGGAGGCAGGGGAAGGGCTTCCCCTGCCTCCCCCGCCCCATCAATGACGTCAGCCCGCGAGGTGCGCTGACATCATTGAGGGTTTCCTTTCTTCCCCGACGCGCTGGAAGCCATTTGCTTCCAGTGCGTCGGGAAATCAGGTGAGGTTTGGCTCGGGGAGGGGGTGTTTGTATCAAAAGAGGCATCGAGGGAAAGGAAAGGGTTTTCCTTTCCCCCGATGCCTCTTTTGTGCATTCCTGCTGCACGATCATGTGATCGTGCAGCAGGAATGCCCACTAGGCACCAGGGTTTTTTTTAATTTTTGTGTTGGGGAGTGGCCAAAAGGGCAAGGGTTGCTCCCCTTTTACGGGTGTGAATATTTTATTTATACTGTTAGGCCCACCTACCCCTTAGCTTGGCTGGTGGATTGTGTGTGGACTGCTGCATTATTTGCATATGTGATTGTAATGGTTTTTTTTCTCCTTTTTATTCTAGTGTAAAGCTTTTGATTCCTGTTTGCGGTTTCGGCAGTTGTGGTTCTGCAGTTTTGCGTAATTGCATTTATTTGGTAAGAAAAATATTTTTGTTGTGTGTACTCCAAATGAGTATTATTGTCATGCATGAATGAATTTTTTTGTAAGTGGTGCCATAATGGCAGCATATTTGTTAGTGTTCAGAGCATGAAATTCTTTGCGATGTTTTGCATTGTCTTATGTGTAATTTTTTTCTTCTTCTTTTTTAGTGGGATATTGTTGATCCTTACTGTGTCTGTGCAGAGTAGGTGGTGGTGAGTCTAGCTGCTTCTGTCACGTGAGTGGTATAGTGTTGGAGTATATAGGTCTTTGTGATAAAGCTACATTTTGTTTATTTCTTTTTTTTACAAAGGGTTTGTTGTTGTTGACTTGTTTGACAAGTAACCTTTATTAGTAAGCATTATGGCTAGCCGTAGAATTACTGCTCAGCAGGTGGTTGGTTTGCTTCTTGAATCTTCCTCTGAGCAGGATTATGAGACTGACAGTGCGTCTGAGGGAGAGGAGGGAGGGGAAGATTCAGGCAGTGAGTTTTCTCTCCACATGGAATCATCGGATGATGAAGGTACTCTCAGTGCAGATGAAGTGCCTGATTTAGAGGAGGATACTACTGTGCCGATGGTGCAAGAGGCATCTGGATTGCAGCCTGGGGCTGCTAGGCTTCCTACTGGAAGTGCTGGACTCTGGGTTGATCCAAACATGGTGCAGCCGGTGTTGCCTGCCTTTAGTGGTTATGCAGGGTGTAAAGTGGATTGTGAACATTATTTGCCTATACAGTATTTTCAGTTGTTTATGGATGATGTATTTTTGGGTGAGATTGTTGAGCAGACTAATTTGTATGCTGAACAGTTTTTGAGGGACAACAGTGCCAGACTTAGGCCCCATTCTAGAGCTACCCGGTGGAGTCCCACAAATCTGGAAGAGATGAAGAAGTTTTTGGGTTTGACTTTTTTGATGGGTTTGATAAGGAAGCCGTCCATGGGTTCATATTGGTCTACCAGTCCCTTGATGGCAACGGCCATATTTCCTGCAGTTATGACTCATGATCGGTATTTACTTTTGCTTCGGATGCTGCATTTTGTTGATAATGGTTTGGCGTTGCCACGAGATCACCCTGAATGTGACCGTCTTTTTAAGATTCGGCCTGTTCTTGATCATTTTGTAGATCGATTTTCAGAGATCTATACTCCAGGGAAAGAAATATCTATTGATGAGTCTTTGGTCCTGTTCAAGGGCCGTTTGGTTTTTAGGCAGTACATTCCTAGCAAGAGGGCACGCTATGGAATTAAGCTGTATATGTTGTCTGAGAGTAGGACAGGATATGTTTTTAATTTGCGTGTGTACACTGGTAGGGATTCCACTATTGACCCCCTGGTTGTCCGTCCACTTTTGGAGTAACAGAGAAAATTGTGTGGGATCTTGCTAGAGGACTGTTTAACAGAGGCCACCATTTGTACCTTGATAACTTCTACACTGCTGTGCAATTGTTTAAGGAATTGTTCAAAGTGGACACTTTTGCTTGTGGCACAATCCGCTCTAACCGTAAAGGTTATCCAAAAGAGCTTGTTTGCAAAAAACTTCAGAGGGGACAGTGCAGTGCCTTGCGTAGTGAGGAACTGCTAGCTGTGAAATTTGTGGACAGGAGGGATGTGTACATGCTGACTACCATCCATGATGAGAGTACTTCACCTGTGGCTGTTTGGGGTCAGATTGCTGAAGTGCGCAAACCTGTGTGCATTTTAGACTACAATAAGCACATGGGTGGTGTTGATAGAGTAGATCAGAGGTTGGAACCTTACACTGCTATTCGTAAGTCTTACATTTGGTATAAGAAGTTGGCCATCCATCTCTTCAATTTAGCAACTTTCAATGCTTTTGTTGTGTTCAAGGAGTGTTCTCCTGCGTCAAAGTTGACTTTTGTTCAGTTTCAGGAGTCTGTCATAGGCAGCCTTGTTGTTGTGGAACAGGCAAGTGTTCCTAGAGTTGGAGTGGTGGAGGATGTGGCTCGATTGAAAGATCGCCACTTTCCTGATCACATTCCTCCTACACTCTCAAAAGACTTTCCCACTAGGAGATGTAGAGTCTGTTGGCGAAGAGGTACGCGGAAGGAGACTCGTATGTACTGCCCTGAGTGTCCTTCTAACCCTGGGCTGTGTGTGCCTGCTTGTTATAGAGCGTACCACAAGCAAAAGAATTATTGGGAGCAACCATGAGTGGTAAAGTGAACTGCCTGGTCTGTAATGTTTAAGAATTGTTGTTCTGTTTCAAGGTTGGCATTAGTGCAATGTATTTAGTTTCTGATTTTGTGTTAGTAGATTTGTATCTATTTGCAATTTGTTTGTGTTTTCTTTTTGTATAAAAAAATCCTAAATGTGATGGTGGTGTGTGTAGGCTGGTGCTTGGCTGGCGGTGTGCGTGGAGTGGCGCTTGGCTGGCGGTGTGCGGGGAGTGGCTCTTGGCTGGCGGTGTGCGTGGAGTGGTGCTTGGCTGGCGGTGTGCGTGGAGTGGCGCTAGGCTGGCGGTGTGCGTGGAGTGGCGCTAGGCTGGCGGTGTGCGTGGAGTGGCGCTAGGCTGGCGGTGTGCGTGGAGTGGCGCTTGGCTGGCGGTGTGCGTGGAGTGGCGCTTGGCTGGCGGTGTGCGTGGACTGGCGCTCGGCTGGCAGTGTGTGAGTAGTGACTTGCTGCTGGTCACTACACACACTGCTAGCCGAGCGACACTCCACGCAATCCATCAGCTTGTGTGGTTGCTGTGTTAGGAATGTGGGCGTGTGAAAGTGATGGGCCCTTGAATGGCGCTGTCTGCTGGTGTGAGTGTTGTAATGTGATGGGCCCGCGGCTGGTGGTGTGAATGGTTTTGTATTTGTCACACGTATGAAAGGTGTATGAATGGCCTGTAAAGAGGTTGGTGCCTTGTCGTGGCTTTACAGCTCACGAGCTGTGAGTCAATGGTTCAGTTTCTCGTCCTTTCAATTATTAACAGTGCATTTCATTTTTGTGAAATCACTTGTTAATACAATTGTATATACTGAACCATCACTCACCCTCGTGCCAAATCCAACCAGTATGTGTGTGTGTGCTTGAGGATTAGATGGCTGTGCAGTAATATTTTTTTTTGTCTTTCTCAAGCAGGGTGTACCTTGTCCCTTTTTGTGAATGTTGTAATGTGTTTGTTTCGTGCCTGGGGGTGTGAATGGTCTTGTGTGTATCACGTATGAAAGGTGTGTGAATGGCCTGTAAAGCGGTTGGGGCCTTGACGTGGCTTTACAGCTCACGAGCTGCGAGTCACTGGTTCCGTTTTTGTCCTTTCAATTATTGACAGTGCATTTCATTTTTGTGAAATCTCTTGTTAATAAAATTGTATATACTGAACCATCACTTGCCCTCGTGCCAAATCCAACCAGTATGTGTGTGTGCTTGAGGAATAGATGGCTGTGCAGTAATCTTTGTCTTTTTAGTCTGTCTGCCAAGGTGTACATTCCGTCTAAGAATAACCTACCAACTGTAGATATTGTCGTAAACGAAACACCCATGGGAGTACATGGTGATATCTCTCTTGTGGATCCCAACAAGTTATGGTACCCACAATGTCCTGCAAACCTCAAAATGTCTGTCACATTTTCCTTGCAATATTGTGCCAAAATTTTCACGCTGCAGAAATAAACAACACATTATCTCAAAATGACCTGGTTTTGCAAGGGGGTCACCTGGGTTTTGGCCCGGGGCTCGGCGGCCACATAGGGAAACCTACCAAACCCACACATTTCTGAAAAGTAGACTCCCAGGGGCTTCCAGGGAGGTATGGCTTGCGTGGATCCCCCAACGTTTCCTTACCCAGAATCCCCTGCAAACCTCACTTTTAGCTGAAACAATCACTTTTTTCACACATTTTTGTGTGGGAAAGTGTGGCATCACTGGCCTCACACAAATTTCCTACCACCCAGCGTTCCCCCAGGTCTCCCGATAAAAATGGTGCCTCACTTGTGTGGGAGGCCCAAGTACCGCGACAGGCAAGGGCCCACAACGTATTGAGGCGACCTCAAAATGGCCTTTCACAAAACCACCTGGTTTTGCAAGGGAGTCACCTGGGTTTTGGCCCGTGCTCGGCGGCCATCTAGGAAACCTACCAAACCCACACATTTCTGAAAAGTAGACACCCGGGGGCTTCCAGGGAGGTATGGCTTGCGTGGATCCCCCAACGTTTCCTTACCAGAATCCCCTGCAAACCTCACTTTTAGCTGAAAAATCACTTTTTCACACATTTTGTGTGGGAAAGTGTGGCATCACTGGCCTCACACAAATTTCCTACCACCCAGCGTTCCCCCAGGTCTCCCGATAAAAATGGTGCCTCACTTGTGTGGGAGGCCCAAGTACCCGCGACAGGCAAGGGCCCACAACGTATTGAGGCGACCTCAAAATGGCCTTTCACAAAACCACCTGGTTTTGCAAGGGGAGTCACCTGGGTTTTTGGCCCAGTGCTCGGCGGCCATCTAGGGAAACCTACCAAACCCACACATTTCTGAAAAGTAGACACCCGGGGGCTTCCAGGGAGGTATGGCTTGCGTGGATCCCCCAACGTTTCCTTACCCAGAATCCCCTGCAAACCTCACTTGTAGCTGAAAAAATCACTTTTTTCACACATTTTTGTGTGGGAAAGTGTGGCATCACTGGCCTCACACAAATTTCCTACCACCCAGCGTTCCCCCAGGTCTCCTGATAAAAATGGTGCCTCACTTGTGTGGGAGGCCCAAGTACCCGCGACAGGCAAGGGCCCACAACGTATTGAGGCGACCTCAAAATGGCCTTTCACAAAACCACCTGGTTTTGCAAGGGAGTCACCTGGGTTTTGGCCCAGTGCTCGGCGGCCATCTAGGGAAACCTACCAAACCCACACAGTTCTGAAAAGTAGACACCCGGGGGCTTCCAGAGAGGTATGGCTTGCGTGGATCCCCCAACGTTTCCTTACCCAGAATCCCCTGCAAACCTCACTTTTAGCTGAAAAAATCACTTTTTTCACACATTTTTGTGTGGGAAAGTGTGGCATCACTGGCCTCACACAAATTTCCTACCACCCAGCGTTCCCCCAGGTCTCCCGATAAAAATGGTGCCTCACTTGTGTGGGAGGCCCAAGTACCCGCGACAGGCAAGGGCCCACAACGTATTGAGGCGACCTCAAAATGGCCTTTCACAAAACCACCTGGTTTTGCAAGGGAGTCACCTGGGTTTTGGCCCAGTGCTCGGCGGCCATCTAGGAAACCTACCAAACCCACACATTTCTGAAAAGTAGACACCCGGGGGCTTCCAGGGAGGTATGGCTTGCGTGGATCCCCCAACGTTTCCTTACCCAGAATCCCTGCAAACCTCACTTTTAGCTGAAAAAATCACTTTTTCACACATTTTTGTGTGGGAAAGTGTGGCATCACTGGCCTCACACAAATTTCCTACCACCCAGCGTTCCCCAGGTCTCCCGATAAAAATGGTGCTTCACTTGTGTGGGAGGCCCAAGTACCCGCGACAGGCAAGGGCCCAAAACATTTTTTGATAGGCAATGTTGATGTTGCCTCAAAACGTTTTGTGTCCTTGCATGTCGCGGTACTGGGCCTCCCACACAAGTGAGGCACCATTTTATCGGGAGACCTGGAGAACGCTGAGTAGGAAATTTGTGTGAGGCCAGTGATGCCACACTTTCCCACTCAAAATGTGTGAAAAAAGTGATTTTTCAGCTAAAATTGAGGTTTGCAGGGATTCTGGGTAAGGAAACGTTGGGGGATCCACGCAAGCCATACCTCCCTGAAAGCCCCCGGGTGTCTACTTTTCAGAAATGTGTGTGTTTGGTAGGTTTCCCTGGATGGCCACCGAGCACAGGCAAAATCCCAGGTGACCTCTGCAAAACCAGGTGGTTTTGAGATAGGCAATTTTGAGGTCGCCTCACTACGTTGTGGGCCCTGCCTGTCACGGTACTTGGGCCTCCCACACAAGTGAGGCACCATTTTATCGGGAGACCTGGGGAACGCTGGGTGGTAGGAAATTGTGTGAGGCCAGTGATACCACACTTTCCCACACAAAAATGTGTGAAAAAGTGATTTGTTCATCTAAAATTGAGGTTTGCAGGGGATTCTGGAGGAAACGTTGGAGGATCCACGCAGCATACCTCCTGGAAGCCCCCGGGTGTCTACTTCTCAGAAATGTGTGGGTTTGGTAGGTTTCCTAGATGGCCGCCGAGCTGCGGACAAAACCCAGGTGACTCCCTGCAAAACCAGGTGGTTTTGAGATAGGCAATTTTGAGGTCAGCCTCACTACGTTGTGGGCCCTGCCTGTCACGGGTACTTGGGCCTCCCACACAAGTGAGGCACCATTTTTATAGGGAGACCTGGGGGAACGCTGGGTGGTAGGAAATTTGTGTGAGGCCAGTGATGCCACACTTTCCACACAAAATGTGTGAAAAAAGTGATTTTTCAGCTAAAATTGAGGTTTGCAGGGGATTCTGGGTAAGGAAACGTTGGGGATCCACGCAAGCCATACCTCCCTGGAAGCCCCAGGTGTCTACTTTTCAGAAATGTGTGTGTTTGGTAGGTTTCCTAGATGGCCCTGAGCACGGGGCCAAAACCCAGGTGACTCCTTGCAAAACCAGGTGGTTTGTGAAAGGCCATTTTGAGGTCGCCTCACTACGTTGTGGGCCCTGCCTGTCGCGGGTACTGGGCCTCCCACACAAGTGAGGCACCATTTCTATCGGGAGACCTGGGGAATGCTGGGTGGTAGGAAATTTGTGTGAGGCCAGTGATGCCACACTTTCCCACACAAAAATGTGTGAAAAAGTGATTTTTTCAGCTAAAATTGAGGTTTGCAGGGGATTCTGGGTAGGAAACGTTGGGGGATCCACGCAAGCCATACCTCCCTGGAAGCCCCGGGTGTCTACTTTTCAGAAATGTGTGGGTTTGGTAGGTTTCCCTAGATGGCCGCCGAGCACAGGGCCAAAACCCAGGTGACCCTCTGCAAAACCAGGTGGTTTTGAGATAGGCAGTTTTGAGGTCCCTCACTACGTTGTGGGCCCTTGCCTGTCACGGTACTTGGGCCTCCCACACAAGTGAGGCACCATTTTATCGGGAGACCTGGGGAACGCTGGGTGGTAGGAAATTTGTGTGAGGCCAGTGATGCCACACTTTCCCACACAAAAATGTGTGAAAAAGTGATTGTTTCAGCTAAAATTGAGGTTTGCAGGGGATTCTGGGTAAGGAAACGTTGGGGATCCACGCAAGCCATACCTCCCTGGAAGCCCCTGAGTGTCTACTTTTCAGAAATGTGTGGGTTTGGTAGGTTTCCCTAGATGGCCGCTGAGCACGGGGCCAAAACCCAGGTGACTCCTTGCAAAACCAGGTGGTTTTGTGACAGGCCATTTTGAGGTCGCCTCACTACGTTGTGGGCCCTTGCCTGTCGCGGGTACTTGGGCCTCCCACACAAGTGAGGCACCATTTTTATCGGGAGACCAGGGGAACGCTGGGTGGTAGGAAATTTGTGTGAGGCCAGTGATGCCACACTTTCCCACACACAAATGTGTGAAAAAGTGATTTTTTCAGCTAAAATTGAGGTTTGCAGGGGATTCTGGGTAAGGAAACGTTGGGGGATCCACGCAAGCCATACCTCCCTGGAAGCCCCGGGTGTCTACTTTTCACAAATGTGTGTGTTTGGTAGGTTTCCCTAGGTGCCGGCAGAGCTAGGGTTCACAAACTACAGCTAGGCACTTTGCCAAAAAGGGTCATTTTTCACTGCGAAATTGAGGTGTGACCACGTTGCGTTTTGCGCCGTTTCCTGTCACAGGCACTAGGCCGACCCACACAAGTGAGGTACCATTTTTCTCGTAAGACTTTGGGGAACGCGGGGTGGGTGGAAATTTGTGGATCCACGCAGATTCCAGAACTTTCCACCACAGAAATGTGGGGAAAATGTGTTTTTTTACATTTTTTATGTTTGCAAGGGATTCTGGGTAACAGAACCTGGTGGGAGGCAGTCAAGTCACCCCATCCTGGATTCCCCTGGGTGTCTAGTTTTCAAAAATGTATAGGTTTGCTAGGTTTCCCTAGGTGCCGGCAGAGGTAGGGTTCAAAAACTACAGCTAGGCACTTTGCCAAAAAAGGGTCATTTTTCACTGCGAAATTGAGGTGTGACCACGTTGCGTTTTGCGCCGTTTCCTGTCGCAGGAACTAGGCCGACCCACACAAGTGAGGTACCATTTTTCTCGTAAGACTTTGGGGAACGCGGGGTGGGTGGAAATTTGTGGATCCACGCAGATTCCAGAACTTTCCACCACAGAAATGTGGGGAAAATGTGGTTTTTTGACAATTTGTTATGTTTGCAAGGGATTCTGGGTAACAGAACCTGGTGGGAGGCAGTCCAGTCACCCCATCCTGGATTCCCCTGGGTGTCTAGTTTTCAAAAATGTATAGGTTTGCTAGGTTTCCCTAGGTGCCGGCAGAGCTAGGGTTCAAAAACTACAGCTAGGCACTTTGCCAAAAAGGGTCATTTTTCACTGCGAAATTGAGGTGTGACCACGTTGCGTTTTGCGCCGTTTCCTGTCGCAGGCACTAGGCCGACCCACACAAGTGAGGTACCATTTTTCTCGTAAGACTTTGGGGAACGCGGGGTGGGTGGAAATTTGTGGATCCACGCAGATTCCAGAACTTTCCACCACAGAAATGTGGGGAAAATGTGGTTTTTTGACAATTGTTTATGTTTGCAAGGGATTCTGGGTATCAGAACCTGGTGGGAGGCAGTCAAGTCACCCCATCCTGGATTCCCCTGGGTGTCTAGTTTTCAAAAATGTATAGGTTTGCTAGGTTTCCCTAGGTGCCGGCAGAGGTAGGGTTCAAAAACTACAGCTAGGCACTTTGCCAAAAAAGGGTAATTTTTCACTGCGAAATTGAGGTGTGACCACGTTGCGTTTTGCGCCGTTTCCTGTCGCAGGCACTAGGCCGACCCACACAAGTGAGGTACCATTTTTCTCGTAAGACTTTGGGGAACGCGGGGTGGGTGGAAATTTGTGGATCCACGCAGATTCCAGAACTTTCCACCACAGAAATGTGGGGAAAATGTGTTTTTTGGACAATTTTTTATGTTTGCAAGGGATTCTGGGTAACAGAACCTGGTGGGAGGCAGTCAAGTCACCCCATCCTGGATTCCCCTGGGTGTCTAGTTTTCAAAAATGTATAGGTTTGCTAGGTTTCCCTAGGTGCCGGCAGAGGTAGGGTTCAAAAACTACAGCTAGGCACTTTGCCAAAAAGGGTCATTTTTCACTGCGAAATTGAGGTGTGACCACGTTGCGTTTTGCGCCGATTCCTGTCGCAGGCAGTAGGTCGACCCACACAAGTGAGGTACCATTTTTCTCGTAAGACTTTGGGGAACGCGGGGTGGGTGGAAATTTGTGGATCCACGCAGATTCCAGAACTTTCCACCACAGAAATGTGGGGAAAATGTGTTTTTTTGACAATTTGTTATGTTTGCAAGGGATTCTGGGTAACAGAACCTGGTGGGAGGCAGTCAAGTCACCCCATCCTGGATTCCCCTGGGTGTCTAGTTTTCAAAAATGTATAGGTTTGCTAGGTTTCCCTAGGTGCCGGCAGAGGTAGGGTTAAAAAACTACAGCTAGGCACTTTGCCAAAAAAGGGTCATTTTTCACTGCGAAATTGAGGTGTGACCACGTTGCGTTTTGCGCCGTTTCCTGTCGCAGGCACTAGGCCGACCCACACAAGTGAGGTACCATTTTTCTCGTAAGACTTTGGGGAACGCGGGGTGGGTGGAAATTTGTGGATCCACGCAGATTCCAGAACTTTCCACCACAGAAATGTGGGGAAAATGTGTTTTTTTGGACAATTTTTTATGTTTGCAAGGGATTCTGGGTAACAGAACCTGGTGGGAGGCAGTCAAGTCACCCCATCCTGGATTCCCCTGGGTGTCTAGTTTTCAAAAATGTATAGGTTTGCTAGGTTTCCCTAGGTGCCGGCAGAGGTAGGGTTCAAAAACTACAGCTAGGCACTTTGCCAAAAAGGGTCATTTTTCACTGCGAAATTGAGGTGTGACCACGTTGCGTTTTGCGCCGTTTCCTGTCGCAGGCACTAGGCCGACCCACACAAGTGAGGTACCATTTTTCTCGTAAGACTTTGGGGAACGCGGGGTGGGTGGAAATTTGTGGATCCACGCAGATTCCAGAACTTTCCACCACAGAAATGTGGGGAAAATGTGTTTTTTTGACAATTATTTATGTTTGCAAGGGATTCTGGGTAACAGAACCTGGTGGGAGGCAGTCAAGTCACCCCATCCTGGATTCCCCTGGGTGTCTAGTTTTCAAAAATGTATAGGTTTGCTAGGTTTCCCTAGGTGCCGGCAGAGGTAGGGTTCAAAAACTACAGCTAGGCACTTTGCCAAAAAATAGGTCATTTTTCACTGCGAAATTGAGGTGTGACCACGTTGCGTTTTGCGCCGTTTCCTGTCGCAGGCACTAGGCCGACCCACACAAGTGAGGTACCATTTTTCTCATAAGACTTTGGGGAACGCGGGGTGGGTGGAAATTTGTGGATCCACGCAGATTCCAGAACTTTCCACCACAGAAATGTGGGGAAAATGTGTTTTTTTGGACAATTTTTTATGTTTGCAAGGGATTCTGGGTAACAGAACCTGGTGGGAGGCAGTCAAGTCACCCCATCCTGGATTCCCCTGGGTGTCTAGTTTTCAAAAATGTATAGGTTTGCTAGGTTTCCCTAGGTGCCGGCAGAGCTAGGGTTCGAAAACTACAGCTAGGCACTTTGCCAAAAAAGGGTCATTTTTCACTGCGAAATTGAGGTGTGACCACGTTGCGTTTTGCGCCGTTTCCTGTCGCAGGCACTAGGCCGACCAACACAAGTGAGGTACCATTTTTCTCGTAAGAGTTTGGGGAACGCGGGGTGGGTGGAAATTTGTGGATCCACGCAGATTCCAGAACTTTCCACCACAGAAATATGGGGAAAATGTGGTTTTTTTGACAATTTTTTTATGTTTGCAAGGGATTCTGGGTAACAGAACCTGGTGGGAGGCAGTCAAGTCACCCCATCCTGGATTCCCCTGGGTGTCTAGTTTTCAAAAATGTATAGGTTTGCTAGGTTTCCCTAGGTGCAGGCAGAGCTAGGGTTCAAAAACTACACCTAGGCACTTTGCAAAAAAAGGGTAATTTTTCATTGTGAAAATGTGGTACGTCCACGTTGCATTTTGAGCCATTTCCTGTTGTGGGCACAAGG
The DNA here is from genome assembly GCA_963921515.1 of Calotriton arnoldi. Taxonomy (NCBI): domain Eukaryota; kingdom Metazoa; phylum Chordata; class Amphibia; order Caudata; family Salamandridae; genus Calotriton; species Calotriton arnoldi. Next base: position 2,567,659 of record CAWUFW010000692.1, read on the forward strand.
GCTACCCACACAAGTGAGGTACCATTTTTATCGGGAGACTTAGGGTAACACAGAATTGTAGAGCAACTGTTATTACCTATTGACTTTCGATGCATTTCTGCCTTCCAAATGAAAGACAATGTGTAAAAAATAAGTCATTTTGAAAAATGACCTATAATTCTCATGCTAGTATGGGTACTCCCAATTTCGGAAATGTGCAAATATCTACTGTTTCTAAAATCTACATTTTGTTCCCATTTCAGAAATACATAGGTGTCTTTCATAACAATTTTTCCATGTATACATTTTCCCAAAATAATTGCTATATACCCGGTACTTAAAAAAAAATCATTGCAAGATGTTGCTCAATTATTGGCTCTGGGTTCGTCGGGTTCTTGGTGAACCTACAAGTCCTATATATCCCCACAACCAGAAAGGTCCAGCGGATATAACGGTATATTGCCTTCAAATAGCTGTCATAATTAGAAGAAGTTACAGGTGAAAACGTTGACACAAATGGCTGTTTTTTTCAACTAATTTTCAATTTTTCCTTTATTTAACTGTTAGTTTCTATAAGGAAAACTTTAAGGATCTACACAAATGACCCCTTGCTGAATTCAGAATTTTGTCTACTTTTCATAAATGTATGGCTTTCCAGGATCCATTATTGGTTTCATACCCATTTCTACCATTAACTGGAAGGAGGTTGAAAGCACAAAAAATAGCAAAAATAGGCTATGTCCCAGAAAAATGCCAAAACTGTGTAAAAAAGTTGGTTTTCTGACAAAAGTCTGCTTGTCCCTGAAAGCTGGGAAGATGGTGATTTCATCCCCACAACCCCTTTTTGATGCCATTTGCAGGGAAAAATCAAGACGCTTTCATCTGTAGCCCTTTTTCGCATTTTTCCCAAAAAAAACAAAATTTAGCTGTATTTTGACTAATTTCTGGGTCCCCTCCAGGGGAATCCACAAACCCTGGGTACCTTTACAATCCCCAAGATGTTAGAAAAAAAGGACGCAAATTTGGCATGGATACCTTATGTGGTCAAAAAGTTACAGGGGCCTAAGCGCGCACTACCCCAAATAGCCAAAAAAAGGCTTAGCACAAGAGGGGAAAAGGCCTAGCAGCGAAGGGGTTAATGTGTCAAAATGTATATATCCATTAAATGTTTCATGGAATATAGAGCTGTTGTACTAAGCAATTGTTTGAACCAACAGAACACATTGTAGCAATTATTATATGTGTGATGTCAGCATGAGGTTTTGGGTGACACATAACAGCGAAACTTTACACAAGAGGAGTCAGTAGGCCACACAGCAACTAACACAGGGCACTGGGACAGGAGAATATGCCCCTAAACCATACAGGGGACACGTCCCAGACCTACTGATGTTTCTTGAATATTTCTTAAAAATGAATAAATGAAATAAGAGAGAGAAGATACAGAGGCAATGTCCAGGCTTCGCTTCCTCGTTCTATTACCTATATGCTTTCCTCCCGTGCGCGAATGGGGCAGTTGCATCATGTACTGCTTATCAATGCAAAGGATTTAACTGGGTGGTCCTAGCTCTTATGAATAAGAGAGGGTGAGAGTCAGGAAGGAGAAGAACGTCCCAGAGGAGAGAAAAGTGTGTGTAGGAAATTAAGATTGCTGGTGATGGAGTTCTTGTAAATGTCCCTCTGTTTATGGGAAGCCAGAGGAGCAGCTGTGCAACAAGTCCAAAATAGTTATGGAGTGGCATTGCCCAGAGGTGCTCCTCAGTGGGGATGCACAAAAGCACAGGCCAGGAAGTTAAAAAAATACAGGGATGACCTCCTCTAGGAACTCTAGACACAGTGTGGAGGTCCTTCCAGCTGAGCAGGAAGGTGGTTTCTTTGTCTATACCACTGCCGATGTGTTTGTTTGGGGGTCCTTCCTGGACTTCCATGCCCAGCTGTTAGCCCATGAACATTTAGTTACATTATCCTGTAATACAGCATCTGACACTCTATCACAGACACTCTATCACAGACACTATATTACAGACACTCTATCACAGACACTCTCTCGCAGACACTCTCTCGCAGACACTGTCTCGCAGACACTCTCTCACAGACACTCTCTCACAGACACTCTCTCACAGACTCTCACAGACACTCTCTCACAGACTCTCACAGACACTCTCTCAGACTCACAGCCACTCTCTCAGACTCACAGACACTCTCTCACAGACTCTCACAGACACTCTCTCACAGACTCTCACAGTCACTCTCACAGACTCTCACAGACACTCTCTCACAGACTCTCTCAGACACTCTATCACAGACACTCTCTCACAGACACTCTCTCACAGACTCTCACAGGCTCTCACAGACACTCTCTCACAGACTCTCACAGACACTCTCTCACAGACTCTCACAGACACTCTCTCACAGACTCTCACAGACACTCTCTCACAGACACTCTCTCACAGACACTCTCTCACAGACACTCTCTCACAGACTCTCACAGACACTCTCTCACAGACTCTCACAGACACTCTCTCGCAGACACTCTCTCACAGACACTCTCTCACAGACACTCTCTCACAGACTCACAGACACTCTCTCACAGACTCTCACAGACACTCTCTCACAGACTCACAGACACTCTCTCACAGACTCACAGACACTCTCTCACAGACACTCTCTCACAGACACTCTCTCACAGACACTCTCGCACACACTCACAGACACTCTCTCACAGACACTCTCTCACAGACACTCTCTCACAGACACTCACAGACTCTCACAGACTCTCACAGACACTCTCTCACAGACTCTCACAGACACTCTCTCAGACTCACAGACACTCTCTCAGACTCACAGACACTCTCTCAGACTCACAGACACTCTCTCACAGACTCTCACAGACACTCTCTCACAGACTCTCACAGACACTCTCACAGACTCTCACAGACACTCTCTCACAGACTCTCACAGACACTCTATCACAGACTCTCACAGACACTATCACAGACACTCTCTCACAGACACTCTCTCACAGACTCTCACAGACACTCTCTCACAGACTCTCACAGACACTCTCTCACAGACACTCTCTCACAGACACTCTCTCACAGACACTCTCTCACAGACACTCTCTCACAGACTCAGAGACACTCTCTCACAGACTCTCACAGACACTCTCACAGACTCACAGACACTCTCTCACAGACTCTCACAGACACTCTCTCACAGACTCACAGACACTCTCTCACAGACTCTCACAGACACTCTCTCACAGCCTCTCACAGACACTCTCTCACAGACACTCTATCACAGACACTCTATCACAGACACTCTATCACAGACACTCTATCACAGACTCTCACAGTCTCTCACAGACACATCACTCAGAGCCACCACAGCATCACTCAGCACCACCACAGCATCACTCAGCTCCACCACAGAATCACTCAGCACCACCACAGCATCACTCAGCACCACCACAGCATCACTCAGCATCACTCAGCACCAGCACAGCATCACTCAGCACCAGCACAGCATCACTCAGGGCCAGCACAGAATCACTCAGGACCAGCCCAGCATCACTCAGCGCCACCACAGCATCACTCAGCGCCACCACAGCATCACTCAGGGCCACCACAGCATCACTCAGGGCCACAACAGCATCACTCAGGGCCACCACAGCATCACTCAGCACCACCACAGCATCCCTCAGCGCCACCACAGCATCACTCAGCACCACCACAGCATCACTCAGCATCACCACAACATTACTCAACACCACATCAGTATCACTCAGCATCGCCTTTGCAATAGTACACCACCACATCATCATCACTCAGCAAGACCTAAGTATCATTCAGCATCACCTCAGCATCGTCTCAGCACCAGTCACCACCACCACTACCACCTCACCTCAGCCTGCTCTCGGAATCTGCCATCTGTTGATTCTCCCCTAGCGTCTGGCCGCTGCTAGTGTTATAATACAGGTACTAGTTCACAACCTTCAACCTCCAATTGTTTATGCCCCCTCAAAAAAAAACTTTAACAAGCATTGCAAGAACAAAAGAAAAATGAGGAAATTTTTTATTGTACAAACTTTAACAAGCATTGCAAGAACAAAAGAAAAATGAGGAAATTTTTATTGTACATACATTTTTAATATGGTCGTTCTGTTGGACATAATGCCTTCTTGGTCATATATAAGGTAACAAAAATGCTTCTGGCACTTTTTTATTACAACTTTTCAGCATGCTGCACAGCAGCCACACTTCTCTACAGCACAGCTTAAACACATTGGCAAAGTCAATAGCTCTGCCTAAACACTTATAAGGCCCCAAATGCGAGACCTATTGGCTATGCCAATGCTTGTTTATAAAGCCATGCTGCACAGCATCGGGACATTCTACAGCAAGGATAAACACCATTGTCAAAGCCAATAGGTCCTAAAGGCAAGTCCTATTGGCTTTACTAATGCTTGTTTAAATACAGCTTGTCCTGTCTGATGCCAGTGCAAAGCACTCCATGCCAGAAACAAAAATAGAAGCAATGCTGTCACATAATATATAATGAGAAAAGAGTATCTCCACTAACTAAACATACACATCTCACTCAACAAATTTGTTATACTGCTTGACATAACAAAAGGGGGAAAAGTGAGGGGCTGAACTAGCGCATCCCGTTTAGTGCACTAAACAGGTACACGATCTGTATGGAAGCAGCAAAATCACTGAGGTAGGCTGGATGGCCTCGGTGTTAGTCTTCTTTTTTTGTTCCAACCATGAATGTTGCAAATGTTGGGACTGCATTTTTTGAAGCTCTTGTTTCGTTGCCATACATTAAAAGGACAAAACATAAAGGTTCTAAATTAAATAATACGTTTTTTTAAAGGACAGACTGACCACCAGCCCTATACTAAGAGGTACTACTTTTTGGGCAGATGTGCAGTAGATATGCGGTTAAATTATTTAATCTCCTTTCAGCAGATCTACCCTTAACTCTTGTGCTTATCAATTCTCACCCACAGCAAATTTGTACTATTCAACAATGTCAAATATCAAACACAAACGTCCCCTTCCGACTGACCCAGACATACATGAATGTCAGATTTCCACCAGCTGGAAATCCCTCAGGCCGTATTTTTTTATTAAGGGTTTGGGGGTGCGTGGCCCCCCTCTCCGAGCCACTTGGAGCCCCTGGGATCCCATCCCCTGAGGCCGCATTTTTTTATTAAGGGGAGGGGAGTATGAGTCCCCCCCTCCACGAGCCAGTAAGAGCCCTGGGGACCCCATCCTCCAGAGCCTTCATCTTTATTAAGGTGAGAGGGGTGTACCCCCCCTCCATGAGCCACTAAGGGTCCTGGGGACCCCATCCCCCGGGGCTTTCGTTCCTACTTGAGGGGAGGGGACTGTGCAACCCCCCTCCTGTAACATTCGGAGCCACGGGGCCTAAGGCTGGTGCCCCAGTGCCCACCTGGGGCCCCAGCCGACTCCCCAGCCAGCACCATACAGGATGCTGGCGGGAGCTGGCACCTTTCCTCTGCTCCCGCCTGGGCAGGAGTAGCATTTTTTAACTGCATCTGCCTTGCAGGAGCAAAGGGGAGTTCCCTGCCTGGGAGGATAAAGGCAGGGTATGCCTGCACTCTCCCAGGCAGGAAAACACAGTGTTCTGGGGTGAACTCCCCAGGACACTGTGTAGTATCACGTTTTGGGGGTTGGTGTCCCTGGGGCAGATACCAGAATGGGGAGGTGGGCACATGCCCCCACTCTCCTTTTTGTAGCTATTTGGGCCCAGGGGGTTGGGGTCCCATGGGCCGAATAGAGGCTTAAGGAGGGGTGCTATGCCCCCTTCCCTTTTTTTTCTCACGTATCAGTCCTGGGGGATGGGGTCCCCAGGGAACATTAGTGGCTTGGGAAGGGGGGGGGCTCCTCTATGTAGTATTCAGCTCCTTGAGATGGGTTCTCCGGATCCAATATAGGCTGCATGCCACGCTGTCCATGAATATGCAATTTGGAATGGAGTCCCCGGGCTCACAGTGGCTCGAGGAGGGGAGCCCCACTCACTCCCCCTTCCCATATCTATCAAAGTAAAGACACCCTGTCCCACTCCGGGGTCAAATTACTTAAATTAAAAACACCTGAAGTTTTTATTTTTTTAATATGTCCTTACTCTGCACTACTTCAGCGGGAGTCCCACGGGGTACCTCAATATTGTGGCTTTAAAAAATTTGGGGCATATTATCAAGAACGGCGTTAAAATTATCGCCGGTTTAGCGGCAGAAAACTGCCGCTAAAGCGGCGATAATGGGCTTGATAATATGCCCTGGAGAATTCCAATAGAAGCCCATGTTCACACCAGAACATGGACTTCTATTGGAATTCTCAAGGGCATATTATCAAGCCCATTATCGCCGCTAAACCGGCGATAATTTTTAACGCCGTTCTTGATAATATGCCCCTATATTTTTTATTTTGGCTTCAGGGGAAGATGGGGGTCCCCTTTGGGACCCCTCCTACAAGGGCTAGGGGGGCATGGTATCCCTACCCTGCCCCTTATATCTTTTTGAATGAATAATCTCACAACAGGGGACTAAGTCCCCAAGTCCTGTAATGACTGCCTGCAACATTTTTTCTCATGTTGCAGCCAGCCAATCGAGCGATTGCTTCCGCAGGTACATTACTCCCAAAGGAGATAGTTGGCCTAAGGAAAGAAAATCCCCCTAGGTCGATCAGAGCCCTTAATTTTTTTAATTGTGTTTGAGGCACTCCCTGAAGAGTGCCTCAAACCCAACTGTCTAGATATACAAATATTTTTGATCCATAATTTCTCAAAAGCTACTGAACTGATTTACACCAAATCATTAAAAGCACATTTCCGGACCAAGATATACCTTCCTGTCAAATTTAGTGTAATTTTGTTCAGCAGTTTTTGCGGTAGCGCTGTTCAAAATTTGCATTTTGGGATACCCCCTTTTTCTCAGCCCCCACTAGACGGAGCACCTCAAAATTTTCCATGTACAAACTAGGTACAAAACAGAATACCTTTTTGGAAACTTTTGTGAAGATTCGTCAAACTGCACCAAAGTTATAAGCAAACCAAAAAAGGCATTTCCTATGGAAATGCATGCCTAACTCTCAATCAATCAATCAGGGGTTTGTTAAAGCGCGACTACTCACCCGTAAGGGTCTCAAGGCGCTAGGGGTGGGGGGGTGCAGGTTCCATTCCATCAAGGAGGGGTCTGTCGAAGAGCCAGGTTTTGAGGTTTCTTGCGAAGATGGGGAGCGATGTTGTCTGTCTGAGGTGGAGCGGAAGGGCGTTCCATGCTTTGGCCGCGAGGAAGGAGAAGGAGCGGCCTCCCGATCTGGTCTTTCTGGTGCGGGGGACCACGGCGTAGGAGAGCTGGGCTGATCGTAGGGTCCTTTGGGGTGCGTGGAATTTGAGTCGGCTGTTCAGGTATGCTGGTCCGGTGCCGTGGAGGGCCTTGTGTGCGTGGGTGAGCATCTTGAAGGTGATTCTTGCCTCGACGGGGAGCCAGTGGAGTGTGCGCAGGTGCTGGGAGATGTGGCAGTGTTTTGGCAGGTTGAGGACCAGTCTTGCGGCGGTGTTCTGGATGTTCTGTAGCTTTCGGGTGAGGTTTTTGTTTATTCCGGCGTAGAGCGCGTTGCCGTAGTCGAGTCTGCTGGTGACCAGGGCGTGAGTGACGGTCTTTTGGTGTTCGAGGGGGATCCATTTGAAGGTCTTACGAAGGAGGCGGAGGGTGTGGAAGCAGGAAGACGAGACAGAGTTGATCTGGCGGTCCATTTTGAGCTCGGAGTCCAGGATGATTCCCAGGTTGCGTGCGTGGTCCGTGGGGGTTGGCGGGTTTCCGAGGGTGGGGGGCCACCAGGTGTCGCTCCAGGCATCGGGGTTTGGGCCCATGATGAGTACTTCTGGCGACTGCCACTGTGTAATACATATATATATATATATATATATATATATATAGTCACTGTAAAAAACAAAGGTTAAAGTAATGTTATAGCAAGGTGAGTTTGTCAGTGACAACATTACCGTTTTGAACTAAAAAAAAAAGAACAACAGAATTTCACCAGTTATAGTTAGCAACACTAACTATAACTTGCACCCCCACCATGCACTGATTATGACCTCATATATGACATTACTTATGACATGTTCTATGGCATCATTTATGACATCACTGATGACATCTGAAATTACATCATTGATGACATCACGGATGACATTTGTCATATGTGTGGTCATAAGCAGTGCATGGCAGGGGCATAAGTTATAACTAGCGCTGCTAACTATAACTGGGGAATTTCTGTAGTTTGTTTTTAGTTCAAAACCTTAATGTTGTCACTGACAAATTCACCTAACTATAACATTTGTTTTTTAATTAAAGGGGAGGAGGGTCACGCGAGCTTTGTTAGGCCCTGGGGACCCCATCCACCAGGGCTGTACATATATCTAAAAAAAGGGGAGCCGGCCACGCAGCCCCCTCCCCGAGCCTTGTTAGGCCCTGGAGACACCATCCCCCAGGGCTAGGTATTTTTTAAGGGAAGGGGGGCTGTGCATCCCCCCTCCCCAAAATGTTATCGGCTCCGGGAGCCAAATCCCCCGGGGCCACTAATTTAGATAATGAGGGGGGGGGCATGTGGTCCCACTCCCTAAGCCTTGTAATGTCCTGTGGACCACATCCCCCAGAGCCACTCATTTGAATGAAGGGAAGGTAGCACATGTGGCTCTCCTCCCTGGGCCGATGTTGGCCCCCGGGACCCCAGCTCCCGGGCCCAGCTTTATTTTCAGGGGGAGGGAGGCAAGTGGCCCCCCTCCACGGGCCGATTTCGGCACTGGGGACCCCATCAGCCGGGGCCTGGTGTTATGTTTAGGGGGAGGAGGCACATTGACCCTCTCCCCGAGCCCCGGGGACCTAATTCCCCGGAGCCTGATGTTATGTTTAGGGGGGCACACCCGGCCCCCCTCCACGAGCCAATTTTGGCCTCAGGGACCCCATCCCTGGGGCCCAGTGCATTTTGTAGAGAGGAGGGGACACACGGTCCCCCTCTCTGGGCCAATTGTGGCCCCGGGGACCCCATCCTCCAGAGCCCAGTGCATTTTTCAGGAGGAGGGGGGCACGCAGCCCCCCTCCCTGGGCCGATTTAGGCCCGGAGATGTCATCTCCCAGGGCCCAGCTTTATTTTCAGGGGGAGCTGATTTCAGCCTTGGGGACCCCATCCCCCTGGGTCCATCGTTATATTCAGGGGGAGGGGGCACATGGCCTCCCTCCCCGGGCCGTTTTTGGCCCCAGGGCCCAGTGTTATGTTTAGGAGAGGAAACACCAGCACCCTCCCCGGGGAATAGGGCCCCAGGAACCCTATTTCCCCGGGCCTGGTGAATTTTTCAGGGAGAGGGGGCCTCGCAGTCTACCTGCCTGGGCCGATTTCAGCCCCGGGGACCCTATCCCCCGTGGACTGGTGCATTTTTCAAGGGGAGGGTGTCACGCAGCCCCTCTTCCTGGGCCGCTTTTGTCCCCGGGGGCTCCATCCCCCGGGGTTTGCACTGTGAAAGGTGGGTGCCCTTGTGCCCACCCAGGGCGCCCACTATACTGTCGTTGGGGGCCACCAGGAGAGCCCAAGGCTCCTGCGGCCCGAGATGGCTCCCCTCATACAGCGGGAGCCAGCATTGCTCCTGCCCAGAGGAAGCAGCTCCTGATGCTGCTCCTTCTGGGCGAGAGCAATGTTTTGATCTGTTTCCCTGCCCACTTTACTGTTGGCAGGGAAACAGATCAAAAGTCCACTCCCAGCAGGCAAGAGCATTTTTGAAGGGAGATTTGAAAATGCTCCCACCAAGCGAGAGCAAACACAAGTTTCCCTGTCTGCGCAGGTTCAGGCAGAGAAACCGCTATGTCCTGGGGGTGTGCACCCTGGGACATAGCATGTGAACCGGCCCAGGGGTTTGGGTCCCTGGGCCATTAATGGCTCGGGAAGGGGGGCCCCCTCCCCATTGTCTTAAATTTCAGCCCCGGGGTGGGCTCTCCGAGACATCTGGAGGCTCAAGGGGGGACTGCATGGCCCTCCTCCTCATAAAAATTAATTTCAGCCCTGGGGAGGAGCTCCCTGGGGTCTCTGAAGGCCTTGCGGCACCGCTCCCTATATAAACACATTTCAGCCCAGTGGGTGGGCTCCCAGGGGTTCGGGGAGGGGGGCTACGCTGCCCCTTCCCCATTTTCACAAAGTTTTGGCCTTGGGGGTGGGCTCCCCAGTGCTCTGGAGGCTCGAGGATGGGTGCCTCCCTTTCCTTTACAAAATCAGCCCCAAAGGTAGGCTCTCTGTGGCATAAGTTATTTAAATGCGGCCCAGCCGCCATTTTATTTTTTTTGTTTTTTCAATCCCTCAAGAGTCCCGCGGGATCGCTGCATTTTCTGACATTTTTTTTCTTTTTTGTCCCCACAGAGGGTCCCTCTGGGTCCCCTCCATGGGGCCTGAGGGGTTAGGATGTCCCTACCCTGCCCCTATTTATCTTTATATTTTTAAAACTTCAGGAGAGGCGACTAAGTCCTCGAGCCCTGCAATGGCTGCCAGCAACCTATTTTTGATGTTGCTGGCAGCCAATTAGGGCACTCCCTTTCACAGGAATTTGACTCCCATTGGAGCGAGATGGCCCAAAGTAAATAAAGCTCCCTAGGCCAATCAGAATGCTCTATTTTTAAATAGGTGCTCCAGCGAGCATCTCTCGAGACTCTCGCGGACACAATTGCTAAAATATACAATTAATTTTTACCCTACATTTCTCAAAGACTACTGAATGGATTTCCACCAAATCGCAAAAGCACAATCTGCGGACCAAGATCTAGCTTTCTGCTGAATTTGGTGTAATTGTGTGGGGCAGTTTTTGCCGTAGCCTTGTCTAAAGAGGTCTATGGAAAATGCATGGGGATTTTGCAATTTGGGACCCCTTTTTACTTGGTCCCCGCTTGATGGATCATCCCAAAACTTTCCAGGAAGAAGCTTAGGTGGATTAACTTTTTTGGGGGCGTTTTTGTGAAGATTCGTCAAACGGGGCCAAAGTTATTAGCAAACCAAAAAATGCTCTTTCTCAGTGGCTGTTCGTGACATAAAAATACGGTGGGGGACTACATACATTTAAAACACAAATACATTAAAGAATTACATTTGAAACACAAAATAAACATCTAGGAAAAAGAAAAGTTGTTTACCTTATCCTGCAGCATGTCCTCGATGCTCTCCAGTCCCTAGCTCCAGATTCCTCCAAGCGTGAGGTGATGTCACATAGCCAACTACCTTATTCAATCCAGATGCTGCTCTCATGGTGTGAAGCGGCATGAGTGAAGCATCTGGGTTGGCAGTAGCAGGCTGCCTCAGTGTTCCGAAAAGGCACTGGAGGCCTGTGCCTGCTTGAATTGCACATGTCAGGTTGGACGTAGTAAGATAGCTGGCCAAACCTATGATCCAGCGGGTTACTAGCAACAAGCATTCATACACCGAATACTCACCTGGGCCCATTCATTCATACTATGCTAGCAATTTCCGCTGGTGGGTCAGTTGTACTCTTTATCAATATCCCTGCTACCAATTACCTTTCTGATTGAAGAGTAATGACTTACCAATGGACCCTTTAATAATTGGGAAATTTAAAATGAGTGACATTCAATACGATTCATAAACCTGAAATAATCACTGAGTCAGGAAGTTTAAAAATGTTTATCTAAATAATTTTGCAGAGTAAATTACAAGACCACATAATACTTAATCGTATATCAATGATGAAGCAATACTAAATAATCACATATCAATCAATGACGGTCCCTCAGAAAGAAGAAGATAGAGACAGCAGTACAGCTAAAGTTTATGCTCATAGTTACCTAAAAGTGTGCGAACCAAACCCCTTGGCCAAGGAGTTGGAAAGGGTCCTAGGAAGAATGAAGATCAAGACCTCCGGACCAGGTTCAGGACAGGATAGGTGACCTCTCTACCAACGACGCCTGCTTTGTTCCCCTCTCTGTCACTTCGCTCCTCCTCGATTTCTTCCGTGTCTTCCTTCTAATGGAAATCCGCCGCCCCCACCTCAGGACCTCTCTGGACAGCGGTTCAGTCTGCAATCGATCAGCTCGCTCTGTGGTCCTCCAAGCTGACAGCCTCAACGCTGTGTTCCTGTGCGCCCTAATGCTAACTAATTAGCTAATTCTATATCTATTATACCCTTCTACACCCAGGTACCTCCCATTAATGTTTCAAAATTATGGGCCCACTACTTCTGATTGGACGGGGACAGGGGTTGATCCTCACACCATGTCAATTTAATTCAATTTCTTTAAGCCCATTGTTTTTAAATACCGCCCCTCACAATTAATACATTTGCTTTATTTCCCACCCGTCTCACGACAAAGTTTAATACAAAATGTATATTCAATGTTGCATTTGAGGGAACATCGCGGATGTAGTGGAGGTTGCCAACAGGTCATGGCCTTGGATGTCGTCCAAGTTGACTTCATCGCTGTGCCTTGATTTTCAGAGCGCATGCGCACATCCCATAGTTCTCGGGCTGCCATTTCCGTTAACCCAGGCCCCAATTTACGAACTAATAGAAATCAAAGAAGAAACATATTAAAATCAAAAATAAATGTCTTCACTGTATACCCCCTATTTCTACTCTATTCCCATTTAATTATAAAATCTATCCCTCATTAGTTGCATTAGAATACCACAGTGTTAATTGCAGCAAATGCGTAAGCTTTAGCACGTGAAAACATTAAGCAGCCATTTTAGCACACACTGCGCAGAAGCAAAGTTTTCCCTCCAAGCAAAGAAAGACGTCATACCACGTGATATGGTTGACACATGCGCAATGGAATTCCCGCGCTTTAGCGGCCATTTTGGATTAGACAAGCATTACTTATTAGTTCAAACACATAGGCAAGCTTCTCTCAGATACTGTATTCATGTATGCATTTATTAGTAAAGACATTACAAAGTTTAATTAATTAATACTATGAGAGGATTGCTTACGAGCAAGTCTCATTTTGAGTTCTTGCTCCATCAATCCCCTCTCTGATGGCGTTTCTGAGCCATCAAAACTACCCACAACCAGATGCCAACTTCTTAGCATATTATTGTCTCAGTCTCATTTTTACATTTTCTATTTTTATCTTCTCTTTTCAATTTCTTGTATAATTCACTTTTAAGATCTTCTAATTCTATTTCATCAAACTTTTGTTTCTTTCCTTTCCCTGTCACTCTATACGTCTCATTCTTTCTACAACATTTGCACCATATCATTATTGACAGTACTGTTATTGCTATCCCTACTAAGGGTACTAATATTTGACCTATAAGTCCTTTACCTACATTAGTAAACCAGGTACCAATTGACGCAATGCTATTGGTCAATCTTTCCCATACACTATCAACTTCCAGTGGTTTTAGTTCATTCTCAAGTTTCGTGATATTCTTTATATACGTTCCAATTTCTGCACTTTTTTCAGGAATATACGTGCAACAATGTTTTGTTTTCAACAATGTACAGACTCCGCCCTCTTTTGCTAATATTATATCAAGAGCAAGTCGATTTTGCATAACCATTGATCTAATCGCAACCATCTCTGCATTAATCATTAGAAACCCTCCAGCAGTATCCGTTGATAAACGATCCACCACTGTAGATAATTTACATATTTTCCTTGAGTTCAGAATTATTCCCACTGAAGGTATCAATGCACCAAATATATCACCTACAATTTCAGAAAAACTAGCTCTTTTACTGCGTGTTAATTCACTATTATTTTCATTGCTTCCAGTGTTTCTTTTTATGTGGTATATTTTTGGAAAAACTATTCCAAAATAACAACTTCCATACCACCGTGCAGGAAGCCTTAAAAAAGCCTTATTCCCACACACATAATAAATTCCAGGAAAAACTGAATCTGTTCCTCCTTTTAATCCCCAACCTCCAAGAATTAAGAAATTATGTTCACATTCACTGGTACCGATGAAAATATTGTTATAATCAGTCTTTAACCTATGTAGACAAATTTTCCCTGTCTTTACAAAATCCAGAGCCATAGCAGCTTGAGCCTTGCCAGGTGCGTAAATACCTTCTTTCTCAGCCCACGGTGGAAGATGAGCTTTATGCTCAGATGCTTTCTTTGAAAATGTTGTCTTCTATCTCTACTAAATTCAAAAATATCTTTTCTTCTTCATGTAATGAACATGTTAGATTGCTTCTATGTGCATGTGTTATATCTATCGATTTCATTGTTAGGAAAAACTCTCCCATAAATTGTGCATCTTGGCTACTAAGCACTGGATTCATATTCTTTCGAATCGGAACCTCAGAAAATATCACATCTATATCTGAATAATAATACTGAAGTCTCCCTGTTCTATAAAATAAACTAGTTAATACACTACATGATATGCCATAAGTTAATGGCAAATGATGGTATGTTAACCCTTCTGCTACTGATTCGGGTAACTTCATACAAACATAACAATCACTAACTTCCATTGTCTCTACGTACTGAAACAATAATTTAGTGAAAACATTTAAATTAGTATCGTTATCTGTTACTACGTGATGAAATTCTGGTTCATCTTCTGCTTCTATTCTTACGCTATCACTTTTCAAGTTATCTATCCTTCCCTTTGTTTCGTTGTTAATCTTTTTGTCCATTATCATAAGGTAAGGAATTGCTACAATCATGACTAACTACACTATAAGCACCACTACCAGACTACATATGCATATAGCACAGCATCTTTTACAACATTTCCGTTTCGTTCTCCCAGAAACTCTGTCGTCAGGCATTTTGACAATGAAGATTTCTCTTCTTTTCTTTTTCTTTCAAGACTTTTACGTTATCAAGGTGGTTTCACTTCTTTTTCATAAGTCAGTTCTGCACTTGTTCTTTCGTCGCCACATTCACTTGACTCTGAACTCTCGTAGTCTTCAAGGATTATATAAGTCCAATCAGGACCTTTAAACTTATTGTTCACAAGTTTCAGTCTTTTGCTTTTTCGCTTTTCAGTTCCATTTGTTTGTCCAGTTAAGCTTGTTATTTTATGTACTTGTTCTGGATCGTCACTTCTGGTTTCTATATGGTATTTTACTCTTTTAATGACACTAGGCCAATGATCACCTTTTCTGACTTTCTTTGTTTGCACTGTATTTTCACCTTCTGAGTCTTTTCCAAAAGTTCCTTTATTTTCAAGGTGTTGCACAATTTGTTTTTCCTCGTTTTCAGTTTCTTCTTCTATTTGTTCGTCTTCAGGTCTTATTTGTTTTTCTTCAGTTGCTTCAATGTGAGTTTCTATCTGGGCCTGCTCAGGTTCTCTTATTGTTTTATTTTTCTTATCCTGAGCTGCTTCTTCTTCACCTATCTGATCCTCACTAATTTCCTCTAATCTTGCTCAACTTCTTGTTTTGTTGTAAACTTCTGGTATGTCGACCACTGGTATCCAGTCCTGACTTGTGCTCGGTTGTTCTTCTTCAGCTTCTCCAGAATCTCTCACCTGGGATTCTTCAGCTGGCCAACCTTCAGCTTCCTCAGCTACTGATGCTGACTGAGGATCTTTTCCTTCACGAGCTGGCACCCTTTTGGTGTGGCTTACATGAATCCAATTAGGCAATCCTGCACATTTCACTGCTGTGTTTGTGACTAATATAACCTGACAAGGTTCGCCCCACCTGGGTGATAAACACGTTTCTCTGGTGTGATGCTTCACAACCACCCAGTCTCCGGGGTTCAGATCATGCTCTTGTTCAGGCTGCCTGGAAACTGCGTCTTCTCCAACCTGGTGAGAGACAGAACACACTAGGTCAGCCAATCCCTTGCAATAATCTAGAACCATATCATCAGTTATGTTCAGCAGTTTATTTGTAGGTACATGTGCTTGTCTCATTGCTCTTCCCATGATGATTTCATGGGGACTCAATCCTGTATTTCTATCAGGAATGCTTCTGATTCCCATTAAAACAAGAGGCAATGCATCTGGCCAATCTAACGATGTTGATGCACACATCTTTGACAGTCTTGATTTTATTGTGCCATTCATTTGTTCAACCACTCCAGAAGCCTCTGGGCGGTACGCACAGTGCAATTTCTGTTCAATTTGGAATGCTTCACAGATTATTCGAATTATATCGTTATTAAAGTGACTTCCTCTATCTGATTCCAAAGTTACTGGGAAACCGAACCTCGGAATGAGTTCTCGTAATAACAGCTTTGCGACTGTGATGCTATCATTCCTTCTGGTAGGATAAGCCTCCACCCATCTTGAAAACAGACA
The DNA here is from genome assembly GCA_963921515.1 of Calotriton arnoldi. Classification (NCBI taxonomy): domain Eukaryota; kingdom Metazoa; phylum Chordata; class Amphibia; order Caudata; family Salamandridae; genus Calotriton; species Calotriton arnoldi. The sequence goes on from CAWUFW010000692.1 coordinate 2,583,933, forward strand.
TACTATGACAAGTACATATTTCAGTCCTTTACATGGTGGTAACTGTATGAAATCTAGCTGCAATCTGACAAAAGGACCTTCAGCCTTTCCAAATTTTCCCAAACCAATTAGTGTTCTCCTTCCTGGATTATTCATTTGGCAAGTTAAACACCTTTGGCAAAGACTCTCTGCTGCAGCCCTAAACTTTGGATTGTACCAACTTTGTCTGAACAGTCTAATCATGGCATCTCTCCCTACATGTGTGTCTCCATGATACATTCTGGCCATTTGTGAAATCAGACAGTCGGGCATGACTGGTCTGCCATCTGTATATACCCATACATCATCATCTGTTCTTCGGGTACATCCTATTTTTATCCAAACATCTCTTTCACTCTCCTCAGCATCGTCTTGCAGTCTTTTCACATCATTCCATGTTTCAGGTGGTGAACATAGCATAAGTTGGCAGCTGATTCCCATCCTTTCAACCTTTTTGTTTACTGCCAACCTGTTTTTGGCACAGTGCTGAGCCACTAGATCTGCGTATCTGTTACCGACTACCACCCAGTCATCTCCTGACTGGTGTGCGGCACATTTCACCACTGCCAATTCTTTTGGTGATTGTATTGCTTCCAATAATTCCTTTACAAACTGCCCATTTTTGATTGGGGATCCTGAAGAAGTCATGAAATCCCTCTGCATCCACAGTTGGCCAAAGTCATGCACAACCCCGTACCCATATTGACTGTCCGTAAATATGGTTACTCTTACATTTTTTCCAATTTTGGAAGCTTTGATCAAAGCAATTAATTCAGCTACTTGTGCAGATTTGACTCCTGGTAAATAGGATGCTTTGACTATTCCAGATAGTTCACACACAGCATAGGCTGCGCTCAATTTACCATCCTCATGCCTTAGGCATGAGCCGTCCACGAACAGCTCCCTACCTGGATCTTTTAGGGGCATCTCCTGTATGTCAGGACGCGGTTTTGTACACAATTCTGTGACCTTTAGACAATCATGTTCTGGATCATCCTTAACTTCTTCACAAATTGGATCTGGCAATAATGTAGCAGGATTCACAACAGTGCACCTAACTATGGTCACATTTTCAGCTCCAAGAATAATTTGTTCATACCTTGTCATCCGACTAGGTGTGAGATGCTGAGTTCTAGTTCTTGTCAACAAGATCACAACTGCATGTGGGACAAACACTGTTACAGGATATCCCATTACTATCGACTCACTTTGTTCAATGCTCATACAGGTAGCAGCGACTGCTTTCAAACAGCCTGGCAATGCTGCCGCCACTGGGTCCAATGTAGCAGAGAAATATGCTATAGGACGCCTGTCTATTCCATGTCTTTGAGTTAACACTGAAAGTGCACAATTTTCTCTTTCATAGCAAAATAGTGCGAATTCTTTTGTATAGTCAGGCATGCCTAAGGCAGGTGCCTCACACAAAGCATTTCTTAATTTTACAAATGCACTAGCACTTTCATCATCCCATTCAACTGGATCTTTAGCTTTCTTTTTGGTTAGCTGAATTAAAGGCTTTGCTAGTAGTGAAAACCCTATAATCCATTGTCGACAGTATCCTACTATTCCATGAAACATTCTCACTTCTCTTTGTGTTTCTGGCATTTTCATTTTCTTGATTATTTTTATTCTATCAGATGTTATTCTCCTTGTTCCCCTTTCAATTTGGTGTCCCAAATATTTAACTGCCGTTGTACAAAACTGCAGCTTTTCAGGTGACACTTTGTGTCCTTCTTCAGCCAAATGGTTGAGTAACGCAATTGAATCTTCAACACAATCATCATGAGTGTTGGATGCTACCAGTAAGTCGTCTATATACTGCACCAAGACTGAACTCCTGGGCAGCACTAATTTCTCTAGACACCCTTTCAGTATTTGATTAAAGATGGAGGGACTTTCTGTGTATCCTTGAGGAACACGATTCCATACATAGACTTTGTTTTCGAATTTAAATGAAAAGAGATATTGGCTATCTGGGTGCAACGGTATTGAGAAGAATGCTTGGCATAGATCAATCACGGTGAACCATTCTGCACTCCAGGGTATCTGGTATAAGATTACTGCAGGATTTGGTACTATAGGACAACAAGGTACCACGATTTTATTAATTTTCCGCAAATCCTGAACAATCCTATACTTTCCACTAGGCTTTTTCAAACCCATAATCGGTGAATTACATGGACTACTCATAACTTCTTTTAATATGCCTTGTTTCACCATTCTGTTAATTTCCTCAACAACTCCTGCTTTTACTTCTGCACTCATTTTGTACTGTCTAGTATTTGGGAAAATTGCACCTTCTTTTACAGTGATCTTTACTGGGTCTATTTTGGCCATAAGTCCTACTTCTTTCCCTGTAAAATCCCATACTTTGGAATTCACGGTAGTTCTTAATTCCTCTGGTAATTCGTTTTTTGTTATCAAAGAGAACATCTCATCTATTTCCGTACCTTGCTTGGCTATCATGAACTTATAAACATGATCTTCATCCGGGGTCTGTATTGCAACACCATCCGGTGTGCAGAAAATAGTGCAATTCATTTTGCACAGTAAGTCTCTACCCAATAATTTTACTGGGCTGGAATTGCACACTACAAATTGGTGCATTTCTCGGAAGTTTCCTATTTTTACTTCCATTGGCTCAGTAAGGGGTGTTCTGATCTTTTGATTAGCTACACCTACAACTTGGATAGCTTCTCCAGAGAGAGGAGGTCTGGGATGTCTGCTGTTCTTACAGTAGAACGGGTAGCACCAGTGTCCAAAAGAAAAGTGATATCATTACCTCTTACTTTCCCTTCAACATATGGACCTGACTGATCTACCGGTAAGGATGCGCCAAGTACGCACTCCTTCTCCCCCTCTCTTAGGCACCGTCATTGATGTCTATATGGATCAAATTCGTCCTGTAAAAGAAACTGTGAAGTTACATATTCATTCTTACCACTTCCTCCTTGATATCCGACGTCTGTACCGTGCTTTGCTCTGCTTACATTACCCTGTATAGGGGCAGGTGGCAACTGACTCTGAGGATTTACACCCTGCTGTGAGTCATTCTGCGTCTGTGGATTTAAATTATGATTTGGGCCATTATTATTTTGAATCTTTTTACATTCGTTCTTCCAATGTCCCAACTTTCCGCATCCATGACAAGGAAATTTCTTTTTAGCCTCTTCTCTACTCATTCGTCCTCTCACTTTTCCACCATTTCCTGTCTCACCATTCGTTCCAGAATCTTTTCCCTGACTATCAGTTGGATTATCCAAATTAATTCCCTGTCGCTCAGCCATTTTCACCTGAGCCCACATTACTTTTTCTTGCAGCTTTTTATGCCTGTCCTCAATGTCGTCTCCACAATATTTAGCATATTTCAAAATCTCGTCTATAGGCTTTCCCTGCCAGCACAACATGTGCTGCTTAATCATCTGACAAATCTCTGGCTTTAGACCATAAACAAATCGGTAGACAAACTGACTCATATTTTTGTCCCCAATGTCCTCAAATCCACTATACTGTTTGAACACCTGTAATAGACGTTCATAATAGGCATGTACCGATTCACTTGCTTCTTGGGTAGTCCTGTCTATTTTCACCCAATCTGTTTCTTTTGGTGGTATTTTCCCTTTCAAATAAGTTATTACCTGGTGATACTTTTTCATTACATCACTCGATGGGGCACATGTCTTTGCATCTCTAGGATACTCTTCACTTGGCCAGTCAACTGTAATTTTACAATCTGTCCACAAATCGGCAGGTACCACTATGTCAAACAGACCATCCAAGTCCTTCAACAATACCTTTGACACTTTCACAAACCTCTCAACCTGCTTGTACCATTCAATTGGCTTTTCTCTCAACTTTGGAAAGTCATTTGTAAATGACAAAATATCTTGTCTACTCCATGGGACATGAACGTAACCTCCTCCAGGTACTTCCCGCATTGGGTACATCTGATCTACTTTCCCTGTTTCCTTCAATAAATATTCAGAAGTCGATCTACTGTACCGTGCCTCTTCCTTTTTCTTTGTCCATCTAGTTTTCCATTTATCTAGTTCTCCCCATTTCTGTAATACTGACATTAATTCTTTCACTTGTAGTTTTCTACCAGAGGCATTCATATTTTCTAAATCTTTGTCAGAAAAATCTGCTCTATAGGGTTTCTGTAACACTTTTGACTTCCCTATTTCAATTCCCATTTGTAAGGCCAAATCTGATAATTTTTCATGAAATATCTTTACATTTCTAGTTATGCTCCTGCATATGAACAATAGTTCTTCTTCATTGTAGGTATTCAGACGATCTACTCCTACATTTCCTGCTATCATTTCTTCTAACTCGACTTTTAATTTGTAAATGTCCATGATCTTTGGGGGTGAACTCTGTCTGTCTGATCCCTGTGCCCACCTTTCTAAGTCTTCTGGCGTTACTACAGTAGCACTCTTAGTTCCTGAAGATGTTATTATGTTTACATCTTTTGAGCAACCAGGTGGAACTCTTCTGGGGGTGCTGTTTACAGAGTCTCGATTAGGTAAATCCATTAGTGAAATCATAGATTCACATTCACTGATATGGTCATCAAATATTACTGCTTCATGTTTTGGAGTCTCCACAGGTATAGGCATAGTTAAAGGTTTTGGACAATTTACTTTATCACCATATAAGGGAACCACTGGACCAATTGTTACAGGTATGGTCAGGGAATCAGGATGTACATTCAGCTGTGTTATTTTTTGTATCAATTCTGCTCTGTTTCTGTCTATAGCCTCTCTTTCCTTATCCTGAAGTACCCTATTAACTGGTGGATTATGCAATACTTGCGGTACCAATGGTGTTCTTAAAATTGGTGCACTTGGGGTACATCCACTTGTCCCTTCCTGATATGGTGGCGGGTTCTTTAATATTTCTTCCATAAATTCGTCTTCAGAATCTCCAAACCCTGTCAAATGTTTGGTCTTTTCTTTGCATTTGCTCCCTAACGGTTCATCTGTCATGAAAACTGGATACAAACCCTCGGTAAGCATCGCTCTTCTCCACTGTTTCATCTGACCGTCTCTTGACTCATTTTGGTATCTAGGGAAAAATCCCCTATAACCCCTATTGCTTCTCGGTCGGTCACGTTCAAATGCCTCTGTTTCCCATTCTTCTAGTGCTTCGTATTGCGTTAATCTTGGTCTGGGTTCTAAGTCATTCATTCTTATTCTTAAATTTTGAAGAATTCTCCCATTGAAAGTACCGTTCTCTGGGAAAGCTAATATTCCGTCATCTTTGGTATATTCTATCCAATTTTCTAACCATACGCAAGTATGATAACCCCTCTCCATCATCATGAAAGAAGCAGGAGTTTTTGCTGGTGGAATGATAATTCCTTCCCTAGTTTTGATGGGTTTATCCTTCTTAAAATAATTCTTAATCTTTTGTAAAAATGACATATTTCTCTTTTCTCCATACATTTTGGGTAAATATCTATGTATCGAATTATATTCTGCAAAACCTAGGAATCTTCTGTCTGGACGGGTTCCTGTCAAAGTCGGATCGCGTTGCCACATACAATCTACACTGTCCACTAAGATTCCGACTTCTATGCTGACAACCAATCAAATTCCAGCTAACATTTATCTCGGACCAATCCTAGCGCGGCTTTTCTGTGACGTCTCTTTGACGACCCCTCCTTTACAATCTGCGCTTTTCTGTCCCTCGCTGTTTCAACCAATCCCAGCGCGGTACCTGTGACGTCAGTATTACTCCTGTCTACTAACCCCTCCTTTACAAACTCGCTCCACGCCCGCTGTTTTCAACCAATCCCAGCGCAGCGTTTGTGACGTCAGCTCTACTCCGACAGCTGACCCTCCCTTTACAAAAATCGTACACAAATTTTTCAACTCTTCTTATTAAATTCAATAACAACATAAAACATTCGCTATCGTGCCAGTTTCTCTAAATTGGAAAAGATAGTTTCTCTCACACTTAGTAAAACCTTTCCGTTTACTAAACATACACTACGAGTAAAACCCTTCCGTCTACTCTTCACGTAAGCTTCAGAAATACCTGCTACTTCTTCAATGTTACCCTTTCTAGGTGATATAACATCAAATTTTTACCAGCGTATTCCTTTGCTATCACTCACACACATAGAGTCCCTAACAAGTACTGATAGCCCTGCTTAACTTTTCAGTACTATTTCTGCCTGACAGATAACCTCACTGCAGTATGGCTTCCACTTACCATCCGCTATTCAAATTTCCCCGGAGATTCTAGACAACATAAAACAAAACTTTTAAACAAACGGATGTTAGTTTATATAAAATAAATTCTCATTACCCAATTAATAAAGTGCAACCATCCTCTGATAACCAGAAAACTGATCCAGCGGGTTACTAGCAACAAGCATTCATACACCGAATACTCACCTGGGCCCATTCATTCATACTACGCTAGCAATTTCCGCTGGTGGGTCAGTTGTACTCTTTATCAATATCCCTGCTACCAATTACCTTTCTGATTGAAGAGTAATGACTTACCAATGGACCCTTTGATTAATTGGGAAGTTTAAAATGAGTGACATTCAATACAATTCATAAACCTGAAATAATCACTGAGTCAGGAAGTTTTAAAATGTTTATCTAAAGAATTTTGCAGAGTAAATTACAAGACCACATAATACTTAATCGTATATCAAGGATGAAGCAATACTAAATAATCACATATCAATCAATGACGGTCCCTCAGAAAGAAGAAGATAGAGACAGCAGTACAGCTAAAGTTTATGCTCATAGTTACCTAAAAGTGTGAGAACCAAACCCCTTGGCCAAGGAGTTGGAAAAGGTCCCAGAAAGGATGAAGATCAAGACCTCCGGACTAGGTTCAGGACAGGATAGGTGACCTCTCTACCAACGATGCCTGCGTCGTTCCCCTCTCTGTCACTTCGCTCCTCCTCGATATCTTCCGTGTCTTCCTTCTAATGGAATCCGCCGCCCCCACCTCGAGACCTCTCTGGACAGCGGTTCAGTCTGCAATCGATCAGCTTGTTCTGTGGTCCCCCAAGCTGACAGCCTCAATGCTAACGCTAACTAATTAGGCTAATTCTATATCTATTATACCCTTCTACACCCAGGTACCTCCCATTAATGTTTCAAAACTATGGGCCCACTACTTCTGATTGGACGGGGACAGGGGTTGATCCTCACACCATGTCAATTTAGTTCAATTTCTTTAAGCCCATTGTTTTTAAATACCGCCCCTCACAATTAATACACTTGCTTTATTCCCCCCCCCTCTCACGACAAAGTTTAATACAAAATGTATATATAATGTTGCATTTGAGAGAACATCGCGGATGTAGTGGAGGTTGCCAACAGGTCATGGCCTTGGATGTCGTCCAAGTTGACTTCATCGCTGTGCCTTGATTTTCAGAGCGCATGCGCACATCCCATAGTTCTCGGGCTGCCATTTCCGTTAACCCAGGCCCCAATTTACGAACTAATAGAAATCAAAGAAGAAACATATTAAAATCAAAAATAAATGTCTTCACTGTATACCCCCTATTTCTACTCTATTCCCATTTAATTATAAAATCTATCCCGCATTAGTTGCATTAGAATACCACAGTGTTAATTGCAGCAAATGCGTAAGCATTAGCACGTGAAAACATTAAGCAGCCATTTTAGCACACACTGCGCAGAAGCAAAGTTTTCCCTCCAAGCAAAGAAAGACGTCATACCACGTGATATGGTTGACACATGCGCAATGGAATTCCCGCGCTTTAGCGGCCATTTTGGATTAGACAAGCATTACTTATTAGTTTATACACATAGGCAAGCTTCCCTCTGATACTGTGTTCATGTATGCATTTATTAGTAAAGACATTACAAAGTTTAATTAATTAATACTATGAGAGGATTGCTTACGAGCAAGTCTCATTTGGAGTTCTTGCTCCATCACCTACATGCACACTTCAAACTGAAGGGGCCACTCCTCATTGCTGCCAATCAGCAGCAATGACATACTGCCCCTGCCCCCACACTCCATTTGGCAGAGAGTAAAAAATAAAATGGCAATGACACCACGTATTACCTTTTTATTTTTCACTCTTTCTGCAGCAGTGTGTGGGGCGACGCTCCTATGCTCCTCTGGGGGTAGGCAAAACTCGCAGAGTTGGTTTCTGTGGGATTCCACGGAGTTGCATGAAAACTCAGTGAGATTCAGTATAATTCCGCTTCGCCTACCTAGCAGAGATCAGCTTATGAAAAAGGTTTTCAATTTCACATGGCTATGGAAAACGTCTAGATTCTAAGTCTGCTTTTGAAATCTCTTTGCTAACCTTGCAGACGGCTTGAACTTGGTGAAAAATTAAACCAATCGGTCTCAGCCCTCGGTGTTGTTAAGCCACTTAAGTTTCATAGGTGACACTAATTTGGCATCACGCAACAAAGAAACTCATTCAGTGTACACAGAGAGGACTAATGCAATGTTGATGTTTGAAGCGAGCAGCGTGAGAGTGTGCAGATGCCATCGGCAGTCAAGGAGTTAATGCGATTTGCATGATCGCTCACAGTGAGCAAGGTGTGTGACATGCAATCAGGACTGCCCTAATCATTCAGAACTGAACAGCCAATTAGTTGTTTTTCTTTCCCTCGTATTTCCAAGTCAGTTCAAATAGAGGAATGTGCCAAACTACAGACTGTAGCAACCGGTAACTTCTATCTGTCGCTTCCTGGGCAGTCGAGAATAACAGGGTGATTCCTGTCCCCCTCTGCCCGGCCCCCCACCCAAGCTATTTATACATGCACTGTAATTAATTGTCTCATTTTCAAGAGGGTCTGATTCCTTGTGGAAATGGGTTATATAAATTTATACGACACTTATGTACACGGCGCTGTACATTTTACTCCACTAAAAACATTTACAGCAGGAACCAATACATAAACATAGAGGGCAGATTTACAAGCCCTTTACGCCACTTTATGCGCCGCCGTATGCGTCACTTTTTGTGACGCAGCGGCGGGCGCAAACCATGCGCCATGCTGCAGGGGATTTACAACGTGACGCATCTAGGGAGATGCGTCACGTTGTATAAGCCTTGCGCCACATGAGACCTGCGTCAGGTTTCATGTGGCGTTCCAGCGCAGGGGCGTTCCTGCCGCAGAACGCCTCGGAAAAGTGACGCAGTGAAATCTACAAGATTTCACGCAGTCACTTCGGACGCTGGTGCGCCAAATCCTTACGCCTGCTTCAAGCAGGCGTAAGGCGTGGCGCACCATGTTAGGGATAGGGCAGGTTCGAACAGTGCTGGAGTTGCGTCGCGCTTGCGACACAACTTCAGCACTGCGCCAACTTTACGCCGGCAGATGCGTCACGCATCTGCTTATCCTGCGCCACGATGCACCGCATTGTAAATGCGGCGCATCTGCGGTGGCGCAAGGGCAAACTTGCGTGACGCATCTTCCTTGGCGCATCCCCGCTGATTTGCAGGGATGCGCCAGGGAACGTAAATCTGCCCCAGAGAGTGCAGGTATGACTTTTTCAAAGGTGTGGCAGCACTCAGATGTGGGTGTATTCGGTTAAAGAGAATAGATGTCCATTCCGGTCAGGGGTGGCCTACCTGGAAGGGGAGGAAAGTGCTCTGAAGGGGAAAAACCCCACGTCCTACAGAGAGCCTTTCCGTGGAGGTGTTTGGTCTCAGCTCCCGGTGTCCGCAGCAGCTCTAAGCTCACACACTCTAGCGACGCCCAGGCAGATCAGCTGTTGGCACTCCCTGGAGTGGGGGACAAGAGGGAGCAGGCTGGGCTCTATTCCAGGAGACATGCCTATGACCTTGACTGGGGTGCTGAGATTAAGTTGACAGCAAGAGGAGATGTTTGAAAAGGCCTGTTTGCGGACGAGCGACCAGGCTCTGTGGGTGAGGGCATGGAGGGGAGCCTTTCCCTTTCTGAACTTAAAATTGTGCTTTTGTTCCCCAATGTGTGTTTTGTGCAGTGTAATAATCATCAGGCCCCTTGCTATTCATTAGGGTGCAGGGGGAGGTGTGGGCTGTAGGGGAAGGAGTGAATTTTAATTCGAGATGTATGTGTGTTTACGCATATCTAAGTGTATTAAAACATAGCAAGCACCCGCCCCGGTGCTAAGATGCACCATGATTGTGACTTGACTATCGGAGGCTTAGTTGGTTCCATGGGATGTCATCATTCAGACCTCCTTTGTTGGTCTGAAGGCGATAAACCCACCTCTGTTTTTTTTCAAGAAGTTTTTCGTTACCTCCCATTTGTGGTGTAAGTTTTTCGACCCTACTCTGGGAGAACGTATCACCCACATCCCTTGATATGCATAAAGATCTCCCAACCCTTCTGGTGGGCAGGTCATCTGAACTTCAACTCCTTAGTTCTTAGTTTAAGGTACATGGTCTGCCAGTAGCTTCCGCACTCCCTAGCGAGTGCACTGTCACACGAGGGCAGACTCGTGTCAATCTCTCGGCTCACTTAAGAAAAGACCAGAACTGCGGGCAGGTGCCTCTTTTATTTTACAAATCAACCATTTTCATTGCCGATAGGGCAGTTAATGTTCCGCCATCTTTGAGTGGCGTTTTTTTGAGCAAATTGTATCATTTCTCATCCATTTTCTTAGTTATTGCAATTTCATGAAAGCAAACAATCAAATTAGTCTGAATTAATGCATCATGCTTCTAAGTTTTAAATCAAAATTCAATTTCACATGATTACAATGCGTCATCTAATTTTTATACAAAGTCCTGCCATATTGTAACGGTGTATGTTCGTCTTTTTTCATGCATTGCTGAATCATGAACAAAACATTTCATATTTTAAAAAGCACCACCAAATGGCAGATGGAAAAAACAGAATTTACACTTAATTTCGCCCTGGATGGGCTAAGGCATTCAGCTGATTATTTATATTGTATATGCTAATAACACGAAAACTACTGTGTAACATAATTCCGCCCTTGATGGGCTGTCATAATCAGCAGATTATTTTACATTATTTCATTCATATAGCCTAGTCGATGTCCCCTAGCTAATTCATGTGTCTGGTCATTCGTCCTTTTGCTGCCCTCCCTAATTCTCAATTATAGGTGCACCCCTAGCTCTTCCCCACTATTCAATCCTAAAGGTGACTTCGTTACCATGTCCAATATGTATCGTGATTCTAATCTACGTAGTCTTTTCTCCCTGTCACCGCCTCTTTTGTCCCGTGGTACATGATCAATACAAAAGTATCTGAGCAGATTTCTATTGCTCTGATGATGGGTCTGGAAATGTCTCGCGACAGGGTAACTGGGATAATTTTTATTGATCGCTCTTTGATGCTCAAGAATGCGTATCTGGGGCGTGGCCAAGACCTTGATGGGATAAGACGCACGCAGCTTGGGCTCCGTCCTCCGGGGTCGGCCTAAGGCTTAATTAAAGCGATCAAAAGCACGGGGGTGAGGTCAACACCACCCCCCTTGACCTCCTGAAGCCCGCAGTAGCCTGGGGACCGTGTGCGGAGCATCAGACCGTCCGGACAATCCCGAGAGGGAGGAGAAGGCTCGTAGACGGGGACCCGCCCGCCATCTTGCCAAGTGCCACGGAGGTGATCCCGCTTGCAGGGGAGCCCGTAACCTGCCTTGCCCTGAGCGGCGGGGACTGCGGGGTGTGCCTGCCTGCTCCGCCGATCCCGCTCCTGACAGAGGACTGCGCGGGGACCCTGGGCGGCACTGTGAGCGGCCCGAGACAGTGGAGGTGGCCTTGTGTGCGGGCCCTGACCGCCATTTTGTGTGGGGCTGCGAGAGAGTGACCTGCCGCCGGCTGGGGAGCGCTCCCTTAACCTGCCGTCCTCCGTTCTTGAGGCCCGACTGCACCGGAGAGCCTGGAGCGGGAAAGACGACAACTACGAGTGAGGTGAGGAGAGACAGGCGCTGGACCCGGGGGTGGAAGGACACGACGTGGGAGCGAGAGCCGACTGCCTGCTGCTGAGAGTGACGGGGGGCCCATTTCCCGGACCTTCCCCCCACCATCCCCCCTCAGGTGGGGATGCGCCGCTGACACCCCGGTACCTGGCCGAGGAGAGAGAGACCAAGCTGCGCCCTTCTGGCGCCCTGCTAACACCGAGCTTTAAGACTCCTGTCCTGTTGCGCGGTGGAGGCCTGTCCAGCGGCACCCTTTTGGCTCAATCCTAGGAGCAGCAAAGGGCCTGTGGTGCACGACTCTGCATACTCTGCTGCATGCCCCCTACCTCGCAGAGCTGAGGATCGATCTCCTCCCTAACTGCCCCATGCCCCTGGCACCTGGCTATATTGAGGGCCCTGGGTGACTTCAGGGCCTGGACGGGGATATCCGGGGCGGCCTACAGGGGCTTAATCCGGCTCTGTGGTAACCCCCGCTTCGCCCACCACACCGGGTGGGGGAGAGGACGAATATGAGCCAGGTGAGGAGAGATCGGCGCTGACCACCCCGGGGGGAAGAGAGACGCGCCGAGGAGCGAGAGACACTTACCTGCTGCAGAGAGCGGAGGGGGATCCCCCCTGACGCCCCTCGCCTCGACACACCCGGTAGAGACACATCGCTGGTCCCCCGATACCTGACCACAGGGGCCAAGCTGCACCCTATTGATGCCCTGCTGACACTGAGGTCTGTGACTCCTACCCAGCTGCGCGGCGGCGGCCTACCTCCCAGCAAGTTTCTGGCCGAATCCTAGGGGCGGTGGATGGGCTGGCTTGAGTACCTCCGCGCCCTCTGCTGCCTGCCACCTGCTTCACGGCTGCCGGGGGGGGACGAGGGGCTTGGGCAGTGCGTGGACTGTCGCACTACAATCCCCTGGGAAACTGAATGTGGACAGCTATCATCATTACTCTTGCGCCCCACACTTGCCCCGCGGCGCCTACCTTCGCTCTACCCCCTCTGAGACTGGAATGCTCCCGGGGCTGAGCTTCAGCGGGCTGTTTGGGCTGTCCATTCCGGACTGGGTATTGGCCCTCTTCCATGCCACACATTAACGGTGCCTCCATTGCGCGCTGGCAGAGCTGACTCCTGACGTCTCCGGTGGGGAGATAGGACCTATCCCTTGTGCTCCTCGAGCCGCTCACCTCACGCTTCCTGGGCCGTCTGTCCGGTGCTGCACAGAGCCTTGCCTGGCAGAGATCCGACCTGGTGGTGCTTTCTCCTGCGTCCACTGCTCCTGGGCTGTCCTGGGGTGAAGCTGGTGGAGCCCCCTACTTGGTGGTGGGCGACACCTCGACTGGGAGACACCTCCACCTCTGGAGATATGACTAAACCCAAAGCAGGGAAAGCCGTTGCACAAACACCTTCTAAAGACACCTCAGTGGTAGACCTATGGAATAAACATACATCGGCACCCTCACAGGAGGATCTCACAATGGACACCAAGCAGGCGACATCCGATAATGCCCCTATCACGCAGGCCTTCATGTCCAACTTCCTTCACGAAATAAAGTCTGAAATCTCATCTCTCAAGCTGGAGGTCAAAACATGCCTGGCGGACCTTCGGCGGGATGTCACAGACATCGGCACTAGGGTGGACGACCTGGAACGGACTCTCGACTCGCGCACAGAGGATCAGGAGGAACTATGGCGTAGGGTCTCCACACTCGAAGAGCAACACATAGAACTCCAAATTAAACAGGAGGATTTAGAAAATAGGAGTCGCCGGAACAACCTCCGCATAAGGGGCGTGCCGCGGGGCGCAGAGGGACAAGACATAACGACCTCACGTCGCGGACCTCCTTCACGCAGTGCGAGGGGATGATGACTCCTCACCTCCAACATTGGACCGCGCCCACCGGGTGGCCCCACCGCGTGGCAACACCAACCTGGTCCCTGACATCCTGACCAGGGTCCACTTCTATAAGGAGAAAGAGGCAATCCTACAAGCATCTCGAACAGTTGAGACACTGACATATGAAGGACATAATATACAACTATTCCAAGATCTGTCCCCCTTACCCTGCGCCGCCGCAGGGACTTCAAACCAGTGACAGACAAACTGAAAGCATCTAATGTCAAATATCAGTGGGGCCACCCCTTTGCTTTGATCTTCCACTGGGAGGGGAAACGTAGATTCACGAGATCCCTTAAGGAAGCACTCCAAATTCTTTGCATTTCGCCTGGAACTCCGCCCCCTCCCCAAGCATACCGAACCGGCTTCCCGGATCTCCCTTCGCCCTGAATGGTCGAGGGTGCGACCCCCTCGCACTAGGTCCTCTAAGGCCAACATGACATCTCTCCAGGATAAACAAGACATCATTCATCACCTGAAGACGGTTGAAGCCTCGCAGATCCTCAGCTCAGGGTGCATCGCGGTCCGGCCCTTCCTCCCTTTCTGGCTCGGGCACTGGAGATTGAAGTGTACCTAACTAAGAATCCATTGCAATGGAAGAGACTTTCTATCTTCACCTTGCCGAACTGGAACTGACTGTGCATCATACCTGCCCTAGTACCTACTGTTAAAAGTTTGTTTACCTGAAATGCATACTCTCACGACTAAAGGTCACTATCGAACTCACCTAGCGGCTATACCTCCCCAGTGGCACACACATTCATATCACCCCCTACCCCCGACGGCGCCCCCGGTCCCCGCCATATCTTACATCCTATGAGCCTCGGACCAGGCTCGGTTGAGGGAATAGAGAAAGTTTCTACAGAGGGCCCCAAAACCCCCCACTACGGATAAAGCGGCCCGACCACTGGGAGACGGACGCTGCGGACACCGAGCAATTCCATGGCCCACCCCGCCATTTCCTTAGTCCCCAAGAGGAGTGACTCCCTCAGAGCCGCCCTGGTTCTCACCAGTGGGCCGCTCCTGGACTGGAATGGGTTTTCCTGGCCCAGTTGGCCTTTTGGTAGTTCGACCTCACTGGTCCTTTCTGGTTATTCCTCTTCTATATTTCTTTCTCTCTTATTTTTCTTTCCTTGGATTCTTGGGGAGAGGGTCAACACCTGCGGTGCTGACTCAGCTCTATGGCTGGATCCCCGGAGACTCTCTGAGACAGGCCCCTTAATTCCTTGTTGGGACGGACACCTCCACTGCCCACGCTTCCTACTACGATTATCACTAACATATTGGACCCAGAACCCAGAGAGGGAGGAAACGATACCCCACGACCCTGTGAAAGCGTGTTCCACCTTGAAATGACTAATGGCTCCTCTTAAGTGTATCTCCCTAAACGTTAAAGGTTTAAACACCCCAAACAAAAGGCGGCAAATATGGAGATATCTTCTCCTGCACGACCCAGATATTATTTACCTCCAAGAAACCCACCTTTTACGCACAGATACTTCGCGCATGTCCCACCCTAAATACCCTCTGCAGTCCTGGGCAGCCGCACGCACCAAGACGGCGGGGGTAGCTATTCTTTTCAAAGTAGGCCTCTCGGTGCAAATTACACGCGCCACACGGGACAAAGACGGTCGGTTCCTCAAGCTGGCGGTCACATTGCAGGGTAAACCGCTTACCTTGCTTAACGTATACGCACCTAATCAAGCGCAGGATGCCTTTTTGCGCGACCTGCTTCGGTCCCTACTCCTTCGAGAACCCAATCCCATAATTTTTGGGGGCGATCTCAATTTGGTATGGGACCCTGGCCTGGACCGCACTACCTCGACTTTTCAGGGAGCAGGGGCTATGTCTGCAATACTTAAACACGATATAGAAGCCCTGGGCCTCATTGATGCTTGGCGCTATCGGGAACCGGAAACACGGGACTATACTTTTTATTCACATGTCCACCGCTCATATTCCCGTATCGATTACTTCTTTATATCCCAATCCCTCATTCGCTCCTTGGAATCTGCGGAGATCTCGGACATATCTATCTCCGATCATGCGCACCTAGAAATCACACTATCCGCTGTGGGCAGACAATTAAATTCTGCTCCCAGATGGCGCCTTCCTCCCCACGTCCTCCGCGACCCAGTGGATGTGGCGGAATTGAGACAGGCCATACAATCTTATTTTACTACTAATGACCTTCCGGAAACCCCCATACATATTCAGTGGGACGCTTTTAAGGCCACGATCCGGGGCACTATTACCTCTATTGCCATAGCCCGCAGGCGGGAATCCCGCCTGGTGGAAGACAAACTCTCTCGCGATATAAAAGAATTAGAACGACAAAGTCATCAGACGCCATCTCTCCCAACGCGAAGGAAACTTGCATCACTTCGGGGCCAGCTTAAAGTCCTTCGAGTGAATAAAGCGGAACAGTCCCTTCTGACCCTCAAACAAAAATATTATGGAGGGGTAATAAGGTGGGTCCCATGCTAAGCGCGTCGCCTACGCCTCCAAATCTCCCGCGGCCACGTCTCCAGGCTCTCTTTGCCGGGAGGAGAGTGGGCCATCTCAGAACGAGCTAAGCAGGCGGAATTTAACAGGTTCTTTTCTACCCTGTACAGCAAGGGAGATACTTGCGTGGAACAGATAGAGCCCTTTCTGACCGCTTGCCCCTGGAAGCCAATCACCTCCTTTTCTAAACAGCAACTAGAAGAGCCCATCACGGCAACTGAGCTTCAGAAAGCTTTGAAAAGCATGCCAATGGGGAAATCGCCAGGTCCCGATGGCTTAACGCTGGCATTTTATCGCCTCTTTCTCCCGGAGGTCCGGGCTCATCTGGTACGTCTCTTTAACTCCTTTACAGAGACTGGATCTGTGGCCCCGACAATGGCCGAGGCGGAGATCGCACTCATCCCTAAACCAGGAAAGGATCCCGCCGCATGTGCCTCGTATAGGCCAATCTCTCTATTAAATGTAGATGCTAAGCTATACACTAAAATCCTAGCACAACGTCTGGCTCCTCTTCTCCCAGGCCTCGTTGAGCCTGATCAGGTAGGCTTCATACAAGAGAGACAAGGAGCAGATAATATTCGCCGCGTGGCCCATCTGGTGCAAAAAGCTTCCCGCCGCCAGATACCCGCCTTCCTTCTCTCCCTCGACGCCGAAAAGGCTTTCGACCGGGTCGACTGGTCCTTTCTCAGGGCGGTCCTCCGTCGTATAGGCCTCGGACCGCTCATGATCACTCGTATTATGGCCCCATACGTGGCGCCTACCGCGCGTATCCGCCTCAATGGTCTCCTGACACCCTCCTTCTCCATTCACAGGGGCACGCGTCAGGGTTGCCCGCTTTCACCGCTCCTTTTTGCACTTGCGATGGAACCTTTGGCGATTGCCGTCCGGAGGTCGGAGGACATCCGGGGCATCCGAATGGGGGGGGTTGACCACAAGATTGCTCTCTTCGCAGACGATCTCCTCTTAACACTTACAGACCCAGCGACATCTCTTCTGGCTCTTCTAGATGTACTCGCCCAGTTTGAGCTGATATCAGGTCTTAAGATCAATCTCCCTAAATCATATGCACTCAACCTTACTCTTCTCCCCCAGCAACTGGAGGACTTGAAGGATGTCAATCCTTTCCAATGGGCTCCAGTCTCGATTCGCTACCTCGGCATCAACGTTACGGCTGATCTGGACACATGGACCCAGGCAAATTGGCCGACCTGTAGAGCTTCAATCCGAGCTGAACTCCGTCGTTGGAGGTCACTTCCCATCTCTTGGCTGGGTCGCCTTAATGCAATTAAAATGTCAATCCTCCCGAAAGTCCTGTATCTCTTTCAGGCACTCCCCACACCGATTCCCCATAGGGACATCCTAGGCCTTCAGAGGAGATAGTCGCATTTATCTGGGGCGGGGGAAAATCGCGCCTTTCCACTAGAGTTCTAATGCTACCGCGAGACCGGGGAGGGCTGGCTTGCCCCGACCTACTCGTCTACTACTGGGCGACACACCTACGCTATATATCGGAGTGGTCGGTTCGTGCAAGTGAAAAACACTGGTTTCACATGGATAGGGCTGTAGCCTGCCGCCCGCTATGGGACTTGGCCTGGTTGCGGAGGAACGCCAGACACCAAAGTGCCTATATCGCTACCCCCACGAGGACGGTATTGGAGATCTGGGATAGAATCGCTGTATCCCGAGGCCTCACCACATTTCCTTCCCTCTCACACCTTTGGCGCTTAACTCTGACTTCCCCCAGCTCTCCACCCCTCATCCTTTTCAGCGTGGACGGCTGGTGAATGCCGTATTATAGAGCAACTGTTTGCGGAGGGAACGTTCAAACCATTTGATCAATGCAAGGAAGACTTTAATCTCCCTAGAACCGCGCGCCTAGAATACTTTCAAGTGCGCCACTGGCTCCGAGCCCCTTCATACACGGACGGTGCCACGCGTCGGCCTACGCCCTTTGAATCACTAGTCCGCTCTTTTGACGGAACCCGAGGGTTGATCTCCCGGACTTATAAGGTTCTTCAACATTCCCACGCAGTACCTCCACATACCTACCAGCGACAGTGGCAGCTGGACCTTGAGAATGATATCCTCCCTGAGCAATGGGAACAGCTGTGGAGAGATATCCCGCGCATTTTTAAAAGCATAACACAGCAGGAATCAGCATATAAAATCATGACTCGCTGGTACTATACTCCCCTCAGACTCCAGAAGATGTTCCCTGGATTTGCCCCTCTCTGCTGGCGATGCCTGGCAGCCCAGGGCTCCTTCCTACACATTTGGTGGACATGCCCACTCATTCTCCCGTTTTGGAAGGAGATACTGAATCACGTTGGGGAAGTGGTGGGGTTCCCCTACCCAATGACCCGGGGATAGTCATTTTGGGCATTCGACCAACATCTCTTAAAGCAATGACGCACACGGACTGGTGCTTAATTTTTCACATGCTTGCTGCTGCAAAACAAGTCATTGCATTACATTGGAAAAAGGCCTATACTCCTCCAACTTCGATATGGCTCACACGCCTTTGGCATGCCATGGCGATGGAACTTCTGTCCCACAGGTTGGCGCACACTGATGC
The DNA here is from genome assembly GCA_963921515.1 of Calotriton arnoldi. Taxonomy (NCBI): domain Eukaryota; kingdom Metazoa; phylum Chordata; class Amphibia; order Caudata; family Salamandridae; genus Calotriton; species Calotriton arnoldi. Next base: position 2,602,812 of record CAWUFW010000692.1, read on the forward strand.
TAAATTCCAACGCACCTGGCAGCCCTTGGTCCTACACCTTTCAAGGTTGGAACACGCTCGATCCGTCCCCCCGGCTTGAGAGCCCTTCAACTTTTGACGATCCTATACTCCCAAGAGGGGAAACCTACGAAAACGACATAGGCTGACATGGGAGGGACCCCTGTCTTACTTGACAACCCCACTCTAAGGTCACAAACCCGTGGTACATGGGGACTCCCCTTCCTCCCTCCTCTCCCCGAGCCTCCTCCGACCCGGATGACGCAGCATCGCGCCCCTCTCCCCACCTTTTTCTTCATCTATCCCTATGTTCTTTGTACTCGTCTATTTTCTGTCTTCTTCGTTTTTCTCTTCTTATTTTTTTCTCATACAAGCCAGCATTCCTGCAACTTTCTTTTAGAAAGCCTAATCACAAATACCATGGACACCACTGGGTTCCGATGGTCTCAACATGGGCGAAATTGGTCGGTGCACGTCGTGCCAGGGCCAATCCCTACCGTGAAAGTGCCTCTAATTCGGGTCTCCAGACCCACGTGCACCTGTGGCGATCCCAACAACCATCCTGAGGAGCGCCCAACATGACACATGGCCACACCTCTCATGCCTATCACTCCAGAGCCATCTGAGCATGACATCTTACACCACCTGACATACTTTACTATCTGAACTCTCCTCGGCCCTGCAGCAATGCGCACCAGGCTAACGCAGCCATAGACGTCCTCCTGGCATGGATTGCCTGAATTTTAATGCCATTAGGGCAACGATCGCACGCAACCGGCCCGACTCCTGTTGCGCCGGATGCGCCAAATCCCTGGCCATGCATTCCTCTGTCAAGACTTGCTTGTTGACCTCTATAGTTTGCCTACCCTAGGCCATCCACATATACGATGCCATCTGTCTCCAATGTGATGCCCTATTATGCCTACCATTTGGTAACTGCTGTGCTGAATTTTCTTTTGTGATGTATAAAAAATTAATAAAAGAGATTTGAACAAAAAAAAAAGAATGCGTATCTTTGCAGGGTGAATCGTGCTCCCCACGTACCTAAGGTTACGTGGGCAAATTAGGCAATACACTGCATAAGGTGTGTTACAATTCCTAAACTTTGTTATGCGAACCGGGTCCCGTAGACCTCGAATCACATAAGAAGGGACTTTATTGCTATTGGCGCAGGCCTTACATTTGCCACAGGGGTAAAAACCTGGAATTTGCTGTAAACCTTTCTGCACTGTAGCTGGAGGTAAATAACTCCCCACCAGCTGGTCTTTTATAGAGCGTGTCTTTCTGAAAGCAAAGAGGGATAGGATGGTAGATCCTGTCCTATCACTACATCAGACTTCAGTATGCGCCAGTTCGTCTGTATTAATTTTCTCACTTGACTGGCTGCATTCGAGAAGTTTGTGATCAGTCGGAAGTTATCTTTCACATAGAACTTTTTGATCTTAGACTCCTCTTTGAAAGATCTATTCTGTTCTTGTCCTGTACCCTTTTCATAGCTTTCTTTAAAACTCCCTGTTGATACCCCTTCACTTCAAATCTCAGTATACTCAGTAAAGTCTTCCTCCCTAGAGCTATTCCTTTTTATCCTTAGGAGTTCTCCGTATGGGATACTGTTTATTAGATTACAGGGGTGGCTACTTTTAGCATGCAATACAGAGTTTCCTGCTGTGGGTTTCCTGTATAGTGCCGTATGGACCTTATTATCTCTCACAAATACCTTCAGGTCCAGAAAATTGACCTCGGAGGAGCTGATCTTACTAGTGAATCTTAAGTTTGAATTATTGCAATAGAGGAGTGTGATGTACTCTTTTGCTAACTCCTCCGTGCCCCGCCAGATTATAAAAAGTTCACTGATATAACGTCTCCAGCTAACAGTTTGCTCAACCCACTTGTCATAGGTATCCGACCATGCCACTCACTTCCCCCAGCAGCCCACAAACAAGTTCGCGTAGCTGGGGGCAAAGCAGGTTCCCATGGCCGGCCTATTAATTTGTTTGTACACTTGATCCTGAAAAATGAACATATTGTTGGGAATACAGAAGCCCACAAATTCAAGTAGCATCTCACTGTGCTCTGTATATTTCAATGGACGATTCTTCAAAAAATATCTGATGGATTCCAACCCATTCTCGTGGGCTATTCTAAGATACAGATTAGCCACATCAAGTGCTATCATGAGGAAGTCCGATTCCCACACAATCCCCTCAATGTGCTTTAAAAAGTCCTTTGTGTCTCTAGTATACGAAGTTAGCTCAGACACAAATGGAAATGGTCCACATATCTGGACAGATTCTCCATCAAACTACCAACTGATGAAATGATTGGTCGTCCTGGTGGATTCAATTCAATTCAAATGTAAGGCCTACGCCAATAGCAATAAAGTCACTTCTTATGCAATTCGAGGTCTACAGGACCCGGTTCGCATAACAAAGTTTATGAATTGCAACACACCGTATGCAGTGTATTGCCTAATTTGCCCATGTAACTTTTGGTATGTGGGGAGCACGATTCACCCTGCAAAGATACGCATTCTTGAACATCAAAGAGCGATTAATAAAAAAGATCCCAGTTACCCTGTTGCAAGACATTACCAGACCCATCATCAGAGCAATAGGAATCTGCTCAGATACTTTTGTATTGATCATGTACGGCAGGACATAAGAGGCGGTGACAGGGAGAAAAAACTATGTACATTAGAATCACGATACATATTGGACATGGTAACGAAGTCACCTTTAGGATTGAGTAGTGGGTAAGAGCTAGGGGTGCACCTATAAAAGAGAATTAGGGAGGGCAGCAAAAGGACGAATGACCAGACACATGAATTAGCTAGGGGACATTGAATAGGCTATATGAATGAAATAATATAAAATAATCGGCTGATTATGACAGCCCATCGAGGGCGGAATTATGTTATACAGTAATTTTCATGTTGTTAGCATATACAATGTAAATAATCAGCTGTATGCCTTAGCCCATCCAGGGCAGAATTAAGTGTAAATTCTGTATTTTCCATCCGCCATTTTGTGGTGCTTTTTATAATATGAAAAGTTTTGTTCATGATTCAGCGATGCATGAAAGTAGACGAACATATACCGTTACAATATGGAGGGACTCTGTATAAAGCTTAGATGACGCATTATAATCATGTGAAATTTAATTTTGATTTAAAACTTACATGCATGATGCATTAATTCAGAATAATTTGATTGTTTGCTTTCATGAAATTGCAATAACTAAGAAAATGGATGAGAAATGATACAATTTGCTCAAAAACCGCCAGTCAAAGATGGCGGAACATTAACTGCCCTATCGCCAATGAAAATGGTTGATTTGTAAAATAAAATAGGCACCCCCCCTGCAAGTGCTGGTCTTTTCTTAGATGAGCCGAGAGATTGATGCAAGTCTGCCCTTTATTTGTAAAATAAAAGAGGCTGCGGTCGCCGAAATGTGTTTGTAGTAAAGAGTACGAATAAATCCTAATGTGGATTTACACCCCCCCCCGCGTGAGTGCTGGTCTATTCTTAAGTGAGCCGAGATATATATATAATGAATCAGGTCGCCTACAAGGCGGAACACGGTTGAGGGAACTACCTGGTTTTTACAAATGTGGTAAGTGTAAAGCGTGCACCCACAGCACCAATGGTAAGGTGGTATCCATGCCTAATGGCAAACAGTATAAGATCAAACCATTCATTAACTGCAACAGTGATTTGTAGTGTATGTTATTACATGTGTCTGTGGCTTGCGGTATGTGGGGAGTATGATTTTTCCTGTTAAAAAAAGAATTCTGGAACATCTTAGGGCCATTAGGAACAACAATGTGACGTTTCCCATGGCTAGACACTGTAACACTGTAACACTCTACATAGTCCTGCTGACACTGAGAGTCTTAAAATTTCCTTTTTTGGAATTGACAGGGTTCCGGCCAAAACACAAGGTGGCGACAGAGAAAGTGTACTCAGAAGACTTGAATCCCGATACATCATCAGTCTCAACAGCAAACACCCGGGTGGCCTCAACCAGGATGAGGAGCTCCATGTCCATTTAGGATAGAACTCTAACCCCCACCTACTGCCGCTTTCTAGACTTTGCTCTCAACCATGACCCCTATTTTCTACTATGCATCTCCCTCTACACTCTCCCTTCCTTTATCTCAGTCCACAGTGTATTAGACTTTTTCCATCCTCTGTTTTTCCAACCATGTCCTCTGCTCTCCTCCTCGTAATCTTTAGTCTTTAGTCTGTTGCCTTCGGGCCTCCCTCATGATGACGACAGATAGTTTCCTTCACTGCGAGGATCTCGCAACAGGCACACTCAATGTCTTTGCCCAACTGTTGTCGGTTTTTTCCACACAGGGCTACATTTTCTTACTTTCCAGACTCTTGCAGTCAGACCATCTCCTTGACACTACAGCCCTTGACGTGCAGGCACTGGTGGCATGTCTGGCTTCTAGACACCTTTCCACCTGTACAGGGATTAGTGAGCGTGGGGTCGTTGGGACATGTCATTGTAGGACCTGTTGAACTCTTTGTAACATTTGCCTCCGTCGGTCACTGGACCTTCATAACATGACAGTGTCTAGGTCATGTCAGACTTACATCACCGGTGGGTGCTTATTGTGGTCACTTGACTCACATCCAGAACTGTACTACCGTCTATAGGGCATCATTACAAGTGTTGAACATCATATGGCTACATGGAGTATTCCTTTGTTTATATTTTGTTTTTCAGTGCCATTCCTTTTTATTTTGGTTACACACCTTATATTATATTTTATAAGTGCAAAATATTTATTTTGGCCGGTGGAGTCTTTTTTTCTTTGACTGAAAAGCATGCATGATTTGTCTTGTCTAAGTCTTGTTTCTATGTTTATGAACTGTGCAACAGTGTCTCTCTAGAGTAAATAGGGTACACTGCCACATTGTTTCAAATGCTTTGACAAAGACCGTTTGGTTGAAACGCGTCAGCAAAATAAAAGTTTGGATCGACCTGGAGTGCGGGCCATTTTTGCGGCGAGGCAGCAAGAGCGGAACATTTCAGCATAAATATATATATATATATATATATATATATATCCACAGCGAAAACACTCCTTCTGGCTGACACAGACCCAAGAGGGGTGGCGTGCATGCCGGCGGAGCAAGCCGGTAGTCGAATAACAAACAGTCCAGGATCTGCACGCTCTCAGTGAAGCACGACAACGAGCAAATATTCAAAGTTGTTTATTCACTACGCGTTTCAGAGTAAAGACTCCTTGTTCACGTGAAAAGATGCACAAACACCGGGAACTAATAAAGTGTTTCAACAGTACGTAAGTGCCAACATAAAAAACGGACTTCCGTGTAAGTGTAAAACAAATAGACAATGAGCGGACATGTTGGAAAGGTCAAATGCCATAGTAATAAATGAAAAGAGATCATTCATATGCTTTTGCAAAATACTGCGTTATCTATCACTAACAGATATTGGACATAATAAGCCATTCAATATAATAAAACGGACATAATCAAAACAACTGCAATCTGTCCTAAGTCTAACTATACTGTTTCAGCAAACATAATAGATATAGTGAATATTGCCACTGAGCATATGTCATCGTGAAATAACAAGCCGAATTGCATGTAAAGTAAGTTCATGCATCACGAGTTAGTGGTGTACAATCCAAGGGCAAGTGCCCACGTTCGAAAGCATATGATATAGCAGTCCCAAAATTCAAATAAAAGGTACCACAATGATGACCAAACTGGTAATCATACTCTCAGCAATACAGTACTTAGAAAAACGAGTTTGTGAAACTCCCACTGTATGTCAAATTAACTGAGTTGCACAGATTCTCTCTCTCTGCGGTCCTACATAGGCGATACAGGAATGAGAATTCTCCTATTGGGATGACCTTACACGAAACACTTGTCTGAGATTGCACGGTAAGTCCAGAAAAACAAATATAACATACTAAAGAAACAGAACATAATTACCCAGCCTCAAAACGTGATGGTGTCGAAAAGGGGAAAAGGGTAGGTGGTCCGTGAAGTAAATACCAGTGAGGGGACCCCTTCCTTTCCTCCTATAAGTAAATAAAGAAAATACACATATGTTACAACTCACGTAATATCGGCGAGTTATATCACACTCTCTCATTAAAATTTCTTAACCACACAGCAAATGAGAGAAGAAATGAGAAAAGAAATGCATAATACATAAAAATTCACCAAATTTCAAAGCACACAGCACATGGTGCATTCTCTACTAAAACAGTCAAATTGATGAGAGTTAACAAATCGACATATGCGATCAATTCTCTTTTAACAAGGCCAAAAACGCATACTTGAACATAGTAGAGCCATTACTAATCGGGATGAGAAATATCCAGTGGCACGCCACTTCCAGGATAAACACTTCTCCAATTCATCCCTTCTCAAATTCTTTGTATTAGAACAAGTTGTGCCCAATCCTAGGGGTGGAAATCGTGAACTGAAATTGAGACAAAGGGAGTCTAGATTGATAGTGCATTTCCAGACCAAGACACCGGGGGGGCTCAATTCTGATGAAGAACTGGCCATTCATTTAAAAGAGAATTGATCACATATGTCGATTTGTTAACTCTCATCAATTTGACTGTTTTAGTAGAGAATGCACCATGTGCTGTGTGCTTTGAAATTTGGTGAATTTTTTATGTATTATGCATTTCTTTTCTCATTTCTTCTCTCATTTGCTGTGTGGTTAAGAAATTTTAATGAGAGAGTGTGATATAACTCGCTGATATTACGTGAGTTGTAACATATGTGTATTTTCTTTATTTATTTATAGGAGGAAAGGAAGGGGTCCCCTCACTGGTATTTACTTCACGGACCACCTACCCATTTCCCCTTTTCGACACCATCACGTTTTGAGGCTGGGTAATTATGTTCTGTTTCTTTAGTATGTTATATTTGTTTTTCTGGACTTAACGTGCAATTTCAGACAAGTGTTTCGTGTAAGGTCATCCCAATAGGAGAATTCTCATTCCTGTATCGCCTATGTAGGACCGCAGAGAGAGAGAATCTGTGCAACTCAGTTAATTTGACATACAGTGGGAGTTTCACAAACTCGTTTTTCTATGTACTGTATTGCTGAGAGTATGATTACCAGTTTGGTCATCATTGTGGTACCTTTTATTTGAATTTTGGGACTGCTATATTATATGCTTTCGAACGTGGGCACTTGCCCTTGGATTGTACACCACTAACTCGTGATGCATGAACTTACTTTACATGCAATTCGGCTTGTTATTTCACGATGACATATGCTCAGTGGCAATATTCACTATATCTATTATGTTTGCTGAAACAGTATAGTTAGACTTAGGACAGATTGCAGTTGTTTTGATTATGTCCGTTTTATTATATTGAATGGCTTATTATGTCCAATATCTGTTAGTGATAGATAACGCAGTATTTTGCAAAAGCATATGAATGATCTCTTTTCATTTATTACTATGGCATTTGACCTTTCCAACATGTCCGCTCATTGTCTATTTGTTTTACACTTACACGGAAGTCCGTTTTTTATGTTGGCACTTACGTATTGTTGAAACACTTTATTAGTTCCCGGTGTTTGTGCATCTTTTCACGTGAACAAGGAGTCTTTACTCTGAAACGCGTAGTGAATAAACAACTTTGAATATTTGCTCGTTGTCGTGCTTCACTGAGAGCGTGCAGATCCTGCGGTCGCATATAAAGTAAAGACACGCATTCCAGGATCGTGGTCAAGCAAATGTTGTATTTAAATTAACGGCAACGCGTTTCGACCACAAGGTCTTTTTCAAAGCCAGTTTGCACAGATACCAAGCCACCATTTTAAGTGTTTGAACATTAAGTGACATAGAAAACAGACAATGCATTCTCCAATTGACTTCAGGCACGGAAAACAGACTACCTGACTCCCCCGTTTCACTTCACAAGGTGAGTAATTATTTTAAATTGATCACAATTATTACAATATTATATTATCACAATATTAGATAACATGATTCACAGACACTAAACCACAGTGTGCCTGAAACAAATTTAAGTAATACTATTTTGATATTTGCCGGTATTGTGTCATACCAGAGACAACACATCCTGTGAAACTTATTCGGAGTCTGCTTATGATATCAGTAGACGGGGTTTAGCCAGTGTGAGATCATTTTCACTCACTGGTCTCATAGTTAGCAGAGATTGCGGCCCAGTGGCCCTTTCCTCATTGAACGCCAACCCCCTCACAGCAAGATATCACCAGCTGCCACCTGATGTTATCAAAACGTAATGCATAGGACATTTAAAATAAAGAAGGATATTACAAGAAAGACAGATTACTATCCTCCGTGAGTTGTGAACAACGTGCAAAAAATGAAACAGAAATAACTCAAACAAGAATTAATAAAAAACCATGGATCACCCAGAGAGGACACTCAATGACCCCCCGGCTCCACCGAAACCCATAAATCAACACTCCACTCATAGCTTCATCAACTCTAGGTCCCAGAGCCCTGGTCCACTAGACCACCTGTCGAATTTTGCATCAAGTTTACATCATATGTCACAGGGGAGTTGAAATCACTAAAAGGAGCTATATAACCATATGTCAAGGGAAACAGTTACTACTTATCCAATGTGGACAAACAGTTCCTCATCCTCGTTCATTCCCGAAGGAGACTTGCTACCCAGAAGAAGAATGTAACTTGACTCCAGGACTCTTAGTCGTTTCTCCCTATCTCCCCCTCTCGGGCTTGCTTCCACTCTGTCAATGCCAAAGAAAGAGAATGTATTACGATTTTGTTCATGACATTTCATCCAGTGTCTCGCAGTGGAATAATTCACATCACCGTTCTTAATTGCCCTTTGATGCTCAAGAATTCTTTTCTTCAAAGGAAAAATCGTACTTCCCACATACAATCTTTCACATGGGCAGACCACCACATACACACAGAAGTCAGAATTGCAGTTCATGAATTTTCCTATATCCCTTGTTTTTCCTGTAGGTAAAGTAAATGACTTTCTGTTTCTGCTCCCTACACAGGCCTTGCATCGGCCACACTTAAAGAAGCCTTTCTGTTGCTTGATCCAACTCTGCTCCCTTGTATTGCCCATGTAGCTATGTACCAACATGTCTTTTAGAGATCGTGCTCGTCTGTAAGTGATCAAAGGGGACGGAGTGACATGTGAGCCCACCACTGGGTCTCCTTGGACTATATACCAGTGCCTGGCTAGGGTTTTCCTAACTGCCGTTGATTCTGTGTTGAAGGTAGTAATCAGTCTAATCGGATTACCCTCCTGCGTATCTCTTGTACTTTTCACCAGTAGGTTGGACCTTTTTAAGGCTGCCGCCTTCCTTTCAGCTGTTTTCAGTACTTTCATTGTGTAACCCCTTAACCTCTCAAACATCCTCTCTCTCTCTCTCTCATAGGACTCTGGGGTGCTGCAGTTGCGCTTAGCCCTAATGAGCTCCCCATAGGGGATGCTCCACTTCAGTTTAGATGGATGGTAACTGGCAGCGTGCAACACACTATTACCGGCTGTTTCCTTCCTGTGTAGAGTGGTAACCACCGTATTGTTTTCAATCTGCACACACACATCCAGAAATTCCATTTGTACTTGATCATACTTGTGAGTAAATTTCAAATTGATATCATTATCAGCTACTCTGTGTAGAAAAATCTCCAAACTAGATCTGGTGCCACCCCAGATTAGGAAAATATCATCGCTAAAGCGGGTCCAAAAAACAATATTCTTGGTCAAATCTTCATTCTCATCAGTCCACACCATCTGTTGCTCCCACCACCCCATGAACATACATGCATAGCTTGGTGCGAAGCAACTTCCCATCGCTGTACCTACCTCCTGCTTAAACCATTTGTCCTCAAATAAAAAGAAGTTATTTTCCAAACAAAACATTAGCATCTCCAATAACATCATTGAATGGTCCTATAGGAAAATTGACTTATCCCTGAAGAAATGTCTACATGTTGCAACCCCCTTGGAGTGCTCAATGCACGTGTACAGCGCAACCACATCAATGGTGGCCAACCAGAAGTCCTCCTGCCAGTGTATTCCCTCAATCTTATTTATAAAGTCTGTGCTGTCTCTACAATAAAAGGGGAGATTAAGGACATATGGGAACAGAAAAGAATGTAGAAATACAGAAACATTTTCGAGGAGGCTCCCATTAGCTGAAACTTATACTAGGTCAACCAGGGAGGTGTATGAGAAAGCTACAGGTGACTTTTATCAGAAATTACTGGCTTGGAGAAAGAAAGAACTATTAACAGAAGATGAGTTCCGCTTTCTCCATGTGAAAAAACCGGTTGCACCATGTTTTTACATGTTGCCTAAAATCCACAAGGATAAATCGGACCCACCTGGCAGACCTATTGTTTCAGCTAATGGGAGCCTCCACGAAAATGTTTCTGTATTTCTAGATTCTTTTCTGTTCCCATATGTCCTTAATCTCCCCTCTTATTGTAGAGACAGCACAGACTTTATAAATAAGATTGAGGGAATACACTGGCAGGAGGACTTCTGGTTGGCCACCATTGATGTGGTTGCGCTGTACACGTGCATTGAGCACTCCAAGGGGGTTGCAGCATGTAGACATTTCTTCAGGGATAAGTCAATTTTCCTATATGACCATTCAATTATGTTATTGGAGATGCTAATGTTTTGTTTGGAAAATAACTTCTTTTTATTTGAGGACAAATGGTTTAAGCAGGAGGTAGGTACAGCGATGGGAAGTTGCTTCGCACCAAGCTATGCATGTATGTTCATGGGGTGGTGGGAGCAACAGATGGTGTGGACTGATGAGAATGAAGATTTGACCAAGAATATTGTTTTTTGGACCCGCTTTATCGACGATATTTTCCTAATCTGGGGTGGCACCAGATCTAGTTTGGAGAGTTTTCTACACAGAGTAGCTGATAATGATATCAATTTGAAATTTACTCACAAGTATGATCAAGTACAAATGGAATTTCTGGATGTGTGTGTGTAGATTGAAAACAATATGGTGGTTAACACTCTACACAGGAAGGAAACAGCCGGTAATAGTGTGTTGCACGCTGCCAGTTGCCATCCATATACACTGAAGTGGAGCATCCCCTATGGGGAGCTCATTAGGGCTAAGCGCAACTGCAGCACCCCAGAGTCCTATGAGAGAGAGAAAGAGAGGATGTTTGAGAGGTTCAGGTTAAGGGGTTACACAATGAAAGTACTGAAAACAGCTGAAAGGAAGGCGGCAGCCTTAAAAAGGTCCAACCTACTGGTGAAAAGAACAAGAGATACGCAGGAGGGTAATCCGATTAGACTGATTACTACCTTCAACACAGAATCAACGGCAGTTAGGAAAACCCTAGCCAGGCACTGGTATATAGTCCATGGAGACCCAGTGGTGGGCTCACATGTCACTCTGTCCCCTTTGATCACTTACAGACGAGCACGATCTCTAAAAGACATGTTGGTACATAGCTACATGGGCAATACAAGGGAGCAGAGTTGGATCAAGCAACAGAAAGGCTTCTTTAAGTGTGGCCGATGCAAGGCCTGTGTAGGGAGCAGAAACAGAAAGTCATTTACTTTACCTACAGGAAAAACAAGGGATATAGGAAAATTCATGAACTGCAATTCTGACTTCTGTGTGTATGTGGTGGTCTGCCCATGTGAAAGATTGTATGTGGGAAGTACGATTTTTCCTTTGAAGAAAGAATTCTTGAGCATCAAAGGGCAATTAAGAACGGTGATGTGAATTATTCCACTGCGAGACACTGGATGAAATGTCATGAACAAAATCGTAATACATTCTCTTTCTTTGGCATTGACAGAGTGGAAGCAAGCCCGAGAGGGGGAGACAGGGAGAACCGACTAAGAGTCCTGGAGTCAAGTTACATTCTTCTTCTGGGTAGCAAGTCTCCTTCGGGAATGAACGAGGATGAGGAACTGTTTGTCCACATTGGATAAGTAGTAACTGTTTCCCTTGACATATGGTTATATAGCTCCTTTTAGTGATTTCAACTCCCATGTGACATATGATGTAAACTTGATGCAAAATTGGACAGGTCGTCCAGTGGACCAGGGCTCTGGGACCTAGAGTTGATGAAGCTATGAGTGGAGTGTTGATTTATGGAATTTGGTGGAGCCGGGGGATCATTGAGTGTCCTCTCCGGGTGATCCATGGTTTTTTATTAATTCTTGTTTGAGTTATTTCTTTTTCATTTTTTGCACGTTGTTCACAACTCACGGAGGATAGTAATCTGTCTTTCTTGTAATATCCTTCTAAACTTTATTTTAAATGTCCTATGCATTACGTTTTGATAACATCAGGTGGCAGCTGGTGATATCTTGCTGTGAGGGGGTTGGCATTCAATGAGGAAAGGGCCACTGGGCCGCAATCTCTGCTAACTATGAGACCAGTGAGTGAAAATGGTCTCACACTGGCTAAACCCCGTCTACTGATATCATAAGCAGACTCCGAATAAGTTTCACAGGATGTGTTGTCTCTGGTATGACACAATACCGGCAAATATCAAAATAGTATTACTTAAATTTGTTTCAGGCACACTGTGGTTTAGTGTCTGTGAATCATGTTATCTAATATTGTGATAATCTAATATTGTAATAATTGTGATCAATTTAAAATAATTACTCACTTTGTGAAGTGAAACGGGGAGTCAGGAGTCTGTTTTCCGTGCCTGAAGTCAATTGGAGAATGCATTGTCTGTTTTCTATGTCACTTAATGTTCAAACACTTAAAATGGTGGCTTGGTATCTGTGCAAACTGGCTTTGAAAAGACCTTGTGGTCGAAATGCGTTGCCGTTAATTTAAATACAACATTTGCTTGACCACGATCCTGGAGTGTGTGTCTTTACTTTGTATGCGACCGCAGTACGAAGATTCTCCGAAATTCACATCGGGCTCTGACGCCCGATCCACGCACCGGCCCCGTCAGGCAGAAGCAGTCAGTTACGTCGGGACCTTTCCTCATATATATATATATATATATATATATATATATATATATATATATATATATACCCCGTGAGTGCTCCGTGCTCTGAATTTTTGTAGTTGTTGTGTGACAAGACGAACTCACCTGTCGTCTACGGAGGCACCCGCTGTGTGTTTGGCTGCTTAGGTGGAGTTGTTGATGGTATGTTATTGGCGTGCCAGAACCGCCGCTGCCGGAGCCTGCCGACCTTGAAGGACGTGGACTATACAAGTCTGTGGTGCCCCGGCCATATGAGGGACACCTGCAGGAACTGTGCGGATTCAAATCAGCGGTAGGCGAGGGAGATATGCACAGCATTGAACTGGGTATAAAGTGGCTACCCGCGTGAGATGACATAACAAGATTTAAAAGAGAAGTGGCAGCAATGCAATATATAAATAACTAATAGACTAAATTCATCATTTGATGCTGCATTATGGGACACTGAGGCCCCTCTCAATTGCTATTCATGCCGACGCGGGAAAGAATATTTGCCGTCTTCTGATTGGTTGCAGCCCCACCAATGGAGTGAACAAGTGTTTAAAAGGACTAATAGTTGTGCAAAATTCAGGAATGATTTATGGCACTGATGAAGGTATTACACCGAAACGCGTTTGCACAATAAATCATTTGGAAGACCTCGTGAGTGTTCCGAATTTTTGTAGTTGTTGTGTGACAAGACGAACTGACCTGTCGTCTACGGAGGCACCCGCTGTGTGTTCGGCTGCCTAGGTGGAGTTGTTGATGGGATATATATATATATGTATATATATATATGTATATATATATATATATATTCACTGAAAAAACCATAGGTTTTAGGGACAGTTATAGTTAGTTGGACATTTCACTCGTACAAAACCCGTGAAATTCCCCCGTTATAGTTAGTTCAGCTAACTATAACTCGCGCCCCCGCAATGCACTGCTGATGACGTCACATATTACATCACTGATGACATCTCAAATGACATCACTGATGACATCACTGATGACATCATCCAGTGACTGTGTGTTTCTGTAAAGTTTATATATTTTTGATATATATAGGAAAAGACGTATTGAAGAATGAGTGGGTGTATAAGTGTCTGTATGGATGATTTAGTAGGTGCGTGACTGACTCTATAAGTGAGTGATTTAACGTATCTTACTGAATGCATGGGTTAGTGACTAAACTGGGTGAATGTCTGTATCCGTCTGTCTGTTGCTGTGTAAGTGGCTGCATGTGTTTGTGAATAGCTACATGAGTGTCTATATGAGTTGTTGAATGGTTGTCTGAGTATGTGTATGGGTGCCTGAGTGTTTGTGTGGGAGGGGTGTGTGCGACTCTGTGCATAGTTGTGTGAGTGGGTGATTCACTGGGTGGATGGTTTCAAGAGTGCATCTGTGATAGACTGTATGGGTGGGTAAGTGTGTGTAAGAGTGTGTTAGTGAGTGAATGTATGTCCCAGTGGTACATGTGTGAGTAACTACATATGTGAAAGGCAGTATATATGTGTGTTGGAGTATATAAATAGCTATAAGCGAGAGTGAGTGATTGTGTTAGTGGCTGTATGGATGAGTGTGTGCTTGTATCAGTGATTGTATAAGAGCGTAACAATGTGCTAGTATTTGTATGATTAAGTGAGCTGGTGTGTGTATAACTGTATAGGTGAGTAAATGGCAGTGTGTTTAATTATTTGCATGACTGACTAGGTGTGTGAGTACCTCTATGGATGAGTGGCGGTGTTTGAGTGTCTATATAGGAGTAAGAGTGCATATGTTAGTCCTGTACTGAGTGACCATAAGTATGAGTGACTGTACGGGTGAGTGAGTGGATGTGTGTGTGTAGACCTAAGAATCAGTGAGTGGGTATGTAGTTATTGGTGTTGGAGTGTCTATGGTTTTGCGAATGGCAGTCTGTAATTTAGAGTGGGTGTATCAAAGGTTATATTAGGGTGTGAGGAGGTGCATCAGATTATCACGTGGATGATGTCATCAGTGATGTCATCAGTGATGTCATCAGTGATGTCACTGACCATGTCATGAGTGATGTAATATGTGACGTCATCAGCAGTGCATTGCGGGCGCGAGTTATAGTTAGCTGAACTAACTATAACGGGGGAATTTCACGGGTTTTGTACGAGTGAAATGTCCAACTAACTATAACTGTCCCTAAAACCTATGGTTTTTTCAGTGAATTTCAAAGGTTTTTTAAATGCTAATTTCTAACTATAATGTGTCTGAAACCTATGGTTTTTTCAGTGAATTTCAAAGGTTTTTTAAATGCTAATTTCTAACTATAACGTACCTGAAACCTGTGGTTTTTTCAGTGAATTTCAAAGGTTTTTTAAATGCTAATTTCTAACTATAACGCCCCTAAAACCTATGGTTTTTTCAGTGAATTTCAAAGGTTTTGTAAATGACAATTTTTAAATGTATTAATTGTTATATTTATTTTTTTGACACTGATTTACTACATTTTTTAAAACTATTTATTTTTATATATTTTATTTATTAAATTATATTGTAATTACATTATACATTACATTACAAAATATACTTTCTCAGAATGAATTACTTTAGTTTAAATAGTTTGCAAATAGGCAATAGAGTTTTAAGTACAGTAGTTACAGTTGTTGCAATGGGCAACACAATTTCAAACACAATGCAACATTGAGCTCAATGTGAATTTCTAGTTAAATGCAATTAGTTACTTTATGGATTACTTTTCTAACCACAGGACTGGATCCTAGATTCAGTCCTGGGACATCTCCTGTAAACAGTTGAGTAAAAGCGTTTTGGTTACAGTAGTGATTTTTAAGGAATATTATTGTATTTTAAAAGTTGACACTTAGAAACTTTTTCACAGAGAATCACCAATGTTATCCTATGGGAGGAAATTCACTTAGCAGGTAAGTAGTGTTATCGTTACTTTTTCTTACTCAGTGTTGGATCCTGGATCCAGCACTGGTGCATCTCCTGTAAACAGTTGAAAGAATGCGTTTAAGTCATACAGGCGATTTTTAAGGAATATTTGTAGTTTGTGAAAATCGACACTTTGAAACTTTTCTGCTGAAAACCAGACAATGGATTCCTATGGAAGGAAATATAAGTTACTGGTAAGTACGGTTAGAATTACTTTTCAGGGTCAGTGCTGGGCTAAAAGATGCAGCACTGGGTTCTCTCCTGATAACAGGTGAGTAAATCGGAATTCGTAGTTCGGTTGATTTTAGAGGAATATTATAAAGTTCCAAAACTTCACACACAGAAGAATTTCCAAGTGAAACCAGTCAATGTTAGCCTATGGAAGGAAATTCAAGTTACTGGTAAGTACGGTTAGAATTACTTTTCAGGATCAGTACTGGGCTGAAAGATGCAGCACTGAGGTCTCTCCTGATAACAGGTGAGTAAATTGTAATTCGTAGTTCGGCTGATTTTAGAGGAATATTATAAAGTTTCAAAACTCCACACTTAGAAGAATTTCCAAGTGAAACCAGTCAATGTTAGCCTAAGGAAGGAAATTCAAGTTTCTGGTAAGTACGGATAAAATTACTTTTCAGGATCAGTACTGGGCTAAAAGATGCAGCACTGGGTTCTCTCCTGATAACAGGTGAGTAAATCGGAATTCGTAGTTCGGCTGATTTTAGAGGAATATTTGTATGTTTCAAAATCGACACTTAGAAACTTTTTCAGCAAAAAGCAGACAATGATATCCTATGGAAGAAAATTCAAGTTACTGGTAAGTACGGTTAAAATTACTTTTCAGGATCAGTACTGGGCTGAAAGATGCAGCACTGAGGTCTCTCCTGATAACAGGTGAGTAAATCGGAATCCGTATTTCGGCTGATTTTAGAGGAATATTATAAAGTTCCAAAACTGCACACTTAGAAGAATTTCCAAGTGAAACCAGTCAATGTTAGCCTATGGAAGGAAATTCAAGTTACTGGTAAGTACGGTTAGAATTACTTTTCAGGACCAGTACTGGGCTGAAAGATGCAGCACTGAGGTCTCTCCTGATAACAGGTGAGTAAATCGGAATTCGTATTTCGGCTGATTTTAGAGGAATATTTGCACAATGGTGAAGGGAGGGGCGGGGCCTGAGGTGACATCTGTGCAAACGCACCCCGTGGCGCGTTTTAAGTTGGGGGACTAAGTCTCCTTGAATCATGAGGGTCCCTGGGGGCCAACTAGCCCACCAGGAACCTCCAGTATGCGCCAGGGGGCTGCGTTGCAGAGACGTGTACAGAGGCCACACCCCATTTTACACCACTCTGCAACGCAGCTCTGTGGCGCTTTCTGGACGTACCTGTTGGGCTAGTTGGCCCCCAGGGACCCTCAGGATTGAAGGGGATTTAATTCCCCATCTTAAAACACGCCACAGGGCCTGTTTGCACACATGTCACCTGAAGCCCCGCCCCCTCCCTTCACCACTGTGCAAACGCGCCCCGTGGCGCGTTTTAAGTTGGGGGATTAAGTCCCCTTGAATCCTGAGGGTCCCTGGAATCCAACTAGCCCACCATGTACTTCCAAAAGCGCCACAGAGCTGCGCTGCAGAGAGGTGTAAAAGGGGCGTGGCCTCTGTACACCTCTCTGCAACGCAGCCCCTGGCGCATACTGGAAGGTTCCTGGTGGGCTAGTTTGCTCCCAGGGACCCCCAGTATTCAAGGGAATTACTTCCCTTCTCAAAACGCGCCAGGGGCGCGTTTGCAGACTGCTGCAGGGACGGGGCGGGGCCTCCAACACGATGCCGGTCTTTTTTTTTTTTTTGACTGGGAGGGGGCTGCGTGGCCCCCTTCCCTCAGCCACTTTTTGCCCCGGGACCCCATCCCCCGGGGCCTGAGGAGGTTTTTATTTAAATAAAATTTTAAAAACGGGAAGGGGGCCGCGTGGCCCCCTTCCCTGGGCCTGTATTGGCCCCGGGGACCTCATCCCCGGGGCAAGCCCTCCTTTTTTTTAATTAAAGATTTGGTGGGAGGCTGCGTGGCCCCCTCCTCAGGCCATTTAAGGCCCCGGGACCCCATCCCCGAGGCCGGCCTTTAAATATTTTTTTAAATATTTTTTTAGGGGAGGGGGGCTGCGTGGCCCCCTCCATGGCCACTTATGGCCCCGGGGACCCCATCCCCGGGGCCTGGCCTCGTTGGGGACTGTGGGGGTCCCCAAACCCCCACAGTCCCGCCGGCTCCCGCGTCCCTTGGGAGCCGGCATTGCTTTCCACATGGGGAGCAGCTAAGATGCTGCTCCCCATGTGGAAAGCAATTTGCTTGGATATTAGGCGAGAGCAGGTTTCCTGCTCTCGCTCCAATATCCAAGCAAGTTTGCAATGACAGGACGGGAGCCGCGAGGCTCCCGTCCCTGTCATTGCAAACAGCAGTGTCCCGGGGGTAGGCACCCCGGGACACTGCAGGAGCCGGCCCTGGGGGGTGGCAGTCCCCAGGGCCACCACAGGCTCCAGGAGGGGGGCCGCGCGGCCCCCTTCCCCACATTTAGAAAGCCCCGGGGAGGTGGTGGTCCCCGGGGCTTCGGGGGTCCAAAACGGACCCCCATTTTAAATTTCTTAGTGCCCCGGGGAGGTGGCGGTCCCGGGGCGTGTGGGGGGCTGGAGCCCCCACACAGGTTAAATCATTTAAAAAAGAAGCCCCGGGGAGGTGGCGGTCCCGGGGCAGCGGGAGGGCAAGAGCCCTCCCGCACCATTATTTTTAAAGCCCTGGGGGTGACGGTCCCCGGGGCTTGGGGGGCCTTAGAGGCCCCCACATATTAAAAAGGAACCCCCCATGCCCCCGGGACTTGGCCCACCCGGGGCCAATTAGAACGAAGCGCGGGAGACCGCGCTTCGTTTTGAGTTCTCGGCGGGATCCGCGCACCCTGAGCGCATCCCGCCGATTTTCTTTTTTTAAATGCTTTTTCTGCCCAGCGGGTCCTTGTGGGACCCCCTGAGCAGACCTAGGGGTCAGGGTGTTTCTACCCTGCCCCTTTCTGCGTTTTGCGCACTTGTTTCTTCTGGATTTTTTTCCTAATCGGCAGGATCCGCGCACCCTGAGCGCATCCTGCTGATTTAAAAAAAAAAATGCTTTTTCTGCCCAGGGGTCCTTGTGGGACCCCTGAGCAGACCTAGGGGTCAGGGTGTTTCTACCCTGCCCCCTTTTGCGCTTTGCGCACTTGTTTCTGTCCCTCGGTTCTACCGAGGGACAAAATGGCTGCCAACACTTCCTGATTTGGAGTGTTGACAGCCACTTGACAACCAATAAGCATGCAGCTCGTGGTCGGGAGGGTACGCGGACCCTACTCGGCCACAGATATATATGTGACTTAACTTTTGATTTTCTCAGGAACTACTGAACGGATTTACACCATTTAACAAAAGGGTTCTTTCGGAACCAAGAACTACCTCTTTGCCAAATTTGGTGTAATTCCGTTCAGCAGTTCGGGCTGTAGCCGTGTCTAAAGTTTCCTACGGGAAAATGAATGGGGAAAACACGTTTTGGGACCCCCTTTTTCTCGGCCCCCGCTTGACGAATCACCCTGAGACTTTCAGGGTAGGAGCGGACCGGAGCGGGCCATAAAGTTTGAAAATTTCGCGAAGATTCGTCAACCGACGCAAGAGTTATTTCAAATAGAATGTCGCGGATTTCCTATGGAAAATAGGTCCTAACTATAACTATCTACTGGCGACCGCCAGTAGATAATATATATACATATATATATATATATATATATATATATATATATATATATATATATATATATATATATATATATATATATATATATATATATATATATATATATATATATATATATATATATATATATATATATATATATTCAATGAAAACACCAAAGGGTACAGAGACATTATAGTGAGGGTCACATTTAACTTGTACAAAACCAGCGAAATTCAGCAGTTATAGTTACCTGAGCTAACTATAACT
This sequence comes from Calotriton arnoldi, assembly GCA_963921515.1. Classification (NCBI taxonomy): domain Eukaryota; kingdom Metazoa; phylum Chordata; class Amphibia; order Caudata; family Salamandridae; genus Calotriton; species Calotriton arnoldi. The sequence goes on from CAWUFW010000692.1 coordinate 2,622,717, forward strand.
TACGCTCCAGCAATGCACTGCTTATGACCTCACATATTACATCACTCATGATATGGTCAATGACATCACTCATGACATCACTGATGACATCTCAAATGACATCACTTATTACATCTTCCAGAAAACCACTCACACGTACATACAGCCTCTCATACACCCACTCATACACCCACACAATCACTCACATACCAATTCAAGTAATCACACACCCGCTTACTCAGCCATAGAGCCACTCACACACCCACTAACTCACTCATACAGGCACTCAAACACCCACTCACTCACCCATACAGCCACTCACATAACCACTCACTCACCCATACAGACACTCACACAGCTACACAGTCACCCATACAGTTACTGACATGCACACTCACTCGCTCATACAGCAACTCACATTTACTCAACAATACAACCACTCACACAGCCACTCACTCACCCATACAGCTACTAATAAAGCTACTCACTCACCCATACAGCTACTCACACATCCATTCACTCATCCGCAAAACCACTTTCATACCCATTCACACATCCATACAAGCACTCACACACCCACTCACTCACCTATAGAGTCACTCACACAGACACTTACTGTGCAAAACAGCCACTCACACACCCACTCACTTACCCATACACCCACTTACACAACCAGTCACCAATAGAGGCATTCACACACCTACTCAGTCACCCATACAGCCACTCACACATCCACTCACCCACCCATAGAGCCACTCACACAGCCACTCAATCACCGAGACAGTCACTCACACACAAACTAACCCACCCATACAACCACTCACACAGCCACTCTCTCACCCATACAGTCACTCACACATCCTCTCACTCACCTTTACAGCCATTCACACAGCAACTCATTCACCCATACTTCTACTCACACACCAACTTATTCACTCATATAGCCACTCATGCACCCACTCACAGACACAAACAACCACTCAGACAGCCACTCACACAGAGATTCAGTCTCACAGCCACTCATTTGACATATGCTAGAAATAGTATCACTCACTAGTAGTACAGAAAGAATAGTAATTTAACGTATGCAGTAGCTTAGTAAATATCTTTAAGTCTCAGAAACATTTCCAAAACACTCACACTCACTGGATGATGCCATCAGTCATATAATTTTAGCTGTCATCAGTGATGTCACCATTGATGTCACTCACCATGCCATGAGTGATGTAATATGTGAGATCATAAGCAGTGCATTGCAGGGGCATAAGTTATAGTTAGCTCAGGTACGTATAACTGCTGAAATTCACTGGTTTTGTACAAGTGAAGTCTGAGCCTAACTATAACGTCCCTGTAACCTTTGTTTTTTCACACATACACATACTTGTATGTTTGTATATATATGTATTTACATGTCTGCATGAAATGTGGAAATCTGTCTTTGTACATGTATCTATATAGTTCTCTCTATATATAGATATATTTATTTAAATGTACGTGTATATATATGTATGCACACATACATTTAAAGTCGGACTTAAATATTTTAAGCAAACACTTCCTCGACGTGAAATGCAGTTGGTTCTTGCAAGGAGCAGTGCCTGTTTCTTTGGTCTCGACTAGACAGCACATGCGCTATCGCGAAGAGACTGTTGTATTCCATATGTGGGCTCCATCATCGGTCTCATATTCCATGGCATGCGTGCATCATGTCTATTCTTGTGTTTAGCCCTACCCAAGAGCATGGACCAACTTCTAGTATCCATCCACTGCTTCCATTTTATGACCATTTTAGGACCTACTTTGTTCTTTGTTTTTGAGCACTTTACACGGTTGCGCATTTTTTCACTTGCTCCATTTTCCTTTTGCTTTGCCTCTTTCAGTATTCTTCCGAGAGTTGCGTTTCTGTATACAGGCCTGTGAATCTTGTTCTTATCTCATCACATTTGCTGTGCATTCAGAGACTGGGGTCAAATGTCAGATGCTGTTTTCCGAGAGTGCCTGTTACTTTTCTTTAGTGAGAGGATTTATTTTGTTAATGTCTCGGTGTTGCTTGCCCATCCCCCAACCACCTCCCACTTCGCTGCTTGACCCGTCCCCCCCACCCCTCCTTCATCGCTGCTTGCCCCCTCCATCCATCATTGCTTGCCCTGTCTCGCTCCCCCATCACTGCTTCATTATTGTGTTTTATTATTCGGCGCTGCTGATGAACCATACTTCAGGATTTCCTGAGCTTCAATCCACTACTCCGCACGGTGTACTCCGGTCAGTCACCCACAGCCCGAGTTATTGCAGTTTCCTTTCACACCCAAGTTCCTAAACAAAAGAACAAAAGTGATTTCACTTCAGCAGTGCTTCTTTCACAATCTGCCACTTTGCGTGCCTGAATTGTGCCAACAATCTGCAACTTGTGTGTGTGCTTTTTCAAGGTGGTGCAATATAAACAGAATGCAAAGCCTACAGTGTCAGCAGTTTCAAACATATAGTGACCAGAGAACATATCCCTCTGTTGCCAGCGGTTTAGTTAACTTCTACTTCAAGATCCCAAGCAATGCTTCTCCAACATTCGAGCTCCATCTAGTGCTTCAGCTGCACACAATATGTTTACCCTTCATTACTGTGTTGACACCAGTAGATGGACCTCCACAATGATATACATAACCAAATGAATGTAAGGGAAAAGCACTCAAATATATGCCACACTTAATATTATGCATTAAAGAAAAAACGCAACGCACCCAGAGTCAGCTGTAGAGGCATGTTCCCTCTGTTTAATGCCTTCCATGCCAGTTTCAGCTGGAATGCCAGTTTTACTGTCTCCCTTATCCATGCTGTGGCTTTTCTCTTTCACCCCTCTGCCCCTGTCTGTTTCTTATCTACCCTCTCCCCACACCCCTGCCCTCGATTGTGTTTGGCTTTTCCCCACCCATCTGCCTGCCTTTTATTACACTTATCGCTGTGTGAAGCACTTATCTGTTGTACCAAGCCCAGTTTACACCAAGAGTCAGTTATAATCCGCGAGCATATGTACCGGGCAGAGTCAGCTGTAAAGGCATATTCTATATGCTTTATGCCTTCATGTACGTGGTTAAAAGAAATTAACCTTCTCAACACCATTAGCTCTCGGAGTGCCAAGACCTATTGGCTTTGCCAATGCTTATTGTCTATTGTGTCTCTGCCACATTCAGCAGCTATGGTGGTGGGGCATGATGGGGAGGAGGAGGCCGTGGTGAGTAGTGGGAAGGGAAGGACAAATAGAGCTGGGGCACTGGCCCCATCTGGTGCCCCTCTAGAGATGCCAGTGTTGAGATTGACTGAAAGAGAAAAGAAAATATTTAAGGCTGGCTTTTCATTATTAACATGCTCCCTACCCCTTGGGAAAAGCAGGTACAGTTAACACAGTGAAATCTAATGCAAGAGTGGTTCATCACCTATGATATGGAAAGACTTCCCACACATGATCAGAACAAAAAAAACACACTCCCAACCACGTACTGTAAAAGGTTAGCGTACTACCCATGAGGGTAACTGCTTCATTGCCTCACGCAGGGGTAGTAAGTGATATGCAAATTATAATGCAATGCTGCTTCTCTTCATCTATTTCTTACCCTCATGCCATTACCACTACTTGTATGACCATGGCGAATCACTTTAGTTGCGTGGCTCCCGTTCACACCCAAACCCCCTTACGATGTCTTGGTCTGATCCTGCGGAGTCACTTAACCTCCCAGCATTCACTCAGTGCTCCTACTGACCCTTGGTATGATCTTGTTGAGTCACATTATTTCCCTGCATTTCCCACAGTGCTGCTACTGACCCTTGTGCGATCTTGTTGAGTCACTTTACTTCCCTACGTTCACCACAGTGCTGCTACTGACCCTTGGTGTGATCTTGTAGAGTCACTTTACTTCCCTGCATTAACCACAGTGCTGCTACTGACCCTTGGTGTGATCTTGTAGAGTCACTTCACTTCCCTGCACTCACCACAGTGCTGCTACTGACCCATGGTGTGATCTTGTTGAGTTACTTTACTTCCCTGCATTCACCACAGTGCTGCTATTGACCCTTGAGGTGATCTTGTAGAGTCACTTTACTTCCCTACATTCACCACAGTGCTGCTACTGACCCTTGGTGTGATCTTGTAGAGTCACTTCACTTCCCTGCACTCACCACAGTGCTGCTTCTGACCCTTGGTGTGATCTTGTTGAGTCACTTTACTTCCCTGCATTCACCACAGTGCTGCTATTGACCCTTGATGTGATCTTGTAGAGTCACTTTACTTCCTTGCATTCACCACATTGCTGCTACTGACCCTTGGTGTGATCTTGTAGAGTCACTTTACTTCCCTGCATTCACCACAGTGCTGCTACTGACCCTTGGTGTGATCTTGTAGAGTCACTTTACTTCCCTTCATTCACCACAGTGCTGCTACTGACCCTTGGTGTGATCTAGTAGAGTCACTTTACTTCCCTGCATTCACCACAGTGCTGCTATTGACCCTGGTGTGATCTAGTAGAGTCACTTTACTTCCCTGCATTCACCACAGTGCTGCTATTGACCCTGGTGTGATCTAGTAGAGTCACTTTACTTCCCTGCATTCACCACAGTGCTGCTATTGACCCTGGTGTGATCTTGTTAAGTCACTTTGATTCGCTTAATCTCATTGGAAGTCAGGCACAGAGATGATTCTACCTTTTGATTGAACATGATCTGGAATGTTGATTTTTTCTTCAATGGTCCGTCACAATGCCTCACTTTAAACTAAATTTAACATAATTGAATGATTCAATGACGTGTGATAATGCCATTTGTATAACACACACCTTTTCCATCATCTGTCCGAGTTCAGAATGCGCAACTGTGCTGAAGTCTTGAAATTAATAAAAAATCCTTTTTCTTTGGATGAAAGTTGCTAAGACTACAGATGAGGACAAACATTGAAAATGAGTGCCTGTACCTGGATTCATGTGCCACACCTCATGAAAGCAAATATGACACAGGCAAAAGGTCTCAATCAAAACAAGGGCCCTTTCACAAGGGAAAGAGTCTTAACCAACGAAAATATTAACCGACAGGCAGATAAACATCACAGGGAAATTTTCTCATCAGAGGCAAATGTTCCCAATTCAAGTAAAGATCTTAATGCAGGGGTTACCGCCAAGTGGAAGCATAATAGCAAACGCTTATGTCCACACTACAGGCAATGGGGCGACCAGGGGTAAATGCCCTTCCACGAGCAAAGATGGCCATCAGTGCTGGTTGTGGTGATGCATAAACAGCCACCCAAATGGCAGCGAGTGAGTGAAGTGCGCAAACCTGGTGGCCAAACCTCCCCAACCCACAGAATATTTTAAAAACATGGGCATTTTGCTAGTACCCTATTTACTTCTGCTCGCTAAGAACCTCTGGGTTTTTGTTCCTTCTATGTGAAATTGTGCTGTAACACAGCTTTTTAAACTCACTTGCGCAATCATGTTAGAGGCAGGTCTACACTCCCCACCACTTTCAGGTTTCAGCTGCCTTCGCTGCTTGCAGGTAGGTCGGATGCTGGTGCTGAAGACAGTGGGCAGTGCCCAGGGTGCAGTGGTAAGGTAAGGTAATACTTTATTGTACAGTTAATTAAAACCATTACAACCCATCAATAATATAAACAGTTTCCTTTTTCAAAACAGACATAACAAATTGCGGTGATACTGTGGTGAACCATAAGTAAAAACTACTATTAAAATAATAAGACTAAAACTATTAAAATGTGGCTAGAGTATGAGATTGGCCTAAGCGCTGGCTCAATTCTCTTCTGCCAATAAAAACTTTGCGGGGTTGACCCTCTGCATGAGTTGGGATAACTTGCCTTCCCATTCAATTCAGTGGTTCGGGCCAGTTGTGGAGTTGGCTGCACCATGAAAGAAAAGATTGGGCACCAGACCTTTTTGTTTCGTATTAAATGCTGCCCGCCACCAAACACTAATTTTCCAGAGAGGGCGTATGGGTGTTTGCAGAGCAGTTTCTCTCATATATATCTCATGGGCAGGTGGACAGATTATTGATGATTGTATCCTGGTGTAAATCCTGTTTTTTCCTGATCTGCACTAACAAAGCTCAGGAACAAATCTTTGGGGCAAATGTATCAAAGGGTTGCGTCACCCTTGCGGCACACAACGGGGCACAAGAGCAACGCAACTCTTAAGTTAGATTTCTCAAGCCTCGCAAGGCTAGCTTGCGTGGTCCTGCGTTGCTTGATAAATCTAGAGTAACACAACGCAGAGCAAATTGCTGCGTTACTTTGCCCCAGAGAGGCATTTGATGGGTGGAGCGTGGGTGTTCCCATGCACCACCCATGGATTTTGACGCATTCACAGATTTACCATTACTGGTAGACCTGAGAATGTGTTAAAATGCTATGACTACCCAGAGGAGCCATAACGAGGAGAAGTATCTTTATTTGTCCTCGTTTTTCCACCTTCTTTGTGTGGTGTGTTCTGCAGCACACATAGAAAGAGGAAAATGCCTTAGGGAATTGTTTTTGTGCAGGAAGGCGTCCCTTCCTGCACAAAAACAATTCTGTTTACAATGCAGGCACCATGGTGCAAGCAGGGGCGGCACCTCCACTAAGGCATAGGAGCAGCGCAGCACTGGTTTTCAGTAGTGCAACAAAGGAAAAATAAAATTATAATAACACAATTTTATTATCATTTTATTTTTCCCTGCAGAAGACAGTTTGAGGGCGGGGCTTGGCCAGCATGGGGTAGAGTGGTGAGTGCACTTCAGTGCACATGACGGTTTGGCTGGCCCTCTTGGGCCTGCCAAACAGTCATGCCCACTTAGCATGTTCTCCCCCTGGCTGTATTGCACAGCCTGGGTGGAGAACATGCACAGGCTCCCACTCCCTGTCTGAGCGCTGAACAATGGCGAGCCTGTGTGCATCCAGTTCACAGAAGGAGAGGACGGAGGAGAGGTGGCAGCCCGGCCGGCAGGTAAGTAATCTTTTTTTTTTTTTAACCCCCACTCTCCCTCCCCCACTACTACTGCCCGTGAACAGCCACCACTGGGTGCAAGGGTGCCTGTGTTGGCATTAGGCAGCACATTGTGCGCTAGTGCTGAAAAATGACAGGAATGCAGCATATTATGTTAAAGACGGTGCATTCCTGCTTTTTCCCTATCACGGAGCGTAGCGCAGAAAGGTGCAGGGCCGGACTGGAACCCGAAACCGGCCCTGGCAAACTGCTCGGCCGGCCCCGCCTGGGGGCTGGGGGGGGTGCAGCCGAGCTGTTTGCGAGGACCGGTTTCGGACGATTTTGTTACAGGGGTCCGATATTGCCGACCCCCGGTAACAAAAACGGCCCCCCAGGGGCCCAAAACCGGCACCCACCCTGGCGGCCTACCAGGGAAACGCCCGGTGCCCCCTACGGCCAGTCCGGCCCTGGCAAGATGGCTTGCTGCACTGCGTGGAAATTTGATAAACATTCTGCTAAGTGTATCAGCTAGACACGGTCTGCATATGGTCTGTCAGGTAGAGGAAATATCGGTTAACAAATGACTTTCCCTTGCATTACACTGATTCATGCTTCTGATGGAAATCCCGTGCGCCAATAGAAATCCTTGCTTTTGTTACAGACACTTCACCTTAAAGATTAACATTATCGCATTTAGGTGCCAGGATACTTGTGGGAGCCGGTACACCGTCCAATAGTACTAGGTTGCACTAAGCAATTGAAATGAGGGAGAGTGACTCCATCTCCCCTTGGTGGTCTGCGGCGGGTATAAATATTGCAGTTTAAAGCAAAAAATTCTAACAAGCAACACATTTTGCTGACAGTTCTGAAGGCTTCTTCGTGAAATATATACAGAAACTGTTGTATAGAGTTCGCCTCACCCTTCCTACTGGCATTTCAGAGGTTCTTCCCCAATAAAAACAAGCATTTGCAATGCAATAGGTCTCGCATTTGCGAGAGTTTGAGCTATTGGCATTGTAAATGACAATGCTTTTTATTTATGATTTGAAAACCTACAAGCGGTGCGTAAACACGCACTTTGGGGTCGATTCCGATTCGGGCCGGAAAAAGCACCGACCGACTCGGATCCGGAAAAAATACCGACCGACACGTACCCGTGGCGCCCGACACGCCAAGTACGATGCAAGGCGCGAAAAATCCGACCGACACGTAACGAAACCAAGTCGACCGACCGAGCCGCACGGAAAACAGCAATCCGGCCGGAAAAACACGCGAATCCAACCGACCGACACGCACCCGGAACAAATCCGACCGAAACGTACACGCTAACTCCAAACCGCTAAGTACGATGCAAGGCGCGAAAACCACGAGCGAGTCGGACGGAGGACAAGCCGTACGACCGACACGCATACAAAACCGAGCCGAAGCAACACAATACACCGCGACCGACGCGTACGCAGCATAGAAAACTGCACAAACACAGCGTGAACGAAACGGATAACACCGTACGAGACCAATGCAGGGTCCGACTCGGTCACAAGAACGTTTCCAACATACACAAACAGCACAAAGGAAAAATCACCCAAAAAAAGGCCAAACATGCAATTACCAAGCCAATAAATACTGGGGGGGTGGGGACAGAGAACAAGGACACACCCACAACTCCACCTATATAAAGGACACAAATCACTACCATGAGCCTTTGCAAATGCCATTCCACTGCCAGCACCCAAGAGAAAGCAACCACACACCCACAGCTCATCCCTCACACAAGCCACACACCATCAGCACACCAACAAATACCTACCTCACATACACCCAGCAAAACACACACTCACACACCCTCACCTGCACACCAACACACACATCACCCACCATCACCACCCATCACCATGCCCCCCAAGAAGAATCCCAAGTTCCTAGATAGTGAATTGGAAGTCATGGTAGACGAGATCCTCAGGGTGGAGCCACAGCTGTTTGGCACTCTGGTCCAACAGACCCCCATGTCGCAGAAAACCAAGATGTGGGAGAGGATCATCAACAGGGTGAACGCCCAATCACCATGTCGGCGCACAAAGACGGACATCCAGAACAGGTGGTATGACGTGCGCAGGAGGGTACGGGACATACTGAAGAAAGACTACATCAACAGCCAACACACCGGCAGTGGCCCTCCTGCCAAGCCAATATACCTCAGGCCCTGGGAGGAGAAGGTGCGGGCCATCCTTCCGCCAGTGAGCGTATATGGACTAGAGGACATCCCAGAGCCTGGTGAGTACACAACAAATGTACACAATAAACTGCCACAAAACACACACATCACTGTCAAGGGGAGAGTCAAACCATGCACTCATAGCAATTACACAGCAACTAGAACAGAATCATCCCAAAATGTGTATGTCAGTCAGATAAACACAACACATGCCATCAAAAAAGTCACATCCAACTGTGCCAACACATGTACAAACACAACCACAACTACAGCTAGGCAGTGGCACAAATAGAACTAACAAACACATCCACACATGTAGCCACCACAACAACACCAACACACAGTGAAGACCACTCAAAGGAAGGAATTCTGTGTATGCTGGCCAAGTCAGTGTAGCCAATAGCATCATGGGAGTCGCAGTCACACATATTGCCCGCCCCAAAACTGTCCCATCAACACCACCATGAACCATGCGCACATCACAGGGAGTGGAGAAGGACTCACAAGATGGCTGACACTGGCTACTGCTGTGGGGAGCACAAGGCCCTGCTGCCAACTGTGCACCAACAAACAGCAGGACACCACTGACTGACATCCTGAGAGACAACTTCCACTCCCTGCAATGCAAGCACGTTCCATGGTGGGATATCTGGCTGGCTGGGTGGGAAGGGGGACTTGCAGCACTGACTATGGTCACCAGCACCTCCCCTCACACCCCCCCCAACACAAACTCCACAGTACCCACCTGTTAGAATGCAATGCCCACCATCCTAACACAAGATCCCACAAAGCACCACCACCCTGGGTTATGTTGTGTGAAGCACAGGGACACTCTTGGGACTCTTAGCCAAACAACTGCCAGGACAACACTCCCAGCCATCCTGTCAGCACAGCCAGCCCACCCCACAGGGAAGCAGAGTCAAAAGGAAGGAAGCATGGGCATGCTGGGAAGGGGGTGGAGGCAATAGCATGATGGGAGTCGTAGTCACAGACATTGCTCAGCCTCACAACTGGCCCATCAACACCACCCTGAACCATGCTCACATCACAGGGAGTGGAGAAGGACTCACAAGATGGCTGACACTGGCTACTGCTGTGGGGAGCACAAGGCCCTGCTGGCAACTGTGCACCAACAAACAGCAGGACACCACTGACTGACATCCTGAGAGACAACTTCCACTCCCTGCAATGCAAGCACGTTCCATGGTGGGATATCTGGCTGGCTGGGAAGGGGGACTTGCAGCACTGACTATAGTCACCAGCACCTCCCCTCATACCCCCCAACACAAACTCCACAGTACCCACCTGGTAGAATGCAATGCCCTCCATCCTAACACAAGATCCCACAAAGCACCACCACCCTGGGTTATGTTGTGTGAAGCACAGGGACACTCTTGGGACTCTTAGCCAAACAACTGCCAGGACAACACTCCCAGCCATCCTGTCAGCACAGCCAGCCCAACCCACAGGGAAGCAGAGTCAAAGGGAAGGAAGCATGGGCATGCTGGGAAGGGGGAGGAGGCAATAGCATGATGGGAGTCGTAGTCACAGCCCTACATCCCCCACCACATGGCCCAGCAAGCTCACACTCACGCATGCACATCCCACAGAGAGTGGAAAGGCCCATCAAAGATGTCTGACACTGTTGCTGTGTCGTGGGGAGCACAAGGGCATGCTGGGTACTGCACACCAACCAACAGCAGGACACCACTGTCAGCCATCTTGCCATTGCCCTCACACCCACACCCACTGAACTCCACACAAAAGCAAGTAAGTATGGGAATGCTGGCAAGTGGGGTGGAGGCAATGGCATGATGGGAGTCGTAGTCACAGACATAGCTCACCCCCACAACTGTCCCATCAACACCACCCTGAACCATGCTCACATCACAGGGAGTGGAGAAGGACTCACAAGATGGCTGACACTGGCTACTGCTGTGGGGAGCACAAGGCCCTGCTGCCAACTGTGCACCAACAAACAGCAGGACACCACTGACTGACATCCTGAGAGACAACTTACACTCCCTGCAACGCAAGCACGTTCCATGTTGGGATAACTGACTGGCTGGGTGGGTGGGAAGGAGGTCCGGCTGTCAACCAAACACAAGCAATGCAGACCATGTTCACACCCCAGAAAATACATAGAAATGCCCAAATAATGCAGGACAATGTGCCACACCAATATCAACCCCTGACTGTGACGACTTAGGACAATGCAATGTACAGGCCCGCACCCAGAGGCACAGTCACAACTGTCATGTGTGTCAACCATTGATGCCTGCAGAAACATGACATACATTGTTTGTGTCTCCCAAAAACAGGTGATGATGGGGACACAGCAGCAGACGCTGAGGAGTCCCAGTCCCAGGCTCAAGAGGATGCCGAGCTCACTGGCGTCGTACAGCCTCTGTCCTCCTCGGACGATGAAGAACAACCTGGCACATCCGGTGCAAGTCAACATGCAGCACCAGCAGGACCACCAGCTGCAGCACCAGCAGGACCACCAGCTGCACCCCCTGCACCCACCCCTACAACGACTGTCACCACGAATACCATCCCTGCCGACATGGACAGAATAAGGAGCAACACCAGCACAGTGACCCTGGACCAACCTGGGGCCATGGACACCACCACCACCACCACCCCCAAGGTGGACCAGGGTTATCTGTGCGTGCCACTGCACACACTGCACATGTCAGCAGGGGTGGTGGGAGGGTGGGAGACAGAGGTCGCTGCTTGCAGACGTTGCTGGTGTGCATGACGACCCACAACTGGTACGCATAGCTGATGCGTACCAGTCCAGCACCGGAGAGCTCAGCCAGGTAGTGGGGCTCCTCAGAGACATTAAACAGCAGCAGGCTGCCCATCATGCCCGCTTGGACTCCCACATGTCCCACGTGGAGTCACACATGTCCCGTGTGGACTCACACATGTCCCGCGTGGAGTCCAAGTGGGATGCACTGCATGAGATGATGGCGGTGCACAGGGACATTTTACAATGCCTCCGCCAGATGAACAGCAACCAGTCCACACCTCCCTGTGTGCCAACAACATCTGGTGCCGAACAAACTGCAACTGCCACAGGGAGGGAGGAGGACTCTGGCGGAGAGTCCCCTGCACCGCAGCAGCCTGCACTTGAGGGCCCCCCCAAGAAGAGGGGTCGTCCGAGGAGGGAAAAGTGAGAGGCCGATGGCCAAGCGCAACTCCCAGGAAGCCTGAACCTGTTCAGGATGTTCGCCTTTGTGGACAGACTGTTCACCCTGTTGACGGCAACACTACTCCCACACATTGCATGGGGAGTACAAGTTGGACCAATGTGTCAGACAACTGTGGCCCCGATACTGGGGATCCTGTCTACCCGGACTTTCAATTCACCTAGGAACTTGGGATTGCAAGATTCATGTACAGCACAACCCATCCTATGCACTATTAACACAAATGTATCACAATAAACACACTAATACACCATACTTGCCTCTGTCGTGATTCCAACGTGGGTGCTGTTATGGGGATGATGAACTGCAAAATTACACAGTGTATGCGAACTGCAACAGCAAGGACAACACAGGCATGTGAGTACAGGCAACGTGACACACATGAGGGAGACACACCACCAGGGCTACACGACACATACACACCTAGGCCATCTGACTCATTGCCTACACTGATGTTGCCAGGGAAGACGGTGCAATGCACAGACACCACACCCATTCCCAGTTGTAGTCAAGTAGCCCACAGGTGCAGTAAGCAAATGGCAGTCAAATGTGTGACCACAGACAACGCACATCACAAAGTGAAGCACAGGTTTATTACACAGTTGCAACATGCCGTAACCACTACAGATGCAAGGTAACCCCACCTGGTAGCGGGCACACAGTCAACAACTGTAGACGGAAGGAAGTCCATGGGTGTGGCGCACATCACCTGTAGGGACACAACAGCTACCAGCCTGGATGTGCAATCACGTCGTCGGTGGACACAGTTGACCAAACGAATCTGAAAGTACCCTGTGAAGGACAGAAATGACACACAGTCAAAAGCAATGGAGTACAGGACAGAACAGCAAAACTCATGCACAATACATGTTACAAGATACCCACCCAGAACCAAGTTAGCATGTCAACACTGTTGGGGAGTACAACCCACCTGTCACCACACATCGCAACACACATCCAGTCAAGTAGCCCATGGACACACTCCAACAGCACCAGAGCACCACCCACACATCATGCCAACTCACATCATTGACATGACACCTCAGGATACTCACATTCAGCTAAAGAAGTTGGTGATGAGCTGTGTGCGGACATCACCATCACCATCATCATCATCATCATCATCATCGTCACTGGCATCGTGGTCCAGGCCAGGATCCTCCACAGGTGGCGGATGTTGGTCATTGTCATCCTGGATGAGAGGCAACTCCTTCCGCACTGCCAGGTTGTGGAGCATGCAGCAGACGATGATAATCTTGCACACTTTCGCAGGGGCATATGGGAGGGACCCTCCGGTCTTGTCCAGGCAGCGGAAGCGGCTCTTCAGGAGACCAAAGGTCCGCTCAATCACTCTCCTGGTCCGACCATGTGCCTCATTGTAGCGCATCTGGGCAGGTGTCACAGGGTTCCTGAGGGGTGTCAGCAACCACGGCATGTTGGGGTATCCCGAGTCACCTACGGCCAGACAAGTGCACATTAGCTGACTTGGAAAAGTGGGCGGAATACTACAGATCAGATCACACACAATGGCACAAAGTCAGTACACACCGACAAGCCAGGCACGCTGGTTCTGCATCTGTGCCATCATCCTGGGGATGCGACTACTCCTCATCACAAAGGCATCGTGTGCTGAACCAGGGAAACGGGCACACACGTGTGTGATGGTCATGTCTGCAAGACACACCACCAGTGCATTGACCGAGTGGTAGTGCTTGCGGTTCCTGTAGGCCTGCTCCTGGGCCTGTGGTGGTACCAAAGCCACATGTGTCCCATCAATGGAGCCAATTACATGCAGCATCCTCCCCAGGGCATAAAAGTCACTCTTCACGTCAGTGAGTCGTCGCAGTCTAGGGAAATAGATGTACCGGTTCAGGAAGAGCAACATTGCCGCCAAAACATCGCGGAGCACACGGCTGAACATGGTCTGTGACATCCCACCAGCAGTCGCCACAGTATGTTGGAAGGTACCGGTGGCAAAGAAGTGTAGGGCTGCCATCACCTTCACCTTGGGGGTCAGCGCTGTAGGATACGGCCGGCCAGGCTGCAAATGTGGGGACAACTGCACTGCCAAATCCTCAATCAGCTGCCTGGTGAAGCGGTACCGTCGGATGCTGTCCCGTTCCACCATCGTTGCCAGGTCTGGGAATGGCCGATGGACAGCAGGAGCCCTGCAGTGCAGAGGAGAAGTAAGCAAGATTGTCAGTCACCCCACATATGCGGCATTGAACACACTCAAGATCCCAACATACATCATTATGAGGCACAACTACATGAAGTGTGCAGTACCGGAAGGACATGTATGGTACATACATGGCCAACATCTGTCAACACGGTCCTACAGGTGGCATCAATTTGTCCCAGGTTGGCCCATTGGATATCATGATGCCGTGTCACAGTTCCCATCTCCTGCTGCCGTGTCACATTCACCCCCCACAGTGACATGTGAGGACAGATGTGCCCCAGGCACCACAGCTCAACGACAGGTACATTCCCAGGGACCCTGTAATGCCACATGGACACTGGCATCACATGGAGTATCATGTGTACACCACAGCAAAACAAACATGACCCCCACAGGTAGTGGCCCCACTTGCCACGGCAGGACAGACATGGACGTCTGTGACACACACGCACAACATCAGAGTCCATGCGCACACAATGTGGATGTGGAGACTGTCTCCCATTGTGCACATGAAATCAGAGACATTGTAAACACTACATGCACAAAGACTGTGGAGGTCCATCACTATTGTGCCACTGGGACACCCTGGCTCAAACATACCGTCCCACATGGGACTCACGGGGTATGTGACATGACATACACAAACACCACTGTGAAATGTGACCATGGCACATGCACAGATATGAACAGTTGCACATCACAGTGGTCACGTACACGTAACACCCAGGATCCTGTCCCCATGAACACGTGCACAGCCTGGGGGTGGCTGCCCACAGGTGACACCCACAGGACAACATGTACACCAACATACACACAATAGGAAATGCAGCCTTACATGCCTTATGATAAGGTTTGGACAGGCTGTCGTGATGTAGGTGTGCCCCTCACTCCCTGGGAGCTATCTGTGGCTGGCATATGTCCATCTGAGACAGGCATGCTGACATATGCCAGTCACATGTACAGTGATGCGTTGTACTGCAATGGACCGATCGGTGCCTCCGGCCGGCCCATTGCTTTCAATGTGTGGGGGTACGCGTTGTACCCCTGTGCGCGTTGAACTGCAATGGACCGATCGGTGCCTCCGGCCGGCCCATTGCTTTCAATGTGTGCGGGTACGCGTTGTACCCCTGTGCGCGTTGAACTGCAATGGACCGATCGGTGCCTCCGGCCGGCCCATTGCTTTCAATGTGTGCGGGTACGCGTTGTACCCCTGTGCGCGTTTAACTGCAATGGACCGATCGGTGCCTCCGGCCGGCCCATTGCTTTCAATGTGTGCGGGTACGCGTTGTACCCCTGTGCGCGTTGTACCGCAATGGACCGATCGGTGCGCACCCATTGACAATGGGCTTGCCTGGCAACGGACGCGTTTTCGAATTTCGAACGAGTCGGTTGCTGGAAAATCAGTTGGTCACCCACAACAATGTTGCAAAATCATGTATGTCATGAAGTTGAAGATTTGAAGGATGCTGTGGGCGTGTTTTGGTGCTGCTATTCCATGGATTGGCCAGATTCAGAAGATGCAAACGACTTGGACCTATCACTTTGGACACAAGGGACAGTATCTGCCTCTCCAGCACATATATATTGCTGGCTGTTCCCCTGAGAGCCCACTTGCCTGCACTACATGCTCCAAGACGACATCTGCCACTGCACTGCTGCTGTCTCTGCCCCTCTGGACCCTGCAATGGCACGTACTGTGGAGAGAGCCCCAGCCTTCAGCCTTGAAGAGAACCAGGCCCTGCTGGACAGCCTACTTCCACAGAACAGCAAGCTGTATGGGACACCAGGGGAGCAGGTGAGTGTCCTGTGCACTGCCTTTCTGAATGTGCATTTTGTCTGACTAGCAAGGCTGAGAGTCTGCACGCCACTGGCTAGCAGGCTCACTGAGTAGTTGTCACCCCCCATAGTGTGTAGTGACTTGCACTGGACAGGTATGGTGCAGTGACAGTGCTTCTGAACAGGGTTTTACTCCCCATGCAATGATACCATGTAGTGACTTCTGGAAAACTGTCCATGGGCAGCCGTGCACTGCCTGTGTACACCATGTGCCCCTGTGATTGCGACATGTATATGCAACTGTGTCATGCACGGATATGTTGCATGTGTAGTAATGGCCTTATCACTTTGTCATCCTGACAGGCTTCTGCCCATCGGAAGCAGGAGATCTGGAAGGACATCGTCCGGGCTGTCCGGTCCGTGGGGGTCTACAAGCGCCGGATCCGCAACTGCCAAAAGAGGTGGCAGGACCTTCGGGGCTGGACCCGGAGGATTGCACGGGTCCAGCTGAAGCTGTCGCCTCCTCGCAGGAGGGGCGGAACACGGACCCTGACCCCCACATGCTCAGGATCCTGGCGGTGGTCTTTCCAGACCTGGATGGGCAGCTGAAGGCCAGAGAGCAGCAAGGAGGGGGTGAGTCAAAGACTGCACTGTGAACTCTGTCTAACATGCTATGTGCCCTCCTCGGGCCTGGTTAAACTGCCACAGTACAGCAGTCATGTTGTCCAGGAGCCATGTCCCTCTATTGTGCACTGCCCACTCCTCATCTGATACCCAGGTGTGGCCCTTACATGCAGGGAATTCTGTCACTTAGGACTGTGTCCTTGCAGTTTGCTTGACTCAAGGTGGGAGACAGCATCTGTTTCCCTGACTCTGTGGTGGGCATCATGGGTGGGTCCATTGCTTACACAATGCCTGTATTCTGACATGTATTCAGCGTGTTACTTTGATCTGTGGTCCAATTGCTGAGCTGATCCACCACATGTGGCTGGGGTATCTGGCACACACCCATGCTGCGGGTGGGAACAATGTTTGGGCCCCAGGAGTATGTATATGACGTGTGTCACACATACTTAGCCAGCTGCCTACAGTCCAGGGCTCATCCCTCATTCATGTGGGGCTGGACAGTCATGCCTACTCCAGGCCATACAACACACTCTGTACTCCCACTCCCGTGTATCAGCTGACACATTGTGCGCAGTGATTTGACCCCTCAGGTGTCTGCCTCTGTGTCAGTGTGCTGTGGATTAGTCGCCAGGACTGCTGTGGAGTTTCTTGGTAGGGGCTCAGCATGCCACTGGAGATGTGACCATAGGAGACGATACTTGTGTGTCACATAGGTGTCTGATCAGCTGCCCATGCAGACTGGGGCATGTGAATGTGAAGTTCAGGCAGCTGTTCCCCATTCACAGCAGAGTGTGAGGGGCTCAGGTTCAGAGGGTAGTGTCACAGGTCTCCCATATGTCCAATAGGTATGACCTGGACAGATGAGGGTTAAGAGGATGTGTTGTGGGGGGGATGTACATGTGCACTTGTGCAGCTCCAGGACTTGCATTCCCCATGACCTACTATTGTGACACACTGCAGAGTGTTGTTGTCTGGCTGCAAAGTCATACATCACTGAGACAGTGATGTATGACTTTGCAGTCATGCCTCCGCCATGGCATGTGTCTACTGATTGGTGAGCCTGCAGGGGAGTGACATGTGCTACATGCACACCATAGTGGCGCTGGCTATCAGGACATGGGTGCATCATGGTGTCTGTCGCTGGTATGCATCACATGCATTTCCTATTTGACTCTGGGCATCCCTTTCATCCGGAAACCTGTACTGACTCAGTGGCAAGAGCTGTGATGTGTGCATGTCCACATGCCACACCGTGTCCTCTGCACTGTCCAACTACTGTGTACTTGGTGCATGTGTCCACACTGGGGTGTTGCAATCCAACAGACACCAGACAGATGGGTGCAAGGCCATGTGGGATGTGAGTGCCATGCTTGGCATCAGACTGACAATTGGCTTCTCCTGTTCAGTTAGGGCACTTTTAGCAATGTACAACTAATGATGCCAGGGCTTGCTCTGTGATGTGCTGTGCTCACAGTGGTGTGTGCGTTTTGTGCAGGTGACTGATGTCTGTCTGTTTCCCCATTGTTTGCAGATACATCCACGGCCACGGAAGGGGACAGCTCCACGGACCAGGAGGAGCCAGAGAGCCAGACTGGGTCAGCAGCCGAGGAGTGGTCGGAGGGACCCAGTGGCACGGAGGGCGAGGGGAGCCACACCGAGGAGTCCTCAGCAGCATCCACCTCAGCTGAGGACCAGAGCAACTCGGAGGATGACTCCCTTGTGGAGGCGGGTGTCAGCAGCCACCACACCCCATCTAGTGTTGCTGTCCCCGCCACCACCAGCACCACCACCGCCCTCCCATCGGCTCCCATTCCCCAGGTCTGTGGAGGCTCCCATGTCCGGGAGCGTGTCTCCTTTGGGCCAGGCACCGCAGCCCCTGCCCCTGTGTCCCCTGCTGCCCTGAGTGAGGAGTCTGTGTACCTCCTTCGCCAGCTCCATGTAGGCCAGACAGCCATGCTGAGTGTCCTCCATGCGCACACCGCGCTGTTGACTCAGCTGGTGTCGTTCATGGAGGGCATCTCATCGGGCATGTCTGACCTACAGAGGGGCAATAGGTCCATGGACTCCTCCCTGACGGCAGCAGTGTCCCTCCTCAAACGGTCCCTCACCCCTCCTGCCTCTGCTCCATCCACACTCCCCAGCACCTTACCCATCCCAAGCACACACACACCGGCACAGGCACACACCAGCACACACACATCCAGCACACTGACACACACGCCAATGACAAAACGCACACGCACGCACATTCAGGGGACTGAAGCCAGACTCACAGGGGATGGGGCCCTGGAACACACACATGCATCCACATGCACTGCGCAGTCCTCAGTTCCCTCTCCCTCCAAAGCACCCTCCCTTGCCTCACCTGCAACCCCAAAGTCACAGCAGCTCTTCCTCTGTGACCTCGGCCTCTTCCCCACCGATGAAGCTGCTCCAGCATCCCGGGGGAAGAGGAAGCCCACCCACACGGAGCAAAGTGCCCCTCGCCCCCG
The DNA here is from genome assembly GCA_963921515.1 of Calotriton arnoldi. Lineage (NCBI taxonomy): Eukaryota > Metazoa > Chordata > Amphibia > Caudata > Salamandridae > Calotriton > Calotriton arnoldi. The sequence continues at coordinate 2,642,150 of CAWUFW010000692.1, forward strand.
GACACCCTCCCCCAGGCGCAGACGGACTGAGGCCCCCACCCGCAAGTCCCCCGGAGTCCTAAGAGCAAGACCCCGCCACCGCCCTGCAGCTCAGGCACAAGGTCTCCGTCCTCCATCCCTCAGGCCCCCACTGCACAGGTGCCCCCACCACACCCTGCCCCAGGTTCCCCCACCCACAGATATACCATCCCCAAGAGGATCAGGCCTTCTCCCCCTGCCACTTGCTCTCCCAGCACCACACCCCCCGCTGCGCTTGTCTGTGCCACTGATGTGGTGAGGGTGTCCTCCCCCTCTGTCCAACCCACCTTGCCTGTTCCCCATTCTCCTCCCCTGGAGGTAGGCACTGCAGTGGAGTCCACTACCGCCCTGTCTGACTTGGGCACTGCAGTGGCGGACCTGTCCACTCCATCTGCAGGGTCCACTGCAGTTGTGCCGGCACCCACGACATCTGAGTCATGCCCCCCAGTTGTGCCGGCACACACCATGTCAGACACCTCCACTGCAGTTGTCAGTGGCTCTCCAGCACCCACCACCCCTTCCCTGACTCCCCCTGGTGAGCCCTGATCCTGTCCCTGCGGTGCCTGGCCTGCCCCCCGGTTGCCCCTCCTAGTGGATTGTCCCTGGTTTTGTGCAGGCATGCGTAGGGTGACATCTGCCAGTGTCACCCTGTTTGAACTTTGACAATGGACTGGCCATTGGCCTTTGCTCTTTTTTCTGGACGTCGTTTTCATTCAACACATATGCTGAATAAAGCAACTTTCTTTTCTCTAGTGCTCATGCTTCAGATGTACATGTTGTTGGTGCTGCTAACCATGCCCTTGCTGCAGTGATGGTGATATCTGGTCTCATGATTATGAAGTGTTACTGTGCAGGAACCCATGTGGTCCAGGGGGAATGTGTCCTATCATGTGGTGTATCCATGTCATCCATAGCAGCATCTGAGGGTGTCATGTGTTCAGTATTTGGCAATGGGATTTCCTACTTACATTAGCAATTTCATATCTGTGGCTTCCACCCCTGCACATCTGTTGTGCCTGCCATTGTTGGATTTGTCTACTTCCCTGACCGTGTTGCCATCTCCACTGGACATGCAGGTTTGGGCATCAATGGGGAAGGACTCATCCGTGTAGTCAGTGCAACATTGCTATACAAGTGTGTTGGATCTGTGCTGATGATTCCGTTGGCACATCCATGACCAGGCTGATGTGACGGGAGCCCTCATTTGGTGCTAATTGTTGATTGTGTGACCAAGTGCTCAGCTGACATGATGGGGCCCTACTGAGGCAACATATGGCACAGCTTTCCTCACACAGGAGTGGAGTCCCCTCATGGCAGTGTGTACACGTGTGACATTGCCTGCACCCAAGGTGTGTGTTGTATGTGCATGTCTGTGTGTTCACTTCCATTTATCTGCGCATGCTGTGATCCCTAGTGTTGTACCTGTTTTTGATGCTTGCTGACTTGAGCTATGTTCCCCCAAAGTCTTCTCCCTGTGTTCTCTGTGATGTGGGTGCATGGCACATTACTGGTCATCAGGGTGTCACCCATAGGTGTGTTTGCTGTCAGGGCTGAGTTTGTGTGCAGACGCAGATGGGTCACAGTCAGGTTTCCCCTTGGCACTTGTTGTTTGCCCCTGTCATGTGATTTTCAGTTCGTGTTATCTTTAAGTTATTGTGACACGTTGTGTGTGTGACTGCTGGCACTCCTCAGGGTCCGGGCTGCGATGTTGGTTGTTGTCTATGTGTGTTCTTTGTGGGTGACCTTGGCTTCTTCATTGGTGTGTGACTGTGGCTGGGATCCCATTGGTTGGTGTGGTATCGCCGTCATGTCCATGTACAGCGTAGTGTGCAGTGTGTCAGACATTCAGGAGTCTTGTTGAGTGGCCATGTGTGATGTGTTTCTGCACCTTGGTTCCCACCCACCACCCTGGAATAGTCATGGGTGCATGTGCAATGTCACCAGTGCATGTGTACTTCACTGCTGCACATTGTTGGAGGTCGAGGGGTGTGGTCTTGAGTGTGTGCAGATGGGAGTTGTTGCCCAGCTAGACCCCTGCCTCCATGTTGGCCTTGGCTTACTGGCCATGCTGATTGATTTGTGCTTGTGTCGGTGTGATGGTAGTTTGTTGCTCAGGACACATGACTGTGGTTCACAGTGTGAACCACATTCAGCTTTGTCATCAGAGTGGGATTTTTATGCAGCCAAGGGTCACCACATTGTGGGGGCCCTGGGGGTGGTGCTGTGGTGTGTCTGTGTCTTGCTGTGTCAGTTGTTGTTCCTACGTGCCTGTGTGACATGTGTGTTTTGTGCTCCCTCTCATCTGACAATGCCTGCTTGCCCACATAGGGGATTTGGATCCATGAGTTACCTTAGTGTGGCAGTGTATGCACATCTGTATGATTGGTATTCAGCTCTCCTCATGTGTTGTGTGGTTGCCTGGGGACACTGGCACCCCCCCTCACCTGCTGTGTATGATGACAGTGTTGGTCTGCCTGTTTGTGTTTGTGCATCTGCACCACTGCATTGGCATATCTTGGGTGTGCCATTGGCTGTATGTTGTTTGGTGTGTTTCCCCTGCTGTCCCTGTGACTCCTAGGTCATCGGTCAGCACAGTGATCATGGTTTGTGTGTCCCATTGCTGCCATGGTATGGTATCTGTTCACCTCACATCTGCTGTCTCCACAGGATATCTGCATTTGTGTGCCCATTGGTGCAAATATGTGGTTCTGCATTCTGATGGTCACTTCTGTCATTGTGTCATTGATGAATGTTGACGGTGTCAGCCCCCATGGGTGTTGTTTGTCTGCACATGGCCAAAGGAATGTCTCATTTGCACTGCAGTATTTGGCTC